>CM060903.1:1531260263-1533660263 GCA_030737815.1 Allium fistulosum | reverse complement strand
GGAGCTTTGGAGGCAAGCTGGATGGCGAGACGTACTCCCGTACTTGTTTATTTATTCCGCTGTGTATTCTGTATGAGGACAAGTTTATATAAATGTCCATTGTTGTATTGAGTTGTATATTGACTCTCATTATTGTATTGTATAAACTGATATAGGTCTTTGTTTAAAAGACTAGTGATTATCTATTATATATTGTTCCGCTGCGAATGTGAGATTCTGATATTGTTTCTGTTTCTGTATTTTTCTGCTCTCTCTTTCTTCTGTCTTCTTCTACCACTTCTTTTTAACCCTAATGGTTCGGTTTTCCGCCATTCGATTGTGCGGCATTTGATACAGTGGACGTATTAATGTCGACTTTCGAGTGTCGAAAGATCTCAATCGTTACAAAACTTCTTTTCGAAACTCTAAGTATATACCTTTCGAAGCTCTATAAATTAATCCTTTCGAAACCAAAATATACCTTTCGCCAGTATCAATACATTACTTTGAAACATAGCTTTGAAACCAATAAAAGTACCCCTTTGAAAGTATTGGGTTTTACTTTTTTTTAAACATCTTTTGGGTTAAAGTGGTTACATACGAAAGTATCTCTTTCGAAACCTTTAATAAAATTATTTGGGGAAGTGTCGGAACCAAATGTTCGAGAGTTCAAAACCTTTGAGTAACACTTTGAAGGATAGCATCGAAACCCCCTTTCGACACTATTGCCTTCGAAACCCATGAACCCTTTCGAAAGCATTTAAGAAGTGACTTAGTATAAGTTTAAAACGAAGGCACACTTCGAAAGCATTGACGACTTTAATACATTCGAAAGGCACATGAACGACATCGAGGTTTCGACTAGGTCGGAACCATCATCTTCGAAAGTCTTATTTAAGAATAAAGGAACTCATTCGAAAGCTCCTACTTTAAAACATAGTATGGCAACCTCCTTCGAAAGCTATTTAGAAAACCCCTTTCGAAAACATATGTTTCGACTACTTCGAAAGCTTTAAGTAAAACGAAGTAGGAACTTAACATTTGAAAACAAAAGTAAGGTTTTGACTCCATAAGAAGCATTGCTTTCGACACCATAGCTCCCGCCTTTCCTCAAATCCAATACGTACCATCTAAGTGATACCTTGTGTATTGGATTCGACTAGGTGGGTTTCGGCTGGGTTGGTTTCGACTGAGATGGAGCGGAAGCATTGGAGTCGAAAGGCACTACTAAAGGAGGCGGAACCTGCTTTTCTGAATAAAGGCTAAAATTATGCTAATTATAGTAATTGCTTTATAACTAACCTGCCTATTTTTAATCTTTTAATTGGTTGCCTTAAAACTTTTCAAATCCTTTACAAAATTAACTTCCGCATTTATCAGATCTATATCAAGGAAAAATTAACGTTTAAGTCCTTCCAGTAAGCAAAACCAATATTGAAAATAAGTCATTCTTTTAAAATAATTTATTTCCCATAGCAAATCAATTAGGAAAAATCCCCCAAAAATCATAGAAATTCACTTTCATCATGTTATCTAACATATTAAAATTTCAGACCAAAATTCTTTCTGAAATAATCGATATTAATTTTTAAACCCAATTTTATCACATTTTCCTTTGAAAATTCATAATAAATTTTCCATAGCTTGGAAAATTATAAAAGTTGAACCCATTTCTAAAATCATATTTTTTTCATACCTTATAATTTTTCCATGGCATTCTAAAATCATTACCAATCGATTTTGTCCTAAAACCGTGTAAATTCATATGTAAATGAATTGATTTAAATCAAACACATAATAGTTCAAGCATGTCATCATCCAAATTATCGTAAAAACGAATTTAATCTTAAATCCGAAAACATATAATCATAGAATGAAATAGAGATGGTAAAAAATTATTATTCACCTTGAAGATGATAAGGACTTTGAGATTTGTTGTAGATTAAATTCCCTAGCTTTAATCCCTTAGCTTGATTAAATTTTTCTTCCTCTTTTCCCTTGTTAATGGCCGGCTCTTCTTAGTTTTGATTTGCGTTTGTGAAAATGTAAAGTGTATGTGAATGAGCAAGAACTTGAAGTGTATAGCCGTGAGTAATAATAGTGCGGCTATTTACTAATATGCCCATGTTTAGTTAAATACATAAAAGCCAAATTAAGCCCATTTAATTGACTAAGCACGGCCCTACATGATTTATTCAAATCTCAATCTCCTTATCATTCCTATTCTTACATTATTATATTTAATTTATCTAATTAAATCTTCTGAATAATGTTATCAAAAATTAGGGATGTTACATATATTTACCCCTACATGGGTAGCGATTTGGGTTAAAATGATGTAATTCAAATTGATGTAATGAATAAGTTATTTAGCTGCTCTATTTACTAATGTTGGAAAAATAATACCGAACTCGCTTTGTTGCTGGAAAATGATTTTGACGATGGCAACAGCATCATCGGTGTTTAATTTTGAGTCTTAAAGTGGGGGATGTTACAATGTGGTATTAGAGCTTAGGTTTGGGGAATGCTTAAGTAAAACATAGCTAAGTAGAAACTTATTAGTAGAAGTTTAATACCTTGGGGAAGGTATAGGCTATATATACAACGTACTTATATTTCAATATAAATATATAGAAAAATATATCTACCCCTCTACTATTGATCTCACTCTCTTTACTTCCATTTCTTACGAACCCTTGCTTATGCAGATGGCAAGAACGGATCTGCGTAATAGACGTTTTACCATAGATAGTTCAAGAGTGAATGCTAGTAGAGGAGATAATAGTATGCAAACGATTGGCCAAGGAGGGGAAGTGAACCCGGAAGTTCTTGCTGAAGTCCGTACTCAAGTGCTTGACTCGATTGAAGGAGGAGTGGATATGAATGTCTTGTTCTTCCAATTTATGACAAAAATGATAAGGCAATAGCTAGCTCGAGTTGTTGAGCCAAGACTGGAGGTAGCAAGGGAAGTAGACTTTTCTAAGACGAACAACGATTTCAAGAGTGTAGAGGAAAAGAGTCCACAAGGAAGGAGTCTGCCCTGGAAGTGTTGAATTGGTTGAAAGTGTGTGAGCATATCTTCGAAGACTTGGGATATTATAATGCTCAGAAGAGGAGGTTGGCTTCGCGTCAGCTCTAGGAGGATGCATTAGACTGGTAGAAGGCTATAATTGCTAAGGTCCCAAAGGAGGAGAAAACTTGGGATCAGTTTAAGGAGCGATTCGAGGCTCCGCTTATCCCCGAACCTCAAAAGAGTGCTTTGTGTGGGGAGTTTCTTAACTTGAAGTAGGGAAAGATGGCTTTGGAAGAGTACATTAAACACTTTAATGCTTTGTCGAAGTATGAAAGGGAGCATATCAATACTCCACATAAAAAAATGAGAAGTTCATTGAAGGTCTGAGGAAGGGGCTGAATCACAAGGAGATGGCTCATCTATTAGCTTCATTCGATATGGTGGTGGAAATGGCAAGAAGGTATGATAATTTGTTATAAGAGGCGAAGAAAGCTAATATTAGACCAAAGGTAGGTAGAAGAATAGATTTAATCTGTATAAGATGGGCGGAAAGAATTAGGAGGGAGGAAAGACTTATGGAGAAAGGACTTAGAAGCCGAATATAGCTGATATCACTTGTTTTGACTGCAGCGATAAGGGGCACTACTCCATAAAGTGTACCCAGCCAAAGAACAAGGATAGAGCCAAGTGCTTTATTTGTAATAGGCCAATCCATAAGAAGGGATCACTTGAAGCTAAGTAGGCAAAGGTTTATGCTTTGGAAGGACCTTCGTATGGGCTGACTAATGAGGAGAAAGGAGAGGGTGTGCTTGGAGGTGCGATTTTGTTTCTAATATATCATCTAGAGTTTTGTTTGATACTAGTGCTATTCACTCTTTCATTTCAAAATATTTGGTTGATAGGATAGAACTAGACACTATCTATCTAATTACGTCCATACGTGTGGTTAATCCAATTGGTGGGTATGCAACTCTCAGATTAAGGTGCACTGACCTTGAGTTTTTCTTGTGTGGACATCCGTTTGATTGCGACCCATATGTGTTTGACTTCGTAGGGTACGAGATGATTCTGGATATGGACTGGTTAGTCTATAATGATGCTAGGATATATTGTATGGATAGGATTATCATCGTACGAAATCCAAAGCGAGGAGAAAGAATTATGATAGCATTGGACATAATGATGGAGAAGTCGGGCTTGATGTTATGTGCTATGGAAGATCAGGAAGATGAGATTAGCAGAAGCAGAGTACGTGTAGTCCCAAAATTTGCAGATATTTTTGAACTTCTAATGGGATTACCGCCAAGAAAGGCAATCGAATTCCAGATAGATTTGACACCGGGGGCAGTCTGTTAGTAGACTACCCAGCAGAATGCCGCCTAAGGAAATGGAGGAAATAAAGAGGCAACCGGTGGAACTTGAGGATAAAGTTTTCATTAGGAGGAGTAGATCGTCATAGGGAGCGTCCACCGTACTCATAAAGAAGTTAGACAAATCTTTACGAATGTGCATTGACCATCGAAAGGTGAATCAATTGACAATGAAGAATCTTTGTCATTTGCCCAGGATAGATGGTTTATTTGACCAGTTGACCAGAGCTCGGATGTTCTCGTAGCTAGACTTGAAAATGAATTTCCATCAATTAACAACAGCAGAAGATAGTATTCCATTGACCGCATTCCTAACAAGGTATGGTTTATATGAGTGGTTAGCGATGCCGTTTGACCGACTAACACCCAAGCGTTCTTTGTTGATCTTATGAACCGAATCTTTCATGATCAATTGGATAGATTTATATTCGTCGTCATCAATGATATTCTCGTATACTCTAAGGATGAAAGAGACCATGAATTCCATCTGAGATTGGTGTTGGAGATGTCCAGACAATACAGGTCGAAGGCAAAGTTTTCGAAGTGCCATTTTGAAAACGATAGGTGAAGTTTCTAGGGCACCTTTTTTCAGAGAATGGATTAGCAGTAGATCCATCGAAGATTGAAATTATAAATCGTTGGAAGAGGCCACGGACAGTCGTCTAGATGAGGTGTTTCTTGGGATTGGCTGGCTACTACCATAGATTTATTAAAGATTGTTCACGTATAGAATCACCCTTGACTAAGTTGATCAGGAAGAACGAGAAGTTCGTGTGGATTGATAAGTCTGAGGTATCATTCCAGAAGTTGAAGAAGTTATTGACAAACATTCGTGTGTTGATTATGCCTGAAGGGAACCAATATATGGTAGTGTATACCAATGCTTGTGGAATAGGTTTGGGGCTGTGCTGATGCAAAGATGGCGAGTGATAGTTTATGCGTCAAGGTAGTTGAAATCGCATGAAGTAAGATATCCAACTCATGACTTGAAGTTGGCAGTAGTGGTATTGGCGCCGAAGATTTGAAGACATTACTAGTTGGGAGAACGATTTGAGCTGTATACGGACCACAAATCCATCAAGTATCTATTCCCTTGGAAGGAGTTGGCACTACAAGAAAAGTTGCTTTGTAATGCCAATAGATAACACTTTATTCTAAAGCGTCATTGTTTGTTTTAATTTGTTTTATTTTAAGTATGGATTCGCTATGTAACACTTATAAAGTGAGCTGCTCCAAAAAATTTCTTACTCGCCTCTTCCCATATTATTTCCCTCTCCCTTCTCCTCCAATTATTTCCTCAAATCCTCAGACATACAATATCCTCCCTTATCACCACATCCGCCCGTAACTCCTCATACCCGCCGCTTACCGCTGACCCCAGCTTGCCTCAAGCTTATCAAACTTCTGCTTTCCATCACTGCGCTCCTGACCTCCAACCCTAAATATTTTAGGCACTAGTTCCTGCTACTCACTGCCTCTAACTAAGGTCGGCCTTTCCCCAAAGCTGTAAAAATAGCTGCTTTGAGCCTTAAAAAATTAAGGGCACCGATGGCAGAGCAACATACAACCACCGTATAATCCTATACTGCTCAAAATTCTATCTCCTGAAGTTCAAGTTCGATTCACTTTTTCTTCAAAACCCTAGAAAATCAACTCTGCCTCAAACAATGATTCCGTCCTCTTCCTCGCATCTCTAGCTATTAATGGTTAGTCAAAAATCAGTTTTTGTTTTTGCTTGAAGTTTAAATTGAATGAGGGTTATTATTTTCTGATATTATTGTTTGAATTGAGTTCAAAATTACCTAAGTTGTTTGAGCATGTTGATTTAACTGCTTTCAATTTATCAAAAATACGAAACTACGTAATTTCTTGGGAAAATTTTCAAACATAACCTTGTTTTGGTAAACAATAACACAAATAACCAAGTTTTGATTATAATTACAAACATAGGCCTATTTTCGCCAGCTAGACGAGGGCGAATTTTCAAAATGCGCCTCTGGCGAACTTTCAAAATGCGCCAACAGGCGACTTTCGAAAATTCGCCCAAAGGCGCATTTTGAAAAGTCGCCCTCGAAAATACCCTGCATACATAAACAAGTTATGTTGGTCCATTTAACAATCACATACATATATAATTTCTTATATAACAACTTTCGTAGATATCAGCTTGCAAATCTAACAATTGCGAAGTTCATTTAAGTTCGACACATAACTAGTTGGTTTGATACATAGAAATTACATTCGTTTAAAATTGAAAACACAAAAGGTCTAAATTCGTTACGCAGTCATACATCTGATAATGGAAGTTTAGGTCGCTGTAGTACATCGCTTTCTGTTATGGCCCTGTGATCCACATTTGCTGCACCTGTTTGATTTAGGCGTTTGATGCTCGTCCATAACATTTTTTATCCTCGTAGATTTAGGTCGTCCAGGTTGTCTTCTTGTAGGTGGAGGCAATATATGTGGACCGGTGTATGGTCTCCAGTATCTCTTATCACGCACGGGATGAAACTCTGCCTGATATGAAGCTTTGTAACTTTGAACAGAGTACCACTCTGATGCGAACTCATGATGTGCTCTGTTTGCACCGTAATCCTATGCCGAACAAGCCGCCATTACATGGGCACATGGTATTTTTTGCAGTAGATGGTTGTTGCATGTACATGAGCAGTTAGGACCATCAATTAACACTTTAAATTCATCGCTGTAGCAATGAATAACTTGCCATTCTGTTCGACTAAAGCGAACTAGTTTACAACGACGTGCTTCAATAGCTCGATCTGCTATTTTAGCTTCCCATTTTGGAGTCAAACGTGTTGTGATAGCATCCGTCGTTTCTCGTCTCTTACAAAAATATTCAACCGATCGAAAGAAGGTTCGTGCAACCAACGCCTTTATAGGTAATGATCGAGCACCTTTCAGCACACCATTAAAACTTTCGGATGCATTGGTGGTCATAACATGAAAGCGTCCTCCATCGTCTTTGCAAAGGGCCCAATTCTCTTTAAAATTCCCTAAACTTCTTTCAATCCATTCATGAGCCCGTGAATTTGTAGCTTTAATTTCTTCTTTGATTTTGTTGTACTCAACTACTTCTGAAGCACATGCAGCTGAATAAAATAAAGCTGTAAGTCGGTTATCCCTAAAACCCACTGTTTGAAAATTAGCTTTAAGATGTCGTGCACAGAACCTATGTTTGTGTGGTTCTCGCCACTTCTCCTGTAAAGCCTTCGGAATTCCTTTCATCCGATCCGATATGAAAGTAATATGACGATTGCAAACACTGTGAATGAATTCACGCATGCAAGAAAAAAACCAACCCCAGCTATCATATGACTCGGATTCTACAACCGCATAAGCTAATGGAAACAGACAGTCATCCGCATCTACAGCAGTAGCAACAAGCAACGTCCCTTTGTATTTACCATACAAATGTGTCCCGTCAATACATAGCAATGGCCGGCAGTGTAGAAAACTTGTAATGCAAGGGTCAAATGCCCAAAACGCACGATCAAATACGCCAACTTCATCGTGGGTCACATGTCCAACAGTCCCCGGATTACTTCTCTTTATTTCCTCAAAATATTGAGGCAAAGTCGCATACGATTCGGCCCAGTCACCATAAATTCTTTCAATTGTTTTGTTTAATGCTCGCCAAGCTTTCATGTAACTAATTTTGATGAACAATTGGTCGTCGACAAGCACTTGAACTGTACCTGCTGTGATATCCAAATCGGCCTTCACAAATGACATGATTTTTGACACAAGAAAATTAGAAGTGGCTTGCTTGTGGTTGGAATAAACTGTAGGATTGACACAGGTATATTCGCTACGCAACTTTCTGATTTCCCACCAACCAGACTGCGATTTCTTTGAGACTATTGCATGTATTCTCCATGGACAGTTAGTGTCAACATTACATATAGCAGTGTATATAGTTTTATTTGACTTGACCGGCTTGTACGAAACTCCATGTAGAATTGACCATTCGGTTAATTGGTGTAGCATGTTTTGCTTACTTTCAAATACCATTCCAAAAGCAAATCCATTTTGTATGCACGCGGTTGAAAATTTTCCCCCAGCAAATTGCAGGTTAGCAACGACCGATCTTGCCATCATTTGTGCAGTACATAGATCATCATCCAACGGTACTTCCATTTGAGCTTCTTCACCATCACCTTCAGCATCATCTACGCTTGGAAAATCGTAGTTTAACGATTCATTGTTCACCTGCATTCGTTCTACCCAACACGCATCATTATTAGTGGTCGCAACAGCCATACTATCAATTTGAGGAACATGTTCGGTGTCTCTATCTATATTAACATCCATATTAGTGGCAATATTGGAATCATGTGAGTGTTGTGACGGTCCAGCACCACATTCTGCAACAGTATCCTCAAGACTTGTACATCTGTTTACAACCGTATCTTAGTACGAAGCTAGAGTAGATAGGAAACATTACCCAAATAAATTGCTAAACATACCTTTGACTTATAGCATACATTTGTGATGGAGTAGGATATACCGGTTGCGACAAATGAATATTTTGTTGTTCAGCACGGACATTTTGTAGATGCATTTGTTGTTGGAAGCTGAATGTGTTAGAAGAAAGTATTAGGCAATTGTAATTTAAAATGGTACATGCAAAATACCAATGTTAACAACGATACCTTGGATGCATCATTGGTGGTGTATAGTACGGAAAGTACAGTTCTGGAGTTGGTTGCGACATCATGTAATGCATGAAACCATAGTTTATGGGAGGAAGACCATGACCCCCAGCATGTACATATGGATTACTGTAAGTAGGAGAACCTAAGCTTGCTGTAGGAATATCAGTTTCCAACATTTCTGTAAAATGCCCTAATCCTGTGCTAACGATAGGAGATTGTACATGTTCTTGCAGATTTTCTTTTGCAACTTTCCCAATGTACAACTCAATGGATTTGGTAATCGCAGAAAACATAACTTCAACATCCTCATCGTCTGAAAGTGTTATTGCTTTTAAACCAGAATCCGTTGGCCAGTTAACGACCAACTCAATATCAAATTCGATTGGGCTTATTTTTGTCGCTTTGTAAACCGATTCTTTCAACTCAAATAGTGTGCAACATTTGCGTACTCTCCCTGGTTTACAAAAACCGCCGACATACTTCCCGTTTTTCTGTTCGTCGACGATCAGTTCACCGTCGTAGTAGCAAAGTGTGGGAATGAGATTTCTAGCCATTCTACAAACAAATAGTTTTTATTTGACCAACCACTTTCTGTCCATTCATATGAAAATATGTTAATGGATCTAACAAAGCTAGGGTTTGTAATTTTCTTACCAATTTTTGTGCAGGGATATAGTGAAGACGTTTGCGTAGACCAGCAATGACTCTATTGCAACAACTAACCGATTATCGAAAGAAATTGAGGCTTGGTATTTGGGAATGTAAGCTGAAAGAAAATGGGTTCTTCAGATCTGGGAAAAAGTTGGGGTGTGTTATGAGGAGATGAGTGCTAAAGCTGACTTGATATAAAGAAGTTTTTTAATTGGCGACTTTTCAAAAGTCGCCTTTGTGCGAATTTTCAAAAGTCGCCCAAAGGCGAGTTTTGAGAATTCGCCCAAAGGCGACTTTTGAAAAGTCGCCAATTAAAAAACAGCCTAAAACACATTATAAAACAGATTATTAGTCTGTTGAACTACAGAATACCTCTCAATAGAAAATACAGGACTGACAGACGATTAAAAGCAAGTATATACAAACAACAACCACCGGATACTACTTTACTACCAAACATCAAAACATACAGTCAATCACGTGGTAACCGGTAGCACCCTGCAAGCATTTCATTGCGAATTGCAATATTCATCCTCTCCAAGCGACTAACCTTAGCTTGCATCTCAAGCGCATATTGGACCCCCTTTTCTGTCAGTGGAGGATCGAACCATTCAAAAAATTTACAACTACGCACCCCCTGATGCGTCTGTGCATTGATATACGCTTTACAGCCGTAAAACCGACGTCCTGCATTTCTCTGACTTTTGGAAACAACAACGTTACATTCAACTCCGCAATAGCATAGTACTGAACGTCCCATGATGCTAGAACTTGATCTATCAGGGTTTTGATGAGCAAGTACAGTCATCAATCTGGAATGCATTGTTTTTTGAACCGGTTGGGGATTCTCGAGTACGACATTTGCCTGCGTAGCACAAACAAGTTTGGTCTCTACTTCTTCATTTGTCTCTATAGCATCCACTGTTGGTGGATCTTCCACTTGTGTCTCCAGAACAAAATCGACCTCACCGTCTGCGCCCTTGTTCCTCTCGTAATCGTCATATATTTTCATCATCGTTTGATCATCGATCTCCCAATCCTCCATTTACACCTAGAATAAAAGTTTAAAAAAAAGCCCAAATTAGTCAAACTTGCAACCATGGGTTGATTTACTTACCGATTTGAACAAAATTGAAGAATGGCGTACTATAAATCAACAAGTGTGAGAATAGATGAAAAAATTTGACAAAATACCAACCTTAATGACTTCTGCAAAATATTTTGCACAAATTTGGGTTTTTGGTTCGACCTTAAAACAAAAAGAAATGAAAAAGGAAGAAGGGGCTAACTGGTTAAAACAACAGCTGGTTTATATTGGCGAATTTTCAAAATTCGCCCATTGGCGAATTTTGAAAATTTGCCCACAGAAACCTGCTGCTGCAAACAGAGTAGCAATTTCAATCCCTGCAACTACACACATTTAACAAAACACAGCCACACAAGTTTAACAACATTTTACAAATCCAAAAAAGATTAGTTCGTACATTACAAATCCAAACAACATTAGTTCGTACATTACAAATCCAAACAACATTAGTTCGCATCAAACAACATTTTCTATTTAGTCGTGAAGCTCATGAAATTCGCACGGGCATCTTCTTTGCCGACGCGTTACCAATGGTCTCGAACTACTACTGCTGCTACTCCGTTCTCTGCGGGCAGTGGAGGACGAAGGTAATGCGGCCATTGGTTGAGATGGACCAGGAACAAATTCTTCGTGTACCGGTGCAGCTTATGACGAGGTGCCTTGTGACGATGAACCCGCACCTCCTCTAGAACGACGTCGTGTGTACACAAGCGCTGGAGGCGGTGGAGGTGGAGATGGAGCTCTCGGCCTATCAAGTTTATTCCTGCATAACACAACATCTAGAATTCTTTGGATGTTGGTGCACATCTTCCTACCCTCCTCGTCAGTTTGACGTTTGCGAAGATTTTCTGCTTCTTCCCAAGCCCTGCTTATACCGGCTGCCTGTAAAGTTGAACGAAAATTAGCAAAAGACAAAACCATCATAAGTAATTGATATAGTACTTACAACATCAACTTACCACGTTCCTCTCAAGTGGTGCTCTGGGAACGTACGGGCTTCTATACACTACCTCCACTAGCGCCGTAAGAACATATCGCCGTGTTATGTTCCAGTACCACCATTTGTACCGCTCTAGCGTGATGGTAGGCTCCCTCTCAATCTGGGTAGCTGTATGACGATCATTCCACAACTGAATGTGGGATCCATACTCCTCTGCATTGTACGTAGAAGTGCAGGGTGGTGCATCATCCGGTATATGCTGTATCATGCCAAACTGTCTCATAACCCTATCGGGTAAGTGAAATGCAGTCTGGGTGTAAGATATGAGTGGTACTCTCGCAGTCCACAAGTATCTAGTAGCTGTACACATGGCTGGAAGCTGTGCTAGCACATCCTGCGTGTACGGTGTCCATGTCACCACTTCATCCTCCAGCACATCTAACTCGTTGCGGTAGAACTTCACACTCCGTCTTGGGGTTTGGCGCGTTTTTTTGGGTCCTACCCACCTATTATAGGATGTTAACAATTGAATATTACACATGAAAATTGCACCGTTTAATTAATTTAAAAGGATAAAAAATATACCGAGACCCAAGCGGCATCGACTGATCGACAACAACGTTTGTCACTAACAATCTTCCGATCGGAAGATAAGTCCATGACCAAAGCTGCATTTATAAGAAAAAATTACGATAAAAAATGAGACAAATCATGTAAAACAGTAAACTATTGAAGTTTGTTTCAAACCTGTACTAGTGTCAGACATCCACCAATAGATTTATTCTCCAAAAGAGAAAGCATGGATAACTCCATATATGTATAAGATAACACAGCACTGCCCCAAGAGAACTTACCACTCCCCTAAATCAGCAATATACGGTAGCCATTTCAGATCTACCCGAGTCTTTGTATGGTCGCACATCAATCGGGAAATAATGATGTGCAAAATAATAGCATGTGCTCGCTGCTGAATCTGAGCCTCTGTAGCATCAGCAGGAATATCATGCGACAATTGACGTCTATACCACATGACTTCCACGAACTCATTTCCCCTTGTTTGTTCGGGGGGTGGGTTAAGACCGAGTAAATCATGACACAATTGCATATAGTCATATGCCACTTCTCCATAAGCCACTGCATTGCCTTCAATAGGAAAACCTAACAACACGGCTACATCTCCTAATGTAATCGTCATCTCACCAACAGGGAAATGAAAAGTGGAGGTCTTTGGTCGCCATCTGTCTACCAAAGCAGTGATAAGATAGTGGTCAAGCTGGATGTATCCTAACTTCATTATGTGTAAAAAACCGGCCCTCTCAATCTCAGCCAATACTCCTGGATGGTTTGAAGTCACTTTCTTCACCGACGTGGAGTGATCTATAGTTGTATCTGGATCGTCATGCTGATCAAATGATAAATACAATTAAAAAGTAGGAATTATACCACCTGACACAAAATTATATTTTTTTTTAAAACCACCTGCATCCATATGTCGTTAGAAGTACGATGCTGTTTTTGAAGAAATAATACCCTTCCATCAACGGGTCCGGCCTCCATCTCAACATACTCTACAAAATACAAGTATTAAAAATCATTTCATTTCGATAAAAAATATACACTAACTAAAAATTGACAACCTCCTAACCCACAAAGTAGTACGAATGCACGTAAAATCATTGTCGTTCATATAAATTGCTTATAACACTAATCTTAAGTTGCTTTTAAGAACCTTTTTTAATATAGTTTTTATATTCTACTTCTAACTTAGTTCAAAATCTAATACTAAAATGTGTACAAATACTTGTAATGATAGTGTTGTAAATGCTTTATCAATGGTGATGTTCAAATGATTTACTTTACAAGCACAATTTTTTTTCTTGAACAACAAATTATAAGATAACATTGACATCAAGCCCTAATTTATAAACAACAAATTATGGGTATAGATTCATACCTATTTCTTGTTCTATACCTGATGTGCTTGCCATTGACTAATTTGTGAAAGAATTTGAATATAAAATGAAGAAATGGAAGTGGAGGAAGGTTTTGAAGGGTTTTGTGTCTTTTGGGTTTTGGTTGGAAGAGTTGGAGAAATGAAGAAATGAAGCTATGTGGGGGTGGGGCTGCTGTCTGGTTAAAATGTGTGCAGGGTATTTTCGAGGGCGATTTTTCAAAATGCGCCTTTGGGCGAATTTTTGAAAGTCGCCGGTTGGCGCATTTTGAAAGTTCGCCAGAGGCGCATTTTAAAAATTCGCCCTCGTCTAGCTGGCAAAAACAGGCCTATGTTTGTAATTAAAATCAAAACTAGGTTATTTGTGTTATTGTTTACCAAAACAAGGTTATGTTTGAAAATTTTCCAATTTCTTGGGTTCACTATTAGAGTTTAGGTAACTTGCTACTTGAAATGAAGCGTAGTTTGCTGCTAATAATGACATATAGCGTAGTTTAATGCTAAAGATTGGATAGTTTAAGTTTGATGCTTCGATTGAATTCATTAAAAAAGATATGGCTCATACTCACACTCAAATGAAGTATGTGAAAGTCATCACCAGCTTGTATGCTTGCTTTGTTACCTTGCTTATTTTCCTTCCTCTTTTCATGCCTTTGAAGTTATGATTACTACTGGTTGGTAATGTTTGGAGAAAGCTGGTTTGGTTTGAAGTTTGTTCTAGTGGTGGGGAACTAGTTAAGGAGGTTGAGACATATGACGGTATGGTGATTTAGGTATGCTTTCACGTGTGGATGGGACATATTGCATGGAGATATTGTTGGGAAAGTTATGATGTGCATGTGTATCATGTGCACTTTTGTCAAATATGTTTTCCTAAAGAGAAGAATTTTTGAGCGTCCATTGGTACGGAGGAGGAGGAGTTTGACGACGTGAGACATTGGTTTGCACAATATTGGAATGATCTGTCTTTGATTCAGTGTCACAGAAGTGCAGTTCAGTACATACGAGGTGTTGAACAAATTGGGAAGGGTTTGGTCTTCCAGAGTCTGTTTAAGTTTGTTAAAATTTATAACTTCACCTCTAGGGAAGATATAGTATTATCATAAAATAGAAGAGGTAATGAGATGGTTATTTCGCTCATTAACTTTTTCTATATTCTTTTAGGAAGGAATTAGGCATATTTAGTTTGGTATCATCATCACAAAGAAAGTTCTTCTCTGAGATTTTTCAAAGTTATTGTTGTACAAGTTATATTTAAATGTCATAAAGTTATAACAAAATTTATCTTGAACGGGGGTTTTGATATGTCATAAAGTTATATTTCATTTATTTATCAAAGTGTATATCGTGATGCTGTTTTTATGTTCAATCTTAAGAGAGACTCTTACGATATTACACTTTGAACATAAAAGACAAAGAAAGTATGTCAAGAGTGATGCAGTGCAGCCAAAGGAATCGCGACATACCTCAGGTTGCGAGATAGAAGCCGCTTCAGGATTGGCGAAACCCTAAATCGCTCCGCTCCAGCTAAGTCGCTCCTCCTTATGTCGCAAGCCCTAGGTCGCTCCATACTTTAAATCGCGAACGAGCAACATCTAGTAGGTCGCGAAGTTGTTAAGTCGCCATTCCTTAAGTCGTTGAAGTCTTGTGTTAGGCCGCGAGCAAGTTTCAACTTCCGGTCGCTGATGATTTTAGGTCGCTCCAGTTATGCCGCTCGAGTTACTTAAGTCGCGAAGTTCTTAGGCCGCTGCCTCTTTAAGTCGCTCATGGATGCCAAACTCCTTAGGTCGCTGCCATTTCTTATGTCGCGAATTTTAGGTCGCTAAAGCTTTCTTGATGATGTCTTATGTCGCGATGAAGCTTAAGTCGCTGAAATCCTTAGGTCGCGAAGATTTCTTAAGTCGCTGCTTGATTTTGTTAAGTCGTGTAATGTTGTACCGCTTGTTGTTGAGTCGCGTAATGTTGTAAGTCGCAAGTTGTAAGTCGTATGTCGCGTGTGTTGTAACCTGTATTTGTTAAGTCGTATGTGTTAGGTCGTGAGTCGCTTGTGTTGAATCGTCTATGTTAAGTCGTGAGTCATGTGTTGAGTGTTGAACGGGTTATGTGTGTTGTAACCCTATAAATAGGGGAGTGTTGTGTCATTGTAAAAAAAGGTTGAATTTTGAATAAAATTTTGGTTTGTGCTTCTTGCCTCCATAAAAATTGGTAGTTGAGTGTTATCACCTATCTCCACCTTCGGCATTCGAGTGCGCTCGAATCAACGATTGTTGAAGCCAATTCACTTGATCAAGTGCGCTTGATCAACGTTCGAAGAATTGTAGATCTTCTCTCACGGCATCGTGCGCGATCAACGTGTCGAAGATTGCTAGAATCCAGTATCTTTGTGATCAACAGATTTGGGCATTTGGGTATTTTTAAATTCACCGATTTATCATCGATTCACCGATTATTTCTGCTAATCGTGTGAGCCTGGACGGATTCGATTTACATCGTCGAATTCGCTTCCTAGGCTGCATCAAAGAGCCTAAAGAAAAGATCTCTTTTATCTAGAAATTTGGAAGAGATAAACTTCCATTACAACTTTTTACCATATCTCAAATCAATAATAAATTAAGTTTCTTTGGTGAAAGTAGGACAAATATTCATATTTGGTGAAAGTAAAGCATTTAATCTTCATTATCAAAGTCGCTCCCTGAAATATTAAATTATTTTGGCTTAAGCAATAAAGTGGTGGAAGCATGAACTTATTATTGTTGTTGTTGTTATTATAATGTATTTGGTTTGAGTTTATTTTACCCTAAAAATATGTTTCAATTCTTATTGTAGGTTATGGAGTACTAGCTGATGTTGTCGTCTTTTTACATATAGTAATTATGGAGGCATTTGATGTTATAGGTATGTTTTTATGACATAAATTTGACGACATCCACATAGTTATGTTTCACCGACTTACACATTGTAATTTTTTTCTTAACATTTTTTATTATCATGAAATTGATTAAATGTAGGACAATTTTTTTATCAAGGCTTTCCAGAAAAACTAAATATCAAAATAAGCCTCATCAAAAACTAATTAGCAAAATAGGCCTGGTTTACTTTTGTACTTGCGCAAAACTGGAATGCGCAAAACCATTTTTTTTTATACGGAGCTTGCGCATTCCATTTTTGCGCAAGCTATATTTTTATGCTTGCGCAAATATGGAATGCGCAAGTTCTTTTTCGGGCATCAAAAGGACAAAGAGCTGATTCTGGGGTCATTCCTCAACCCTACCCCCTTTCTTCCCAAAACCCTCCCCATTTCCAACTTCAAACCCATTTCAAATCCAAATATCTTAAGTCAAAATCATTTTTCCTCATCTATTTCTTCAAACAAACACTCTATTGCCCATAAAATGGAAGCTAGCTCTTCATCTACGTTGATTAGAGGTAATTATAATTTCTTTTTTGAAAATTAAGATACTAATTTAAAAATGATTGTTGTTGTTTGCGGAAGAGGTAGTGTTGATGATGTTGATGTGAATGTACTCACATTGTTGGTTTCTTTGATGACAATGCAAAAGGATTTGAAGTAGTAATATAGCAAAAACCCTAACTTTGTACATTGTTTTTGTATTGATAAACGGTTGTTGTTGTTTGTAGAATTGTCTCCTGGGCCCGAAGATAGAAGTGTTCTCTATCTTTAAGAACACCATAGGAGCCAAAACGACACATTAATGGAGGTAAATGTTCGATATTGGTAAACCGGGGAAGTCAAATATGAAGTCCTAATTATAATTTGTTTATATATTGCAGGGTGTTGAAACTGTGAAGATATGCGATCATTCGAGCAAGCTCAAGGAGATCGATTTTAAAGATCCAAGATTGGAGCCGAATCTACGAATCTCCAGATTTTGGAAAGCTATGCAAATCGACTACATTCGGCTTGATCATCACCTTCTTACCGCTTTATGCGATAGATGGAGGCCGGAAACAAATACGTTTCATATGAGAGTCGGGGAGATGACAGTGACTCTAGCGGATGTGCATTTTCTTTTCGGTCTTAAAGGAGACGGTCGTCCGGTATGTGTGCAAAATTTAGATATCGATTACATGGAATTGGCTCATGACTTGCTTGGTATTTTTCCGCCAAGAGAGGCGGTTAAGTCTAAAAGTGATTTGTCAATGACTTGGTTTAAAAGCGAATTTTCTAAACCACTACATGAAGGGGCGACCGATTTAGATATACTTCGCCGCACTCGTGCCGTGATATTGTATTTTTTGAGTTGCCGATTATTTCCCGATCATTCAAAAGGGAGATTAGGTTTGAAATTTTTACCATTTTTGGATGATTTGGCTGACTGTGGTTATCATTCTTGGGGTAGTGCTGTTCTATGCTATTTGTATAGTGAGTTATCGAACGTTGCCTTGCAACGTCGAAAAGTTTTAGGGGGTTCTGCAACGTTGTTGCAACTATGGTCGTGGTCGCATATTGCCATTGGACGACCGTCTATTAGAATTCCTACCGACTTAGATCTGTATCTTCCATTCGGGGCTAGGTGGAACTGTGCTAGGAGTTGGCGTGAGACGCCAAGAAATGTACAGTTTTACCATAATGAGTTGGATTTGAGGGCGGATGATGCGGTTACATGGGAACCATATTCATTAGTGTATAAATTTGGACATCCGGAAATTGAGTATTCGTTCGCCGGTTGGATTGCTAAGAGCCGACTGATTCTATTTTTGGACTTTGAGTTGTATGCACCCGATCGGGTGATGAGACAGTTTTCCTTTGATTATCAGCACATTCCCGATCATGTCGTCCCCCTTGACCCAGAACCCACTAGCTGGATGGCATTTTTGCAAGAAAGTATTGCTATTTGGGAATCAAGAATTGATCGTGCCGAACAAGCACGCGACCCTCCGACACCTTTGAGCGAGTACGAGTATTGGTATTAGCGAATTACTCGTCGTTATATCCTTAAAAAGTCGGCAAGGAAGTTGGTTGCGTACACTCCCCGTGCTCCTCTAGAACGTGATTTGGTAAGTGTTGTATTTTCAAATTTTGTATAGTTCAATTTTTATGTCATATTGATGCATTGTTATGATTTATGGTTTAGGTAAGCGGAATATACAGCGCTTTGGATGTGGTGGGCGAAATAGAAGAAAGTCGTATGGAGCCGGACAAGGTCAAAAGCAAGTGCATTGACCTACGACGAATACTTGACACGATTTTGGGTCGGAACAAGCTAAGAAGGCCGGCCAAGCCGCTGCGTATTGTAGAAGAGCCACCGCGTTGTACAGAGGAGACACATACCACACTAGCGGGTGGACAAGGCCAATGGGAGGAGGCACATGCAGAGGGGGAGGCTTCACAACATCCCGGTGGTGAAACTACGGCTGGATGGCCTGCTTGGCCCGAGGTAGAGCATCAATACACCGGCGGAGAAACTGACGCTGAATGGCCGGTTTGGCACGAAGGAGAACAACAATTCGGCTATGTTGGACAGTCGACATACGAGCATATGCAAGAGCCGTTGCACTGGGAAATTCAACAAGAAGAACTCTTTTTTGGGCCAAGTCAACAACAAGAAATTCCGCTGCCTACACCCGCTCCAACATTTGAAGAAGGCCAAGGATCGGCTCCCATCGTGTACAAATGGAAGAAGAAGAAAAGAGACACCCCACTTGAGCTAAGAAGGATTCGTGATTGATGGTGTTGGTCATATTGCTGTTGTTTCTTTTGGTTGGGTTAGGTTAGGGGTTGTTGCCTTGTATGTGTTTATGTTATTGTATGACCTGTTATTTGGATGATTTTAAATTGTCAGTTAGTTCGTGTTAATTATTTTGTTTTTGATGGTATTGTTAATGTGTCTATGTTATTGTTGCCTTGTTGTTAATGTGTCTATGTTATTGTTGCCTTGTTGTGTGGAAACAGCTCTCTGTTTGGAGCTGACCGATATTATAGCTTGCGCATATGTGGAATGCGCAAGCTATATTGATAATATAGCTTGCACATTCCACAAATGTGCAAGCTATATTATTGGTCAGTTCGAAACAGAGAGCTGCTACCAAAAATATAGCTTGCGCATATGTGGAATGCGCAAGCTATATTATCAATATAGCTTTCGCATTCCACATATGTGTAAGCTATTTTTTTGGTGGAACTGGGTAATTTGCAGCGTTCCGCTTATGCTACAAAATATCAAATGTAGCATTTGCGGGCTGCTGCAAATAACCAAAAATAGCTTGCGCATATGTGGAATGCGCAAGCTATATTATCAATATAGCTTGCGCATTCCACATATGCGCAAGCTATATTTTTGGTAGCAGCTCTCTGTTTCGAACTGACCAATAATATAGCTTGCGCATTTGTGAAATGCGCAAGCTATATTATCAATATAGCTTGCGCATTCCACATATGCGCAAGCTATAATATGGGTCAGCTTCAAACAGAGAGCTGTTTCCACACAACAAATTACACAATTTCACAAAAAAAATCTGAACAACATGCTATATAACATGCAAACACCATTCGATTAACAACACCATCCGAAAAAGTTTCAACAAGGCGTACAGTAACATATACGTTCTAGTTCTATTACAATTCAATGCGGACAAGTATTTTTCTTGTGGCCAATAGAACCACATTTGCTACATCTATTATGGTCGGATGAAGATGGCGGACCCATAAAACCTTTTATTCTAGTAGACCGAGGACGACCTGAATTTCTGCGCACACGCGGCGGTTGTATAATTGGACCATCGTAGACGTTCCAATGTCGACTATCCGGTACAGGGTGGAATAAAGGAGCATAAGCTGCGGAATACATAGCCTTTTTGTACCACGGGGAGATTAGGTCAAAATACGCTCTATTAGCACCACCCGAACCACGTGAACAAGCCGCTAATACATGGGAGCATGGAAAATGATCTAATGTTGGCATGTTGCACGAACATTTGGCAACATTATCTTTGATATTCACCGTATAATCAAACATATGCACATCTTTCACCTGCCATTCAACGAAGCTATATCTCTCTATAGACATGAGCCTCGATTCTTCCATTCTTCTCCACGCTAATGCTTCCCACCTAGGTGCGAGCTGCGACATCCACTCTTCACCTTGAGTACGTCTTTCGACGAAGTAATGGTTCAGTCGATGAAACGTACGTGCAACCAATGATCTAACAGGTAAATTCCTAGTTCCTTTGAGAACACCGTTAAAGCTTTCAGAAACGTTGGTCGTCATCATATTGAATCTTACTCCGCCGTCGTGACAAAGAGTCCAGCTTGATTCCTGGTCTTTCAAACTTCTTTCAATCCACGCATCGGCATCTCGATTTACATCCTTCAACTGTTTTCGAAAATCATTATATTTTACGACCTCCGATGCCGTGGCACATGCGTGTAATAAATTTTGTAGCTCATCCATGCCAAACCCCGCTTTCTTAAAATTTGCTTTAATATGACGGATACAAAAACGATGATGATGTTCAACTGGCCAACCTTCTCTAAGCGCACGTGGAATTCCTTTCATACGATCCGAGACAAAGGTGATACATCTAGTACGTACGGATGGAATATAATTCCATATGCAACGAACAAACCAACTCCACGTTTGCCACGACTCTGTTTGCACAATAGCAAAAGCTAAAGGAAATAACCCTTGGTTTGCATCCACTCCAGTTGCTACTAGTAACGTACCCAGATACTTCCCGTATAAATGAGTGCCATCAATAGACAATATGGGTCGACAGTGGTCGAAGCCTTGAATAGAAGGTCCGAAAGCCCAAAAAGCACCATAAAAAATACCATGACTATGAATAACATCATATACGGTTCCGGGGTTGGTATGTTGTAGGGCTCTAAGATATTTCGGCAATTCCGCATACGACGATTCCCAATCGCCATAAATCATTGCAACAGCTTTCTGCAGTTCGTGCCAGGCTCGATAATAACTCACTTTAATATGAAACATGTTGGACACTGTCTCTTGAACAGTTCTTGCAGTCATGTTTGTTTCAGCTTTAATCAACGGAAGTATTTTGCTGCATATAAACTTAGCAGTTGCCTGTCGATGGTTTGAGTTGATGGTTGCATTTAAACAAGTGTGATCGCCTCCATATGTGGTTATCTTCCACCAGTTTGGATTTTTTCTTACCGAAAGGCTTGCATGAACTCGCCAAGGACATGTTTGTTCCACAGCACAACGGACCGTGTATTGATTTGCACGCGATTTCAGAACTTGGAATGAAACTGAACATTTAATCGACCATTCACATAACTGTTCAACAAGCTTCTGCTTACTTTCAAAAATTAACCCA
Source organism: Allium fistulosum (assembly GCA_030737815.1). NCBI lineage: Eukaryota > Viridiplantae > Streptophyta > Magnoliopsida > Asparagales > Amaryllidaceae > Allium > Allium fistulosum. The sequence continues at coordinate 1,533,638,292 of CM060903.1, read as the reverse complement.
ACTCGTGGACCGTTCTCCGCACATTCTCTTCCAAAAACTTCCACGTCTTGATGACAATTTTGCATTATCGATTTCGCCATCATTGATGCCGTGCATAAATCATCGGCTAGAGCCTCTTCATATGTGATTTGTTCTTCTTCCGCATTTACATCATCAGCCTCCTCAATGTCTGCATATATGATTGCATCATTGTTAACTTGCATTTGATGGATCCAAGTTCTATCCTCATCATCCGCAGAAGCTACTTCCATGCTATCCAATTGTCCACAAATCTCGTGTGGAGTAAGAACATGATCATCAGCACCATCGTCGTCACAACCAGTAAATTCATCTTCTACACTAGGAATACAAAAAACAAAGGTCATATATTTAGCATTAACGTAAGTCAAAATACAAGTGCAAACGTATAATATTACTCACTTTTCAAACGTCTGCGACTGATTTGGATTTATAGCGCTCGTCATCATATGTTGTTCCTGACTAGAAGAGACTCCAACCACTCCGTTGTACCTTTAAAGTAAATTTGTAAACTCTCCACCTTGATGGCTTGAAAAATACGACGGATACGCCGAACATTGTGTTTCTTTTAACTGTGTAGTGTGCATATACTCATCCCCAGAGATTACTGCCGCTTGTGTTTCAACCACATTTTCATGTTCCACTCTCACAACGTATATTTCTATCACTCTCATTCCAACTGAAAAAGTGGAGTTCAAATCGTCGTCGTCTTCCAAATCAATAACGGATGCACCATCATCCCGAACCCATTTCACCACTAATTTTAAATCATATATCACAGGATTTGCTTTGTCACTTCAAATGCCCTTTGTTTAAGCTCTTCGAAACTACAATGATTTTTTATTGTCGATCCTTTTCGCCTCCCGCCCACATATCTAGGTTTACCTTCATCATCAACCAACAATTCGCCATTAAAGTAAAATATAGTCGGAACCTTTGACATTATCTGCAAAATAAGTTCCAATACCTCATTCATAGTTTTTGTTCACTGACATAAGTATAAACATCAATTTGATGAATTATTACCTATTTTTTCAAAGTAGATTTTGCTTCCGCATGCAATCTTCAACCAAAAGCAGTCAGCTCAATCTTTAAAAAAACCGAAACAAGCAAATCAATATAATAATACAACCAATATATATTGTCATTGAAGTCAACACTATCAAATGAATTTCAAAAACATAATAAACTTTCCACCATGCTCACAATATGGGTTACAACAAATACAAACATTTTCGCAACAACTCAATACAAATCCAACGGTACAACATAAAATCCAAATATTACAACTTAACCAAACCACAAACATCTACCACATTCTAGGCCTTCCAATGTTCGTCCTTAATTCTTCATTCACAATTTTCAAACGACTTATTTCGGCTTGCAATTCGTGGGCATACTCAAGTCCCCTTTCGCACAGGGGTTGATCAATCCATTTAAAATAATTGCAACAATCATATTCACGAGGATTCAATCTATGTTCGTTGTACGAACTACACCCGAAAAACCTTCGTCCAACATTCTTTTCCTTTCTGCAAACAACCACTACACACATAACTCCGCAATAACAAGTTGGATATGATCGTTGCCCCCATGGCACGGATGGACCAACAGGATGTATAGGCGTCAACAAATTTCCACCAACTCTATGTTGATGGTCGGGCATTTCCGCAGAAACAACTTCACATAAACGACCGTGTAAGGTTGATGATCCTGAATGAAATTTACGCGGTACTAGTTCAAACTGTGTTTCCGGAACATGATCGACATCCAAGTCAATATGACTTGAACTTGCAACTCCGATTTTCTCTTCAAGCTCATCAAAATGTTTCATCAATGTTTCGTCGTCTATCTCCCAATCATTAATGTCTACCGTCATCATAAACAATAAACAATTAAGGTGTAAATTAGGGTTTTTAATTTACTACTATTTAAATAGGGTTTCCCAATTCATCAAACACTAACAACTTATTCAACAACAACATCATTGTCTAATAATTAACACCACCACCACCAATAACTCTTCATTTTCAACAACATCAACAATAGCAAAATTACATCTTAATTTAAAAAAAAAAGAATTATAATTACCTCTAATCAACGTAGATGAAGAGCTAGCTTCCATTTTATGGGCAATAGAGTGTTTGTTTAAAGAAATAGATGAGGAAAAATGATTTTGACTTAAGATATTTGGATTTGAAATGGGTTTGAAGTTGGAAATGGGGAGGATTTTGGAAAGAAAGGAGATAGGTATGATGAATGACCCAGATTCAGCTCTCTGTCCTTTTGATGCCCGAAAAAGAGCTTGCGCATTCCATATTTGCGCAAGCATAAAAATATAGCTTGCGCAAATATGGAATGCGCAAGCTTTAAGTTTTAAAAAATAGGCTTTGCGCATTCCATTTTTGCGCAAGTACAAAAGTAAACCAGGCCTATTTTGCTAATTAGTTTTTGAAGATGCTTATTTTGATATTTAGTTTTTCTGGAAAGCCTTGATCAAAAAATTGTCCTTTTATGATATTAAAGTTGCAGTACTTCATTATGTATTCAAGTAAAGCATATAGTTATATGCTTTGATACAAAATGCAAACAACTTTTAAAATGTAGCGTTTTAAACCATATTTCTACGTGGAAGATTTATGAAGACATGTGACATAATGGAAACAACATAAATGTGTTGTTTCATACCGACACAAACTGTTTGCAATAATAATAAAGTGATAAATTCTAAAATATTAACCAAGTTAACTAGTTTTTGTAAAATATAAATCAGTTTATAACAACAATGACAACAACAACAACAATGATGATAAATTAACTAAGTTTCATAACAATTAACTAAATCTAGAACAACAATAATAATAATAACACTGACAATAACAATACTAATGAATTATTAAATATTAACCAAATTAGCTAAGTTTTATAAAGATTAACTAGATTTATATAATAAAAATAAAAATAATAATCGAAATAAATTAACTAAGTTCATAAAAATTAATTTCGTTAATTAAGTTTTGTAAAAATTAAATAAGTTATAATAGTAATACTAATAACATCAACAACAACGACAATCATAATAGTAGTAATAAACTAAGTTTTATAAAAAATTAACTAATTTAAAATAATAGTAACTTATAATGAATTATAAAATACTAACCAAATTAATTAAGTTTTATATAAATTAACTAAATTTATATAATAATAATAATAACTTATGTTTATGACAATTAATTAATTTTATAACAACAATACTAATAACAACAACAACAATAACAATCACAAATGGTAGTAACAATAAATTAACTATAAGTTTTACAAAAATTAACTAAGTTTCTAATAATAACAATAATAATAAATTATAAAATGTTAACCAAGCTAACTAAGTTTTATAAAAGTTAGCTAAATTTATATAATAATAATGATAAATTAACTAAGATTATAAAGATTAACTTTATTTATTAAGTTATATAAAAATTAAATAAGCTTGTAAAAATTAACAAAATTGATAATAATAACAATAATTTAACTAATATTTATGAAAATTAACTAAGTTTATAATAATAATAACAACAACAACAATCATAATCGCAATAATAACATTAAATAAACTAAGTTTTATAAAAATAAACTAAGTTTAAAATAATAATAATAATACTAATACTTATAACGAATTATAAAATATTAACCAAATTAACTAAGTTTAATAAAAATTAACAAAATTTATAAAATAACAACAACTAATCTTTATGAAAATTAACTAATTTTATAACAACAGCAATCATAAATAGTAATAATAAATTAATTATATGTTTTATAAAAATTAACTTTGTTTATAACAACAATAATAATACTAATAACAATAAAAATAATAAATTATAAAATATTAACAAAGTTAACCATGTTTCATAAAAATTAACTAAATTTATATATAATAATAATAATAATAATAATAATAATAATAAATTAACCGAGATTATAAAAATTAACTTCGTTTATTAAGTTATATAAAAATTAACTAAGTTGATAATAATAATAATAATTTAACTAATGTTTATGAAAATTAACTAGGTTTATAATAATAACCAATAGCAACAATAATCATAATAGTAATAATAACAATAAATAAACTAAGTTTTATAAAAATGAACTAGGTTTAAAATTATTATAATACTAATACTTGTAATAAATTATAAAATATTAACCAAATTAACCAAGTTCTTTAAAAATTAACTAAATTTGTATAATAATAAATTAACTAAGTAATAAAGATTAACTTCGTTAATGTTTGTGAGGGATGAGCGTTTAATGATAATAAAATTAACTAAATTAACTACTTGCTTGAGTTAAGTCTTAACTACAAGAAAACATTGATTTTGCAGCGGTAGAATCCATCGCTAAATGAATTTAACGACGGATGTCGTTGGCCGGTAAAATTCCAAATTGGTAATTTAGTGTCAATTTAGCGACGGAATTTAGTGTGACTTTACTGACAATTTTTCGACATCCATCAAATAATTAAAAACAAATCTATAAAAAAATTCGACATTTTTCGGACATCTACATAGATTATAATTTTTTTATAGTATGTATTCGACGATAAACTTTAGCTATATTTTATGGGATTAGGGATGGAAAATTTTGTAATGCGTGCTTTTAGTGTAAAATATCTGTAGGTAATTCATCAAGCGACAGTTTGATTTGAATATTCCACTGGTATTCTCTTTCTATTCCGTCAGTAACCTTTTCCTTTTTTTTATTTCACAGTTTTCCCTGTACATTAAACGTTAATAGTTCACCAATCAACAATAAAATCGTCTGTAGAAATATATAAATACACATTTATATAAAATGAATAGCATAAATGAAAATGAAAATGTAATTATAAACAACAAAACTATTCAACTAGTAATACAATACACAAATATATAAATATTAACATAAAATAATACAACACAATGTAATACAGACATGAATGCACATAATCCTTCCACTTAATAATTATTTGTATAAATCTTCATCTGATGCTTCTTCCCCAATTCATGCTTCTCAATCTCCTACTGCAAACTTTCTCATCTTTTCAATTTATGAAACTGAGCATGCAACTAATGATCCATTCCCTCTCCTTCAACGTGCAAAATCTTTCTCCATTAAAATTTTCAAATATTGATCATTAAATCTCTCCATTTCCTCATCTTTCAAATAAGAATTCTCTGCACTTAAGACTTCACTTACAAAATCCATACACCAAGCAAAATGTTATGGAGTCTAATATATAGAAAAAACTTATTAAGCAAAATGCAATAATAAAGGAAGCTTGACAGGTTGGTGGTGCATAAGAATTAGTCCATATAAAACCAAACAAGAAACTTTGACATTAAACCAAACAAGGAACTTGCACAAAGAAATCATGCTTTAGAAAACATTAGACCCAAATTACACATATACAATTACACTAATACTAAACAACATACTAAACATATGACTTGTTGATGCAGGCCAGAGAGATGAAGATTTAGGTCGAACACGACTTAGCATGTTGATAAGTCAGATACGACCTAAGGAGGAGGTTCACGGGCTAAATTCTGGCGAAGGGGCATGGGAAGTCACAGTTTTATGTCGTATGCGACCTAACAGGTTCGAAGAACGCGAGCTACGACCTAACCAGAGCTTTAGGTCGTTCCAACGACTTAATAAAAATCGGCAACGACTTAGTGGTTATGCGCGAGTTAACCAGCAAAAGGGAAAGGCGTTCGAACGAGCTAACTGTGCCGAGTTACGACTTAAGGAGACAGATGTGAGTCGTCCACGGGTTAACTGGAAACCAGGGGAAGGAGCTAACTCGAATCTACGACCTAACGGGTTAAGAGGAACAGGACTACGACTTAACAAAAACTTAAGTATCTCGGAGCAGATAAGTCGGCTACGACTTAAGGAAGAAGTTAAGTCGGAAACAAGTTACGACTTAGTCGCCGCAGCTTGTAGCCAAAGATCCTGATGCCGCTTCAATCTGAGCCGTTGATGTTGAGTCGTATACTTAGTTGTATTTCGTTAAGTCGTGAGTCGTCTATATGCTTTGAGTTGTAAGTCGTGTATGACTTAAGGGTTAAACTCGCTATGTACGGTGTTGTGTTGAATTAACTGTCTTGGTCATAAGTCGTAAGTCGTGAGTCTTGAGTCGTAAGTCATAAGTCGGAAACGACTTAGGAGATGGTGTAATTTTGTTGTTTTTTCGTGTGAGTTGTAAAACGCCTATAAATAGGGCGAGTCTCTCATTTGTAAAAGGTTGTTGATTTTTGAATAAAATTCTCTTTTGTTAGCTTTGTGCTTTCAATTTCAATTGGTAGTCGAGTGTATCTGCTATCTCCACTTACGTCATTCGAGTGCGCTCGAATCATCGTTTGTTGAAGCCGATTCACGGTATCTTGTGCGCAAGGTCAACGTCAAAGAATCGTAGATCTCTTTCCCAGTATCTTCGGATCAACGAGTCAGAGATAGCTAAGAATTCGGTATCTTCGGATCAACGAATTCGGGCATTTCAGTATCCATCAATCCATCGATTGCTACTTCCACCGATTGAAGATCGTTTTGATTAATCCGCTGCGTCAGTTTTGGTATCAGAGCTAGTTCTAGCCAATCATAGCTAGATCGAGACTTGGAGCCAATCAATTGAAGAAATTTGAAGAAGTTTGAGACGGCCGAGCTAGTTGAGGGAATTTGCATTCATTTTTGAAGCTTGGAGGATCGGATTTGTGTTAGAGGCCGAGAGTTGTGTTCGTCGAGTTCATCGTCAAGTAGTAACACGAGTGGGAGTTTTGATCCATTCTATTTTGGATCTAAGTTCGAGAATTGTTTGAATTTGGGCCGTGAAGCTTGCGCGCGCCAAAGGAGAGATTTGAATTTTTGAAGTTGAGTTTGTTGAAGTTTGTACAATTTACATGTATGCCGCCAAGAAGAGCCAATCGACATCAAAACGTTGAAGCTTTGATCGTAGAGAAGAAGCTGATGAGATGGAACAAAGAATCAATGAAAACTTTAGTGAAAAGCTTAACGAAGGGATTGGTCGGTTATAGAAGTTGATGACGGAGATGAATCAAAATCGGAGAAGGGTTTCACCTGAATCTAACCATGGGGGTAGTAGAGTCTCGCCACATTCCAATCGAGACAGAAGTGTTGAAAATGATCAAGGGCGTGGGAGGAACGTGAATGATCGTGAACGGAGGAATGTAGATAGAAGGGATGAAGGTGGAAGACGTAATGGTAGTAGAGATGTGGGTGGACGAGATAGACAACGATATACATCTAATTTTGAAGAGGAGTATGATGGTGGTAGTGTTCGAGGACAAGGACGAGGACAAGGAAGAAATCACTCTGAGTATGATCACAAGTGGGAGTCGGGGATGAAGACTGAAATTCCTGAATTCAAAGGTGGTATGCAAGCAGAGGAGTTTCTAGATTGGGTAGCTAATGTTGAAGAGATTTTTGACTTCAAAGAAGTTCCAGAACATCGTAGAGTGAAGTTGGTTGCTACAAGGTTGAGGGGTAGAGCTTTGGCGTGGTGGCAGCAAACCAAACTTACACGTGAACGAATGGGAAAGTCAAAAGTTGAATCTTGGGAGAAGATGAAGAAATTGATGAAAGCAACGTTCTTACCTTACAATTATCAGTCACTGATGTATCAACGTTTGCAAAATTTGAGACAAGGAACGAAATCTGTGAACGACTATGCTGACGAATTTTACCAACTGATAGCAAGGAATGATATTATGGAGACAGAAGAAAAATTGACATCTAGATTCATTGGGGGGTTGCGAATGCAGATTCAGGATATGGTTAACATGTTCGATCCTAGATCTGTAGCGGAAGCACATCAGAAAGCGTTGGCTTGGGAGAAGCAGAGTAGACGAGGAGGAGGTGTGTTTACTAATTCCAACAATCAAGCGAAGGGTGTTAGTGGGATTTCTAATGTTTCTAAACCTATCAGTAGACCAGTGGTGAAGGAGGCTGAGAAGGCAAGGGTTAACAATTGTTTCAAATGTTACAATTGTCAGGAATTGGGTCATAAAAGCAGTGAGTGTCCAAAGCCAAAGAAGAGAACCATGATTGCAGAAATTGAGGATGAGGATGGTGATGGGAATTGTTCTAGTCCAGTTGAGGAGGATGAGCAGGATATTGCGTCAGGAGATGAAGGTTGTAATTTAATGCTGAGGAGATCGTGTTTGACACCGAAGCAGGAGGAAGCTAGTTGGTTGAGGAGTAATATCTTTCAGTCAACATGTACCATTCTGGGGAAGGTGTGTAAGTTTGTGATCGACGCAGGAAGCTGTGACAATATTGTTTCAACCGAGACTGTGACAAAATTGAAATTGAAGACAGAGAAACATCCAAATCCATACAAGTTAGCATGGTTGAGAAAAGGAGGAGAAGTGAAAGTGGATAGACGAGTTCGTGTTCCATTCTCTATTGGGAAGAAATATAAAGACGAAATCTGGTGTGATGTAGTAGAGATGGATGTTTGCCACTTACTATTGGGAAGACCATGGCAGTATGATCGAGCAGTACAACATGACAGTCGGACCAATAGCTACAGTTTTATGTTCAAAGGAACGAAAATTATCTTAGTTCCGAAGAAGAGACAACCAGGAGAAAGTAAGTCAGAAGAGATTGAAGAGCTGAAAACTTTATTATCTTTGAAGGAGTTTGTTAAGGAAGTTGAGAAAGAGCCTGAAGTATTCTTGTTGATTGGACGAGAGAGTCAAGAAGTGGTTGAAATTCCAGAAGAAGTTAAACCAGTTTTGAAAGAATTTGACGATGTATTTCCAGAGGAGTTACCAACGGAGTTGCCACCGTTGAGGGATATTCAACATCAGATAGATCTTGTTCCAGGTGCTGTGTTGCCACACAGACCACATTATCTAATGAGTCCGAAGGAACATGAAGAGTTGCGGAGGCAGGTAGAGGAATTGCTTGAACAGGGGCGTGTGCAGGAGAGTTTAAGTCCTTGTGCTGTACCAGCTTTATTGGTACCCAAAAAGGATGGAACGTGGAGGATGTGCACTGACAGTCGAGCATTGAATAAGATTACTGTGAGATATAGATTTCCGATGCCGAGGCTTGATGATTTATTGGATCAGATCAGTGGGTCCGTAATCTTTTCTAAGATTGACCTGAAGAGCGGTTATCATCAGATTCGCATTAGACCAGGGGACGAATGGAAGACAGCATTCAAGACGAGGGAAGGATTGTATGAATGGTTGGTAATGCCATTTGGCTTATCAAATGCACCAAGTACATTTATGCGGGTGATGAATCAGATTTTTAGACCATTCATTGGGAAGTTTGTGGTGGTGTATTTCGATGATATTTTGATATATAGTGGAAGTCCTGAGGAACATTTGAATCATCTTAGAGAAGTACTGATGGTATTGCGACAAGAACAATTCTATGCAGCAACGAAGAAATGCGTGTTCATGACGCATAGCGTTTTATTTCTGGGGTATGTTGTCTCGAAGGAAGGTATACAGGTGGACCGGAGTAAAGTTGAGGCGATCAGAGATTGGCCGCAGCCCAAGACGATAACGGAAGTTCGTAGTTTTCACGGGTTGGCTTCATTCTATCGAAGGTTTATACCACACTTTAGTAGTGTGATGGCACCTGTTACTGATTGCATGAAGGGTAAACAGTTCGTATGGACGGAGGAAGCCGGGGTTGCTTTTGAGCGAATCAAAGAACTTTTGACGTCTGCACCAATTCTAATATTACCAGATTTTCAGTTAGTGTTTGAACTACATACTGATGCATCCAAGGTTGGAATTGGAGGAGTATTGAGTCAGAGGGGACGTCCGATTGCATATTTTAGCGAAAAGTTATCAGGAGCAAAGATGAGATATAGCACATATGATGTGGAGTTTTATGCTGTTGTACAGGATGTTAAACATTGGAGACATTATCTATTTCAGAAAGAATTTGTTCTTTACACGGATCATGAAGCGTTGAAGCATATGCAGGGACATGACAAGATTTCAGCAAGACATGCATCGTGGATTGCCTATTTACAACAATTTATTTTTTTTGTCAAACACAAGTCAGGGGTGACGAATCGCGTAGCTGATGCATTGAGTAGGAGGAGTCATTTGTTGACAACGATGAAGGTTGAAGTGACAGGGTTTGACATTTTACCGGAACTATTTGTGGAAGATCCTTACTTTATGAAGTTTGTTGATAAAGTCAAGAATGGGGAGACGAATGAGTTCGTGATGGTAGATGGTTTTTTGTTCAAGGGAAATCGATTGTGCATACCTGATTGCAGTTTGAGAATGAAAATTGTGAAGGAGCTACATGACGAAGGACATGTTGGGAGAGACCGTACATTACAGTTGATTTCACAATCTTACTTTTGGCCATCGATGAGGAAAGAAGTAGAGAGGTTTGTGGAGCGTTGTCATATTTGTCAGGTTTCGAAAGGAACGGCAACTAATGCTGGTTTATATATGCCGTTACCTGTACCAATTAAACCATGGGTTGATGTGAGTATGGATTTTGTGTTGGGATTGCCAAGGACACAACGGGGAAATGATTCCATTTATGTGGTAGTGGATCGATTTTCAAAGATGGCACATTTTATTGCTTGTAAGAAGACGGCGGATGCTGTTCATGTTGCTCAATTATTTTTCAAAGAGATCTATCGACTTCATGGATTGCCAGAATCTATTGTGTCGGATAGGGATACTCGTTTTCTGAGTCATTTTTGGCTAAGTTTGTGGAAAATGGTGGGAACAACGCTGAAGTTTAGTAGTGCTTATCATCTGCAAACGGATGGACAGACCGAAGTTGTTAACAGATCATTGGGGAATTTGCTGAGGTGTCTTGTACAAGACAATCTGAAGAGTTGGGATGTGAAGTTATGCCAGGCAGAATTTGCTCATAATCATGCGGTAAATCGTAGCACAAGGTTCAGTCCATTTCAGATAGTATATTCAAGCTTACCGAAGGGTCCGTTGGATTTAACGGTAGTACCACAATCAAAGAAGACAGTTAAGAAAGCTGCTGATTTTGTTGAGGGATTGACGGAATGTCATAAAATCGTTCAGGAACGATTGGGAAAAGCAAATGAGAAGTATAAACGATCTGCAGATTTAAAGCGAAGGAATGTTGAATTTCAAGAAGGTGATTTGGTTTATGCAGTGTTAATAAAAGATCGTTTTCCAGTGGGCGCTTATAACAAATTGAAAGCCAGAAAAATTGGTCCTGTAGAAGTCGTGAAACGAATTAATGAAAATGCTTACAAATTGAAGCTGCCAGATGATGTGTATACGTCTGACGTATTCAATGTTAAGCATCTCGTGCCATATCACGGGAATGAGTTTGTTGTGGATGCAGAAAATACAAATTCGAGGACGAATTTTTCTCAACCTGAGGAGGATGATGCAGGCCAGAGAGATGAAGATTTAGGTCGAACACGACTTAGCATGTTGATAAGTCAGATACGACCTAAGGAGGAGGTTCACGGGCTAAATTCTGGCGAAGGGGCATGGGAAGTCACAGTTTTATGTCGTATGCGACCTAACAGGTTTGAAGAACGTGAGCTACGACCTAACCAGAGCTTTAGGTCGTTCCAACGAATTAATAACAATCGGCAACGACTTAGTGGTTATGCACGAGTTAACCAGCAAAAGGGAAAGGCGTTCGAACGAGCTAACTGTGCCGAGTTACGACTTAAGGAGACAGATGTGAGTCGTCCACGGGTTAACTGGAAACCAGGGGAAGGAGCTAACTCGAATCTACGACCTAACGGGTTAAGAGGAACAGGACTACGACTTAACAAAAACTTAAGTATCTCGAAGCAGATAAGTCGGCTACGACTTAAGGAAGAAGTTAAGTCGGAAACAAGTTACGACTTAGTCGCAGCAGCTTGTAGCCAAAGATCCTGATGCCGCTTCAATCTGAGCCGTTGATGTTGAGTCGTATACTTAGTTGTATTTCGTTAAGTCGTGAGTCGTCTATATGCTTTGAGTTGTAAGTCGTGTACGACTTAAGGGTTAAACTCGCTATGTACGGTGTTGTGTTGAATTAACTGTCTTGGTCATAAGTCGTAAGTCGTGAGTCTTGAGTCGTAAGTCATAAGTCGGAACCGACTTAGGAGATGGTGTAATTTTGTTGTTTTTTCGTGTGAGTTGTAAAACGCCTATAAATAGGGCGAGTCTCTCATTTGTAAAAGGTTGTTTATTTTTGAATAAAATTCTCTTTTGTTAGCTTTGTGCTTTCAATTTCAATTGGTAGTCGAGTGTATCTCCTATCTCCACTTACGTCATTCGAGTGCGCTCGAATCATCGTTTGTTGAAGCCGATTCACGGTATCTTGTGCGCAAGGTCAACGTCAAAGAATCGTAGATCTCTTTCCCGGTATCTTCGGATCAACGAGTCAGAGATAGCTAAGAATTCGGTATCTTCGGATCAACGAATTCGGGCATTTCAATATCCATCAATCCATCGATTGCTACTTCCACCGATTGAAGATCGTTTTGATTAATCCGCTGCGTCACTTGTACACCATGACATGTAGACTTTGACATTAAGCTAATGGAAGAGTATTTAAACTTTTTTTATTCTCTAATGTAATCGATGTTTGTAATTTGAATTTAGAAATAACAGGCGATGGTTAAGTTCATGTTAAAGAACGCAATGATGATGGTCATCCAACCACTATTATCCTATTAGAAATACATATTTCATCAAAATATGCTCTAATAAAAAATCATTGTTATCATGGAGCACAGTTGTTTGTTTTAAAATGTGAGAGATTTTAGTAGTAAATAATAAGGATAATTCTCTAGCCCTTTGGCAGAATTGACAAATGTAGATTATACCTAGCTTGTTTGTTATGTATATAACTCAACTTATCGTCAACTAATAGTTAATTATAATTCATTGGCTAATGTTAAGTAATAATGCAAACTAAATGTTGTAACTATGACTACGATGGCTGAGAAATGAGACCAACGAATAAGTTATGAACTTTTTGCTTACGTAAATCAATCAACAATAACAATAAAAAAAAATAGTAATGCTAAACTGAAGTAACGATGGCTGTGCACAGGGGCAGCAAAACGCCATATCCATAAACGAATAGAGACTCATCATCGAATCAACGGCAAAAGCATTAACAAATAGCTGAATAACGAGGATCTCCTAACAAGCAAATAGATTAGTTAGCAAACACAGTTGTGATAATTTGATTTCAAGATTATCCATGTATTTTATAGCATTTGCTAATATTGTTGGTAGATTTTTAGGGCTCACTGAATGTTTCCAAGTAGAGATCCTTGTTTCCTACTACTCGACCTATTCTTGCTTGCCATCTTCCATGCCGATGATGCCTGAATAATACACATTTTATACTTTGTAAGTTCAGTTAGTCATTTACAATAATTGAATTTATTGAATATTGAACAATGATGCATCTTATTTTTTGGTTATAATATATGTCTTTCAAAGGCAAACAAACTTAAAAAAGAGAGGAGAAACCATTGGAATTTTTTATGGACTAATATAATTATCAATCTATATCTTGAATTTGCAAAGTGTAATGCACCAGACCTTCATCACCACATACATTGTATCCAGTTTAACCACTAAATTAAGGTAGTCAATAACGAATAGCTCAAGCAAGGCTTAAGCTATGAGCTGTATACAGCGCACGCTATTTTGTTTATTTTTTAAATTTTGCATATTTTTACAATTAATCAAATATATTATGCCTATCCAAAATTTACTATTATCTTTTGTAGATTTGTGTCATATCTCGGACTGACAATTAAAACCGAGAACTGCAAACCCCAATCGAGCCGACCCGAGAAGACCCAAACCCGAACCGAAACTGATGGGTCTTGGGTCGGGTCTGGGTAATAAAATACTGTAAAGACCCGATCAAACCCGACCCAAACTGAACCGACCTGAAACACTCGACCAAAAAACATTGAAATTTATGCATTTTTAGCGTTATTACCTAACCAAACCCATACTAACCTGACCTGAACCGAAGCTCGGGTCCGGTCTAGGTTTTAAAATATATAGTTTTGACCCGACAAAATCTGACCAGCTTAGAACCGAGACCCGGCCGACCGTGTCCGGGTCTATCAGGTCGGGTTTGATTGCCACCTCTAATCATATCCATACCGTTCAAGACTCCAAATATGCACCACCATACTTCATGCATGTATTAAAAAAATTGATGTAAAGTGTAATTATTAGAAAATTTTGGTGATTTCATTTTGTACATTCAAAATAATTGATAAATATAACATATTTGTGTCTTAAAGGGTTTGAAATTTATTCTTATATTTGTGAGGAGTGAATTTGTAATGAAATAAAATTTTGTAAAAAAGATATGGAAAAAACGATTTTGCATAAAATGCATAAGATTTCTATTTATAAGAACTAAGAAAAAATATAAATAAGAAAAGTCACAAATTGAAAATATGAAGGTCAATCGAAAATAACTTACCATAAAGTCTAAAATGACAATTTTCAAATAAACTAAGTCAAACATGATTCAAGTCTATTATAACAAAACTTAGAAATTATATTATATTTCTAAGTTTCTAAAGCCTAATCGCTAATGTCATCCAAATCGTAACTATCAAAATCATTCTCCATTTCTTCTTCTTCCTTTTAGTCATAATCTACGTTGTCTTCCTCCGATTCACCTTCAAAGTTAGCCTCTTCTTCATCATTAACGTACACAGGCCTTGAACTAGAAGCTAAAACCTTTTCCTTTTCATTTCAACTTAGTTTGGTGTCATCTAGTCTAGTGTTCCCTTTCTCCAGCTGCCGACATCCATGGTATAATATTCCAAGTCAGTGTATCATTCTTAAAACCAACTCATCTTCAACGTCTGAATTATCCCCTTACATGAAATCGGTCATCCACGCATTTGAATCATCTATATCTTCTACAGAAATAGGATCCACCATGTCTCTTCGCTTGGAATGATTATTCAAAGTTTGATTATACTTGATAAAGCCTTGTAGTCTTTCGTGTTCAAGCATATTCCTTCTCTTGCTATGGATCTAGTTCAAAAACATATTTTGGATTAGTTTTAAGCTTTATTCACTATACATGCCTAAAAGGAAAATAAAATAAAATAGCGCGCTATTTTGGGTTATGCGCTATTTTGCACTATAGATAACACGTGCGTTATTATAAGTCAAATAGTGCACACCTTGCGCTTTGCGCTATTTTGCATTATAGTATGCTATGATAACTCTGCACTAAATTAATGTTAACTGAGTCAGGTACGATGTTGCCATTTGGTTTTGTTTATATGCCAAATCTTGTGCTCACTTGGCATATATGTCTTTCAAAGGCAAACAAGCTATAAAATAGAGGAGAAATCAATTGCTCAAAGGGAGTTGCCCAATTCAAGTAAGATGTTTCTATAAACGGATAACAAGCAAAAGAAAAAACTAGTTCTCACTCAGCTAACACATTTGACCTTTTGCCTTAAACCATTTTCTTTAATGTCTAAAGTAAGCACTCTCTGGTCCCAACTATAGATTGCAGTTTTGTTAAAAGTGGGGAAAAAATTAAACAACCTACAAGTAATAACAGCATCCAAGAACCATATACATGCACACCATATGAGAACCAAGTGCTCGCACTAATATACATGTATTCACATTATACACAAACATTTCAATCTCTACTTGCACCTATGTCATTCCTTTATTTTCCGTTGCCTTTAGCACTACTATTTCCATTCTTTTTTCCACTAATATGATTAGTAACACTTTTACCCGTGGATTTACCCTCTTTGTTAAGCCCAATATCCACTGCCCCCAACTCGCTACCCACCAGCCCAACACCGCCTGCAACACCACCCACAGCAGCTGTACGTACAAGTCCTACACCTGTTCCAACAATAGAAGCAGCCCTTATTGTACCTCGATCTGAATCTGAAGTGTCTTTGTAGCTGAGTCACGGACTAAGTTGCTCTCTTTAAGACGTTTCGTCGCTGTGCCAAAATCATGCAAGGCAGTCTCCGATGCAACGCTGCCTCTAGGATAAAACAACCCTAAATCAATATCAATGGCCTCTCCATGAAGACCAGTGAGTCAATAACACCCAAAAAACATTGCTCGGATCTAATTAAGTTTAAGGCAGAAGAAGAAGAGAACTCGGTTTAAAAACTGATAAATTTTTTGTCAAATAGCTTGGTTTATATAGGGAAAAATCTGAGTAGAAAACGGGGTTGAGTCATGAGAAAATACCGAATCTGAGTTTATCGGGTCTTATTACCAAGTCAAAGTCGGTTTAAAAATATACTGCCAAAAAATAAGGAGCTCTACATCACATTAGCTAAGCCAAGCCTAGCCCGGTCCGGGCCGGGTCGGGTCGGTCGGTCGACGCACATGCATGTGTGATGGCAAGCATGCTCTCTCTCCACGACACAAGAGAAAACATTGGGTGGCCAAAGGACCCATTCCTTCTCTTGTGAATTCTATATTTAAATAGGACTACTCTATAGTTCCCCACAATGTGGACTATTCAATAAGACGGATATTCTATACTCCTTTTAATATTTTTAACAATTCGTTTTAAAATCAAATTTTCCAACAATCCCCCACTTGAATTTTTAATAATGTTTTTCTCGAGCAATTTCTAATTTTGTAAGATTGCATATAAACAAATGTATCTTTCGATTTGAACCTTTGCATCATGAGTAAGATCTAGATTATACTAGAGTGACTCGAAGTTTTGAACTCTATCTCTAACATCAACAATACACAACCTTTCTAGGGTGCAGTATATAGCCCGTGCTTTAAAGGCCATGCACGTCTATCCTAGTTTAGTAAACGCTCTATGAATTTTGCACAAAAATTCCATAGAATGCGACCACATTTCTACATTCGCATAGGTGAATCTATCAAGAGTGCTCCTGTAGCTCGGTACTCCACTCCACGTAGAGTATAGATTTCATTAAGAGTTAAACTCATCCTCCTATCACTTCAGGACTACGTGCTTCTAGCATGTTCAATCAATGCCATTTCATAACTTGTTATTACCCATTGAACCTAGTTCTTAGGATCTCCAGCCATTTGGTTGGGTTACCATTATGAGTGACTTCTCATTCTCCGAGTTCTCATTCTAAGGGAAATAGTACCATTCTTTTAGATGTAGAAAGGAATTTCTCTCTGGACAATCCTTTCGTCAAAGGATCCACCAAATTCTCATCAGTGCGTACACGATCCACTCTTGCAGGTCCTGAATAGATATACTCTCTTATAGTACCATGCTTACACGAATTTGTCGTCTCTTATCGTTGTAACAAAGGTTCTCAACTTTTGCAATAGCCATGGTACTATCACAATGGATCACCACAACTAGTATCAGTTTATTCCATAAGGGGATCTCAGCTAACTGATTTCTTAAGTAATTCGCTTCTTTACCAGTAGTAGCTAGTGCTATCATTTCCAACTCCATAGTGGATTACGCCAAAATAGTCTGTTTCTTAGATTTCCAAGAAACAACTCCTCCTATAATATTGAAAATATATCCACTAGTGCTGATAATGTATTCCAATCTGCATCGCTATATCCTTCAAGGACAGCGGGAAACTTCTGATAGTGTAATCCAAGGTTCATAGTTCTTCTAAGGTATCTCAGGACCCTTTCAATAGCATGCCAATGCTCTATACTAGGTCTGCTAGTAAACCTGCATAATAATCTCAAGACATAGGAAATGTCGGGTCTAGTACAATCAGTGACATTCCGAAGGCTGGCAATGATGCTCGCATATTCAGACTATCTTACACCTTCTCCACTGTTCTTAAATAGTTTTACACTTGGAACATATGGTGTACTAGAAGGTTTACATTCAAAGTAATTATATTTCGTTAACATCTTCTCAATATAATGAGATTGATCTAAAGAAATTCCCTTTTCAGACTTAGTAATCTTAATACCAAGAATTTTACTCGCTTCACCAAGATCTTTCATATCAAAATTGGCACATAGTATGGACTTAACATGATTCACATCATGAATATTTGAACCAAATATAAAGAAATCATCTACATATAAATATATGATGGTGCAAATGATATTCTAGGATTTATACTTGTCACTTTCATTTACTTTAAAGCCATATGAAATAACTAGATTGTCAAAATTTTCATGCCATTATTTAGGTGCATGTTTAGGAACATATAGAGATTTATCTAATTTATAAACTTTATGCTCTTGACCACGGTATAACAAACCCTTCGGGTTGGTCCATATAAATCTCTTCTTCTAATTCACATTCAAAAAAGTAGTTTTTACATCCACTTGGTGAATTAGTAGATCATAAAATGAAGCAAGAGAAATTAATACTCAAATTGATGTTATTCTTGTAATGGGTGAAATTATCAAAAAAGTCAATGTTTTCTCTTTGTCTAAATCCTTTAGCTACAAGATAAGACTTATTAGGTTCAAGAGATTCCATCTCATCATTTATAGCTTCTTGTCAGAGGTATGAATCTAAAGAAGATAGAGCTTCTTTTAGATTAGCAGGGTCCTCTTCTAGTGCATAAGCATAATATTCTGGACCAAAATCTTTAGCTATTCTAGCTCTTTTACTTCTTTTAGGTTCAGATTCAATTTCCGCATTATGTTCATTATTTCTGATTATTGGATTATTAGCGGTAGATGTGCCCCTACTATTCCTAAGTTTAAACGGAAATTTATTTTCAAAGAAACCAGCATCATTTGACTCAATAATAACTCGAG
Organism: Allium fistulosum; assembly: GCA_030737815.1. Classification (NCBI taxonomy): domain Eukaryota; kingdom Viridiplantae; phylum Streptophyta; class Magnoliopsida; order Asparagales; family Amaryllidaceae; genus Allium; species Allium fistulosum. Next base: position 1,533,619,507 of record CM060903.1, on the reverse strand, counting down.
CATTCAAATCAAAAAATCTATATGCTTTACTATTAATGGAATAACCAATAAACACACATTCATATGCTCGACTTGCTAATTTAATTCCTTTAGGTCAGGATTACGAACATATGCTAAACAACCCTAAGTTTTAAAATAAGACAAGTTGGGTTTATGATGTTTAAAAATCTCAAAAGGTGAAATTTTGCTCTTAGATTTAGGAATTCTATATAAAACATAACAAACAATTAACAAAATTTCCCCCCACCAGTGTGATGCTGCACCCGAATTTAATAAAACAGTTACAACTAATTCGGTAAGAGTCCTTTTTTTCTTTCAGCTTTACCGTTCATTTCAGGCGAATAACGTGTAGTTCTCTCATGAATTATGCCATGTTGATTATAAAATTCAATGAATAAGTTAGATTCATATTCTATTCCTCTATCACTTCGAAATCTCTTAACACTCCTGTTAAATTGGTTTTCAATTTTAGTGACAAATAACTTAAACATATCTAGCGCATCACTTTTATTTTTCATGAGATAAACATAAGTGAAATCAGAACAATCATCAATAAAAGTAATAAAGTAGCATTTGCCATCCCTAGTTAGAGTGCCATCAAGTTCACATATATCAGAATGGATTAAATCTATTCTGACTCTCTAAACATAGAATCACGTGGGGTCTTTGTAATTTTAGCTTGGATACAATATTCACATTTTTCCGAATCACTTACAGATACTTTAAGGATTAAGCCTAAGTACTCATGTTATAAATCAGTCACTTATTAACATGACAGAGTCTAGCATGCCAAATATTAAAATCACACAACATATAAACATAATTATTAACTTTATTCAAATCAACATTTAACCTAAACGTTCCATCAACTGCATATCCTTTACCAACAAAAACACCATTTTCAGTGATGGTGTACAAGTCAGTTCCAATAGTTTGAGTAAAACCAGCTTTATTTAACAAGAAACCAGATACTAAATTTTTCCTTATCTCAGAAGTATGCATCACATCTTTCAGCAACAAGTTCTTTCCAGAGGTAAACTTTAAATCCACAGCCCCAATTCCAACAACAGTAGTGGTGTGAGAATCTCCTAACATCACTTTCATGTCATTAGTAGCATTATATGTTTTAAACATTTCACTATCATAGCAGACATGGCAAGAAGTACCAGTGTCTACCCACCACCCTTCTGATCCACCGACTAGGTTGATCTTAGTAAGCATAACCAAAAGGGTTTCTTCACTCAGGTTAGCCTACGGTATAGGATATGGCCTGTTCCGACACTTTCATGCCATATGACCTGGTTTGTCACAGTTGTAACATAAGAACAACTGTCCGGTACCATTCTTTAAGGGGGCATTTTGCTGTTTGTTCTGAGGTTGATTGTTGCGGTTTAGTTATGATTTTGATTTTGAAATTTTCCGCGTTTGGTTTTAGACCCATGTTTCTAGATTTCTTAGTGTTGTTACTAGATACAACAAGCACCTCTTCTTTTTGGTTCTGTTTTCTGGCCTCTTCTTCAGTACAAAGACGAGTAATCAAACTCTTCAAGGAAAACTCCTTAATGTTATGCTTGAGAATATTTTTAAAGTCTTTTCAACTACGGGGTAATTTATCAGTTAACACAGCAACCTGAAACTGTTCATCTAAACCCATACCTTCGGAGATGATCTCATGCACAATTTTATAAAGTTCGAGCGACTGTGCCTCCACAGATTTGTCGTCAATCATCTGAAATTTCAAATAGCGATTGACAGCATACATTTTCGCTCCAACTTCCTCGGTATCATATTTCTTTGCAGTGCATCCAAAATCCCCATTATTGACTTTTCTGAGTTGTAATAATCATACAGATTATCGTTGAGTCCGTTGAGGATGAAATTCTTGCACAAATAATCTTGCTCCATCCAGATCTCTAGCACTTTTGATATTTCTATCCAAGGTCACATCTGCTCTATCTCGGCTTCATTGGGTTTGTCCGGCAGTTGTGGTTTGTCTGTTATCAGTACAGCGACCACCTTCCGCATTGTCAAAAAGAACTCCATCTTTTGGCGCCATCATTTGAAATACAGGCTCTCGAATCTGAACGGCGCAGCAAACACAATCGGAACCTGAAATATCGACGTTGAGGCAGCAGAGTCGTCAGCAATCGAAGTCATAACGTCTTAAATTGTTGTTCCTCGATCCGAATCTGTACCGTCTTTGTGGCCGAGTTGCGGACTAGTCGCTCTCTTTAAGACGTGTCACCGCTGTGCCGAAATCGTGCAAGGTAGTCTCCAATGCAGCGTTGCCTTCAGGATAAAACAACCCCAAATCAATATCAACATCCTCTTGCATGAAGACTGGTGAGTTAATAGCACCTAAAAAAATAGTGCTAGGATCTATGTAAGTTTAAGGTAGAAGAAGAAGAGAACTCAATTCACAAACTAATATAAATTCTGTCAAATAGCTTGGTTTATATAGGGAAAAATCTAAGTAGAAAATGGGGCTGATTCATAAGAAAATACCGAATCTAAGTTTACTTGGTCTTATTTTCAAGTCAAAGTCGGTTTAAAAATATACTGCCAAAAAATAAGGAGCTCTACATCACATTAACCAAGCCAAGCCCGGCCTGGGTCAGGTCGAGTCGGTCGGTCGGCGTGCGTGCATGTGTGATGGCAAGCATGCTATCCCTCCTCAGCACAAGAGAAAACATTAGGTGCCCAAAGGGCCTATCCTTTCTCTTATGAATCCTATATTTAATTAGGACTACTCAATAGTTCCCCACAATGTGGGTGATGTGCATGTAAATGTGCATATTTTTACATCCATATTTAATCTACTTTTATTTAAATAAATGTCATAATTGGGTATTTTTACATGTTTAAAACCAAATTTCAAATATTCTTCCAAGTAATCATTCATACATCAATGTGGGGATAAAATAGTAATTTTGTGCATGAATTAATTTTGAGAATATTTATTTAATTTCTTTTCTTGGATAATAAAATGAACCCGGACTGCACATTTTCTTTTTAATTATAGGAATTTTTGGATGGAAATATGAAGGTGTCTCATGGAAATATGCATGCACAAGGATGGAAACAAAGGAATGAAGATGGAAATAATTCAAACTCATGCATCATGGAGGACCACACCTACCCCACTTACCTTAATCTACAATTAGAAGCTAATGCACAAGTTAGTTGAGGTTAAAGTTTCATGCATACTTGATGATGGATTAATTAGAGACCAATGATTAGTTGGTGGCCATACTTCCTAAGGGGTATTTTAGGAAGCCTCCTAAAATATGGATTAGGGTTTTGTGCATGTATAAATAGCTACAGAATTTGCCTCTAAATTGTTTTCTAAACTCATATTTTCATTCACTTGTTCTAGCTAGTTTTGACATTTTTAGCTAATCACAATCTCAAGTTTGTTTTAATTTGATTGAATAGAAATTTTAAAATTTATATAATTCCCTGCGGATCGATCCGTATTCTCCACGTACTAGAATTGTACGCTGTGCACTTGTGGTAATTTTTAATTTAAATTTATTGACTATTTTCGAATTCGTTGGAAAATTAGTCGTTAGACAAGTTTTTGGCGTCGTTGCCGAGGAATTAATTTGATTTGAATTTCTATTCTTCGAATTTTTTTTGTTTGATTTTTATTGTGTGTTTGTTGTTTGATTTTGGCTTGCATTTTGTTTGTGTGCTTGTTGCTTTTCATTTGCATTTGCATTTCTACTTAAAAAAAAAATTTAGACACAATTTCATATAAAAAAAAAAACATTTCATTTGCATTTCATCTATTTACATTTCATATGTTTTATTTACAATTTGAAAGCCTGCATTTTTTTTTTCAATTACAATTTGAAATCCTGCACATTCATATCCCACTATCAAATCCATACAACTTGCTGCCATTTACTCTCACTGTCTTGCATTTACCACTGTCAAATGCCCCCTAACGTCAACACATACCACTTCCTCACCATTTCTTCAGCCACCACACAACCAGTGCACTACTACCCATTTCTACTTCAAACAAACCACCAACATACCCATTTCTACTTCAAACATACAAACCTTTGTCACTTCACAGCAAACATCACCTAATACAACAATAAATACCTGCATTTCACCACCACCCACAACAAAATCATCCATTGCATACCCCTGTGCCATATCAGTGCTCCATCCCTACCTTGACCACCCACTTGCTTCACCACTTCCATCTCAATTACCCACTCACTGCCCAAACAATCCCCACTTCCCCATACCAGTCATCAAAACCCTTCACACCTAGACTGTCATTAGCCAAACTGCTCCACATACCTTCTCCACAAGGATTCCCCTGCCAGAGCCCCCTCCGCCTTCTCCAGATCACAACAGTACATACATCCAATACATCACCCTCTTCATATTTCCAGTCACCACTGCAACTGTTCCACTACAATCACCAAACATACATAATCATCCACCAACCCAACACATTAAACTCAATTGCAATTAATTTTCGATTCTGATATTTCAATTTGCGATTGTCGATTTTTGATTTTTCCGTTTGGGATTTTAAAGAGTTTGGGATTTTGCAAAGTTTCTGATATTTCAATTTCTCCATACTTTCTCTTGTTTAGAAAAAATATTGGCCCGAGTACAATTTCTTTTAGTTTGGGCCAGGTTATATTATAGGCCCGAGTACAATTTTTTTAATTTGTTTTCTTTTGGTTAAATTGTTTTGTTTTAATTTTTTTAAGCCCGTCCTTAATTATTAAAAAAAGAGTTTGCTCAATTTGTTTTTAGTTTTTTTGACTTATCCTTTTAAAAAAATTAATTTTAAATTTGTTTTGTTTTGTTTTAAATTTTTTTATGTTCCATCCATATATATTTTAAAAAAAATTGTATATATCTTGTTCGAAATTTCCAGGTTTCTAAAGTAGAGGAGAACTGCTTGCTAAAATAACCGCTCTGCTTTGCTTGCTAAAAGATCGCCGCTAAAAAATAAATAAAAATAAATTGCTAATAATTTGCATGCTCTGTTATCGTGCTCTCATCTCCAGTTTTTATTTATCTTGCATGGTTGGTTGCTTGCATTTGCATTTATATATAAAAAAATTTCAAAAAAATTCAAAAACAAAACAAAGTTCATTGTAGTTGCATTATTAATACACGTTTTATTCTTGTTTTGCATTCATCTCATCTTGTTGTCTTTTCTAAGGGCAACACCCCAATTCACATAAGGTGGGGGATTTCATCACCCCTTCCTTGGCCCACAAATTGCATTTCATCTTAGAATTTGACTAATAATAACGGTTAGACATTCGACTTAAGGGTGTCGCGAGCTCACCTAGGGCTTAATTGTATTTTGCTAGTTGTCTTCCTTGAACAATTTTATTTCTTGGTGTCTAGGTTACGGCAGAGCAATAACCATTTATAAATATTACGATGATTCGTAAATATTATAGTGGTTGTTTCTCTAAAGGTACTTAAACCTTCGGTTGCATTGCTATGGTGATTCGTGGTGCACTGATAACTCCTACCCGTTACCTGGCTAAGAAATATTTTGTTGATTTAAGACAAAGTGTGATTATTCAATTTTGGGTTAGGAGCTACTAAGGATAGAAAATTTGTAATTAAGTCCTTTGCATTCATTTAGTTGTATTAGTTCATGCATATTTGGAAAATATCAAAATCCAAAACTAAAAAAATTATAAATTTAACTTAACTTAGTTTTCTTTTTTTAAATACAAAAAATATTCCTTTTAAATCCTTTCCTTTGAAATTTTTCAATCAAAATCAAAAATCCAAAAAAAAATTTAAGTTAGTTCTTTTTTTTGAAAAACAAAAATCCAAAAAAATACAATCTTTTCAAAAAACAAAAACATATAAATTTTTTTTGAAATTTCAAAAACAAAAACAAAAATCAAATTCCCATTTTGCATTTTCTAAAAACAAAAATAAAAATTCCTTTTGGTAAATATTTGAAAATTCAAAAATAAAAAAAATATACAAAAATAAAAACATATAAAAAAATTTGGAAAGCCAGAAAAAAATATCAAACTTCTCTTTTGAAAAATAAATTTCTCTTGGTAAATATTTTTCCTCCTTTAAAAAAACAAAATAAAAAAAACAAACAATTTCTCACTTCTTTTTCTAAAATTGAGCTTCTTTCTCCTAAACTCGATTCTAACTTCTTTCTCTTCTCAACTTTTAATTGTACATGAGTACTTGGACTCATGACACAATAACGAACACTTGGACTCGTAATTCAATAACTAATCGTTTAACTCGAACAAACGATCCTCTTGAAATGGCGAATGAAAACGCCCCTCGAGCTCTTATGGATCGAATCTTTTCTGATAGAGTTTCTATTCCATCTTGTATCATGTTACCCGCCCTAATGGGTAACCATTTTGAAATTCACTCAAATCATATTGCCACGCTTCCAAAATTTGGCAATTTTGAACATGATGACCAATACATTTTCTTGACGAAATTCGAACAAGTCTGCGCAAACATGAAACTCCAGCAACTTTCTGATGACAGAATCAAACTTCGATTAATCCCATTTGCTCTTACGGATTACGCTGAAAAATGGTTGTGTAGCTTACCTTCAAACTCAATTAAAACTTGGGAAGAATTTGTGAAAGTTTTCTTAAAAAAGTTCTACCCCTTGGAAAAAAAATCTAAAATCCGAAACAAAATCGTAAATTTTCATCAATTCAGGGGAGAACCATTCGAAAAATATTTTGAAAGATTTAAATAGCTCTTGATAAAATGTCCACATCATAACTTCGAAAAATGAACGGTTTGCCAAATCTTATACGTTGGACTTGAAAACAGCTCACGAACCATGCTCGAATCAATGTGCCAAGGCATCTTTCTTGCCCAATATCACGACGATACTTGGTAATTTCTTGAAAACCTAGCCGAAAAGTCATCCCAGTGGGAACGTTCAAACGAAAAATTAATTTACTCACGATCGAGCGACACACTCGATAGGATCATCTTTGGCCTTGGAAGCTAAGATCGATGCAATGATTATGTTAGCACCAAAATTGGTCACTAACACCCTTGAATAGAGTTATGTAGAGAGATAAATGAAGAAAGTAAATTAAAACATAGAAATAATGCAATTGAGTGCAAAAAGAACAACATAAATGAGAACAACAGATTTATAGTGGTTCGGCGTAATTGCATACGACCAGTTTGAATAGAATCTTTATTACTTTTCCAATCACATGAATACAGATATAATCCATAAACAAACCACTTGAATTCAAGTTTGAATCAAAAGAGGAGAGTATAAAAAACGGCAGAGTTTCCCTGGAGTTCTCAAAAAAAGGTCCCTCCAACTGGACCCCTGCCCTCTATTTATAGACGAAGATAGGTTGGTTCCCATATGTAGGCCTATGGCCAAGACAGCTCGGCCAACAAGTGATGGTTTAGGTCGATCGACCCAGGTACACTGACCCTCCACTACCGAACGGCGATTGCAGAACCACTTTGGCTGAGCTTGGGTTTCCTCGCAGGTAACTCGAAGTTTGTTCTCAAGTAACTCGAAGGAAGTGGTGGTTTGACTCGAAGCAAAGAAATGCCGGTCGCATCACTCTGTCATAGACCAAACAACTTGCCAACTTCCTTAGGGTGCACCAACCCAGGCATGCCGAACTGTGGTGATCGATCCCATGATATCGATCTACTTACGCCAACCCACCAAAACCGATCCATCATGGCCGATCCCCTTAGGCCGACCCACCTAGGCCAACCCAACAATGCCGAACCACTCTGACCTAACTACATTGGCCGAATCACTTCTACTTCATCTACCTTGACCGACCCATCAAGACCGACCCAACATGGCCGACCTAGTCTTGCTCAACTATCCTGACCGAGCCACTGATGCCAAACCATTCGCGCCGAACCACGTTCATAGGCCGAATCACATATGAATATGCCGACCCACATATACCAATCCAATCACGACCAACCCACTAAGGACGACCTACACATGCTTTTCCATAATAGCCACCTATCAAACTACATATACAGGCCGACCCAAACAAGTCACACCAATCCCCCATCCTTTCTTGGCTTGAGTCTCGTCTAAGTCCAACTATTCCCTCTGCAACTATCGTCTCATAGCCGAGCCAAGTAGCCGGGGAACATTTTCCCCCCAAAGTGTGTCATGTGAATCAACATGACGCGCTTTGAATCAGAGAGGAATCTCCGCCTTCAAAAACTTGCTTGTTCAGAATGATGATTGACTGTCGCCTTTTCATCGGTTTTTTTGACGAATCTCAGTGTCGTTCAAACGTACTAATTCAATCTCGAAGAAATTTTCAAAATATTGTTTTAACTTTTCAAAGGCTGAATGTAAATAACCTCTTAAAGGTTAAACCATGCCAGAATTCATAAACCAATATTTCCCCACTTACTCGATGGCATCTGTTTCTTCGTACAGTTTCATCTTTCATTGCCATGATGTGTGTATAGGTTCATGTACACACGTTGTATTCTTTTATTATCATCGTCATTTTATTCATCAATTTTTTTTATAACAAAATTAGTTCGGCGTATGGAGGCCGACCCACTCGATCGGTTCCTTTGGCAAAAAGGTAGGTCAGCGTACCAATACCGACCCACACGATCGGTACTTGCTTCACCGACCCAGTAAACACGTGCTGAACGGTTCCACCGGGTACAGCCTGTTCATATTCTCTTCTCATCATATAAAAGCTCCAGCCTTTGCTCCTTTCTCCCCTTCTTATTTTCACTCTACTTTCACAAGCCTGCGTTCTTCCTATTCTCCCAAATTTTCCAACTTGCTTCCCATCGAACCCTGTACCCTTCCCCTCGTGATTTCAGTTGTTCTCGAAATCGATCAACTCCTCAACCTAGCATCTCGAAGCTGCTGCAAACCTAGAGCTTTCTCCATAGGTATGAATTTCCTTACAAACTAAAAATCCCATATGTAGTTTTAGTGCTCGAGTGGATGGCCTCCTCTTTTCTTTGGTTATAGGAATAGGTGGAGGATAATCGAGAAGAGAGGAAGAGATAAATCAAGAGGAAGATTGGACTTTAAATTAGGGCTTCAGCTGTCTTTGATGGTCGATGGCAATAGTCTCTTAGAAGGAGTAGTTGTTGTTTTTATAATTCGGAAGCAGGACTTAGGAGGAGGAAGGAAGATGTCGCTTGGTTAAGAATTCAAAAGAAAAGGAGGGGTTTGGTGATCCGAGAGTAATGCGGGTCGGCCATGTTGAGAGAAACAAGAGTGTGGTTCGGTAGCTAGTCGTTTGGTATTGAGGGAGAGTATGGGTCGGTAGGAAATTAGGAATTTGGGTCGGTATAGACCTAGAGGGCTGTTAGGTGATTAGAGAGTGATAGAGGAGAATGAGTGGAGCAATTGTTTTGAGGAGTGAGTGGATCGGTTGTCTTGATCTAGAGAGGCGGTCGGTAGTCCGTAGGAGAGTGGGTCGGTAATCTAGTTTTTGAAGGACGATCAGTGTAGATAGCTTATTGTTTGGATCGGCATGGTGTGTTGGGGTCGGCATTGGCAATCAGGGCCATTTTAACTTGAATACGACATACATTAGGATCATACTTCCCATGCTTAAGCATAAGATAATGGACAATAACAAGAATCAAAGCATATGAACCCATGGACTTAATTCGGACTAACAATTCCATAGTTCAAGTAATTCTTAACATGAATCTAACTCAACAAAAGCAAATAACAGCCTTCAATATATAATGCTAATGTCCGATTCCAAGACCCCTACTACTGAACATAGGACAAGTTGTTGGAGACGGTCAGCGATGACGGTCTCCGAAGATGATAGTTTAAAGTTCAATCACGTTTCACCGGTCTTTAGATCTTTAATTATTTTATACTCATGCTTTAATGGTTGCACATGTCCACACACCACACGGGGGGAATATCTTGTTATTGCATCTGATATCTATTATCTTTCAAGTATAGTTTAAACAAGTATCTATTCACGCCAATCGTTCTTTGGAGATATCCAAAAAGTAAGCTCCGCTACTGTTTCTGACAAGCCTGAGCCAAGTTTTCGGCAGGAGGCAGTGGGGACTCTGAACCCATCGTCAGCTTCCATACCTGACATCCTGGATCCACCTGTCGTGGTTATAGACCCCGCTCCCGATGCTGTAGATGTGGCCATCGTTCTAGATGACCCCATCGACTCTCAAGCCTCGAAAATCGGTGAATCTTCTCTCCGTCGGTTATGTTCTATCCATGGAATCCCCTTCGAAGACGTTCTGGTTCCGTCGGCATAAGATCGGCCTCACCTGCCTCCAGCCGGATATACTACGTGCAACAAATTTATGTGCTGGGCTGGAAGTGTGCCACTTTTCAATTCATTTATCCACAAAGTGTTGCAGTATATTGGGATTTCTCCAGCACAACTACAACCTAATAGCCATGCATTTATTCTTGGTACATACGTTCCTTTCATGAGCGTCTTATTCAGCCCTCCAACTCCCAAGGATATCCTTTATATTTACTGCTTCAGAAGATGTACCGACAATCCATCTTGCATATTCCTCGAGCCATACCCCTAACGCCAAGTCCTGATGGGCGCGTGGAGCAAATTTTCTCAGTATAAACAAGAGTGGTTTTACGTGCGCTATCCTTCAGGTTTCGCGAGAAGATGGCTAGAAGGGAGTAAGTCTCATTTTTATCCCAGTCCTTATCTTATGGCTCGAAGTGCATCTCTTTTGAACTCCTTTCAACTCTTATAGATATCCACCCACGATCCGAAGGCGCCGAGTATTCTGAGGCCGTCGAGGCCATTCGAGCTACTCCCGTGGGGGACCAGGACATTAAATCCATAAGTACCAACGAACTGCTCTCGAAGTTCGGATTACTCGGAGAGGGCCGCCGAACTAGCTAGCCTTCCAATTGGTGCCACTACAACAAGAACGGTTGCGGGAACGGGCAATGAACAAGCTGAACCTTTGGTGCCCCCTGCTGAAGTGGTCCCCGATACTACTGAGGAAGGCGAGATTAAAGAAACCGAGGTGCCAGTGGCGACTGACGATAATGTAAGTTTCGGCCAAGTGCCAGTAGTTGATGCACCCGACATCGACGAACCACTGCCTCCTTCGAAGAAGAAAAAGGGTCTAGCTTACAAGTAGAAAAAGTAGACAGTTGTCGAAACTTAAAAGGTTACGATAACTCCAATCAAGAAGATGCCATCCTCCCAAAACTTAGAGGGCTCATTAAAGAGCCTATCTGACTTGACCATCCCTGACGATATACTAAATTACGGTTTCAATAACCTCGAGGCTATGGGATTTAATTCGCCCACGAGAAGCGATGAAGGCGCTCAGGCTCATCATCAGGGAGAGAAGACTCCAATGAGTAAAGCGAAAAACACTGGTCCGTCGGGGGGATGCACTAGGACACGCATAAACACTTACACTCCGCCATGCATTCGAATTCCACTCATCGTGTGATTCCTACTAACTCGTCCTCATTTGGCTTTATGTGCAGGTGATATGGGGCTTACACACAACATTGACCACCTTCGTGGATCCTTCATCTTCTACCATTCCAGTCGAGTCTCAGGATCAGGCAAACGGTGAGACAGGGACAATAGCGGTGATAGAGATTATCATCCTAGAGATTCGTCATCTTCCAGAAGGAGAACCTACAACCATTCTTCATATCCAAAAGATCCTCCCCCTCACTCGGAGCATAGTAGGGAGAAGTCTGCTCAGAAGGGATCCCAATTCGAAGTTCCTCGCGACCAACATTTTGGCTCGTCGAGTACTAAGCAATCTCGTGAGCCTTATAAGAAATCCGTGACTTCGGTTAAGCAGACTTGTCCAGCCTCCACTCACGATCCGTCGATGGTGGAAAAATTAGCTGAGCTCAAGGCTACATTCCCGAAGATATGTTTCGATGGATTAAAATTTCTCCTCATGATCCATCCTATCTTTGGACATATCAAACAGAGCGTTATTTCCTGCAACAACGATGTTTATTTTCAGCATGATGCGTTTGTACACTTGGTGGAGAAAGTTTCAAAGGTTTTCATTGAGCTGCAACACGAGATTGATCGCCTCAAACTTGAGGCTATTCATGATAAAGACATCATTAAGGGCCAGGATGAAGAGCTATCCTCGTACAAATCTCAGCTTGAGACTGCCCAAAAAAATGCTAAGGAGACAGCCGAGGCAGTTAGTCGCTTGGAGGACACTCACAAGAAAGAACTTAATGAGGCAATCCAACACAGCGGAGCTCTGGCTTTGGAGAAAGATTCTATCCAAAAAGAAAAGGACATTCTCGCTCGACGGGTCAAAGAACTAGAGGAATTGCTCTTTAAAGAGAGAGAAGATAAAATTGTAGTGTAGGAAGAGTCACAATGATACTGCGATGAAATCGATGAAACACGGCTTCTAAAGACAAAACTTGACGAAGAGCTATCCTGGGTTGAAGCATTAAAAGAAGCAGCTCGCGAGGAAGGCAAGAAGATGGCGCTCACAGAGGCCGACTCTCGACTCGAGGCTGCTACCGAAGCCGATAGAGAAGAAATCAAATGTTTATTTGACCTGCTCATTGTCGAGTTCAATGCGAGAGTCCTCATGCACCGTGACTTGTCTTTCTTGGGCGAGAATTATCTCGAGTCACTTGCCGAAGCATGGGATACTTTGATTAGGATAAAAAAAGGTAGAGCTGGGTGTCGAAAGGATTAATGAAGAGGCTTTGCTGAGGGAAGTGCTTCGAGGTAACAAACCCTGATTTATCTATGGCGAAAGCCCTCTTCGGCGGAGGCTCCCCTACATCAGAGGACAAAGAGGATGCCGTTGGCCTGTCGGGCTCCGAGCCCCAGATTCCTACCCCCATTGACTCGACCAAATATCCACCACTTAATCCTTTCGAGCAACATGTGGGTTACAATCCGGAGAAGCCTGGACTTGGCATCCACATTCTATCCCCAATTCCGGAGGGTGATACTCCCAAGATGACTGAGAGCCAAATGGAAGCTGTTACGTGACCCCTCCTCCTAAAGTTCATAGAGTTATCGTTTTTGGCGACTAATTGACATATCTTAACATTCACTTTTCATGAATCCATGCAGGTCATTCTGGCCCTAAACCGACTCCGGAGCGATGCCTCCATGGAGCGGGAAGAAAAGGAGAGTAAAGTATTCCACACCGGCGATACCCCTGGTCCTGGCGCACAAGTAATAGGGGCGCATGAGGAAGATAAGCTCAAAGATCCTTCACTCATAGAGGGACACGATGACGTCAAAATCACAGGCGCTTCCGAGCATACTTCCCAGCGTAGCATGAAAGAGCAAATCGAGGAGGAGAGAAAGAAAAACAATGTTAAGATAGAATCTCAGGTGGTGGAGCTCAACGATCTCTTGAATAGGCCGCTGAAGGTTATTCTTCCTAGTGGAATCACTCCTTTGGAAGTTCCTCCTCTTCCCTCGAGTATTCCATCGTTGGGAAGCAAAGGGTCCAAAAAGAGGCGCTCGGATGAGGAAACTTCGAAGAAACCAAAGAGGGAAAGAAAACCGAAGAAGTAGCTGTTGCCTCGCCACATTTTGTTCTGCTTAAGTAACTTAGTACCATGCAGTTGTTTTCCCCCCATTGTTTTCCTTTTCTTTTTAGTCATCGTAGATAGATTTTGGCTCCGGGCTTCGGAGAAGTTGTAACGAAGCTTTTTTTGATTAGTAAATAATTTTTTTGCTTCTTTGTATTCCTAGACTCTCATCGCTTAGCTTATAATTTGATCTGTAATTGAAATTCAGAGTCTCGTGGGTTATGTGAATTCCAGTCCACTTTCATAGGACTTGGAGATTTTTGAAGTATTTATACTCTAGTCCGCACTCTAGGGACTTAAAGTACTCTAGTCCGTGCTCTGGGGACTTAGAGATTTTTGAATCGTTTATACTCTAGTCCGCACTCTGGGGACTCAGAGTACTCTAGTCCACGCTCTGGGGACTTAGAGATTTTTGAATCGTTTATACTCTATTCCGCACTTTGGGGACTCTGAGTACCCTAGTCCGCGCTCTGGGGACTTAGAGATTTTTGAATCGTTTATACTCTAGTCCGCACTCAGGGGACTCAGAGTACTCTAGTCCGTGCCCTGGAGACTTAGAGATTTTTGGAATCGTTTATACTCTAGTCCGCACTTTGGGGACTCAGTGTACTCTAGTCCGCGCTCTGGGGACTTGGAGACTTTTGAATCATTTATACTCTAGTTCACACCTTGGGGACTCAGAGTACTCTAGTCCGCGTTCTGAGGACTTAGAGATTTTTGAATCGTTTATGCTCTAGTCCGCACTCTGGGGACTCAGAGTACTCTAACCCGCATTCTGGGGACTTGGAGATTTTTGAATCGTTTATACTCTAGTCCGCACTCTGGGGACTCAGAGTACTCTAGTCCGCATTTCGGGGACTTAGAGATTTTTTTTGTTTTGTGTGTGCATTCATATGCCAGACGGATTAATGCAATTTAATTTTTTCATGGAATTATAAAACATGGAACACCAATAGTTCATAGAAAAATAGCTTCAAGCCTTTATTACATGTAGAAAGTAAGGGCAAACCGAATGGTCTTATTACATGTCGGAAGTAGAGAACAACAAAAGAAACATATACTGGAAACAATTGCTTACTAAAATGCAAAAGAAATAGACTAAGTATAGTAACTGCGCAAATGCTCTCTATTCCATGCTCTGGGGAGCGTCACGCCACCAACAGTCACTAGCTTGAAGGTTCCTTCTCCAAGCCTCCGTTCGATGACGTAGGGGCCTTCCTATGTGGGATTCATATATGAAAGGACCGGAAAAACTCGCTTCAAAACAAGGTCACCCACATCGAAAGTTCTTGGTCGAACTTTTTCATTATAATATCGGGCGACTCGATGCCGATATATGGCCGCCCTTAAAACCGCTTCTTCACATTTCTCGTCGACAAAGTCCAATGATTCCAGCAAAAGATCTTGGTTCGTTCTTGGATCATAATAGGTCACCCGGTGAGAAGGAACTTCAAGTTCCATGGGTATAACAGCTTCAGTGCCGTATGCCAAGGCGAAAGGACTGTGGCCAGTCGTAGACTTGTGGGTGGTTCTGTAGGCTCAGAGTGCTGTTGGAAGCTCATCCACCTACTTGCCTCTAGCCTTCTCCAAACGTTCTTTTAAGATAGACTTGATTATCTTATTTACGGCTTCAACTTGCCTATTTGGTTTAAGGTGAGCAACTGCTGCAAACCTTTTCTCAATGCAGTATTTTTGGTAGAACTCTTTGAATTCTCTACTCTCAAATTGAGTTCCGTTGTCAGTAATGATAGTTCGTGGGAGACCGAAGTGGCATATAATGTTTCGCACAATAAAGTTAACAACCTTTTTAGTGGCGATCGTAGCTAGTGGCTCTGCTTATGCCCACTTGATGAAGTAATCGACCAGGACGATTGCGTATTTCGCACCACCTTTGGAGATTGACAAGGAACCGATTATATCGATCCCCCATATTGCAAACGGCCATGGACTAACCATTTGCGTGAGTTCCGTCGGCGGGGCCCTTGGGATCTATGCGTACTTTTGACATTTGTCGCATCTTCTTACATAGTCCGCGGCGTCCCGATTCACGGTTGGCCAATAGTATCCATATCAGAGGATCTTTTTGGCTAACGTTTGCCCCCCAGTATGGTCGCTACATTCTCCTTCATGGACTTCTCTTAAGACCCGCTTTATCTCGTCGTGGGCAATGCATCTAAGTAAGGGAATGGAGAATCCCTTCTGATACATTATTCCATCCTGCATTTTATACCGTGATGCCTTGCGAACGACTTGTCGTCTCTCGTTCTTTCTCTCGGGCAAGGTTCCATGTAGCAAGTATTCTTTGAACAGGGTCATCCATGACTCCCTTTCAGTTTCCGTCCTTAACACAAGATCTACCTCCATCTCGTTTATACTCGGGGAGTGTAAAGTTTCGACGGGAACCAAGCCCATCTGTTGTGCATCACCAGCACTTGCAAATTTTGCCAAGGAGTCGGCTTCCCCATTTTGTTCACGCGGAATGTGCGAAATATCATAGTATTCAAGGTCCACCAACAATCCTTGAACCCGAGCGAGGTATGGGGCAAGTCTTTGCCTGATAGTCCCCCCGTACTTGGTACACCACCAACTATGAGTCACAAAAGATTTCAATCGATTTCACTCCAAGTTCTTTGGAAAGCTTTAATCCCGCGATTAATGCTTCATAATTAGCTTCGTTGTTCGTAGCAGGGAAATCAAGTTTCAAAGCATAACAAATCTATCGGTTCTCGAGAGTTACAAGAATAAAACCAGCCCCGGAATAATGGTCGTTGGATGTTCTATCTGTGTATAGCTTCCATCAAACAGCGAGAACCACATCACTTCCACTTGACTTGTCTGATATGGTGAACTCTGCAATGAAATCTGCTACCGCTTGCCCTTGGATAGATCTCCGTGGCATGCAAGTGATATCGAACTAACTTAGCTCAATGTTCCATTTGAGTAGCCTTCCAGAAGTCTCCGGTCGTTGGAGCACCTTCCGCAGAGGTTGGTCGGTATAAACATTGACCAGATGTGCCTGGAAATACGGACGGAGCTTGCGTGATGCGATCACCAAGCCATAGGCTAGCTTCTCAATCTTAGGATAATTTCTCTCTGCCCCCGTTAAATGCTTACGAACATAGTACACTAGCTTTTAGACTCGGTCCTCCTCACGAACTAGAGCTGCACTGATGGCATGCTGGGATACAACCAAGTAAACATGCAACTCCTTATGGTCTACGGGCTTTGACAGAACTAGGGACCTCTCGAAGTGTCACACCAGAGCTCGGAACGTGTCCTCACAGTTTGATGTCCATTCAAATCTTCCCTTTCCTTATCACATCAAAGAAAGGAACACACTTCTCGGTTGCCCTGGATATAAATCGACCCAACGCGGCCACTTTCCCATTCAGACTTTGCACTTTTTTTTTTATAGTTTTGGGTGCCTGTATGTCTCGAATAGCTTGAATCTTTTCTGGGTTGGCTTCGATTCCCCGTGCGTTGACAATAAAACCCAAAAACCTCCCCGACGCAAAACCAAACGAACATTTCAATGGATTAATTTTCATTCCGTAAAATCTGAGTATATCAAACGTCTCTGCTGAGTCTCGAATGTGGTCGTTTGACTGTCGTGACTTCACGAGCATATCATCCATATAGACTTCCATCGTTCTACCAATCTGGTCTTTAAACATTCGATTCACCAAACGCTGATAAGTTTCCCCTGCATTCTTCAACCCGAAAGGCATCACTACATAACTGTATAGTCCAACGTCCGTGACAAAACTGGTATGCTCCTGATCCGGAATGTGCATCGGGATCTAGTTGTATCCCGAATACGCACCCATAAATGAAAACAATTCGTGTCCGGCTGTCGACTCGACCAGATGATCAATTCTGGGCAAAGGAAAACTATCCTTTAGGCACGCCTTGTTCAGATCCGAGTAATCAACACAGGTCATCCACTTCCCGTTTGTCTTCCTCACCAGTACGAGATAAGATACCCATTCAGGATAGAGGGCGTCATGGACGAACCCATTGGCTTTGAGTTTATCAACCTCCTCTCTGAGAGCAGCGGACCTCTTCGATCCACGCCTCTCCTCTTTTGTTTCACTGGCACATACTTCGGGTCAACGTTCAACATATGACTTGCGATGGCAGGAGAAATCCTACACATATCGGAATGGGTCCAAGCGAAAACATCTAGATTCACTCGGAGGAAATCAGTAAGATCCTCTTTCATCGAGGGGTTGAGCTGTGATCCAACCTTAAGCACCCGTGATGGATCATCTTGGCTGACTGGAATGTCAATCATCAGTTCAACCGGTGCCGCCTTGGCTTCCTTGGCTTCGTCATCGTCATCTCTCGGATCTATATCTTTATAGATCTGACTATGTTGCCCAAGCCAAGGCTCGAGCATTACTTGTCAATTTTCAGCAACATGGATGCAAACAGGGTTGTCCACACCCTTTCCTTTCTCTCTTTGTTGGGTCTCTCTCAGTTCAGCCACATAACAAGCACGACCAATCGCTTGATTACCATGCACTACACCAACTCCTCCGTTTGTTGGAAATTTCAAGGTCAAACACTACGGGGCCAAAGCTGCCCTAAATTCCGCTAGGGTCGGTCGGCCCAGAAAAACATTATACGGGGAATCAACATCCAAAACAATGAATGGTAGGATCCGTACCCTCCTATGTTCACCTTCTCCTAGTTCAACTGGCAATTCAACAAAACCTATTGCATCTGTAGCTGCACCATTAAAGCTGTGAATGTGGGCTTTAGACAGTTTCAGATCCTTCGCCTCCATCTTCATTTGGTCATATGCCTTGTTGAAGATAATATTAACAGAACTCCCACAATCAATTAGTATCCTTCTCACTAACGCCAGTCCAATCGTAGCTGAGATAACCATCGGATCAATGGTAGGTGCCTCCACCTGATCGGCATCCCTGCTCCTGAACACTATATCATCAGTCATCATTCGCTGCTGCTTCACTAGTGTCCCGTCTTCTGCGTTCGAGCAGCATTCGAAACCTGCATGCTTCAGGGAACTAGCATAGCGTTCCATTTCTTGCCAATTCTTGTCTGTTGGATGAGGTCCACCGATTATCGTGTTTATGACCAGCCTTCCTTCGGTCCGAGTAGGCTCCTCAGGTCGATGCGAAGCTTGCCCGTGATTGGGGTCGGCTGTCCCCTGTCCGACTTCCTACGGATTCTTAACAAACCACTGTAACTTCTCTTGGCGAATCAACTTTTCTATAGCATCATGGAGGTGTCTGCGCTCTTCAGTATTGTGCCCGTAGGTCTCGTGAAACCGACAATACTTTCCAGTCTGCTTTTGTTCCCTAATGGATTCTTTTGGGCGTGGCTTTCAGTATTGGAATGTATTACAAGTTGATAGATAAATATTCTCCAAAGATGTATTTAGAGGTATATATTCGCTATAGGTTGGGATTCTCGGTTTCCACTTTCCTGCTTCCCTCTTTCGTCCGGAATTTCCTCCTCCGGATCCTTTAGACTGCTCCGGCTTATTTTGAACATTGACTTGGACCTTGCCAGAGTTTTCGCCAGATTTCTTTACCGCGATGTTGCTTTGTAACGCTTCTTTGCTGGGCCCTGGCACACTGCTCCGTCTTGACAACCTGGCCTCTTCTCTTCGATGAATTGGTTCGACTTTGAATAAAAGTGTTCCAAGGTAATCGATGGTTTGCCTACCAGCCAGTCACTAAACTCTGAGTCCGGATCTACTCCTCGTATCACGGCCATAAGGATAGCATGGTCATTTGGATTGCTAACTTCGGTAGCAGCAACGTGGAATCTTTGCAAATAATCCTTCAATGACTCTCTCGGAGCCTAGATCACACTGGACAACGACATCACGTCCTTTGGGCGAGTGGCATGGATCCTACACTGCTCCACGAACTTCGCCACTAACTCATCAAACCCGGAGATCGATCGCGGGGGAAGTCTGGTGAACCACATGGCAGCGATTCTAGATAGGGTTATTGGGAAGCATCTACATTTAGTCGCATCATTTGCCCTAGTCGAGTCCATCATCCACTCGTTTCTCATTATGTGCTGTCAAGGATCGGTCTTCCCTTCATAAGCTAGAATAGTATGCATGCTAAATTTCCAGGGGTACTCGGCTTGTAGGATGGTATCTGTAAATGGAGTATGGCTCCTAGATATGCCCCAATCATCGTTGGTTAAGCCCTGATTCTCCCTCATCATCTGTTTGACCATAGCTGATAAATTCAGAGTCTGGATGGGAGGTGGCAAGTCGATATCCATCCTGCACGATCGTTCCAACCGGTGCCTCCTCGGCAGGTGATCATCTAA
This sequence comes from Allium fistulosum, assembly GCA_030737815.1. Lineage (NCBI taxonomy): Eukaryota > Viridiplantae > Streptophyta > Magnoliopsida > Asparagales > Amaryllidaceae > Allium > Allium fistulosum. The sequence continues at coordinate 1,533,599,625 of CM060903.1, read as the reverse complement.
GTGCGCATCCCGAGGACCCGCTTCACTACGACCCTGGCGAGGTGGTGGATCAGCTCCCAAGCGTGCTCCAGATCCTAAGTTTCCCACTCCAGGTTAGGAGCGACTCCCTAGGTGCAGATAAGGGGCCACGGTTCCAGGTACGGAATATGGACCATTTCTGTTGGTTTTCTCTTGGTGAGTCGTCACCAATTGCTCAGTTGCACCAGTTTGTGCCATTTTGATCCTACGGCGTCTACGTCTGGGGTGTTCATCTGATGAAGCGGAGCTGTCAGATGATGAGTAGGAAGCAAGGCTTCCTCCAACATTCTGACACCGTTGCTGAGTGATCTGGGTCATCAGGTTGGCATTCATTTGAATCTACTCATTATGCTATCTCCTATTTTCCACGAGCTCCCTCGTCAGCTCATCGAACTCTACCCTGGTGACAGCTTCTGGTTGGTTTGGGATGGTGGCAGGCTCTGCACCTGCATTAGCTTGCTGGTTGCTGGGTCCCACTTGTTGGACGTTGGCAGTCTCATTAGCATCCGCATTATGGGAGGTGGATCTGGTACGTGGTCTTTTCGTCTTAGAGTTATTCGTAGGAACTCTGAGTAGAATCTATAAACTCTTGAGAATGAACTCGGATCTCCTTCGGGGGATTTCCTCAATCCAGTAGCAACAAAGCAGATCCTAACAGCCTGAGAATGCACAATTCTTAGTGAAAGCACCAAAATGTTAGCACCAAAATTGGTCACTAACGCCCTTGAATAGAGTTATGTAGAGATATTAATGAAGAAGGTAAATTAAAACAGAGAAATAATGCAACTGAGTGCAAAAAGAACAACAGAAATGAGAACAACAGATTTATAGTGGTTCGGCGTAATTGCCTATGTCCACTTTGAATAGAATCTTTATTACTTTTCAATCACTTAAATACAGATACAATCCGTAAACAAACCACTTGAATACAAGTTTGAATCAAAAAGAGGAGAGTGTAAAAAATGGCAGAGTTTCCCTGGAGTTCTCAAAAAAAGGTCCCTCTAACTGAACCCCTGCCCCTCTATTTATAGACGAAGATAGGTTGGTTCCTCTGTGTAGGCCCATGGCCAAGACAGCTCGGCCCATAAATGATTGTTCAGGTCGACCGACCTAGGTACACCGACCCTCCACTACCGAGCGGCGATTGCCGAACCACTTTAGCCGAGCTTGTGTTTCCTCACAGGTAACTCGAAGTTTATTCTCAAGTAACTCGAAGCAAGTGGTGGTTTGACTCGAAGCAAAGAAATGCCGGTCACATCACTCTATCATAGACAAAACAACTTTCCAAGTTCCTTGGGGTGCACCGAACCAGGCATGTCGAACTGTGGTGATCGATCCCATGATACCGATCTACTTACGCCGACCCACCAAAATCGATCCACCATGGCCGATCCCCTTAGGCCGACCCACCTAGGACAACCCAACATTGCCGAACCACTCTGACCTAACTACTTTGGCTGACCCACTTCTACTTCATCTACCTTGACCGACCCATCAAGACTGACCCAACATGGCCGACCCAGTCTTGCTCAACTATCCTGACCGAGCCACTGATGCCAAACCATTCGCGCCGAACAACGTTTATAGGTCGAACCGCATATGAATATGTCGATCCACATATACCAATCCAATCACAGCCGACCCACCAAGGACGACCTACACATGCTTTTCCATAATAGCCACCTATCGAACTACATATACAAGCCGACCCAAACAAGTCACACCAATCCTCCATCCTTTCTTGGCTTGAGTCTCGTCTAAGTCCAACTATTTCCTTTGCAACTATCGTCTCATAGCCGAGCCAAGTAACCGAGTAACAATTAACAAATTCGACAATGTTTTCTCATCAAACCAAATGAACCAAGCTTCCCAACCCATGTGTTATAAATGTAACGATCCTAATCATATAGCCGATCAATGCCCTAATTCTGTCGAACAAATCAATGCTTTCAATAAAGGTAAAAATCACCCGTTTTCTCCAACGTACAATCCTGGTTGGAGAAATCATCCGAACTTTATGTGGAATCAAAACAATCCCAACACGAATATGGTTCGTCCCAATTTTCAAGCATTCATGAATAATGCTTCGAATCCTCCCTTTCAGCCTAATCATTTTCAACAAAACTTTGCGGGTCCGTTTCATAATCAACTGTAACAATCAAATTTTCAAAAAAATTCTACTCCCTCTCCCCAGACGATAAATGTTTAAGTTCACTTGAGAAAAGTCTTGAAACGTTGGCTAAAGCAACTACACAAAGCCTTCAATAAAACAGCAATTTACAAAATTTATTGACCTCATATATGCAAAACACAAGCCAATCAATTGCTAAACTTGAAATGCAAATGAATCAATTAGCCGCGTCTACAAGTGAATGAGAACGAGGCACATTCCCAAGCCAGCTTGTTCCAAATCCAAGAAATCAAAATGCTAATTTGAATCAAGCCCATGTTGCTCAAGATAGCAACGTAACCCAAATGAATGCTATCACAACTCTGTGTTTTAGTAAACAAATAAATAATCAAGTCGTTAATCCAAATGATTTACCGGAAACCCCTCTCAACACTTCTAAAACAACAAATGAATCTGAACAGAACATGGAGCCAAACATCGAATCAAATACCAATCAAAATTCTTCTTCTACTCGAGTATACCCTCCTATTGAGTATCGTGTTCCATTTCCACATCGTCTTCGACCAAAGAAACACTCAGACCAAATGGAAAAGATGTTGGAAATTTTTAAACAAGTGAAAGTTAACATCCCGCTTCTTGACATCGTTAAGCAAGTCCCAACATACGCTAAATTTCTTAAGGACTTGTGTACCCAAAAGAGACACACTCAAGTGCCCAAAAAAGTCTTCTTAGCGGCCAGTTTGAGTGAAGTCTTATCCCAATCTATGCCCGTTAAATACAATGATCCTGGCTTCCCCATAATCTCATGTTCAATTAGAGACAAGACGACTAACAAATGCTTGATAGTCTTAGGCACGAGTGTCAATTTGATTCCATACTCTGTGTACGAACAATTAGGCTTAGGTGAGCTCAAACCAACAAAGGTCACGCTTCAATTCGCTGATCATTCCATTAAGAAGCCCATGGAAGAAATTGAGGACGTGCTCATTAGAGTAGGGCAATTCATATTCCCCATTGATTTTATCGTTCTCGAAACACAATCTGTGATCAACCCTACTAGTCAAATCCCTTTGATATTTGGCCGACCATTCTTAGCCACCTCAAATGCATAGATCAATTGTTGCAACAGTTCGATGAAAATTACTTTTGAAAACATGACTTTGGATTTAACATTTTCAACCTTGAAAACCAATCGAATGAACCTTGTGACCAACTGTTGGAAGTTAGTTCCGTTCATGAAAACTTCGAAAATGAGACGATTGACCTTAACGATGAACGCGAGGCCGAGTATGAAAAATTGTTCCACGAAATCCCCAATGGGATTTAATACACGCTCCCCTTTTAATCACTTCTAGTTGAGTCCGAATCTCAACCTAATTCTTTGATCGAGCAACCCCCGAAGTTGGACCTTAAACCCCTTCCCGATTACCTTAAGTACACATACTCAGGTGCTAACGAAACATTTCCCATCATAATTTCTGCAACTCTCTTTTTGATCAAGAAACTTCCTTACTTTCAATCCTTTCGAAAAAACAAGGATGCAATTGGATGGTCGATCACCGATATAAAGGGAATTAGTCCTGCTCTTGTTCAACGTCACATCCATTTGATTGATGATGCCAAGCCTGTTCATGACGTGCAACGAAGGCTTAACTCAAAAATGAAGGATGCAATGCGTGATGAAATGCTTAAACTCCTTGACAACAGAATCATTTACTTAATATCTGATAGTTTATGGGTTAGCCCAATTCATGTTGTACCGAAAAAGTCTGGACTTACCGTTGTCAAGAATGATTCAAATGAACTTATTCCAACTCAAACTCAAACGGGTTGGCATGTTTGCATTGACTATCGAAAATTAAATGCCGCAACACGTAAGGATCACTTCCCTCTTCTTTTTATCGACCAAATGCTCGAACGTTTAGTCGACCACCAATTGTATTTCTTTCTTGATGGTTATTCCGGCTATAACCAAATTCTAATCGCTCCCGAAGATCAAGAGAAAACAACTTTCACGTGTCCCTTTGGCACTTTTGCATATCGACGTATGCCTTTTGGCCTTTGCAACGCTCCTGCTACATTTCAATGATGCATGGTCAACATCTTTTCTGATATGATCGAACGTTTTCTTGAAGCTTTTATGGATGATTTTTCTATCTTTGGAAACTCTTTTTCTGAGTGTTTGCACCATCTTGAAATTGTTCTTAAACGATGCAAGGATAAACACTTAACACTAAACTGGGAAAAAGGCACTTTATGGTCACTCAAGGCATAGTCCTTGGACATGTCATTTCAAATAAAGGCATCGAGGTAGATAAAGCGAAATCGATGTCATTGCAAATCTACCCATTCCCAAATCTGTTAAAGACATTCGCTCTTTCCTTCGACACGTGGGTTTTTATCGACGCTTTGTGAAAGACTTCAGTAAGATTGCTCGACCTCTTACGACTTTTCTTGGAAAAGATGTTCCATTCGACTTTAACTCTAATTGTATCTGTACTTTTGAATGGCTAAAAAACGAACTCATTTCTGCTCCTGTAATTTGCTTGCCGAATTAGGATCTTCCATTTGAAATAATGTGTGACGCTTCGAACTTTGCAATTGGTCCTGTCTTAGTACAACGCATCAACAAGATCCTTCACGTTATCTACTACGCTAGAATGACTCCGAACGATGTTCAACTCAATTACACAACTACTGAAAAAGAGCTTCTAGCGGTAGTTTTTGCTCTCGAAAAATTCCGACAATATTTGATAGGCTCACACATCACTGTTTATACGGACCATTCCACTCTTTGATATCTTTTCGCTAAAAAGGATGCTAAGTCTCGCTTAACACTTTGGATCCTTTTACTATAAGAATTTGATCTTATAGTTAAGGACAAAAAAGGATCCAACAATGTCATAGCCGTTCACTTGTCTCGTCTTCCCAATGCACCATCGCCTTTGCCAATCAATGAAAACTTTTCCGACGAACAACTTCTTTCTGTCTCTGTCGATCCGTGGTATGCCGACATAATGAACTATTTAGTCACTAAAGAAACTCCCTCATTTTGGTCGGAACAGGATAAATGTAAATTTCTTTCCTAAGTCAAGTACTTCTATTGGGATGATCCGTACTTGTTTAAATACAGTTCCGACCAAACATTCGACGTTGCATCCCAGATTGCGAAATCAAGAGTGTACTCTCGTTTTGTCATGATCAAGCATGCGGTGGACATTTCGATCCTCGAAAAACTGTGGAAAAGGTGCTTCAGTGTGGTTTCTATTGGCCTACTCTTTTCAAAGACTCATTCGAATTTTCTACACTTACGATCGATGCCAAATGCTTGGAAGAATTTCTCGACCAAATATGATGCCTTTAAACCCTATTCTTACGATCGAAATCTTTGATGTTTGGGGTATCGACTTTTGGTGTCCTTTTCCCAATTCTTTTGAATATTTGTATATTCTTCTCGCTGAAGATTACGTCTCGAAATGAGTCGAAGCCTTTCCATTGAAAACCAATGACCATAGAATTGTTGTGAAATTCCTTAAGGAAAACATCACACCTCACACAATAATAAGTGACAACGACACCCAATTTTGCAATCGTTCTTTTGAAACTTTAATGAAGAAATACTCGATAACCCACAACTTGTGGCCAAGTTGAAGTTTCAAATTGTCAAATAAAACAAATTTTGGAGAAAACTGTTAACAAAAATCGAAAAGATTAGTCTCGAAAATTGACCAATAAGCTTTGAGCTTACCGTACTGCTTTTAAAACTAACCTTGGGATGTCCCCATTTCATCTAGTTTATGGGAAAGCTTGCTATTTACCAATTGAAATCGAACACAAAGCATTGTGGGCAATAAAGAACTTAAACTTTGATCTTGAAAAAGCTGGCGAAAACCGAAAACCACAACTCAATGAACTAGACGAACTTAGGAACGACGCGTATGAAAAAGAAAAGATTTACAAAGAAAGAACAAAGGTTTTTCATGACAAGTCCATCCTAAGAAAAACATTTTTGCCTAACCAAAAAGTTCTTTTATACGACTCTAGACTTCACTTATTCCCTGGGAAACTAAAATCGATATGGACTGGACCATTGGTGGTACGAACTATTTTTCCACATGGTGCCATAGAAATACAAAACCCCAGGGATGGATCAATTTTCAAAGTCAACGGTCATCGTTTGAAACCTTTCTTTGAGTTACCGTGTGATCAAGTGGAGGAGCTCATGATTCTTCATGAGCCATACCATGTCTAGTAAGAAATGTTAACCCTCTTCTAAAAATATGTACATATTTTTCTCCGTTACACTCATTATATCATGCACTGACTATGGGGACATAGTCAAAATTAAGTATGGAGGGAGTCTCATCTTCATTTTTTTAATTTTCATGGCATTTTTGAATTTTCATTTTCTTTCCAAAACTCAAAATTTCTTTAAAAAAATCTCAAAACAAAATTTCCTTTTAGCATTTTGATTTATTTTTGAAGAAACACTATAGGATAAGTATAAGTTTTGGTTATTAAATTGAAATTTTTGAAAATTTATTTGTCTTAACAAAAATAAAAATAAAGTTTGATTACAAGTAACGATGGTTAACTAGTATATAGGAAGATTCATGGGTGATAATTATGAAGTATATCCTAATTGAAAATCTTTGTTTAAAAGAGTGGTTGATTTAAAGTAAAGGCGATAATATTTTAAATCTTTTAAGTTAAGTGGTACTAAGATGATATCGTAAAACTCTCTCTTTCTAAAAAAATATTAAAAAAAATCTTGTTGTATATATGTATATATTTTGTCAACACCTAGAGTCATGTGTTTACACGTAAGTGTGAACACTCTCCATGCTCTATACCCTTCTCACGGAAGCCCGAAAGGCAGTGCATGATCGGTATATCTGCTTCGGTTTATCTGAGTTAGGCGTATGTATATAAAAATTACATCATTAATAACGCCTACAGTCGATAGGTGTACACACTGGTGTGTGCACTCGCCATGCTCTGTATTCCCCTCATGCAAGCCCGAAAGGCAGTGCATGTGTCATATATCTGGCCTCAGTTTTCTGAGTTAGGCATATGTAAATATTGTTATTATCAATAAAAGTTTCAAATAAAGAGAGAGTAGACAATTGAAATCCAAGCACTATGTTTACTTATGTGATTGACTTGTTATTCAAAAGAAATGAAAATACCACTTTGAAAAACTTTGATACTAAACTAAGGATCTATTTCATAGTTGCACTATTTTATCGACCGAAACAACTAGCCAAAATGGAGTCTAATTGTGATGGTTACTTAATTTTTGTTTGAAGTTTTGACGAGTAAAAGGACTTAAATTTCTTGATAATGACCAGAACTTATATTTAACTTATTCGTGTCGATTTGAAAGTAAATTCTTCATTTGTAAATATTTTCAAAAACTTGCATTCATACCTTTGTAAATAAATCTTGCATTTAGGAATTTTTAATGTTACATTTGGATTTTATGGGTAGTATCCGCTGTAAACCCTCACGAGACAACACTCATCCTACTAGGGACAACTAGAGGTTTAACGGCTTGTTGCATACGCTCAACGCAATCGTGTTTCCTACGAAAACGGATTTATCTTAGTTTTTCTTTATTCGAGGACGAATATAAAGATAACCATGGGGTTATTTGATGTGCAAGTAAATGTGCATATTTTTACATCCATATTTAATCTATTTTTATTTCAATAAATGTTATATTTGGGTATTTTTACATATTTAAAACCAAGTTTCAAATATGCTTCCAAGTCATCATTCATACATCAATGTGGGGGTAAAATAGTAATTTTGTGCATGAATTAATTTTGAGAATATTTATTTGCACATTTTATTTTTAATTATAGAAATTTTTGGATGAAAATATAAAGGCGTCTCTTGGAAATATGCATGCACAAGGATGAAAACAAAGGAACGAAGATGGAAATAATTCAAACTCATGCATCATGGAGGACCCCATCTACCCACTTACCTTAATATACAATTAGAAGCTAATGCACAAGTTAGTGGAGGTTAAAGTTTCATGCATACTTGATGATGGATTAATTAGAGACTAATAATTATTTGGTGGCCAGACTTCCTTAGGGGTATTTTGGGAAGCCCCTTAAAATATGGATTAGAGTTTTGTACATGTATAAATAGCCCTCTTATGTACATGTAATGGATCTTCTTTTAATTACTTATCATTAGAATGCAAGTTTTAGCTTCAAATCAAATGAGAAATAAAATGGCTTCCTAAGCATCTTTCTTTTTCTACATGTTCTTTTATTTTGTGTTCATTTTTATTTACATGCTTTCTTCATTCTAGTGTTAGTAGATTAGCTTCTTCTTTTATGCACTTAGTTTAATTTTATTTTTATGTAAGTGTTATCCCGCCTTTTAGCAAAGCTGTGATACCATGAGATTGACCGAGAAGCCAAAGACAATTCATCTCGAAGAATGGTCAATTCAACATCTCAACAGAGCAAGTCCTGCTGATTGTTTGTTCAAATAAGATCCCCTACGGAGGGGGGGTCCAGGGGGGGTGACAACCCCCCAAGGTGGGGGTGCGGGGGCAACACCCCCGCTACGGGGTTCGACCAAGAGCGAAATGGTACGTTTTATTTACTACTGAAGAGCGACCTACTACTTTGAGACCTACCGACCTAAAGGTCCCAGCGACCTACGACCTAAAGGTCCCAGCGACCTACGACCTAAAGACTCTGCGACCTAACGACCTAAAGAACTTAACAACCTACTAGTTATAACGAGCTAGCGACCTAAAGGAAGGAGCGACCTAGCTACTAAAAGGACCAAGCGACCTAACAGGTGGCAACCTACCGACCTAAGATAATCTACGACTTAACGACCTAACGACTTAACGAGATAAGCGGGCGAGCGAACTAACCATGGAACGGTTCTAGCGACCTAGAGATGTATGTTGCTAAGCGACCTAAGGTGCGAAGCGACCTAAGGCGCGAAGCGACCTAAGCAAGTTCATCTCCTTAGGTCGGGAGCGACCTACGACCTACCCTAGGTCGTGTGCGACCTACCAATTCACTCCGAAGAAGACCAGGTGCTACCCTGTTTAGCCGTCTACCGCGACTTAAGGTATCCCGCAACCTAGCGACTTAACTTCATACTGAACTAAAAACTTACGACCTAAGCAACGAAGCCAGTTTCCTAGGTCGCCGCCGACCTACGACCTATACTAGGTCGCACGCGATCTACTTATTCGTTCAGAAGAAACCAGGCGCAATCGAGATAAGTCAGATCCCATCCCCTAGGTCGCTGTCGACCTATGACCTACTTTAGGTCGTTCATGACCTAGGACTTGTGCGATTTGGTTCTGCCCAGATTCTTCCCTATAAATACTAGAGCTACTCCAACGGCAAGAGGACTTTTTAGGGGCTGATCGTCTGAAGCGCTGTTACTCTGCTGAATTCTTAACTCCTCCAACACTTCAATCATCGAAGATTCCTCATCAACAGTTCTACTTCATTCAACATGGATCCAAAGAGCAATCCGTCATCAAAGTTCTAATCTCTTGCTTTGATTGTGTTGTAATCGTTGAAAAGTGTTGTAAAGGTGTTGTAACTGAGAAACCGTGTTGTAAAAGTGTTGTAACCTTGTAAAAGTGTGCTCAAAGAACATAATGAAGGATGTAAAGTGGATGTAGGCTTAACTTTAGGCCGAACCACTATAAAAATTGCTGTCTCTTTTACTGTTTTCCCTTTTCTGTTTACTTTTAGTTTCCGTGTAGATGGGTGGTGCTTTCACTAGATTACTCCAGACACCAGGGTGTTAGCATTATACTTTTTAGCGTTAACAGTAAGTAGTTTAGTTCTTTTTTCTATTTTCATTAGCTCTTACCTTCCTTGCTTTTGTTTATTGAAAATTACATGTGTTGATTTGATAACACAAATGAGTAGCTAAACTTATTCAATTTAGGGATAATGAAGCTTTCTAAAAGTATGTAAATTCAACATATCTTGTCATTTATGATCTCTTTTTAATGCTTCATGAAAGTAAATGTTGATGTAAGTCTATAAAAGGGAATTTGATAGTGTATGTTGTAACCAAAAACGGACTATGCTTACTCCATATGAACACAATTTACATCATCATTCTACTAATTGATTTTTGATTGTGGAATTAAAGTAGAAACAAAATTTGATGATCTATGTTACTAAATACAATAGTAAATAGATCATACTTAAAATAGCTTTTGCTTTGACTTTATTTTCATTGAAATTGATATTTAGTTTTATATGTTGTATTATAGTTTAATTGTTTAAGTTATGTTAATTAATACCATAAATAAACCATACTTATGATAAATACATCACTAATTCCATTTAAGATCAAAATAGAGAGATCATAGATTATTTGTTTGTTGATTTACGAAAATATAAGAGTGGATTTGCCTCTAAATTGTTTTCTAAACTCATATTTTCATTCACTTGTTCTAGTTAGTTTTTACATTTTTAACTAATCACAATCTCAAGTTTGGTTTAATTTGATTGAATAGAAATTTTGAAATCTATATAATTCCCTACGGATTGACTCGTATTCGCCATGTACTAGAATTGTATGCCGTGCGCTTGCGGTAATTTTTACTTTAAATTTATCGGCTATTTTCTAATTCAATGGAAAATTAGTCGTTAAACAGTGGGACTATTCAATAAGGGATGTATTCTATACTCCTTTCAATATTTTTAATAATTCATTTTAAAATCAAATTTTCCAACGGCCTGGCATAAAGCATCCATTGTGCTTCTTATCATCCCTACCTCTTTCATTTTCCTCATTTCTTCCATTATTCTTTTTTCTTCTTCCAAAACCGCTTCTTGCTCTTCCTTGTTGTACTCATGGTACAACACCTATTATAATTATTAGAAAAGGAACCATTTTTGAAATAGCGGTACACATATACTACCAATAGCAATGTATAGTATAACTCTTAATCAGTAGTTAAGTCTCACTTTAATTATGAGAGCGCCTCTGTCTTCTTTATCCCCGATTTTCAACAAATCCAATAATTGCAACAATCTACTCTTGGCTATTTTCGGCTCCAAGTGAATCAATGTGAGCTTGACTATACCCAGATGTTTATCTTGTGTAAGGTTGTCTTTATCTCCAAGAATTACCGAAGTTAGAGATGGGACTGATGGAGGCAGGACTAGAGGCATAGCGTTGAAGCCTACGGTGGCAATTCAGGTACAACAAAAAACTCAACGAGGGAAAGGGTAGAGAAAATTGATTTGCTATCTTAACTCGACTGGAAGCGAGGAGATAGGAACCTGCTTCGCAATTGACAAGGCCTGAAAATTTCATGCCGGGGAAGTCAAAGTTTCAGCAGAACAAATGGGGATACAAGATTGATGTGGATTAGATAAAAATAAATCAAAGCGATTTCTAGGGTTTTGAATTGGGTTTTGTCCTTTTGATTTGAATAATCTGTGAAAGAGGTGAGAGGAAAAAATGGAAATTAATTGCTTCAATGAAAGGACCGTGTCAATGATGTCACGACCCGACTTCCTATGCCCAGGAAGACATATCATTTTTAAGAAAGAAAAGGGTGAGCAAATAGAACAGATAGAGAAGAAGAAAGAAACAACATCAGAATCTCAACAGCGGAACGAATAAAATATAATATAACACATAAGTTAATACAAAGTATCATATACATCAGAGTTACATAGAACATACAACCCATACTAGACAGTTATAAACAACTGTCTAGTTAATACAACATGATACAACTCAAATGACTCAGAGATACCAACACAGCGGAACCACCTATATATATATATCTACGAACGCTGAAGCCTCCTGCTCCATTTGCTCCTCCAGTATTCGTCAAAACTAACCTGAATCCCTTGGCTACCCGTAAAAATTTGGATACCCGATAGTTTAAGAAAACAGAAAATAAACTCCGGGTCAGACATGGGTCTGGTATGAGTAACAGGTTAACGTTGCTTAACTTTTAAAAATCTTTTGAAACAAAGGTATCATGTAAGACTTCCCACACATAAACATGGAAAAGTTTTTACCTTACGCTAACCAAAACTTTGATAGGCAATCCAGTGATATTATAATAGTGTCTAGGGTTTTCAAGTAAATAGAAAATAGCTGAAATTGTTACATCTATTAAATTCCAGCATACTAGGTTTACAATCAAATCCGATGGCACTTATTGGATTTTGGATTCCATACAATGGCAGGGCTACTGGGGTACCGCCCATCACAGTACCTGGCCTAGATCAGCGTACCGAGGACCCACCCTAAGTCCCCTGTAACACAAAGCCGGAACCATTCCTTACTGAACAGTTCCAAATAAGATAACCCCGCAGATGGCTGCAGACCAACTGCCACTAAGCCGAAATAAAAGGGACCTCTAGACGGGTATATCCTACTCTCAAGTGGGAGCTACCCACGAAGCCTTGCTGCACCTCCCCTGTTTTATCCATTCCCGGTTGATGAGGCTTGAGGTCACGATTACCTTTAAAGAACTCATCACTTAGAATGCTCATCGTCCACCTGACGATGTGCTGAAAGCATTCAATCCATACAAGTTCGTTCCGGGTTCGAACGAAACCGAAGGCATTATCTCGTTACACTCATATTGGAATCACCCTCAGAGTTAACGATGATAACCCTTGCATTCTGAATCTTCATCTTCACTTGATTAACGACCTATTGTTAATTTGGATCGATGTGGTTTTCGGACCTCCAGATATGGAAAAATCCGATCCCGGTCTCATCGAAATCGAAAACGTATCTTTTAAGGCCAAGTTGTTTTAAAGTTTTAAAACAATTTCAATTCATTATCTATATCAACACAGATAGATAATTCACAATATCACAATAGATAATCAACATCATCATAACAGATAATTCACATCATACTTCAAATCAAAGCATCCATATCATAAAGTATTACTTATCTCATATCAGGGATGTCAAACCATTCAAGGGAATCAATAACATCCATCCATATAAGCAAGGATTAAATAATCACCCTATTATTAATTTAAAATGAATTAAATTAATTACATTCTCTTTAATTAATTTAAAGTAAATTGAATTAATTACTTCATTAAATCTTGCTTACATATCCATCAATCAATTAATAATCATCAGTCACTTATTTATTCCAATTAATCATCATTGATTAATTAACTTTTACTTACATTCAAGTAATTATCCTTTAATTAATTACAGAAATTAATCTTAGAATAAATCCATAATTAATTATCTATAATTAATTATATTCATATTAAATTCATTACATTTTAACTACCTTATTGATTTACTATTCACAATAAATCAATTCTTAATTACATCATTAATTATAATAATTAATGATCTCTAATTAGATTTTCATTTGTTATTTTATTAATTAATTATATTAAGAAAACTAATCTTCAAATCATATATATTAATCCTCTTGATTAATATAACATCAGCAATTGACCTTCCTTAGTTAATTACTCCTCAATAAACAAACTTAATTAATCCCTTGATTAATTCAAGTAATTATATTCCAATTACTTCCATTACCCATCATCCAATTAATTACATCTAGTAATTTCTCATCAATTACTTCTCCAAGTAATTATACTTCCAAAATTATCACGTGATTAATCTAAATTAATTAAACTAAATTAATTAACTCAAATTAACCAAATTACTCAATTAATTACAATAAGTAATTAATTCCTTAATTACTTTTCAATAAGTAATTACATTTACACAAGTATAATGATTATTATTAAATTAATTAACCTAATTAATTATTGAAAATTTAATCACATTAATTAATTATAAGAATAATCTAATTAATGACCTTCGTTAACATTTATTTAATTACCTTTCCAAAGTAATTAACTTGCATTGATTATAAGTTTGATTGACCATTAATGATTCATTTATTTATTTAATTCAATCTATGGTTCTTAATTACCTAATAATTACTTAATTCATTATTTAAAACTTTAATTGATACATTTAAACTTATAATTATTAATTTGATATAAATTATCAATTATCATTTTAATTATCTTAATGGTTAATGAATTTTTAAATCTTTAATCTTCATTTACTTAGAGAAAATTTACTTTTATTATTGATTAAATCTTCACTTCCAATATGTTTAAAAACATTTATTTCGAATTACTTCCTAAATAAATCCCAATTTATCCTTAACAAGGTTTAAAACTAATTTTTCAACCTTTTTGAACTCACATGTTTAAAAGCATATTTTAACACTTAAAACTTATTTAAATCAACTTAAATCATAAATTTTATTTTATTTCCAAATCTGGAATTTCAGATTTAAGTCTTGGTTTCAATCTTTGAATTTAATTTTGTTTAAATCTTTCCTTAACAATTTAAATTTCATCTTTTTGAATTCAACTCTTTTTGAATACATTTAAATATTCACACTTTTAAGTTATTAAAATAATTTAAATTATAAAACTTTATTTTTTCCCCAACCCAGTTTCAAAACAACTTGAATTCATTATTAAACCTTGGTTTAGAACTTGGTTTGACTTTGATTTTAATTTAACAAAAGACTTTAAAAACTGTTACAGGTTTAAAACCTGAACAACATCACCCCGAGCCTCCCCCTTTCTACTTCGAGCATCACGTGAAACTCCCCCGAGAAAATCAACAACCTGCTTCGAGTCATCCAACCCCAACTCGAAACCAACAACAAAGTCAACCCCACCAGAAAACAAACCACCGTGCACGTGCACGCCTCCGTTCGCCACCTCCGGTCACCACCCATACCTCGAGCAAATCGAAGGCCACCCCCAGATCAGCCCACGGCCATCCTAACCACTCCAGTTCGACTCGAACTCAAATTCGAGTGGAGTTCAAAACCTGGAACACTCGCACACCCCAACTCCCAACCTATCAACGCCAAAATCCCACTCCTTCGACCACCGTAAGAGTTGAAACTCCGGCCACATCCTCGTCATGGACCCAACTTGCATTCCCCAAAGTCGATTTACACTCGAACAACCATAGAGACATATATGATCGAATTCAAAACTTGATCATAAACTAGGGTTACCGATTTATAATGATCACCGCCGCCACCACAATCATCTTTACAACCATTCAATAATTTTTTCCCGATGCTCTGATCAAACTTCTACCACCATAGGAGACCCTGACCTTCCCTATCAACTAGATCACCAGAATTTCCTAAATTCCTCTTTTTAGTTCATCACAGAACTGCTTCCCAAATCCCGAACTAAAAATTGTGTTTTCTGATTTAAAAATCATGTTTTATTTTAAGGTTTCAGATCACAATCTTAATTTAATGAATTAAAGAATTTAAGTTTTATACAAAACTCATGTTTCCAGACCATTTTGGTTTCCAAAGGAAGTTTGTATTTATTTTAACTAAATTAAAATTTTAAGCTTAAGCTTATGATCACACAAACAATTTTTGTTTATAACTTAAATCATATCAATGGCTAGATCCAGAGATAGGGGTTTAAATTAAAAATAAAAACTGAGTTTAAACTAGAAATAGAGGGATCAAAGATATTAGCAGACATGCACACATATCATCCAAATATCTACAGATAATTTATAGATATATATACACAAACTCACTCATCACAAGTCATACTCATCACAGAAATCAATCATGCAACCATGTTACTTAAATTATTTTAACAAAAATGTTACTCACCTGGATTAAGAAGCAGAATTGAACAAAGTTGCTTTATTTGAAAACAAGCTGAGAACTGGAAGATAAAACCTCTTCTTTTGTTTCTCAGGTCTGTTGAGTTGCTTAGTTGATGTTGAATGTTTTATTCAAGTTTTAAATTAAGCTTTCTTTAAATTTTAGTCAGCTCAAACTGAAATGAGGAGGAGTCGATATATGTACACAAAGTTTTACAGAGTGATATGCAGACAGGTTGGTATTTGTAAATCAATTTACAGGTTGATATTATTTTTGTGTACAACAGTCATTATATTGTCTTTGTACAATATAGCATATAAAATTTTCGTTTGTACTAGTTAAGATCAGAGATATTTTCTTTGTTTACTTATTAGACTAAGCCGACTTGTTTTGGTGGCTGATACAAATTATTGTGTGCTAGATTTTTTTATGCATTTATTGCTATTGTCTTGTTTGACAAGCCCCCATCCTTATATTTTATTTGTTGCAAACTTATCCTATTTATTCTAGTTCAAACTTGAAGTAAACTGTTGTCTTCTTATACCAGCTAGATTTTATATTCTTGTTGTCATATCCACTTACTATCTTGTTTTTGGTTTATTTCTGTCTTGCTATATTTTTTTCTAGTCATGTTGCTTAATAATATATGTGAAGTTCTATACCTTGCTTTAATCTATTTATCTTATATGTTTACTTGTTATTTCAACTTAACACATATAGTATTGTTCAAGAATGTATTATATTCTCTTGTTTTATATTTTTGAAATGTATGTGAATGTTATTTCTTTTGTTTTATTGTTTGAAATCTAAATGAATTTTATAGTTGTTATGTTATTATAATTTAGCCAATGTACTTACTTTATTTTTCCTAATTTATCTTATAGTCTTGTATTTTAATTCATTAATATTATTTAAAAGTAACACATTTATCAATTTGAAATGATTTATAAAAGAAATTATCCTTTTATTATAGACTGCTTATTTTATTTATGTATGTTAAAGTATCATTTGACAAAATTGTATTAAAACTTACATATATTTTAAATCATATTTTTATCAAGTTATACTAAAAAGAAAACAAAACAAATCTTTTTGTTAATACATTTAAATCTAAACTTAAGCTAAAATAAGTTTTAAACTATTTAAACATTTATCATATATATTTAAAACCATATAGTTATTTATTAAATAGCTTTGAAAATCTTAATATTAAATAAATCATAATTCCCAAATCACTAAAATGTATATTAGAAATTTGAAAACATAATTTATTAGTTAAACTTTAAAACAAAGCTTCCCTATTTACAATATATACAAATATATACATATATAAATAGAAAAAATCAATTAATTTTAACAGATAAAATTCACCAATTAGATGTTTATTAAAAGAAAAGATCGATTCAAATCTTATAAATCAAAGATATATCAAATCAATTTAATATTTAATTTAGATTATTAAATTGATATTGCTTAAAAATCCCGGGTTTTCACATTCCTCCCCCCTTAAAAGAATGTCGTCCCCGAAATTTAAAAAGCAAAGGTAAATTTAATAATCTATTTAAGTTTTTAATTTTTAAATCACAAGTATATATCAATCATATGCTAACAATCATCACAACCAAATTATCTAATCTAACAAATCTAACTATCCAGACAAAATTCTGGATAAAGCTTCCTAGAGTTTTCCAAGTAAATTACCGGAATACTCAATCAATAGAATCCAAATAGTTTATACTATTAAGCTATAGAGCTTCTACTCATCAAGATCTACAAACTACTCTGATACCAGACTACAGACGAGTCCGACTCACAACCAAATCCTCAAGAACTGCTGGTACCCAAAACCAGAAATTGATTATTCACGTATTCCCTTAGAGATACGTGAAACACATCGAATCCCGGCTATCCAATCTGTCAATTCACTCCAGAAGACCAAACACTTATCCTCTCTAGAACATAGAGAAAATCCAAAACACCTCGGAGCTAGCTTCTCAATCTTACCAAATTATAGAGCTCCTTTGAATCAGAGAAAATTCATCCAAAATCAAATCTCCGACTCTGAAATCCAAATTCCTCCGTCTCTTATTTCCCAAACTCTTCGGACGACCCAGAGCTGCCTTCATCCCTACTGATCAGCTAAATCTGCGCTGATGCCTCTCAAAACAATCTGAATCCAAAAAAAACAATCCAGTAGAATGATCTTCTCAAGATCAACCAAAATCAAGAACACAATCTTACTATCATCAGTAGAAAACAACTTCTCTTTTCCAGAAAAGAAAAGCAGATGCACTCCCAACTGCTTCCGCTGCACAACTCTGATCTGGGTAGATGAAAATGCTGATGATGCACACAAATACAAACGGAATAACACATTCCAAAAATATGGTCCAACAGATCCAAAAATAAAACTCAGAAATCCCATGATATCCAATTTCTGTTTCACCAAAACTCTCTCTACGAACCATTCTTCAACTAGCTGGACCCTCGGTACTACTCTTGGAATCCAGTTGATACCAACCCAATCTCCAGATGCTGATAAAACTCTGACCTCTTCAAAGATATCCAGAAAAAATCTGACAAACCAAGAGAACACTCAACTATCGCAAGTCACTTTTGCGATCAACCCAGTCTAATATCCAAAGAAAACTATCCTCCCCTTACCAATTAAACAGCTTAAACTTATTAAACCAATCCATGGATCCACAAAGCTGCCTCTGAATTTCACTTCTACAGAACTGCTAACAAATGACCTTCCTGCGTGCCGGCAGAACAAATCTAAACTGCAACACTGCCTTAGATGTCAAAGATTCCCTAATCCAAAACTCCTTGAGAAACTCAAACTCCAAAGCCAAACACAAACACTCAGCTGAACTCAGCCTTAATACTGATGCAGACATACTTCTTGAGTCACCAAAATAACATCACTAGCTTCTGTCCAACCGACAGATCTAAACTCTACTCATCCAAACTTGCACTTCAAAGATGATTTCCAAATCTTAACAGATTTCCTTCAAAGATTGGTGAAATCCTTACACCACAATTCACTCGAGACGGTATTAGATCTACAGTCTCGTTAGATACACCTCCAATCTCAACAAATCCAACCACTGGTAGTCGTGTTACACACACTACTACGCTATCTACCTTTATACTTATATTGGAAAACCCGAACAGGTAACCCAACAGATAGGTAGAAATAAATAAATATATATACACATATATCAAAATTACAAATACGCTCTCTCAAGAAAGAAATCACTTAAGAGCCTAGGTATTCACTCAACCTAGCGCTCTGATACCACTGTCACGACCCGACTTCCTATGCCCAGGAAGACGTATCGTTTTTAAGAAAGAAAAGGGTGAGAAAATAGAAAAGATAGAGAAGAAGAAAGAAACAACATCAGAATCTCAACAGCGGAACGAATAAAATATAATATAACACATAAGATAATACAAAGTATCATATACATCAGAGTTACACAGAACATACAACCCATAGTAGACGGTTATAAACACCTGTCTAGTTAATACAACATGATACAACTCAAATGACTCAGAGATACCAACACAGCGGAACCACCTATATATATCTACGAACACTGAAGCCTCCTACTCCATTTGCTCCTCCAGTATTCGTCAAAACTAACCTGAATCCCTTGGCTACCCATAAAAATTTGGGTACCCGAGAGTTTAAGAAAACAGAAAATAAACTCCGGGTCAGACATGGGTCTGGTATGAGTAACAGGTTAAAGTTGCTTAACTTTTAAAAATCTTTTGAAACAAAGGTATCATGTAAGACTTCCCACACATAAACATGGAAAAGTTTTTACCTTACGCTAACCAAAACTTTGATAGGCAATCCAGTGATATTATAATAGTGTCTAGGGTTTTCAAGTAAATAGAAAATAGCTGAAATTGTTACATCTATTAAATTCCAGCATACTAGGTTTACAATCAAATCCGATGGCACTTATTGGATTTTGGATTCTATACAATGGCAGGGCTACTGGGGTACCGCCCATCACAGTACCTGGCCTAGATCAGCGTACCGAGGACCCACCCTAAGTCCCCTGCAACACAAAGCCGGAACCATTCCTTACTGAACAGTTCCAAATAAGATAACCCCGCAGATGGCTGCAGACCAACTGCCACTAAGCCGAAATAAAAGGGACCTGTAGACAGGGGTATATCCTACTCTCAAGTGGGAGCTACCCACGAAGCCTTGCTGCACCTCCCCTGTTTTAGCCATTCCCGGTTGATGAGGCTTGAGGTCACGATTACCTTTAAAGAAATCATCACTTAGAATGCTCATCGTCCACCTGACGATGTGCTGAAAGCATTCAATCCATACAAGTTCGTTCCGGGTTCGAACGAAACCGAAGGCATTATCTCGTTACACTCATATTGGAATCACCCTCAGAGTTAATGACGATAACCCTTGCATTCTGAATCTTCATCTTCACTTGATTAACGACCTATCGTTAATTTGGATCGATGTGGTTTTCGGACCTCCAGATATGGAAAAATCCGATCCCGGTCTCATCGAAATCCAAAACGTATCTTTTAAGGCCAAGTTGTTTTAAAGTTTTAAAACAATTTCAATTCATTATCTATATCAACACAGATAGATAATTCACAATATCACAATAGATAATCAACATCATCATAACAGATAATGTAACAACCCGCTATTTTGGACCATTCGCATCCGCACATGTCGAACTTGAATGATTCAAAATTCCGAATTGTTAATTTAAATTGGCAAAACTCAGCATATACAGTAAATAAAATAATCACAGATCACAGACACAGAGTAAGATAACAATAATGCAGCGGAAACGAAAGAATAGTAGTTCATGAAGCTACTATATAAATAACAAAGTTAAACAAGATACAACAGAAGTCTCGAATACAATAGTCAAATACAATATCAGAATACATCACTGGAATCAACTGAATATCTGAAAGCTGGATAGATAGCTGGATCTCCAAGCGAAGCTCCAACTCCAAAGGTGAGTCTCGAATACTGTATCACTCAGTCTGACCCGAGCGTAAAGAAAACACAAAACACTCGAGTCAGGATTAACATTCTTATATCAATAAATCCAACTCAAGTGAAATAACGACTGAAATACAAATAACTCAAAGGATGTTTGGGATAACCATCCCTTAAGGATCCGTTAAACTATCTACTATGTAATAGAATACGCTATATACAATAATGTCTATCATAAAGTAAAATATCAAACTAGCGTTAAGTCATGGCCCATTCCACCCTTAACACATTTTTATTCCCAAGAGTATATACAAGACCGTAGTTTCCCCAAAACCGGAAGTCACCAGAGGGCAATCCATATACTAAAGGTACAAACCAAAATCGTAGTGGTCGCGAATAGGATAATCAGTATGACAAGGTACATGAGGCGATACCAACTAGGATACTAGTAGTTGCCTGATCCGGACTGATGTTGGGCATAGCAGCTACTACCCCAACACCGCGAAACAACACTCCCAAATCAAGGGGTGCACCCAAATCGAATCACAAAAGTAATAGATATGGTATCGAAGAAGTGTGTCCGCTAGAGATGGCGATCGTCAATGGCCCGGCGCGGCTCCTGTTTTAGTCATGTCAGGGGTCATCCAAAATCGTTCTCTTTCTTCAGTCAACGCGTTCACCAAAACCATCCACTTCGTTCTGGATCAACACTCCGCGTATATTAGTTATTAAAGTGGTTTCGGTATCGACGGAGAGTATGTCCATATCCGATCCCGGTCTCTTTAATAACTACGTATTATTACACTGATGGTTATTTCATAATATTTCAAAATAGTTATATTTCAAAACTGACATATCATTGCCATTTCAAAACCATAAAAACGATATCACTTTTCCTTCAGATAAATCCATTTCAAAATCATATCACTTACCAAAGTTATATTGCTTTCAAAATCATAAGTCTTTTAAAATCATAACACTTTGGAAATCAAACTTGAAATTCATAACACTTTGAAATCCTAGCACTTTCCTCTTAAACAGTTTAGATATCACAAATCAAATTTACATAAACTCGACTTCCAAAATTAAAATTTAATTAAATCTCAAATTATCAATTTCAATTCAATTTAGTTTCTAAATAACCATTTCAATCTATCGATTTCAAATGCCTATTTGAACCATAAATAAACCATTTCAATTTCAATATATTTCAAAGTTTTAAATATTTAACATTTCAATAGCATCTAATACAACTTCAATTCACAAATTCAAATAAACAAAATATCCCATTTAAATTTATATCATTTGAAATATTCATTAAAGTCACTTTTAATCAAATTCAAGTTAAAACATATCTTTAGAATTTCAAATTTTATAAATTTCGAATCAAACTTTATTTAAGTATAATTCTTAAATAAATATAATTTCAAATCAATTTCAAATCATTATAAACTCTATATTTGAAAATATAGATAAATAAATACTTAAACATATTTCATATTGATTCAAATCATCTTTATTAAATCAACTTTAATAAATCTTTAAAATCATTATTTATTAAAACCATATATTTCTTTCAAAACCGTAGAAATGTTTTTCAAAACATTTATATATAGACCAACGGTGTCTGTATATAATTTCTATCCTATGGTCAAGTGATACGGATATTTATCATTTCAATCCGCAATTTAAAATATATTCGGGTATATATCTTTTCAACCCGAAATCCCAAATTCAATTTAATTTGAAAATTGCTTGGGTTTATCATTTCAACCCATAACGATTTTCTCCTATTCTAAAGCCCGTTCGGGTATGTATCATTTCAACCCATAGTGATTCTATACTAACAGGGAACTTGCAGAGTGATAACAGATATGATAATAATATAACAATGGTAACATGCATATATCATCAGTATAAATAACAGATAAGGGTGTCAGATGTCACAGGTGAACAGATACGGATGATGGCATATATATATATCAATATAAATAACAGATAATGATGTCAGGTGTCACAGGTGAACAGATACAGATGATGTCATAGATATAGCAATATAAATAACTAATAGCAGCATATTTCAATTGTCGTTTCAATTGAAATCAAATTTAATAAATAAAAGAACGTTAATCGTGAGTGATTGCTCACCTTTCGAGGCTAGAGATCGAGAATAGACAACGAAGTTGAGTTACGAATTGCAAGCACGGCTTCCGAAATAAACTAGATTGGCACGAATCGACGAGCAAAGCTGTTAAATAGGAATTGCCGAAATCAAATCAAAACATTCAACATAGCAAAAAAAAAAACATGTCCTGCGTCAAAGTTCAGCAACATAATTCTATGTGCTACCGAGATCGAAATGGTCTGAAATTTGGTATGAATAAAGATCAAAACTTGTATTTCAAACTGCAAAAGAATCACTTGATTTGGACAAGAGACGAGAAAAGTTACGATGTCACGAACATAGACTCAGGCCATGTTTGCAGCAGTGTAAAATAATTTACAAGTACAAAAGAATAGCTGTCTGGGTCTAACTTCCAGATCCTCGACCACTAATCAAACGATGTCGGATTTTACTGAAATTTGACATGCATAAACTAGGTAACTTCGACTTTTTTTAAAAATAGAATCAACCCATTCCGACGTAAGACAGAAGAGATACGATGCGTCAAACATGAACTCAGGTCGTGTTTGCAGCAGTGTAAAATAATTTCAAGTACAAAAGAACAGCTGCCAGGTTACAACTTATATAAATGTTGCATACAAACACAAAACAGTCAATAAAATTTTGGAAGGAATATATATATATATACACTTACATATATTTATACAAACATAGTATAAAATTTACCTGACTTATATATAAACTGGCACACATATATAGATATAGATTACACTATATATTTCTTTCTCAAAATTAAGATCAGTAAACCAACACAATATATATATGAACCAACATACCTACTGTACACAGTAAATCAACTAACATATATAAAACAACTTATATAATATACCTTTTAAACAAAGCCGAAATATATATACTAGAATTCAACAGAACATATTATGCTAAATAAAATGCAAAGTACTTATACATGCTATCTTCAAAACCTATATTGCCAACATATGCACATAACTGACCTTATTAAAATTATCATGTATAATCAAACCCAGGTATACTTATATATAGATTAATATAAATACATACATACAACTTACGTATATATCATCTTCGAAATCAATGTTTAAATAAAATAAGTCTAAACTATATAAGCAGATTAGATATATGTATTCAAAACCAAACTCAGTATATATAAACTAAAATAAATTTATACATATAATGTAACAGATAATATATAACTAACATACACAAAACAACTTTTAGTATACTTATAAATATAAAACTAAGTACTAACCTAAGCAAGTGAATAAAAGAGCTGCTATAGGGCTGCTCACGCAAGGCTCAAAGGTGGACCGCTGTCAAGGGGGAGGTTCAGCTATGGTTTGTTGATGGCGTGGTCTCGGTTGGAGGCGAGGTGGCTGAGGGGTGCAGTTTTGTGGAGCTCGACAATGGAATGGAGTGGTGTTTCGGCTATTGGAAGGGGAAGAGGGAGAGGACAGGGGACGGAAGTGGGAGGAAGGAGATTCAGTTGGCGTTGCTTGTGGAGTGAGGAGCAACCGAAGTGGAGGGGGACGGGAGGTGCGTGGCTGCTTGGTCTCGGCGATGGGTAGGGGACTTGCGTGACTGAAGGGAGAGGTTCGGATGAGGGCAGTGTGTGGTTCAAGGCGCGGAGACTTGGTGGACGCCGAACCGAGGGAGCTCGGGTGTTATTGGAGGTGGAAGAGTTTCCAGAGAATGAAAGGAAGAGGAGAGATATGCTTATCACAGGCAAAATATATGCCTTGTTCTTTTTCTGAAGATTGAATAGAAAAGGAAGTGGGTAGGCTAGTGAAAAAGAACAGGCGGCTACGATGGGAAGGTTAGCAGGCTTTTTAAAAAAAAATACAACTATTCACATGTAAATCATTTATTTTTATGTGAGAAAGGAAATGGAAGCGACAGTGAAAAGTGAACCAGAAACGTTAGCTGAATTGAGAATAGTGCCAGCCCCTTAAATCCTGGAATAATAAAAGCAACCGCTATGATTTAGCTGAAAATAATTATGCCTTGATTGGACAGCACGCTTTGAATTTTTGAAACAAAAGGGAGGGATAAAGTCACAATTAAAGGTACCGTTACAACAAACAGTTTATTGCTTCCGTCGCGTACCGGACCTCAAAATACAGAAATAAATATACCACAGAGATCAGCATGACAAGACGATCAAAACGGTATAAAGATATCAGTGGATTGTTTGAATTATAAAAATTCAAATTTTCTACTAGCGGAAAATGCAGCAGAAACGCAGAAAAATAAGATCGACGGAGCTAAAGAAGTCCGAATTTGGAAAAACGACAAACTGAAATCTTGCTCAGAAGATGGTTTAGAATTTTTCTATGTAAAAATATTTAGGTTTCGGAAACATTTTATTTTCATCGCTTTTTAACTGATTGAATTGAAGTAAATTTACGCGCGAAATAAACTTTCATATTTTCGGACGAAAATTTACCAGTTGCTATGTTTAACTAGATGCATTCCAAATATCAAATTTTTGTTTCAAAATTTTATCGTTTAAAATTTCACAAAATTTCAACTAATTACGTTATTAAAACAGTTGAAATTTATGGGTCGTTACAGATAATTCACATCATACTTCAAATCAAAGCATCCATATCATAAAGTATTACTTATCTCATATCAGGGATGTCAAACCATTCAAGGGAATCAATAACATCCATCCATATAAGCAAGGATTAAATAATCACCCTATTATTAATTTAAAATGAATTAAATTAATTACATTCTCTTTAATTAATTTAAAGTAAATTAAATTAATTACTTCATTAAATCTTGCTTACATATCCATCAATCAATTAATAATCATCAGTCACTTATTTATTCCAATTAATCATCTTTGATTAATTAACTTTTACTTACATTCCAGTAATTATCCTTTAATTAATTACAGAAATTAATCTTAGAATAAATCCATAATTAATTATCTATAATTAATTATATTCATATTAAATTCATTACATTTTAACTACCTTATTGATTTACTATTTACAATAAATCAATTCTTAATTACATCATTAATTATAATAATTAATGATCTCTAATTAGATTTTCATTTGTTATTTTATTAATTAATTATATTAAGAAAACTAATCTTCAAATCATATATATTAATCCTCTTGATTAATATAACATCAGCAATTGACCTTCCTTAGTTAATTACTCCTCAATAAACAAACTTAATTAATCCCTTGATTAATTCAAGTAATTATATAACAATTACTTCCATTACCCATCATCCAATTAATTACATCTAGTAATTTCTCATCAATTACTTCTCCAAGTAATTATACTTCCAAAATTATCACGTGATTAATCTAAATTAGTTAAACTAAATTAATTAACTCAAATTAACCAAATTACTCAATTAATTACAATAAGTAATTAATTCCTTAATTACCTTTCAATAAGTAATTACATTTACACAAGTATAATGATTATTATTAAATTAATTAACCTAATTAATTATTGAAAATTTAATCACATTAATTAATTATAAGAATAATCTAATTAATGACCTTCGTTAACATTTATTTAATTACCTTTCCAAAGTAATTAACTTGCATTGATTATAAGTTTGATTGACCATTAATGATTCATTTATTTATTTAATTCAATCTATGGTTCTTAATTACCTAATAATTACTTAATTCATTATTTAAAACTTTAATTGATACATTTAAACTTATAATTATTAATTTGATATAAATTATCAATTATCATTCTAATTATCTTAATGGTTAATGAATTTTTAAATCTTTAATCTTCATTTACTTAGAGAAAATTTACTTTTATTATTGATTAAATCTTCACTTCCAATATGTTTAAAAACATTTATTTCGAATTACTTCCTAAATAAATCCCAATTTATCCTTAACAAGGTTTAAAACTAATTTTTCAACCTTTATGAACTCACATGTTTAAAAGCATATTTTAACACTTAAAACTTATTTAAATCAACTTAAATCATAAAATTTATTTTATTTCCAAATTTGGAATTTCAGATTTAAGTCTTGGTTTCAATCTTTGAATTTAATTTTGTTTAAATCTTTCCTTAACAATTTAAATTTCATCTTTTTGAATTCAACTCTTTTTGAATACATTTAAATATTCACACTTTTAAGTTATTAAAATAATTTAAATTATAAAACTTTATTTTTTCCCCAACTCAGTTTCAAAACAACTTGAATTCATTATTAAACCTTGGTTTAGAACTTGGTTTGACTTTGATTTTAATTTAACAAAAGATTTTAAAAACTGTTACAGGTTCAAAACCTGACTAACATCACCCCGAGCCTCCCCCTTTCTACTTCGAGCATCACGTGAAACTCCCCCAAGAAAATCAACAACCTGCTTCGAGTCATCCAACCCCAACTCGAAACCAACAACAAAGTCAACCCCACCAGAAAACAAACCACCGTGCACGTGCACACCTCCGTTCGCCACCTCCGGTCACCACCCATACCTCGAGCAAGTCGAAGGCCACCCCCAGATCAGCCCACGGCCATCCTAACCACTCCAGTTCGACTCGAACTCAAATTCGAGTGGAGTTCAAAACCTGGAACACTCGCACACCCCAACTCCCAACCTGTCAATGCCAAAATCCCACTCCTCCGACCACCGTAAGAGTTGAAACTCCGGCCACATCCTCGTCATGGACCCAACTAGCATTCCCCAAAATCGATTTACACTCGAACAACCATAGAGACATATATGATCGAATTCAAAACTTGATCATAAACTAGGGTTACCGATTTATAATGATCACCGCCGCCACCACGATCATCTTTACAACCATTCAATAATTTTTTCCCGATGCTCTGATCAAACTTCTACCACCATAGGAGACCCTGACCTTCCCTATCAACTAGATCACCAGAATTTCCCAAATTCCTCTTTTTAGTTCATCACAGAACTGCTTCCCAAATCCCAAACTAAAAATTGTGTTTTCTGATTTAAAAATCATGTTTTATTTTAAGGTTTCAGATCACAATCTTAATTTAATGAATTAAAGAATTTAAGTTTTATACAAAACTCATGTTTCCAGACCATTTTGGTTTCCAGAGGAAGTTTGTATTTATTTTAACTAAATTAAAATTTTAAGCTTAAACTTATGATCACACAAACAATTTTTGTTTGTAACTTAAATCATTTCAATGGCTAGATCCAGAGATAGGGGTTTAAATTAAAAATAAAAACCGAGTTTAAACTAGAAACAGAGGGATCAAAGATATTAGCAGACATGCACACATATCATCCAAATATCTACAGATAATTTATAGATATATATACACAAACTCAATCATCACAAGTCATACTCATCACAGAAATCAATCATGCAACCATGTTACTTAAATTATTTTAACAAAAATGTTACTCACCTGGATTAAGAAGCAGAATTGAACATAGTTGCTTTATTTGAAAACAAGCTGAGAACTGGAAGATAAAACCTCTTCTTTTGATTCTCAGGTCTGTTGAGTTGCTTAGTTGATGTTGAATGTTTTATTCAAGTTTTAAATTAAGCTTTCTTTAAATTTTACTCAGCTCAAACTGAAATGAGGAGGAGTCGATATATGTACACAAAGTTTTACAGAGTGATATGCAGACAGGTTGGTATTTGTAAATCAATTTACAGGTTGATATTTTTTTGTGTACAACAGTCATTATATTGTCTTTGTACAATATAGCATATAAAATTTTCGTTTTTACTAGTTAAGATCAGATATATTTTCTTTGTTTACTTATTAGACTAAGCCGACTTGTTTTGTTGGCTGATACAAATTATTGTGTGCTAGATTTTTTTATGCATTTATTGCTATAGTCTAGTTTGACAAGCCTCCATCCTTATATTTTATTTGTTGCAAACTTATCCTATTTATTCTAGTTCAAACTTGAAGTAAACTGTTGTCTTCTTATACCAGCTAGATTTTATATTCTTGTTGTCATATCCACTTACTATCTTGTTTTTGGTTTATTTCTGTCTTGCTATATATTTTTTCTAGTCATGTTGCTTAATAATATATGTGAAGTTCTATACCTTGCTTTAATCTATTTATCTTATATGTTTACTTGTTATTTCAACTTAATACATATAGTCTTGTTCAAGAATGTATTATATTTTCTTGTTTTATATTTTTGAAATGTATGTGAATGTTATTTCTTTTGTTTTATTGTTTGAAAGCTAAATGAATTTTATAGTTGTTATGTTATTATAATTTAGCCAATGTACTTACTTTATTTTTCCTAATTTATCTTATAGTCTTGTATTTTAATTCATTAATATTATTTAAAAGTAACACATTTATCAATTTGAAATGATTTATAAAAGAAATTATCCTTTTATTATAGACTACTTATTTTATTTATGTATGTTAAAGTATCATTTGACAAAATTGTATTAAAACTTACATATATTTTAAATCATATTTTTATCAAGCTATACTAAAAAGAAAACAAAACAAATCTTTTTGTTAATACATTTAAATCTAAACTTAAGCTAAAATAAGTTTTAAACTATTTAAACATTTATCATATATATTTAAAACCATATAGTTATTTATTAAATAGCTTTGAAAATCTTAATATTAAATAAATCATAATTCCCAAATCACTAAAATGTATATTAGAAATTTGAAAACATAATTTATTAGTTAAACTTTAAAACAAAGCTTCCTTATTTACAATATATACAAATATATACATATATAAATAGAAAAAATTAATTAATTTTAACAGATAAAATTCACCAATTAGATGTTTATTAAAAGAAAAGATCGATTCAAATCTTATAAATCAAAGATATATCAAATCAATTTAATATTTAATTCAGATTATTAAATTGATATTGCTCAAAAATCCCGGGTTGTCACAAATGACGTCAAAATTTGGAGGTTGGAGCCAAATTAAAGGAACAAAGTCAAAATTTGAGAGACGGAGCCAAGATTTTTGTCATTTAAAATCAAGAAAAAAAAACTATATGTCAAAGAGGATATCATAAAAGAAATTATCTAGATGCATATTTGCAACATAGTGTTTATATTTTTCTAATTTTGAAATTATTTTAATATTTTTGAATTTTCTAAAATTTTGAATATTTTCTAAAATTTAATTTTTTACTTTTTGCTTTTTAATTTTTACTTTTTAATTTTATCAAAATTTCAAATATTATGAATAATTTTAAATTTATTTTGGAAAATTTCAAATTCTAAATTTTTTGGAATATTAAATGTTAAATATAACTAGTATTTATAATATAAATATTACTTCTTAATTATTAAAGATTACTTATTAATGAGTAATTATTAGAAATTAATTATTGAAACGTACATTAATTATTAATTCTTAAGTATTTGATAGTAACTGTTAATTATTAATTGTTAAATAATCATTATTAATTATTAAATTTTAATTATTAATAATTAATAACAATAATTTCGTATTTATTATTAATTATTTAATAGTAATCATTAGTTATTAATTACTAAAATTTAATTATTAGAAATTTCTTCTTAATTATTAATTATTATTATTAATTACCAATTATTAATTATTAAATATATTTATTACATCGTTTCAGAATAATAATTGTAAAATTTTTACGTAAAAGAAAATGATATAATAATAATTATTTATAATTTATAAATAATATGAATCCATTCAATTTTTTATAAACTTAGGAAAATATCACTATTTACAATGGTCAAAATCAATAAGTTGTTATAGATCTCTATTACAACCGGCTAAAACAAACAGTTATCAAAAATACGTTTATTACAACCATCATGAAAACGAGTTATTAAAAATACGTTTATTACAACTGTCGAGGAAAAAAAGTTGTTAAAAACCCTTTGTTACAACTGTTACGAAAAACCAGTTGTTAAAAGTCATTTATTACAACTGTTATTTTGCGAACGTTGTAAATTACAAGTTGTAATATGGTCATTTTTTTGTAGTGATTAAACAGTAAATTTCAGTCTTAATTATTAATTATTTAATAATAATTATTAATTAATCAATATTAATCATTTATTACTAATTGTAATTATTTAATTCTTGTTATTAATTATTAATTAGCAATTATTTAATATTTATTATTAATTATCAATTATTTTGTAATAATTATTAATCAACATAAATTAATAATTAAATATTACTTTTAAATTTTAATCATTAATCGTTAGTTATTGATTATTAATATGTATACTACAAAATTCATCATGGTTAAATTGGATAAGCCACCCACAATATTAAATTTGAAAATAAGCGCCCTTTGCAGATCACTTGCAAATCCGTCGCAAATTTAGTCGCTGCTGTTTGTCGCTATTTTCAGCTTTTATATGATAATGCACAGGACCATTCCGATTCACTGCTTTTATTAGTAAACTAGCACAATTTTTGTTCTTTACCTACAAAATTAATGTTGTTTAAAACACTACGCCATAGATGACCTTCTGCAACACAAAAAAAATGTTGGCTCAGGCCCGAAAAATGTTGCCATAGGTCTATGGCAACACTTTTAGGGTGATGTAATTTTTGCCGTTGCCTTAGACCTCAAAGGCAACATTTTGACTATCTAAGGCAACATAAGTAACATTGTTGCAATCGAACCTTATTTGGGTCTATGGCAACACCCATAGGTATCTGTAGCAACATTCCAAAATGTTGCTATAAATATTAACTTTCTGAATTTGTGGGGCCCACAATGTAGAGCATATTTGATTTTTTAATAAAAATAAATATTTATTTAATAAAATGCTATTGCACAGAATTTGATATTTAAACAGTAATTTATTTAAATAAATATTTTATTTCAACATTTGAAATAGTACAAATTCCTGACTCCACTATTTTACAATTCAATGATATATAACACTGATATTCACATATACAGATATTCCTCCCTACATCACTCAGTTCACTCATTACATATGCAGTTTCAATTTATACAGACACCGACACTGACAAATATATGACGAGCCGAGTGCCGAGCCAAGAAGCGGGTCCGGGCGCAGCGCCGGCGGGGGTCCGGGGCACCACCCGATTCATCCGATTTTGGAAGATTGAGCCTTCTTTGAAAAGACGTAAAATGATGCACAAATGGTAATTGCAAGCACTACAACAATAAATGAGGCAACTGTAATAACTGGACCAACAGCGACCTTCAAACCGTCAACAATCCCTGCCGAACACTCACTGCACCACAATAAAACTTCTACCAACAATCACCTCTACCACTCACAACCTGAACATTGTAATCATCAATTCACCATCAAACAGCAGTACTACATGAAAACGTGCACTAGATTATAAAACTGAACTTGGAGCTCCTAAGTTCAACACTATTTTCCTTAACAACAATTTGAAAATAAAACACTAAAAATTATCTATAAGAGGATGTATATAAACAAGTCTGTGAGTATTAACTAGTAACCAACATGAAGAAAATGATATAATGTGGATTATATACACATGATACCTGCAAAAATATAACTAGAAAATGATATATAGTTCCAAAGGAGCATTTGCATAAACATATGGGGGGGCGTACTACCTTATTGAAATTACCAGTACCATTACCATGCTTATCCTTAATAATGTCATCATCTTGCAATCTATTACCATTAGCAGATAAGTTTTCAACAAATAAATCATAATTTTCCGAACATCACACCAAAGGCCTTCAGTACCAAGTGAAGCAACCGCAATAATAGGGGAAAGTAAGAAGAGATCAGCCTGGGATGTACCTGATATAGGAGCCGTGGACGGATTAATTGTTGTGAGAATGACAGCTAAATCTCGAGGGCAGTTCGGGTTTTGGGAGAAATTAGGGCGCTAGAAGGGTTTTCAGGTGAAGTAGTCTAAAGGAGAAAGATAGAGGGGTTGGTGGCGAGCAAGTCTTCTGTTGGAGGTGAGAGTTGATGGCGACGACAGCGGTGGCAAAAAGGGTTTGAATGGAAAACTTTGTTTGGCTTCGGGTTTTAGTGTCGTGACGGGGCTCTGGTTGGAGCTAGATGGTCGTGATGGGTCAGGCGGTAGCTGGGGGTGAGGGTGACAATTTGGTGGCGGAGGCGAAAGAGGAAGCAGAAGAAGAGGAGGGTGACAATTTGGTGGCGGAGGCGAATAGGAGGAGGCAAATTGGAGGAGGCGAATTGGAATGAAAACCAAAAGAGGATCTACTCCGAACTAGTTCAGGCGGGAAAACGAAATTTTGGGGCAAATTGCAGTGGTGATCCATTTTAACAACCAGATTAAATGTAGATCGTTGGATCGTATTTACGCGGATTGCTAATTTTATTAATTTTCTAATTTGAATACATCTATTGCAACACTATATAAAAATGTTGCATCGTGTTACACTTGTTTAGCTAAAGCAACACATTTTTATGGCTAAGGAAACACCAAAAATACAACGTTGCAGTAGGACCAAAATTTTATAGCTACCGCAACATTTTAGCTGGCAACACCTTGCAAAAATGTTGCATAAGGTCATCTATGGCATAGTGAAAGCCGTAGTCTTTCTTCCATGAGTTTAGTTGTATAAATTCATAAATATAAGCGCTCATATGCTTATTTGAGTTAAGTGTAGGTTTTTGATGGCTCTTGACTCGCTTTAGGCTCTTTTCTTGCTTATGTATCTTTGGAAATGTTAGCGAACTCGCTAATATTGCTAAAAAGTACGTTTTAATGCTTAACATATGTGTATGCTATGTGATGTACACACTTTATAAGGTATATATAAGCAAATATTTGGATATTATACCCGTGCAGGTTTTTGTGATTGATGTATTGTAATTCCAATCATGTTTCTACCGTGTATATCTATTTCTTGGATTTGGAAACTTTTTTCTGAAATTTATACACTTAGAATATTTTTGATAAGAAATCTTTAGTCAATTTTTTTTCTAATGTAGATACTTTATTTCCAATTTTATTCATATTCATATTTAAATTCATTTCTAATGTAGATATTCCTTTCATTTGCAGGTGAGAGAATGAAAGATTTGGCGTATTTCTTCTTTTTAATGCAAACCTCTAGCTACTTGTTTTTGGTGTAACATTCGCAATTACTTTGTGGTTTGTGCTTATATATATATAATAAAATAATATGTCGTTAAAATTATGGGATATTATATGTATGAATACATGGTTATGTTTAAAACAATGTGTTATATATTTATGTTTAATATTTTCTATGATTTTCCATTCTTTAAATGAATTTATGCTTTAGAAATACTCTTGCTGCAGCATTTTGATATGTATTGACTATCATGATCTATAGGGATGCGGCATTTTTAAAAATGCAAAAAAAAGAAAGCATAGCACTTTAAAAATGCTATAGAAAGCTTAATACAAAAGCTTTATCAAAGTGAAAAAATTATAGCATTTTTTTGTTATAAATAGTTCAGTATGTATTAAAACATGTCGATATATAATGTTTATTAAGCCGCTATAAAAGACTTACAATGGTAGGGAAAAAGTGCTATAAAAGATGATTCATTTTAGCAGTTTATTTTGTGTTATAAATAAGCCATTATTTTTTTATATCGTGTTGATATACAATGTTTTTTGAATCTCTATCGTAGGCTTTCATAGCGTTTTTCAACCGCTATCATAGGCTGTTTTTGTTGTAGTGTGAATATGATGTAGCAGAGATAGCTTGTATTCTTGGTGGCATATGACTTTGGGATAGAATACACGCCAAGAAAAGGGAATAAGGTTGCCGATGTTTTGAGTAGGAAGCATCATAATAGAGTGTTAACCATGATGGAAGAATAGAATATGTTAGAGACGTTTGCCTTTTGTGGAGTGCATTATAGGCAGAATATTTGGTCGAGTAGAGATCCGGGCATGTTAGAAAGTTTGGAGGTATGTTCAGCACTTGTGGATAGGATTACTGCAAGGCAAAGAGAGGACCCACTAATTGCCAAAAGAATTAGGTGATTAGAGATGAGGGCAGATGTGGAGGATCTGAAAGAATTCGAGATAGATTTGAAGGGATGGCTAAGAAAGAAAGGGAGGCTGTGTGTGTATGATACCTTCGGAAGGAAGTCTTAGAGGAAAACCATCGGTCAAAGTTTACTATTCATCCCGGAGGCACGAAGATATGAAGAGAGTTTTCTATTGGGCAGGGATGAAAAGATATATATGAGAATACATAAAGAAGTGTTTCATCTGTCAGCAAGTGAAGGATGAGCATCAGAAACCGAGCGGATTACTCCAACCTTTTAAAGTACCAACTTGGAAGTGGGATTCACTATCTATGGATTTGGTTAACGGGTTGCCTAGGTCAAGGATGGGCATTTAGGTGATAGTCGATAGACTGACTAAGAGTGCACAATATATCCAGGTGAAGTCGACGAGGATGGTGATTAGCTTAGCTTATTGAGTCGATAGACTGACTAAGAGTTACCAAGTACTTTAGCTAGTGTGCATAATGTTTTCCATATATCACATTTGAGGAAGTGTGTGCACGACTTAGAACCGAGAGCGATTGAAGACTTATCTATAGAGCCAGATTTGATGTATGTAAGATAACCAAAAGGAAAGTAGATCGTGATATGAAGGAATTAAGAACAAAGTTATTAGACGTATTCGCATCCAGTGGAGTGATGTTAAGGAAGGCTGTGCCTAGGAGGTAGAGGATAGGATTAGGACTATCTATCCTGAATTGTTTTAGACATTCATGTATTTATAGTAGTGTGCTTTGTTTTTCTATGCTGTAGACTAGTAGTTTACTAGTTTATTGATATATAATATGATTGTGTATTAGTAGTTGCATTGGTACATTTAGATTGATGATTTACATCAGTAGGGTACTTGTGTAGTATTTTGTACTTATGAGCACTTATATGATGACGACTTTACACTTTCAATGTAATAGTGTAATTTTTTTGTATTCTTCCTTATCGAAATTTCGCAAATGAAATTGTTGTAAGGAGGGGAGATTGTAACACCTATATTTTGGAGGGTCCATAACAGGAAAAATTAAATTAAATTAATAATAATAAGATATTATTAAAGATATGAATAAGATAATTTAATTGCAAGAATTTCCTAAGGGATATTTGATTAATTAAGTGTAGGACACTTTATAAAGTTAATTTAATGGATCATGGGGCCTTGTTAATGAAAATAAATTTAAATTTTGGATGAGAAGATCTGTGTTGAGGGAAATATAACAGTGTGACTTGGCCGGAATGGGATATAGCCTAAGCCAAAAATACTAGCCCACTTTCTTTAGCCCTAACCCCACATTCCATCTACTTTATTTCATTTTACAAAACAAAACCATAAAGCTCTAAGTCAAGGTTGGCCATTATTTTGCAAGAAAGATGAAGAGTTCAAAGCTAAAAGATCAAAGCTTTCAACTTTAAGGAAAAAGAAAATTAAACAAGGTTTCTTAAACCAAGGTGAGTGAAATACTTTGATAAAACCTATCTTAACCTATTGAATTCAGATTTGATTTTTATATGAATGTTTTGATGATGATAAACTATGTTTAAATGACTAAAACATCGTTTTGTTGTGTTTGAAGTTTTTAATGAAGTACCCGTGTTCATATTTTAGGGTAAAAAAATGAATTAGTCTAAGTTAAATAATTCAAAATTGAAGTATGATGTTTATAATAATGAAATAGAGATGGGTTTAAAATTACATAATTTTCGGAATTTAATTCGAATTTTTGTGAATTTTCTAAGTTGAGAAAATAGTTAGTTTCGGATAAATTAATTATTTAAAATAATAAAATTTAATATTTTGACCTGAAATTTTGGGAAATGGTAAAAGATGATAAGTTTAATTTTTGGTGAATTTTTGGTGTTTTTCCCATCCATTATCGCTTTTATATGAGTTAGTTGGCTAAGGTAAAAGGGTAATTAACCAATGATAATTAATTTATAAATGGAAGATGTCATTAGCCCATTTCTAAATGGAGAACGGTAGAGATAACATTAGCCGATGAGAATTCTACAAATGAAATTTGGTGTAAAGTTGATACTTGATAAGGCAATGAATCAGCTTTCAATATAATTACAAAATTGCCATTCAATTCATGATAGCCTATAGTAACCCGCGATGACTCTAAATGGGTTAATACGTGATACCATTCCAGTTATCCACCCACAATAGCTTAGAAGAGTTATCAAATGAAAGCGCAGTTGAGCTTAACACAGGGAAACTAAGTATGGAACTTAGAATATAAAGGCTATAGAAGGTGAAGCTCACGATAACTATAAATAAGACAACAATGGCTTCAGGTGAAATAGCATGCGATGTCTTAAGAAAGGATGACATGCGATGACTATGAATGAGATAAACCACAAAGGCTTTAGGCGATTTCGCACACAATAACCTTAGGTAGATCAACATACGATGGCATTTAATGAATTAAGATGCGATGACTATATATAAGATAGTACACGATGACTAAAGGGAAGTTAACCCCTGACCATTACTTAAAAGGTAATACGTAATAGCTTGGGAAGCTATTAACCTACGAAGGCTATGGGATTGCCTACACACGATGATTAGGTTCAACATTTCAAAGTAATGGGATAGCTAGCATGCGAGAAATAAAGTTAAATCACAATAGCTTGTGAAGCTATATTTTTCTAAGTAAAAGGAGAAAATGCACATGGCACTTTGGAAGACAGTTTTCAAGTGTTAATGAACTATTTCATAGGGATAAAATAAAAGAGAAGTTTGATAAGTTAAAATTGTGTTAACTCATTTTTAAAATGAAGGAAAGTTTTGAGAAGCTAGTAAATGATAGGGTATCATTTAAACTGAAAGTTAAAAATGTTTAATCTCAAGGGAGCGTAGGTACACTATAATAAATAAATGAAGGAAATGAGTTGAACTATTCTCTTGAAGATATACCGGCTTATAGAGTTATTGGATGGCTGGGTGCCTTGACTATTAGTCTAAAGTCTAATGGTATATGGTAGGGTGCCATAATAGGGTGTAATCCTAAAAGATCTCTAAAATCATAATGGGAGCAAAGGCAGGGTGCCATGGTAGGGTGCCAAAATATTAGGTTGGTTTTATTACTAAAATAAAGAAATCAGTAGCGTGAACGATGGCGGTTCAGGGACTAAGAGGGGCTATTGATGCTTGGTAAGGATGCTTACTAGATCATTTTCTGGATGCTTGTATCCAACCTCTTGGAGAGTTAGGGTGTATTTAGTCATGGTGGCTCCCATTGGTGGAATGAGTGGCCATTTCATCAGGCTACTTTGTTCGAGAAAAGAAAATTTTGCGATAGACAGGCTTAGGGAGGTAATTACTAAATAAGTTAGTGATAACTTAACGATGAATGCCTAAAACAAGAGATTAGGCGATGATTGATTGGATGACTGATTGTATGACATGGTTCATAACGAATTGGTAAGTATAAGGTATGCTTGATTAGAATTGATATAAGACATGGTTCCTAATTGGATGGTAAGTGTAGAATACACTTCTTGATTGTATATGCACATGGCTACTTTTCGTGTAGTGTTGTTTACATATATGATGTATCTTAATGACGATGAAGTGAGGGGAAAACCCATTCCACGTTAGCGGCGTGGTCTCACTATGGATGACTAGAGTAAAGATTTTACTCATACTAGGCTTTATGTATGATCCATGTTTTTATTATTCCCCATAAACTCACGGGTACTCATTCGAGTAGACTGAGTTTATGGATCGAATAGGTAGCTTTTAAATGATGAATAATTTTTTTGAAATCAAACCAGGAGGCTAATTTAAAATAAAAATCATTTTTAAATTCCGTTATGTGAAACCAGTATTTATAGCTGGTTATGTGTTGTGTTGGTGTAAGCACCTACCTCGTAACCCATACCATCCACTTGGTATTACTATGTAATACTATCAGATAATACATAGAATAAGGCTATATGGGGTACGCACGTGAATATTACCTTGAGCTAAATCTGGTACATATTTAAGCATCAAATATAAATGTATATAGTATCGGCATAAAGCAATAAACACATGTGTCTTTAGGACAGAATAATACATAATATATAGTAAATATTAGAGAATACAGAGCCAGAATCGCAATGATGATATATACTACAAAATATATACAATGTGGGTCCAAAATATAACTCAAGAATACACATATATGAAATTATATGTACTCGAATAATATAAATTAATACTACATCCTAGTCACATCTATGCCCAAAACTCAAGCTGGTCTCACCGTCCCTGAACTTGTAATGTCTAGGACTGTCCCGAGTATTATATAAATAACACATGGGTCAAACTATATCTGAATCATAGGGTAAATATACGTATGGAACTTAGTATATACTAGATATAATAATATTAAGATAACACCATCAGAATAATTCAAAACAAAAATCATAACATCAATATATATATAGTAATGCATGCATGACATAAAACGATAATATCATAAACAGGTCCCAAAGTGTCATTTATGGTAGAATACCACATAACCATGCATAAAGACGTCATCATCCATAAAACTTATCAAATAATAAATCATGAAACAACATCGATTGGGCAAATCATACATATCTGGAAATAATCATCAAAATACAGTAATCATCAGTATATGAGATACCATAAAGTATATCTCCCAATCTCGAGTAATAAATACCAACATTAATATAAACATAGGCCACCTATCAAAGAATTTATATACAACAAAAGATATGAGAATGCACTATACCCTAGACACCTATCCAGATATAATCTCATCTCCTCATATATGAATAAATCAGAATAAACCATGATGGGTGAAGAACTATACAATAGGCACAAAGTTCTAAATAGAGTCATATATACATCAATATGTGGGTCGCCTAACCCATATCTATACTTAAGTGAGGTGTATCAATAGAATATGCTAATATACCATTTTGTTAGAACAAGAACGGAGAATGATAGCCGTATGTCCGCTCTAGAAGCCCTGGGTCACTTAATTGGATTTACTCCTACAGTCTTTAGTTACCTCGATAGACATCGGGACACGTATCCACCAATGACTCCTCAACGCGTAGCCTCTTAGTCACGACCCTACTTTGCCCCATATAGGTAATAGAATGTTGGCCTATACGACATAAAAGGGGCCATAGGTCACCTTACCCAAATTTCGTAATATAGGTCACCTACCCTATGGGTCACCTAACCCAAATCATGTGATGCACATCAATTATACTATCTAACAAAGGTGTCACCGATCTAGGGTGCGACCCTAAGATCAGGCCGCTAGGGTGGATTCTAGTAATCTGGTTCTCTCCAACACCAATAAAAGTAGTACATCATGATAGTGGCACACAATATCAATAAATATAAGGGAGCCTACCCTGCTCGCACCTACAAGCATCACCTCATGTAAGCACGATCTCGTAATAATATTCCCGTCACGTAAGTGTCATTTACTTACAATGAATAACTGAATAAATATCACAACAACATCCCATACCACTACGCTATACTCAAACCTTTATTTATTGCTTATAAACTACATTCAAACTCCATAGTATTCTATATAACGAGTCCAAAGAATAACCAAAGAAATATGACCAAATTCCCCATCCCAAACGATATTATAACTCCATTTATTCAAATTTCTCATTACATATAATTAAATAACTTAAAATCATAAAAATGGATGTTATCATCGGATCATATCAAATTCACAAATCAAATCAACATCAACGGTGAATCATTCATAATATCGAATCAGTATAGGAAAATGAAAAATGGAAAAAGTACGAAAAAGCCAATTAATTAAATAAATACATTTATAGTATAATTAAATAAATACATTTATAGTATAATCAAATCAATATTTCATAATGAATCATTTATAGCAACTATGAAAAAATCAATATGGAAGAAATAAGAATTCATATAAGTATAGTTAAATTTAATTTAAACAAATATATAAAATAAACATCGTATATGCTTAATTTTATTCAATGATTATAATATAACTTTTAAAATACTTAAACCTTAAGTAGACAATCTTATTTTCAGATTTTATAAAAACTTTTAAATAACGATTCTAAACCAATTATAACTTCCTTTTTAATGAATTAATAATTTTAAATAAAACCTTTCTTCAGTCAATTTCATATTCTAGAACTAATAAAACTAGCAAAACATTATGTATTGAATAATTTCACACTATTTGAATAATACTCAAAATAAGATTTAACACTATAATTTTCTTTCAAATCCTTGTTTATATACTTATAAAACATTCAAAACCATTTAATGAATCAAATATAATTTAAAGAAATCACTATATAATTTTGTATAATTAGATTCTATTTCAAAATAATTTATAACTTCTAAAGTAATTCTACTTATATTTCAATCCTTCAAATATAATTCAAATCCATCATTTTAATTCAAAATATTAGTAGCTCAATCCATTAAATAATTTCAAAACATTCAAACAAGAATTGGAAAATGACTTTAAAATAATATTATTTCTTTTGAAATATAATTTATAACATAGCAATATATTTTATTTACCTTTAAAATTACTCTAGACTTATAATATTTTATAATATTGATTTTAAAAAGAGTTTCATAACCAAAAGAAAACTATACTTATATTTATAATTAAAATTATATTTTTGTAAATATAAAAATAGTTAAATTGAATAAAATTTAGTAAATTATTTATTAAATACTTTTAATAAGATTTAAAAACCCTTAAATAATATTTCTAAGCTTTTCAAACATTCTTTAAAACAAAAAACAAATAAATATCTATATATAAAATTACGGAATAAAATCACTCCACAACATATCAACAAACATCACTATAAATATCGTGTGACCCCAGTCAAGTTCAATCAAACTCCGATCATCTATAAAATTCACAAATTAACATACAAATAAATATTTTGTTCAATTCATTAATGAATAGAGTTCCGTTTATAAATCGACATTTCCAACTAACATGATCGACCAATTATCACAGCATCCATATCAACCAAATTAACCACAATACCAAACAAACAATTCAATCAAGTTATGCATTTAAATGTCAGGATAGCTATAATTATATATATGTATAACTTGCAAAGAATATCGATACAGTTGTGAGTTACAAACGCACCAAATTACCGAGCAAAATCCCGTATTACCAATGTCTATCCCACTGTCTCAGCCAACACCCCTCAATCACCACTAAATTGAGCGCCTCCATCCATCACCTGCAGTCGTTTTCTACAACGAACACGCCTCCTCCCTATCTCCCGCTTCTACTTCATCATGCCCAAAAACCCAGGTCATGACACTGCTCCACTCATCTCCACCAGGTCGCTCGATGCCAGCCTAGTGACCACATACACGCGACCTCCTTGCAGCGTTCGCTCATGTTGGTATCAAGCGCCTATATGCGCAACATATTTTTTTTCTTTGCGCGATTTGATTTTGAAAAATTCTATAGGGTTGGGGTAATAATGGGAATGGTAAGGAATATATGAGTTCAAGTTTATAGTTTGTAAAAGAGATTGTGAGATTGGGCTAGAAGTAAAATCAAGGAGAGGTAGAAGAAATTGGGCTTTAGTATCGGGCATGACTTGTTAATAAATATTTTTCCCTTCCTCTCTTTCAGATAACCCTTTCTATTAATTTTTAATTAGATCTCAATTTAATTTAAATCGATTTATACTTCATTTTGTGCAATATATTTCGATAACCACACAATTTCTTACAATTCAATACTTGTTTATTTTTTTTATTTAATTATGTATTGTATTAATGTAAAATAAATTTATTTTCAAACTTTTTCGATTATCTAAA
This sequence comes from Allium fistulosum, assembly GCA_030737815.1. Classification (NCBI taxonomy): domain Eukaryota; kingdom Viridiplantae; phylum Streptophyta; class Magnoliopsida; order Asparagales; family Amaryllidaceae; genus Allium; species Allium fistulosum. Next base: position 1,533,556,793 of record CM060903.1, on the reverse strand, counting down.
AATTATTTACTATATAAACATTTCATATTTGTTAAAAAAAATTATTCAATTTTAGTATATTATTTGAAAAGAATTTATTATTTAACTCAATTTATTAAAGCGAAATCTTTTATTAAATAGCCTTCAATAAAATAAATATTTACTTTTAAAAATAATAATTATCAAATATCAAATTTCGAATATTTTATTTTAATTTTACAGCGTAGAAAGCAGGGTTGTTACAGACTCCCCTTTGTGAAAATTTCGTCATCGCAATTTCTTATAGGGAGACGTCAAACAACTCATACCCTAACTTTCTTCGTATCTACTATCTTCTATCAAACTTAAACAACTCAATCCTCTATGTGACTCTTATTCCAACTTATCTTGTCGTATGCTACAATTTAAATAGATCATTTAACGACTTTCTATTTTCGCATACGATAAAAATTTTGTGAAGATTTTCTAAGTGCTAGAAATTTCGAAAAATTTCGGTAGAGTCTCCTTTGTACAGGGGGTGTTTCCAAAAATTACAATATGTTAAAATAGATATACAGCGACCAAAACATGGTCAGAAACAATATATATACAAAAATCTTGCTATACGTTATATATTTCACAATATATATCACTTTTTTAAGTAAAACATACATTTTTATTAGCAACTTTAAAGCGAGCATAAGCAAGCCAGATCCAAAGAGCCTTCATGTACCTATCTCAACTCAAATAAGCAATATTAGTCACATATGAAGATATATAAGAAGCATGCATTTTTACCAACCCCAGGGAAACTCTGAACACATGCCATCATCATTTGTATAGATAGACTTCTTGGGTGCTAAGATCCAAAGTCGAGTGGGAAACAGCCCATTATATGTGGATACAACATCACTTTAATACTTAAAGCAAATTCTAACTAAATTTTAACAGTTAAAATGACTAAACTAAGCAATGGTTTTAAAGAATAAATTGTTTAATAGTGAATTAACTTTCTGAAACAACATTCAAATTGGAAAATATGGTATATGGCAAAAGTTATAGCCATTTAATTCAATATAACCATCTTAGAAATTCTTATTTACATAGCAGGTCCACTTAAGACAGAGATCACAATCTCTACATGTCCACTTATGGCAAAAGTTGTGCGCCGAAAATGTCTACATGTTCTCTATTGACCATTAGAGATAAACTACATACCAAGGTCAAAATTAGTAAATGGTCTCCTGCAATTGATCAAAAGTGTGTTCTATGTTCTAATCACTATGAAGACAGAGATCACCTTTTTTTTCAATGCACTTATGCGAAAAACATTTTGAAAGCCCTCTTACCTAAGTTTAATATTCAGTTAGGATCCAATTTTGACCTCAGTTTTATATTGCCTGCTATTTCGAAAGCACAGGAAAAATTCCACGCAAACAATTCATGCATCCCTAGCATCATTTTTACTACTATCATATGGAACATATAGTGTGAACGTAACAATCGTGTGTTTAAGGGAACTGAAGAACCATTTGAATTGAGAGTTAAGCACATTCTCATTGAAAGCAAACATCTAATTCAACAGAGAGTTCATATTAGTAGCTTAAATTCTGAAGAAAGACTTATCTTATTGAATTTCTTCTCGGAGACAGATCTCTATGCTTGCTTTCAACCTCCTTGAACTTTGGGAGATCGATGGTTTTCGCCTTGCTTCAGCGCTCGATGTTGGCTGGTTTTTATAGCTTCCAAGATTCTTCGTCTCTCTGTAGATTTGGATTCTCGATTTGAGATTTTGGGAATTTTTTGTCTTCCCTCCTGTTTAGTGGATAGCTTTTTTTGTTGAATCGGTCTTGCTCTTGACTCTGGTGGTTTTTGTCTTCTTATATTTCTTTGTTTTTTTTTGGGTTGTTTGTTTTATGTTTGGCCTTGTGTTTTGTCTCTGGTGCAAGCTGCTCGTACGGATGGTTTTGAGATTGTTGTGTCATTATAAATGCTCCTCCATCTGTTTGACAGCTTAGCCCAGTTTGCGTTGTGTTGTACTGTTAATATATGAAATTGATATGTACTCTTTTCCCTTACAAGGCACCCATATAGGTTAGGGGGGTTGTAAGGTTTTAACGAGGCATATCAAGGAAGTATATGAATTTTCCTCGTATATAAAGTACCTTTTTCCAAAAAAAAAGAAATCTAGTTTTTTAGCCTAGTAAACGTCAAATTTTGGGAAACACTTAAAACAAAAGTTGTTTCTTAGGTTCTTTGCTTTTTGGAATAGGCAAATCATCAAATTGAACAAATTGTTTGAAAGTTATGGTCGAATGAAGTCAGTGTTGTTTTATGGAGTTGTGTTTACGGGACAACAATATACCTTCATTTGTATTCATATTTAAACCATAGTTAAATTCAAAATTTCACATTGCATTTCAAACAAAAATTATTCTCTAACAATATGGGTTTTAGCTAATTCAAAATCATCGAAAACGAATAAATGGTTGAAGAATTATGATTAAAATAAATCATTGCATAGGCTTAGATAATTTCCACATATTATTTGCAATCTGTTGTATACTCTAAACACACTTCCCATATTAAATTCCAAATGTAAGATAGAATTATATATATATATATACATAGATAAAATACACAAATGCAAATTTTTTTTCCAAACTTATATTAAAAATTTGTCCTAAGGTGGTTTTTGGTATAATGCGTCTACATAATAACAAGTGCATACACAAATAAAATAAGGAGAAGAATGTACTACAGCTAGCTGATTCCTAATGAGGCAAAGAGGATGATGTTGAAGTCTTAGGTTTTTATACCACAAGAACAAAACATGATGAGGGTGGGATGAACTCCAATGGCAACTGCTGCTTCAACATAATTGTAGCTGGCTCGGCCAAGTCGGAATAAGAAGATGACTTGACCAAAACTCAAGAGTGCATAACATAGCAAGGATGTTGTAAGATTATTTTTTTCAAAAGAAATCAATCAGCTCTTATATTTTTTCCCTTGTTTCTGAATAATTATACTAAAATTCAAATTCTCATTAGCAAATTAACTTACAAAATAAAAATACTAAATTTTTCTAACGAATTTCATTTCTTATGAAATGATTTCAAACATTTACACGACAACAATGTTTTGAATTACATATTTCCTTCTTTTCTACAAATACGTATTAATAAAGTAGGTACCATATTTACTTTATTTTATTTTCTCGATAGAATAATTTTTTTCAATTCAAAACAAATCCTTTATACATATATATTTCATTAGAAAATTCTTCTGATCTAAATTTAATCAAATATTTAAATTTATATACAATAATCCATAATTTAATTTTTGTATAAAAATATACAACGTTGCCACGCCACATAAATTAGCTATCCATTTCACTAATTGACTACAATGGTAATTGCCTAGCATTTTATATCAACACTGTCTCGCCAGTGATCTTAACTTCACAATAATATCCCATGGCTGCATACGTTGTTCAAAAATATTTAATTCTAAACAAATTTAATACTCCATTTTCAAAAGAAAATGAATTACTTATAAAACAATACACAGTTTCAACTAAAATGTTTCTTTTACCATTTCCAAAATAATGTGTCGGACTGTCTCGTATAAGCATTTAGGAATCCCTGTCGATAATACTGATCAAATGTATCGACCATAATACTTAAATCACTCTATAGGAAAAATAACACCAGAAAGCCACTAAAATATTTCAAATCATTTTATCTTCATATTCTGTTAAATCATTTGCTTGTTCAAAATAAAATATTTAGTTTCAAAGTTCGTACGTAAATTCAATATAACAACCATTAATCATAATTCAAATCACCACTTGTCCATAATATCAACCAAGTATTCTACTAGTTCAATTTAATTTCTCATTATATATATTAGTTGTACTTTGCTATTATAAAACAGAAATATATATCAAACAATATAACAAACGCCTTCAACAGAAAGCTATTTATTAGCATTCATTGTGCACTTTGGTCACTACAGGATCTTACTACTCAACTGCCACATAGAGGTTTATTCATCGTCACCAATGCTGATACTACCGGTCTAGCTAACAATTCTTTATTTCACTTCCTCCATCAACAACTTAAACTCCACATGGAGATTAACACTCAAAACTGAAAAGTATAAAATAATGTATATATAGTAGAAAAAATAAAAAGTACACCCCAGATGATTACCATGTAATTATCGTATACTCCTACTATACCTTTAATATAGAGTAACTACCAATATACACAAGGGGACAGGGGACTCTAAGTCTCTCTAAGGTCTTGACTCGTGTCTTTTATATACAATGTATTTTTCTAAACCAACTCTGATACCAAATTGTAAGCACCATACCTCTAAACCCATACTATCTAAGAGTATTACTGAGTAATACCATCATATAATATGGAGAATGAGGCTATATGGGGTACACACATGAATAATCCCTTGAGCTTACACTAGTACGTATTTAAACATCAAATATAACTTATCATAAAATGTACTCAGTATTAGAAAAAGAAATAAACACGTGTGCATTTAGGACAAAACAATACACAATATACATTAATACAATGTGGGTCCAAAATACCACTCATGAATATACATATATGAAATTATAAGTACTCAAATAATAGACAACTAAGGCAAAACCATGCTACGCACATGGGTGTTTATATTTATGTGACATTAAAGTTAACTAAAAGTTTGTTTGCCTCCTTATATTCTATTAGTCGTCATGTATCTGAGAAAGTAATAATGAAAATAATATAACAATAGTAGCAGTATAATTCCAGTCCATAAAGTTTAGTTGAGAATTGACTTATTTTTGCCGAATGTGACAGTTTAGTAAGTATAACAGTAATTACTATTTTTCTCCAATCTTATAGCACCATTGGACATGCCTTGAATTTGTAGAGAGAATAATTTTCATGAAGATGACTTTGACATCGATGGATGTAATGAATTAGTTAAAGCCCTTTAGTATGTTCCTCGATATTCATGGTAACTCGAAGTTATTGTCTGTGCATGATGAAGAAACAAAGAAATTATAAAATTACATTATTTACTTACATAGAAACAAACCATGTATCATTCAGTATAAAGAACCATTGTTTGGCACCCATTTTCAAAAACTGCAACACTTTTTAAATGTTAAGAGTAAGATCTATCAACTTAATATGATAAAAAACTATCATTTAATTTATAATTTCGTATTAGGAAACACATTATTTTAGAAAAAAGTAACGGATGATATATGTAACTCCTGGGAAATATACAACTAATTTGACATAAAAAGTTTACTAAATGAAAAAAATCACTAATTTGACATAAAAAAGTATAATAAATGAAAACAAAAAATCACAGCTTCATAATAACGCATGCATGAATCAATATGAATAAAGAAGTTGACTTCATAAAGTAAATAAGTTCAGCTGAGTGCTAGACAATATTTCAAAATGCCAAAGACTTCCTTCTTAGAATGATAAATACCTTTATTATATGATGATATACTATTGTGGATGATGTATAAAATGCTTACAATTTGAACACCAGAGCATCAATACATGCTTATTGTTTTAAGGATAGTTAAGACTTCAACACACATGTGTGCGTATGAAGGTTCAATTACAACTCTATTTTGGAGCATCCCTATCATATATTGAAATCCAAATTTTGTTAATATGGTCCTTTATATGTGGAAATATAAAAAAAAATTAGCATTTGAAATAGTGTAGCTCAAGATATGATAGGAATGCTCCAAAATACGGTTGTCATTGACACAATAAATATTGACCATTGGAACCCATTATGTTCACATTTGGATTGAAATCAGGAGGCAATTCAATGGTTAAGATCCATTGTCGCCATTTTTTATCACCATAGAATTTCTCATATAATATTTACACGCACACGTAGAAGGATATACAAAAATGTATGTGGTAAGAATTCATTTTGAGTTTTAAAACATACAAAGTTGTAGTGCCTTTTTAAAACAAATAAACTCATAAGTTAATGTGAATACAACTAAATAACATACTTGATTGCAATAGGAGTTGATCTGTGCATATACTTAGTTTATGTGGGACCACCAAATATACAAATTACAATGAACCAAGTTTATAATACTCGTAGGTAGAATGACACAAAAAATATGATCTATGACTCAGATGGTCACTTTCACCATATATAAACTATAAAGACAAAAATAAATAAAGTGTTATTGAGATATAACATTATAACTTCATCACATTTTTGTAGTAATAGTCAAAACAAATAAGAGTTGTGACCCATAACTTGTAACAGATTAAATGGTTCGATCATCCCTATCATTCTATGTAAAAGGAAGGTTAAAAATCCAAGCTTTGTTAAAGTGAAGCATAGTAGTATATACTAAAAAACAAATATATAAACCAAGATTAAACATCCAACAAACCATAGAGGAACTAACCTCCTTTCAACAGGAATCCATAGCTAACTTAATGTCAAATCTATTTTACATCTATATCAAATCTACTTATGACGTTTTCTGCATGACCGAAAAGGAAATACCATACTACACTGTAAAAATAATTGTTCTAATGGATGCATCTTAGGGAAATCACGTGTAAGTTAAATTCAAAAACTAAATGGGTGAATACTATGTTATTTAGCATAATTGAAGTTGGAAGGCACACTGGACCCAAAATGTGATATGATAGCCAAAAAATGTTCTTTTTCTTCTGATTTCACGTTTTGATCCATGAATTTAGTCCTTCCTAAAGAGGATATTGTATTGATATACTTTGATACTAAGAGAATACAAACAGAAGATATAAATTGTATATTACAAATTCTTGTACAAAACTGTATTTATAAAGAGTTAAACTAAATGGGCTGAGGCCCAATACAGGTTGGCAATCCTGAACAGAGAAATGAAGTGATGCTGGCCTTTAGATCAAAAGCAGATCCTACGATCCACAATAGTTGTTGATGTTGTGATAAAGTATCGTTTACTTCTGATTCCCACCCTCATTTTGATCTAGGGTTTTATCTGCCTCTTCCTCCTTTAACCTAGATCTGCTCTCGACATCTTCAATCATCAAATTGGCTTTAAATCTTTTGAAATTATGTTTCGAGAGGGCCTTTGTCATGATATCAGCAGTCTGATGGCTGGCTGGAATATGACTAACTGCAAGTTCCTTTTTGATAACTTGTTCTCGAACGAAATACAAATCGATCTCGATGTGTTTCGTTCGAGAATGAAGTACGGGGTTTGCCGAGATGGAGACGGCTCCAGAGTTGTCACACCATATCACAGGTTGATTTGAGGAAGTAGCTCTGATTTCTTTGAGAAGAGATCTGAGCCAAAGGATTTCAGCTGCCGTGCTTGCCACACTACGATATTCCGCTTCGGTGCTGGAGTGAGACACGGTGGGTTGCTTCTTTGAACACCACGATACTGGATTACTTCCTAAATAGATGCAGTAACCGGTCGTAGATCTTCTGTCATCATGGTCTGAAGCCCAATCGGCGTCAGCGAATCCTTTGATAGATAAGTCTTTACCTGCTTTTAGCTTTAGACCTTCATTGATTGATCCTTTTAAGTATCTTAGAATGTGTTTAACTGCTTTCCAGTGAAGATCACGAGGTTTCTGCATAAATTGGCAAAATTTATTCACAGAATATGATAAGTCAGGTCTAGTAATTGTGATATACTGCAAAGCCCCTACAATACTTCTGTAAAGTTTTTCATTTTCAAAGATTTCTCCTTTGTCTTTAGATAAGCGTAAGTTATTTGACATTGGAGTAGGCATGGGCTTTGCTGCACTCATTTTAGCTCTATTAAGAACTTCAGATATGTATTTTCTTTGACAAAGAACAATTTCATGTTCAGATTTTCTTATGACTTCAATGCCTAGAAAGTATTTTAAATCTCCTAAGTCTTTTAAAGAGAATTTGTTGTTCAAGTAGTTGGTGACATACCTGATTTCCTTCATGCAATTTCCTGTGATTATAATGTCATCTACATAAACCAGTATGAACACAGTAATATTGTTGTGAATTTTGACATATAGAGAGTTATCAGACTTAGTGGGATGATAATTGAGATTAACAAGAGTAGATTTAAGCTTTTCATACCAAACACGTGGAGCTTGTTTAAGCCCATAGATGGCTTTGTGAAGCTTGCATACCCAGTCCTTTTTGGAAGTCTGAATATATCCTGATGGTTGTTGCATATAAACTTCCTCATGAAGTTCACCATTTAGAAAAGCATTGTTGACATCTAGTTGTTTTATTTCCCACTTATTGTGAAGAGCAATAGTGAGAATAATTCTTATAGTTGTAGGTTTTACCACTGGTGAAAAAGTTTCACTAAAATCTATCCCATATTGTTGGGAGTAGCCCTTTGCCACAAGTCTGGCTTTATATTTGTCAATGTTGCCATCAGAGTCTTTTTTGACTTTATATGTCCATCTACATCCAATGATATTTTTATTCTTTGGTGCAGGTACAAGGGTCCAGGTATCATTATTGATGAGAGCATTGTACTCATTATCCATAGCTGCTTTCCATTTCTTGTCCTGTAAGGCTTCATTGAAGCTAACAGGTTCAGATGAGTTGCTGATGACATGATATGCTTTTGGTTTGAATATACCATGCTTTGATCTGGTTATCATGTGGTGACCTGTTTCCTCCTCATTAGTATTGTACTGATGAGGAGTCGAATTGTTTTGATTTTCCTGATCAGTTGTAGTTTCTGCATGAGACTCATTGTCATTGTTGTAGTCATTATTGGAGTTACTTGAATCTTGACCTGGTCCTTCACTCGACACAGTGAGTTGAGGTTCAAGTTGATTCTGATGTGTAGCTTCAACTACTTTATTGTGAGAGAGGATGGGTATATCAGGTATAATTTTTTTTGTGTTATATACTTTCTCAGAAGTTTTGATTTCTGTACTACCAAATGGAAATATAGACTCATTAAATCCTACATGTCGAGATACAATAATTTTGCCATTACTAGTTAAACATTTGTAACCTTTCTGATTAGAAGTATAACCAATAAAGGTACAGGATGTAGATCTATTACTTAGCTTATGAGAATTGTATGGCCTCATATAAGGAAAACATAGACAACCATATGTTTTGAGATTATTGTAATCTGGAATAGTATTAAATAGAAGTTCTAAAGGAGTTTTATTATGCAGTACCTTTGTTGGCATTCTGTTGATGAGATGAACAGCTGAATAGAATGCATCAGGCCAGAACTTGAGTGGCATTGAAGCATGTGCCAAGAGAGTGATGCCAGTGTCAACAATATGCCTATGCTTCCTCTCAACTAACCCATTTTGCTCAGAAGTATAAGGGCAGGTAGTTCTATGTATTATTCCTTTATCTAAGAAATAATTCTTTAAAGGTTTGAATTCTGCTCCTCCATCAGTTTGAATTATCTTTAATTGATGATTTAGTTGTCTTTCGACTTGAGTAATGAATTGAATAACTGCCCTATGAGTTTCAGCTTTATTTTTTAAAAAATATATCCAAGTATATCTTGAAAAGGAATCAACAAAAGATATGTAATATTTGAATCCAAAATCAGAATTTATTGGGGCTGGTCCCCACAAATCTATAGCTACCATCTCTAAAGGTTTTGTATATTTAGTTGATGAATCAGAAAAAGGCAATTTGTGATTCTTTCCTATTTGACATGCAGAGCATACATAGGGTAGAGATATATCATTAAAATTGATTTTATTATTCTTCAATACAGATTTTACAGTGTTAATACTGGGATGACCCAATTTACAATGCCAGAGATCAAAGATTTTGTTATCTTTGATATTATTTTCAACATTGTTGCACCATTTTTCTGAATTGGCTACCCTATTATGCTGCTTCAGATTGAAAGAGTATAGACCATTTTGCACATTACCCTGCAGTAAAATTTCCCTAGTTGATGCATCTCTAACTAGACAAAGTTTAGGATAAAATTCAAAATATACTTGATTATCTTTGGCAAATTGAGAAACACTTATAAGATTTTTCTTTATTTAAGGGACTCTGAGTAAATTGTTTAAGTGTAGTTCTCTTTTACCAAAGATTTTGGCATTTCCAGTGTGTGGAATTCCTATAGATCTACCATTACCTAAGAGAATACTTTGTGTACCTTTGTATTCCTTGTTGCCTAGATTCAGATTTTCCAGATTGTTGGTAATGTGATTTGTAGCTCCTGAGTCTGGATACCATTCTTCATATGCTGCATCCTCATTCTTTGAGTGTTGTGCAGTGTTTTGATTGGTGGTATCCACTCCTGTTTGTGCCATGTTGACATTTGGGTTGGTTGATCTCTGACTATTGTTGTTGTTGTTGAGAGAGTAGTTCTGATCAAATCTGAAATAGCACTTTGATGCTGTATGTCCTATTCTTTCACAAATCTGGCACTTTGGTTTGTTAAAATTGTTCCATCTGCCTCTTCCTCTTCCTCTGCCATTCTGATTTCCTCCTCTATGCCCTGCAGTTTGATTCTTGTTGGAATTTTGAGGGGTGTCTTGGTTTTTTCTTTTATTTACAGAAGTGTAGTTGACAGAATAGTCAGAGTTTTGTGTCTTCTTTTCTTCAATTCTTCCTTCGTGAGCAAGGAGAGTTGCATGTACATATTGAATGTTTGGCAAGTTCTTTTTTGCTGAGATAATTGCTACTATGGATTCATAATCTTCATCTAATCCACTTAGAATTGTAAGGATCTGTTCAGTTTCAGATACTTTGTATCCAGCTGTGCTGAGAAGATCACAGTAGTTCTTGGCCTTTGTTAAATATTCTCTCATAGACATATCATTTTTCCTTAAATTCTGCAGTTGTCTTTTGTAATGAATAATTCTTGTAGAAGATTGGGAATTGAAGAATTGTTCAATTGCCTCCCATATTTCTTGTGAGGTTTTACATCCAACAATGTGGGACAATATATTCGTGCTAATTGAAGACATTAGCCATGTTGCAAGAAGATTATCTTGCCTCTGGTAGAATATGAATTCTTGATTAGGGATAACTTTATCTTGAGTATCAGTTATCATTTTGGGTGGAATGGTTAGAGTACCATTAATGTATTCCTCTAATCCATGACCTTTTATGGCTGTTTCTATTTGATATTTCCACATGATATAATTGTTTTCATCTAGCTGTGTTGCTGTCTGACCTTTTAATTTGATTATTCCAGACAGAATGCTTGCATTGTTGGCTTTGAATTCTGATGTTGCAACAGTTGCACTTTCTTCAGTCATGATGAGATGAACAGAAGACTGGCGAGGCAGATTATTTTGCAGTCAGATCTTGATTCAAGAAGGTGATTCGATCCAAGAAAGTGTTTCTTGAAAAGAGAGGGAAATGAAAAACAGAAACTGAGAACGAAAGAGAGATAATAGAATCAAATGATGAAATGCTCTATAGAACTGAGAGCAACCGAGAGATAGATTAAAGATCTGTCTTTTTGGATGGCTCGATGATGATTATAGAGCAAATTCTGATGATTTGTCGTTAGACAGAAATAGCTCTGATACCATAAAGAGGATATTGTATTGATATACTTTGATACTAAGAGAATACAAACAGAAGATATAAATTGTATATTACAAATTCTTGTACAAAACTGTATTTATAAAGAGTTAAACTAAATGGGCTGAGGCCCAATACAGGTTGGCAATCCTGAACAGAGAAATGAAGTGATGCTGGCCTTTAGATCAAAAGCAGATCCTACGATCCACAATAGTTGTTGATGTTGTGATAAAGTATCGTTTACTTCTGATTCTTCCATTGAACTGCATTTGCAATACAGGCTTTCTATACCAAGTCTTTCTAGTAATTGGCTCTTCAAATTGAATTTTCTGCTAATGGACAACATCAACGATATATGAATAACCTGATTATGAAAGATCTAAGCACCAAACACACACAAACACACAAAGTGAGTACATTACAATGGAAATAAAAAGGATTGCTGAACTAAAATATCGCATATCGAATAATATAAAGGTACTAAAAAATAAATTGAATGCCAACTCTAAGTAATAGTAAAATTTGACCTCTAGGCCATAACAATGATAAACCATACTGTCTCATGAGGTAATGTTGTTGCAAAGATTATTCTATTTAACACAAACCATAGATTTTGTAGTTTTTATAGCAAAATCTTCATTATACATTCACCAAACTTCTAAAGCACAAAGAATCTTTTCTTCTTCCTATTTTTACATTTATATTCCAAAGAGTTAATCTTGATAAAACCATGATGGAGAAAACATGAAAGTCAACTTTTATTATCATAGAATTAATGCTGCATTCTCATAAACACACTAAAGTACTTAAATGAGACCAGTAATATCGCTTGTGAATTCCAATTTTGAAACATGGCTTGATTTATTTGTAATGTATAACAATAAAAGGTTTCTTGTTATTTATCCCATTGGTTTATGTTTTAGTGATACGTGGGACCTAACATGTGCCATGCATAATTTAAGAAGAAAGGTGAAAGTCCAAATTGTTGTTAAGCTAGGACAAAAAGTTCCTGGATTCCATAGGGTCTGACTCTTCTGTGTTACTTCATAAAAATTCAAGTCATTTAACATTAAAAACCAAGTGAGTGTCGAATGGAAATATAAAATTATGGAAACATCCTTTGGCATTTATTTATTTTCCCAAACTATATATGAGCTTTTTTTTATAAAAAAATGACTATCGCTATAGTTAATCTAAATAAAAATTCTAGTATGAATAATCTAGTGGTGACTTTACACTTCTTTGTTGTAACTATTATATGGGAGATGTACATCTTACAATTTACTACACTTGTGGTACTATGTTGAAATTTGACGTTCAATATTTGTAAAGTATTTGATTTCGATGTTCAATGTTATGTAACGTTAAATTTTATTTCTCGGAGTGAGTTAGAATAATGATCTCATTAACAATATTTGCGATGCATCAAAGCTTATCAAACTATAGCCTAATACCTTTAGATAACATAATTATTTTTTGAGGTGAAGTAATGAGTTGTGAAATCAAATTCGAATTAGTGTCGGTGTCAATTTTAAACTATTATTATTCCATCATTTTACCTAAGTATGCTTTTTTTGATTCCTAAAATAAGCTTTTAAAATTTTCCAACGAACCAAAATATCAAAAAGAATAACTCAATATATTTTAGTCATTTTCCACTAATAAATAATGATATTACTCTCTCAGTGCGAAGATAGAAGAAAATTCCACCCTTAAGGCTTTCCTTTCACATAAAAATAATTATATATGGAAAGTGAATTACATTCATCAAAATTGTATAGAAATTAAACTCATTAAAATAAAATGGGATTTTCTAGGTTACCAACTTCTATAATCCACCAACATATAGTAAAAAAGAAAAACTAACTAAACGTTTGACTAACAAATTACTTAAGCTTCAATCCCTCATATATAATATAATGCTAGGCTAATATGTTGCTCGGTAATGATATTGGTGGGGGAAAATACCCTAAATATTTTAAGTGATATAAGCTAATGATTAAGATAAACCTAATTACTCCACGATAGCATATTGAAACACATATTTTCTTTGTCATTTACTATCAATTACTAATATAGCCAATTTTTGGAAAAGATAAATTAACATCCTTTGGATTGTATTTTTTCTCAACTAACATCTGATCTCATCATGTTCTGAAATCTACCTTCAATTCCTAATATTACCACTCTAACTTACATCCCTCATTTGTTTTTGCACACGAATTGAAGTTCATCAAAAATAATGAGCATTGCCAGCTTTTTACCAATAGGAAAATACACAGATTATGAAGAAGTTTTGAAGCACCATTTCTTTACTAAAATATGTCAATTTCAAACTTGCCAATAAGGCTCATTAATAGTATTGTAAATAGCATGCTGCAAGAAGTAAATGAAAAGATACATTAAAGAGCGGATGCAAGGGAAAACATTAGAATGTACTCTTGAAATGCAATGGTATACACATTTAAATAATTGAAAACAATCAAAATGAAAAATATAGTTAACTTTAGAAGTAAAAAAATACAAAGAACGTATATTAAAAAAACATCTTAAACCAAGTAAGTAACTTTTCAACGTAAACTAATACATATAAATATCCAAACTAACATCTATAACTAAAATACAGAATAGATAAACAAAGAAGCATGCATTACATATTGTTTTTATAGAATAAAGCCATATTAGATTATAATACAATTTGACCTTCAAACTTTTAATTTGCTAATGTATCTAAGTGCTTATAAGGACAATCATGCACCTATTCTTTATTTTGTGTTCCCTCTCCAACATGTAGAGGAAAACCCAAGAGCAAAGTTGGAGAAAAGTAGTGTGTTTCACAATTAAAAATAGCAACAAAATATGTCGTCAAGGCAAAATAACATGTAGTTTTTCCACTTTGAAAGTCTAACGTTTTGCTTTGTAAATTAAGCAACTGAAATATCCTAAACCTCACAAAGGAAAACAAGCATAAATGAAATGATAGATCGAGACCCTTTAAAAAAAAATCATGGTTTTACTATTATCAATATTAGCACCAAGCAAACTAACCCTATTGTAATTGCAGTTATCATGTACATCTACTTTTAATCTTGAATAAAATATTGGTTTTACTATTACTAAGACATTGTTAAGGCTTCTTTTAGTCATTATGTGGGCTAAGACTTCAAACTATTAAGGTAACATTAAAAATTTGTGGGGTACATTTAGTAATAAGGTGTAAAATGGTCTGATCCGATCAGGATGATCTCGATATGCACACAATTTATATATGAGCTTTGTTATCCAGCCTTTTGACCCGGCTATATTCGGATGGATTGGAAAAGTAAGAATTGATGATAGATAAGGTAAGCAGGAAGGTGATCACTGAGACCAGAGATCAAGCATAGACAATAGTGTGAAGCAAAGATCAAGCGAAGTTAAGAGATAGACTCTTTGGATCACTCTACGTATGGATTTGTGCCTTTCCCCATGCAGGGGATCAGATCAGCTCACTATGGCTATAAACAACGTGAATCAACAATTCAACTCAATGGGAATCGATATCTCTAAAAACATGAAAGCAACTATGCAAACAACACTAGAAACATGAAGCTAGCAAATGGGGGGACCTGACGCCCCACCTCTATACTCACAATAACAAAGAGTATTAAAAGAAATACTGTCTGTTATTATGAAGAATAAGGCTGGATAGGAGCGGCCATCCGTAGTTGGCCTTACACTAGTATTGGTTACCTCGATAGGAGTGGTATATATTTTAAATTTTTCATCTCTTATTTATTCACTCCCATCGACATACCCAATTCCAGTATAAAACGAGCTACGATGGTTCATAATGGTTTAGGACAATATATATAAAAACAACACAGATACACAAAGAATGCGGAACACAGATAAAAACAAAAGTCTCATATATATAACTGATGTCAGTTACAATACAGTTGACACAATACATATGATACAACTACAATTGTCGACTCTGGAAGTTATATATACACGTACATTATCAACTAATATACATGAATACATATCAACCTATACTATGACACGATTACTCCAAAAGATGTGAAAAGTCTTCATAGCTCAAACAGCAACTCAAAGCAGGAAATCTACAACCTGAAATAACTCGGGTCTGACCCGAGTATTAAATTCAAAAGAAAATAATACACGGGTCAGTCTAATTCAAACTCAGTTATTAATGCACAGAAGCAATAAATATCAGATAGTCAAATAGACGACAATTACAGAAATCTTGTATATCCGACTCCTCGATAAAAGAATCAGATAACAGCAGATATAACACTAAACAGTGTTAAACAACAAATCAGCAATCCAAAGCAATTTAAACAATTGAAATGTCAATTTAAAACCGTCAAATCTAATAGGGCTGCAGTACACGCACGCGTGTACTGCCTTGCCACTATCGCATGAGATACACAAAAGCTCAGTGAAAGACACAAGTGATCACAAGGTCAAACCCCGAAATCGGGTTCAACTCAAGTGTGATTTCATCAATCAACATGAAATAATCAAAAACCAACAAAATAGATCACAAGAAAAAGTCCACAAGCTCGAAACCAGAACTAAAATCGAAGTGGGACAATATTCAAACTGTCCCAAGGAGTGATGCCAGATTCAATGCAAACTACAAGGGAAACTGTACAATTCAAAGGTCATCAGCATGCAAATGAAACTGTCCAAGGCTCAGTACACGCAGTGACTAAAGAGGTTCGAGTGCGACTAGTTACAAGTGCACCAGTTCAAAAAATGCACAAGCTAATGCAGACCACTGGTTTATCAATCAAGGAGCAATGAAGTGCAAGTGATAATGCAAGCTACAGGTCGATCTTAAGTCAATTGAAGATGCATAACAACTGTATCAATGCTATCAAAAGCATATGCAGAATGTGCAGACTACACAAAAGAGAAGACCACAAAGGCAATGCAAACTAGAAATGAGATAGTAGACATTCAAGTACACTAAACCAACATGAACAAAGACATAGCAGGTGAAGTGCAACAAGAATCAGACTCAAATACATGGTATACATGTACACAAATGCAAAGGACACATATATGAAGACCACATACTTGAAACAATGGTAACTACACAGAGCTCAGTGCAACTGAATGGAATGCAATTTCAAGATGCAACCAGATGCATGCCACTATGATTACAACTAACCAAGATAAGATGATATGTACTAACAAATGAAGTACTGAAACAACATCAGTAAATGCCAACTCACCGTGCAACAGCCCTAAATGGGCCGTGACAGTAAGGAATACAAACATGGAATGGAATGCAACTACAAGTGCAACAAAGAATAGACTGCCAGAGACAAAGCTCACAGGGGCCAGAAAATCCAAAGCCTCAAATCACAGTGAAGCCAACAGGAAATTCACGAAAACAATAATTGACCGAAGTTGAACATATGAAAGTAACAGGGTATAACCGAAGTCAAAATGAAATCATCATCTCAGTAAAGTCAATGGAAACAGTGATGGAAATCAACATCAAAACATAATCAGGAGCAATTGGCACCAACTCAAGATCAAGTTCGAGTTATACAACTCAAACTTAACTGGTCAGTACCATCTAGCCAAATTCAAAGATTCAAGCAAGGACATGTGTGGTCAGTGATACCCAACAACAAAGACCAATGCTTAACACTCAACCGTGATGATACCAGCACACTGACCACATGAAGGAACTCGAACACTAAGTCAAGCAGCGTACATGTGAAGATTAGCTACAGTAAAACAGAGTCAACCCAAAGACTACAGGAGTGAAGTATATATGCAACTAAGCTACACCTACACATGAATGAGTCAACTACACAGTGAAGACTTGTACAAGAAGATAGCAACTACGCAAAGGGTTCAAGGTGAAGTCAACATGGAACTCAAGGTAAATACAACATGACTGTATAGATTCAAGTTGAATCAAAAGACACGCTAATCCCGACTGCAAGTGCAACAATATAAAACACGCAATAATGCCTTAGAGAACCAGACTGTAGGAGAAAGGGACAAGTATATAAGTCATATACTAAGGCACACTGGAATGTAAATGGTGCATCAGTGTAAACTTTGACATGAACGAGGCTTGAACTCAAGTCAGTGAACACAAATCAGTGGCTAATGTACCCATGAATGCAACGGTGAAATGAACAACAAATATACATGAACACGAAGGCGACTGACGCAACTGAAATGCGACTATCACACCCATGATTCAGTGACCATACCCAAAGAAAACATAAAACCAAAGTCATCAGAATTTCACAAATTTAGTTCAATATCAAATAAACAGATTAAAGACAGAGCCGAGACAATCAAAGAATCGACTAAGTCAGAAATCGAAACTCAAGCTTCAGTACTTAATCGTACAGTCGAGATAAATAAATTGCCCATTTCACAAATTTATACGAACTCAAAGCAAGGGATTCAAACCCTAAATAAACAAATAATCATCGACTAAATCAAGTGAAAACCCAAGTCACGAACCAGAGCAATAGAATTAGATGTGAGTATAATACTCAAAATTGTCAGACCCAAAAACGAATAGCAATTTCCCTTAAGACAAACAACACGAAACAATATAGCCAAAATAATATGCAGTTTAAAATCACGAACAATGCCGCAAGTATCAAGGAATCAAACAAATCCAGAGATCTCCAACAACAAATCGAACTGGCTATTTTCAAATTTGAAATAAAACAAAACCCAAATTATCATTGGCAAGACAAAATCAAACAATCGAAGCACTATACTGAAATTTGAATTAGAATGTGAGTGACAATAATCACTCACCTTTTCCGAACTTGACCAATTAGAAGCGGCTGTGGGAGCAACTCGAAGAGACGAACGAGAGCTAGATTGAGCAGCCGCGAGGGAAGTGAAGTCATCATCGATTCTCACGAGCCCTAGCTTTGAAGACGAGCAGGAAGAAGATCAAGCCGCCATTTTTAATTTTTCTTTCGTTTTAGGGTTTCCTATTGGAATGGCTGAGGAAGAACGGGTTATAGGGTTTTCGAACGAATGCAATTGAAAAGAGGGACCGGTTATACTTCAAACAATACAGCATCAAAATGGATGGGCCGAGATTCAAATTTGCAAAGCTCAATTACACTTAACCTATTTTCAAAAGAATTTTAGCTGATTTAAAATACTCAACAGCAATTAACAATCGATTAATCGTTTAATGACGATTATAAATCAATACGAAATCCCTGGTCATTACAGGGACCCACCATGGCGATCACATGGCGTTACATGGCAGTGAAAAGCGATCGGCCCCGATTGCTCCATATTAGGAATTGGACCTCGAAATTTTTTGGGTGACCTCGTCTACATCTGGAGATTCGTCTAGTGAATTTTTAGGAAGATATTCGGTCGTCTACCCCTATAAATACAAGGTTCATAGCTCATTTGAAGGATCTTAATGCGGTTGTTTTCTTTGTATATCATTGTATTCACCGATTTCGATCCGATCCCTTTTGTACTAAAAAATTCAAGTGGTTAATAAAGCTATTTCATCAAAGTGGACGTAGGCATTCAATGCCAAACCACTATAAATCTATTTGTCGTTTTTTATCTGTTTCTGCTTATTTCCTCTATTTTAATTTTGATTTCTTCATTTGTTTCTCAACATATAATTTATTGGGTTTTTGTGCTAACTTTTGGTGCAAATATTTTGGTGCTTTCATTGAGAAGGAATTCTCAGCCTGATTAGATCTCATCATCTACTGGTGGATTCTCATATCCGCAAGATAGATCCAGATTACTGCCAACAAGTTTCCATTTCAACTCAAATTTGAAGAAGATCTAGAAGGAAGCTATTAGTTATGGCCAGAGGAAAGTCTACTACTTCCCATGCTGTGAAAGGCAATGGCAATGCTAGTGTTCAACAAGTTGATCAAAATGTACAACCGGGTGTGTAACGACTTAGTATTTCGAACCATTCAAATCGACAATCATCCACTCATGTCAGACTTGAATTGCTCAAAACAACAAATTGTTTATATATATTTGGCAAAACTCAGCATATACAGTAAATAAATCAATCATAGAATCATAGACACAGAATAATACAATAATAAGTAGCGCAATAGATAAATAATAGTTCTTGAAGCTACTATATAAACAATCAGAGTTTAAACAAGATATAATAAAAATCTCAAATACAATCTAGTCTCGAATACAAAATCAGAAGACAAGTCTGAACATAAATAACTGGAATAAACTGAAATAACAGAATAGCTAAGTAGATAAAGATAGATCTCCAAGCGAAGCTCCAAAGGTGTGTCTTTTAAGCTGTGACACTCAGTCTGACCCGAGCATAAAGTAAAACACAAAACACTCGAGTCAGGATTAACATTCTTATACCAGTAAATTCAAATCAAGTGAAATGTCAACTGAAATACAAATAACTTAATGGATGTTTGGATACATATCCTCTAAGGATCCGTTAAACTATCTACAAACATAGTACAATACGTTACATATATAATGTCTAAAGTAAAGCAAACTATTATAGCGTTAAGGCGTTACTCATATCCCCCTTAACATATTTTGTATATTTCCGTAGTCTATATAGATACTGCAAGCTCCACCAAACCGGTGGTTTACTCAGGGAGAACTCCATAGGTATGGTACAAAACAAACTCGTAGAGGGCGCGATAAAGCATGTGACAAGGCATGCAAGGCAATGCCCAAGGTAGGATACCACCGTTTTGCGGATTCGGACTGGTGGTAATGCATAGTAGCTACTACCGCCCACCCCGAGACACACTCCCAAAATCAAAGGTGCACCCAATCAAATCACAAAGTCATAGAATGGTATCGAAGAAATGTGCCCGATCGGAGGTGCGACCTCACTTGGCCCGGCGTGGCTCCTGTTGTAGCCACATCAAGCCGACTCACGGGAGTCAGGGCTGCGTTAATACCTCATATAGAATCATCACCAAACCATCCTACTTCATTCTGGAATCTCCACCACGTACACAGTTGTTAAAGTGGTTTTCGGTATTAGGAGAGAGTATGACAATATTCTATCCCGGTCTCTTTAACAACCAAACGCTTATTTCACACCGTGGTCATTTTATTCAAAACAGTTCATACTTCATATCAAAATATCATATACATTTCAAAACCATATCCCTTTCGAAATCATATTCACTTTTGAAACCATATCACTTTCGAAATCATACTCACTTTAATTTATAATTCACTTTAAATTATAATTCACTTAGAAAATCAATATTTACTTTAAATCATAACAGTTCCAACTTAAACAGTGTAAATATTTAAAATAGTTTATATATTGAAATAGTTATAAATTAAAATAGTTTATACATAAAAATAATTTATAGATAAAAATAGTTTATATATTAAAAATAGCTTATATATATTAAAAATAGTTTTCAAATTAGAATTGTTTCTTCCAATTTTCACAAATCAATTCAATTCAACTTTAGTTCCGAAAATTCAACTTAAATTAATCTCTGTTCAACAATTTCAATTACAAAGAAAAAAAGTTCAATTCAAATCCTCATTAAACCATTTTTAATATATATATATATATATCGATTTCAAATCCAGGTTCGAACTACAACTTTAAACCATTTCCCATTTCATAGGTTTCAAAGTTAATATTCAGACAATTTACAATAACTCGGTTTGATAAATTTCATTATATTTCAAAATTCAACTTTAATTTTATTTAAATTTGGAAATATTCACTCAGTCTGTTTTAATAACATTTAAATAAAATCTCAAATTATGAATTTAAATAAAATCAATAATTAAATATATAACTACAATTATATTTAATTCTAAAATATTCACCTAATCACCTTTATAATCATATAATGAAATCTCAAGTTACAAATTTAATCAAAATTAAATATTCAACTTCAATTTATTAAATTTTGAAAATATCCATTTAATCACCTTAATCAAAATCAAGTTATCAAATAATAAAATCATACCTTTAAAATCTCAAATCAATAAGTTCTCAAATCAATTTTTATTTAAATTTAATTCTCAAATAATTATATTACAAATCAACTTTAATTTATTTTCCCAACCTTTATTTTATTAAATTTATTACAAAAAAATCTATTTAAAATATTAATATAAATTTTAAATAAATAGTTTAAACATATTATATATAATAGTTAAATTAAATTTTATTAAATTAATCTTATTATTAAATATATTTTATATTAAATCTTATTTTATATATATTTAAAATAATAAAAGTATAATTTCTTAAAATTTATATTTTTGAAACTAACTTATAAATTTAAAATTTTCAAATATATAATTTTAAAATCTAAATTTTCACATATACTAAAATAAAAATCTTTATATTATATTTTAAAATCGATATTTATTAAAACTCATATATATATATATTCCTTTAAAAACCTTGGAAATCATTTTCAAAAATAGACCAACGGTGTGCGTATATAATTTTCTACCGTATGGTAAAGTGATATGGATATTTATCACTTCAATCCGCAATTTTAATATCTATGGGTATATATCATTTCAACCCGCAATCCCAAAATTTCAAAATCAATGAAAATCGCTTGGATATATCATTTCAACCTATAACGATTTCCCCAAATCTATAAGATCGTTCAGGTATGTATCATTTCAACCTATAGGGATTTCTAAACTAACAGGAAACTTGTAGAGTGAGAACAAATATGATAATAATTTAACATATCAACAATAGGCATATATCATCAGTAAAAAATTTAAATATAATATATACAACAGGTTATGGTGTCATATGTTATAGGTAAACAATTACAGATAATGGCATATTATATTTAACAATTAAATAACTTAACAACTCAAATTTAACAGCATATTTCAATCGTCATTTCATGTGAACTAAATTTACTAAATATAAGAATGTTATTCGTGAGTGATTGCTCACCTTTTGAGGCTAGAGAAAAAGGAGAAGCAACTGACACAGATACGCACGAACAAGCTATAGTTGCGGAAATGATCTCCAGGCAGCATCAGAAACAAGCAAAGTAAGGTGGGCGAACATGGATTTGATAAAAAATACAATATATATATATTATATTTTAAAATCAATATTCAATTTGAAAACACATATTTAAAATAAAATATATATATATATATACTTTAAATCAATATCTAATTTTGAACTCTTATAAAATAAAGTCTATATATATTCTACTTCGAAATCATTATTTCTTAAAAACACCTATTTTTCTCAAAATCAATATATATATACACATACACATACATACATTATATTTCAAAATACTCAAAATTAATATTTTATACTTTAGTTCCTCAAACAAGCATGAACAGGAAGGCAAAAATGAATGCAACTTTGTAAATATACTAACCTTTATTATATATCTATTTAAAATAGAAGCTTGGCTACAGTGTGAAAAACATGCCGTAGAGAAAAATACGCAACTAATAAAAGCTTATATATAATACTCTTTTTTTCTGAAAGCACAAAGCAATATTTTGTAGGAACAACATATATATACACGTGACCTATATATATATATATATATATTGAGAGAAGACTTACTGTATGATTTCCAGAAAGCAAAATATATATACAACTTTACATATATATATATATATACACACACAATTTAAAAATCAATATATTTAATAAAGCAAATATATCACCTTTCAGAAATGTTCATATATATCTATACATCTTTGTTCAAAATATATATATATATATATATATATACAATGGAAAGGTGAGGCCAGAGAGAAGCGGAGAGAAGGGAAAAGGTGGATGGCTTGCCAGGAGGTGATGAGGCTCGGTTGTGGGCGAGATGTTTGGGTGCGGGTCGGAGCATGGTTGGAAGGCCAAAAGTGGAGATGCTATCACAGCTAAAGGAAGTGGAGTAGGTAGTCACGCGGTTTCTGGGTGAAGCTTAGAAGGCGGAGGGTGGAAGTTGCGACTGCTATCATAGGGATAGTGCTTGCCTGTTGAAGCTAGGATCTAGGGCGGAGGGCTGGTGTTAGTCAACTAGGGGTGATGGTTATAGGGTCAGCTGTTGGAGCGTGGGATGGGCTCTATTGAGGCTGATGCGGTGCTTGTGTGGCTGCGGTACAAGGGAGGTTGCAAGCTATCGATTGGTAGAGGGGAGGTCACGTGCGTTTGGAGTTGGTGGAGCTGAGGTGCGTGGGTGGGCTGTCAGGGTGGAACGCGGAGGAGGGGAGAGAGGTGCAGTCTCAGCAATGGTTGCTTCGGCGAGAGGACGAGTAATATATTGGAGGGTGCAGATGGTTCATCGGAGATGGGACGTGGGCGGTTGTGAACTGTGCGTGGAAAAAGGATGGGTTCGGCCATGAAAATGTACAGTTTTTGGAAAGAGAAGATGAGCAAGCTTTTAGGATAGTATAAGTTATATATATATATGTATGTATATTTATTTATTTATTTTATATTTGAAAGCTTTTGATGTGAACAGTGAACGAATATGAAAATGAAAGGACAAACCCATATGGGAATAGAAAAGGTCAAGCACGAATTCAGAGTATATTAAAAGCTACTGCCTATTGATTCTCTCCGGGAACAAATGAAAGGACACAGAACCCAAAGGCCCAAATGCGAAACCCATATGGCTAATCGTTTCGCAGATTTCGCCGCGTATCGGACACCGAAATGCACAAATGAATATACTGCGGAGATCAGCACGACGAGACGAGCAGAATGGTACATAGATATCAACGATATGATCATCCTATCAAAAGTCGACATTCGCTGCCAAATTGCTGCTAATTCGCCGAAAATAAGATAAACGGGGCTATAACAGTC
This sequence comes from Allium fistulosum, assembly GCA_030737815.1. NCBI lineage: Eukaryota > Viridiplantae > Streptophyta > Magnoliopsida > Asparagales > Amaryllidaceae > Allium > Allium fistulosum. The sequence goes on along the minus strand of CM060903.1, from coordinate 1,533,532,441 downwards.
CAAATTTGGCGAAACGAATTATGACGTCTCACTCAGAAAATGATTTACATTTTTATTATGTAAAAATATTCAGATTTCGGAAATATTTTATTTTCATCAAATTAACCGATTTAAATTGAAATTGAAAATTACACAACAGAACTAACTTCCATGTTTTCTAATAAAAATTTGACATTCGCTATGTTTAAATAGACGCATACCAAATATCAAATTTTCATTGTAAAATTATTCGTTTAAATTTCATAAAATTTAGTTAATTACATTATTTTAAAATTTTTGGGTCATTACCAGTGTTTTAAATCTCGGATTTTAGCCAATATCTCGGGAAAATATCTCGGCTATCTCGGGCGATATTTAAAACACTTATAACTAAATAGGCTGCCAAATCTCGGATTTTGGCTGATATCTTGGATTTTTCATCTCGGCCATCTCGGGGAGATTTAAAAGCCTGGTCATTACAAGGTGCTGTCGATGCCTAGAATCTAGCTAAATATACATCACCAGAGTTGATTTTGAAATCCTAATGAAGGAACTGATGGATAGCTACTAGCAGCTCAACCAGCAAATCCAGGCTAACATCAACCCGATGAACCATTTGAAAGATCAGCGTGGAAAGACAAGGATGGAGCCTACTCCATATTCAGAATCAGAAACTTCCTCCTCATGTGATGACCATCACCAAAATAGACATCGCAAAATGGATGCATATGCAGTTGGAGCATTAGAATGGGATTAGGTGATCAACTATGGTCGATCGACATCGATTGGTACCGAACCCCCCGAAGGATCGGCATTAAACCCTCTAATAAGGGGGGCGATCGACATGTAGATGGAGGAGCTTACTTTAAAGGTGCCGCGATCGATCAAGGTGCTGGAGCTTAAGCGAATGTGGTTAAACCGCAGTTGAGAGACGACGATAGAACTGTTGCTCAGGAAATGGATCAAGAGCAAAAGGAGCCAAGGCAACGTGGCACTGCCCGAAGCTGTGGATTGGGTCGCTCACATAAGGTGGAATGCGACTACCGCCTAACACCAACTTTCCAAACACCAGATTTAATAGCTATGGTGAGGATGCTAGTGAAAGAAAGTCAAGGCTTAAGCAACGATGATTGGGGACTCTCCAGAAGTCATACTTCATTCACCGACAACATTCTACATGCAGAATATCCGATGAGGTTCCGTATGCCTATGATGCCTGCCTATGCGGGTAAAACCAGCCTCGAGTAGCATCTCTTGAAGTATAAATGGCACATGGACTCCGCTCGAGCCACTGAGGTGATAGAAACCACGATGGATCACGGGATTTTGGGAGAGGGAAGCCGAGGATCCAATCTTTTAATACATGCACGCCGTTTAATACGTCGCTAGACAATGTTTATCCATCGACTTATAACACCATGCAGTACAGGAAACCACCTTCGAAGGAACCGATGGAGAAGCAAAGACAGTCCAGAAGGTAATGTAGATTTCATTAAAGTTATGGACATACCACGGATGAGTGTCGCCACGTCCCTGATGTTATTGAGAAGTTAATTTGAGAAAGAAAGCTGCAGCAATTTGTTAAGCCCATAGGATGGCGGGTAGGGGACATCCGACCCCAATCAAGGACAAGCTCCGCTCTGTGATGAGGAGCCTCGACAGATAGCAGGGAGATTAATTATTAATACCTTTGTTGGAGGACCACGTCCAGATGATAGAAGCTGGAATGAAATGGAGCATTACGGGAGCGCTATTAGAATGTTAACATTGAATGTTGCTTGAAAACGGAGGACGGGCAAAGCAGCGGCAAACTATGACAAATGATATGGTGTTTCAGAGTAGAGATGTAGACAAGATGGAGGCCCCTACGGTCAACCTAATGGTGATGTCGACCATGATCGGCCCTGCCTTGGTGAGAAAGATTCTGATTGATTATGTAAGTTCTGTGAATATCATTTTCAAAAAGGCACATGGCCAGATATTACTGGAAGCCAAAAATCTAAAACCGTGCAAAGCCCGTATTCATGGCTTTAATGGTATTGCAACTGAAGTGGTGGCCTATGTCAAGCTACCGGTGGAGTTAGGAGATGGTAGCCACAGGAGAGTGCGGGTGCTGCCGTTTCTTGTGATGGATCTGAACTCTCCGTACAATGCTTTTCTAGGCCGACTGGCCATTGCTAAATTCAGGACCACATCGCCCCTTGGTGCTTAACGCTAAAATTCCCAATAGGGAACGGCATGGGAATTATCCATGGAGATCAGGCGACTGGCCGTGTCTGTTATGTGGCTGAGTTGAGAGACACTTAACGAAGAGAAAAAGAAAAGGATATGGAGAAGCCTCTCTGCATCAAAACTAATGAAACATAGCACTAAGCCTCCGAGCCATGGCTCAGGTACCACGTTTCGTTCTATAAAGATATAGATCCGAGAGATGAAGAAGAGGAGCCCAAAGAAACCAAGGCTGCACCCGTTGAGCTGGCGATCGACATCAGGTCAGCCATGACGACCCATCACGGGTCCTGAAAATCGAATCACGGCTCAGTGCAACGATGATAAAGGAATTAGCTGGCTTTCTCCGAGTGAATCTTGATGTGTTCGCTTGGACCCATTTTGACATGTGTGGGATCTCGTCGATCATCGTGAGCCATATGTAGAATATCTACCAAAGGCATGTCCCGGTGAAACAAAATTGATACAACATGGATCCGGAGAGATCTACTACACTTAAAAAGGAAGTGGATAAACTCAAGAACAATGGGTTTATCCACGACACACTTTACCCAAAATGGGTGTCTAATCTAGTTCTTGTGAGAAATGCTAATGGAAAGTGGTGGAAATGCATCAATTACTCAGACCTGAACAAGGCATGCCCGAAGGACAGCTTTCCACTTCCAAGGATCGACCAGCTGGTTGACTCAACCTCTGGATATGATCTGCTTTCATTAATGAAAGCATACTCCGAATAAAATCTTATTCCGATTTACTCCCAGATCTTGGAATACACCAGCTTCATTACCGATCTAGGATTATACTACTATATTGTGATGCCTTTTGGACCAAAGAATACTGGAGCTACTTACCAAAGACTGGTCAACTTGATGTTCAAATACCAGATTGAGTGATTAATGGAAGTATATGTGGATGATATGTTCATGAAGTCAAGGCGATCAAACAACCACATTGATGACTTGGTAAAGATGTTCGGTGTTCTCCAAAAATATGGAATGAAACTTAATCCCTTGAAATGCTCTTTTGGCCTTGCATCAAGGAAATTCTTGGGTTTTATCATCAACTCTGATGGAATTGAAGCTAATCCCAAGAAGATTCAAGCGATCAAAGATATTCAAGTGCCAAGGACAGTCAAGCAGGTATAGATCCTAAAGGAGAAGGTCGACACCCTGAGTTGATTCATCTCCAGGGCCATCGATAAGTGCATCCCTTTCTTTGACTTAATTAGGAGAGGGAGGAGGAACTTTGAATGGACATGGGATTGTATTGATGCGTTTCAAGCTCTGGTACATCACTTAGAGAGACCCCCAATCCTGTCCAAGCCAGTGGATCATGAAGACTTGTATATTTACTTGGTAGTGTTGGTAAATGCCATAAGTGCTGCACTGCTGTGCAAAGAGAATTGGATCCAGAGGTTAGTATACTATGTTAGCAAGTAGTTGATTGGTGCTGAAAGAAACTATCCAAAGCTAAAAAAGCTTGTGTACTGCCTTTTTATTGTGTCAAGAAAGCTACGCCCTTATTTCCAGGCTCATCCCATCAATGTCTTCGTCGACCAGCCGTTACGACATGTCCTACACCGACCAGAGATGTCTGGAAGGTTACTTAAATGGAACGTCGAATTAAACCAGTTCGATATCACTTATCTCCCTTAAAGGGCTATCCAGGGACAAGCACTGGCAGACTTCATTGCCGAATTCACTGCAAAAGATGACTCTTCGAAGAGCGGTGAAGAGCTTACCATCCAATGGAAGATGTACATGGATGGAGCATCCAACGATTGGTGTTCTGGTGCCGGAGTCATACTAGTAACTCCTATGGAAAACTCGATCTTCTACGCCTTGAAACTTGACTTCCCTACAACGAATAATGAGGCAGAATATGAAGCCTTAATCGCTGGGCTTAAACTGGCTAGAGAGCTGGGAGTAAAAGCTTTGCAAATTTTTTGTGATTCCCAATTAGCAATTAACCAAGTCAAGGGAGAATACCAAACCAAATAAGCGCGACTAGCTTCTTACCTCAACCAAGTCCAAGAACTGCTAACCGATTTCGAGCATTACTCCATTACACACATCCCTAGTGAACAAAATGAGAAAGCTGATTTACTGGCCAAGCTAGCTAGTTCCGGGGATGCACATCAAATGGGCTTGGTCCTAGTTGAATTGCTCAATGCTCCAAGAATTGACCGGATGGAGATCGATTGGGTCTTAGATATAGAGCCTGAGAAGGAGTTATGGATGACTCCGATTCAAGATTATTTGCAAAGGGAAATCCTTCCCAAACGAAGGAATAAAAAACGACTGATCCTTCGTAAAGCTTTACGATACATCCTTCAATAAGAAGTCATGTACAGGAAAGGTTTGTCCATCCCCCTACTTCGGTATATTGCCAACGATGAAATCTAGCAAGTATTAAGAGAAGTCCATGAAGGAGAATGTGGAGATCACACCGGGGGGCAAACCCCGGTGAAGAAGATACTCCGCTACGGTTATTTCTAGCCAACTATCAATTGAGACACAGCTGATTATGCTAGATGAGGCGACAAGTGCCAGATGTTTGCAAAGATTCCGAGACCCCGTCAAAGGAAATCACTCAGATGGTCAGTCCATGGCCGTTTGCTACTTGGGGTATGGACATCATCTGCTCCTTCCTGATTTCCAAAGGTGGTGCGAAGTATGCCATCACAGCAGTTGATTACATCACTAAATGGCCTGAAGCCGAACCTTTTGGTTAATATGCAAGTATTTGATTTTTGTTTGATGATAATAAACATATATATATATATATTCATTTAAATTTATTTGTTATTGTACTATTTTATTTTTCACATAATTAAATAAATATTTGTTGAATAAAATAAATAACATAGAATTTAAATTTAAATAGATATTTTATTCAAACAAATATTTTACTACAATTTTTGAATAGTACAAAATTTGAGCTCTCACTATATATACAAAATTTCAATTACAATACCATTTCAAATCATAACACAATTTTCATTTACATTTGCACCTCACTACATATCACTCATTCACTCATATTTGTTCTTCAACTATATTCCAATTGTATCCAACATCTGAATTATCTACAAAATAAACACCGACGTAGTAAAATTGAAAAGGAAATATATTTGCAGTGTAAAATAAAATGTGTTTTGAAAATATTATTTGCCTCAGTTATTTGGGTTGTTCATCATCATTTTCGTTTTTGAATTCATCAAACACGAACAACTAGTGACATGCACAGTGTATCACTGTACATGCCACAAGGCTGTGCACACCGATATACACTTGATAAAACTGCAGGGACAGGTGAGCATAAGGTCAAACCCAAGCCGAGGCTGGATTCAACACAGATACAATTCAAAATGCAAACAAAATTTAGTTCAAAAAGACTCAAGGCAGTGCTCTAACCAATGTACACATCAAGCCTCGACAAAAAATTCAATGATTCATATGATATCATACATGAAGTATTAACTAGAACCAGAACCAGACCCAAATCAACAATGAACTGTACTCGAAGGAACCAGACTACAACAAGCTCCAGTCCAGAATGAATGCAACAAAACCAAAATGAACACAGCCTCAACAGTACAGTTCAAATGAAACAGCATATAGACCAGATACAAATGGTCAAATGTAAAACATGAAGCATCAACATAAGTTCAGATGCCACAAGTCATGTACATATTCAAGTTGTACAGACCAGTTCAAAAAGACTTCCAGTGGAACCAAATATGCATGTGTGGAATACAACATCGGACTTCAACATACAACAAGGTCATCAAAGAAATCGGACCAAAATAGATATGGTCACACAACACAATTTCTGTCAGCACTCAAAAATACAACAAAGGACAAAGGCAACACATGAATGGCCAGACTTAAGAGGAATAACATAGCATGGATGGTCAGTTCAAGTGGAACTAGATCATTGAAGATCCACGTAACAACTACTACAAACACAAAGGCAAGAAACAGACTATACATGAAAACATATTTAATGGATATACAACCACATGTACAAAGGTCAGACCATGACCAGTCACAAAGAACTGCAACTCAATATGAAATATGCAAGGACATGAAAACAAGATCAAACCACACAAGCATTCAATCAGAGACCAGATCAAGTGCAACAGTAGAGGGATGAAGAAGTCAACATGTATGAAACAGAGTGGAATGCAAGACTACACAAAGGAGCACTTGAAGCTCACATGAAATGCAACAGACTCAAAGTAATATGAAGACCAGACTACAAAATGTTCAAGTGCAACATGTAACCAGACATCATCATCAATGGTCCAAAGTACATAGCAGTATAACATGAATGAATTAACTCAACTGCATGAACATCAATACAGCAATCAGACTCAACCAAATGTACGACCAGAGAGACAAACAAATGTACACTGACTGAAGACATGCAACTGGACATTAGTTACAAAGACAACAAACACTAAATGCAACAAAGTGCTCAAATGAAATGATCAGACCATAAGTACAAACCAAGCATACAAGTTCATATGAACTGACTCAAAACATATGCAACATGAGGACATTCGAAATATGCTGCTGTTTTCAAGAGGAAACAACATATATGCAGTGATGAACAAGACTGCATTACCAAAGTACAATCAAACACACACACACAGATATATATACATACATATATGTATATATGAATGGAGACAATCAACCAAAGCTAGCAGTATATTGAAGTAAAATCAAAATAGTAGCAGGTTGAACCAGTACGAGCAGTGTGAACATTAGTCAAGGAATATAGAGAATCAAAGCCGTCGGTGACACATTTTCAATCAGAGCAAAGAACAAGTCGAAGTGTTTTTCAGCAAGTCAATTATCTCAAAAATTCAGAGTGCCGAAATCAGAGAAGTCAAGCCAGAAAAGAACGGAACCGAATCCAAATCCAAATGATAACACGTATGAACGAAAAATCAGAAAACCAAACAAGCCGTGGTAATCAGGCAAAGGACAATAGAAAAATATTCGAAATTGAACCAGTCAGGATTAATCACATGTATTCAAGTAAAATCGAACGGCCGAGCTAAAGTAACAGACGAATTCAAAAGATATATTCGAACGATAATTTAGGGAATTATTCCCTATAAATACCATCAACATCATCGGCAATTAAAAGCATTGACTTCAAGCATATCAACGAGAGTAATAAAGGAAATCACATACCAGAATTATTCAAATCAAACTCGACGAATTGAAGCAGCCGTTTGCAAATCAAAGAGATGATCGATCGACAAAGCAATCAACCCGAATATATCTATTCAATCGATCAACTGGAATTGATGAAATTATAGAAGCCCTAAATTGTTGAAAGAGGAACAAACGCAACCATTTTTCATAAAGCAAAGAATACGGGCCGAAGAAATAAAAAGCGAAAAGGGGGACGATTTTTTATCACTGCATTCTTTTCTTTTGGGCCGTCATATAATTGGTTTTGGGCTTTTAATTTTAAATTAGGGTTTCTAGTTTTGAGTTGTTTTTATTTGTAATTTACTTTTAAAACTTTTATAAAATTCTAGTCGTGTGACTAGGGGACAAACTACGGTGGTGTAGTTCAAGAATTCGTAGCTCAATGGCTGAGTTGTGGCAGGGTTTTGAGCGTAGAGTTAGGTTAGCCGATAGCGGGTGTCGTGAGTTTACATGTGTAAGCGTCTGACTACTTAATTTCTAATAGAAACCTGGGGGACGGCACGTAGGTAGGGTTTTGCCGAAGCTGGGTAAATCTGTGTTGTTTTATTTACTACTTTTTTTATTTTGCTATTATCTGCGCTGCAATTATTTTATATATTTTCGCATTAATTTTTATTATTATTGGTATCACCCTATTCACCCCCCTCTGGGGTGAAATCGATCCAACAAGTGGTACCAGAGCTAGGAACAAAAGCAAATTTTTACTTTAAAATTTTAATTTTTCAAAAACAAATTACTGTTTTAAAAATTTTGATTTTTTTTTAAAATGGCTTCTTTTAATAATGCTTTTGCTGAGGGTCAGTCTATAGTTAGACCACCTATGTTCAACGGTGAATATGCTTGCTGGAAAAATAGAATGAAATTTTTTCTGAAAACCATTGATTCTTGGAATATTGTTGAGACAGGCTCTATGACACTAACTACAGTGGTAAATAATCAGGAAATTGAAAAACCAATGGACAAATTTTGAAAATAAACTACAGAATGCTAATGCTAAAGCTATGAATTCTATTATTTTTTCATTGGATCAAATTGAATTTAAACGTGTCTCACATTGTCTAATTGCACAGGAAATCTGGCACACAGTTGAAGTGACTCATGAAGGAACATCTCAAGTCAAAGAATCTCGCCTTGCCATGCTTAGTAGCGAATACGAGAACTTCACAATGGCCAAGGATGAAAATGTCAAAGAGATGTATGGATGACTTTTCAATCTAGTACACAAATCAAAAGCTCTTGGAAAATCATACACAGAATTGGAAATAGTCCAAAAAATCCCCAGAGTCCTTCCACAAAATTTTGAAGTGGAAGTTACAGCCATTCAAGAATCAAAAGATCTGAAACAAATCAAAGTCAAAGAACTCATCGGAAATCTCACCACTTATGAGCTAGAAATCAAATTCAAGGAAGAACGCAAAGGAGGTGATACGCGAAAGAAATCAATAGCTCTCAAAGGAACAACGAAAAGTGATGATGATGATGATGTTGGAGCAGCTGAATTGGCACTATTAATAAAGAGATTCAAAAGGTGGAACCGTAAGTATGGAAATCCAGCTCTAAATCAACAACTGAAAAGCAGAATAGTCAAAGTTCTAGACAACCCAGAAGAGCAGGAGATCATATGTCACAAGTGTAACAAACCCGATCATATCAAGCCAAGAATCGACTCAGCCAAGGAAAGAAACAGAAATGGAGAAGTTTTGCAGCCACTTGGGATGAAACTGATGAAGATGATAAAAGCACTGGCAGTGAGAGTGAAAAAGTAGATCTGTGTCTTCGAGGTGATATAACTGACAGTGATGATGACGAGCCAAGCGAGGTATCAAAACTTACTCATTCGGAATTACTTATATATTTTCATGAAGTAAATGGCTGTTTTGAACGACGTAGAGAAAAATACGCTAAAATTGAATCATAAAGAGATAGTTTGATAGAATTAAATAAACAGCTTCATCAATTGGTTAAAAACTATCAAATCAAGAGCCCTAAGTGTGATAAGTGTCCATCATTTGAAGAAGAAATTAAAAAATCAGAAATTAAAATAAAATCACTTGAAAATGAAATTCTGATTTTGAAAGAAAGTGAAAACACTAGGAGAGAAAATTCTATTAAGAAGTGCACTCAATTATTGAATGAAAATGAATCTCTCAAAACACAAGTCCAACAATTGTCTACAACTTTAGAAAAATTTTGCAAAGGAGAAAGATCGTTAAATATGCTATTAGGGAAACAAACTGTTAATACTGTTAGACAAGGACTTGGGTATAATCAATCTGAATGTATTAGAAGCGAAATTAATAAAGTCAAATCCGAGTGCACGATTTGTGGAAAAACTGGACACAATCACAATATTTGCTGGTATAGACCCAAACACGTGAAAACCATTCCAATTTGGGTTCCAAAAGGCACAAATATAAAATCCCTTAAAGTCAAACAAATCTGGGTGCCAAAAGGAACAAATATAAATAATCTTATGTCTACACAAACATATTTTTCAAAATATGTTGCCACTAACAACCATGGACCTATAAAATCAAATAGGTCACAAAAATCTTTTCTCGTGTAAGTGTGGTGGCAGGCTAAGGAACAACAACAATGTTACTTGGATTCTGGCTGTTCCAGGCACACGACGGGCGACAAGTCAAAGTTCCTTAGCTAGTATAATGGTGGCGGAATCACAATGGGTAAATTATCGTAAAGGTAAAATAGGTAACGATACATCTATCTTGAACGATATATTAAATGTGAAAATCTGCACCATAATCTGATTTAATTCAGCCAGTTATGTGATAAAGAAACAAATGTTGATTTTTGATTCTGATTTGTGCAAAAATGTTGACCAATCATCTTTTCATCTTTTAACTAGTTTATATAGATTTGTTTGGACCAACTATATTGCAATTTTAGATGATAAGAGATGTTGTCTTGTATTGATTGATGATTACTCTAGGTACACGTTGATATATTTGTTCTAAATCTGACACTATGTTCACTATTTGTTTATATTTGCACGGTTTCAATTCAAATTCAAAAGAATTTCATTTAAAAGCTATAAAAAGATTTTATGGAATTTGTTGCAACTTCACGATCTGGTCAATGATATCCAACTAATGATAATCTTGAGTCTAAGAGAAATTCAGATGTAGATTACACTGGTAATCTAATTGACAGAAAAAGTACTAGTGGAACGTGTTTTATGTAGAGACATTCATTAGTTGCATCACATTTTCAAAGAAAATATCTGCATATTTTTCATTTCAGCTGATTTTAAATTAGCAGACATGTTTTATATAAAACCCCTTTCAGGAAATAGTTTTTTTGACTTCGATTCAGATTAGTCATTTTAGAAAATTTGATTTTATAGTTATTTTTGGATTTGATTTTAGGTGACTACATTAACTAATCTGACTCCCTACTGATTATCGAAAAGATAAATAGTGACTGAAAAAGTGATGAGTGTTGATATTAATCATATATTATGACTTGAGACAGTATATTTGGAAAATTTCTTTAAAAATTTAAACAAGATTTATAATAACTTTTGTTGGCAAAAATTCCATGACCATCTCTATTTCTATCATATTTTCATTAAAATCCAATATAGTATGTCAAAATGTGGTATTTTAAACAGGAAACTATTTGTTTTTTTAACATCCAAAGTATTCACTCTCATTTAAAAGTCCTTACGGTTATGCATGGGTGAATTACTTGGAATATTTGTTTATGTTCTTTCATGCTCATTTAAAAGTCCTCATGGTTATGCATGTATGGAACACATATCAAAATTAGTTATTAAATAGACGAGTTGATTCTAATCCCATTTAAAAGTCCTCATGGTTATGCGTGGTTAGAAGATACTTGAAATTTGTTTTTTGTTTTTTTTTTCTAAATTTTTTTTGGGAATACTACTAATCTCATTTAAAAGTCCTAACGGTTATGCATGGTTAGTAGATATTCAAATTCTTGATATTAATATACCACAAATAGACACAACTATATGGTTTTATATACCGACATCACCCCTATCACTCTAAAGTGGAATATGCGCCTAACAGAGTATTTATGATTTTTGTTTGATTTTTTATTGAAATTTAATATTTATACTCGATTGGGTATTAATGTTGTATTAATGTCTATCACTTTATCTCTATTTTTCTAACACTACTACTCTTTTACTGATAACAAAAGGGGGAGAGAGAAGTTAAGATTTTGGTTGGCAAATAATTCAAGTCATATTTTTATTTGCATATTCTCATCTATGTTTATTTGCATATTTTTATTTTCATGCATATATGAAGGGGAGTTTTGGTTTAGGAGGAGCATTCAAATAGGGGGAGCAAATAGAATGATCAAATACATTTAATAAATTCAAAATTTTAAATATATGTTTGCTATCATCAAAAGGGGGAAATTGTTGAATATGCAAGTATATGATTTTTGTTTGATGATAATAAACATATATATATATATATTCATTTAAATGTATTTGTTATTGTACTATTTTATTTTTCACATAATTAAATAAATATTTGTTGAATAAAATAAATAACACAGAATTTAAATTCAAACAAATATTTTATTCAAACAAATATTTTACTACAATTTTTGAATAGTACAAAATTTGAGCTCTCACTATATATACAAAATTTCAATTACAATACCATTTCAAATCACAACACAATTTTTCATTTACATTTGCACCTCACTACATATCACTCATTCACTCATATTTGTTCTTCAACTATATTCCAATTTGTATATCCAACATCTGAAATATCTGCAAAATAAACACCGACGCAGTAACATTGAAAAAGAAATATATTTGCAGTGTAAAATAAAATGTGTTTTGAAAATATTATTTGCCTCAATTATTTTTGTTGTTCGTCATCATTTTTTTTTGAATTCATCAAACACGAACAACTTGTGACATGCTCAGTGTATCACTGTACATGCCACAAGGCTGTGCAGACTGATATACACTTGATAAAATTGTAGGGATAGGTGAGCATAAGGTCAAACCCGAGCCGAGGCTGGATTCAATATGTATTAATTCAAAATGCAAACATAGTTCAAAAAGACTCAAGTCAGTTCTCTAACCAATGTACACATCAAGCCTCGACCAAAAATTCAATGGTTTACATGACAACATACATGAAGTATTAACCAAAACCAGACCCAAATCAACAATGAACTGTACTCGAAGGAACCAGACTGCAACAAGCTCTAGTCCAGAATGAATGCAACAAAACCAAAATGAATACAGCCTCAACAGTACAATTCAAATGAAACAACATATTTACCAGATACGAATGGTCAAATGTAAAACATGAAGCATCAACATAAGTTCAGTTGCCACAAGTCATGTACATATTCAAGTTGTACAAACCAGTTCAAAAGGACTTCCAGTGGATCCAAATATGCATGTGTGGAATACAATAGTAGACTTCAACATACAACAAGGTAATCAAAGAAATTAGACCAAAATAGATATGGTCACACAGCACAATTTCTGTCAGCACTCAAAAATACAACAGAGGACAGAGGCAACACATGAATAGCCAGACTCAAGAGGAATAACACAACATGGATGGTCAGTTCAAGTGGAACCAGATCATTGAAGATCCACATAACAACTACTACAAACACAAAGGCATGAAATAGACTAATACATGAAAACATACTCAATTGATATATAATCACATGTACAAAGGTCAGAGCATGACCATTCACAAAGAACTGCAACTCAACATGAAATATGAAAGGACATGAAAACAAGATCAAACCACACAAGCATTCAATCAGAGACCAGATCAAGTGCAACAGTAGAGGGATAAAGAAGTCAACATGTATGCAATAGAGTGGAATGCAAGAATACACAAAGGAGCACTTGAAGCTCACATGAAATGCAACAGACTCAAAGTATTATGAAGACCAGACTACAAAATGTTCAGGTGCAACATGTAACCAGACATGAAATGCAACAGACTCAAAGTATTATGAAGTTTGCTCCATATTTGTGAATTGTTTACGCATAACATAATAGTTGTGACATACGACCAACTTACATCCACATATTCCTAGTATAAACCGACAAGTACCCAGAGTTTGGTGCTAACCAAGTACTCGGGTTCATATTCAAATTAAAGAAAGTGAACGTGGCTTGACCTTTCATCCATTAACTCTTGCCTATAATCCGACGGGTTGAGTATAAACCAGAGAACAAGTGTGACTCGACCATCCTTAACTAACTCCGTCTCCCGATTTGATGGGAAGAATGTAAAGTAAAATTGGTCATGATACCACTGACCACTCTTCAAAATTTTCTCCAGACCCGAGGACAAGGGAATTAATCAAAGGAAATGTGATTCGACCGTTTCCCAAAACAGCTTTAATCCCTAAAGTGTAGGCTAGATTATGAGCATCAAACGGGCGTGATTGACCGCCTATCGACTAACTCTGATCCCCAGAGTGCGGATAAGAATATAACAAAATTAATGATTGTTATTTGACCATTCATTCTCCAACTTTGGCCTAAACCCGATAGAAGGAGTATAAACTCACCATGGATGGGACTCGATCATCCACGATTTAACTTCATCAACCCAAGACTAGGGGCAGGAGTATAATCACTTAACCACTAAACATGACAGCGCAACGCTGTGGCTCGCAACTAGCATTTGATACAACTTAAGGCCATGAATGAAATAAGGCCTTGAGATAGATTTGTCGGATCGACGCTGTAACGACCCTGAATTTTAATTAATTTTTAAATTGATAATTAATTTCATTTTAATTAATATTGTAAAATTAATTGGTAAATCGATGCGAGTTTCCCCGAACCAGATAAATTCTGTTAAATCATTTAATTTTTAAATTTTGTACATATATGTGAATATATATGTATACGTGATATATGAGTAAATTTGAAATTTTATATATATGTATATATATTGAATTTGAGTTTAAAATCTCAAATAAATGGTTTGAGGAAAATAATTATAAAAATATATATATAGAAATACAAGACAAATAGTATTAAAATAAAATTGATAATAAATGATTTAGGCTAGAAATAGAGATACATATACATATATAAGATGGATAAAGTATAAAATAAATACATTGGATAAAATCCAATAACAAATTAAAATCTAGAAATTCACCTATATTATAAAATGAATAAATTTTTTTGTTTTATTCAATATAAAGTAAATATATATATATATATATATATATCTTGATAAATCAATACAATATAATACAAATAAAATAGATACAAAAAATAATAAAAGAAAATAAAAATAAAAATATAATCTCACTTATATTACAAAGTGATGAAACAAAAACAAAAGAAGAAATACAAACAATACAAAATAAATAAAATGAAGAAACAGAAAAATATATAAAGTATGAACAAGCTCGGCAAGTAAAAATATGTATGTAGCCTATAATAGATGTGCAGGCAAGTGAAAGAAAATCTATCAACATAAAAGAAATATCTACATACAATATCTTTGTACAAATATATATATATATACTTTGTACAAGTCAATAATGCAAGCCACCAAAGCAACATATCAGCCGAGATCTTGTTTAATAATCAAAACCAAAACAAATGTCTCCATGCTTTGTGCAACTGAAATGAAGGAGGGAAAGTATGATTTGTACAACCTCATTAATGCAAACATGCTTTTTGTACAAATAATATACTGTAAACTCCTACTATATATCAAACTTCCTCTTCATTTTAGCCGAGCAGTGTTCTGAAAGCTACAATCTGTTAGCTTCAAATTTTATACACCAGATAAACAAAATCATTTCAAATTTACAATCAAATTTGAAAATCAAGTTCCAGATTTAACTTCAAATTCATGAAGCAAAGCAAGTAGTAGATCAAACAAGCTAAAAACAAATCATTGCAGATCAAAAGCATTTCCAGAATTTTGTTCAAAGCCCCTCTATTCTTTGATTTCTGCTCTACCTCTACTTTGACAAGGTGAGCAAACCCCTTCTATTAAGATCCTAAACTTGTATATTTTGATTTTCTGTGATTGATACTTGAAGTATGCCATGATAAGTGTTTGTTTAGTATGCCTGCATGAATATATATACATGGAAATAACTTTGCATGTCTGTGTATATGCAAATATATCTTACACTGTTGAATTACAAGTTTTAATCCCTTAGACTAAATTCAATATCTCCTCATAAAATCAATGTTAGGTCTTGATCTCTAAATAAAAGATGATTGTAATAATGTAACATCATTTCTAAAAATAATTTTAAGTAAAAAGATTGAGTAAATATTTTGAAAAGGAAAAATACAGTGAAATCTCAAAACCATGTTAAATTTGACTTTAATGATTTCTTGTTTCAAATATATATTTTGATTCGTTATCAAAAGATATGATTTTTAAAAATAAAATGTTGATTTTTAAGTTGATATTTTGGGAGAAATTGAATGTTGAACGGAAATTGTTTTTTCATGAATTACCGTCGATCGGAAATGAATTAGACGATGGGACTTGAACTATAGATGGTGGGAAGTTTGTGATCATGGGAAAAATAGCCGGCCAATTTATTGATGATCATCGTGGCCGGAGTTTGATGAACTAGGGTTACTTACCCAGTTCTATTCGATGTAGAAAACGAGTCGATTCCATCATCGACGATGGAGCGGAGGCAATCGGACCGGTGGAAGGAGGTACGTGAGCGTTCGACGGAGCCTTAGTCGGAATCGCGTGGATCCCGGTGGCCTTCAGTGGCGTGGCGTGATGATTTTATAGGTCGAATTTTTTTTCCTGGTGTTCGAGTTGGCTTAGTTTCAATTGGTTTTGGTCGGAGCATAATCTGAGTGATCGAAGTGTTGGCGAGGGTTGCGGGTAGCTTGGTGATGCCGTCATAGTTGGTTGGAGTGCTTTCGACATGGTGTGCACGTGCACGATGACAATGCGTATCAGTGAGAGTTGTGAATTTGAGGAAGAAGCTTCTGGTTCGGGGAAGGCTCGTGAGTGACTCGAAGTTGAGGGGCGATTGTCTCGAAGCAGGGTGATGAAGGCGAGAAACCCGAAGTTTTACTCGGGGAATTTAGCTGTTGGCTCGGGTTTTTAAAAAAGTCTGGTCTCGAGTATGACTTATGTTTAGTTCAGGGTTTTAAAACCTGAGTGTTTTAGTTTAAAAGAGAAAGTAAAGTTTTAAACAATTTTTAAATAAAAGATAAATCTGGAATTCAAGTTCAGGTTGAATCTCAAGTTTATATAGTTGGAATTTAAAGATGATGTTTTAAAATGTAAGTAAAGTTCTAAACCAAAGTTTAATCTAGAATCGAATTTAAATCTGTAATTAGTTTGAAATGAAAGAAAGGTTTGAATTTAAATTGTATTCATTTTTAATTTTAAATCTAAAATGAAATTGGAAAGTAAACTTTAAAGTGAATTGTTTAGGATACTTATTTAACGATAAGAATAATGTTTTCCTTAAAATTTAAATTTGGGATTTATGATTTGGAATTCATTAAACTATTAAGTTAATTAAATGGGAATTTAATTATTTAATTTATTTTTGATTTGGGTTAATTAAATAAGTAATTAAAGGTATAAATTAATTAATTAAGGTTTAAGATTAATTAATTAAGGAATAATGAATTGGTCATTAAAGATTATAAATTAGATATTAATTAATGATATAAAAAAATTTGATTTATCAAGTGATTAAGCAATAAATAAAATTTTAGATAATTCATTTATGGTATTAATAAATTAAGGTAACTTATTTGAGAGTAATAAATCTATTAAAGGTTAATTAATGATTAGAAGATAATTAATACTAAATGATTTGTAATTAATGAATCAGGATTAAGCAATTAATTCATAAGTAATTAATTTAATTGAAAATTAAATTTAATTAAAGTAGGATTAAACAATTAATTAATCCTGTTTATAAATTATTATTGAATGCTTGGATTGCTTATGAATGCTTGGATTGATTATTATCCCTGATCGGTAATATCCTGTGATGTGAATTGTTTTGAATTGAGCTGTGTGTGTAGTTTATTTATCTGTGACATTTATATATCTGTGAATAAAAGATAAGCGTTATAGTCATATCGCTTATCAACCATATTTCTGTGTTCTGATCTGTGATGATTGAATGATGTTGCACTACTGTGTAAAACCCCTGGACTACACCATACACACACAAATGTGGATTTCACGTGGAAATCGGTTAAGTCATAGATGATTTAAATTTAATATTTTTGAAATTGAAATTTTAATTTCTATTGATTTTGGAAATGAATTTGGGTTAAATATTAAAAGCTTTTGAAAAGGTGTTTTCAAAGATAAAAGCTATTTTGAATAACTTGGTAAAATTTCCAATTTAAATAATTTAATTTGAATTTGAATTCAAAATATGGAATTGAATTCCATGTTGAGATTTATGATTGGAAATTACGGTTAAAAATGTTAAAAATGTGTTTATATGAAGTTAAACCATTTTAAAAGTATAATTTTGAGAATTTGGATTTAACCCAAGAACTTTAACTCGTATAGATGAATCAGATTTCCAAAATGAAAACTGTTTGTTTTCAAAAGGATAAAAGCTTTCAGATAAGAAATGAAATTCCAGTTTAATTAAAGGAATTTCAAGATTGAATTGAAAAATGGTTTTCCAAGTTATGAATGAATTCTTTTTGAAAGCTATGAATTAAATCTGTTTATTTTTAACAGATTTAAAATGGTGATTTGTTTAAACCATTCGAAATGAAATTATTTTGAAAGCTATACGGTAAATCTTTGATTTAAAGATTTATCGAGTTAAATTGAAATGGAAATTGATTTGGAAAATCTGTGAATGAATCTTTCTTTTAAAAGATAAAAATGTGGAAATTGTTTAAACCATTGTAGGTTGTTAAAATGAATCTTTATGTTTAAAGATTTGAAAATGGTAATTTGTTAAACCATTTGAAAAGAGAAGTTTGGGTAATAAGTTGTGACTTAATTGAAATCCCAATATCCATATATTTTTAAATATTGCGTTCACTATTCGGGTTAGCCGGGAAAAGACCTTTGTGTCATATAACCCATTCCGAATAAGTAATACGTCGTATATGGATGGCATTTGAAGACCGGTGTTGAAGACCGGGTGTTTGCGAGAACGATAGGATAACCAATCGATTGTCTCTGCACTGGGTCGCTCCTGGTATAGAGATCCCCTAAGTGATGGAAAATCCGATCGGGATTGTGAATACCTGGAATTGCAAAAGCTTCGTAAGAAGTGCCTTCGGTTCTGTTCGAACCCGGAATAGACTTGTATGGTTACGTGTCTGACATTACACTTTGAGATATAAAGCAGATTTCTTTCAAATACATTTCTGTTGGCGGCGGAGAATTTATTCTCTTAGCTTAACACCCTTCTCTGAGACGTACGAGCTCAGAGGTTATGTAGTTGAAGGTTATCAGCGATATATTCCCAATTTGGTAATGTGACATGCTGAGTGTTGCTGTGTGATGATCATTGTTTGATCATTTGTGATATGATCATTTGTTTGATCATTTATCTTTGTGATCATTACTTTGATCATCTGTTGACCCAAAGCATGGTGTTGTGAAAAGCGTAGCTTTGTGGACGAGACTTCGTCGAACCTCACACCCCGGAATGGTCAAAACAGGAAAGATGCGGCAAGGTTATTGGGGGTAGCGCCCCTTAGGGTATGTTCATTTCCTTCTGGATAGAAGTGGTATCATGGTATGGAGCCCAGATACTTAACTTATGTGGATGTCGCAAATATATATATATATATATATATATATATATATATATATATATCTTACTTTGTGATTTGTTGCTGGGGCCCCGGTTAAAGGTTGGTTACAACCGGGAGATGGCATACTCGTGTCAGTAGTTACCCAGTTAGGGGTAACCTGGCATTGTGTTGGCAGAGATCCGGTTAGGTTCTCGGGACGTCCTTCCAGAGGCGTTTCCATGTGGCAATGGGAAGTTCCTTAGCCTGACCATTTGTTGGAAATCCAAAGAAACAATACGCACCCTATACGGTTTTAGTTGTTTTACCTGCCATGGAATGTGGCGGTAACCTGCTATTTAACATGGTGGCTATAGTAGGCATACGATACTGGTCATATGTTGGCTAAGATTAATATTATACTTTCGAAATGTTTCCTACACTATGCACTAAAAATAATAATCCAATGATTTGCGTAGTAAGCATGTTTGGCTATCATAAGAAGAAATCTCCTCCAATTCTGCGTTTGCATTGTGTGTGTGGCGGGAGGTCTTATGGTAGTTTCATTTTCTAAAAGCATTGCAAATTGACTTTAAAATTGTCTTGCTATTTGTTTTTAAAGATAAACTGTTTTTGTTGCTCACACCAGTCCCATGACTGATCCGGAGTTTATTGTTTCTTTCCTAAACTCTGGGTGCTCAAAATTTTCTACACGGGCAGTCTAGAGTTGGGTTTTTTAAATAGTCAGGATTAGTAGATTTTCTGGAGCTAGTTCAGTCTTTGGATATGGACTGCGCTTGCTTATCTTGGTGCATCGTTATTGGGAGTTCAAGCTATTTCTGGATTAGCGCTTTGAAGATGGAGATTATCCGCTGCTGGTGGTATCGTTTTCTTTTCCGCTGCTGTTTCTTGTATCATATCTCTGATGTATATTGATATTCATTGTATCACTCTGTTGAATCAGATATTGTATATCAATTTATTATTCTTTTTCTTCCGCTATGTTGTTATACTTAACTGTGTTATAAGCTCCGGCGACTCGGATTTGAACAGTCGAATCTATGGCATTCGAGTACGATGTAAAGTATGTATGTCGATTTTCGAACGCGAAAATCTGTATCGTTACATTTGGTATCAGAGCTAAGGTAAAACTTTAGCTCAGGAGTATAACACATTAAGTAGCTCATTAGAGATAGGGTGAAGTATACCCTAGAATGAGTATATCCGTAAGATACCCGTTTAAACGTCTCAGTAAATTCTCTTACTATCCACTGATAGTAAGTATGAGTGCGAGAAGAGGAAGAGATAGGGGACAGGGAAGTACGACTGTAAATGGTCAATACCCTGCAACAGTGGTAACAACTTTCTTATCAATCTTCTTTGATTCGTCTTTCCAGATTCTTTTGATTGCTTCGTACCAGCTACAAGAAGAAGTTTCGGTGTGATGATGGCCTACGAATCGTTGTAGAAAAACCTTACTTCTTATCTTCATCGGTTTCTTATCAGATTTTTGATTTAAACTTTAATGAATATGAATTGGAAATTTGGAATTAAAATTTTAAATAAATTGGAAATTTTAAATTGAGTTAAATTGATTAATAGAATATGAAGCTAAATTTGAATTGTATCGATAGAACGATTTCGTTTAAAACCAAATTTGAAATTTTATTGTAATTTCTTGTGAATACCAATGTCCGAAGAGGGACAAATTGGTATGTATTTCGACTTGAATTTGGAATTCATATCTTAAGTTTGAGGAATTATAGGAGATCGAATATGTCTATCTCTGTGTTATTTTTCGTGCCTGCGAATTTCGAGGACAAAATTCTTTTAATGGGGGAAGTCTGTAACGACCCCGAATTTTAATTAATTTTTAAATTGATAATTAATTTCATTTTAATTAATATTGTAAAATTAATTGGTAAATCGATGCGAGTTTCCCCGAACCAGATAAATTCTGTTAAATCATTTAATTTTTAAATTTTGTACTTATATGTGAATATATATGTATACGTGATATATGAGTAAATTTGAAATTTTATATATATGTATATATATTGAATTTGAGTTTAAAATCTCAAATAAATGGTTTGTGGAAAATAATTATAAATATATATATATATATAGAAATACAAGACAAATAGTATTAAAATAAAATTGATAATAAATGATTTAAGCTAGAAATAGAGTTACATATACATATATAAGATGGATAAAGTATAAAATAAATACATTGGATAAAATCCAATAACAAATTAAAATCTAGAAATTCACCTATATTATAAAATGAATAATTTTTTTTGTTTTATTCAATATAAAGTAAATATATATATATATATCTTGACAAATCAATACTATATAATACAAATAAAATAGATACAAAAAATAATAAAAGAAAATTAAAATAAAAATATAATCTCACTTATATTACAAAGTGATGAAACAAAAACAAAATAAGAAATACAAACAATACAAAATAAATAAAATGAAGAAACAGAAAAATATATAAAGTATGAACAAGTTAGGCAAGTAAAAATATGTATGTAGCCTGTAATAGATGTGCAGGCAAGCGAAAGAAAATCTATCAACATAAAAGAAATATCTACATACAATATCTTTGTACAAATAAATATATATACTTTGTACAAGTCATTAATGCAAGCCACCAAAGCAACATATCAGCCGAGATCTTCTTTAATAATCAAAACCAAAACAAATGTCTCCATGCTTTGTGCAGCTGAAATGAAGGAGGGAAAGTATGATTTGTACAACCTCATTAATGCAAACATGCTTTTGTACAAATAATATACTGTAAACTCCTACTATATATCAAACTTCCTCTTCATTTTAGCCGAGCAGTGTTCTGAAAGCTACAATCTGTTAGCTTCAAATTTTACACACCAGACAAACAAAATCATTTCAAATTTACAATCAAATTTGAAAAGCAAGTTCCAGGTTTAACTTCAAATTCATGAAGCAAAGCAAGTAGTAGATCAAACAAGCTAAAAACAAATCATTGCAGATCAAAAGCATTTCCGGAATTTTGTTCAAAGCCCCTCTATTCTTTGATTTCTGCTTTGTCTCTACTTTGACAAGGTGAGCAAACCCCTTCTTTTAAGATCCTAAACTTGTATATTTTGATTTTCTGTGATTGATACTTGAAGTATGCCATGATAAGTGTTTGTTCAGTATGCCTGCATGAATATATTTACATGGAAATAATTGTGCATGTTTGTGTATATGCAAATATATCTTACATTGTTGAATTACAGGTTTTAATCCCTTAGACTAAATTCAATATCTCCTCATAAAATCAATGTTAGATCTTGATCTCTAAATAAAAATGATTGTAATAATGTAACATCATTTCTAAAAATAATTTTAAGTAAAAATATTGAGTAAATATTTTGAAAAGGAAAAATACAGTGAAATCTCAAAACCATGTTAAATTTGACTTTAATGATTTCTTATTTCAGATATATATTTTGATTCGTTATCAAAAGATAAGATTTTTAAAAATAAAATGAGGATTTTTAAGTTGATATTTTGGGAGAAATTGAATGTTGAATGGAAATTGTTTTTTCGTGAATTGCCGTCGATCGGAAACGAATTAGACGATGGGATTTGAACTATAGATGGTCGGGAAGTTTGTGATCATGGGAAAAATAGCCGGCCAATTTATTGATGATCATCGTGGCCGGAGTTTGATGAAATAGGGTTAGTTACCCAGTTCTGTTCGATGTAGAAAACGAGTCGATTCCATCATCGACGATGCATCGGAGGCAATCAGACCGGTGGAAGGAGGTGCATGAGCGTTCGATGGAGCCTTAGTCGGAATCGCGTGGATTCCGGTGGCCTTCGGTGGCGTGGCGTGACGATTTTATAGGTCGAAGTTTTTTTTCCCGGTGTTCGAGTTGGCTTAGTTTCGATTGGTTTTGGTCGGAGCATAATCTGAGTGATCGAAGTGTTGGCGAGGGTTGCGGGTAGCTTGGTGATGTCGTCACAGTTGGTCGGAGTGCCTCCGACATGGTGTGCACGTGCACGATGATAATGCATATCAGTGAGAGTTGTGAATTTGGGGAAGAAGCTTCTGGTTCGGGGAAGGCTCGTGAGTGACTTGAAGTTGAGGGGTGATTGTCTCGAAGCAGGGTGATGAAGGCGAGAAACCCGAAGTTTTACTCGGGGAATTTAGCTGTTGGCTCGGGTTTTTTAAAAAGTCTGGTCTCGAGTATGACTTATGTTTAGTTCAGGGTTTTAAAACCTGAGTGTTTTAGTTTAAAAGAGAAAGTAAAGTTTTAAACAATTTTTAAATAAAAGATAAATCTGGAATTCAAGTTCAGGTTGAATCTCAAGTTTACATAGTTGGAATTTAAAGATGATGTTTTAAAATGTAAGTAAAGTTTTAAACCAAAGTTTAATCTAGAATCGAATTTAAATCTGTAATTAGTTTGAAATGAAAGAAAGGTTTTGAATTTAAATTGTATTCATTTTTAATTTTAAATCTAAAATGAAATTGGAAAGTAAACTTTAAAGTGAATTGTTTTGGATACTTTGTTAACGATGAGAATAATGTTTTCCTTAAAATTTAAATTTGGGATTTATGATTTGGAATTCATTAAACTATTAAGTTAATTAAATGGGAATTTAATTATTTAATTTATTTTTGATTTGGGTTAATTAAATAAGTAATTAAAGGTATAAATTAATTAATTAAGGTTTAAGATTAATTAATTAAGGAATAATGAATTGGTCATTAAAGATTATAAATTAGATATTAATTAATGATATAAAAAAAATTTGATTTATCAAGTGATTAAGCAATAAATAAAATTTTAGATAATTCATTAATGGTATTAATAAATTAAGGTAACTTATTTGAGAGTAATAAATCAATTAAAGGTTAATTAATGATTAGAAGATAATTAATACTAAATGATTTGTAATGAATGAATAACGATTAAGCAATTAATTCATAAGTAATTAATTTAATTGAAAATTAAATTTAATTAAAGTAGGATTAAACAAATAATTAATCCTATTTATAAATTATTATTGAATGCTTGGATTGCTTATGAATGCTTGGATTGATTATTATCCCTGATCGGTAATATCCTGTGATGTGAATTGTTTTGAATTGAGCTGTGTGTGTAGTTTATTTATCTGTGACATTTATATATCTGTGAATAAAAGATAAGCATTATAGTCATATCGCTTATCAACCATATTTCTGTGTTCTGATCTGTGATGATTGAATGATGTTGCACTACTGTGTAAAACCCCTGGACTACACCATACACACACAAATATGGATTTCACGTGGAAATCGGTTAAGTCATAGATGATTTAAATTTAATATTTTTGAAATTGAAATTTTAATTTCAATTGATTTTGGAAATGAATTTGGGTTAAATATTAAAAGCTTTTGAAAAGGTGTTTTCAAAGATAAAAGCTATTTTGAATAACTTGGTAAAATTTCCAATTTAAGTAATTTAATTTGAATTTGAATTCAAAATATGGAATTGAATTCCATGTTGAGATTTATGATTGGAAATTACGGTTAAAAATGTGTTTATACGAAGTTAAACCATTTTAAAAGTATAATTTTGAGAATTTGGATTTAACCCAAGAACTTTAACTCGTATAGATGAATCAGATTTCCAAAATGAAAACTGTTTGTTTTCAAAAGGATAAAAGCTTTCAAATAAGAAATGAAATTCCAGTTTAATTAAAGGAATTTCAAGATTGAATTGAAAAATGGTTTTCCAAGTTATGAATGAATTCTTTTTGAAAGCTATGAATTAAATCTGTTTATTTTTAACAGATTTAAAATGGTGATTTGTTTAAACCATCGAAATGAAATTGTTTTGAAAGCTATAAGGTAAATCTTTGATTTAAAGATTTATCGAGTTAAATTGAAATGGAAATTGATTTGGAAAATCTGTGAATGAATCTTTTTTTAAAAGATAAAAATGTGGAAATTGTTTAAACCATTGTAGGTTGTTAAAATGAATCTTTATGTTTAAAGATTTGAAAATGGTAATTTGTTAAACCATTTGAAAAGAGAAGTTTGGGTAATAAGTTGTGACTTAATTGAAATCCCAATATCCATATATTTTTAAATATTGCGTTCACTATTCGGGTTAGCCAGGAAAAGACCTTTGTGTCATATAACCCATTCCGAATAAGTAATACGTCGTATATGGATGGCATTTGAAGACCGGTGTTGAAGACCGGGTGTTTGCGAGAACGATAGGATAACCTATCGATTGTCTCTGCACTGGGTCGCTCCTGGTATTGAGATCCCCTAAGTGATGGAAAATCCGATCGGGATTGTGAATACCCGGAATTGCAAAAGCTTCGTAAGAAGTGCCTTCGGTTCTATTCGAACCC
The DNA here is from genome assembly GCA_030737815.1 of Allium fistulosum. Lineage (NCBI taxonomy): Eukaryota > Viridiplantae > Streptophyta > Magnoliopsida > Asparagales > Amaryllidaceae > Allium > Allium fistulosum. Next base: position 1,533,506,869 of record CM060903.1, on the reverse strand, counting down.
GAAACAGACTTGTATGGTTACGTGTCTGACATTACACTTTGAGATATAAAGCAGATTTCTTTCAAATACATTTCTGTTGGTGGCGGAGAATTTATTCTCTTAGCTTAACACCCTTCTCTGAGACGTACGAGCTCAGAGGTTATGTAGTTGAAGGTTATCAGCGATATATTCCCAATTTGATAATGTGACATGCTGAGTGTTGTTGTGTGATGATCATTGTTTGATCATTTGTGATATGATCATTTGTTTGATCATTTATCTTTGTGATCATTACTTTGATCATCTGTTGACCCAAAGCATGGCTTTGTGAAAAGCGTAGCTTTGTGGACGAGACTTCGTCGAACCTCACACCCTGGAATGGTCAAAACAGGAAAGATGCGGCAAGGTTATTGGGGGTAGCGCCCCTTAGGGTATGTTCATTTCCTTCTGGATAGAAGTGGTATCATGGTATGGAGCCCAAATACTTAACTTATGTGGATGTCGCAAATATATATATATATATATATATCTTACTTTGTGATTTGTTGCTGGGGCCCCGGTTAAAGGTTGGTTACAACCGGGAGATGGCATACTCTTGTCAGTAGTTACCCAGTTAGGGGTAACCTGGCCTTGTGTTGGCAGAGATCCGGTTAGGTTCTCGGGACGTCCTTCCAGAGGCGTTTCCATGTGGCAATGGGAAGTTCCTTGGCCTGACCATTTGTTGGAAATCCAAAGAAACAATATGCACCCTGTACGGTTTTAGTTGTATCACCTGCCATGGAATGTGGCGGTAACCTGCTATTGAACATGGTGGCTATAGTAGGTATATGATACTGGTCGTATGTTGGCTAAGATTAATATTATACTTTCGAAATGTTTCCTACACTATGCACTAATAATAATAATCCAATGATTTGCGTAGTAAGCATGTTTGGCTATCATAAGAAGAAATCTCCTCCAATTCTGCGTTTGCATTGTGTGTGTGGCGGGAGGTCTTATGGTAGTTTCATTTTTTAAAAGCATTGCGAATTGACTTTAAAATTCTCTTGCTATTTGTTTTTAAAGATAAACTGTTTTTGTTGCTCACACCAGTCCCATGACTGATCCGGAGTTTATTGTTTCTTTCCTAAACTCTGGGTGCTCAAAATTTTCTACACGGGCAGTCTAGAGTTGGGTTTTTCAGATAGTCAGGATTAGTAGATTTTCCAGAGCTAGTTCAGTCTTTGGATATGGACTGCGCTTGCTTATCTTGATTCATCGTTATTGGGAGTTCAAGCTATTTCTGGATTAGCGCTTTGAAGATGGAGATTATCCGCTGCTGGTGTTATCGTTTTCTTTTCCGCTGCTGTTTCTTGTATCATATCTCTGATGTATATTGATATTCATTGTATCACTCTGTTGTATCAGATATTGTATATCAATGTATTATTCTTTTTCTTCCACTATGTTGTTATACTTAACTGTGTTATAAGCTCCGGCGACTCGGATTTGAACGGTCGAATCTATGGCATTCGAGTACGATGTAAAGTATGGATGTCGATTTTCGAATGCGAAAATCTGTATCGTTACAGATGCTCAAAGCAACGGGTGATCGAAAGACATTGCAACTTAAACGACGAGCGATGAATTATAAGTACATTGAATGGAAAATGTAACAGCTTGAATGCTTAAATAAGTTTCATACAAAAGCTGAACATAAATGAATTTTTTTTATTCATACTGAAAATTGAAAACTAAGTACGAGTTTAATTCAAAAACTAAAAGCAAAAAACGGGGGCCGTACCCACACAATTGCGACCAACAAGGAGAAACTAGCTACCTAGCTACACACCACCTAAGCCGGTTCGATGGCTATTTCTTCCCTTTTTTAAGCTTCTTCGAGGTGTTCTTTGGGGTGGATTCTCTAAAGCAACCACCTTGTCCTCTCCTCTACGGCCCTCTTTTGCCCTTGCCACCCTTACGATAAATGCTTTTTGAGACAAAACCGGTCTCACTTTAGGGTATAGAAGGATCAACCTCCTCAGGTGAGATGCCGCCCGGTAGTATAACTTTTAGTGGAGTAATATCCACTTCATCACTCTCCTCTTTGGCTTGCAAATCCAACTCCTCCTTTTCAGTGTGCTCCTTCATGCTACGTTTATTAGTTTATTCGGAGGCATGGGTCACTATAACACCCACTAATTCATCATTACCCTGCTAGTCATCAGTCTTTTCTTCATTCAGAGCCCTTATGACTTCAGCATTTGGGGCGGGAGTCTCAGTAGGTTGATTGGTAGGAGCCACCTATACAATGACGGCGTAGTGCACCCCGTGGTCTGCACCTGCTGTCCAAGGGTAACATTATCATCGAGAGCATGGACAGATGTAGACAAACCTGCAATTTCATGAAGACCAATGGGTAAGCTCATAACTATCGGGTGTAAGACGTAAACCTTCTCGAATGTCAAAGAAGTAAGAGATATACCTTCACCTGATTGGCCTTTGGTCGTAGCTGGAGTATCGCCTCCTAAAATCGAAGACAACCTAAAAGATTTGTGCATCCCCGGATGATTTGGATCATAGCCCACATCCTTTTCCAAGGACTGAGAAATTGAAGCACCAGTTGCTTGAGTAGTAGAAGGGTCTTGGGAACCAGATCCTCAGGCTTCACTGCCATCTTTCCCCTTTTCGATGATCGCTGGATCATTGAGTAAATTAAGCCGAGCAGCCCTGAGTTCATCGGGCTCTTCATCGCACAAGATTTCACGCATGAGCTGCTCTTTACCCACTTCAGCATTACTGAGAGACTTCATTTTCAGGTCTACAATATGGTCCTAGGCTTTAACTAGCGACTCGGGATATCCCTCTCCAAGAAGTAGAGGTTGCGATTCATGAGGACTTATGCATTCAACAACGGATCGAACTCGTTCTTTATTCCAGCCCGACCAGCCTCCTTGCCTCTTCCTTGAGGGCCTCTATCTACGCAAGTTGCATGTCAACCTCTATTGTAGCTTTGCAAGCCTCGATGATCTCCTCGCGGTATCATTGAAACTCTAGTCGAGCCTCAAGTTTTTCCTGCTTTTCCTTCTCATGCTGTTTAATACGAAGGCCCAAAGCATCATTGTCTTTTTTCAACACATCCTTCTCCTTCTATAAGACATCATTTTCAAGGGCTAAAGTACAACTATGATGAATGACAGTATCTAGTTCAGCTTGGTGCATTTTCATTAAATGCTCGATTGCTTCAAAAGACTCGCTGACTTTTTCTCAGCATCGACCAACTTTCTACCTAATTGCTTGACCTCCTTGTCCAAGTACTTGATGATGTCTTTGTCATAGATCGCCTCAAGAGTTAAGCGATCATTTCATGTTTCCTTTCCATCGACACCTTAGAAATTCTTTTAGCCACATGGAAAGTTGTACTGTGCTGGACATAGACATCGTTAATGTAAGAGTGCATTGTTTCCTTAGCCTTTGGAGGAATTGAATGCAAAGTGGGAAAAAAATTTGAACTCGTCAAAGCACAACTTAGGAAATGTGGCCTAGAGCTCAGCCATCTTCTCAGCAGTAGTGGCATCAAGAGTAGTTGGGGGCAGAGAGGGACCATCTGTCATTCTTGCGGGATGAAGTATCATGATATTATAAGCTAGACCGGCATTCCGCAGATCGATGGACGTTGGAAGAGCCTGAATGTTGCTCGGACGCAGTCTAAGTGGAAGCAAGAGGTAGTAACTTACCACTACTACTATGTATAGTGGGTTATTGACCGGTACTTTTGTGGTTATAAGACTAAGATTTGATTTATGCTTGGACGACGAGTCCTTGGATTGGTGGCTTTGGTCTTGGTCTTCTCTTCCTTCATGCCCTTCTCTGCCTCAACTAGGGTCAGGACCTCGACTGGGCCCAAAACAAGACGAGAGGGAGTATGCTGATCTCTTCAAGCGATCATAGTTGTGGTGGCATCCCATTGAACCTACAAACAAAATGAAAGTGTATAAGATCATAGGAGTTAAAGGTGGATAAGATTCGTGTAGTATAGTGCATGTGATTGTGAGTGTCCTAGTGTCCCTCCCAATGGACCAGTTACTGGAGCTTTGCTCACTGGAGTAATCTCTCTCATGCTAGTGGGAGGAATGTCAACAACAAATTGAATAGGTGTTTAAGACCCCCCGAGGCTTAAATTGGAAAAATCATAGTTCCCAACATCATCTGGAATTGGGATGTCTAGCAGCCCCTCGAATAAATCTTCTAGAGGTAGAGAGCTAGATTGATTCGTTATAGCCGAGGTTGATTTGGATTTCTTGGAGACCTGCCCTCTGTGAAGCTTATAAATGAGCTTTTTCTTCTTCTCTTTTCTGAGGCGAGGAGCTGTGGGTTTTAGGAGGATCCAACCACAGGCTCATAACTTGTGCTCACATCGTCATGACTGGGCTCATTAGCACTACCCCTCACCTCGCCTTCCTTGGCGACATCCTAAGCTACTTCGGATGGGGGCATGACAGGATTGACTGCGTCACCTCCCCGCCTAACAACATCTCTTCTTTCCACAACTTCCTTCTCGATGTTTCCTAGTAGTCATGTGCTATGGCCTTCTTCTAGTAAGCCGAAGAGCCCTCATCGGTAAGAAGAGATCTGATGTCCCTATCTACCAGTGGGGCATGGATGGCTACCTGCAATGTTCAATAAAAAACTGCTTAGTTCAAGGTACGATTTGAAAAAAGCACTTGAAGTTAAGTTTGAAGCAACACTTACGTCCTTCCAGCAACCATCCTGCAAAACAAGGTGGATAGTGCACTTAGAACTATTCATTTTTAAAAGCCCTTAGTATGTTCCAAGAGCCAGTTACGACCTGGCAGTTAGTGACTAACTCAAGGAAAGTGTACGAGAGGCTTCCTTTTCGTCACTTGAGATTGTAAATGAATCTAATGTCTTCTGGAGTCGGCTCATAATATAAGAATTTGATAAATATCATACATGTTAGTGCAGAAATGCATAGCTGTTCGAATACAGCTGAGCCTGTGCCAATCTTAAATAATGCAACATTCTCCGAATGAATGGATTGAAAGGCGGAAATCAACCAGCCTAGCACATAAACTTGTTGCATGCAGTATACCCCTCTGGTGGCAAGTGAGCCTTATCGTTACGAGATGGGACTTGCACATTCTCATACGAAATCCCATGTTTAATGCATAGCCCGCAGAGAGAGGCCTCATCGACCTTGAAGCTATTGAATCCTCTGGATCATTTAAAAATATGGCATCTTCTACAGTTTCAGGATCTGGCTCAATCTCTGCTTCTAAATTCGAAGGAATTTCTAGCACATGTTAAGAACTTTTAGGTTGTTCAGATTGATGGCCTGTTGAGTTTCGAGCGGATATTGTTGCAGAGCTTGACTCAGCATTGAGATTTTCATAAGAAAAGTTTGTTCAGTACCCATAGCACCTAAATGCTCTGAGCGTCTAGAACCCATAGCTATCAAACTCAACAAATAGTAATCATTAGAAAAATTAACCCATTCCCTCCTTGCTAAGTGTAAACTAGTGCGGTGTGGTGCAGTACTGAAATAAACAATTCAGAATTGGAATGATGACTGTGCCAAGGCTGAAGTGGCTGTCATCATGACCATCCGAAATGGCTTTCACATCAATGGTTGTGGATCTTACCTAAGCTCCGGGATTGGTTATCAGCATATTGGAGCATGATATTTGTGTTTAGATTCATATATTCTAAGTCATATGCATTATTCAAGTCAAAGTGCTAACATCATGTTTGAGTCTTATTCCAAAGTTCAAGTGTTCAAGTTCAAGTGTTTAAGTTCAAGTTCAAGTCCAACGTCGGATACACAATCTTTCATATCCAAGTCTATTTCCCATGCTTATGCCCCTAAGAAAGGGTTCAAGTTCATTCAAGCATACAAGTTCGTGTAATCAAGTTTTAAAGTTCAAGTGTGCTCAAACCAAACTGAAAATCGCCTAAGTCTCTTTAGGCAGAGGGATCGTACCTGATCCCTCACATAGGAAGCAATGCCTTAGGCCTTTTTGGACTCTAATATGCCTCAACCGATCCCTATTACCAACCGATCCCACATTTTAGTTCATCTCCAACATACTAACACCGATCCCTACGTTCACTCCCTTATTCCTACGCCGATCCAACATTTATTTGCAAATCCATCATCATCTTCCCCAACTTAGTAGCCGAACCGATCCCTACACTCTCTCCATCTCACGTCTCCTTGCATCATCACCACTCCGTTCCCCACCAACCATCAAAAAAATTCTAAGCATCTTATCGCCTCGTCAAATAGAACCTAAAATAACATGCTACAAACCCACATATATATGTGAAATCAAATATAAACGCGAGGCCGAGGATCATGTTAATTCAAGAAGGACAAGGACAATGCGGGTTCGAGCTTGGATTTGGAATTGAATAGGCGAGGTCGAAAGCGAAAACGATTTGGGGTGGTGGCGGAGGTTTATGGTTAAGTGGAAGATTGGATCGATTATGGGATTGGAAGGATTGATGAATTTATCACAATCGAGGTTGTTAAGGTCAGTAGCGAGGGAAAATAAGAGTTTATATCAATTGCAAATTAAATGAAGCAGGTGAGAAGGAATAAGCTAAGTCCATAGGTTATATACGAATGCGGGCCGCTCCTCTTTAGACCTGAAAGTTAGTTAGTCCAAATAGGTAGAGGGATTGGGTTTGATCCCCTACATAGGGGATTTATGCCAATCCCTTACCAATGTTTTTTTTAAAAAGGAACATAGGAAAGGAGAAATGTGAATGGATGATGAAGAATAGTAATGCGAACATATTTTAATTACATGATATTGGCAACGACCCATGAATGTGCACACGTTCATACCTAACATTCAATTTGTTGAATCGTCGGGAATTGAATTCTCACCTGGATTTCTCAGAAAGGAAGTCACTATACATAGCCAAGGCCTACTAACTTGATCAATGAGCTTAATGGAACTAAGCATAGGCAAAGGCCAAGGATTTCGCTTTGGATTTATATTGACAAATATCGAACAAGCGTTATGACGAATGAAGAGAGATAAGACTCCTCGGAAAGACAATTCAATGGAAGGATAACTTCATGAAACTGATTAGAATCCTTTCTTACAACTCTAACTTGCTTCAATTCAAAGCATATCATGTTTGAAACAAGATGTACTTTAGGGGGCAAGTGTTATCCGGCCTTTTGACCCGGCTATAGTCGGATTGATTGGACAAGTTAGACTCGATGATAGATAAGGCAAGCAGCCTGAAGAGGTTATCTTAGAGAATAGAGGTGAAGAATAGATAATATTGTGAAGCAACAATCGAGCGAAGCCATGAGATAGACTCTCTGGAATACTTTACGTACGAATTTGTGCCTTCCCTAAGGCAGGGGATCAGATCGGATCACTATAGCTATAAACAACTTGAATCATCAATTCAACTCAATAGGAATCGATCGATATCTCTAAAAACATGAAGGCAACTATGCAAAAACTCTGGAAACATGAACCAAGCATAGAGGGGGACCCATCATAGCAATCAGATGGCGCCACATGGCAGTTAAGACCGATCGGCTTCGATCGCTCTATATTGGGAATTGCACCTTGAAATTTTTTGGGTGACATCGTCTACATCTGAAGATTCTGCAGGCGAATTTTCCGGAAGATATTCGGTCGTCTACCCTTAAATATACGAGGTTCATAACTCATTTGAAAGATCTTGATGTGGTTGTTTTATTTGTATACCATTGTATTCAAGGATTCCGATCTGATCCCTTTTGTACTTAGAAATTCAAGTGATTAATAAAGCTATTTCATCAAAGTGGACGTAGGCATTCAACGCCGAAGCACTATAAATCTATTTATCGTTGTTTTTTTATCTGTTTTCTGCTTGTTTCCTTTGTTTTAATTTTGATTTCTTCAGTTATTTCTCTACATATAATTTGTTGGGTGTTTGTGACAACTTTTGTTGCAAACAAGCTTCATAATTACACTTCATTAAAATACAATGGTTTTGTCCTATACCATCTAGAATTATGGATCTTGAGTTTCACTAAAAGTCTTCAACTACTAACTCCGGAACCTATTTGGTCAACATGAATCATGTTACAATAACACATGTGGTAAAAGTAATAAAAGAATTAAGACAAAAACAAATGATGGCCATTTGTATTTATAAGCATATATATACAGTTAGAACCAGAATTTTGCAAGAAAATACATTGTGATTTGCAGTCATAAATCCTAAAATTTCAATTCCTAAAAATAAAAATCTATAGACTAATCTCATAGACCAAACTTTAAGGGTAGTTACATAATTTGAAAGTGTTAATGATAAACTCAATAAAAATCTTAATTTTAGAGCCCTTATGTTTCATAATAGTATATAAAATAATTGTATCCTTTAAATATATAAAAAAGATCAACATTTTAAAATTGTTAATTGTAGAAACTAAATATTGTTATAAAACAAAGAACAAAAAAATTGCATTTCAAAGTCAAATTATAATTTTTAAAGTTCAAAATTTGTGATGCCTTAAGAGTATAGTACAAAGGAAGAAGATGGATAAACACAAAGTGAAGTTGACATTATTTGAATTAGGTGGATAGACAAATATATGGTTATAGCACCTTTTCTCCATAAAATTCTTCAAGTATGAAATTCCACATGGTCAACATGATTTAATCATACCTACGGTAAGAGCAACAAAAGGAAGTAAAACAAATAAGGATTATGTGGGTTTATAGGCATATATGCATCCAAAATCAAGTGAATGGCTATTTGAAAACAACATTCGGAATTACGCATGAGTAAAATCTAATAATATAGTTGACGCTGATATCACTTTCAGATTTGTACTATTTGCACCCTTATTATCAATTTCACATAGTCAAAATCGTTTAATGTACCAAAAATCAAATATCAAACAAAATTTAAACATAAGAGCCACCCATATTCGATCTAAGTACCTAAACCCATTGAACATGTGTTATTAGCGGATTTCATTATAATAAACCACTATACATGTGACCTTAATCCCTATTCAACCAAATCAAAGAGAAAAAAATATAACCAACCTAAATAAGCATCAATTCCAAACAAAATCAGATGGTTGATCTGAAAAGTACAAAGGTGAACTGAATTAGTAAAAGGATGAGAAGATTATAAATCGAATACATTGTCAAACTGTTCGAAAAATACCTGAGATGCAAGGTGACGCCAATTCAAATATGGAAGGTAGAGAAGAATGACGAAGCCCCGATATATAAGAAGGAGATCAATTAATTGTTCATGGTCCAAATCTAGAAGCCAAGGTTATGAGAAAAGGAATAGGGCATAACGTAAATTCGATTACGTTAATTGATTTTTACAAATTTATTTCCTAATGTTATGGTATGATTGCAAATTGTTTAGTAGAATGCTAAGGAAAAAGGATTGCATTTGATTGAGAATTAATAGGAAAAAAGAAAAATTATTCTCTATATGGAGCGATAGAGATAAGCATCGAAAAATTAGGCAGATTGAATTCGATAGGCATTAAATAAAATTAAAAGAAGGATTTGGAAGAAAAGATTAGAAGAGGAGAATGAAGTACAATTTTTCTTCCTTTCAATCAAAAAAGAAAAAAAAGACCTTTGAGTTTTAGAAAACATGTGGCAAAATTTCATTGGAAAATTCAAGGGGCTTCAGAGCAAAGGAAACCATGCTTAGTATTAATAGTATAATATAGATAATACCACATCCTAGTCTCCTCTATGCCCAAAACTCAAACCGGTCTCACTGTCTCTGAACCTGTAATTTATAGGACTGTCCCGAGTATTATATAAATAACACACGGGTCAGACTATATCAAAATGAAAGTGCAACAACCAAAGATTTTGATTATTTAATTAATTTTAAATATTTAAATAACTGGATTTTTTAATATAATAATTTGAATTCAAATATGGTGATCATTTTAGATATTTGAATTGTAAATTAAATATTAATTAAATGGATTTAATAATATTATTTAACTCTTTTTAATTAATAAATAATATTGGTGAATTCAATTTGTAAATTTAATTACAAAAATAAATAGATCTGATAAATATCGATAATTGAATCGGAAATATATAATGATATTTCAATTTGTGAAATTAAAATTCTGGGGCACTATCTCAGATTTTGACGTAACTAGTTCCATTGAGTCCAGAATAGGGGAATTTGGTATAGAACGCCAGTCGACGCACTTGGATAGGAGTTTGAGATTTTTTTGTCTGTAAGGCCTGATATTTTAAAATAAAATAATAAATATACCATATATTTTAGTTACTTACTTCAACCTATACTCACATCATGCCCATACTCCCATGTCGAAGCCATTCCTACATCTCCTTTATATTCCATTGCCTATAAACAAGAAATTGTTTTTCCTCTTTCCAAATCAAACTTCTAAAACCAAAATCAAATTGTATAGTCCACTAAAAATCCTAATTTTGGATTCGTTGAGCTCGTATTAGCGAGAGCTTCTCATCTATGGTCTCGTCTTAGGTTGCGTCATCATTTGGAGATGCTCGTCAAAGTCATGGCCGAGCTAGGGCTTGGTGTAACTCGAGATCTAGGCGACATTAAGGCGCATCGTTGGTTCCATTGTGTTTCTAGGGTGGAGTATCACCTCCCCGCAAAATTTCGTTGACTCTAGAGCTATGGGGTGACTTGCGACATTTGGGGTTGCTGGGAGGGTAGTTGGGTCGGATTTTATGGTAGGGATGCAGACTTGAATTGAAGGGGTGGTCGTGATGAGCTCGCGTAATGGAGTTCGTCGGTGAAGTCGGTCTGAAAATCCATGGAGTATTGGATGAGTTTGGTGTAAAGAGGAGAGTTGAAGTTGTGGGTTTCATGGTGCAGGTGAAACGCACATGTACAGGTAGTTTAGAGGATAGGGAAGATATAGATTAGAGGGTAATGGTGATTAAGGAATGTAATTAGTGATTTAAATTAGTTATTTAAATCCAAAAACTTATTATCTGAATAACTTTTGTGTACGAGGTCGTATTCGAACGCCATTTATTGCGTTGGACTTGTGTCATCGAAATCTTTGCAATGGAGTTGGTTTGGCTAGATTGGAGCTAGTGGAAGTTTAAGCAAAAATCGAACGCTCATTCGGTTTTAGTTCAAAACCAAAACACTTCGGTAAAAACTGGAATCAATGTGAGTTTAATTCATATTCAATTTTACTACATCATATCTATGATGCTATAAACTATTTTTGATTGTTTAGATGTTAGTTAGATTGTTTGGTTGAATTTCCGTTTGGGAAATGGATGACATTTTAACTTGATTGTTATGAACCCATATGATTATATATATTGTCCTTAACCATTGTTTTGCAGGGAGAATTTGTAGAGTGGCCCTGAGGGGTTTCTCATCAATAATTATTTATTTACATCCTTATGCTGTTATATTGATGTTTGATTGAAATAAATCTTGATATTCCATTTAAATTGTTAAGTGTCGTTATAGCGATTTTCGCTATACCGTCATTTATTAAATATCATCCCTTAAACCCGAGTGTATGTTTTGAGCTTAAGCTTGTGTTTTCATGAAATAAAGGTTTAAGATTCATTAATCATATTAATTAATGGTATTTTATATTAATTAACCATTTTAATTAATGGTTATTTAAATTAATTAACTGTTTTAACTAATGATGTTTAAAGTTAACAAATCATGTTAACTAATAATTTTGGAATTAATTAATGATGTTTTGAAATTTATTAATCTATTTGATTAATGGGATTTGAATTTAATTGAATCCTTTTAATTAATGATTTTAAACTTTAATTAATCATTTTAATTAATGATTGTTTTAAATTTAAATAATTGTTTTAACTAATGATGTTTGAATTCAATTAATCCAATTAATCAATGATTATTTGAACTTAATTAATTGTCTTAATTAATGCTATTTAAAAGTTATCAATCATTTTAATTAATGATGTTTGAGATTAATTATTCATTTTATTTAATGATTATTTGAACTAAATTAATTGTTTTTAATTAATGGCATTTAAAATTATTTAATCATTTTAATTAATGATTCTTTAAATTTAATAGATCTTTTTAATTAATGTTATTTACAGTTAATTAATTGATTTAATAAAAGTGATTAAAGTAAATCAACTAATATAATAAAAGTGTTTTAAAAGTTAAGTAAGTAATTTAGTGTTTTAAAGTTATTAAACTGATTTAATAATGATTTTATAGTCAATTTACTGATGATATAAAAGTGTTTTGGAAATAATTAACTATTTCATTTAAAATAATTGATTTGTTTATTTAAAAGAGATTAAAAATTATGATTAATTATCTTTCCGGTTAATTAAAATTGTTTTAAATTTATAAAGATTTTTAAATTGATTTGTTATCTTTTAGGATAATAAACGTTGTTTTAAATCTATAAATAACGGTTCATAAATGAGAAAATCCTTTAAAAGGACTAATTTATTAATAAATCTAAATGTAAATTGTTTTGAGTTTATAATAAACAATGTTCTAACGACATTTGTTTTTGACCCTTGTTTTAATACACTTAGTATTATAAAATTTGTCTTCTAAAATAACAATTTTAAAAAGTATTCTAAAAGTGTTTTACCAATACAGTAATATGGAAATCAAGCACAACTTCAGTTTTAAAAAGTAAAATTTGATTCGTTTATGGAATAATAATTCTGTAAATGATATTGCTTATATGGAAAGGATTTAGTCATACTTTTAATGCTAAAAGTTGAGACTTGGACTTGTTACTACCTTGAAGGTTAAAAATGTTGTCAAGGTGATGCCTAGAGTTAACACTACCTCAACTTGCCTGGCTACACTTTCAACCGAGAGATAACACTTGTTTAGAATCGATGAGTTGTGTTAAATAATGACATTTAATTTCCATATACGATCATTTTAATTATCCCTGATAGTAGATTTATTAGTTATCGGATTCAGCTTTCTTTATGGTGTATCATCACCTTAAAAACGATTTGCTGCTCTTAGAGCTTTGTTATCCTTGGTCGAAAATGACTAAACCAAAGCGCCTGTTTTTGGGTAGCCAAGTTATGTGGGGTTGCTCTCATTATGGTATTTTCGCATCTCATCTAGATTGGATTCGATTTTGTGCATTTAGATGTGAAATGCTCGAATTTTGGGTAAGGATTGGCAGGGCCTGGCTTGGAGTTCCTGTGGTTTTCAAGCATATTTCTTGAGATATACTTCTTCTAAGGGGGATGCACCCTCCTAGTCATTTGTTGGAAATTTTCCTTTCCATATTTGATTCGAACCTTCTAATTGTTTTTCTATAATTGCAACGGGAAGAGTCAACCACTCTTCACAATGTTTAATTATAGGTTTCGTCCATTCTATCAAGTTTGGACCGTTATCTTGTTTTATTCATTTTGTCCAGTTTGGATTTTGTTCAGATTATTTCCATTCTTTCAAGTCTGGTCTTTAATACTATTTTTGCCCATTCTTATTTGGATTTGTTTCCTGCTGTTTATCTCTAATCTTTACTATAAAGATGTTATTCTTGTGAGGTAAAAACCCATTCTGCTTTAGTGGCATGGTCTCACAGAACTTTTATATCTTCCCCATTATTTGAGTTTTCTCATGTTGGTATTTCCAGACTGATCCTGGTGTTATTTTTTTATAATGCTCGGGTCAAATTGAGTATTTTTCTAGGTTGGCTTTGGTGTTATGGAGATCTTGGAGAGGAGCTGGAGGTTCACTTATCGTAGTGTTTTATTTTCGCTGTTTTATATAGTATCCATATCAGCAATTGTAAGGTTAGGATTTTATAACTGTCCAGCTGATAAGCTTTGTTTTTAACTCTGATGTACTATGTATTTTGGAGTGGCAGTTTTTACTGTCCTTATTATATTATATGTTGTTGATTCCACTGTGAGATTTTAATTTTCTCTATTCTCTATTCTTTTCTTTTTATTTACCCAAACAATATGCCCTGTTGTCGATTGGATGTTCGACATTTTGAACACAGTGGTAGTATTCAGTGTTGACCTTCGATGGTCAAAAAGGTGGGTTGTTACACAAAGGGTCAATATACGTATGGAACTCAGTATATACTGGATATAAGAATATTATGGTAACACCATCATAATAATTCAAAAAAAATCTTAACATCAATATATATAAAATAATGTATGCATGACATAAAATGATAATATCATAAACAAGTCCCAAAGTGTCATTTATGGTAGAATACCACAAAACCATGCATAAAGATGTCATCATCCATAAAACTCATCAAATCATAAATCATGAAACAACATCAATTGGGCGAATCAAACATATCCGGAAATAATCATCAAAATCCAGTGATCATCAATATATAAGATGTCATAAAGTATAACTCTCAATATCGAGTAATAGAATACCAACATCAATATAAATATTGGCCACCTATTAAAGAAATCATATACAACAAAAGATATGAGAATGCACTATATTCTAGACACCTATCTAGATATAATCTCATCTTCTAATAGGTGAATAACTATACGATGGATACAAAGTTCCAAGTAGAGTCATATATACATCAATAGCTTTGGCAGTGATTATTTGATAAAGAATTCATCTCCTCGGTTATATGACATTAGTATCACCGTCAACTGAAGTCAACTCAAAGTCAAAGTTTCTTACCAAAGCAGTACGGTTAGTAATAATTGTTATTATTGAACCATTGACTTTTTGTCTGGAAAGACAAAGTTGAATGTGGAATATGTTGGAATTTCAGTCAAAACTAAATCCCTAAGTCCTAATGTAATATAGTGTTGATGAAGATAATTGGTGTAAATAATCATTGCTATCGAGGACCGCTTATAATATCAAAATTGGATTTTACAGAAAAGATGTGTAAGTGATAAATTCAGTGAAATGTCATACCACTAGCTAAGGTGTCATGTGAATGTTAATATTCGAATTGTTTAATATTAATCGCTTGTTGAATTTACACCTTTGAGTCGCACAACCAAAATGATGAATACTCCGAATACACCATGTGATTTAATTAATATGTAATCATTGTAAATTAATTGATATTTTTGAAATACTGATTAATAAATTTTATTTGATGTTTGAATGCCATTAGTATTCAAAAAAATGTACACACATAGATAGATATATATATATATATATAGAAAGTTATGCATACGCTTCAATATACGATATCGCAAAATATTTAAATTGGATTTCAATGGGATAAATAATGAACGGGTTTTGTGACGACCCCGATTTTTAACCCCGGTTAATTGGGTAAATAACTAATTTGAAATTATTGGAATATTAATTTTATAAGTCGAACGAATAAGATTATGTCAATAAAAGATATCTGGATATATAAATGAATCTGGAAATATAATCGAAGCTGAATTATAAAAATCTGGATAAATATTTATTTGATATTCTACTAATATAATTATTTAACATTGGCAAATTATTCCTTTAGAACAAATAATGTGTTGTTAAATATTGAGACATTCTGGAAATTTAGCCATATTATTTTAATTGGAATTTAATCAGATTAAATAAAGTATAGACTTATTATCTCTAAAAACAGATATTTATATGTATAAAATATACTTTATCAACATTTGAACATAAGTGTAAAATGAAACATGATTAGGGAAATAAATATATTAACTCTAGGAACTATGAAACTAACATGAATATTAAATAACAAATAATAAATAAGTAAATTAATTTGGGTATTCAAATAGGAAAAAATATTTTATTAACAATAAAAATAAACCTTAGGAATGTAAAACATAAGTATAAATCAAAATGTAATTATAAAGTAAATATAAACATATATTACCACTAGAAGTATGTAATTGATACAAGTATAAAATGTACAAAATAAATAAGCAAATAAATGTTGATAGATAACTCTAGAAATTTTAAACTGGGAAATTACATAAGTACATACCATTTGAAAGGTGGATAAGTATGAAAATGGTAAACATGACAAATACATGTACAGAATGTACTAAATAGCTAAAAAAATCTAGGTAAATATTTGTAAACGTGAAAAAGGACCAAGGCATTAAATGCCAGCATCTCTAGCAAGATCGAAATCACCTCAGCCACCATGCAAAAATAAAAATCTCTGATAAAATTGTACCAGCCAATACAACCCAATATAATTTTTCTACATATATCATCCTTATCTCATTTCGTTCAAGAACCTGAGAAAAGGAAAAAAATAAATAGCTAACCAGGAAACAAGAATAAACAAGCATCTCCACTTTACAAAATTATCAACAATACAACCAAATCCAACTGGAGATCAAGAAGAAGATTTCCAGCTAATAGTTCTGTTTCAAAGCAAAAGGAAGACTCTGTTCATTCCTTAATCAAAGTGAGTAAACTGCTACTCTTATAATGTTTTAACATGTTTGAAAATGCATGCTTGTGAGTAAACTTGGAAAAATAATCTGTTATACCTTGCTCTAGCAGTGTGATGACCTTTTTAAGTACAAATTGATGATGCCATGTATAAAATGATTTTAAGTATATATGTGTGTTAATATTTATATACATGTCTGGATCATGGAAAACAGGTCTTTGTTCAAAACTGAAAACCAGTGAGTATTCTAACTGAGTTTCCCTCTGATTACTTTGAAAAACCTGTGGATAACACCACTATTAATTGTTCAAGTATACGATTCTGTGGCGTGTTAATCTCTGAAATAAGTTAGTTTGGTGAACATATTTTTAAGAAAACACAGAGTGTATATATGAACATATGGGTGTGTGCATTTGCTGTGTGTTTGGAATTTTCTCTGATTTTGGTTTTCAGGCTCAAGATCAAATCTAAAATCATTTGCTCATGATCCGATCTAGGTGAAGACTTTGATCTGGAACAAAATATAATTGTTGTACTATAGATTTTGGTTTAAAAATTGGTTAAGTTAAAATAAATTGGTTTTCTCTCTGGAAAAGAAAAAAACAACAGAGCAACCTTAGAATTAGTAAAAATTAAATTATCATGATTGATAAATCTAGGAATATAAATCAAAAACTTGAACTAAAACTTGATTTTTGAAACTAAGTTTATGATTTCTAGAAGAAGGGTTAGAGTGTAAATCTGGTTTGACCAGAAAAGTGAGTTTGAGCCACTCCTGGCGATCTGGGATGTTGTGATTCTTCCTGGAGGTGGAAGAGTGATCGGAGGATCAAGTAAAAATGTTTGATGGGTGTTCAGATGATCGGGAAAGTGGGGGTGTTGGATACTTATCAGTAAACCTAGTTAATTGCATAGTCAGGTTTTGGATTTGGTACGATTTCTCTGGTGCATCGAGTGTACCAGAACTCAGGGAGGTGGAAGCTCGGGGTTTGTCAAGAGTGTGGCTGGAGCCGCTGGCACTCCGGTGGTCGGAGAAGCAAGGACGAGGGGTTTACAGGTCTCGAAGGTTGTTCCATTTCTCGCCAGGTTACTCGATTTTGTTCTCGAGTAGGATTCGAAGTAGAGAGGGTCGGAATCGTGAATGAGGTTGGTCGCCGACTCATGAGGATCACCGCTGATGGTCGGAAGCGGCGGCATCGATGGGACATGTGCACGATGCACATTTTAAGCGTTTATGCAGTGTTGGGTTGAGACAGGAATGGACTCGAGTTTTTCTCGAGTAAGTTCAGAAATGGCTTGAAGAATGGTGGGTTGTGACTCGGAGCGAATTAGGCATCCTCGGGTCATTTTGATTTGTTACAGGGTTCTTTAAAACCTGTCTATTGGATGTAAAACAAATTCTAAATTTTAAGGAGGAAGATTGAAAATCAAATTTGAAGATGGGGTTCAAATTTACTTTTGAATCCTAGTTTGTAATAAATGAAGTCTTATAAAATTAAAATTATTTGACAACTTTAAAGGGGTTTTAACTTGGATAAATTTGTTAAAGTTAAATGGTTAGATTATTTCAAATTCTTGAATTTGGAAGGAGTTCAAATGTGGATTTAAAGTAAATGTTTCCAAAGATTTTGGAATGATGATTGAATCGTTCATAAAGGAAATGGTTTTCCTTAAAACTAATTTAGATTTAATGATCGGAGATTTCATTAAATTAATAAGTAAATAAATCCAGAATTAAGTAACAAAGTTATTAAAGGGGTTTAAAAATTTATTAATTTAGAATTAAGTAAATTAATAAGTTTAATTACTTAGAAAAAGTAATTAGAGAGTCATTGATGGTTAATGAAATCGTTAATTGGGGATTATTCTAATAATTAATTAATTATCTAATTTTAATATTAATTTGATTAATTAATTAATTAAGGAAATCATTTATGAAAATTGGTTAGTATAATTACTGAATGAAAATGCTTAAGGAATTAATTACTCAAGGCAATTAACTTAGTTTAATATGATTAGTTCAAGTTAATTTATTTAAGATAATTAATTTAAGATGATCACAGGATTATTTGATAAGTTATTACTTAATGTGATATAGGAAGTATAATCACCTAGTGAAGTAATTATAGGTTAATTACTGAATGTAATTAATTGAGGGTGGCTTATTTATGGAAGTACTTTGAGTTAAATTATTTTGCTTAATAAATCAAGGAATTAATTAAGTTAATTAATTTAGGGACAATTAATCAGCAATTAAGGGAGGATCATTAGTTAATGTAATAAATGACAGTAATTAAAGGTTTAATTGTTTAATAACTGTGATTTGTGTGAATTTGTAAGTAATGAATGAGTTACCCCGGTTTCTAAATGAGTATATTTTACGGGTATTTCATGTTAGATGGGCTTTACTCACGCTGGTTTCTAGCCTGACCCGGTTGTTACTTTGATGTAATGCTCGGGTCAGACCGAGTATTACAGATTTTCAGGTAAGGACGTTCTGGAGCTCAGGAGATGAGCTAGATGGCAGGAACGTATGGAGTGTATCTTGCTGTGATATATTATTGTACATTTGGACATGTTGATTATATATGTCCAATGATTGTGTATATGTTGTAACTCTAATGTATTAAAGTGTAATTTGACAAGTACAGATTTCATTTGTATAACTTTTATTATTTGATATTATATTTTGATCCGCTGCGAATGTGAGATTTTGTGTTTTATTTTCTGTTTCTTCTTCTTCTATCTCTTTCTTCTTTCCCTAACTATCTGGAATTTTCGGGATTGAAAATTCTGGATCGTTACAGGTTTAGACACTTTTAAGGTCCATTCCTTCTCATGTTATGGGCGACCAAGGGAGGGAAAGGAATAGTTTTCCAAATTGAAATGAAAAGGCAAAAGCATGATTAAAGGAAGGTGAATCACCCTTATCTTTAATTATCTTTTATTGCCTCCTTTAAAGATTTATTCATTCGGTCATTTTCTCTACCCTCTCTCTTCCATCCAAATAGAAATAATAGCTTCCAAAGCTTGAAAAGTTCCAATATCAAAATGAATACACAAAGGTGGTTCTTATCTCTCAATTCCTGCAAGATTTAGGGATTGTTCAATTACATTTAGGAGCATTGGTGTAATGACCCGGAATTTTATCGTTTTGGTTTGTGAATATTTAATTTATTTTTAAGTATTCTATTAATGGTTTTAATAATTAAAATAACCATGTTTTAATTTATAACAAATGATAGAAAATTCATTTTTGAATTTTACTAAAATAGATAGTTCGATGGAAAATTGAAAATGTGATTGAAACCCGCTTTCTGGATTTTCGGCTTTTTATCGAACAACCGGGTGTAGAAAGTCATAAATACCCTTGTATATGTTTTGAAAACACTATTTACGTTTTTTTAAAACTGAAACCGTACATTTTGGAATATAAAAGGAAATAAGTAGATAACCATAGCAAAAAGATTAAATATATTTACAATTTTGAACTTGAAAAGACATTATGATTCCTTAAGTAACAAAGTAAACAAAAGGACTTTAAACACTCTAATACCCAACATGTTTTTATATGCAATGTACTTGGTGACTTTGAAATGATGTTAGGGTCGAATTTTTTTATTTAAGAAGCATCTTTATTTATTCTTATTTTTAAAATTCTTTGTAATCTCCTTATATATATACATATACACTATTTCACCTCCTTATTTCATACTTAGCTTACTTATTTCCAAGTTCATCCTTTTATTTTCACTCAAATATATTTGACAAGAGTAAATATCACATTTTTGGTTTGAAAATAAAGCTAGCTTGGATTTTGAAAAAAATTGGAAAAGGTGAGATTCTATATTCCTTTGTTTATTTGTTTATATTTTTATATGTGAAAATGTTATGGAAAAATATATAGTTGGGTTGAAGTGGTTTTATGTTTAGAATATAGTTTAAAAATTAAAAATTTGATTTAAAAATGTGGTAACAAGCTTACTGGAATATACAAGAAAAACAAACTAGTGTTGTATACTTACTGTTCTTTGAATAAATATATGAAACCTTTTCCCATTCAAGTTTTCAAAATTCCATATCTCTCAATCCATTTTGATTTGCCAAAACGATCATTTATGGAGTTGTTCTTTATGCTCTAAATTAATTTTTAAAAATGGTTACTCGATGTTTTTCTCAGGTGTAGTGATTGAATTTATCTGATTTCAGTAAGGGTTGGGAAAATAGCGAATTTCCATCGACAACGAAATGACGAATGGAGGATACAAGTGGGTTCACATCGTCGTTTTGAGATTTTTATGAGTATTTGCGGGATTTATAGTTGTGAGATTTGGTCGTGGCAGAGAAATCTAATGATCAGGGTGGTTTGAGTCGGAGTGAGTGGAGCTGGAGTGGCCTTGGGTAGTGGTGGAGCTAGGGTAGAGGGTGCACGGTGTGCGGTGGTCGTTGGCGCTCCACCAAGCTCTATTTGTGGTTTTAGGCTGTTTGTTTTAGGTTTTAGGAAATTGGGTTATGCATGGCAGTTGGGGTCATCGCAATGGACGAGGGGGTGCTGGAAGGATGGCAGTGAGCCATGGTCTAATGGAGGCGGTGGCAGCTAGAATAGATGGTTAAGGAGGCGATGGGAGGAGATCTATTTAGGTCATGGATAAAAGCCTGGATGCGTTTTGTTTTCGGCTGGAGGATCAGAATTTGGCCTAGGCAGTGGCAGGGGTTGGTGAAGGCATCATTAAGGAGAGAATGCCAGTGGGGTAAGGTGGTGGTCTTGGATCGGCGGATGGGTGGGGTGGTTGAAAGCGGCGTACACGTGCACGATGCGTGCACATTTTTGGGTGTGTAGGGACATGGCTCCATTTTTATTTTGTGAAGGGTTTGAATTTGGGAAAGATTGATTTGGAAACGATAAGGAGGAACAAAGTAGAGTGTTTGATGTAGGTTGTGGGCTTTTGACCGTGTTTGGGTTTATGTAATTTAGTTAATTTTAAATTTTAGAAAGGTTTAAACTTATCAAATTGGTATACATTCATTCGGAGTCTATTGAACCCGTAGATTTGGACATTGGGTTCGTATCATCAAATAAAACATATTTGAACAGTTATTAAACAATTTGGTAGAAGTTTAAAATGTTGTCAAATTTATAGTCGTAGGAAATAATTCTGTCGTTTAGTAATTTTTAATTTATCGCTGATTGTCGGATAACAAAATAAAATCCCATTCTGCTATATTTAAATTTAACAAATAATACTGGAAATTTATTTAGCAAAATAAATCCCCGTTCTGCTATTTTACTGGTTTGGACATTTATTGATATATCAGTTAACATTGACAGATAACATGTTATCTATCGTGGGTAAATTGTGAATTTCATTTACATATTTGTTGCTTATGTAAATATCAGTTATATGATCTGATTTGTTGAATTAAAGTAAGTGGTAGTTTGTCTAAGTGACAGTGTGATCGCTAAGCCTTTTTCCAAAATTTGGAAAGAAATGAATTTGGATGCAGATTTACTTTGACTTTTAAAATATTTTGAAGTGAAATATTTTCTATATTTAAATGGTTGAGTTAATATTATTTAAATATAATATTTTAAAGTTAACCAATCATTTATAAATGATGTTTAAGGTTTAAAGTTATTTAGTTGTTTTAAAAGGTTAGTCAACTATTTTATTTAAGTTATTTAAAGTTAATTAATTATTTTATTAATGATATCTTAAGTTAGTTAATTATTTATTAACGAGGTTTAAAGTTAATTAATTATTTAATTATGATGTTTAAAGGAAATCAATTAATTAAATAAAAGGTATTTATAAATAATAATTTGTTTATAACAGGGATTTAATTTATAAAAGGATTGATTCAAAAGAGATTTTTCAAATGATATTTTATAAAGGATTTTATAAAGGAGTTATAAAGGAAGGTTTATAAAAGAGTTTTATAAATAGAAAAGGGATTATAAAAATCATTTTAGAAATTTATTAGAACAATTTGTAGATTAATTTGGAGATTTATAAAAGTATTTGAAAATATGAAATGAACTAATAAAAAAGGAATTTATAAAAGGAATGAGATTTGTTTTTACCATTAATCCTTCTTAATTATGATTGCATGGAAACATTCTTTCCATACTTAACACTGAAGGATAAGTGGTTTTGTTTATAGTAAGAAATGTTTTTAAATGATATTTGATTTGGCCCATTTAAATATGAATTTGTAAAAGAGGAAGTCTTCCTTGAGTTTCTTAAATATACTTATACCATTGAGATATATATGGATATATTTTCTAAGTATTGAAAATATAATAGGTTGTGAATATGCTTATACCGGTGAGATAAGTATATGAATGTTTTTCCCAGTATTGGAAAGAGTATAAGGGATTCGTGAAAATACCTTTTGTGAGGGTATTTTAAATTAAATAATTGGAAGAGATTTTAATTAACGAGAGGTTAATTTATGGAGACTTAGTGGATCCCATATAGAATTAAATTTATGTTTGATTTTTTGTTTTATTTGATAGTTAAATAACCGACTATCAAATCTTGGCCAAAATATAACCTTGGAAATATTTAGGAGAAACACGGGGATTATATGGTACAGTTACCATCGGTGGTGCTATACTGTACATATTAACTCGTTCTGTTCTTCTAGGATAAATAACAAGGAAATCCGTCTGCTTAAACGGTTAGGTGGTGATCTTCGCTCTTATGTATTGTCTGTTTATTTCCTACAGATCCGGTGTAGAGTTTTCTAGAAAAATCGATCGTTTGGTTTTGGAGCATCTGGTAAGTGGGGAAGTGTACTTATATGAGATGACTTGAAACCATAACTACTCCAAATCCATATATGGGCTCTATGCTTTGGAAGAGGTTCATGATTGGTTCGAGATGTTAAAATCCTTGTGTGATTCTAAGGCCTGTTGAGGTATGGGAATCCATATGTGATTTCGAGATCTATTTTGAGATGTGTGAATCTATTTGTGATTCCAAGACCTATTGAGGTATGAGAATCCTTGTGTTGTTCCGAGATCTTTTAGTGTGGAGACTCATGTGCTAGAATGCCAGACGTAGCCTCACCAGCGGATATGACTAAAACTAGTGGTATGATGCATAGTCTTGGGTTTAACTAATCCATAAGGGTGTAGTCGACTCTATCCTAGAGTTACCTATGAATTGTTATGCATGCGAGAGTGATGCACCCAGCTTGACCGATGGGGGCCAACTATATATTTCCTATGGTACATCAACTGGGGATGTATGCTTCTTCGAAAGGATATCTTTGATCTTTGTGCTGGAGGAACATTCTCAAGGTACTGAAGGCACCTCTATGGAATTCTACACATTAGCGAACGTGCCTTAACGGTTTTGATTTTAAACCTATTACTGCTATGTTTTACACTCACACACAACACAGTTATTTCTTATTTATATTCATTCCTTGGACATTATTATAATATCACTGGATTTTCAAATAAAAACGGTTTGGTTATCGTAAGGAAAAACCCATCCATTTCTAAGTGCAGCATAGTTTTACGAGATACCTTTACTTTTGAAAGGTTTTATAATATTAAAAATCAATTTGATATGTGTTTCTCATGTTGGTTTACCAGATTGATCTGGGCATTATTTTCTTATAATTCTCGAATCAGCCCAAGCATATTTTCCAAATTTAGCTGGATGCCTCCAAGATGTATGCACATATGTTTTTATCTTCCATTATTTTCTTTCTATTTGTATTTATCAGCAATTGTAAGGAAATGCTGTTATAACTGTCCAGGATGATAATGGGTTAGTTACTCTGATTGATGTGTATATATATTCTGGTTTTCTTTTGTAAAGATCATTGATATAATATATATTACTTGTCACGTTATGAGATTATGTTCTATCTTTTCTTTTCTTTCACCCTAACAATCTGTCTTTCTGGCACTTGAATGTTTGGCACGTGAATATCGTGGATGTATTAATGTTGACTTTTGAGGGTCAAAAAGGTGGGTCATTACAATTAGTTCATCATTCAGTGTGTAACTTTTGGCAATATCCTAAGGTACTACTCTGATCTAATTTGATTTGATTTTGTGTTTCTCTTGTTCATATGCTTGGAATCTCCATGATCCATCTCACGTTTTAATTGGTCATCCTGCAACATGTAATTAAAATCTCCTTTTCATTTCAATTAATAGTATGTTTATTATGTTGATTTGATTCAGATCCACTTTTATTCTTTATCTCTATTTACTATATGTTTGTATGATTGGTATACTTTAGTTTCTCCAACTCCTTTGACAATTTGTTATTATTTTCTGTATTATTTTGGTCTGGATGTTCTTATCATGAATTTGCATGTGCCTAAGTTGTCTAATTTCTCTTTTCTTTTCTTTTGGAAATTTTGTTAAAATAATTAATTTTGACTGAAAAAATATTTTATAATATTAACATACACAAATGTAAATAAGTTGTAAATGTTGATTAATTAAATTTATCTTGAAAATTGATTTCTTATGCTATATGATTGATGTTATGAATACAATTATTGTGGGTAGTGTTTTCATAAGAATGAAAGTTTGCCAATCTAAAATTTATGAGTGAACATTTGTGTATAATCCAAAACCATTTTGTTTCCTTTCTAAATTTATATTTTTGTGTAAAATCCCATATCTTTTGTCTTCCTTCTAAATTAAATGTTTGATTTAAATTTTTAACTTTAAATTCATGTATATCATACATATATAATTAATACATAAATAAGTTATTTAAATCTAAAAACATTACTTGCAATATTCATATATATAGAAATGTACATGTGTATATTGCATCAATTCAAATTCATGGGAGTTTTGGGTAAAATTGTAATGTTTAATCTCAAACTCTTCCTAATTGAAACTAATCCATTATTGTCATTTTTAGATTTTAAATAATATAAAATCACAAAATATAATTTCAATGTGTATATATATGCTCACACACATAAATTCACATACAATTATGGATCTTTTATTTTGTGTGTGTGTGTGTGTAATTAAAACACTTGCAAAGGCATATGCAAAGGGGAAATGGATCTTTTGTGGTGTAAATCCCAACACTTACATTGGTCACATTAACTATGTAAACTTTTATCCATTGCACATGTACCTCACGCAAACCAGTGTATTCGATACATTTGTATACCAAAACTTAGTAGAAAAAAGATAATTCTTTTAACTAATAAAATAAAATAATGATTTTATTTAAAATCTGTCAGATAGGATTTGAAATATATTTCGACTTCATTGATTCAATAAAGATCTAAAATGGATTTTCACCCATTTAACATGCTTCCGACCGGCCCTGGTTTCCTTAGTATTAATATAATAATGAGTAAAGAGTTAAATTGTAACTTATGAGATGCTATTTAATTTATCATTAATGTCATTAATGTGCAATTAATTAGGAATTACACCTATTATTATCGATTTGACCAAATTTGTATTTGGTATATTTATGATTGCATCTAAATATACTCATGATTGCATATACATATTTTTCTAAATAATAGTAGGCGTAATCAGAGCTAATATGAGACTATATATGAAACTTTTACCATTGCGTTCGTAGCAATTTTCTGGACAATTTTCATATATAATGTTTGGAAATTGGAGCTAGTATGAGGGAGTTATTAATAAATTCAAAATCAAAATTAATTAAATAACCAGTTAAGGAAAGAAATATTATAAATAAAGAAGGCTTGACTGGTCGACCCCTAACAGTCGATCGCTTCCAAGCCAAGCAGTCGACTGGTTAGGCGTTATCGGCTAATGTTTTGAGCGGCTGATCGGTCCAGATTTTATAATGTTGAATCTTATGGTTGAGATTAGTTTTTATCACTGTAAATAGAACCTTAGGCTAATTGTCAGAATCCTTATTCATTAACAGTACGTCGAAACTCTGTCAAAATTTTATTTCTCCTAAAACTTCAAACCAAATTAAAATTAAATTAAAGAAACTGAAGAAAAGACTAAATCGAAACAAATTAAGAGGAGATCTACAACAAGCGGAGGAGATTCTAAGCATATTACAGAAGGGATAGTTTTTTTCCAAGTGAGTGGGTTCATGATCAGTAATCCAATTTGCATGTACTTAATTTTATTATATCCTATTTGATGTAGAATTGTTTAAACTAAATTGGAAACATTATTATTTAGATTTGGAATTTAACAGTGCTTATAACCTATATGAATATGGCCCTTTTTCTTTTAGTCTATACCTTGCTAATCTAAATCTGTTAGATAAGAAATGATTTAAGTTGAATATACTCTTTTTGTCAAATTAAAAATGAATTGATATAAATTTGTTGATGATAACCTAAAGTGAATATGAAGTTTTGAGAAATTGTAAGTGTGTATTCACAAATTTAGGTTCAGAGTAATTAGGGTTACTGTATGCCAAATTGTAATTAAAGTTTACTATAATCGATTTGGGGATGTCGATAATTAACAACAAACAAACAACGATAATTGATAATTAAAAATACACATTAACCACCCTGACCGATCGACAACAAGCAGTTGACAGCTCAAGTAACTATAAGTTAACCGGTTTGGATTCTGGGCATGCCCTGAACCTATGCCTAAATCCCAAGTTATAAATTAAATTGTATTATTTATCATATATATATATATATGTTAAAAATAAGTAGGGAAACTAGTTCCTTATGTTGGCGATGCTTGGATATTATGGGACTGGATAAATGCTATTTATTCAACAGGGTCAAATTCGACTGGGGCGATTCTATCACAAATTGCACTCATAGAAGGTTCTATAGTGGATGCACAACACTAATGATGATGCCTGGAAAGTGTGTGGCCCGACACTAATGGGAGTTCCTTGGTATTCACGAAAACATTGTGATATTGTGTTGTTGACGGATCCCAGCATGGTGCGGTAAGAGGCATTATGTTACCATTGAGAGGTAGACACAAATGCAGCGATTTTGAGACATTTTTGGCTTGAGTTGGCATTGAGGGCTCCCCCTTAATGCATAAATAAGATATGTGTATTCATAATTTGGGAAATGTAAGCCCAAGGTTGAAATTATAGGTAATCCTATGTTGAGATAGTTCCAGCAGCTATTGATCGATCCTTGGTTGTTTTGAGGTTTGATTACTTGTTCGACTCTAGGTATAAGCTTTCACAAGATGCTAGTGTAGGTGTTTTTAAAACTATACCCTTTAGATAAATGAAAAAAGAAATTCATAGACACTAATAGGACACCGTAGGTCCTATAGAGCATTAATGAAGTCAATTGCATGTGATCACCATTTAATAATAATGTAATTCATTCACCAGACTTTTGTCCGACCCACTCCTTTCTTTTCTTTTCCCCAACCATAGGTGGATAGGGCAGTAGGTGACAGGCCCAGAGATTAGTACGTGGAGAGACGAACTTAGCATTGGAGTTGCTTTTTATTTCCCATCACTCTCAATGTAACTATTTATCATACTTAAGACTTATCAGACTTTATTCTCTATTTCTGTGTACTCTGGATTATGACTATGTACTATTTTGACACTTTGTTTTCTGAGATATTTTCTGAGATGGATATTTTCTATATTTATATTTTTTTGCCTTCCGCTATAAGACCTGAAAGTGTAGAATGCCTTAGAGTTTATCTACATATTCTTAATCACTACAACAAAAATACTCTATTACAATGCCTTTTTTCCAACGGGCATTTTCTGCCCGTTGTAATAGAGGTCTATTACAACGGTCCATTCAAGACCGTTGTAATAGATGCTTATACAACACATTTTTTACAACTGACAATGGCTGCCCGTTGTAATAGAATGCTATTACAACTGTCCTTTTATGTCCGTTGTAATAGATTCCAAATTTTACAACGTTCACAAAATGACCGTTGTAATAGTTACCAATTTTACAACACTCATATAGTACCCGTTGTAAGAGGTCCGAGCAGCATTTTAATAGACTTTTTACTTTCCCGTTATTAGAGAATCATATTCGTTTTTTCACGAAATAATGGCGACTGGTGACCCGTCCTCATCAAATCCCTAATTCAAATCGCCTTCGTTCCTCGTCCTCCTCAAATCCATAATTTCCAATTGCCTTCGTTCGGCCTCCTCCGCCTCCTCCGTCTTGATTTCTATTAGATCTTGCTCGAGTGATGTCGAATCAGAGGTCAGTAATCTCATAGCTGGAAAGAGGCCGCCTCCGCCAGCGGTGAAACCTGAGGCTAAGAAATCAAAGAAGAGCGATGTCGTGGTCTCCAAGAAGAAGAACTAGAAGGAGACCAATAACGTGGAGATGGATGGTGATAAAGCGGAGAAGAAGGCGGGGTCTGTCGTCACTGAAGCTTGGTGAGTTTTTTCTCATTTTTAGGTAAAGCTAGGGGTATTCTTGATTTATGAAGCTAAGAAGAAGAAGAAGCCATAGAATCGTTCTTTATCCTCTAATAAATATGTTAACTTGTTGTTTTTATATGTCCAATTAGGCGTAACCCAAGTTATTGATCATTTTACCGTATGCTTTATATTGAGTTAAGGGAAACACTATGAATTTTGGATCTGTTTTTTTTTATTTATAAAGTTAATTTTAAAGAAAAAACAAATACTCTTTTTCCGTTGTTGGATACTATCAATGGAGAACAATCATAAATAGATTTGGACTGTATTTTTGTGTTTTCTTGGATGTAACGGTGCTCTACTCCTATAAGGTGTTGTATCTTGATTTGCTGATATATTTGCAGAGAGGATAATCTGGCAGCAAGGTGCAAACTTTAGTGAACTTTAGCAAACTTTATAAAAAACACTCACTCTATATCCCTGTCCATGTCTGTACTATGCATGAGGAGGCTCAATGTAGCATGAGACCTTGTGTTGCAATTCCCTGTATTTTATTATTATTACTAATATTAGGAACCGTGCTAATTAAGTACATGAGTTTCACCATTTAACAGTATATTGTTTTGATCTTTTAGTTGCATGAATGTTTATAGATTGTAGGCTCTGCCCAAGTCCATTTTTTTCCACCAATTAGCTGGAGAAAAGTTGTATAAAACAAACATATATAACTAACATGTAGTGCTCCCAACGTAGACTCGAACTCGCACTTCAACTAGATTGGAGATAGAGAACTAACATATATAACTAACATGTTGTCATAAGTCTATATTGTTGCCCCAACCCAAGGGGTCTGATTGCAGGTTAGTCTCATCACTAAGCATTATTGATAAAAAATTGTTGGTAAATCTACTTAAGTTCTCAAAACACACTAGGTATAGTTTTCTTTATAAACTAGACTAGATGAATTTATAAATCAATCGTCAACCACCAAGTTAATTCTACTTGGAAAGTGTAACAATCTCCAATTTTAACGATTTGAATATATAAATAATTTATTTAAATATTTAATCGTTAATTAACGAAACACCCATTGTATTCGAATTTTCAAAACAGATGAAATAGAACTAAAAGCACTCACCGTTGAGACTTGAGACCCAATTCCATCACGAGACAAATGAGTATAAATATCTTTGCATTAGGGCTGGAATGGTAAAATAACGATTTTTGTCAGAGACTTCAAATTAGGCTCCCATAACCGTGGATTTTTGACGCATCTCGGTAGGTATTCACATAAAATGCAATAGTAGTTTTGGACCATTAACGGTTCTGAACGTTTCCAAGATTTGTCGTATAAATAATGAAAGCAAATAATTAATCGTATTCTCAAAACAGAGTAAATTAAACATTCACTGTGCATCCTATCCATGTCTGTTCAACGCATGAGGACCCAATCTAGCAAGGGGGCCTTATTTTGCAATTCCGAACACTCTATCATCATCATAATCATCATTGTTATTATCATTATTGGTTAACTTTTTTAATTATACTTGTGAGATTTTTATGCTAACATCTAAAGATATATCAGTAAACTGTAAGTTTAAGCTCCTAAGTAGAGGTCCCTTGTGTATCTTAAAATTCAAATGAGGCCAGCGTGCAATGAAAAGGTCTGCTGTATGTGTAATAAATCGGTATTTCTAACAACCATTTGCAAATGCTGAAACGCACAACATTTTCTACCAGTGTTAGCCAAATCCACAAGCATAATTCAATATTGGTCCATGCACTGTGTTATTTTTCTTTTCTTTTTCATTTACACCAGTGCATGCAATCCAAAATTGGAAAAATAATTGAATAAATTTTGAGTCCTGTAGGAAACTTCAGTTGTTATATATAAAAATAAAAAGTGAACATATGCAGCAGCTGACATTTCTGAATGGAGAAGCAGTATTGCGTTACATAAAATAGTATGGATATTCAAACTGCTATGGATTCAGTTATACTCTTTCTAATATAATAACTCATACAAACAGAGTAAACAAGCAAGCTCTCCACACTGCTTTTACATCAAATATAAAGTTTCAGGGAGTGGTGCCAAAACCAACATAAGAAGGATTGGGAACTTCATAACCAGTATTAGGAACAAAAGTGTCGTCATTTCCGGGAATATACTGACCGTTGGATGCAGCTGGCCCGCTATGATCAAAATCCCCTACACCACCATTTCCATTAGACCCTTCTCCAACTCCATTACCATTTCCATTAGATCCTTCTCCAACTCCATTACCATTTCCATTAGATCCATCTCCAACTCCATTACCATTTCCACCAGTGCCTACACCAAACACAAAACCTGCACCATGCACCGATCCCATGCTCACACCTACTCCACTTAAGCAATCTTTTTCTAACTTGTCATTGCTTTTGTTTCCTATAGGGACTGAACGACCTGCAGTGCTTACTATAAAGAGCACACGATGATGGAGCAGATGATCGAAACCGATGCCCAGTTGCAGTCTGCTTTGGACTACGCATGTTCTCAACAAGGGGTCGACTGCAGTGCAATTCAACCTGGTGGTCCATGCTATGAACCCGCAACGGTTTAGTCTCATGCAGCTTATGCTATGAACCAGCTGTATCAGGTAATGGGTCGCAATTCCTGGAACTGCGACTTCAGTCAAACAGCTGTGCTTACTTCTGATAATCCAATTAAGCTTCTCTTAATTGCTTATCTGCTCAAAAGTACGGTGACTTTGGTTTCTTTTTATAACTATATGAACTTTTTGATTTCATATATAATATATAGACAATGCTTTTTAAGTTGGCTGAACAGTTTGTTGTGTTGGTGTCACTACCCTCAACTTTTCAACTTAAGAATTGAAAACATAAAAGTAATATAAGTATTTCTGTTTCACCCTTACATTCATTCAAACCTTACCTAATTTGTCAATGTTAGAATAGTAGTGTACCATTAAAAGAACTTTCATGAAACCGTTTCAACTTTTTTTCCATGCCTTATGCGGATATTCAAACTTGTTGAAGTAAAGTTGGTATATAATTGAAATGTAATGGATGGGAAATATCATAGAAACTAGCAATTGACCAATCGTGTTGCAATTTCTTTGTACAGGTTATGATACATGTGTGTACACAGGAAGTTGATAAAGTGAATACTGTGATACTTCTTTAAAGGATGGGAGAATAAAAAATGCATTAGATCCTAATAATATCATAAACCCTGGGAAGCTAATCCCCCCTCACGTATGCTTATGAGGTAATCTTTCTGTAGTATTCAAAGACTATTTCACCTGGCACGTGCACAGTGTAGGGGTAGTGGTTTGGGTTGCTTGTTGGCTGTTCGTTGTATTGTGCACGTGCACAGTGTAGGGGTGATAGGCAGTGTTTATGTGATTATAACTGTTCTTTTTTATGTTTTATAAAGAAATGTACAGTGCATAGTGAAAATGTAAATGAAATGCAAACACACTTGAAATGAAATGATTTTGGTTGTTTTATGATAATATTTATTATTCGTTAAATTATTCATTATTGGTATGGATGTATGCTGCTGTAATTTTATTTTAAAATTTGCATTTATTTTGCAACGGTCAGAAACCGTTGCAATATCATATATTACAACGGGCATTGTCCGTTGTAAAAAGGTGTTTTACAACAGGGCATTGCCCGTTGTAAAAAGTTTTATTACAACGGGCATTGCCCGTTGTAAAATATGGTCAATCTATTACAACATCGCCTATTACAACGGTCGGCTGCCCATTGTGGAACACATATTACAACGGGCATTGCCCGTTGTAAAAAGCTTGTTTTGTTGTAGTGAATCTCTATAATGTTTAAAAATCTAGCTAGCTCGTACTTCTTGGCATCGACGCGAGTCCGAAAGCCACCTTGGGCTTTGAATTATTGTGTAAGGAGGTGCGAGTTGTCACATTAACGTTGTAAGGCATAGGTTACTGCCATTATTAACTTTCATATTCAAGATATCAATGTTTAGTTTTGGTATCCCTTCAAAAATTAATCTTTTATTTTTTTCAAAAATATTACAACAATCTCTTTCAAATTTATTTCGAAACCTTTATCACAAAGCTGACTAATAAGAAGTAGATTATGTTTTAAATTTAACTAAATAAGCATTAGTGATTAAGTAGAATTTGGATTACCATTATTGCCGACGTCCCCTATTCGAATGATATATCCTTTGGAGTTATCACCGAACGATATGGTTCCCTCATCGATTGGTTTGATATTGATCAACATATTGGAGTTTCCTGTCATATGGTTGGAACATCCGTTGTTTAGGGTCCACCTTCTCTTCTTACTAGTATGTGTGAATACCTGCAAAAAATATAAAATATTTATTGGTACCCACTTTCTACGTTAGGGTCCTGGGGTCAAGTTTTAGGTAACCATACCTAGAAGGATTTGGTAGGACCTTTGAAAAGATAGTTACTATTATTATGAACATCAGAAGAAAATAAATTTCTACGTGTTTCTTTCTTATTACATTGTTATTTGTTTTGGAACCCATACATTAATACCCTTATTTTCAGAAATTCCATTTTCCCTTTTATAGTTATTACTAGATTTTTTAAAGTTTTTGTATAGCGAGCTATATTTCTTTGGAATTTTCTGATTTTTATTTTTCTTGAAACACAAGCTATTTTTATTATGAGCTGGTTTAGAAATTTTTATTAGAATTTATAAATTTTCTTGACCTTTATTAAATTTGAAATATTTGTAGAAAGCTTTTCTAATTTTTCTTTATATTCTAAATTTTCACATTTTTAGAGTATCAATATTTGACCTTAATTCACAATTTTCTTTTGATATCTTGATGTTTTCTACTTTGTATATCTTAAACTATTCTCAAGAACACAAATTTTAATTGTCAAATTTCAAATGAGTTTTGTTAGATTTCAAATTTTTTTATTTTCTAAGTAGACCATTATTTTTATATTTTAAATCAATAATTTCATTTTCTAAACACTCAATTTTAGAAAGCAAATTATCATTAAAATATTTTAAATTTTTATTTATATCTTTTAGTGAATCAAATTCTTTGGATAAATCTAACTTTTCTTGACATAGTTTTTGATTCTCAATAATTTCTTCAAAAATTATTTTTTCTTCTTTTAGCAAAGTTAATTCTAAATTAACCTTATATAAAGTTACTAATGTTTCTATATGGGGTTTTCTAAGATTTCTAAATTGTTTATTTAATTCCGCTCCAAATTCAAAGAGTTCATTATAAGTTAAGTCAGATTGTACGTCATCTTGTGGCTACACAATAGACGTTTGCTTGCTCTTTATTGCTATCACTATTCAAGGAGGTTAAAGACTCGAAATCATCTTATGTGGCTTGGAAAGCAGAATTCTTTTTGAATTTTTCAAATTTGTTTTTGCTCTTGAAATCGTTCTATCCATTATTCTTCATGGGACAATCTTTTATTATGTGTCTGAATGTATTGCAACCAAAGCATTTGAGTACAGAATTATTTCCATTATTGTTTCCTTTGTTCACTTGCTTTTTAAACTTCTTGTATTTCTTTGCAGAGAAAATGAATTCATTTTCATCAAGTTCGGAATCTTCTTTAACCTGGAATGCTATAGTCGTTTTCTCTTGATTCTGTATTTTTCTTGCTTGTAAATTCATTTCATAGGCCATTAAATTTCTGATTAACTCCTCTACTTTGAGTTGTAAAAGATCGTTAGTTTCTTCAATTGCTAACACTTTTCTTTCCCAATCATTTGTCAAGGAGTTTACAATTTTTGTGACTATATCAAACTTAGATATATTTTCTCCTAAACTTACTAATGCATGTGTAATATCTTGTAATCAGAAGTCATATCCGAAATATTTTCTCATTATAAAATTTTGAAATTGATTTCTTAACCTAGCAATTTTAAATTATTTGACCTTATTTGAGCTTTGATAGGTTACTTGTAAAGTGTGCCAAATGTCATATGGAGTTTTGCAAATTATAACTCTAGTAAATTCATTTTTGTCTAAATCATAAAATAGTATGTTCATAGCTTTTGATTTACTTGTAGAAGTGGTTTTTTGGTCAATGGTCCTTGTGCTTATGGGTGTGGTAGGTGCTGTAAATTGAGTTTATGTAGCATCCTAAATTTCAAGAACATTTGCTTCCATATAGATTCTCATTCTAGTTGACCAAAAATTATAATCACTGCCTGTAAATAGTGGAGATCGTGCAGTAGACCGACCTTCAGCAAATGTGCTTATGTGTGCCATATTACTAGTTATTTGATAAACTATGTTACAGTTTATGAATGCACCTGCTCTGATACCAAATGAAAGTGTGTAGGATCGTATACTCTATAGCTAGTTAATACTGTAGTGTATAAGTAATATGATATGCTAGATATACGAGTAAAACAAATTAAAAAGATTTTTACACCAGACTTTTATACTGGTTCGGAGCACTGTCCTACGACCGGTCTCAAAATCTCTTATCTTGGCTATTACTTACTAACACCCTCGTTTGCCCAGAGGAATAGGCTTATACACTTGCTTGAGCCGCTGAATAGGACTTCAACTACTAATAGAATAATATCCAATTTGACTTGTGATGTGTTCTTTTATAACACAGATATGTCACTAATGAGTACACCCTTCCTATAATCTCCATTGATAATGGTGAATGGAAGTGTAGATATTAGAAAGTATAAGATTGTTTTTTAACGCCTTTGAATTCTCAAAGAATTTGGAGTATAGAGATCAAGAGAAATAAAAAGTTGTTTTTTATTGTTTAAAATCAAACTTATATATAGTGTTTGAAGACTTCTAATGAAGGGTCATCACCATTTGAGAAGATACAACCATTGATGAACTATAGTGCCTCTTTAAACACAAAGATGACTGTTTTATAAAAAGTGGCCATTATAGTAAGTTAGACGTCTAAATTTGGACATAGACGTCTAAATTTTCACTGTGTTAAAATAGACGGTTTGAAAATCCACTATATTTAAATGTCTAAATTTTAAACTGGACGTCTAAAAGTTTATTTAGACATCTAGTTTTGGATTTAGACATCCAAATAACAAGAAAAAAAATGAAATTTCTAATTTTTTGAAAAACTTTTGATATATATATATATATATATATATGTATTTGGTGTATGTGTGCGTGTTTGTCAAAGGAGATTGTTTATATATTTATATCTATGACACTACACGACTCATGATTCTTACAATGATTTGAGCTCTTTGTAGGTATCTCATGTTATCAACTCTTTGGTAGGATAATTAATCTATAAATATGTTCTGTAGAAAGATGTGGAACTTACAATATGTAATGACTCGTATTTTTAACGCTTTAAAAATACTAAATTAAATAAAATTTTAATTAAAAATCCGATAGAAATAAAATTTTACGATTTATTAGATGGAAATCTCTGTGTATATAAGTTACAAATCCAAAACCAATTTCGATAAGACCGATAATGAAAAACATATTAAAAACGTAATGTAATAATATGAATAGTTGTAACCAATAACAGAAACCAAAATAATAATTTTAACGTAAGAAACGTGCGTTTTGTGTTAAATGAAATTTTCGTTAAATAAAAATAAACAATAAAATTTCGGAACGAAAATTCGATATTTAAAATGCGTCTATTTAAACATAGGAAATTGTAAAGTTTCGTCAGAAAATATGAAAGTAAATTTCAGTCACGTCATTGCGGTTTAAATCGGTTAAAAAGTAATGAAAATAAAATTTTTTCGAAACCTAAATATTTTTACATAGAAAAATTCTAAACCATCTTCTGAGGAAGATGTCATTTATCGTTTTTCAAAATTCGAACATCTTTAGCTCCGTCGATCTTATTTTTCAGCGTTTTTGCTGCATTTTCCGCTAATTGAAAATTCGAATTTTTGTAATTCAATCAAATCACTGATATTTGTATACCGTTTTGATCGTCTCGTCGTACTGATCTCTTCGGTATATTCGGTTCTGTGTTTTGGAGTCCGGTACACAGCGGAAACCGTGAAACGGTCAATCGTATCGGTTTCAAAATTTTAGCTTTTAAACTTCTTGTGACTATTCATTTCTCAAACGGCTAAAAATAAATAACCATCTGTCATTGAACTTTTGATTTTCTCTAACCATTAATGTTCCGCCACTTCAATTAAGTTTGTTTCGGTTCTTATGTTTTGGGTCGTTTAATTTCTTATGATATAGAATACATATCCAAGTTTTTTGTTTTTTCTAGCTTTCTACTTTATTTTTGTCTGCACCTATTCCCCTACCCCATCCTCCTCTTTTCTCATCTGTCCATTTTGAATTTGCTTGTGAAGATAATTTCCAAAGGATAGTTACACTGTTCACAAAATTTCTCTTTCTCCATCTTTCGGCTTCCATTATATAAAAAAAAAACTTGGCCATATTTTTCGCCACCCTCAAACTTGTGAAGCCACTTTCCTCTCCGCCTTCAACTAGCAGTCACTACCGAACCCGACCCTACTGCGCGAACAGCTCCTCTCTTCCCATAACACTCACAGCCGAGCGACGCAGCCAACTCCGGCCTTCCACCTAAACTGCCACCGACCGCATCTCCCCTTCTCTTTGCCAAGCCTCGCCCATTCTTCCAAACTGGCCGAGCTTCCAGCCTTGTATTCTGCTGCAGCCGAACTTATACCCTTGCTTCCTTTGTCTGTTTTCTTGCCTGTCTCCTTGCTATGCAGGTAACAGGATATATGTACGTACTGTTAAATAGTAGCCGTGTTAAGTAATTTTCATATGTTTTATTTTCAATTTCAGTCCATATGTTCGTATATGAGTCTAGCTTATGTATTATTATATTTATAGTTAGTATATATGTTTTATATGAATTGATATAAGATATGTTGTATTGAAAATTTTAGTTTCTTTCAAGGCTATATATATTGCTGTTATATAACAGTATATATATATATACATTTCATAAAATGTTTACAGTATGGGTTCAGCAATCTAGATTTGTACGTTATGTATACAAGTTATATATTGGTGTTTGTATACTATATTATTTATATTATAGTATGAAGTGATGATATATATTTATATTCTCTGTAGGGTCTGAATACATTTTTGTTGAACCTGTTCATCCACTTTGTTTTATTTTTGAATTGTATATAGATTTAAATTATCAGCTTATATGAAGTTGTGTATTTATATAGTAAATAATAGTTTGTTTAGCTATATACACATATATATGTGTATATGAAATTTCGAAAAAATATATATAATATTATATGGTGGTTATCTAGTATATGTCTGTAAAATTTCATTTCATTCGGATGTAATTTGTTACACCGTTTTGATGTCCGAAAATTGGACTGTTGAATGTTTTCAGCTGTACTTAGAATTATTCGCGTTGTTACAAACACGACCAGTGTCCATGTTTGACGCAGCGTATCTCTTTCATTTCCTATCGAAATTCAACGATTCTTTTTTTGATTGAAAGATGAGATTCTCTAGTTTACGCATGTAAAATTTCAGTCCAATTCAAGGCAGTTTGGTCCTCTGTTTTATACCCGAAATTTGCAACCAAACTGATTTTGCACTTGTTTGCACGTTTTTTTTTGAACAGCAGTTACACTTCATGTTCACGATATCATATTTCACTCATGTTTTATCGGAATGGGTTGATTCTATTTTTAAAAAAGAGTCGAAGTTACCTAGTTTATGCATGTCAAATTCCAGCAAAATCCGACATCGTTTGGTTAATGGTCGAGGATCTGGAATGGGTTGATTCTATTTTTTAAAAAGAGTCGAAGTTACCTGAGTTCATGTTTGACGCATCGTATCTCTTCCGTCTTACGTCGGAATATAGTGATTCCCTTTTTGTTTAAAAGATAAAGTTTTCTACTTTCTGTATATGAAATTTTAGCTTCATACGAGGTGGTTCAGTATTCTGTTTTTTACCTGAAAGTCAGACCCAGAGGGGTTTTCAAACCTGAACATTTGACAGTCGCAACATGGCCTTAGTCTATGTTCGTGACATCGTAACTTTTCTGGTCTCTTGTCCAAATCAAGTGATTCTTTTGCAGTTTGAAATACAAGATTTGATCTTTATTCATACCAAATTTCAGACCATTTCGATCTCGGTAGCACATAGAATTATATTGTTAAACTTTGACGCAGGACATGTTTTTTTTATTTGTTGCTATGTTGAATGTTTTGATTTGATTTCGGCAATTCCTATTTAACAGCTTTGCTTGTCGATTCGTGCCAATCTAGTTTATTTCGGAAGTTGTGCTTGCAATTCGTAACTCAACTTCGTTGTCTATTCTTGCTCCCCAGCCTCAAAATGTGAGCAATCACTCACGATTAACGTTCTTTTATTTATTAAATTTAATTTCAATTGAAATGACAAATTGAAATATGCTGCTATTAGTTATTTACACTGTTATATATGCTATTACCTGTATCTGTTCACCTATGACATCTGACACCATTATCTATCATTTATGCGATGATAATACAGTTTGGTTGATAATTGATTGATTGTTGATGTTTATATTGGACGTTAAATTGTTAATGTTAAAGTGATAAATAATATGCAATTGAATTGATATATGATAGCTAACCATATAAATTGAATCTATATGTTGAATTTGATTAGTTAAGTTTTGTATAATATGATCCCCTTTAAATGTTAAACTAGTTGACACGTAGAAATTTGGTTAAATATACCTTGAACCATTTAATGTATGTTGGAAACTTTTTGTAGTATGGAATTGAATAATTGATATCAAGTGAAGAACCGTTTAAATATTAATGTAATAATCTTTAATCTACATGAAATGATAGTGTAGATTCTAGAAATAATTATATTAATGTGCACAAACAACAATGTGAGTTAATACGATTATTTCGGGATTATTTGAATTGATTATTGTTGTTATTGATTGTTGTTATTGCTTGTTTATTTACTTTGACACCATCCCAGTTATTACACTGCAAGTTCTTTTTGCTATGTTTTGATTTGAATTAAATTGGAATCGGGTTGAAATGATAAATACCCAAATTGAACTTTGACCTAGGATAGAGAATTAAATAAAAAAACCGATTGGTCAATACTTTGATTTAAAAATAAAATGAAGATTTTATTTTAATAAATAATATGGTTTTGAAACGAAGTTGGAATTTGAATTTTAATTAAAGGAAATGTTAATATTTAATAATCTGAATCAAAATATTAACATAGTAGTTGATGAAAGAACGATGTTTTAAAATTTGAAATTATTAATAATTAAGTTTGAAATTATGTAATAATTAAGTTTTGAAATTATTTAATAATTAAATAAGATTGAATTATTTAATAATTAAATAAAATTGAATTCTTTATTAAGTAAAATTGAACTTCTTGAATAAGTGAAATTAAGTTTCTTTATTAATTGAGTTTTGAAATTTGTAACTAAGTAAATAAATAAGTGAAATTGAATTTCTTTAACAAGAAATAAAATGTGATTCATTGAAATTAATGTGAGACTTGTAATCGAAAGAATTGATTTGACGAATTTAAATTAATTCAAATTTGTAAGTTTTGATATAATGGAGTTGAACTTAAGTAATTGATTTAGTGAATTGAAAATTAAATAGAAATTGTTTGAATGATAAATTTACTTAACGAATATTGAATGAAATCGATAATTGAAGTTAAATTGATTTGAATGTTAAATTAAATTAATTTAAATGATTTCGGAATTAAACTTTTATACGAACTTGAATCAATATTTGAATTGTTTTAAATTGAAATTGAATTATAAGATTTTGAAATTATGATTTGGAAGTTTTGAAACGTAAATTTTGGAAATTGGTTTAGAAAGACAAATGAAATATTGGTTTATAAAATTCTAATTGAAATTGAATTTGATTTGGTTTGAAATATATTAAGCGACCAATCGGTGTAATAATTACGAAAGTTATTAAAAAGACCGGAATCGGTTAGGGACATACTCTCTGTCTAAACAGAAAACCACTTTAATAACTACACACGGAGTGTGATCCAGAATGAAGTGGTTGGAATGATGTACGTGATGACTGAAGAAAGAGAACGATAATGGAAAGCCTTGACACTTGTGTCAAATTGGAAATGACTAAAACAGGAGCCGTGCCGGGCCAAATGGGGGTTAGCTACCTCGAGCGAACACACTTCTTCGAAAACTACTCATTACTTGTTGTCGATTGGTGCACCCTTGATTTTGGGAGTGTTGTTTCGCGGTGTTGCAATCGCTGCGGCGATGCGTTCTCACCAGTCCGGATCAGGCAAACGGTAGTTTCACTACCTTGGGTATTGCCTCATGTGCCTTGTCATACTTGTATCCCTATATACGCGACCACTACCATTTGTTTTTTGTTATACCTGTGGAGTACTCCCTAATATCCCACTAGTTTACGGTGGAGTTACAGTGCTGTATAGTCTAAAACGCTTATATAAAATGTGTTAAGGGGGATAATGGTAACGCCTTAACACTATTTTGATACTTTATATTACTACATAGTAGATAGTTTAACGGGCCCTTAAAGGATGGTTATTCCAAACATCCTTTGAGTTACTTGTATTTCAGTTGCTATTTCACTTGAGTTGGATTTATTGATATAAGAATGTTAATCCTGACTCGAGTGTTTTGTGTTTTACCTTACGCTCGGGTCAGACTGTGTGTACCAGTATTCGAGACTCACCTTTGGAGTTGGAGCTTCGCTTGGAGATCCAGCTATCTATCCAGCTTTCAGATATTCAGTTGATTCCAGTGATGTATTCTGATATTGTATTTGATTATTGTATTCGAGACATCTGTTGTACCTTATTTAACTCTGATATGTATATAGTAGCTTCATGAACTACTATCTTTTGTTTCCGCTGCATTTATTACTCTGTGTCTGTGATCTGTGATTATTTTATTTACTGTATATGTTCAGTTTTTCCAATTTAAATTAACAATTCGGTATTTTGAATTATTCAAGTCCGACATGTGCGGATGCGAATAGTGCAAAATAGAGGGTCGTTACACAATATGTATATTTACATTGTAATTTGTATGAAGTGTGTCCAGTTTGAAATAGTAAATGTAAAATTTGATATATAACATTTGTAAAATTTAAAAATCATTTACTTTATATTTCTATAGGTAAATTTATAAACATACATTTTAAACAACTTAACAATGTTTTAAAATTTAAACAATAATATGTGTATGTATGTAGGTGTGTGTGTTTGTGTGTGTGTGTGTGTTTATATGTATATGTATATATATTAAATCAAAAAATACTGGTCGAAAGCATTATATATAAACTACAAATGATTTTGTATATCAATCGGCTATTAAGAGTATAACTGATATACGATCAACATGTTGTAATATATATGAAAATGGTGAAACACACACACACACACACACTAGATAAGGTATACACTGATCACTACATATAATTAAATAAGTCAAAGAATTATACCTTAGGAGATAGGGCCATAGAAACACAAGTTGGTCCAAATAGACTTCTTAGATCACTAAGATCTGCACATTTATTTGTAAGAGACAAGCGTGCTAACAACAAATTTAATTAAATTTGATTGAATGGATGTATTTGTGGTAAGAAAAATAATGGAGATGGGAGGAGGTATTTATAGCCAGGAAGAGAGAAGGATGGAGGCAAAAGTTGAAAAAAAAAGTGTAGGCCAAGGGCTTAAATGTATAGAGAGATCTAGGAACAAATATATGCATCTCTCTTACCAATTCGAAACCAATGAACTCCTTTGCCCCTCATTATTGACCGACCATCCATGAGCCCAAAATGGACTAAACAATCAACCCATTTTGTAATTTATTAAATTTAAATCCAATTTAAATCTTTATCGATATCGTATATCGATATATATATATATATATATATATATATATATATATAATATACACACCCAATAAGTTACTAACAACACTCTGAACAATTCTAGAGGCTATTCCATTTTACTAAACACATCACATAAAATAAATACTATAATAATTAATGTTTCATAAATATTAATTAATTTAATTAATTTATAGTTATTAAATCAACTAAATCAAGCGGTGTTTCAGAGACTGATTAGATTCGGTCGTATGACTCAAAGGTGTGAATTTATCCAGCAATTAATATTCAAACAATTCAAATACTAATGTTCACATATCACCTTAGCTAGTGGTGTGACAGTTTGACTTAATTCATCGCTTACGTATCTCATAAGTAAATTCTAAATTTACAAATTCAAGCGACACCTTTTAGTAATGATTATTTACACAAATTCTCTTCATCAACACTATATCATATTAGGACTTATGGAATTTAGTTTTCGTTAAAATTCCAATATCATCCATATTCAACTCGATTAGTCAATAAAAAAGTCATTGGTTCAATAATAACAATTATTATTAACCGTACTACTTTAGCTAGAGATTTTGACTTTGAGTTAACTATAGTTAACCGTGATACTAATCTTATACAACCAAGGAAACAAATTCTCAATTGAATCGTATTTCACTTCCTATGCTTCAATTTAGACCCAACTATTGTCGTTTGATGGACACTATGCCACGATTTAACTAAAATCAAAGTGGACCGTCTTTATTAAAGTTCAACAATATTCTCAGTCCAGAGAACTGTGTAATATCATCACTTGGGATTTCCTGTTTGACCTAGTTGTTATTAGCTAATAGGAAACTCTTAGATAAGTCATTGCATGATTATCCAATAACCACTTGTACGTAACTCCTTGGTGCCACCAGTAGCCATGAGTAATATGATGACAACAATTAGAGTGCGGTACGTACTCTAACCTCAATGAATTTATTGATATCCTCTCTCGAAACATCTTGACCAAGAATATTTAAAATAATATGTTATTCTATATAATGATAATTTTCTTATGGTTACAACTCTTTGTAACAATTATCATATAACATATTTTTTAAGGATTTTCTAATTATATACTTTAAATTAATTAATTACTTAATTAATTATATTATAATATACCAAAGTATACAGTAGAAATTAAATACCTTTACTATGAACATGATTATCATAGAGTTAGATATATATATATATACATATACATATATATATATATAACAAAGTACATAGTCGCCCCTACTGCATACCCCTAACTCTTTTAATCTCCTACTTGCAATTGGAGTCAACTATGGAATCTTATTTCTTCAATCAATTTTCTTATAACGATTGAGTTAGTCCCTTAGTGAACGAATAAGCTATGTTGTTTTGAATATCTAATATATCAATCAACTCTCTCTAATGCTGATAAACTTCCTTTATCATGTGGAATATTTCAGAGTATGGTTTCTAACTTCTAATGAGCTTAAGATTTTTTCACGATTAGTATCGCAACATTGTTATCATGTAACAGTGTTGTAGGATACTCAATATTTGGAATCACCTCTAGCTTAGTTACAAATTTATGCATATATATATACACACAATTCTTTTATTATTATGCTTATTCACAGTGATGTACATTGCCTAATTATCGAATTAGCCATAACCTCTTGTTTGGAATGTTTCATGCTCAAAGCTTCTTAACTAAGATAAATGTTGAATTTAACATTGATATACTGTACTTGATATCACTAATAAAATTCAAGTAAGAGTACTCCTTCACAAGGGGTATATTATTTCCATAAATAATTCTCTTGGATTTTGTATATAGACGAGAATACTTTTA
This sequence comes from Allium fistulosum, assembly GCA_030737815.1. NCBI lineage: Eukaryota > Viridiplantae > Streptophyta > Magnoliopsida > Asparagales > Amaryllidaceae > Allium > Allium fistulosum. Next base: position 1,533,462,437 of record CM060903.1, on the reverse strand, counting down.
ACTTCCATTTAGTGATCTTAATTCAGATTTAGTGCTTGCTTTGTGTATCAAACACATAATAAAAATGTGGTACTATAGACAATACAGGTATGATAATTCCTATTGCTTATGCATAAGAAATCCATCTTACATGCTTTATATTAAAAAATTTAATATGGTGTCTGCATTTTATACTGATTATAAAAGATGTAATCTGTAACAACCCAGAGTTTTATAGCCGTTGAATCTGGTCAAATGACAATTTAATTCGATTAGCAATTGCAAATGAAGTTTTAAATTTGAGTGAAATTCTTTTATAAATTGTTAAAAGGGATTGTGGGCTTTAAAAATTTAATTGGCCCAAATCTTTCTCTTGTTACCGTGATAAGGGTATAACCCGATCCCCTCTTCCATTTGGAATTTCAAACCCTAAATCAAACAAAATACGAACGAAAATAAATGGCGGTCGTTCCCTTCTTACTCAATTCGAAATTGTTCCCTTCACTTCCTTTTTTATTGCTAACCCCAAAAACCAAAATGGAATGAGAGAATAATGGCAGCTAGGTTTCGAATTCGACCTCGCTCGATTTTTGGTGGCCTCGGCTTCAATTTCGACGTTCGTCTCCAAATTTAGGGCTTCGGCGTTCGTTCGATTCTTCGATCAATCTTCGCTCGTCTTCCTCTTGCTCACGGCTGATTCTAATTTCTTCGAACAAGGTGAGTAATTTTATTACTCACATCTAATTTAAAGTCATACGATTTGATTCCCATGGTTTTGATTTTTGTTAGAAATTGTTTCTTCGAATTCTCTGGACTTCGAGCTGATTTTATTTGCATGGTCATTAAAGTGTTGGTTTTGGGATTGTTCAATTTTTACCATTTCTTTGGCATTGAACTGATTGACTTCGGTCACTTGAATTTGTAGTTTGGTTGACACTTGAATCTTGGCTTAAGTGACATACACACCATGTTAATTAAAAATGTGGTCGGGTCTTCACGTAGTTGCTGTCTTAGGTGCAGTTTATACTTGTCGACTGTTCATCCTTGTGTCACTTTATAATTTGTAGTTACGCCTGTTTTAGTGGCACTGCCTATTTACCTCGAGACAGTATTACTTGTATACTGACAGGTCCATATTGCAATTGCATTTGGTTTTGATGTATTATCCATTTTGCATTAGTCCACTTGAAGTTGTTGTTAGGCACATTACTCACATTTAACTAGTATTGCATGAAAATGCTATCATTGTCCTTGTAGTTTCAGACCTGCACATGCCTGTGCCATTTCTTTGTTCACCTTTGATTCATTTTGCCATGTACAGTTGGTTTTGTACATCCTTGTGTACATATCCAATAATTACTTGGTTGGAGCTTCATGCTATCGCCACTTACTTAGTGCACTGTAAAGTCTTAGTTGTATGGTCTCTCTTGCATGGCTCTGGTCCTATGCTATTGTACATAACTGCACTATTATTTGCATATAAACTTGGGCACTGGTTGTACTTGTCTCTGTTTCGAGTCGGGCATTTTGGAAGTTTTCATTTGCTCGAATTAGGTGAGCTTGGTTTGTTGGTTCATTGTTTCGAGTTGATGCCATTGTGGTTATTACTGCGGTATGATTATGATGTTAATACTGTCCAGTTTACAGTACTATATTATGTTGCAATTCGTTCATTCGGGTTTTGAGGCTGTTTGCACGCAGTTGCAATTTAGTCATTTTTGTTGTTATCGCACTTGAGTTGAACCCGGATTCGGGGTTTGACCTTGTGATCATTTGTGACTTTCGCTGAGCTTTTGTGTTTCTCCTACGATAGTGGCGAGGCAGTACACGCGTGCGTGTACTGCAGCCCTATCAGATTTGATAGTTTTAAATTGATGTTTCGATTTGTTGAATTGTTTCGTGGGTTAATTTTAATGTTTTGGAGTTGTATTCTGATTTGGATTGTTGATTTGTCATTTAACACTGTTTAGTGTTATATCTGCCGTTATCCAATTCTCGTATCGAGAGTTGGATATACGAGACTTCTGTGACTGTCGTCTATTTGATATTGATTATTATTGCTACTGTGCATTAATAACTGAGTTTGAATTAGACTGACCCGTGTATTATTTTCTTTTGAATTTAATACTCGGGTCAGACCCGAGTTATTTCAGGTTGTAGATTTCCTTCTTTGAGTTGTTGTTCGAGATTTGAAGACTTTTCACATCTTCTGAAGTTGTCAATGTCATTTTGTAGTAGTCGTGTCATTGTATAGAACGATATGTATTCATGTATATTAGTCGATAATGTACTTGTATATATAACTTCTAGAGTCGACAGTTGTAGTTGTATCATATGTATTGTGTCAACTATGTATTAACTGACATCAGTTATATATACGAGACTTTTGTTTTTATCCGTATTCCGCATTTATATTATCTGTGTTATTGTTATATCTAATGTCCTAAACTATTATGAACCGTCGTAGTTCGTTTTATGCTAGTATTGGGGGTGTCGATGGGAGTAAATAAATAATAGATGAAAAATAAAAAGTATATACTACTTCTATCGAGATAACCAATAGTAGTGTAAGGCCAATTACGGATGGTCGCTCCTATCCAGCCTTATTCTTCGTAATAATAGACAGTATTTCTTTTAATACTCTTTGTTATTATGAGCATAGAGGTGGGGCGTCACAGTTGGTATCAGAGCTTGGGGTTTTTGGACATAATATAAAACATAACTTGGATGGAACATATGTTACAACTATTGGTCGATGTTTTATCTGTGATTTGAGTCAAAACTAAAGTTTTGAAATTTTGATAAAATTGTGTTCTTATGATTTGATTGATTTGTGTTTTATTTATCAGAGTGCGCAGCGGAAACAGTGAAACTGTCTTCGCTAAGTACAGCTGATAATCTTTTCGATTTACAAATCGAAATACGAAATTGATATGAATTTCATTTGTTGTTTACATAGCTGTAATTATTTTGTTTCTTTGAGAATTTCGAATCCGAATTGAGGATTCGAAGAAATTACAGTTATGTGATTTTTGTTAAAATTTCCGCTGGCTTTCTTTTGTACTAATCATCTATTGATTAGCTTTTGCTGTTTTGAGTTGTCTTCATTGACGATACACTCTAATGATTTCCTTGTTTATATTGTAATGTGCGTGCAAATGAATTGCACGTTACTGTATTTATTTTACGTTGAACCGATGCTAGGTTATGAAACGTATTTCGTTGCCGTTATTTTTATAACGGGATTTTTACACCAATGCTAAATTTTTGAAGCATGGTGTTTTGTGACATTTAGATGAATGAAAATTCTCTGATATTACATTTTGATGTAAATTATTTTGATGTGATTTTGACGTTTTAAAACTACTGTCGCTTTGGCTTCAGTAACCGTCAAATTTTAAAAGTGGATTTTCAAGCGGTTATTCCGCAATGCTGTTTTGTGACCGTTTTTACGGTATTTTGAGAAGTACAATTTCCTTATCGAAATTGTTACCGATTTCCTGTTTTAATCACGTGATTGGAAAATCGTTTTAAAATGAAAATTGTTTTATAAAATTTTAGCAGTTTGCGTTTTCAAAAGAATGAGAAAGCGACTTAAACGATTCAGCAAAATCGAGGATTATGACCCCTTTCTTTTACTGTTTCGCTTAACTCCGGACTTGTTCAGTTGAGGATGTGAATTGTTATTTTTACAAAATAAATAAAATTATTTTCAGAAATTTTACAGTTTGCGATTTCAAAAGAATGAGAAAGCGATTTAAACGTTTCAGCAAAATCAAGGACTATGACCCCTTTCTTTTACTGATTCGCTTAATTCCGGACTTGTCCGTTTGAGAATGTAAAATGTATTTTTACAAAATACACAATTTTGCACTTTCAAGGAAACGATGAAGAGAATCAAACGATTTAGTAAAACACGTGGTATGGGACATGTGCGTTTGCTATTTCGGTTAATTCCGGACTCGTTAATTGAAATATTTTGATGTTTTCGTGTGCTTTCGAGCCACTATGAGGACCTTCGGGTCATTTGTTGGGCTTTCGGGCCACTCTGATGGACCTTCGGGTCAAATACCAGTACTAGACCTTCGGGTCACTCTGCGGACCTTCGGGTCAATCTGATGGGCGCCAAAATTATGTTGAGTACTTGGTAGGCTTCGGCCATTTGTTGATGCACGTGCGGCGAATTAAAAACTCGCCATCTGATGGGATCGATCCAAGCTTTTATGTTGATTTTCTAGTCTTCTTAATTGATTTCTAGATATTTGTTGTTTCCAATTATCTACAGGTAATTGGATATTTGTTGATATGAGTTCTGATTATCGTTTTTGATAATCGGATATTTGTTGTTTCTAATTATCGCTTGTGATAATTAGATATTTGTTGATATGAGTTCTGATTATCGTTTTTGATAATCGGATATTTGTTGTTTCTAATTATCGCTTGTGATAATTAGATATTTGTTGATATGAGTTCTGATTATCGTTTTTGATAATCAGATATTTGTTGTTTCTAATTATCGCTTGTGATAATTAGATATTTGTTGATATGAGTTCTGATTATCGTTTTTGATAATCGGATATTTGTTGTTTCTAATTATCGCTTGTGATAATTAGATATTTGTTGATATGAGTTCTGATTATCGTTTTTGATAATCGGATATTTGTTGTTTCTAATTATCGCTTGTGATAATTAGATATTTGTTGATATGAGTTCTGATTATCGTTTTTGATAATCGGATATTTGTTGTTTCTAATTATCGCTTATGATAATTAGATATTTGTTGATATGAGTTCTGATTATCGTTTTTGATAATCGGATATTTGTTGTTTCTAATTATCGCTTGTGATAATTAGATATTTGTTGATATGAGTTCTGATTATCGTTTTTGATAATCGGATATTTGTTGTTTCTAATTATCGCTTGTGATAATTAGATATTTGTTGATATGAGTTCTGATTATCGTTTTTGATAATCGGATATTTGTTGTTTCTAATTATCGCTTGTGATAATTAGATATTTGTTGATATGAGTTCTGATTATCGTTTTCGGTAATAGGATATTTGTTGCTTTTAATTATCGCTTTTGATAATTAAATATTTATTGATTTGAGATTTAATTATCGCTTGAGATAATTAAATATTTGTTGATTTTAGATTTAATTATCGCTTGAGATAATTAAATATTTGTTGATTTGAGATTTACTTATCGCCTGAGATAATTAAATATTTGTTGATTTTAGATTTAATTATCGCTTGAGATAATTAAATATTTGCTGATTTGAAATTTAATTATCGCCTGAGATAATTAAATATTGGTTGATTTGAATTTGATTATCGCTTGAGATAATCAAATATTTGTTGAATTTAAAATTTGATTATCGCTTGAGATAATCAAATATTTGTTGAATTTGAAATTTGATTATCGCTTTTGATAATCGAATATTTGTTGATTTGAGAAATTTGATTATCGTTTTTGATAATCGAATATTTGTTGAATTTGGAATTTGAGTATCGCTTGAGATAATCAAATATTTGTTGAATTTGAAATTTGATTATCGCTTTTGATAATCGAATATTTGTTGAATTTGAAATTTGATTATCGCTTGAGATAATCAAATATTTGTTGAATTTAAAATTTGATTATCGTTTTTGATAATTGAATATTTTTTGATTTGAAATTTTAAATTACCGGTTGTAGTAATTAGATATGTGCTGATTTGTTTTCTGATTATCGGTTGAGATAATTAGATAAATTGATGTTTGCTGATTTTATAGTCTCCAATTGATTCTAGAATATGCTGATTATGAAGTTCGTGTTTTCTATTTATCCGTTCGACAACTAGATATTTGCAGTTTTGCGAATGGTGATTTGTACTTTCTATTCATCTCTGTTGTTAATTAGATTTCGTTGAGAATTTGTAAATTTCTTTTATGAAAGTAAAAGATTCCTTTGGTGTTTGTGTTCTCGATCTTTATTTTTCTAGCTTAACCAGTTTATGTTAGAAGAATAATCGTTATAGACGACTTTCATTATGAAAATTGCGGGGACGCAATTCTTATAAGGAGGGGAGTCTGTAACAACCCAGAGTTTTATAGCCGTTGAATCTGGTCAAATGACAATTTATTTCGATTAGCAATTGCAAATGAAGTTTTAAATTTGAGTGAAATTCTTTTATAAATTGTTAAAAGGGATTGTGGGCTTTAAAAATTTAATTGGCCCAAATCTTTCTCTTGTTACCGTGATAAGGGTATAACCCGATCCCCTCTTCCATTTGGAATTTCAAACCCTAAATCAAACAAAATACGAACGAAAATAAATGGCGGTCGTTCCCTTCTTACTCAATTCGAAATTGTTCCCTTCACTTCCTTTTTTATTGCTAACCCCAAAAACCAAAATGGAATGAGAGAATAATGGCAGCTAGGTTTCGAATTCGACCTCGCTCGATTTTTGGTGGCCTCGGCTTCAATTTCGACGTTCGTCTCCAAATTTAGGGCTTCGGCGTTCGTTCGATTCTTCGATCAATCTTCACTCGTCTTCCTCTTGCTCACGGCTGATTCTAATTTCTTCGAACAAGGTGAGTAATTTTATTACTCACATCTAATTTAAAGTCATACGATTTGATTCCCATGGTTTTGATTTTTGTTAGAAATTGTTTCTTCGAATTCTCTGGACTTCGAGCTGATTTTATTTGCATGGTCATTACAGTGTTGGTTTTGGGATTGTTCAATTTTTACCATTTCTTTGGCATTGAACTGATTGACTTCGGTCACTTGAATTTGTAGTTTGGTTGACACTTGAATCTTGGCTTAAGTGACATACACACCATGTTAATTAAAAATGTGGTCGGGTCTTCACGTAGTTGCTGTCTTAGGTGCAGTTTATACTTGTCGACTGTTCATCCTTGTGTCACTTTATAATTTGTAGTTACGCCTGTTTTAGTGGCACTGCCTATTTACCTCGAGACAGTATTACTTGTATACTGACAGGTCCATATTGCAATTGCATTTGGTCTTGATGTATTATCCATTTTGCATTAGTCCACTTGAAGTTGTTGCTAGGCACATTACTCACATTTAACTAGTATTGCATGAAAATGCTATCATTGTCCTTGTAGTTTCAGACCTGCACATGCCTGTGCCATTTCTTTGTTCACCTTTGATTCATTTTGCCATGTACAGTTGGTTTTGTACATCCTTGTGTACATATCCAATAATTACTTGGTTGGAGCTTCATGCTATCGCCACTTACTTAGTGCACTGTAAAGTCTTAGTTGTATGGTCTCTCTTGCATGGCTCTGGTCCTATGCTATTGTACATAACTGCACTATTATTTGCATATAAACTTGGGCACTGGTTGTACTTGTCTCTGTTTCGAGTCTGACATTTTGGAAGTTTTCATTTGCTCGAATTAGGTGAGCTTGGTTTGTTGGTTCATTGTTTCGAGTTGATGCCATTGTGGTTATTACTGCGGTATGATTATGATGTTAATACTGTCCAGTTTACAGTACTATATTATGTTGCAATTCGTTCATTCGTGTTTTGAGGCTGTTTGCACGCAGTTGCAATTTAGTCATTTGTGTTGTTATCGCACTTGAGTTGAACCCGGATTCGGGGTTTGACCTTGTGATCATTTGTGACTTTCGCTGAGCTTTTGTGTTTCTCCTACGATAGTGGCGAGGCAGTACACGCGTGCGTGTACTGCAGCCCTATCAGATTTGACAGTTTTAAATTGATGTTTCGATTTGTTGAATTGTTTCGTGGGTTAATTTCAATGTTTTGGAGTTGTATTCTGATTTGGATTGTTGATTTGTCATTTAACACTGTTTAGTGTTATATCTGCCATTATCCAATTCTCGTATCGAGAGTTGGATATACGAGACTTCTGTGACTGTCGTCTATTTGATATTGATTATTATTGCTACTGTGCATTAATAACTGAGTTTGAATTAGACTGACCCGTGTATTATTTTCTTTTGAATTTAATACTCGGGTCAGACCCGAGTTATTTCAGGTTGTAGATTTCCTTCTTTGAGTTGCTGTTCGAGATTTGAAGACTTTTCAAATCTTCTGAAGTTGTCAGTGTCATTTTGTAGTAGTCGTGTCATTGTATAGAACGATATGTATTCATGTATATTAGTCGATAATGTACTTGTATATATAACTTCTAGAGTCGACAGTTGTAGTTGTATCATATGTATTGTGTCAACTATGTATTAACTGACATCAGTTATATATACGAGACTTTTGTTTTTATCCATGTTCCGCATTTATATTATCTGTGTTATTGTTATATCTAATGTCCTAAACTATTATGAACCGTCGTAGTTCGTTTTATGCTAGTATTGGGGGTGTCGATGGGAGTAAATAAATAATAGATGAAAAATAAAAAGTATATACTACTTCTATCGAGATAACCAATAGTAGTGTAAGGCCAATTACGGATGGTCGCTCCTATCCAGCCTTATTCTTCGTAATAATAGACAGTATTTCTTTTAATACTCTTTGTTATTATGAGCATAGAGGTGGGGCGTCACATAATCTTTAAATGTAATGTCGAGTATTAAACATCCAAACTATTTTATATTTCTACCGAAATACTTTTTCAGCTCTGATTCTTATGAAATGATACTTTCGGATCAGTTTTGGGATCATATCCAAAACTCACAAACTCAGTGTTGCTCCCATCTACTTTGAGACATTTTGGTTGCTATGTTCAATAGTCCATTCTAAATCATTATTATAATTTTTTTTCAACATGTATGTACCAAAACTAGAAATCATATCAGCGATAATTCTGCAAGTAAAATTTAAATTAATTTAAGAATGTTGAAAGATGAACCAGTTATATTAATTTCAACAATTGAAATTTACCATGTTTATTATTATCAACATTGCTAACTATATTCCAATTGCATTAGTCTTTCTCTCGAAGACACATTTATGGATGATGGATCCTATCCTTTCGGATATAATATCAAAATCGTATTTTGATAATCTACTTGGAATCCTTTTCAGATTTGTGTATCGTGCCATATGGCGGAGTCGGTATTCTTCATGGATTGTTGACAATTGGCAAATTTATCCTCTCGACATCGATAAGAAAATTATAGTTCATCTTTAATGGGCAGGAATTCTTATTAGACACTCAAATGTGTTGTGCCCATTTAGATTTATCAATTTTATTTCATTCTTTATAATCGGTTTTATTTTTTGACTGTATATGAATCCATTTTAGTACCAATAATTTCTAAAAGAAATTCCATCATCACCAAATTGGCATATTTTGAATCAACAATTGTTTCTCTATGCAAAGGAATAGGTATTTATAAATATTTTATGAAGTGTCTTTATATATGTACAATATTGGTTTTTTTAGTTTGCAAAACTTATGTTAGTAACATAAATTAATCATCCAATGTTGGTCGGCGCTAAACTACTTTGGGGTGATCCACACAAGATACCTCATGAATAGATATCATGCACAACCTCTCGACTTACACAGCCTGTCAACTCCTTGACCTAGGATATGTAAGGGTTTCTTAGCAAGTCTTATTTTGTATGGTCTTCTAAGTTATTTTTAGATGAAATTAAGTTGAACCTTTATACTTACTTTTAACTATACATGTAACGACCCGCCATTTTGGACCATTCGCATCCATTATAAGTGTATAGGTAGACACTCATGCCGGAGTTGAATTGCTCAAAATACCGCGTTGTTAATTTAAATTTGGCTGAACATATACCATAAATAAATAATCACAGATCACAGAAACAGAGTAATAAGTGCAGCGGAAATAAAAGAGATAGTAGTTCATGAAGCTACTATATGAATATATAAGATACATCAGAGTTTACAACAGAAGAGTAATACGATACATCAGATACAAATCAGAATACGTCACTGGAATCATCGAGTACTGAAAGCAGAATAGATGGCTGGATCTTCAAGCAAAGCTCCAACTTTAAAGGTGAGTCTCGAATACTGGTACACTCAGTCTGACCCGAGCGTAAAGCAAAATACAAAACACTCGAGTCAGGATTAACATTCTTATATTAAGAAATCCAACTCAAGTGAAATAGCAATTGAAATACAAGTAACTCAAAGGATGTTTGGAATAACCATCCTTTAAGGATCCGTTAAACTATCTACTAGGTAGTAATGTACGATAAGTAGATAATGTCTATCAGTAATATGTAAAGATATCAAAATAGCGTTAAGTCATGGCCCATTCCACCCTTAACACATTTTTATTCCCAAAAGCATATACAAGACCGTAGTTTCCCCAAAATCGGAAGTCACCAGAGGGCAATCCATATACTAAAGGTACAAATCAAAATCGTAGTGGTCGCGCATAAATGGAATACAAGTATGACAAGGCACATGAGGCTATACCCAAGGTAGTGATACTACCGTTCGCCTGATCCGGACTGGTGAGAACGCAACGCCGCAGCGCCCGCAACACCGTGAAACAACACTCCCAAAATCAAGGGTGCACCAATCGACAACAAGTATAAGTAGTTCGAAGAAGTGTGTCCACTTGAGGTATCAATCCTCCATTGGCCCGGCACAGCTCCTGTTTTAGTCATTTCCAATTTGACACAAGTGTCAAGGCTATCCATTATCGTTCTCTTTCTTCAGTCAGCACGTACATCATTCCAACCACTTCATTCTGGATCATCACTCCGCGCATAGTTATTAAAGTGGTTTTCGGTTTAGATAGAGAGTATACCCATAACCGAATTCCGGTCTCTTTAATAACTTTCGTAATTATTACACCGATTGGTCGTTTATAATGTTTCAAAACCAAATCAATTTCAATCCAATTAGAATTTGAAACCCAACATTTCATTTGTCTTTCTAAACCAATTTCTAAATTTCCATTTCAAAACTTTCAAATTACCATTTCAAAACCTTATAGTTCAATTTCAATATCTATTTAAACCATTCAAATATTGATTCAAGTTCGTATATAAGTTTCATTCCGAAATCATTTGATTTAATTTAATTTAACATTCAAATCAATTTAACTTCATTTATCGATTTCATTCAATATTCGTTAAGTGAATTTTCCATTCAAAACAATTTCTATTAAATTTCCAATTCATTATTTAAATTCAACTTCATTATATCAAAACTTACAAATTTAATTAAATTAAATTCATCGAACCAAATTCTTTAAATTTCAAGTCTTACATTAATTCAATAGATCACATTTTATTTCTTGTTAAAGAAATTCAATTTCACTTATTTACTTTCTTAAATAATTTCCAAAACTTAATTAATAAAGAAACTCAATTTCAATTATTTACGAAGTAAAATTCACCTATTCAAAAGTTCAATTTTTCTTATTTAAAGAAATCCAATTCAATTTAATCATTAAATAATTCAATCTTATTTAATTATTAAATAAATCAAAACTTAATTATTAAATAATTTCAAAGTTTAATAATTTCAAACTTAATTATAATTTCAAACTTAATTATTAAATCATTTCAAAGTTTAATAATTTCGAACTAAATTCAATTAATTTCTCAAATTAAACAACATACTTCCATCAATTTCATTGTTAACATTTTGTTTCAGATTATTAAATATTAACATTTTCCTTTCATTAAAATTCAAATTTCAACTTCATTTCAAAACCATATTATTTGTTCAAATAAAAATCTTCAATTATTTTCAAATCAAATTATTGACCAATCGGGTTTTTATTTAATTTTCTATCCTAGGTCAAAGTTTAATTTGGGTATTTATCATTTCAACCCGATTCCAATTCAATTCAAAAATCAAAACATAACAAAGGGAACTTGCAGTGTGATAACTGGGATGGTGTCAAAGTAAATAAACAAGCAATAACAACAATCAATATCAATCCAATAATCAATTCAAATAATCCCGAAATAACCGTATTAATTCGCATTGTTATTTGTACGAATTAATATAATTATTTCTAGAATCTACACTATCATTTCATGTAGATTAAAGATTATTACATTACGGTTTTACTTGTCATTAAATTTAAATTTCATACATCATCAATTTAACAACATACATTCAGTGGTTCAAAATGTAATTAAACAAATCCTACGTGTTAATAAATTTAACAGTTAAAGGGGTCATATTATACAAATGTCAGTTAATCAAATTTAACATTTAATTATCCTATATCAAATTCAATTTCATACTATTTATCATTTTAACATTAACAATATAACGTCCAATATAAACATCAACAATCAATAAATTATCAACCAAACTGTATTATCATTGCATAAATAATTAACAGATAATGGTGTCAGATGTCACAGGTGAACTGATACAGGCAATAGCATATATAACAGTGTATTTAACTAACAGCAGCATATTTCAATTGTCGTTTCAATTGAAATCAAATTTAATAAATAACAGAACGTTAATCGTGAGTGAGTGCTCACCTTTCGAGGCTAGAGGAATTTGACAAAGAAAATAAGCTATTGATTCCGAAGCAATGCCAGATGGATACGCTTTGAGGGAGAAAACAGGCACGACGAACAAAGCTGATAGATAAGGAATTTGATAAGAACAAATAGATATAAAACTCAAAGTCTAATATTAACTCATAAAAGAAATCTTAATTATATATTTCAAAATCAATAAACAAAATCTTTATAGCATACTTGATAAAAAAAATCAAACATTTACATAAAAGAAATCTTTATACCACTATTTATACAAAACATGGTATAAAACTTAGCTGTAGCCCATAGGTTTACGTAACATATGTTTATTGGTATATATGTAAATATAAACTAACTGAAATCTTATATTCTGTAGAAATCTTATATTCTGAATAACAAATACTATCAATAATATAATATACTATAAGTATATCACAGCACACGCAACCTATATAACAATCATATATATAAATCCAAGACAAAGTAACTATGTATACTTATAAATATCAAAATACGCAGCACCTTGTACTAGGTAGCTGCAACTTTATATATAGGTAGATCTATAATACAAGACATCCACTACAACTCTATATATAAATTGTACAATACTATTTATACTAACAGGAAGCCTACACTAACTAGATATAATATATACATAGAATAGACATAGACTAGTATATAAATTTTATACTTTATAATACTTAAACAATGCTAGATGGTCACGTATAAATCATGTCTGACATATACAAACTAAAACAACACATTGTGTATATCATATACACCACACAGCCTATATATATACAAATCCCAACCCATTACAAAAAGTTTATATAGACTCATTTATATAATCACGCATATACTCTGTACCGAAGAGATTATATATATAATACTGTTATTATAAACTAATATAATTTAAAACATAGGTAGCATATTATATAAACTTTACATTATTAAAACTTGTATACTGTGCAACATATCCAGTATGAGTTTATGTAATAATATATATAACACTTACAGTATAACCAGTAGTACTAATAATATAGCTTGCTTGCAAAGTAAATATATATACTAATATATCTTCAAAATAAAATAAATTAATGTAAACAAAGTAAACAAACTTATATAACCTATATATATGTAACAGAGCATCTATATACAACCTACGTATGCTAGAGAATATAAGCTGTTAGTATAGGAAGGCGAATAATGTATAAATAACAACTTACAAAGAGAATAAAGGAAGAGAGGCGACAACCATATACGCTGCAATGAAACGACAAGCGGTTGCTTTGATGGTGCTTCGGGTGGTGGGAATTCGAAGGGATGATCTCGGCCATGGAAAGAAATAAGGCGGGGTGGACAAAGCTGTCGGGCAGAGGCCGATTGCGTTACATGGAAAGAGGCGGAGGCTGTCACTGGACGTGGGTACGCGGTCTCGGCATTTGCGTGGAAGGGGAGGCACAGGCAGGTCGAGCAAGGGAGATGTGGCAACGAAAATGGATGGGTGGCTAGCGTTTAGGTGGAAAGGAGGTTTGATGTCAGGGTGTTCGGCTACTCGAGTTGAAGTGGTGATGGGTTTTGGCCTCAGGAGCATTCGGGTTTGGTGTGCTAGAAGGTGGAAATGGCGGAGAAGGGAATAGAAGGGGCGGGCTGACAGGTGGGTGTGGATTCGTGTGGAGGCGTGAGAGATGAGATGCGGAAGGGAATGAGCAGAGGAAGAGGGGAGAAGGTCGAGAGGCTGTTGCTTTGATCGGTGGGGTGATGGTCTTGGCAAAGGCAGGCACGAAGCGGTGGTGGTCGGAGGTGCCGAGATTGGTGATGGAGCACGGCTGCTGTCGGTATGTGTGATGAGGAGGAGCAGGCGGTTGCATGCTTGGTGGAAGGGGTCGGCAAAGACGTGGAAGAGATGGGCTTTGGGTTAGAGTGGTGAAGGGATCTCGGCTGCAAGGCTTGGCTGATGTGCTGCGTGATGGAGGAGGCAAGCGGAGGAGATGGACGGTACTCTGGTGGTTGTTGCCCGTGCTCGCGTGGAGGGTGGGATGGCCGAAGTGGTCAGGGAAAAACGAGGCTGCTTGGTGGCGAAAGGTAAAAGGGCTTCGCTGTCTTCGAGTTGCGTTGCCTTGGGTTGTGGGAAGCTATACGTGCAAGGATGGTGGAGACGAGAAGGAAAGAGAGGGGAAGGGTGGGTTTCACTGGAAGGGGAATGGAGATGACAGCCTGGGTTATTATGAAGTTTATACAATACGTATATTTTCAAAAATATGAACAGAACAAAAGAAAGAAGATGACTAAAAGGACATATCCGTACATATAAAGTTTGAAAGGGTATGGAGAGCAACAGTCACGCCTATTGGTTTCAGGAATATTAAATGTTCACAGCTGTTTGATTCAAGCTGATAACGAATAGTCACCAGAAATTTTAAAAGACTCGGTTGCGGAACCGATACGCTAAGCGTTCCGCAGACCGCACCGCACACCGGTCTCCGAAATACAGAAGTGAATATACCGCAGAGATCCGTACGACGAGATGATCATATTGGAATACAGATAACAATGGAATGATTGAATTTTTAAAAATTCGAATTTTCTACTGGCGGAAAATGCAAGAAAAACGTTGAAAAATAAGATCGACGGAGCCAAAGATGTCCGAATTTGGAAAAACGACAAACTGACATCTTGCTCAGAAGATGGTTTAGAATTTTTCTATGTAAAAATATTTTGGTTTCGGAAACATTTTATTTTCAACGCTTTTTAACTGATTGAATTGAAGTGAATTTACGCGCGAAATAAACTTTCATATTTTCGGACGAAAATTTACCAGTTGCTATGTTTAACTAGACGTATTTCAAATATTAAATTTTTATTTCAAAATTTTATCTTTTAAAATTTTACAAAATTTCAACTAATTACGTTATTAAAACAGTTGAAATTTACGGGTCGTTACACTCTCCCCCACTCAAAACTTTTCGTCCCCGAAAAGGAACGAGGTAGGAGAATAGAAACAACCAGAAAGAAAAATAGATTTGAAATACAAAATAACAATTAATTTAAACCATATAAATTCAAATTTAAATTAATTGATATTCAATAATTGATTTAATCCATTTGATTTCACTAAAATCAATCTCGACTATTTCTAAATTCATTATCTTATAATCCCATTTTCTTCAATTTACAATTTCTAAAACCATAAATTTGAATAGTCTTTTACTATAATCGTATTTTCTTCAACAATTTTAAATTCTTCTTTATTCCAAATTACTGTTAAGTTTATTTCACTTAATATATCTTATTACATATATTTAAACCATATAAATTAATTTAAACCATATACATTTCAATTTAAATTAATTTATATTCATTAATTGATTTCAAATTCAAGGTATTTCCATAAGTTGATCTAATTTCAATTTATTAATTCTTTCAAAACAAATTTATTAATTTATTAACTGAGTTTACTTATTATCCTATCTAACTCTATTAACATCTTAATAATCAAAATTTAGTGTATAACATTTATTATAAACACTTAATTTTTATTTATAAATTCAATTTATCTTATATGTTATCCAATTACATATTCAACTTCTGAATAATTTAGGTACGTTGTATTAGAATGCAGTTGAACAATATACGAATAAAATTTCCAAATTCAACTATTCAAGTTTAAATATTTATTCCAAATTTTGGTTTTATTTATAATTAAAATCATTTTTTTAACAAAATTTAAGAATTAGATTTCCGATTAACTTTAAACAATTTAGAGATATATATAATATTTTTATATCAAATCAAATTAAATTTTAAAATAAGATACCTATATATATGTAAATCAAAATATACTGAAGAAATTCAAATCAAAATAATTTTTTTTTCAAAACAAAACCGTAGCAAAGCTACAGAATGGTTTCTTCACTTCGAAACTCGAAAATGAATGTCGATGATGCGGCCGTCATCACCAAAATTATTTTCCAGCGACAAAGAGAAGAGCACTGATTTCAACATTTTAAAATTCTTTGAAAACGATTTCTATTCGAAAATATTTTCAATAATATATACTTTAAAATTTTAAAACCAAAGTTCGAAATCACCGGAAACTAAATTCTCAAATTTCTGAATTAAATTCATTTCAAATTCCAAATCAATTTATAAACCGTATTTATAAATCCATTTAAAACAATAAATGATAGTCAAATCTTATCATTTCAAACAAACAATTTAATTAACTTATTAAATTCCAGAAAATTTTACTTATATTTTCACAATATAATCAAACAAGTTTATTTCATTTTCCAAATTTGAAAATAATATTGTGTCAGTTTGCTCTGTTTCAAGTGTTTTGGAAATCCTATCGATAGCGTTGATCAGACGAATCAATCGGAAACCCAAATCAACATCAACAACTCAAACAACACAGCATATATTAAAACATTTATATATTAGTTTACAAATACATTTCTTTGCTCGACGATACAGGAATGAATTTCCAAAATAAAGATAGGGATTCAAATTTTTGTTGACTCAAATCAAAGTGAATTTTGATTCGAAAATAAGTTCGAAACAAAGATATGATGATGAATATAACAAAGTAGGAAGATTGATAAGTTTATATAAATCACGGGCAACCTTAACCGGGTCGACCGTGACTTCAAGAATAAGATCGTTGTAGAATTCCAAGGTAAATCGACATTCAATCTCGAGGAATAGAATTCAGGTATAGCAGGAGATGGATAGCATCGTAAACCGAGGATACAGAAATCTCCGGTGAATCGATGCCTATTATAAAGGATTTTTACTCCTTTACGAATCATTCGAAGATTGGTGAGACCACCGATCTATTATAGATTACATTCAGAATGGAGTTATGGGGTGCTCCAGAATTGAAAGAAGACGAATTGTGAAAGGCACGGAATGAATTTCAGAACCGAGGGGAACGTTCCAACATTCAAAGGAATTGAGTCAAAGGAAGAGATTGAAACTCGAATGAGAGTGATTCTGTAAATACATTTACCCTATGTGTTAAGTTTTTCCTAGAGCTACCAAAGCTCTGATACCAACTGTAACGACGCGCCATTTTGGACCATTCGCATCCATTATAAGTGTATAGGTAGACACTCATGCCGGAGTTGAATTGCTCAAAATACCGCGTTGTTAATTTAAATTTGGCAAAACTGAACATATACCATAAATAAATAATCACAGATCACAGAAACAGAGTAATAAGTGCAACGGAAATAAAAGAGATAGTAGTTCATGAAGCTACTATATGAATATATAAGATACATCAGAGTTTACAACAGAAGAGTAATACGATACATCAGATACAAATCAGAATACATCACTGGAATCATCGAGTACTGAAAGCAGAATAGATGGCTGGATCTTCAAGCAAAGCTCCAACTTCAAAGGTGAGTCTCGAATACTGGTACACTCAGTCTGACTCGAGCGTAAAGAAAAATACAAAACTCTCGAGTCAGGATTAACATTCTTATATTAATAAATCCAACTCAAGTGAAATAGCAATTGAAATACAAGTAACTCAAAGGATGTTTGGAATAACCATCCTTTAAGGATCCGTTAAACTATCTACTAGGTAGTAATGTACGATAAGTAGATAATGTCTATCAGTAATATGTAAAGATATCAAAATAGCGTTAAGTCATGGCCCATTCCACCCTTAACACATTTTTATTCCCAAAAGCATATACAAGACCGTAGTTTCCCCAAAACCGGAAGTCACCAGAGGGCAATCCATATACTAAAGGTACAAATCAAAATCGTAGTGGTCGCGCATAAATGGAATACAAGTATGACAAGGCACATGAGGCTATACCCAAGGTAGTGATACTACCGTTCGCCTGATCCGGACTGGTGAGAACGCAACGCCGCAGCGCCCGCAACACCGTGAAACAACACTCCCAAAATCAAGGGTGCACCAATCGACAACAAGTATAAGTAGTTCGAAGAAGTGTGTCCACTTGAGGTATCAATCCTCCATTGGCCCGGCACAGCTCCTGTTTTAGTCATTTCCAATTTGACACAAGTGTCAAGGCTATCCATTATCGTTCTCTTTCTTCAGTCAGCACGTACATCATTCTAACCACTTCATTCTGGATCATCACTCCGCGCATAGTTATTAAAGTGGTTTTCGGTTTAGATAGAGAGTATACCCATAACCGAATTCCGGTCTCTTTAATAACTTTCGTAATTATTACACCGATTGGTCGTTTATAATGTTTCAAAACCAAATCAATTTCAATTCAATTAGAATTTGCAACCCAACATTTCATTTGTCTTTCTAAACCAATTTCTAAATTTCCGTTTCAAAACTTTCAAATTACCATTTCAAAACCTTATAGTTCAATTTCAATATCTATTTAAACCATTCAAATATTGATTCAAGTTCGTATATAAGTTTCATTTCGAAATCATTTGATTTAATTTAATTTAACATTCAAATCAATTTAACTTCATTTATCGATTTCATTCAATATTCGTTAAGTGAATTTTCCATTCAAAACAATTTCTATTAAATTTCCAATTCATTATTTAAATTCAACTTCATTATATCAAAACTTACAAATTTAATTAAATTAAATTCATCGAACCAAATTCTTTAAATTTCAAGTCTTACATTAATTCATAGATCACATTTTATTTCTTGTTAAAGAAATTCAATTTCACTTATTTACTTTCTTAAATAATTTCCAAAACTTAATTAATAAAGAAACTCAATTTCAATTATTTACGAAGTAAAATTCACCTATTCAAAAGTTCAATTTTTCTTATTTAAAGAAATCCAATTCAATTTAATCATTAAATAATTCAATCTTATTTAATTATTAAATAAATCAAAACTTAATTATTAAATAATTTCAAAGTTTAATAATTTCAAACTTAATTATAATTTCAAACTTAATTATTAAATCATTTCAAAGTTTAATAATTTCGAACTAAATTCAATTAATTTCTCAAATTAAACAACATACTTCCATCAATTTCATTGTTAACATTTTGTTTCAGATTATTAAATATTAACATTTTCCTTTCATTAAAATTCAAATTTCAACTTCATTTCAAAACCATATTATTTGTTCAAATAAAAATCTTCAATTATTTTCAAATCAAATTATTGACCAATCGGGTTTTTATTTAATTTTCTATCCTAGGTCAAAGTTTAATTTGGGTATTTATCATTTCAACCCGATTCCAATTCAATTCAAAAATCAAATCATAACAAAGGGAACTTACAGTGTGATAACTGGGATGGTGTCAAAGTAAATAAACAAGCAATAACAATAATCAATATCAATCCAATAATCAATTCAAATAATCCCGAAATAACCGTATTAATTCGCATTGTTATTTGTACGAATTAATATAATTATTTCTAGAATCTACACTATCATTTCATGTAGATTAAATATTATTACATTACGGTTTTACTTGTCATTAAATTTAAATTTCATACATCATCAATTTAACAACATACATTCAGTGGTTCAAAATGTAATTAAACAAATCCTACGTGTTAATAAATTTAACAGTTAAAGGGGTCATATTATACAAATGTCAGTTAATCAAATTTAACATTTAATTATCCTATATCAAATTCAATTTCATACTGTTTATCATTTTAACATTAACAATTTAACGTCCAATATAAACATCAACAATCAATAAATTATCAACCAAACTGTATTATCATTGCATAAATAATTAACAAATAATGGTGTCAGATGTCACAGGTGAACTGATACAGGCAATAGCATATATAACAGTGTATTTAACTAACAGCAGCATATTTCAATTGTCGTTTCAATTGAAATCAAATTTAATAAATAACAGAACGTTAATCGTGAGTGAGTGCTCACCTTTCGAGGCTAGAGGAATTTGACAAAGAAAATAAGCTATTGATTCCGAAGCAATGCCAGATGGATACGCTTTGAGGGAGAAAACAGGCACGACGAACAAAGCTGATAGATAAGGAATTTGATAAGAACAAATAGATATAAAACTCAAAGTCTAATATTAACTCATAAAAGAAATCTTAATTATATATTTCAAAATCAATAAACAAAATCTTTATAGCATACTTGATAAAAAAAAATCAAACATTTACATAAAAGAAATCTTTATACCACTATTTATACAAAACATGGTATAAAACTTAGCTGTAGCCCATAGGTTTACGTAACATATGTTTATTGGTATATATATAAATATAAACTAACTGAAATCTTATATTCTGTAGAAATCTTATATTCTGAATAACAAATACTATCAATAATATAATATACTATAAGTATATCACAGCACACGCAACCTATATAACAATCATATATATAAATCCAAGACAAAGTAACTATGTATACTTATAAATATCAAAATACGCAGCACCTTGTACTTTGTAGCTGCAACTTTATATATAGGTAGATCTATAATACAAGACATCCACTACAACTCTATATATAAATTGTACAATACTATTTATACTAATAGGAAGCCTACACTAACTAGATATAATATAGACATAGAATAGACATAGACTAGTATATAAATTTTATACTTTATAATACTTAAACAATGCCAGATGGTCACGTATAAATCATGTCTGACATATACAAACTAAAACAACACATTGTGTATATCATATACACCACACAGCCTATATATATACAAATCCCAACCCATTACAAAAAGTTTATATAGACTCATTTATATAATCACGCATATACTCTGTACCGAAGAGATTATATATATAATACTGTTATTATAAACTAATATAATTTAAAACATAGGTAGCATATTATATAAACTTTACATTATTAAAACTTGTATACTGTGCAACATATCCAGTATGAGTTTATGTAATAATATATATAACACTTACAGTATAACCAGTAGAACTAATAATATAGCTTGCTTGCAAAGTAAATATATATACTAATATACCTTCAAAATAAAATAAATTAAAGTAAACAAAGTAAACAAACTTATATAACCTATATATATGTAACAGAGCATCTATATACAACCTACGTATGCTAGAGAATATAAGCTGTTAGTATAGGAAGGCGAATAATGTATAAATAACAACTTACAAAGAGAATAAAGGAAGAGAGGCGACAACCATATACTCGGCAATGAAACGACAGGCGGTTGCTTTGATGGTGCTTCGGGTGGTGGGAATTCGAAGGGATGATCTCGGCCATGGAAAGAAATAAGGCGGGGTGGACAAGCTGTCGGGCAGAGGCCGGTTGCGTTACATGGAAAGAGGCGGAGGCTGTCACTGGACGTGGGTACGCGGTCTCGGCATTTGCGTGGAAGGGGAGGCACAGGCAGGTCGAGCAAGGGAGATGTGGCAACGAAAATGGATGGGTGGCTAGCGTTTAGGTGGAAAGGAGGTTTGATGTCAGGGTGTTCGGCTACTCGAGTTGAAGTGGTGATGGGTTTCGGCCTCAGGAGCATTCGGGTTTGGTGTGCTAGAAGGTGGAAATGGCGGAGAAGGGAATAGAAGGGGCGGGCTGACAGGTGGGTGTGGATTCGTGTGGAGGTGTGAGAGAGGAGATGCGGAAGGGAATGAGCAGAGGAAGAGGGGAGAAGGTCGAGAGGCTGTTGCTTTGATCGGTGGGGTGATGGTCTTGGCAAAGGCAGGCACGAAGCGGTGGTGGTCGGAGGTGCCGAGATTGGTGATGGAGCACGGCTGCTGTCGGTATGTGTGATGAGGAGGAGCAGGCGATTGCATGCTTGGTGGAAGGGGTCGGCAAAGACGTGGAAGAGATGGGCTTTGGGTTAGAGTGGGTGAAGGGATCTCGGCTGCAAGGCTTGGCTGATGTGCTGCGTGATGGAGGAGGCAAGCGGAGGAGATGGACGGTACTCTGGTGGTTGTTGCCCGTGCTCGCGTGGAGGGTGGGATGGCCGAAGTGGTCAGGGAAAAACGAGGCTGCTTGGTGGTGAAAGGTAAAAGGGCTTCGCTGTCTTCGAGTTGCGTTGCCTTGGGTTGTGGGAAGCTATACGTGCAAGGATGGTGGAGACGAGAAGGAAAGAGAGGGGAAGGGTGGGTTTCACTGGAAGGGGAATGAAGATGACAGCCTGGGTTATTATGAAGTTTATACAATACGTATATTTTCAAAAATATGAACAGAACAAAAGAAAGAAGATGACTAAAAGGACATATCCGTACATATAAAGTTTGAAAGGGTATGGAGAGCAACAGTCACGCCTATTGGTTTCAGGAATATTAAATGTTCACAGCTGTTTGATTCAAGCTGATAACGAATAGTCACCAGAAATTTTAAAAGACTCGGTTGCGGAACCGATACGCTAAGCGTTCCGCAGACCGCACCGCACACCGGTCTCCGAAATACAGAAGTGAATATACCGCAGAGATCCGTACGACGAGATGATCATATTGGAATACAGATAACAATGGAATGATTGAATTTTTAAAAATTCGAATTTTCTACTGGCGGAAAATGCAAGAAAAACGTTGAAAAATAAGATCGACGGAGCCAAAGATGTCCGAATTTGGAAAAACGACAAACTGACATCTTGCTCAGAAGATGGTTAGAATTTTTCTATGTAAAAATATTTTGGTTTCGGAAACATTTTATTTTCAACGCTTTTTAACTGATTGAATTGAAGTGAATTTACGCGCGAAATAAACTTTCATATTTTCGGACGAAAATTTACCAGTTGCTATGTTTAACTAGACGTATTTCAAATATTAAATTTTTATTTCAAAATTTTATCTTTTAAAATTTTACAAAATTTCAACTAATTACGTTATTAAAACAGTTGAAATTTACGGGTCGTTACAATACATCTAACATAAATAAGTTAATTCAACTTCACTCTTCATTAATCATAACTTGTCCAACAAAGTCTAATTACTCCTTATAATTACATCGTTATGTATCATAGGAAGGAGTGAAATTCAAGATTGATTCTTATTCGTTTTAGGTACATTTGGACTTCCTTCCAATACACTTACCTATTCGATCAAGTCGAATTCTTTTATTTCCTTTGCGTGTTATATTTTCTACTTCCATTTGTATATTCAATGAACTTATCATAAATATACTGCTTGTGTATCAAATACAAATATTTTATTTCTATGATAATTCATCTTTGAATTTAACAAAGTAAGTGGATCCATTTTGGTTCATTGGACTTTGAACTGCATACATCTATACGCATTAATCAGAAGAGTTCAACAACTCTTATGTTGCACCCACTAAATTTAAGCTTGGCTCTTAATCATTTGAGATACAATTCACCGGTACCATTTGATTCATAATTATATAAATAGAGAATTATTTCTCAAAATTGTGGCTTAGTCCATAATTCTAAAATAATTATAAAATTTCAAATACTTCGGTATTTTCGATTGCATCACTTTATTATGAAAATAAGTAGTGTTATTTTAGTTTTATCTTATAACAAATAATAGCATTCGTATTGAAATGAAACTATGTCTGTTTTCAGTCAATACTGAAAATAGTTATTATTTTATAAATAATATTTGGTATGTTTATGAAAACAGTTTTTCATAACTTGATGCGTCTAATAAGAAGTGTTATATGATATGCTCCTACTATTTCCTCCATTACTATAACAACTTAAGAAATATGAAGCTATATTCAACACTTATTATGAAATTTTATTTCATACACTATAACTAATTTGCAGTTAATAATTTCATATCAAATATCTTGAACTTAAAGAAATAGCTTTCATATAAAATAATTCTATATGAAAAGACATTTGGAATAGAAATTACATTTCTCATTCTATATTAAGTATCTTTTAGTACTTCATACAATTCTCGTTTCCAATGTTTCTTTATGAAGCAAAGGTGACCATTCACTCTCTTCATCCCATTTATACCTAATTTACATCCAATCTTATACATTTGTTTTCCCTTTCAAATGGTTGAACCATTCAAAGAAAACCCTTACCACAAGACCATAACAAACTCTTTATAAAAATGCACTTGGTCATCCTTAATATTTAAGGATATCAAATAAGCTACACTTTATGTAAACTAATCAAACTGACATTCTAGTGACCGAATTCCTATATTCATCTTGTAACTCTTGGTCTAGTGCTACATCTAACATAACAAGATCCTTATTGCAATCAATCGTATTGAATGCATGATCTCACATAATTTTTTACTTGCTCAATTCTATTGAGTTAATTTCATCGAGGTTTCCTATATTAATAATCATGAATATTCACCATATAAAGTTTACATGTGATCGAATATGGATCCAATATCCATATTCTATATTGCTTAAGAGTTTAAAACTCATAGAAGACAGCACATGGTCTCGAGCAAATAAAATGGTTTTTACCAAGGTACAAATGTATTTAGTAGTTATACAATTTGGCTCTTCCATGAGTCTTAAATTAACAAGCCGAAAGATTTATTGCTAAGTGTATATTTATATTTCTGTTGTCAATCTTAACTATGATTATATGTATATTCTAACTGATAAGCATTTTATCAATATTAGTTGCACAAATTTATCGAAATATATTATTTTAACTTCTATCACATATATTATTATAATATTAAAAGGGATAAAAATGTTTATTTCATCATTCTAATAAGAATCCCACTAGATTTTCATGTTCATCTAAACTCTAAGAGAAAACATTGAAATCTTTCAATTTCTCCAATGGTCATTAGGTTTCGCTTGCCTTGGGATTCTGACCTTCAGGAAGCTCAACAAATCAAAGGCCTACATGCGATGGATAACACCTTATTAGTTGCATCATATATAACTCCTAACTTATGGTATTTGTCCTAATCACATCTCGACCTTAAAGTAAGATCAACAAATCAAGAGAAATTATTCATTCGTACCTACGATTTCACGACGGTCTATGTATAATGCATGTACCATGAGGCAAGTTCAATAAATGTGTGTATGTATCTTACCTTCTCCAGTCAATATATTAATATTACTACACATAACATTTATTGCTTGAGGAAATCTCAATGACTAAAGAGTATGAAAGTAATCTATTAATATTGTAACGACCCGCTATTTTGGACCATTCAAATCGACAATAAATCCACACATGTCTGACTTGAATAATTCAAAATATCAGATTATTAATTTAAATTTGGCAAAACTCAACATATGCAGTAAATAAATCAATCACAGAATCACAGACATAGAGTAAATACAATAATACGCAGCGGAATAGATAAAATAGTAGTTCATGAAGCTACAATATAAACATCAGAGTTAGAAATAAAATACAACAGAATATCTCAAATGCAGTGAAGTCTTCGGTACAACAGATGACTTTTCTGAACAAATCAACTAGAAGAGCTGAAAGCTGAGGCGATAGTTGGATCTCCAAAGGAAGCTCCAAACTCCAAAGGTGAGTCTCAAATGCTGTATCACTCGGTCTGACCCGAGCGTAAAGCAAAACACAAAACACTCGAGTCAGGATTAACATTCTTATACTAATAAATCCAACTCAAGTGAAATATCAACTGAAATACAAGTAACTTAAAGGATGTTTGGGATAACCATCCTCTAAGGGTCTTCAGAAATATCTACAAGATGGAAATATACAGTATACACCGTGGTCATTTCAATTTAATTTATACTTCAAAACCCAAATATATCCATTTTCCAAAATAGTATATATATATATATATATATATATATTAAATGATTTAAAAAGTAAAGTATTTAATTTCCTCAAGTCTAGCAAATCGATTCAAATCAACTTCAAATTCCAAATTCAAATTTATTCAAAGCTCAATTCATCAATTTAATTCATTTCTAAACAGATCATTTAAATTTTCAATATATTTCAAAGCTTTAATATTCAACATTTTCAAAGTTAAATTTAACAGTTTCATATAGCTCTTGATTTAACTTCATTATTATTTAATCAGGGAATATTCACTTAATAAATTCAATATCATTTAACTAGCCTTAAATTACATTTTTACTAAATATTTCCTTAAACTTTAGTTAAACAAAAAATATATTCATTAGATTACTTATAAATCAAACTCAAGTTATAAATCATATCTTACATCTCAGTTTCAATAAGTTTCAAATCGATTTAATTAAATAAAATTCTTTATTGAATACAATTTCAACTAAATTCAAATTATCTTTCTAACCTTAACTTATTCAAATTATTACCAAAATCTATTTTGAAATATATTTTAAACACTCAACATATTATATGTATTTAAATCAATCATTCCCATTTATATATAATAAATTAAGGCTCAACATTTATTAAAACCATATATTTCTTTCCAAAACCATAGAATTCATTTTTAAAATATTTATATATATGGACCAACGGTGTCTGTATATATATTTATCATATGGTTAAGTGATACAGATATTTATCATTTCAATCCGAAATTTAAATATATACGGGTAGATATCATTTCGACCCGTAATCCCAATTTCAATTCAAATGAAAATCGCTTGGGTTTATCATTTCAAACCATAACGAAATTCTCCTATCCTAAAGTCCGTTCGGGTATGTATCATTTCAACCCATAGTGAATTCTATACTAACAGGAAACTTGCAGAGTGATAACAGATAATAAAAAATATAACAACAGGCATATATCATCAATATAAATAACAGATATTGGTGTCAGATGTCATATGTGAACATATACAGATAATGGTAATAACAGGCATATAAATACTAGATACTGGTGTCAGATGACATAGGTGGACATATACAGATAATAGCATATATAACAATTTAAATAACTACAACATCATATTTCAATTGTCGTTTCAATTGAAATCAAATTTAATAAATACAAGAACGTTAATCGTGAGTGATTGCTCACCTTTCGAGGCTAGATAGATTGGACGATGAAATTGAGTTACAAAAATGTAAGCACGACTTCCAAATCAAAGCTAGATTGGCATGAATCGACGATCAAAGCTGATAAAAAAAATGGGAATCAATGACAATTAATAAAACCAGTTTAATGTAAACTGAGCATACACACATTATTACTATATTATATATAAATTTTAGTAATTTAGTTTAAGGTAAATATATATATATATATATATATATAATTTCAAAATCATTGTTTTAAAATTTAAACACATACAAAAAATCAAAATCATATACATAATAAAAATTGAAATAATACTTATATCTAAATATATATATATATACACTGTAACTTTTATAGCTAATATATACATACTGACTGCATAAATATTTACCTAAAAAGAATTCTTTATAAAACCTAACACGTATGAAAACATATGTACAATGGGTCATAAGCCCTGAACCAGATTATACAAAAAAAACAAATCCGACAGCAAAACAAATATAAAACCTTTATAACACTATATGTCCAAAACACACGTACACCACAAATATGTACATACTTTATACAAAATTATATGCTTGAACTACAACAACAGTTATATAATATGTACTACCATGTATACTTACTGCGAACCTACAAAATAGGACATTATATATAAAATTACAAAATCCAACGCTTTTTTTTTATATAGTATAACATATAACATGCAAACAGCTATATATACTTATATTTATTTAAAATCAATGCTTATACATATTATATCCAAAACCGTAACTTAGATTCTATACAAACTTTATATAGAATATATACTATAAACGTTTATATATAACAACAACTATCAATATATAAACACACATATTTTACAACACACGCAACATATATATATATATATAAATATAGATGAAACAAGAACTGCAGCAAGCTTAAAAGAAAAACAAAGTGTTGCAGGTAGGTGAAAACAACAGCTAATACAATAATATTTTATTAAAAGTTTTGAAATCAATTAAACAAAAGAAAACACACTTGTATAAAATATGTACTAACATATATTATATAACCAAACTATTTATATAAAGATAGCAACTTACGGGTTTGGGTGAAGATAGGCGAGTGGGAAGAGCATGGCACGGTTGAGATGTACACACACAGTCTGTTGAGGTTATGGGCGCTATCAGGTGGAGGGGAAAAGAAGAGGGACGGGGTGGGTATGGAGCGGAAACCTTGACACTGGCTGATGGTAGAAGAGTTGTGGAGGTTTGTGGGTGGAGATGATTTCGTGGGTTTTGGCCGAGGACAGTTTCAGGTGAGAGGTGGCGATGGAGGAGCTTTTGCGTGAGCACGGTAGAAGATGGCGGGTTGGAGGAGCTTTTGCGTGAGCACGGTAGATAGAGGGGGTAAGTGAAGGCGGAGCGGAAGGCAATGGTGCTTGGGTCAGGTGCTCTCTGGGTGTGGGGATGGAACACGGCAAAAGTGGAGCGAGGTTGGAGAGAGGCTCGGCCAAACTTGCGTGATTGAGGGGAGGAGAGAAGAACTAGCAGAGGCAAAATGAAAAAGGATGAGAAGGAAAATGGGAAAAAAAAAAGAGGAGAAGAAATGAAAAAGGGAAGAACTTTATTTCCAGGCAAAAGAGATGACAGCAAATCCTTATAAATTTTCAAAGTAAAATAAAGTGCGGTGGAAGATGAATTGGGAGAGGGTGGTACGAAGTACAACAGTTCAAAAAAAAAAAGAAAATGAATGCAAACGTTTATTAACTTCACATGTTTTTAACCGACAAAAATAAATAGAGAGAACAAGTGAACAGTTCAACCAATAAAGAAATGCAAATGTACTACCCAAATAATTTATCTTTCTTTTCAACTGAAAGAAAATAAAGGCAGAGATCGAACCAGAAAAAAATAAATAAAAGTGAATAAGGAAAAGGAAACGGTCTCCCATGGATTGAGCTGCCTTATTAAAGCAATTGATTGAGAAGCTATTAAAGAAATTTATTATTTTGCTTGGCATTCAAGTTCAAATTTGAAACCGCAAAGCAAAGCTAACGGTCACAATTGATGGTACCGATACGGCGCAACGTTTTATTGTTTCCGTCGCGTACCAGATCTTAAAATACAGAAATAAATATACTGTGGAAATCAGCACGAAGAGAGGATCAAAACGGTATACAGATATTAGTGGTACGATCATCCGACCAAAAGTCGATAATCGGTACCGAAAATGCTGCTATTTCGTACGGGAAAATCCAAACGGAGCTAGAAACGTCCGGATTTCGCGAAACGAATTTCACAGTCTGATTCAGAATGCTCTGAATAAATTTTCTCCTGTTGACATATTTTGGTTTCGGAAAACTTTTAAATTCACTGTTATTAACCGGTTTAATTTGAAATAAAATTTCACAAGAAAATAAACTTCAATATAATCAGATGAAAATTTACCAGTTGCTATATAAAAATAGACGTATTCCAAATAGTAAATTTTTAATTTCAAATTTTATTGTTTAAAATTTTACAAATTTCCAGTTAAATATACTTTTTAAACCATTAAATTTTACGGGTCGTTACACTCTCCCCCACTCAAAACTTTTCGTCCCCGAAAAGGAAGGAGGTAGAAGAATAGAAATAACCAGACCGAAAAGATAGATTTAAAGTCAAGATTAAACAATTAATTTGAACTATATTAATTTTACTTAAAATTTGAAAACTTCATTTGCAATTCAATTGTCTTATATACTCTAAAACTTTTCAAGATCCATTTGCAAAATTTCTTGCTTCCTTTACAATTACCATTTATATGCTTAAATAACAACTTTATAGATATATGAAAACTATTTGAAAACAATTATTTACATTATTACTTATATTTACAAAGAAGCTATTGAAAACATTAAGTCCATAATTCATAAATTTTTAAATTTTATCTCAAAATACTTTCAAATATTATTAATAAATCAGTAATCATTTTCTTTAAATATGTTTTATTTAATTAATAACTTCTAAAATATTTATAACACTAAAGTTTTTTTTTCTATTAAACCATATAGTATATAAATAAACAATATTTAAAAGGATATAGTCAACAAGGAGAAGAAGGAGGATTTGGAAAAGCAGAATATAGGTGAATAAATAAAGCTGAGCAGATAAGGTAGATTCAAGGAATAGTATCGGGCATGAATAGTTAATTTAGAACCATAAGGGTTTTGATTCCAAATATTGATACAAAATTTTCTTTGTTGGTAATACTTTTATTATAAAATACCTTTATAGCGAAACAAATTTTCTTTCGAAAATACTTTTATAACTCGATGTTTCAACAAGTTTATCCTTGTTCCTGTAGACTCTGGTAGTGCGTTGATCAGGCGCAAAACTAGAATTCTCCAGGTACTTAGTAGACCTGTTTCAACACCCAGTGAAAATACTGGAAAAACTTTTAAAAACAGATATGGAAAGTACAATCCAATCAAAACGAACAAAACCTTTGTCTAACCATGGTTCGCAGATACACAATGGTTACGCCTAGTTCCCCCAGGAAACAATCCATATCCGTAGGCTTTCTCAGCCCTGCGAGTTACGCCATGATGACTAGTAGAATGCAGGATACACAATGGTTACGCCTGGATCCCCAAGGAAACAATCCGTACCCCCAGGCAAGACTCAGCCAAGCATTTGCGCTACTATTCGCGACCTACACAGATTGCAGGATACACAATGGTTACGCCTGGATCCCCCACGAAACAATCCTTACACCTAGGCAAGACTCAGCCAGGAAGTAGCACTATGCAGTCACGAGAGAAACAAAAGACCATGGGTAACGCCATGGAATTCGAAGGACACTCGAGTATCATATCCGGAAAACCAAAATCAGAGAGAATAATATCGATAGAATGAATCCAAGATGTGGCCACAAATTGGATATCAAGCAGAAGGCACTTTCCATATCTTTACTTCGAAAACATGTATCATATAGTACCTTTTCAAATCACTTTCAAATATCGTACTTATATAAAATCCATTATATATAAGATTAAATTTTCAAATCAAATACTTTCCAAAATCAATAGTATATCAAATCATACTTATATAGATTTCAATTATATAAGATTTCACTTTCAAATTGAGTACCCTTTTCAAATCTATAGTTTTCGAATCAATTTCATACTCATACAAATCAATTTTATATAAGTTCGACAACTCCCAAATCAAGTTTTTTAGTAACAAAAGGTTCTCAAATTTCAATTTGTTTCAATATCAGTTCAATTTCAAAATCATATACAATTTTACCAAATTATTTCTTCACAAATTAATTATCTTTAGTTTCAAAGTTTCCAAAATAATAGGTTTAGAAAATAAATCCAAATTTCCAAATCAATAATTTAAGTCAATCCAATTCATTTCCAAAATCAAATGTTTTCAAAATCATCTTATACTTACGTAAGGCCCATCTTATATAAGGATCAAATTTTTCAAAATAAATTTCACTGTATGAAGAGCCATATGGGATTGAATATCTTTGCTTTTATGGGTTATATATCTTTGTAATTTAAATTGGAATTTTTCTTTTAGTGAGCAAAGATATTCTAACATGACAGCTTTCAATTTCAGCATCAAAATATATCAATGATATTAGAATATAAGATGTACATACGTCATCATTTCACAGAATCATATTTGATCGCTCGCTCGATCACAAAAGTTCGCTTTCGAACTAGTATTGTTCATTCGACTTCTCTAATGCGGATTTCGATGTGGTTTCTCGACTAGAAGCCATCAGTCTCCTTGCATAGCCATATACTATGATAGAGAATTCTAGAATCGAGCCCAAAATCCATATCAAATATTCGCCATCAAGAATCGAATGAAAAATCCTAACACGAAATGGTGTATTCACCTCGAACTTGTGTACTCAAACTTGGATCAAATTAATTATGCGAAT
The DNA here is from genome assembly GCA_030737815.1 of Allium fistulosum. Classification (NCBI taxonomy): domain Eukaryota; kingdom Viridiplantae; phylum Streptophyta; class Magnoliopsida; order Asparagales; family Amaryllidaceae; genus Allium; species Allium fistulosum. The sequence continues at coordinate 1,533,430,229 of CM060903.1, read as the reverse complement.
AAAACAGCACACGTACGACTTATATATTTATTCCAACTTGTTAAATATATAGTTTCATAAGGATGTTACTAAGTTAAAACATTTAAACTAAATTTTATTCAAAATATTTTGAAGACCAAATTCTTTTCAAAGCATTTCGAATCTAAATTTCATATTAGAAAAATTCAAAATAGCCTTATTCATTTACTTAACAAAAAAGTTTCAACTTATTTATCATATTACTTCATACTTAAACATTCGAAACAAATTTATATACTTTATCAAATAATTCATACTTTTCAAAATTTCTTAGCTTTGAAAAGTTAACCTTGATTTGGAAGTGCTCGAACCTTCAAAATAGTGGAAGAAATCATTTTCAAATTCAAGAGTTGGAAATCAGCAACAAATCAGTAAATCAATTTTAATATATGGGGTTATATCAAATCTGAAACTCAAGGACTGAACACCGGCTTACTTCAAATCATTTCAAATATATATACATATATACTTTGAATATCAAATCTTACTTCGGAATTTGAAATCAAAATTGGTTTCGCAAAATCACTCGCATAGCAAAGCTACTAAAGTGGCCTCTCCCCCACTCTGAAACTCGAAAATCAATGTCGATGATGCGTGCACTCATCACCGAAATTATTTTCCAGCGACATAAGTGAGTTCTGGACTTCTATTTTCTCAAACTTCTTTTGAAATTTCTTCGAAATCATTCGAAACTCATTAAAATCATTTGAAACATTTCTTATTCAGAAAATACTTTTAAATCATATTATTGTTATAATATATTTCAAAATCTTAAAACCAATTTCAAAATACCGGAGTTCAATTCTCGAATTTCAAATTTTAAAATCCTTCAGTTATAAATCATTTTTAGATAAATCAAATTTCTTATATAATTTTTCAAAATTACAGATCCTTTCGAAACCTCAAATTCTTATTTTAAAAGAGTTTATAATCTTTATCGAAAACATTACACTTTTATATATATAATATAATCATACTTATAAAAATTTCGATATATAAAACAATTTCCAAAATACGAATAAACCCGATTTTTCAAAAGGATGATTCAAGAATGGATTTCAAAGCAAAGATAGATATTCAAATTGGAGGTACTCTAATCAAATTGAATTCTGATTCGAATATAGGCTCGAACGAAGATGAGATAATTAAATTTCAAAATAGAAGATGAATATACTTATATAAATCGCGGGCGACCTTAACCGGATCAACCGTGACTTCAAGAACAGATCGATGCAGAATTCCAAGAAAAATCAACATTTGATCGCAAGAGATAGCGGCATCTAAACCAAAGATATAGAAATCTCCGGTGAATCAATGCCAATTGTGAAGGAGTTTCACCCCTTCACAAATCATTCAAAGATTGGCGGGATCGCCTATTCTTATAGAGATCATTCGAAGTGGAGTTATGGGATACTCCAGAATAAAAAGAATACCAATAGAGAGGGACAAGAATGAATTTTTGAAACCGTAGGGAACGTTCCAAAGTTCAACGGAAATCGAGTCAAAAGGAAGAGATTAAACTCGAATGAAAGAGATTCTGTAAATAAATTTACAATATATGCTAAGTTTCGCCTAGAGCCTCGCTCTGATACCAACTGTAACGACCCGCTATTTTGGACCATTCAAATCGATAATAAATCCACACATGTCTGACTTGAATAATTCAAAATATCAGATTGTTAATTTAAATTTGGCAAAACTCAACATATGCAGTAAATAAATCAATCACAGAATCACAGACACAGAGTAAATACAATAATACGCAGCGGAATAGATAAAATAGTAGTTCATGAAGCTACTATATAAACATTAGAGTTAGAAATAAAATACAACAGAATATCTCAAATGCAGTGAAGTCTTCGGTACAACAGATGACTTTTCTGAACAAATCAACTAGAAGAGCTGAAAGCTGAGGCGATAGTTGGATCTCCAAAGGAAGCTCCAAACTCCAAAGGTGAGTCTCAAATGCTGTATCACTCGGTCTGACCCGAGCGTAAAGCAAAACACAAAACACTCGAGTCAGGATTAACATTCTTATACTAATAAATCCAACTCAAGTGAAATATCAACTGAAATACAAGTAACTTAAAGGATGTTTGGGATAACCATCCTCTAAGGGTCTTCAGAACTATCTACAAGATGGAAATATACAGTATACACCGTGGTCATTTCAATTTAATTTATACTTCAAAACCCAAATATCATTTCATTTCAAATATATCCATTTTCCAAAATAGTATATATATATATTAAATGATTTAAAAAGTAAAGTATTTAATTTCCTTAAGTCTAGCAAATCGATTCAAATCAACTTCAAATTCCAAATTCAAATTTATTCAAAGCTCAATTCATCAATTTAATTCATTTCTAAACAGATCATTTAAATTTTCAATATATTTCAAAGCTTTAATATTCAACATTTTCAAAGTTAAATTTAACAGTTTCATATAGCTCTTGATTTAACTTCATTATTATTTAATCAGGGAATATTCACTTAATAAATTCAATATCATTTAACTAGCCTTAAATTACATTTTTACTAAATATTTCCTTAAACTTTAGTTAAACAAAAAAAATATTCATTAGATTACTTATAAATCAAACTCAAGTTATAAATCATATCTTACATCTCAGTTTCAATAAGTTTCAAATCGGTTTAATTAAATAAAATTCTTTATTGAATACAATTTCAACTAAATTCAAATTATCTTTCTAACCTTAACTTATTCAAATTATTACCAAAATCTATTTTGAAATATATTTTAAACACTCAACATATTATATGTATTTAAATCAATCATTCCCATTTATATATAATAATTTAAGGCTCAACATTTATTAAAACCATATATTTCTTTCCAAAACCATAGAATTCATTTTTAAAATATTTATATATATGGACCAACGGTGTCTGTATATATATTTATCATATGGTTAAGTGATACAGATATTTATCATTTCAATCCGAAATTTAAATATATACGGGTAGATATCATTTCGACCCGTAATCCCAATTTCAATTCAAATGAAAATCGCTCGGGTTTATCATTTCAACCCATAACGAAATTCTCCAATCCTAAAGTCCGTACGGGTATGTATCATTTCAACCCATAGTGAATTCTATACTAACAGGAAACTTGCAGAGTGATAACAGATAATAAAAAATATAACAACAGGCATATATCATCAATATAAATAACAGATATTGGTGTCAGATGTCATAGGTGAACATATACAGATAATGGTAATAACAGTCATATAAATACTAGATACTGGTGTCAGATGTCATAGGTGGACATATACAGATAATAGCATATATAATAATTTAAATAACTACAGCATCATATTTCAATTGTCGTTTCAATTGAAATCAAATTTATTAAATACAAGAACGTTAATCGTGAGTGATTGCTCACCTTTCGAGGCTAGATAGATTGGACGATGAAATTGAGTTACGAAAATGTAAGCACGACTTCCAAATCAAAGCTAGATTGGCACGAATCGACGATCAAAGCTGATAAAAAAAATGGGAATCGATGACAATTAATAAAACCAGTTTAATGTAAACTGAGCATACACACATTATTACTATATTATATATAAATTTTAGTAATTTAGTTTAAGGTAAATATATATATATATATATATAATTTCAAAATCATTGTTTTAAAATTTAAACACATACAAAAAATCAAAATCATATACATAATAAAAATTGAAATAATACTTATATCTAAATATATATATATATATATATATATATATATATATATATATATATACTGTAACTTTTATAGCTAATATATACATACTGACTGCATAAATATTTACCTAAAAAGAATTCTTTATAAAACCTAACACGTATGAAAACATATGTACAATGGGTCATAAGCCCTGAACCAGATTATACAAAAAAAACAAATCCGACAGCAAAACAAATATAAAACCTTTATAACACTATATGTCCAAAACACACGTACACCACAAATATGTACATACTTTATACAAATTATATGCTTGAACTACAACAACAGTTATATAATATGTACTACCATGTATACTTACTGCGAACCTACAAAATAGGACATTATATATAAAATTACAAAATCCAACGCTTTTTTTTATATAGTATAACATATAACATGCAAACAGCTATATATATACTTATATTTATTTAAAATCAATGCTTATACATATTATATCCAAAACCGTAACTTAGATTCTATACAAACTTTATATAGAATATATACTATAAACGTTTATATATAACAACAACTATCAATATATAAACACACATATTTTACAACACACGCAACATATATATATAAATATAGATGAAACAAGAACTGCAGCAAGCTTAAAAGAAAAACAAAGTGTTGCAGGTAGGTGAAAACAACAGCTAATACAATAATATTTTATTAAAAGTTTTGAAATCAATTAAACAAAAGAAAACACACTTGTATAAAATATGTACTAACATATATTATATAACCAAACTATTTATATAAAGATAGCAACTTACGGGTTTGGGTGAAGATAGGCGAGTGGGAAGAGCATGGCTCGGTTGAGATGTACACACACAGGCTGTTGAGGTTATGGGCGCTATCAGGTGGAGGGGAAAAGAAGAGGGACGGGGTGGGTATGGAGCGGAAACCTTGACACTGGCTGATGGTAGAAGAGTTGTGGCGGTTTGTGGGTGGAGATGATTTCATGGGTTTTGGCCGAGGACAGTTTCAGGTGAGAGGTGGCGATGGAGGAGCTTTTGCGTGAGCACGGTAGAAGATGGCGGGTTGGAGGAGCTTTTGCGTGAGCACGGTAGATAGAGGGGGTAGGTGAAGGCGGAGCGGAAGGCAATGGTGCTTGGGTCAGGTGCTCTCTGGGTGTGGGGATGGAACACGACAAAAGTGGAGCGAGGTTGGAGAGAGGCTCGGCCAAACTTGCGTGATTGAGGGGAGGAAAGAAGAACTAGCAGAGGCAAAATGAAAAAGGAAGAGAAGGAAAATGGAAAAAAAAGAGGAGAAGAAATGAAAAAGGGAAGAACTTTATTTCCAGGCAAAAGAGATGAATGCAAGTCCTTATAAATTTTCAAAGTAAAATAAAGTGCGGTGGAAGATGAATTGGGAGAGGGTGGTACGAAGTACAACAGTTCAAAAAAAAGAAAATGAATGCAAACGTTTATTAACTTCACATGTTTTTAACCGACAAAAATAAATAGAGAGAACAAGTGAACAGTTCAACCAATAAAGAAATGCAAATGTACTACCCAAATAATTTATCTTTTCAACTGAAAGAAAATAAAGGCAGAGATCGAACCAGAAAAAAATAAATAAAAGTGAATAAGGAAAAGGAAACGGTCTCCCATGGATTGAGCTGCCTTATTAAAGCAATTGATTGAGAAGCTATTAAAGAAATTTATTATTTTGCTTGACATTCAAGTTCAAATTTGAAACCGCAAAGCAAAGCTAACGGTCACAATTGATGGTACCGATACGGCGCAACGTTTTATTGTTTCCGTCTCGTACCAGATCTTAAAATACAGAAATAAATATACTGTGGAAATCAGCACGAAGAGAGGATCAAAACGGTATACAGATATTAGTGGTACGATCATCCGACCAAAAGTCGATAATCGGTACCGAAAATGCTGCTATTTCGTACGGGAAAATCCAAACGGAGCTAGAAACGTCCGGATTTCGCGAAACGAATTTCGCAGTCTGATTCAGAATGCTCTGAATAAATTTTCTCCTGTTGACATATTTTGGTTTCGGAAAACTTTTAAATTCACTGTTATTAACCGGTTTAATTTGAAATAAAATTTCACAAGAAAATAAACTTCAATATTATCAGATGAAAATTTACCAGTTGCTATATAAAAATAGACGTATTCCAAATAGTAAATTTTTAATTTCAAATTTTATTGTTTAAAATTTTACAAATTTCCAGTTAAATATACTTTTAAAACCATTAAATTTTACGGGTCGTTACAAATATATAAATGGTAGAGCACAAATTGTATTAAGGATTCATAATCTTTAATATATATACACATTGAGTGATATCGATTTAATGAACAATGCATTCCTTATGAAATACCCTTATGATTTAGGTATTGGACACATTTTTTAAATTACGACACATGTACAATACACATGTACTTGTTCTTTAAACCTAAGTTTGGTTTCTTACAGTTCCACTTATGTTATACACTCATATTATATAAGTTCAATTCATTTATAATTACTTATAATTTAATTTAATTATATAATATTCTTTTATATATTACTAATTAAACCATATTTAATTAATTTGCATTCATTAATTCAATTATCAAATTAATTAAAGTATTTTGAAATTGAAAATTTCATTTTATCCATCCCAAACAATCTAAGATGAATATTAACTATAATAGGCATATATCATATTATATATATTATTTTATTAATTAAAATTTAATTAACTTATTTAGTAATTATTTTTTATTTAACTAAAAGTAATTTTTAATTAAATAAATTTAATAAATTAAAAAATATTTATTTATAATTTAAAACATTTTAAGATATATATATATATATGTATGTATATGTGTGTGTTTGTGTATTTAACTATAACGTTTGTAGATACACACACACACATATATACATTAGTATATAAGTTCATTTTAATTAATTAACTTTTAATTATTTATTTATTTAATCAATCCAATTAGTTAAATTATTAAATTATTTTGAATACATTAATTTATTTCGAAAACAATATTTGAAATTTTTTTATAACATTTATAAATTTTATTTTATATTTTAAATTTGAATTTGAAATGCAAAATACATTTTTAAATTTTCAAATTGAATTTTGAAAATTAACCCTAGGCCTAAATCAATTTGGACCTTTATAGTAGCGCCAACCTTATATACTTACCCTATCATTGAGCTAGGCCAGTCGCTAGGGAGGGAATAATACTTGGTTATTAGTTAGTCATAAAGTTTCTAATTTAGACCGCTTAGACAATTAGGGCCCTAATACCATTGTTGGAAGTAGGCAAATCGAAAGCGGGTGAAATAGGTAGATTTCAAAAAAAAAATCCTATTTTGGATCTTATTAGGCATATGAAGTCTAAAGGTTATATTAGATCCAATCTAGTTAATTTAAATAAAATCATATTTTTTTCTGATTTAATCAGTTAATAAATTTAAAAAAAGATATTTTATAATAGATATATTATTATATTATTATATACTCACATATGCATAACGTGCATGTACAACATTGCATAGTGTGTAAATGGTTAAATATATACGTAGAGAGATATTGGGATTTACATCACTATGTATATACTTGGCATTTACATATATATTAATTGTTTGAAAAAATTGATGTTAAGACATATACATGTGAACGCACGCGCGCGCGCGGGCACACACACACACACACATATATATATCTGTACTTGCGGGCGTGCACGTATGTAAATTTATCTGGAACTCTCTTGTAGAGAGGAATATTGGAATTGTTTGCCACCATATATCAAATCAAAGGGTTGGTACCGAGTCAAAGTTAGATGCTATTTTCAGGGAGATATTTTTTTAGTGGAAACTTCAGAGTTTCTTCCTCTTCAAGCCATCTTTCTCTTATATAATTGCATGGGATTTAACCATTGTAATCAAGCAAATAAAGTGGTAAAAATTACATTTTTTATCTAGTAATCTTCTCTTTTTATTTGTAATCCCTCTTATATCTACTCAAATTCATCAATAAAGGAAATATTTAGGTCCAATTTTTTTATTCTTGTTATTGAATCTATAATTATTCGTATCAATGGATCTTTTAGTCTCCTAATCGATGACTATAGATCGATTTAGTAAAATTAAACTTATAGTTGGCATAAGAAATATGGAGTCATTGGAGGACAGTTGTCTTATGGCAAGATATAAGAATAGCTTGAATAATTACATAGTGAGTCAATTCAATGGAAAAGGAGATTCTAGAGCCTGGAGAGTAAAGACAAAGGCAGTGCTAAAGAAGGAAAAGAATTTTAAAATAGTTTCAACATCAGATAAATTGAAAGGCTTATCAACAAAAGAATTGGAGGAGAAGGAAGAAGAGGCCGTTGCCACTATTCAGCTATGGCTTTTAGATGAGATGATTAGAGAGTTTTCTCACACAAAGGAGGCCAAAAAGCTATGTGAAGCGTTGAAAACAACGTCTCCGGATAAATCCTTGGCGAACCATATTATTATTTAGCAACAGCTTTATACCTTTAGAATGTGGCCCAAAACCACACTTTCGAAGCACATAGATACCCTAACCACTTTGGTGATGAAGTTGAAGGCAATGGATATATATATATATATATTGAAGATGGAGTGTAGATGGCCATATTGTTATGCTCGCTACCTTCAAAGTATGGTATATTTGTGAATTATATAATCTATGAGAGGACTACCATTACCCTAGATGATGTTAACGTAAGGTTCATAACGAAGTGTTGATAAGGAAGTTGGATGTTAATAAAAGTGGAGATGATTTAGAAGCTTTGTTTTTAGGAGAATGAACCAGGACAAACCCAAGCATAGCAGTGGTAGATCGAAGTCAAGATCCAAATCTAAAGGGCCTAAGAAGAGGATCTGTTACTCATCTAGGAAGCCTAGGCATCATAACCATAAGTGTGTGGAATAGAAGAAGAAGAAAAGAGCAAAAAGTAGAAATAAAGACATCTGCATTTATAGTAGACAAACATCATATGGCAGCAACGATGATGACCCATATATTCTTTGAGCTAGAGCATCTTCTTCGAGGAGTGCACTATGAATTATTGACTTTGGAGCTACTTATCATATGACACTACATAGGAGTTGTTTCATCATTTATAAAAAGTTGATGAAGGTTCGGTTCTTATGAGAAACGGCGTGTCTTGTCGTATGATTGGTGTTGGAAGTGTGAGGATTAGGATGTTTGATGAGGTGTTTAGGACTATTACCCGTGTGAGATATGTACCGCAATTAAGACAGAGTTTATTGTTAAATAAAGCTTTTAGTAAGCTTGGTTTGAGGATTATTGTAGAAGGAAAGAGGTTGACTATAGTGCAGGGTTCACGGATTTTAATGAAAGGTGTAAGGCAAGGAAACTTATTTCTATTAAATGGGAGCACTATTATAGGATAGTTAGCTACATGAGTTGATTCTTTTAATATAGACTTGGTTTGGTTGTAGCATCATAGGACGGAACATGTTGGAATGCGGAGTATGAAATTGTTACATAACCATGGCTTGATTGATTGTGTTGATAAGTCAAAGCTTAGGTTCGGTGAGGGATGTGTGCTCAGTAAGCAGAAGAATGTTGTGTTTGATGGTTTTTCACACAAGGTAATGGATGTGTTAGAGTATGTGCATACTGATGTGTCAGGGCCCTCACCATGTGCTTTGCTAGGTGGAGTAATGTATTTTTGTCTCCTTTAACGATGATTTCTCAAGGGAAGTCTAGGTGTATTTCATGAATTCAAAGATCATATCTTTGGCATGTTCCTTAAATGGAAGCCAATAGTGGAGAAGTAGTCATGAAGGAAGATAAAGTTTTTAAGATCAGACAATGGTGGTGAATTTGCATCACAATAATTCATCCGCTAATGTAACAAACTGATTTTTGGGTAAATAATAATAAAAAATTAATTAAAAAAAGAGTTTTGGAAGTTTAAAATAAGTAGTTTGAATTTATTTTTGATTATTGGATTTTGTTGCAAGGTAATTAGTAATGGAATTAAATTGTTTGAGAATAATTATTTGTTCTAAGAATTGTAAAATTAATTAATTTGAAAGTTATTTGATAATGGGTTTAAAATGTGAACTTTTGAATATTTAAATTTAATAAATACTGGGAAATCTTATAATGTTTGTAAAATAAATAAAGTTGTAATATATTTAGAAAGTGATTTTGTAAAAAATGATTTGGTAAAATAATTAAATTTTATTGGGCTTGAAGGTATATATTTCATAAAGCAAAATAAAAGAAAGTAGAAAAGAAAAGAAAATGGAAAGCAAGAACTAAAGCCCTGAAGTGACCCACTTCTTTTGCATTATTATTTTCCAGCGATTTTTGTTGAGTTTTTTTTATATACATATCAATGGATCACTTTTCTTAACTAATTACCCAAGATCTAGAATTTACAAATATAAAAATATTAGTATATAAGTCAGTTCAAAAGTCATTTATATATGTGAAGATATATAAATGTTTCCTTGCTTATCAGAGTATTAAAATTAACAAGGAAAATTCAATCACACAATATTTCTCATATTTCAGAGAATTGGTGTCACATAGCCATTTCTATTTCTTTTTCCTTTTTGATCTCAAGCTTGATTGATATTAAATTCAAATATTGCCACTTATTATTTTCTTGCTTACTTCTCAAATTAATTGATTTCTGGGTTTACAAGCCATACATTTAATTTCCGGAATTTTTAGTGGTTTGATACTTATCATATGAATACTGAGGTGATAAACTAGGTTGAAGACCAAGCAGAGAAAAACAATACATTTGATCTAAGTGCAACCACAACATGCACAAACCAATCATGACAGACAAAATGCACATTTCCTGGTTAATAGAGCAAATAATCATCACATGAGTGATAGTGTTGTGATCTACTTTATAAATCATACAACTTCTTATATCTGGAGCTAGAAAAGTGTTGAATCTGGTTTTTGAAAGTTCTTTGCACTCTTCTGGACTAGAACATATAGAAATGGTGTTCTGAACCTTTAAACACTTTACATCATTTCCCTGCCTACTTGTTGGTGTACATGTTGTCTACTTCTTAATTTTTGTCTTGCCACTTAGTATCAGTTTTGAAGTCGTAGTGTCAGAATTTTTCCTACTTAGTATCAGTTCTGAAGTTATAGTAACAGATTTTCCTACTTAGTATCAGTTCTAACTTCTTTCTTCCTATGATTATTTCTACTTTACCATTTTTAAGATTTCATCAGACATTGCCAAGGGAGACATGATCACATATCAAATTATATGGCATGATCTCCTATTTCATACTTCACCAGAGATTATCCAGACCAATTATTTTGAAACAGAAACCCACAAATGCATGTATATAATACTAAAATTCTTGCATCTTCTCTACTCAGAAAAACAAACACATATCAATCCAGAAAATACTTAAACATAATAAAATCTTTGCCTGGTCTAATTATTACAACATTTCTGCCAAACTCCTTAAACATTCTAAATGCAAGCAAATCTTCAATTGTCCATGCATACAAGTTTCTTATGCTTCCTTTCTTGCAGCAACATCTAGAGCTGCCTCAATAAAAATGAGACACCCCAGATGTTACAAAGCAACAAATAGGGTCAGAATAAAATTCTGGTATGAGTGAAATCAAAACATAATAACTTGTCATTTTTACATTGTTGTGCAGAATATTCATATGCTAAATGCACTTTGGATTTATAATGTAACTGGGTATATATATATATATATATATATATATATATATATATATATCTAAGCTCCTACTACACTCATGCACACAAGCAACCATTCAATCATTCAATATAGTATACATGTACACATACTCTTATGGAATTAACTCATTTTAATTCCATAGTTCAGCTTTAAATCTGGATTTATCAATTTGATTTGGTCATATCTCTTTGCCATTGAACACCATGTGTGCATTGCAAGGGACTCAATTCTGTTAACCCCTGCACAAAGGCCTATAGGACTTAAACAAGTCATGCACATATCCATCATACTCCTTATGATGAATAGATCAAGGCTTCTCTCCTAGATTAGTTTTATAATCTAGTGACCAGTCTCATTTCTTATTTCTAAAAGATTTATTAACTCTTGAAAATTGCTTTTACATTCTTTCTTTCTTTTTCCCTAAATCAGAGAGAGTTAGACTCTCTCAGGGATTTCAACTGACCATACTTTCATTCATGAAAATAATGCTTTATTTCATTTTTCCTGCTGTCTCATTCAAAATTTGTTTTATCATTTGGATACCTCCTATATTCAAGAATGTCATGATCTCTTAAATAAATCCAGTTGAATCATATAAAAATTCTTATACTAAATTCTATTGTGAACATAGGGTAAGGTTTTAAGAGAAAAACCCATAAACATTTTAGCTTAAATCTGAACAAATCAGCACATAAATAATTTATTGCATTGTTTATCTCAAATTTAGAACCAGCTAGAGATAAGCATGAACCTCCTTTGTTCACACTGCCTAGCTTATTTTCCCAGTAATACCCTACTTCATAATAAAATGTATTTGTCTTACTAAACATATTTACTAACTGATGGTTTAAGGTACCGGATCCATATCAGAGATCATGGCATTATTCTTATTAAACAATCAAACAAAACAAATCAAAGCATCAACCAAAGATTTATCAATGCACCAACCATTCTCAGCATTCATCTATTCAGAGAAAAACAAATTGAACAAGCACAAAAATAAAATGGCTGCCCTTAACTTGGGTCTTAATGCCTTTGCCTCATGAGATTGATTAATCACTCCCTCCTCTCTTCCCCGAGAATGCCTAAGCTTGAAAACAGGGTGAGCTCTCCTTTCTATTTTTTTCAATATGTTTCTGTTTTCCCTCAGAGAATAACCCCCTCTTCCTCTCTTGATTTAAATCATTTATACTAGGGTTTTACTAAAGGAAAAACCCATTTTATCCTCACATTACTCAGAGAATTATGTGTGTGTTGTTATGGCTAAATGTGCCATTTTCCCTTGGTTTCTATTTCTAGTAAAAGCAGTTATCCACTGCTTTTCCTGTGTGCATGCAATTTGCATGATTCACTTGTATATTATTTTCATGTGGCTTTTTTTTAATACCTTTCATTATGCCCGAGTTATTTCCCATTCCTAGCTATTATCTCAGCCTATTTGTTTACTCTTGACTTATTTCAAAATTGTACTTATGTATAACTAATATTAAACTGGTTTTTAAGCATTTTAATTTACCAAAGAATATATCATTTTCTCCTTACCACTTAATTGTTGAAAACAATTTTCTCTTTACTGAATTATTTTATTTTCTTTATGTTAAACTGTAATGTATACATGTATATCCTTTTATCAATTAACCCCTAGTTAATATTTCAAACCATCTGTTTTCTCTTGATATATACATGTACTCATATTTTTAATTACCCTGGTGTTCTTTCCTTACTACTTTATGTTTATTCTTTATGGGTATATAAATACAACCTATGGTAATGTATACTCTCTATATATATATATACTCAGCTATATTTCCTCTTCCCTTTGAAATACCATTTCCTTCTTACTATTTATATTCAAGATATATATACATATACACATATGAATATAAGACTTACTCATATTTAGTTATTATTATTTTTAACTCATTCTCAATATTTATCTTCAGACTATATATTTTTTTTTTTGAAAATTTTCCTTTTCTGATTTTATTAAAATTATTCTCATCTCAATAATTTGGGTCTTCACATACTCTCCTCCTAAAAGGAATTGTGTCCCACAATTATTCTCTCATACATTTCCATCCAAATGTATACAAAGCTTAATTTCTATTAAATGAAATTTCAGGAACTCATTCATTCTAAATCAATCAAACATACATAAATAATTTTAAGGTCTCATAATAATTTTTAACATACCTTAAGCAGAAAACAGATTAGGATATTTATCCTTTATCCTCTCTTTAGCCTCCCAAGTGCAATCATTCCCATCCAAACTCCATTGGATCTTAACCAATTTAATTATTTTATTTCTCAGTTTCTTTTCTTCTCTAGCCACAATGCCCACTGGTTCCTTTTTATAAACCAGATTTTCTTGAATTTCCACATGTGTATGGGATTCAAGAATGGCCTCCTTATCATGCACCCATTTTCTCAATTGGGATACATGAAATACATCATGTATTTTGCTCAATTCCTCTGGTAAATTCAACCTATAAGCTAAAGTCCCTATCCTTTGAATAATTTCATATGGTCCTATGTACCTTGGTGACAGTTTCCCTACTTTGCCAAATCTCAATATTTTCCTCATTGGTGAAACTTTGAGAAACACATAATTTCCTACCTCAAATTCCACTGGCCTTCTCCCTTTATTTGCATAGGCTTTCTATCTTTCTTGAGCTACTCTCATTCTTTACCTCACTAGTTCAATTCTTGCAGAAGTTTCTTTTACATGGTCTGGTCCAAGCAACACCCTTTCACCAGCCTCCATCCAACATGCTGGAGATAAGCAAGGCTTTCCATACAAAGCCTCAAATGGAGCCATTCCTATGGTGGACTGGTAACTATTATTATAAGCAAACTAAGCTAAATAAATATGATCCTCCCAATTGCCTCCAAAATCAAGTATGCATGCTCTCAGCAAATCTTCTAAAACTTTATTAACAATCTCAGTTTGCCCATCTGTTTGTGGGTGGTAGGTTGTGCTTAGGCTTAGTTCTGTCCCCATAGCTTCTTGAAAGCTACTCCAAAACCTTGAAGTAAACAAAGTATCCCTATCACTAATGATAGTCTTGGGGATGTCATGCAATCTCACTATCTCCTACACAAACAATTGAGCTAGCTTGTGAGCATTTCTGTTTGAACTTATTGGGATGAAGTGTGCTGTTTTTGTGAGTCTATCAACCACTACCCATGTAACGATACGGATTTTTCGCGTTCGAAAATCGACATCCATACTTTACATCGTACTCGAATGCCGTAGATTCGACCGTTCAAATCCGAGTCGCCGGAGCTTATAACACAATTAAGTAAACAACATAGCGGAAGAAAAAGAATAATACATTGATATACAATATCTGATACAATATCTGATACAACAGGGTGATACAATGAATATCAATATACATCAAAGATATGATACAAGAAATAGCAGCGGAAAAGAAAACGATAACATCAGCAACGGATAATCTCCATCTCCAAAGCACCAATCCAGAAATAGCTCGAGCTCCCAATAACGAGGCACAAAGATAAGCAAGTGCAGTCCATATCCAAAGACTGAACTAGCTCCAGAAAATCTACTAAATCTGAATATCTGAAAAACCCAACTCTAGACTGCCCGTGTAGAAAATTTTTGAGCATCCAGAGTTTAGGAAAGAAACAATAAACTCCGGATCAGTCATGGGACTGGTGTGAGCAACAAAAACAGTTTCTTTAAAAACGAACAACAAGATAATTTTTTTTAAAGTCAATTCGCAATGCTTTTGGAAAATGAAACTACCATAAGGCCTCCCGCCACACACACAATGCAAACGCAGAATCGGAGGAGATTTCTCCTTATGATAGTCAAAGATGCTTACTACGCAAAAATCAAATCCTTTTTGATATTATTATTATTAGTGCATAGTGGAAAACATTTCGAAAGTAGAATATAAATCTTAGCTAGCATAGACATTTTGCACTTATGCCTACTATAGCTACCATGTTCAATAGCAGGTTACCGCCACATTCCATGGCAGGTAATACAACTAAAACCGTACAGGGCTCGTATTGTTTTGTTTGGATTTCCAACAAATGGTCAGGCTAAGGAACTTCCTATTCCACGAAAGAACGCCTCTGGCGGGATGCTCCGAGAACCCTACTGTTCTCTGCCAAACAAGGCCGGCTACCCCCCTTCCCAGGGGATATACAAAACCTCAGATATGCCACCCCCGGTCCTTTGGGACCTTTAACCGAGGCGCCTCGAAACCAACATCACACATAATAAATAAAGTGTGTCCACATGAGTAAGTATCTGGGCTCCATACCATGATACCACCATTTTCCAGAAGGAATGGTCATACCCTAGGGGAGCTACCCCTGAAACCTTGCCGCACAATTCCTGTTTCGACCATTACCGGGTTGTGAGGCTCGACGAAGTCTCGTCCACAAAGCTACGCTTTGTCACAAAGCCATGCTTTGGGTCAACAGATGATCAAAGCAATGATCACAAAGATAAATGATCAAACAAATGATCATATCACAAATGATCAAACAATGATCATCACACAGCAACACTCAGCATGTCACATTACCAAATTGAGAATATATCGCTGATAAATTTCAACTACATAACCTCTGAGCTCGTACGTCTCATAGAAGGGTGTTAAGCTAAGAGAATAAATTCTCCACCACCAAACAGAAATGTATTTGAAAGAAATCGACTTTATATCTCAAAGTGTAATGTCAGACATGTAACCATACAAGTCTGTTCCGGGTTCGAACAGAACCGAAGGCACTTCCGAAGAAGCCTTTGCAAATCCGGATCATTTTCTAATCACGTCCGGACTTCCCATCACAAAAAGAGTGATATAAATCTCTATACCGGAGCAACTCGGTGCAGAGACATTCGACAGGTTGTCCTTTCATTTTCGAAAATATCCGGTCTTCACCACCGATCTTCAAATGCCATCCATATACGACATATCACTATTCGGAATGGGTTATATGACACAAAGGTCTTTTCCCGGCTAACCCGAATAGTGAGCGCAATATTTAAAAACATATGGATATGTGATTTCAATTAAGTCACAACTTAATAATTCAACTTCTTTTTAAATGGTTTCAATCGATTACCATTTCAAATCTTTTAAACAAAAAGATTTATTTCACAAAGTTCACCCAGTTTCACAAAAATCCATTCACAGATTTCAAAACAATTTCTGTTTCAATTGGATTAACTCGTTAAATCTTTAAAACAAAGATTCAACTTATAGCTTTCAAAACAATTTCATTTCGAATGGTTTAAACAAATCATCATTTTAAATCTGTTAAAAATAAGCAGATTCAATTCATAGCTTTCAAAAAAATTCATTCATAACTTGGAAACCAATTTTTCAATTCAATCTTGAAATTCCTTTAATTAAACTGGAATTTAATTTCTTATCTGAAAGCTTTTATTCTTTTAAAACAAACAGTTTTCATTTTGGAAATCTGATTCATTTATACGAGTTAAGGTTCTTGGGTTAAATCCAAATTCTCAAAATTTTACTTTTAAAATGGTTTAAATTCATACAAACACATTTATATCATCTTTAATCCCTAGTTTCAAATCATAGGATTCAATTTCAAACTTGAATTCAAATTTAAATCAAATTATTTAAATTTTCAAAACTCGATTAAGTTATTCAAAATAACTTTTATCTTTGAAATTCCATTTCAAAAGCTTTTCACTTTAAACCCAAATTTTCAATTTCAAAATCAATTGAAATTAAAATTTCAATTTCAAAAACATCAAATTTAAATTATCTGTGACTTAACCGATTTCCACGTGAAATCCATATTTGTGTGTGTAAAGGTGTAGTCCAGGGGTTTCACACACAATAGTGCAACATCATACAATCATCACAGATCAGAATACAGAAATATAGTTGATAAGCGGTATAAGAACAACGCTTATCGTTCATTCACAAATCACAGATATATATCACAAATAAGTAAATTACTGATCACAACATAAATCAGGATGTATCAAAAAACATCATATATCAGGGATATCAAACAATCAAATCATCCAATAGAATCCAAATATTCATAAGTAAGATCAATTTAATTATCTGATTAATTTAAACAGATTAATTTCTTATGAATTATTAATCCTGGTTAATTAATATTAATCAATTACAAATTATCTTGATTAATTATTCTTTAGTCATTTATTAATTAATCATTAATAACAAATTAATTAACCTTTAATTATTAATAAATCAACCGTAATTAATAATTGAGTCAATCTTTAATCATTAAATAATTAACCTTTAATTATTTAATTATCCTTTAATTAATTATCTTTAATTAATTAATCAACCTCCTAATTTATCATCATTTTAATTAATTATTCTTAATTAATAAATGAGTATCCTTAATTAAAATTAATCTTAATCACTTTTATTAGGTCATTAACTTTAGGTAATTAGTTTTGTTTAACGAATAAATTTAACTAAAACTTTTAAAAGTTAATTAACCATTTCAACATTCTTTAATAAATCTTTAATATTATTGAGTTAAACTTTTCAAAATAAAAGTTTACGTATATTTTTAAATCATTTTAAAACTTAGTTAATTAAGACAATTTAATTTAAAACCTTATTTCCAAACTAAGTTTCAAATTACACTTGGATTTATATTTTTAACTTTGATTTAAAACTTAGTTAAAAATTCAGTTTTAAAATTCCAAACAGGACAGCCTTTAAATCCTGTACAAAACATTACCCGAGAAAATCTCAGGGTTACTCGAATCGAAACCCGAGTCTTCTCACCTTTTTCCCCGAGACAGTTTATTTTAAAAACTTGTTAAAAATTCTGAAACCTGTTATGTTATAAACACTCGCGAACACTAAGACAACCCGAGCTCAACCTTCCTTCTTCCCAAGACAAACCCGAGTCTTCTCCATGATTTCCCCGAGACCATCGCAAACTACTGCAGACTCACGACCATCCAGCCGTGCACGTGCACACGGCGGCACCGAAGCTCTGGCGAACTCCATCATCACAGGTGAGTCGCAAATCTACTCCAGATTCGAAATCAAACTCGGTTCGACACAACAAAACTCGAAATCAAATTTCACCCATTCGTTCGAACTGTATCTCGAAACCCACAAGCCTACACGCCTCGTCCTCCTCGTACAGTTCACCAGAAAGCCCACGATTCCGGCCATAGCCTCATCCACCTCCCCTCTACCATCTCCTCAAAATTCGTGCGGCTCGATCCATCCATGGCGACGAAATCATCGAGTTACAGAACACAAAATACAACTCGAGCCAAACCCTATTTTCGATCCAACCAACTAATCCTTGCATTAGAAATTTTCTTTAGCATTTTTCCTATACTCGAGGATCATCAAGCTAGCTTTACATCAAGTTGCAGCATTTAAGATTTGTTGAATCTCCAGAAATTCACAAAAAAGCATTTTTTTGTTCATTTTTAAACTACACTTTGTATCTTAATTTAAAAATCATCGTTTTTGTTTTAAAAATCTTAGCTTTGTATGTTTAATCAAGATACGAAATCAGATTAACAAATTAAAATATTTGAATTTTAACGTATTGATTTCTATTTACTGAACTTGACTATACAGTGTTTAAGCTACACTGTCCACCTTCAACAATCCTTCCAGGCCGTGATTTCCAGTTTAAAACAAGTTTGTTTTAACTTAAATTCTTAAGTATAAAATATTTATATGAAAAAGTATTCAAAATTTTCTCTGTTTTACTTTGTTCAAAACTTGAAATATTGAAAAACAGCTTTTAATAAGCAACCAAAATCATAGAACAACTTGTTTTCAATATATAGCAAACATACAGACATATTTAACGGCTAACAACATTTCATAATGTATTCAAGTATCAACAACAATCTCAAGATATAGAAGTAAATCATGGGTTGAAAGTTGCTCACCGAGATTTAAAAGAAAGAACAGAGCTTCTTAACTTTGAAACTGGCTTGTGAAATTTGCAAGCTGAAGCCTTGATTTTGATCTCTGACTTGAGTGGATTATTTTGATGTTTTTTTTAAACTAAAGTTTGTTTTAGTTTTAGATAGTATTACTTCAAAGATTACCCAGTTGAATGAACGAACTGAAAATGTGAAGCTTGATATTGATATATAAAAAGAAGTGTACAGGGTGATAAAATTTTCTTTGAACAGGGTGATGTAATTCTTGTTTGTACTATATAGGCATGGCTGAAGTGATATGGTATGGTGGCTGATACCTCCCCTTGTATGCTAGAGGTATATATTTGCTTGTACAATGAATATATATATATATATATACAAGTATGGTGGCACGTCCGTTGGACGTGTGCAAAGAAGGAAGTGACGTATTTTGTCTTTGTTACAATTATGTTATTGTGAGAGATTGTAGCAATGTTTTCGGTAATTACGGGAAAAAAGAGGAAGATGATATGACAAATAAACAGAAAATTAAGTAACCTTCATTTGATAAAAAGGTTAAAATAAACAAATAAAAAACAACAGTATATTAGTCATCTAAAGTTGTCAAAATGAAAACAACAGTATTAAGGATAAAGAGATCTTGTGTAGAAATGACAAAAATGTAATTTTTGAGTTTGGGAACAAAAATATTTCTGAGTGTAAGACAGTTAAGATTTAGATCATTGAAAAGTAGGCGAAACTACAGTTCAAATTTGTTGCTATTACGAAAATAATTAGTTCACTTTCACTATAAAAAAAGAAAATAATTTTGCGACCAAAAATGAGCTCAAAATTTTAAAGAGAAGAAAGCAAATCAAATCCTCCTAGCCATTATCCTACTGCAATAACTGCATTGAAGAATAAAGCAGTTTTCCCTCAATTATCTTATAGTGTCATTGTATGTAGTTTTCCTCAGGTACAAATGCCATGGTACCATTAGGGCATTATGCTGGGTAATAAATTTTATACACAATAAAGCACAATCTTCCAAATTTTAACAATTATTTTGAAGCATTCATTTGATACCTTTTCCTTCTTCATTAACTTTTTTTATTAAAATAAAGAAATGCAGCTTTCAAAAGTTTTGACCCAGACAACATGATTCAGACTGATTAGAAACCCTTGCTATAGTTTGGTACAGATATTCGAAGTGAGATTTTTCCTTGTTAAAATATGTCCTAAAGTACATCAATGAGATAACAATTAGAGATTCCTCAGTTGTTTGGAAGCTATATGGTTCAATCAACTTGTCTACTAATTTATGTGAACCATGCATGCAAAATTCTATAATGAAATTCATGTTTTGTCTTGACTTTTTCATTTGAATTCATAAGAGGAAATTAATAATAAACCTTTTATTTAATCGACAAAGGTATAAAAAAATCTGAACTACTAAATGAGGAAAAGCAGAGAACATGCAAATCAATTTTTTTTCCAAGAAAACCAATTATGCTAGCAGAAAAAACATTATCTAACACTATGAAAAAGGGATATTTTATATATTACGCACAATACTTTCTAATAAGAAGCATAAGAAACAAACGATAGATATTAAAATTATCTCCTTAAAGTTATCTAAGATCTAACAATAGAGCTTGTACCTAAATTGATAACTTAGTATATACTGACCCGACAAATAGACTTATCAAGTTTAGGTAACCATGAAATACGTAAAAAAATTCTATCCATTAAGCTGATCTCTGATCAATAAATGGCAATCTAATTCCTCCTTTGTGACAACCACCTCAATATGGACAAATAATAACTTTAACATGTTCCATTATTGATATGATAAGAAATGACTAATAAAATCGATCAGATATAGAAATTGACTCACCTACTGTTTTACTGAAGACTTGATGTTCTGTGCTGTTTAGTTAACTATTTCGATCTGAAATAAAACAAATATAAATTATGATAAAAGTTACAATATGATAGTATGAAATGAAGCTTAGACGTCATACATGGTTTTAACATAAAAAATGCATTCACAATGATTATAGTAGTTATGTAGATATACCACACTATCTTGAAAACCCAAAAGGAATTGGAATACCTTTTAAAATGAACATACAGAAAGAAATCATACAGCGAATTAGCGATTTCCTTTTCCATTTAACAGCAAAACCTTTTTCTTTTTAACCCTCAAATCTAATTTCTTTGTGTTGTAGTAGTAGTGCTTTATAGAAAATTGATAAAGAAAAACGTTATGAGTTAGCTATGGACAGAGCTGTCTAGGGATGGAATTGGGATGAGATTTGAAATTTCAAATATTAGATTGAAATATTTTCTTTATCAACTGATTTATTCTTTTGATAAATGAAGAAAGTGAAGAAATTGAACTGGGGATGAAATGACTATAACAAAACCTAGCTTACTGTTAAAATATCGAGTAACTAAAAACTCATCAGCAACCGACTAAACTTGCAGAATTTGTAGCACTCAACTACACGGACTAAAGGAACTTTGATTTACAATTTTATTTCGATTTTTGAATGTTGATAACAACATTTCCCACTTACATAAATACACAGTTCTCTCCCAACCTACTCGATAGAAAAACCTAAAACTATTTATAAAAAAAATCTGGACTCCAAGATGGACAACCCTCCAGTTGATGGTTTCAGTTAAAAGTGAACGGATTAGAAGCTACGGATTTTTGAAGTTGGCATAAGCATGGTTTATAACTAAAGTCAGAGAGCAGGTATTGGTTGCAGCAACACATATATATACATTCAAAAGCAAAAATCAAGCAATATATGATTTCAAACAAATACTGCTGAAGCAAAACAAAGAATATTCGTTTGTTTACTCGCTCTTACAGTAAAATTTGTGTTCAATAAATTGTAGAAACAAAAATTCTGTGCAATATTTGCATATTCTTTGTAAAAGCTAAAAAGTAAATCAGGTAAGGAACAATATATAAACAAATCATTTTCCTGAACTATAAGGACTACAACTTGTTGACATAAATATTAGAACAGGAAGGAAAAGGTAAAAAGTAAATGAGGTAATGAACAATATACTGTACATTTTTTCAATATTCCATAAACAGCAATTGTAGCTGTTTCACAAAGATCCAAATTCCTATTCATATTCTAGTGCAGTGAAGAAAACAGTTTAAAATCGAAGAAACCAAATCAGTAAAGTACGTTTTAGATCTTAGCTTGAGAAATAAATGGACGAAAAGAGGGAAAAAGGTTAGAGCTTACCTGGACAAACAAAGGCTGCCGGTTGCTACAGCTTCGAACAGTAATTGGACAGCAAGTTGCTGTCGGTGGACGTCGTCGGTAAATCTATCGTCACCCATGTTCAAAGATTGAAGTTTCTTCCTCAATGGAATCAAGCGTGAAAAGCAACCATGTTTAAGCTTCTAGGTTGTAACCCATATCAAAAACAATAAAAGAACTTGTGTGGCATTTAAAAGGCTAGAAAAAAATGGCAAACAATGTAGAGAATCACCTGTAAATGAAACCATCGATTCTCGTCCTGAAATTGGTCGTGCTTAAGTCGATCTTTTACATACATTTTCGTCGTCGTAAAATTGGTAACGCAGTAACCATCACTCCTTGGAAGAAGTAGAGATCAATCCCTACAATCCACGAAATGAACGAAACCAAAAATCATATCAGTAAATAAATGAGTAGATAGTAATAACCAAAATCGATCATTAGGTGCTGAAATTGAACGAAGACGGTATGAGGTAAGTAACAGATCCACAAACTTCAGAGCAAGTTAAGAGGAAGTGGAGAATAATTACATTTTTAGTGAACTGAGAATAATGGCGATTGAGAATCTGGATTGGGAATATGACCGTGTGAAGTTTAGAACGCGAAATTAGATCGTGGGGTGCAGCGGTTCATTCTTCACTCAGATGGTTGTCGTCATGTTTGCTGCCATCGCTTTAGTATCAGTACCAAGAATCGTCGCAGCGATAGTGGTCGTCTCGGCAGGCGGTCGAACGGAAGCAGGGAGGAGCAAAGTTTGGTCAATTTAGGTACGTCGATTTGAAAAGTGGAAAAGGGGAAGTGCCATTGTTCTCGGCTGAGAGGAAAACGGAATGAAAGGGAAAAAGAACACGGAGAGGAAAAGGGAAGGGAAATGGAAGAGGAAGTTATAGAGTCGTTTAAATAAGCAGTTTGGGGGAATGTGGGATGAGGCGGTGGTAGAAAGACGGAAGTGCCCAGCAGAATTATTTGGTTGGAATTTGCAGCTTGGGTAATTTGGGTAGTTCAAAAAAGGCTTCAGTTTGACCAGTTGACCAAAGGTTTTTTATTATAGTATAGATATGTCTTTCTATTCATCTGACTATGCAGATTCTTTTTAGTGGCTGATAGATTTCTTTTGTTTTGTTTGCTTTCCTAGGTTGAGGCATTTATCATCTTTTTATTCAAGGGTTCACATCTAATTTGATTTGTTTACTTTACATACTTATGTATTTGTTTTGTTATTGGTTATAGTTTTTAACTTATGTACAAATATATTTTATTCTGTTTCTTTCTTTTGTTTTATATTTTGAAATATGCATGAGTTCTATAATGTTAGATTTTAGTTAATACGTCTATTCATATATTACATAATTTTATAACTATGTTACTTGACTTCATATTTTATATTTTATAATTTATCTTCTATGTTTTATTTCAATTCCTAACTCCATTATTTATTTCTAAATTTAATACAAATTGTTTTTACATTATTTATAAATCTCAAATTTCTTCATATATGCTCAAATACATATATATTCACATATATACAATATTAACAATATATTTAAATTTAAACGATTTATATCAAATTTATTTCTGGATTGGGGAAACTCGCTTTCATTGATAATAATTTTTTACAAATTTTTATTCAAAAATTTATTTAATTATCAATTTAAATTAAATTAAAAATTAGGGTCGTTACAACCCAAATACTATCATTGCCCCTTCTTGTTCTTGGCAAACCATCTACAAAATCCATTGATATGCTTTCCCATTTCCAAGTAGGCACTTCCAAAGGTTGCAATAAACCTGAGGGTCTTTGATAATCTGCCTTAACGTGTTGGCATGTTAAACAATTTGCCACATATCTTGCCACTGCTCCTTTCATTCCTGGCCACCAGTAATTTCTCTTGAGATCATGGTACATTTTTGTACCACCTGGATGGATAGTATATTTTGTTTTGTGATGCTCATCCATAACTTCTTGCTTCAGTCCCTCTACATTTGGCAGACAGAGCTTCCCTTTTTTCCTTAAGTATCCTTTATCATCTACTTCATAATTCTCTACTGTCATGCCTTGTGATAACATGTCCTTTTTCTCTTTTAAATTTGTATCTTGATTTTGCATCTGTCCTATTTTATCAACCAATGTTAACTTCAAAGAAATGAGGCTTAATTTACCATACTCAATCATATCACTGTGTGCCTTGTATGATACTCCCATTTCTTCTTTTATTTCCACTTCACTAAGGATTGTCAAATCCTTGAATTCAGTTATCATTAAGCTTGCCAGTTTTGCTTGATGCCTACTCAATGCATCTGCTACTTTGTTAGCTTTTCCAGGGGTATACAATATATCAAGATCATAGGCAGCTAGAAATTCTACCCACTTATGTTGCCTCATGTTCAAGTCTTTTTAGGAAAACAAATATTTAAGTGACTTGTGATCAGTAAACAATTCAAACTTAGCACCTAATAAGTAATGTCTCCATAGTTTCAATGCATATACTACAGCAGCTAGTTCTAAGTCATGTGTAGCATACCTAGTTTCATTTGGCTTGAGTTGCCTTGATGCATATGCTATGACTCTACCATGTTGCATAAGCATTGCCCCTAATCCAGATCCACTAGCATCTGTGTAAACCACTAGACCTTCATTACCCTCTGGAACCTGTAAGACTGGAGCTTCCACCAGTGCCTTCTTTAGTGATGAAAAAGCTTGTTCACATTTCTCTGTCCACACATATGGTTGCTCCTTTTTTGTTAGCTTGGTCAATGGGATGGCTATCCTTGCAAAGTATTTTATATACCTTCTATAATAGCCTGCCATTCCCAAAAATGATCTCACCTCAGTCACTGATTTAGGTCTATTCCATGACTGCACTGCTATCACCTTAGTTGGATCTACACTAACCCCTTGTTGTGATACAATGTGCCCCAAAAATTTTACTTCATCCTGCCAAAATGTACATTTAGAGAATTTGGCCTTTAAATCATGTGCCCTCAGTCTAGACAAAACCAGATGCAAGTGCTTTGCATGATCCTCTTTTGATTTTGAATATACTAATATGTCATCAATAAAGACAACCACAAATTTGTCTAGAAAATCTCTAAATTTTCTATTCATTAAATCTACAAAATATGATGGTGCATTTGTCAATCCAAAAGGCATCACCAAAAATTCATATAACCCATACCTTGTGTTGAAGGCAGTGTACTTAATACTTTCTTCCTCTACCTTCATCTGGTGAAACCCAGAGGCTAAATCTAGCCTTGAAAAGATCTTTGCTCCATTCAGTTGATCAAATAGATCATCAATTTTGGGGAGTGGGTATTTGTTCTTGATGGTGACTTTGTTTAATTCCCTATAATCAATGCACATCCTCAAAGTACCATCATGGTTTTTCACAAATACAACTGGAGAACCCCAGTTTGAACTACTAGGCCTTATGAAGCCTTTCTGCTCCAGTTCTTCCAACTGATGTTTCAATTCCACTAATTCTTTAGGACCCATCCTAGTAGGCTTCTTGATGATTGGGCTTGCTCCTGGGATTAGCCTTATTTGAAATTCTACTTGCCTATTTTCTGGAATACCTATGACTTCACCAAAGACATCTGGGAATTCATTTATAATTTTTATATCTTCCAGTGTTAATTCTTTCTCAGTCATACCACATATTTGGTTAAGGTAATTAATTTTAGCAATTTCACTCATGACTATAATATTTTTACCATTTTCTGTTTTCAGAGAAATAGTAAAATTTTCCAAATTCAAAATTGCTTTGAATTTGCTCAACTAATCTACCCCTAAAATAATTCCTATTCCAGGGTATTTCAACATAAACAAATCAGATTTAAACACATTTCCTCCTATGTTTAATTCTACTCCCAAACATTTTAATCCTAGCAAACAAGAGCTACCCAGGGGACTTTGAATAAACAAGGGATTATCAACTAAATAGCATGTGCTAGTCAATTTATTCACTATGTCTTGGGATATTAGTGAATGTGTTGCTCCAGTGTCATATATAACTGAGATGGGGTGATCTTTGATTAGAAGTATACCTTCCAATTGTCCAGAACTTCCCACTGCAGTTGCTTTTGCTTTGCCCTCAATGCTCCTACCTTTGCTCCCTTTTTGAATTCTGGGCAGTTTCTTTTAATATGTCCTTCTTTCCCACAATTATATCAACTAAATGGTGCCTTCTTGGTTGCGTGACACCTATTACTCATGTGTCCTTCTTTGCCACAATTATAACAAGTAACTTTCTTCTTAGCTTCCCCAGTGGCTGCTCCCTCCATTTTCTTTTCCACATTCTTTTTGTCATAGGGATGTGCCCTATTTTTCCCCTTCTTTTGATGGTTAGCCCTCATGCTCCTAAATTTTTCCCTTGCATTGTCATGTTGTTCAAAAGAAAGAGCAAGGTCTATGACTTGATCAAATGTTTTATCCTTGTATGGTAACATTGCTCTACTGAGACCTGCATTTAATCCTTGGATAAATCTCGAATTCTTTGATTCTTCATCTCCTATGAGCATAGTTCCATACTTGGACAAACTCTCAAATTTTTGAGTGTATTCAGTCACACTCATTGGTCCTTGCCTCAGCCTTATAAATTCCTCAAGCAATGTTGCCTTAGCTGTTGCTGGAACAAACCTTGCCTCAAGCATCTGCTTGAATTGATCCCATGTTATCTCATTTTCTGGCCTTCCTGTGATGATCACCTCCCACCAATCTAAGGCTGCTCCTTTGAGTCTCCTTGAAGCTATCTGCCTCTTCCTTTGGTCATTAATTTGCATATCTGCAAATATCCTTTCCAAAGTTCTCAACCATGTCTGCACTCCTATAACTCCCTCAGTGCCTTCAAAATACTTGCCTCCTAAATTTGAAAATGTCTTCAACAGTTTGGCTAATTCCTCACGAGGATTCTCCTCCCTGTGTACTGCTCCTTCTCTAAATGCCCTCACCAAATCTTGCAAGTTAACCATTGGTGTTGTATTGGAGGGTCCTGCTCCATGACTTGGTGGTCTTCCTACCATGATTCACTATTCAATTGCATAGCTAATTAGTCATATTTCTAATTTAATTATCTTCTGAAATTTACTTCTACTGTGGATATTTATTTCTATCATTATTATATATATTTTTTAGAATTTTTTTTAAGAATTTTTATCCATACAAGAAAATTGGATAATATATTTATGCTATGTTTTAACAACATAGCTCTGATACCAACTGAAGTGACCCACTTCTTTTGCATTCTTATTTTCCAGCGATTTCTGTTGAGTTTTTTTTATATACATATCAATGGATCACTTTTCTTAACTAATTACCCAAGATCTAGAATTTACCAATATAAAAATATTAGTATATAAGTCAATTCAAAAGTCATTTATATATGTGAAGATATATAAATGTTTCCTTGCTTATCAGAGTATTAAAATTAACAAGGAAAATTCAATCACACAATATTTCTCATATTTCAGAGAATTGGTGTCACATAGCCATTTCTATTTCTTTTTCCTTTTTGATCTCAAGCTTGATTGATATTAAATTCAAATATTTCCACTTATTATTTTCTTGCTTACTTCTCAAATTAATTGATTTCTGGGTTTACAAGCCATACATTTAATTTTTGGAATTTTTTGTGGTTTGATACTTATCATATGAATACTGAGGTGATAAACTAGGTTGAAGACCAAGCAGAGAAAAACAATACATTTGATCTAAGTGCAACCACAACATGCACAAACCAATCATGACAGACAAAATGCACATTTCCTGGTTAGTAGAGCAAATAATCATCACATGAGTGATAGTGTTGTGATCTACTTTATAAATCATACAACTTCTTATATCTGGAGCTAGAAAAGTGTTGAATCTGGTTTTTGAAAGTTCTTTGCACTCTTCTGGACTAGAACATATAGAAATGGTGTTCTGAACCTTTAAACACTTTACATCATTTCCCTGCCTACTTGTTGGTGTACATGTTGTCTACTTCTTAATTTTTGTCTTGCCACTTAGTATCAGTTCTGAAGTCGTAGTGTCAGAATTTTTTCCTACTTAGTATCAGTTCTGAAGTTATAGTATCAGATTTTTCCTACTTAGTATCAGTTCTAACTTCTTTCTTCCTATGATTATTTCTACTTTACCATTTTTAAGATTTCATCAAACATTACCAAGGGAGACATGATCACATATCAAATTATATGGCATGATCTCCTATTTCATACTTCACCAGAGATTATCCAGACCAATTATTTTGAAACAGAAACCCACAAATGCATGTATATAATACTAAAATTCTTGCATCTTCTCTACTCAGAAAAACAAACACATATCAATCCAGAAAATACTTAAACATAATAAAATCTGCCTGGTCTAATTATTACAACATTTCTGCCAAACTCCTTAAACATTCTAAATGCAAGCAAATCTTCAATTGTCCATGCATACAAGTTTCTTATGCTTCCTTTCCTGCAGCAACATCTAGAGCTGCCTCAATAAAAATGAGACACCCCAGATGTTACAAAGCAACAAATAGGGTCAGAATAAAATTCTGGTATGAGTGAAATCAAAACATAATAACTTGTCATTTTTACATTGTTGTGCAGAATATTCATATGCTAAATGCACTTTGGATTTATAATGTAACTGGGTATATATATATATATCTAAGCACCTACTACACTCATGCACACAAGCAACCATTCAATCATTCAATACAGTATACATGTACACATACTCTTATGGAATTAACTCATTTTAATTCCATAGTTCAGCTTTAAATCTGGATTTATCAATTTGATTTGGTCATATCTCTTTGCCATTGAACACCATGTGTGCATTGCAAGGGACTCAATTCTGTTAACCTCTGCACAAAGGCCTATAGGACTTAAACAAGTCATGCACATATCCATCATACTCCTTATGATGAATAGATCAAGGCTTCTCTCCTAGATTAGTTTTATAATCTAGTGACCAGTCTCATTTCTTATTTCTGAAAGATTTATTAACTCTTGAAAATTGCTTTTACATTCTTTCTTTCTTTTTCCCTAAATCAGGGAGAGTTACACTCTCTTAGGGATTTCAACTGACCATACTTTCATTCATGAAAATAATGCTTTATTTCATTTTTCCTACTGTCTCATTCAAAATTTGTTTTATCATTTGCATACCTCCTATATTCAAGAATGTCATGATCTCTTAAATAAATCCAGTTGAATCATATAAAAATTCTTATACTAAATTCTATTGTGAACATAGGGTAAGGTTTTTAGAGAAAAACCCATAAACATTTTAGCTTAAATCTGAACAAATCAGCACATAAATAATTTATTGCATTGTTTATCTCAAATTTAGAACCAGCTAGACATAAGCATGAACCTCCTTTGTTCACACTGCCTAGCTTATTTTCCCAGTAATACCCTACTTCATAATAAAATGTATTTATCTTACTAAACATATTTACTAACTGATGGTTTAAGGTACTGGATCCATATCAGAGATCATGGTATTATTCTTATTAAACAATCAAACAAAACTAATCAAAGCATCAACCAAAGATTTATCAATGCACCAATCATTCTCAGCATTCATCTATTCAGAGAAAAACAAATTGAACAAGCACAAAAATAAAATGGCTGCCCTTAACTTGGGTCTTAATGCCTTTGCCTCATGAGATTGATTAATCACTCCCTCCTCTCTTCCCCGAGAATGCCTAAGCTTGAAAACAGGGTGAGCTCTCCTTTCTATTTTTTTCAATATGTTTCTGTTTTCCCTCAGAGAAAAACCCCCTCTTCCTCTCTTGATTTAAATCATTTATACTAGGGTTTTACTAAAGGAAAAACCCATTTTATCCTCACATTACTCAAAGAATTATGTGTGTGTTGTTATGGCTAATTGTGCCATTTTCTCTTGGTTTCTATTTCTGGTAAAAGCAGTTATCCACTGCTTTTCCTGTGTGCATGCAATTTGCATGATTCACTTGTATATTATTTTCATGTGGCTTATTTTTTTTTAATACCTTTCATTATGCCCGAGTTATTTCCCATTCCTAGCTATTATCTCAGCCTATTTGTTTACTCTTGACTTATTTCAAAATTGTACTTATGTATAACTAATATTAAACTGGTTTTTAAGCATTTTAATTTACCAAAGAATATATCATTTTCTCCTTACCACTTAATTGTTGAAAACAATTTTCTCTTTACTGAATTATTTTATTTTCTTTATGTTAAACTGTAATGTATACATGTATATCCTTTTATCAATTAACCCCTATGTTTGTGCCAAAAATGGTCACAAACCCCAAGTGTTGTGAA
Organism: Allium fistulosum; assembly: GCA_030737815.1. Lineage (NCBI taxonomy): Eukaryota > Viridiplantae > Streptophyta > Magnoliopsida > Asparagales > Amaryllidaceae > Allium > Allium fistulosum. The sequence continues at coordinate 1,533,399,246 of CM060903.1, read as the reverse complement.
AGCACCAGTGTATGAATACAGATCAGCAATATTCAAACACAAATACCAGATCTAAGCAAGCAACAAACAGCAATCCAGAAATAATGAACAGTGACACACAATTTATAGTGGTTCGGCTATCTCCGGCCTACGTCCACTTCAAGGTTTTTATGATTTTATTGCTCGATGCTTGAAGATTACAATTTCGTGTGTTGTATTACAACTGATTTTCTAAGCTAAGTCTGAATCTAAGGCAGCAATGGTGATTTGGAGTAGATCTGGCAGAGTCTGGGCGCTCTTTAGCTCTCAAAATTGTCCGACCCCTTTTCTAAATGACCAGGGGCTCTATTTATAGGTGTTGGAGGCTGATATTTCGCCTAAACTGAAGGGAGACCAGTTCTGGCACGTGAAGGGGCCCACATGCCCGCTTTTTGGAAATCCGGGCCCACCTTAGGATCGATTCGAAGCTATGTTCGAATCGATCAAGAAATTGTCCAATCGAGCTGAAATTTGGCGTGAACATTCTTCAACATGTGCTCAAGCTACTGTGAAAATTTCATAGCATTTGGATCTGTAGATCCCGAATTATGATCGATTCAAGATGGTGTTCTTCGCCCTATGCATTCATTCGAATCGATATGGTTCGAATCCATAGGTTCGAATCCATGCTTCTGCACGCGAAGATGGTGACGTGGTACGTGTGCTTCGGGTCAATCCCCCTTTTTCTCCGAATTTACTGGGTCTAGTCCTTGGTTTTAGCTGCCTTGACCTAATGGATTCGAAGGAATGGATTCGAAGCAGGGGTTGGTTCGTATCGATTGTTGTGGACAATAGTTGATCGATACGAAGCTGTCACAGAGGAACGGATTCGAGGCAAAACTACTGGATGGATTCGAAGCAGGGGAAACTTGGTGTATTCGAACATGTGGCTTCGGGCGATGGATACGAAGTTTGGCTATCTGATGGATTCGAACATACTTCTGCTGATGGATACGAAGGAAATATCATTGATGGATTCGAACAAGATGGTTGTGGTGCTAATGTGATGGATTCGAACATGTTGAGGCGATGGATACGAACTTCATGGATTCGAACAGTGGCTCTCCTATGGATTCGAACATCGCATCTTCCCTAACTTGCATTTATCATACCTCATTCATACGAACCCCAATTGACTCGAAACTTGGAACGCTGGTTCTCATGACTTTGCTTGATGTGTCTTATCAATTGTATCCCGATCCGGACTTGGACAAAAAATCATTGATATCCATGGTGAAACAGTGTATAACGAATTTTACGACGAACTGTCTTTAGTTTTCCAGTCAACTTTTTGGTGTCACGGCCTTGCCAAAAGGCGGGATAACACCCTAGTTAATATTTCAAACTATCTGTTTCTCTTGATATATAAATGTACTCATATTTTTAATTACCCTGGTGTTCTTTCCTTACTACTTTATGTTTATTCTTTATGGGTATATAAATACAACCTATGGTAATGTATAATCTATATATATATACTCAGCTATATTTCCTCTTCCCTCTGAAATACCATTTCCTTCTTACTATTTATATTCAAGATATATATACATATACACATATGAATATAAGACTTACTCATATTTAGTTATTAATATTTTTAACTCATTAACAATATTTATCTGCAGACTATATTTTTTTTTTGAAAATTTTCCTTTTTCTGATTTTATTAAAATTATTCTCATCTCAATAATTTGGGTCTTCACAAGCCCAAGCTCAAATTTGCTCACTAAACCCTAACCCTATTGTTTCCTGATGCTTCACTATCCAGACCCTTCCATTCTCTTGATTCTTCCACCGCAACTATAAATATAACTTAAGCGTTCTTATATATTACTTTAGAAACTTAGATCCATCCCCTAAACCCTACCACTCAAATTAATTAAAAATATAAATCACCACTCTACCCTAGCTTCTCAATACCTCTACACCAATCGACAATCAAAGAATTAAAGACTAACGGCTTTTGTAACATTCCCCACTTGGAGGACGAAAACTAACGGCTACGAATGCTACAGTCATCCATAGTTATTAATCCTCGGCGACCAAATACAGTAATGTTAGATACATTGATATAACAAAAACACATGGATATGGAAATTTTTTAAAATCAATAAACTACTTTTTCATTCCATTTCAAACCATTTCAAATTCATTACATAATCCTACAATCATTAACCTTGTTCAGAGAAAATATAAATATTATAACATTCGCCAAGAGCGACATATAAAGATGCCCCCTTGGATGGTTAGAGTATATAGATAGGCAATTAAACAACTTTGCCATTACATCAACAACACAACGGAATCAAAAATAAAAAAGAACTCTAAATAGCTATCATGCCTCCTGCACGTCTTCAGAAGCTTATTCGTCTAAAGAGGTACCTAAAAACCTCAACTTTCAAACTACTCAAAATCAATTGAGCACCCAAGAGTTTAAGGGGAAAACATAAACTTCGAGTCAGACATAAAGCCTGGTATGAATAATAATTTACCATCTTAAACCATTTAGATATCTAGTGAGACCACGCCGCTTAGCAGAACAGGTTTTCCCCTAACTATCTTATCCAAAACTTTATAAAACCATATACTATGCTCCTTCATCCATAATGGTTAAAACATAGAAATTTAAAATATTATGAAGATATGCAAACAAGTAAATCCATTCTGGATTACCCATCCCCATTCATTTTGATTATCTATCACAGTTATAGTTTCTAGGGTCACTATTAACCTATTAGTTTTCATGGGCTAACTAATAACCTGTTTAATAATTATGGACTCCTCGTCTGTTTCATAGTTTTCATAGGATCCCTAAGTATCTATTGGCCCATACCAATAACTTCATCATTCATGGTCTCTCCCTGAACCTATTGGTATCTCCAATAACTTCCCTCTTGTCCTAGTTTTCATAGGTTGGTTAGGAACCTATTGACTTCTGTCGATAACTTAATCCAGATAGAGTTTTCATGGGTACACTACAAACCTATTGGCCCTTGTCAATAACTCTTTCTAATCATAGTTTTCATAGGTTTACTTTGAACCTATTGACATCGTCAATAACTTTTCCTAAACATAGTTTTCATGGGTTTACTATGAACCTGTGTACCTGACAACTTCTTTAATCAGTATTTAGACATCCTACATTCTGGTCTACCTGACCTCCTAGATGCAACTATATTCATTCAAGAGTTACTTAGTTTATATTCACTACTGGGTAAACCTACCCGAGTCTTCTACCCTTACTACCCAAAATTCAGTTTTGGGTCCATTACTTAGTGAATACATTTATAGAAGAAGCACATACAAAAATAATACTAACCCCTTTGGTTTTATATATTCGTAATTATTTCCCCTTGGAAATTTGGTTAACCCCTTTGACCCATGATTTATATCAAGCAAACTTCTTCCAAAAACTCCAATTTAAAAGCATTTAAAAGCTCATTTATAATGTCATGAGTTTTACCTTTAAAAATTGAGATTGGGTTCTTTTTTTTGAAAACTAATGTTTTCGAAACCTTTACCTTTACTTTCGAAACCATTTGAATGTATTAAAGTATTAGCATTCAATTATAGAAGCATAGCTTCGAAACCATTTGAAAGTACCACTTTCGAAACCATTGGGTTTAATTTAAAACATATCTTATTGGGTCTAAATGAATATGAGCGAAAGTACCCCTTTCGAAACCATTAAAAAGAATTTGGGGAAAAACTGATGGCTTCGGTACCATCCTTTCGGAAGCTCAAAACATTTAAGTAAAACATTTGAAGGATAGCTTCGAAACCCCTTTCAAAGCCATTGCTTTCGAAACCCTTGAATCCTTTCGAAGGCTTTAAAAAAGTGGCTTAGTACAAGTTTAAAAAAAAAGCTGCCTTTCCAATTGGTTAATGACTTCAATCCATTCGAAAGGCATAGGGACGGCAAAAAGGTTTCGACTTTGTAACGACCTAGAATTTTGGATATTTGAAATTGGAATATTTAATTGATTAAATATTTAAAAGTAAATTTTTAACTTGAATTTCAAATATAACCATTTATTGGATAATTAAATTATTGAATTTAATAATTGAAAATTGGTTAAAATAGTGAATCATGAGTTTTAAGCTTGTTAAAAGTAATTTAAAGGCTTACAAAATTTATATTTATAATAAGGAAGATAATAAAACTTTTTAAATGGAATTTAAAAGTGATTTGTTCAGTTTTAAAAAGATATCGTTTAAATTTACATTTAAAAATATCCTTCCGGGTTACAGTCTCGGATTTCGACGAAACCAGTTCCATTGGATCCATAATAGTGTATTATTATCGGATTTCAAATTTCATAGCTTTTGAAGTTTTCGTTTGGTCGTACGGGATATAAACGTGCTAAAATTTATATCGAAAATTCAATATAATAATTGGATCCAAAAAGCTATCTTCTCCATATGATCGAATTAGGACTCGAAACCTTTTCCATTGCGTTTGGAATAGGGGTATAACATTATGAATGCCTAGCGGCACGCCTCGATAGGGGTTCGAGATTTTAAGTTGCGAAAATGGAGATATTTAGCAAGTTTAAATTAATAAATTATATATGTTCAGTCAAACGGGTCTTGTCCTTTGCAACCTAGGATTGTGACCTTACCCATTCAAACACGCTAACGTTCACATCTCCTCCCTCTTATATCTCACGCAACAGTTACAGCCGAAGGAAAAAAGAAAATGGCAACCATCGAAAAATCATTCCTCTCTTATATTAAATTAAAAATCATGAGATTAATTTTAAAATTCATGTTTCGCGATTCTCTTCAATCTGGTATGGTTTTCGATGTGTGCGGTCATAATTTGCGAGGCTCGGCAATTCAAAAGTCGGCCTAGGGTTTGTCGTTTCTCATGGTTCGAGCGACGATGTGGAGTGTTGAGTGTGGATTTGGGTCGAGCACGTCGAGGGGCAGCTATGGCCGAGTGTTTGGAGGCCGCAGTCATGTTTGGGGTGTCGCAACCTGCTTGTATTGGAAAGGCGGAATGGGGGTGTCGTTCTTGTCAAAAGGGTACTAGAGGCGATGGGGTTAAGGACAAAGGGTCGAGCTTGGAGAACGGAGTTGGTTAGTGGGCTTGGATGGAAGAATTTGTGGACTGGGGTGTCGTGTACGTGCATGCGTGCACGGTAATGGGGGAGGAGCTGTTCATGTGCAGGAGAATGGGGTTTGGGGAAGAAGGTTTAGGCGGGCTGGGCTTTAGAATTTGGGTATGGGCTTTAAATTTTTAAATTAAATTAATGTTTAGTTTAAATTAAATTATCATCAAATTATAAAATTTATATCTCATGCGTACGAAGTCCGATTCGGACGATTCAAGATTCGTTGGGATCGTGATGTCGTCATCTACACTTAGGAAATGGTTTGGACGTAAATAGAGTTTCTGAAATTTTCAGATAACTTCAAACGCGCTCGAATTTAATCTGAACCAGAATGCAAAAGCCATTCAAGGTGAGTTAATCTCACACAATTTTAGATTACCGTAATTAATTATAAATAGTTAAAATTAATTGTTGATTGATTGATAGAATTGATAAATTATTATCAGTTGGATGTGATATTATATATAGCTATACATACATTGGAGTGATTGATATTCCCGCATATATATAGCGGATGAGACCCTATGTGCCCCGCATAATAGCGGATGATCCTATATACCACGATATCCTCCTCGAAGTGGGATTAGTATTATTTTTATATTGTATTAACATTTGTGAATGCAGGGAAAACAGTTGGAGGGATCCAATTGGATTCCTCAAAAATGTGAAATTATTTTCATATTCAGTAATATGATCTGTTTGAATAATCTTTGATAGATTATAGTGGGATTTGAATTTATTAGATGCTATGGCATTACTGGTTAGATTTTTGGCATTTTAAAATACCATAAATATGAATATTGAAATTTTAAAAGGAAATAAAAAGGGAAATTGAAAGCAAAATATTTATAGTGAAATTTGGATTTATTAAAGGAAATGAATTTGAAAAAAAATAGCTTGATTTATTTAAAATTTGTACAATAATTTCGGAATATGGAAAAATAGAGATTCTGGAATAAAGTAAATAAAAGGATTTAAAATAATAAAACTTAATCGATATTTGATTAAGTGTAAAAAGATTTTAAAATCGGGATTAAAAATAGATTGGGAAAATTAAAAGGGAAATTTGGAAATAAATATGAAATTGTTATACTAGATTTTTAATAAGATTATGAAAAGGAAGTGGAATCTGAATTTAGTTGGGTTTTGGAATATATTTGGGTTATTTAAGAAATTAATTTAAAAATGGAATTTAAACTAGAAATCGATGTAAAATCGATTAAGTATTGTGAAACCGTTATAAACGGGAAATGAGACTATGAAATTTATAAACAATGTTAATAAACAAAGTAAAGTAATTATTAGTGGATAAATCGAAGTTATAAATTCACGGTGAGGATTTATAAGGAGATGGGTAAATCGGTTTAAAACTAAATGGTAGATTTATTTTTACAAATGTGGAAAGGGAATTTACGAAATTGGGATGTAAATCAAATTGGAGATAAATCGAAAGAGATTATAAATGTTAGACTGGTTATATTGGAATTGGAAAATATATTTTTATCGAGAAATTCAGTTATTTTAAAAAGGGAGGATTTTAAGTATTAACTAGGAAATTTTAAAAGTGTTAAAGAATATTTCAGAAAATTAATTATTTAGTTGTTTTAAAATTATTTAAATTATATTTAAATATTAATTAAGTTAGTTTATAGTAAGTTAATTATTATTTAAAGATTAATCGGTATTATTATTTTAAAGGGATAATTATTCAATATTCAATATTGTGTAATAACTTTTATTTTAAAGAGTATTCGCCAAAATTTAACTTGGAGATCATTATAGAAATTTCATAAGTATTATTTTGAAATATTTTAAATAAAGTTTCGGGAAGTAAGTGTATACTCGCATTGCAAAATCGGAGACAGTGAGTGCCTGCAGTTAAGTCTTGGATTTCTCTACGATAGTGACGTAACCATTGAGCTGTGAATCCATGGTTTGATACCGTAGTGGTACTTTCCATATTATTTTAAAAAAGATTTTCAAATATTTAGAAAAAAAGATAGTTTGCGAATATACTAAATTCGATTAGATAAGTACATATTTTTGGATAAAGAGTTTTAATTTATATAAAATTAAATAAAAATGAGACTTGGTGTTTTCAGTGGAAAATGAAGTAATTGGTTGAATGATTGTTTATTTGATAGTTAAATAACCGACTATCAAAATCTGGACCCAAAATATAAGTTTGGGAATATCTAGGAGAAATACGGGAATTATATGGTACATTTACCATTCGAGGTGTTATACTGTACGTATAAACTTGTTTCGTTCTTCTAGGACGTTGATAAGGAAATCAGTCCACTAACTGTTAGAAGGTGATCTTCGATCTTATTTTCATCTGTTTATTTCCTAAAGAAACGGGGTTGAGTTTACCGAAAATATCGAACGTTGTTTCGAAGAGACCGGGATCGGATAAGTTATCCGAAAACCACTTCGATCCAACGAGTACATTTTCGCAGTGAAAACAAGAGCATGGAGTCAAAGGTGGAGCAGTGAAGTGCAAGGGCTAATCGCTACTAATCCCGAGGATTATTCCAAAACAGATGTAGTAGGAATAGTGCATCCGGTTCCGTTCGGACCCAGGATGGACTTGTATGGATGAATGCTACCAGTACATTGGCATTGGAGGACAACGAACATTCTAAGTGAAAATTCCTTAAAAAGGTAATCGTAACCTCTAGTCTTATCAACCGGGAATGACTGAAAAGCAGGGGAGATGCAGCAAGGCTAAGTTTGTAGCACCTATATAGGGTATGTTTATCACCTTTCTAGATACCCTCGGATATTATTTTATTACTACGATACGCGGAAGGAGCTCGAAAGAGGGTGGGAACACCTGGGGTGATAGCATATTCGGTCTATCCAGCTTAGGGATAGTCCGATCTTGTTTTGCAGGGGATCCCGACCTGGTCCTCGGTACGATGTTTCTAGACATGTACTGTGACAGGTAATACCCCAGTACCTAGTCATTCATATGGAATCCATTCTCCAATACGTGCTTTTACGGTTTTGATTGTCCTAGTATGCTAGAATTTAATTAATGTAACAATTTCAGCTATTTGAATAAGTATTTGTACTTAGACACTATAATAATATCAGAGGATTTGATATTAAATGTTTTGGTTATTTTAAGGTAAAAACCCGTCGTGTTTATGTGTGGCGTGGTCTTACGAGACACCTTTGATTTTCAAAGGATTTTGGAAACTTTAATAATTCATTGAGTGTGTTTTCTCACACTGGTTTTATAGAGTGACTCGGGTGTTATTTTATTATAATGCTTGGGTCAGACCGAGTATTACAGATGCAGGATAAGATGCTATGGAGCTCAGGAGATGAGCTGGAAGACGAAGACGTATTACACATATCTGATTTATATTCCGCCGTGTATTATAGGCTGTATAATCAGCATTTGTGAGGACAAGTTATTATAACTATCCAGTATTGAGTTATCGATTGTGTTGTACTTTGATGATGTAATGTATAAATAATAGTTATGGTTCTTTTTGTATAAAGACCAATTGTTGTTTATTATATATTGTTCCGCTGCGATTGTGAGATTCTGTGTTGTTGTTTCTGTTTTCTTCTTCTACCTCTTTCTTCTTTTCCCTAACGATCTGGTATTTTCGACATTCGATTGGTCGGCATGTAATACAGTGGGCGTATTGATGTTGATTTTCGAGGATCGAAAATCTCGATCGTGACACTTGGTATCAGAGCTGAAGGTTAAGCGTGAACCTTGGCTCTGGTGGGGATTACTCATTAGAGATAGGTTCAGTAGCACCCTAGAATGAGTTTGAGAGTATTATTAGATATGAGCGCGTATTTGTTAGTGAATATAAAATTGTTTTATATTGTGTTGATTGGTTTGTTGAGTGGCTTATGGATTCTAGTCAATACGAGTAATTAACATTATTGATAGGGATCTCTAAACACTTAAACAGAGCAATTCGACACGGTATTGTTTTGAAATGGGGTAAATGAAATAATTTTACCTAAAATATTTTTATATATAAAGAAATAATTTTTTAGAAAATTATTATAGTTATGGTTTGCTTGGTTGTTAGGAAATGATAATATTAAACCATTATCATTTGTTGTTGTGGTGATTGAGTAAAAAATTAAAATGATAACCAAAAGTTAAGAAAGTAATTCATATAACAAAATGGAATTTGGAAATATGAGTTTATAAATGTGATTTATGATTTGAAATGAAATGAAATTCCGAAGTATATTTAAATATTATTTGTATAAAAGGATTCCAAAGTCGAAAATTTGGGAATTTAATTCCCATTGTTTTTTGAAATATTTTTCAAAGTCTTGGAAAATAATAGTAGTATTATTTGGAAATATTTTTTAATTGAAAATGAAATCTATTGAGATTTGGAATAAAAATATTTAAAAATGGTTTTAAAAGAAAATAAAAGCATTGAACTCACCTCGATCGCTGGAAAATAATTCCGATGATGATCACGACATCATCGGTGTTCATTTTCGAGTTTGCAAGTGAGGAATTGCTACCCGAATGTTTTAAATTGGAGTTTGTTTGCAATACTGGTTTGACTTTGAAATGCAAAGGAATAATTTGATATACCAAGGGATTTTGGGTATATATGATTTCAAAAATTATTTTTGAAATATTAAGTAATTGTTTAAAACTCTGGAATCTTATTTGAAATGTTTTATGGAATATGAATAAGTTGATAACTTATAAAAATTTGAAATTTTATTTGGAATGGAAATTAACTTGAATTAAGTTAGATAAAGTGAATTTTGAGAAATTAAGCCTAAGTAGGCAAAATGGTATAGTTAATGAAATGGAATTTATTAAGTTGGAACTAAATTAGTGGATGAACAAACTAATTAAATTTGTAAGTAAATGGAATTGAAATTGTATATTGGAATGATATTTAATTTGAATTATGTTGAATAAAGTGAAATTGAAAAATTAGTTCGAGTGGACAAAATAAAATAAAGTTTGGAAATAAAATTTGATTGAGATATGAAATATATTAGTGAATGGAACTAACTAAAATAATTAGTGGATTAAATATGGTTTGAGAGATGGTTGATAAAATTCAATATTAAATTTGATCGGAATTGAATTTGAATATAAATGGATATAAAATTAAGTTGTGAGGTGGTAATAAGCATAAGAAGTTTTGCATAAAATGTTATTAATAGACTTAAGAAATTGATGGTAAAGTTCTTAAGTAAAATTGGTATTGAGAAAATATACCGAGTAAGTATTTTAATGAAGATTAAATAAAAGTTGTGTAAAGGGATAATTGTGAATAAGTGAATGGAAATTAAAATAAATGTGAATAGAAAGAAATTGATATAGCTAATAATCAACTGGGGATAAATACGTAAGTTATATGTATATTATTTTATTCGCATAACGATTTGATCCAGATTCGAGCATAGAATTTCGAGGTAGTCTATATCGATCCAAAATTAGGATTTTTCGCTTGATTTTCTACGGCGAACCCTGGATGTAGATTTTTGATTGATCCTGGAATTCTCTATCATAGTATACGGCTATGCAAGGAGAATGATGGTTTCTGATCAAGGAACCAGATCTGAGTCCGCACTAGAGAATCATGTGAACGATACTAGTTCAGAAGTGAAATTGTGTGGTTGAGTGAGCGATCAGAATTGATATTGCGTATGGATGATATATGTATATCGTACGGTTTTTAGTGAAATAAATATTGGAAATGGAAAATGCCGAATAAAATGTTTTTTGAATTAAATGATTAGATATCATTGGTAAGTTAGGTGCAGGTAATTAAAAGCAAAAGCTAAATTGATGTCTTTGATTTTAGAAGAGAAAATTTTAATTGCCCGACAAAAAGGTATGTGTTTAAATTGTTGTATGAAATTAAAGATTTTCGGATTGAGCCACTTGGCTTTTGTTTTCTTTTGATGATTTGGGCCCGTAGATGCAGTTTTGTTGTTTTTTGGATCTAGCCGTGCAAAGGAGACGCTGGTGAAATTTTTTGAAAATTTAAGGAGTTAGAAAATTTTGATAATTTAAAATTTGGTTTTAAATTATAATTTGAAAATTGAGGGGATAATATTAGTTGTAAATTATGGATGAAGTTAGAAAACTAGAAAGAGTGATAATGTGGTTTCAAAAAATTGATTTTAGAAAAGTTGTTCAACTGATTGGTTTTGTAAAAAGTTATTGGGTTTTGGACCATTCTTCTTACCTCGCAATTTCGAGTACGAAATTCTTATAAGGGGGGAGGAATGTAATGACCCAGAATTTTGGATATTTGAATTTGGAATATATAATTGATTTTAAATATTTAAAAGTTAATTTTTAACTTGAATTTCAAATATAACCATTTATTGGATAATTAAATTATTGAATTTAACAATTGAAAATTGGTTAAAATAGTGAATCCTGAGTTTTAAGCTTGTTAAAAGTAATTTAAAGGCTTACAAAATTTATATTTATAATAAGGAAGATAATAGAACTTTTTAAATGGAATTTAAAAGTGATTTGTTCAGTTTTAAAAATATATTGTTTAAATTTACATTTAAAAATATCCTTCCGGTTTACAGTCTTGGATTTCGACGAAACTAGTTCCATTGGATCCGTAATAGTGTATTATTTTCGAATTTCAAATTTCGTAGCTTTTGGAGTTTTCGTTTGGTCGTACGGGATATAAACGTGCTGAAATTTATGTCGAAAATTCAATATAATAATTGGGTTCAAAAAGCTATCTTCTCCATATGATCGAATTAAGACTCGAAATCTTTTCCATTGAGTTTGGAATAGGGGTATAAAATTATGAATGCCTAGTGGCACGCCTCGATAGGGGTTCGAGATTTTAAGTTGCGAAAATGGAGATATTTTGCAAATTTAAATTAATAAATATATATATATATATATATATTTAGTCAAACAGGTCTTGTCCTTTGCAACCTAGGATTCTGACCTTACCCATTCAAGCACGCTAACGTTCACATCTCCTCCCTCTTATATCTCATGCAACAGTTACAGCCGAAGGAAAAAAGAAAATGGCAACCATCGAAAAATTATTTCTCTCTTATAATAAATTAAAAATCATGAGATTAATTTTAAAATTCATGTTTCGCGATTCTCTTCAATCTGGTATGGTTTTCGATATGTGCGGTCATAATTTGCGGGGCTCGGCAATTCAAAAGTCGGCCTAGGGTTTGTCATTTCTCGTGGTTCGAGCGACGATGTGGAGTTTTGAGTGTGGATTTGGGTCGAGCACGTCGAGGGGCAGCTACGGCTGAGTGTTTGGAGGTCGCAGTCATGTTTAGGGTGTCGCGACCTGCTTGCGTTGGAAAAGTGGAATGGGGGTGTCGTTCTTGTCAGAAGGGTTCCGGAGGTGATGGGGTTAAGGGCAAATGGTCGAGCTTGGAGAACGGAGTTGGATAGTGGGCTTGGATGGAAGAATTTGTGGACTGGGGTGTCGTGTATGTGCACGCGTGCATAATAATGGGGGAGGAGATGTTTGTGTGCAGGAGAATGGGGTTTGGGGAAGAAAGGTTTAAGCGGGTTGGGCTTTAGAATTTGGGTATGGGCTTTAAATTTTTAAATTAAATTAATTTTTAGTTTAAACTAAATTATCATCAACTTATAAAATTTATATCTCAGGCATACGAGGTCTGATTAGGACGATTCAAGATTCGTTGAGATCGTGATGTCGTCATCTACGCATAGGAAATGGTTTGGACGTAAATGGAGTTTCTGAAATTTTCAGATAACTTCAAATGCGCTCGAATTTAATCGGAACCGGAACGCAAAAGCGACAATAAAAATCAAGGTGAGTTAATCTCACTCAATTTTGGATTACCGTAATTAATTTTAAATAGTTAAAATTAATAGTTGATTGATTGATAGAATTGATAAATTATTATCAGTTGGATGTGATATTATATATAGTAGTATATATATTGGAGTAATTGATATTCCCGCATATATATAGCGGATGAGATCCTATGCGCCCCGCATAATAGCGGATGATCCTATATACCGCGATATCCTATTCGAAGTTGGATTGGTATTATTTTTATATTGTATTAACATCTGTGGATGCAAGGAAAACAGGTTGGAGGGATCTAACTGGATTCCTCGAAAATGTTGAAATTATTTTCATATTCAGTAATATGATTTGTTTGAATAACCTGTGATAGATTATAGTGGAATTTGAATTTATTTGATGCTATGGCATTACTGGTTAGATTTTTGGGATTTTAAAATACCATAAATCTGAATATTTAAATTTTAAAAGGAAATAAAAAGGGAAATTGAAAGTAAAATATTTATAGTGAAATTTGGATTTATTAAAAGAAATGTATTTGGAAAAAAATAAATAGCTTTATTTTTTTTTAAATTTGTACCTAATAATTTCGGAACATGTAAAAATAAATATTCTGGAATAAATTAAATAAAAAGATTTTAAATAATAAAACTTAAACGATATTTGATTAAGTGTAAAATGATTTTAAAATCGGGATTTAAAATAGTTTGGGAAACCTAAAAGGGAAATTTGGAAATAAATACGAAATTGTTATACTAGATTTTTAATAAGATTGTGAAAAGAAAGTGGAATCTGAATTTAGGTTGGTTTTGGAATATATTTGGGTTATTTAAGAAATTAATTTAAAAATGGAATTTAAATTAGAAATCGATGTAAAATCGATTAAGTATTGTGAAACCGTTATAAACGGGAAATGAAACTATGAAATTTATAAACAAGGTTTATAAACAAAGTAAAGTAATTATCAGTGGATAAATCGAAGTTATAAATTCACGGTGAGGATTTATAAGGAGATGGGTAAATCGGTTTAAAAATAAATGGTAGACTTATTTTTTAAAATGTGGAAAGGTAATTTACGGAATTGGGATGTAAATCGAATTGGAGATAAATCAAAAGAGATTATAAATGTTAGACTAGTTATATTGGAAATGGAAAATATATTTTTATCGAGAAATTCAGTTATTTTAAAAAGGGAGGATTTTTAAGTATTAACTAGAAAATTTTAAAACTGTTAAAGAATATTTCAGAAAATTAATTATTTAGTTGTTTTAAAATTGTTTAAAGTATATTTAAATATTAATTAAGTTAGTTTATAGTAAGTTAATTATTATTTAAAGATTAATCGGTATTATTATTTTAAAGGGATAATTATTCAATATTCAATATTGTGTAATAACTTTTATTTTAAAGAGTATTCGCCAAAATTTAACTTGGAGATTATTATAGAAATTTCATAAGTATTATTTTGAAATTTTTTAAATAAAGTTTCAGGAAGTAAGGATTACTCGCATGGCGAAATCGGAGGCAGTGAGTGCCTGCAGTTAAGTCTTTGATTTCTCTACGATAAAGACGTAACCATTGAGCTATGAATCCATGGTTTGATACCATAGTGGTACTTCCTATATTATTTTAAAAAGTGTTTTCAAATATTTTGAAAAAAAGATAGTTTGCGAATATGCAAAATTCGATGAGCTAAGTACATATTTTAGGATAAAGAGTTTTAATTTATATAAAATTAAATAAAAATGAGACTTGGTGTTTTCAGTGGAAAATGAAGTAATTGATTGAATGATTGTTTATTTGATAGTTAAATAACCGACTATCAAAATCTGGACCCAAAATATAAGTTTGAGAATATCTAGGAGAAATACTGGAATTACATGGTACAGTTACCGTTCGAGGTGTTATACTGTACGTATAAACTCGTTTCTTTCTTCTTGGACGTTGATAAGGAAATCCGTCCTCTAATGGTTAAGAGGTGATCTCCAATCTTATTTTCATCTGTTTATTTCCTAAAGAACCGGGGTTGAGTTTACCGGAAATATCGAACGTTGTCTCGAAGAGACCGGGAATGGATAAGTTATCCAAAAACCACTTTGATCCAACGAGTACGTTTTCGCAGTGAAAACAAGAGCATGGAGTCGAAGATGGAGCAGTGAAGTGCAAGGGCTAATTGTTACTAATCCTGAGGATTATTCCAAAACGGATGTAGTTGGAATAGTGCCTTCGGTTCCGTTCGGACCCAGGACGGACTTGTATGGATGAATGCTATCAGTACATTGTCATTGGAAGACAATGAGCATTCTAAGTGAAAATTCCTTAAAAAGGTAATCGTAGCCTCTAGCCTCATCAACCGGGAATGACTGAAAAGCAGGGGAGATGCATCAAGGCTAAGTGGATAGCACCCAATTAGGGTATGTTTATCACCTTTCTAGATACCCTCAGATATTATTTTATTACTACGATACATGGAAGGAGCTCGAAAGAGGGTGGGAACACCCGGGGTGATATCATATTTGGTCTATCCAGGTTAGGGATAGTCCAGTCTTGTGTTGCAGGGGATCCCGGCATGGTCCTCGGTACGCTGTTTCTAGACGTGTGCTGTGACAGGTGATACCCCAGTACCTAGTCATTCGTATGGAATCCATTCTCCAATACATGCTTTTACGGTTTTGATTGTAGAGCCTAGTATGCTGGAATTTAATTAATGTAACAATTTCAGCTATTTGAATAAGTATTTGTACTTAGACACTATTATAGTATCAGAGGATTTGATATGTGTTTTGGTTATCGTAAGGTAAAAACCTATCGTGTTTATGTGTGGCGTGGTCTTACGAGATACCTTTGATTTTCATAGGATTTTGGAAACTTTAATAATTCAAATTGAGTGTGTTTTCTCACGCTGGTTTTCCAGACTGACTTGGGTGTTATTTTATTATAATGCTTGGGTCAGACCGAGTATTATAGATATTGGATAGGATGCTATGGAGCTCAGGAGACGAGTTGGATGACGAAGACATATTACACGTATCTGATTTATATTCCGCTGTGTATTGTAGGCTGTATATTCAGCATTTGTGAGGACAAGTTATTTTAACTATCCAGTATTGAGTTATTGATTGTGTTGTACTCTGATGATGTAATGTATAAATAACAGTTATGGTTCTTTTTGTATAAAGACTAGTTGTTTATTATATATTGTTCCGCTGCTAATGTGAGATTCTGTGTTGTTGTTTCTATTTTCTTCTTCTACCTCTTTCTTCTTTTCTCTAACGATCTGGTATTTCCGGCATTCGATTGCTCGGGATGTAATACAGTGGTCGTATTGTTGTCGATTTTCGAGCGTCCAAAATCTCGGTCGTGGCAGACTTGGTCGAAACTATCCTTTTTAAAAGCATTGATTTTAAAACTAAGTAACTCATTCGAAATCCTCAATTTAAACAAGAAGTGGCAACCCCTTTCAAAAGAAATTTAAAAAGACCCCTTCGAAAGCATTTAGTAAAACCAGGCAAGCGCATTTCTTTAGAAAGTAAAACAAAGGGTTCGATCCCATCAAAAGCAATGTTTCGAAACCATGCCTTCCGCCTTTCTCCAATCCACTACGTACTAATGTATTTATACCTTGTGCATTGGTTTCGGCTTAGACCTGGTAGGTTTCGACTTGGTTGAAGGCGGAAGCATAGGGTCGAAAGGTGGCTTCTAAAAGAGGCGGAACATATTTTCTGATTCCAATTTAATGCCATTTAAAGTGAACACTTTATAACTAACCTGCCTATTTGTAAACATTTGATTGGTTGTCATAACTTTTCAAATCCTTTACAAAAATAACTACCGCATAATTTCAAATCTAAACAACGATTAATTTAACAAATATGCCCTTCCATTAAGCAAAACCAATAAAACAATTAAGTTTTTTATCTAAAATAATTTTATTTGCATAGTAAATTACTTAGGAAAAATCCCCAAAAATCATACAAAATTCACTTTCAATATGTTATCTAACATATAAAAATTTTAGACCTAAATTCTTCATAAAATAGCTGAAATTAATTTCTTAACCCAATTATTCATATTTTCCTTTGTAAATTCATAATAAATTTTCCATAGCTCGAAAAATTATAAAAATTGAAACTCATCTCAAAAATCATGTTTTGCATAATATATAAATTCCTCATGGCATTCAAAATTCAATTTAAACGATTTTACCCTTAAATCGTGTATAAAAAATTATCAAACAATCTTGTTTGAATCAAATATGTTAAAATATCCAAGCATATCATCATCAAAGTCATCATAATGGATTTAATCTTAAACCCGAAAATCAAATGATCATAAAAAAAATAGAGATGGTTTTGATTATTATTCACCTTGATTAGGATAAGGACTTTGAGATTTGATTGAGATTAATTCCCCTTGCTTAAATACTTAGCTTTAATTTCATTTCCTCCTCTTTTCTCCTAAGTAATGACCAGCTTCTCTTTCTTTTGATTGCGTTTTATGCTTTTAGCAAAATGAATGTGAATGGATAGAAAACGAGAATATTAAGGGTATGGGATTATGGTGCGCAATTCCTAATATTCCCCTGCGATAATTAATCTCCTAGTTAACATACAAAACCAATTATAAGCCCATTCTTTAATTCGTTAATTAAGCTCAGCCTCTATGTAAAATTTTCAAATCTCAATCCCCTTATCACTTTAATGTTTACATTATGCTATTTAATTTATCTAATTAAATCTCTTGAATAATGTTATTAAAAATTAGGGGTGTTACAGCATTGTTAGTGGATGCCCAACGTGCATGGTCCGACCCTAATGGGAGGTTCCTTAGTGTAAGTAGGAAATTTAGCCTAAACACTATTGGTGGATGCCGATCACGGTGCATGGTCCGATACTAATGGGCGGTTCCTCAGTGTAAGTGGGCAATTTGGCCAAGGCACTGTTGGTGGATGCCCAACGCAGTGCATAAGAGACATTATCGTTAAGATTATTGACATAGATGCTTAGGTAGGCCCTAAGTTGTTTAAGTAATAGGTTCAACGCGAGCCTAGAATTACGAGGTCCTCTTAGTGTGTAAGTGTGATATATGTAGCTATTATTTGGGTAATGCCAACCTAATAGTGATAGGAAATTATTCCTTATGATTTTATACTAGGAATGGTCCTAGAGGTTTTTTGCCGATCCATTGTTCGACCCTGGAGTATAAACCTCTGTTAGATGTTTAGGATTTAGGTGTAATTAGAACTATATTCCTTAAGTTAAGGTGACTAACCCTAGGTAAGTAATCCACAAACACAAAAAGGACACCTAGGTCATGTATGTTATAAATGAAATTAATTGCTTATAAACAAACACCCTAAACTAGTAGTACAATTCATTCATCGAACTTTGTTTGACCCACTCCTTTTTTTCTGTTTCCTCCCATCATAGGAGCACAGGGCAATAGGTGAATTGGCCCAGACACAGTATGTGGAGGAAGAACCTAGGCGCTGGAGTTTTATTAATTTTAGTTTCTCTCTATGTACTATTTATCGAATTTTATTATCAGTTAGACTCTACGTTGTTAGTTTGGGAACTTTGTATATGGACTATGCATTATTAAGACTATTATCTAAGATGTTTATTTCCAGTATTTACATATTATTTCCTTCCGCTATGAGATCTTAAAGTATAGAATGCTTCATGTAATTTTTCAAATCGATGAGTCGTACTTCTGGGCACAGTGCAAGTTTGAAAGTCATTTAAGGTTTCAATCGGTGTGTCCGATGGTAATTCGGGTTATCTTAAAGGCCCTATTTATAGTAGTGTTCCTCATCAATCGCACCGCTTCTTCTGCTAAGGATATGAAATTCACTGAGGAAGTATGGAAAGGTAGACCTATAAGTTATTCATTTCTTAAAGTGTGTGGATCTACAACTTATGTTCATAAGAGCAAGGGTAAGTTGGATCCAAGGACGAGCAAGTGTGTTTTCTTGTCTATTGTGAAGGTGTAAAGAGGTATAGGATGTGGTGTCCTAGTAAAAAGAATATTGTTACTAGCTAGCATGTTCCATTTGGTGAGAAAGCTATGTTGAAGGTAGAGCCTAAATCAGCTGATGAAATTTTGAGGATAAAGGAGTACCAAACACAAAATAAACCATTAGAATCTTTCTATGGAGAGGTAGTTGATGGTGTTACTAATGGCACTATGGTTGACGAGGAGGTTCAAACTTATGGTGGGCGTAGTTTTAATCCAGGCCATTTAGAGAGAGGAGGAAGCTTACTTAGCTTTGTAATTTTATTTGGCTTATTATTGATGATATTGGTATTGATTTTTATGACATGGTAATGTATGCTTTGAGGGTTATTTATGATGAGCCAAGGAGCTATAGAGATGCTACTATGTCGGTTGATTATGGTAGATGGAAGCTAGCTATAGAGGAGGAGATGTAGTCATTGCACAAAAATCACATTAGGGATTTAGTGTCACTTCCTTTGAGAGAACGAGCCATTAGTAGTAGATGGATCTATAGAGTGAAAGAAAATAGCAATGGGGATATGAGATATAAGGTGAGATTGGTTGCAAAGAGTATGCACAGTGGAAAGGTGAGGAGTTTCATGGCATGTTCTCCCTGGTTGCAATACGTACTTCAATTCGTGTATAATTGGCTCTAGTTGCTCATCTCGATTTAGAGCTGAGCAATTAGATATAAAAACTGCATTTTTGCATGAACATCTTGAGGAGATATCTATATACGTTGGTCTGAGGGGTTCATTGATTCTAGTATACCAAAGTATGTATGCAAGCTAAATAAATCTTTGTATGGACTAAAGCAATCCCCAATATGGTGGTACAAAAGATTTGACAAGTTTATGCTTTAACAAGGATTCGCCAAGGGCTACAGGACTCGTGTGTGTTCTTGTAACAACTCCAAATTTAAGCTATAGTAATTAATTAACGAATTAGTTAAATAATAAAATAACTTTGTGAAATTATCATAATTAGACCATGGGAGTTGCACCATTGTGTCCGTGGTAATTTTCTAGTCAATTTCCATATATAAATTGTCAAAATCGGAGCTAGAACAAAGAAATTACAGAATAAACAAGAAACGAGGAAACAAAAGAATATATATATATATATATATGTGTGTGTGTGTGTGTGTGTGTGTAGGCAAGGTCGACCCTCACCATGGCTTGATAAACCTATAGGTCGACCCTAGTAAGTGGTAGGTCGACATCTAGGTCGACTTGCGTGCATTCTTTTGCTGGCTTCGTCTAGTTCGATTTCAACATGTCATTTTGCTATTTTTACTCCATCTCGTGCATCCGTGCTTCCATCTGATGGTTCCCATCGAGCCTATGACTTGGTTGCACCAGATTTAATCTCCAAATCCAACGGTCTAAGATCCACAAGTGACACTATAAATAAGACCCTAGGCCTAGCTATTTTCCTCATTCAGATTTTCTCCATCTGGGTTCATTGCTTGGGGCTGGACCCTAAAAGGAATATTTTTCCGAGGAGAAGATCTTTTTAATTAAAATATTTTATACCCCTCAAGTGGATCTGAGAAGGCCAAAGGATAGAGCTAAGGACCACAAGTGAGCGTTTAAGTAATTATTTTAGATTTTTAAGTAATTTAAAATAATAGGGTTTCCAATAGTTGTAGTTTTTCTACAATGTTGGGATAACCTTTATGAAAGTTTATTTACAGTTTATTTTTTAGTAAATTTAAGACTTGTTTTCCAGTCTATTTTCTTTTAGCTATTCTATTTCAGTTATTTACAATTATTTACAGTTAATTATAGCCTTTTCAATTATTTATAGTTATTTACGGTATTTACAGTTATTTACATTTTATTTGCATCTATTCTACGTTGGGATTTATTCTGTAAATGTCAGTTTTTTTAATTCCCTTTTTACATGAATGGAATAAATAGAAGAAAATAATTCGTTAGTATGGACTAAAATATAAGAACACTGAATTTACAGAAAATGGGATGTAAAATAAGAAGAACTGTAATAAATTGGACTTAGGCTGAATTTAAGACATTTGCAAGCATAGTTATAACATGCAATTATAACTAATATGAGAAAATAGAAGAAATATCAGAAGTAGCTTATTTTTAAACTTAGGCCTTAGGTTAAGTAAATAAGCAAAGTTATAACACACAGGTTATAATTAGAGACAAAACAGAAAAGGCTTATTTTAAAGACTTATACTAAGTTAATAAGTAAAGATAGAAGTAGGACCCGTACCGGCAGCATTTCCCTTGGGACACACTTACGCCGTTTAGGATAGATAAGTGGTAAATAATTAGAAGTTCAAATCAGGGGATTTGGACAAAGGGCGCAACTAGATTTTGTTTGTTAGGACCCGTATCGGCAGCATTCCCCTTCAGTCAGGAACTGGTGGTCTCACAACACAAGAAGGTGATGCTGGGCACACTTATGCTATTTAGGGTAAATAAGAGGTCCAAAGAGGGAGCAACAAGTAGCGCAAGCCCAACGGTGGTCGAGCATGCAGCCACGGTAAAGGGAGATAAATCGCTATTGAGTTCAAAGCGCTAAACATGCGTCTTTTGTTGTGGGACCCACAAGATGGGACTAGCCCGCAGTAGACACAACAGAGATAGAAGGCTAATAAAAGGATAGAATTAGGACTTTGGCCTAATTAAACTAGGATTGGGATTTCAGCCTAATCAAAGCAGTTTTAGAAAAGTCTAAACAATCCAATCGAACTATCTAAGCAAAGCAAACAGTTAAACCGTATTTTATTCCAGCTTTATCTTTTCCTTTATTTCCTTGTATACTAGAACTATTGCAAAGCCTATTATCTTTACCTTGCTTAAGAATACTAGTAATTATTTTCATTCACCAGACTTTTAGTCCGACCCACTCCTCTATTTCCCTTTTTCCTCCATAGGCCAATAGAGGAGGGGACAGTAGATTTCGGATTTTCTTGGGGATTCAGCTACGGAGTTTTTCTTCGTGTATTCTTCTTCTTCTTCTTCTTTTTAGTTTTATTTTCATGTACTGGCACTTGTTGAGAGGGATGGTTTTTTGTATGTACTTTGATATTGTGACTGAGATGATGTTTTCCATAAGACATATGTATTTGGTATTTTGAGACTTATTTTGGTTATGACTTATTTTATGAAGTTTGATTTTTAATAAGTTATTGCTTTTAAATGTTTTTGCTGTTTTATTTATTTTTTCTTGTGAATCTTAATCTCCGTAAGTTTTTAGCTATACCTAAAATGCACCATATTCTTTAGTGTGTCCTTTTTGGGTATATTAAGGGGTATGTGGTGTTTCACTTGGTATCAGAGCCTAAGGTTACATGATTCCTAAAAAGTTGTTTTAAAAAGTAAAGTATTTTTCAAAAATAACTTGTTTTAAAAGAATTTTTCAAAAAGAAACTCTTAGAAAAAAATTTTAAGTATAAAAGAGAGTTTTTATAAAAATCGCTTCAAAGTCCAGTTCAATCTTCCTTCGATTCTTTCGAGCCTAAATTCTCTTTTTATTTGCATAGAATGGCGTATGCCCCTATTCTTCCTGAGGGTGTCCAAGTCCCGGGCTTGTTTCGTAGATACCTTCAAGCTACGACTACAGAGGTGCAAGGGCAAGCGCCTAATCCAGCATCAGCGGGTGAAAATCCCATCAATCCACTCGCACACTACACCATTATAAGCTATTAACAACGGTTAAAAACCGTTGTTAAGTCCAAAAGCAACGGGTAAAAACCGTTTGCAACACAGGAGTTGTTGAATTTAGCGAAGGGACAAAACCGTTGCATTATGTCCAAAACACAACGGGTGTAACCCGTTGCAAATTGGGACAAAGGCAACAGTTATAAACCGTTGAAAACTTGGTCAAAGGCAACGGGTATTAACCGTTGCAAACTGGGAAAAAGGCAACGGTTACGAACCGTTGCTTAATGGGCAAAAAATCAACGGTTATAAACCGTTGCTTTCTTTCCAAAAAGCAACGGGTGCAAGCGTTGTTTATGTCCACTAAAAAACGGTTAAAAACCGTTGTTTTATGCCCAAAGTCACACATAAAGCAACGGTTAACACCCGTTGCACATAGTGTTTGCTCCTGCTTCTACAAAATCACATCTGTAACTCACTACTGCGTTACACGCATATCTCAGTATATATACCAGAATATCAATATATATATATCAAAATATGCCAGAATATCAAAATATTGGTACACAAGCACTATAAACATATCGCACATATACCATACATATAAAATTATCAAACTTATAATTACACTCATTGTTTTGCAAACAGAATGCTATCGTGCCGGAATATCATACTTATTACATTGCATTGTTTATTACACTACACTACAAAGATTTCATTAATTACACTACATTGTTTTGCAAGCAGTGAAGTCTACATATAATAAACACATTAAAAGGATGCTGAGCAGGTTAGCCAAAGCTGATATTTCTTTGGCTTATGCTGTGGTGCATACAGTATTCTATCCAATTCCTGCGCAAAAGTAAAAACAGGTTTAGTATTTTATGCCTGTAGAATCCTGATAGATACTAGCAGTGAAGTCTTTTTTGTTGAGACTTTCTCAAGTTCACTTTATGATGCCAATCAGTGGAGAAGATTTAGTATTTTATGCCTGTAGAATCCTGATAGATACTAGCAGTACAAAATCAAGTTCTATAAACAGATCAGACAACCAACAAAGACTACGGCTCAAGCAAAATAAATGAGGGTGAAGGAAAATGAGTTAATCTTTTTGTTGCACAAGGATTCTCACTTTACTCATGTTATTCATCAATCTGAACCTTCTTGATGTTTATGCACAATAGATTAGAAGGCATAAAGATTTTTTTCTATCATTCATCAATCTTTCTTTTCCTTTTCATTTGAACTGATGGTATTCAAATTTATGAAGCTTGTATTCTTTTCTTGGTAACCCTGTTTAGGACCAATAACATCAATGGTGTAACGACCCGTAAATTTTAGATAATTTTATTTGTTTATTTATATATTTAATTGAAATTTTGTGAGACTTTAAACAATAAAATTTTGAAATTTAAATTTGATATTTGAAATGCGTATGTTTAAACATAGCAACTGGTAAATTTTCATCAGTTAATTTGAAAGGTTATTTTCTAGTGTAATTTTATTCCAATTTATATCAGTTAAAATTGATGATAATAAAATGTTTTCCAAACCTAAATATTTTTACATAGAAAATTTGTAAATCATCTTTTGAGTGAGACGTTATCTTTCGTTTCGTCAAATTTAGAATTCAATTGCTCCGTTTATCTTATTTCTGTCAAATTTACATCTTTCGGTACCGATACCGACTTTTGCTCGGATGGTCGTACCACTGACATCTGTATACCGTTTTGATCGTCTCGTCGTGCTGAGCTCCATAGTATATTCATTTGTATATTTCGGGGTCGGGTACGCCACGAAATCAGTAAAACGATTATCGTAGCGGTACCAGTTTCGAGTCTCCAAACTTTTGTGCCCATTCATTTGCCAAACGGCTAAAAATTTATATAACCATTGGTTATTAACTTTTGATATTCTCTGACATTTTACCCTTTCAATAAAGTGTGTTTTGGTTCATACATTTTGTTCGTTCGAATTCTTTTCCGATACATTTTGCCTTTCAGTTGGGAAAAAGAGAATATATATAATAAAGTTGTATACTGTTCGTCTTCTCCTCATATAGATCTGCACTTTTTCTAAGTCCACCGCCACCAACCCAGATCCTTCCCACGCAAGCAACTCTCCAACCCACCGTGAACCATAGTGGCCGCCCAGTCAGCCTATCACCGACCTTGTCCACTACAGCCCACCCACTGACGTCACCGCCTCCGCCTCTGCTCCAGCCCTCACCGTTTTTCCTTTCCCATTCCCCTGTCAAACAGCTGGTTTCGACCACACCTTGCCCCACCGAGTCATCACGCCCTGAACAACACCGAACCGCCGACCTGAAACACGAGTATTCCTTCCCTATGCACATGGTTTGCATCAACCATTGCGAACCAAATCGCAAGCTTAGCCATGGCAACCCATCCGCATAATCCAGATCCACCCATCTCCCAGGCTATCACAGCCTTCCACCTCGCCTCCTTGTTCTCTCCTCTGGCCAATTTATGTAGCTTGCCTCCACCTTCTCTTTGTGCTGTGAGTCATATAGATGTATGTATGTTTGTTGTATATGATAATAAGTTAAGTTTATACTGATTTTATAATAAATATTGTTTACCTATTTGTTATAGCTGTAACTATGTGTATTTTAAATGTCTATGTTTCTATTTTGAAAATTTTACAGACCATATATGTATTTAGAAGTTAGGTTAATTACGTATATGTTCTGTTGGGGGTTTTGATGTGTAAGTATATGATAGTTTGTATATAATCTGCATGGACATGTATAGTCTGCACATGTATTTGTTTAGTAAAGCTTGTGGCCTCTTTGGTTTGAGATTTTATATGCATATTAGTGTTGATTTTTAAGTATAGATAGGTAACTTTCGTATTCAATTTTGAAGTCTGTAGATATAATAGCATGATATTTGCACTTTTAGTTGTAATTTAATATTTGTAGTGTCCGCATATATTTTTTTTATAACATTATTATATTGTTGTTATATATGTACAAACTTTAAGTAACATATAGACTGTATTTTTATAAGTGTTTAAAATATATATGTTAGTTATATATATTAATGTGTTTATGCCTGTTCGTATATATATGTTCATACAATGTAAGGCTTATCCTTTTTTTTGCTATAAAAATGCTAGTTTCTTATGTTTACAATTTACATTAGTTTTCATTTATATCTAATATATATATTAGTATATATTCTATGTTGTTATGTATATAAAAAAAATCTACATAGGTTAGCATGCATATATGTTTAGCCCAGATATTTATTTTGTTTGCATATGAAGGGTCTGCATACTTGTTATGGTCTGCATATATATATATATATATATATATATATTGATTTTCTTTATTTATGTATGTGTTTCAAGGTAAGTGATAGTTTTTATGTATTAAGTATTTATTTAGAGAAATGATATATATTTTGAGTTTTGTAAATATTTGATTTTTCCAAATATGCTGAAAAGATTTTTTTAAAATGTATGTAATTTAAATATTGATTTTTGAAATTATATAATAAAGATTTTATTTTATGAGTTAATATTAGACTTTAAAATTTATATATATCTGTTCTCATCAATTCCTTATCTATCAGCTCTATTCGTCGAACTCGTGTCCGTCGGGCTTTGCTTCGAAATTCATGCTTGGATCCGTAACTCATTCTATTGTATATTCTCACTAGCCTCGAAAGGTGAGCAATCACTCACGATTAATGTTCTTATATTTATTAAATTGGATTTCAATTGTAATGTCAATTGAAATATGCTGATGTTAGTTATTTACATTGTTATATATGTCATTATCTGTATCTGTTCACCTGTGACATCTGACACCATTATCTGTTATTTATATTGTTGATATATGCCTGTTGCTGTTGTTATTTTATTATCATATATGTTATCACTCTGCAAGTTCTCTATTAGTATAGAATCACTATGGGTTGAAATGATACATACCCGAACGATCTGTAGAATAGGAGAAATCGTTATGGGTTGAAATGATAAACCCAAGCGATTTTCATTGAATTGAATTTGGGATTGCGGGTTGAAAAGATATATACCCGTATATATATTTTAAATTGCGGATTGAAATGATAAATATCTGTATCACTTGACCATAGGATAGAAAATTATATACAGGCACCGTTGGTCTATATATAAATGTTTTGAAAATGATTTCTATGGTTTTGAAAAGAAATATATGGTTTTGATAAATATTGATTTTAAAGATTCATTAAAGTTGATTTAATAAAGTTGATAAATAACATGTTTAAGTATTTATTTAATACCTATATCTTCAAATACAGAATTTATAATGATTTGAAATTGATTGAAATTATATTTATTTAAGAATTATACCTAAATAAGTTTGATTTGAAATGTATTGAATTTGAAATATAAAGAAGTGTTTTACAACTTAAAATTTGAAAAGGTGACTTAAATGGATATTTCAAACTTATATATATTTAAATGGGATATTTTGTTTATTTAAATTTGTAAATTGAAATTGTATTTAAATGTTATGGAAATGATTAAGTTAATATTTCAAAACTGAATAATTGTAAAGTGAATCTGATATGTATATAAATTTATCGAATTTAGTTTTGAAATGTTGAATATTTAAAGCTTTGAAATATATTAAAAATTGAAATGGCTTATTTTATGGTTCAGATATATATTTGAAATCGATAATTTGAAATCGTTTATTTAGAAGCTGAATCGAGTTGAAACTGATGATTTGAGATTTGATTAAATTAAATTTTTGGAATTCGAGTTAATTTGAATCGATTTGTGAAATTTGAGGAAGCTATTTTATTTTATAAAGAAATTTTAAATTATATTTAAAACTATTGATACTTTACTTTATAAATTATTTTAATATAAACTATTTTAATATAAATCATTTTTAATATAAATTATCTTATTTTAAACTATTTTAACTTATAACTATTTATATAAACTATCTTATTTATAAATTATTTTAATATATATACTAATTTTAATGTCTAAACTGTTTAAAAGAAAAGTGTTACGATTTCCAAAATGCTATAATTTCAAAGTGTTATGATTTCCAAGATGCTATGATTTCGAAAGCGTTATAACTTTGGAAAAGTACTATGATTTTGAAATCGATATATTTGAAGTGAAAATGATATCGTATTAAATTGGGTTTTGAAATGATAATGATATTTTGGTTTTGAGGTATAAACTATTTTGAAATTACCACGGTGTTATAATAACGATTGGTTGTTAAAGAGACCGGGATCGGATATGGACATACTCTCTGTTGATACCGAAAACCACTTTGACAACTGTGTACGCGGTGGAGTTTCCAGAATGAATTAGGATGGTGGCGACGATCCTAAGGTATATACGTGGACCCAACTCCCGTGATTTGGAATAAGGTGGCTAAAACAGGAGCGATCTCGGACCAGTGAGGTAGCACCTTTTCTCGGACACATTTCTTCGATACCATTCTATTACCTTGTGATTGATTTGGTGGCCACCCTTGATTTGGGAGTGTTGTTCGAGGTGGGCGGTAGTGGCTGCTATGCGTCACCACTAGTCCAGATGCGTAATTGGTATATCTACCCTGGCATTGCCTAGTTGTGCCGTGTCACATACCATATCGAGCTTTACTACGATTATGATTTTAAGATCCGACCGCGTTAAGGTTCTCCATCCCCTTAACGCTATTTTCTATATGATTATACTTTACTAAATAGACACTACTGTATATAGCGTATATTACTACATAGTAAATAGTTTAACGGAACCTTAGAGGATGGTTATCCTAAACATCCTTTAAGTTACTTGTATTTCAGTTGATATTTCACTTGAGTTGATTTATTGAGTATAAGAATGTTAATCCTGACTCGAGTGTTTTGTGTTTTGCTTTACGCTCGGGTCAGACTGAGTGATACAGCATTTGAGACTCACCTTTGGAGTTGGAGCTTCGCTTGGAGATCCAGCTATCTATCGATCCTGCTTTCAGTTATTCAGTTGATTCTAGTGGTGTATTTAGATCTTGTATTTGATTATTGTATTGAGACATCTATTGTATTCGAGACTTCTGTTGTATCTTGTCTAACTCTGTTATATATATATAGTAGCTTCATGAATTACTATCCTTTTGTTTCCGCTGCATTATTGTTATATTACTCTGTGTCTGTGATCTGTAATTATTTTATTTACTGTATATGCTGAGTTTTGCCAAATTATATTTACAACGCGGTATTTTGAGCAATTCAACTCCGGCATGAGTGTCTACCTATACACTTATAATGGATGCGAATGGTTGAAAATATCGGGTCGTCACAGTTGGTATCAGAGCTCTGGTTTTAGGCAAAACTCGACATATGTAGTAAATTCAATTACAGAATCACTTTTGTTCGAGCTTGAATTCCTTCTTCTTTGACTCGGTTCCTTTGAATTTTGGAACGTTCACTTCGGTTCCAAAGTCCATTCGTGTCTCCCCATTTGTGTCTTTTGATTCTGGAGTATCCCATAACTCCACTTCGAATGATCTCTATAATAAATCGACGGTCTCGCCAATCCTCGAATAATTTGTACTGGGGTGAAACTCTTTTACAATCGGTATTGATTCACCGGAGATTTCTGTATCCTCGTTTACGATGTTGCTATCTTATGCTATACCCGAATTCTACCTCTGGTAATCGAATGTCGATTTGCTTCAGAATTCTACATCGATCTTATCTTTGAAGTCACGGTTGACCCGGTTAAGGTTGCCCGCGATTTATACAACTTTATCCATCTTCCTGTTTGAAATGCAATCATCTAACCTTCGTTTCGAGCCTATCTATTTTAGATTAAAATTCTCTTTGATTAGAGTCCCTCTATATTTGGATCTCTATCCTTGTGTTGGAATCCAATTCTGGAATCATCATGTGAGGGAGTGTATTTGTAATTAATATAAAATAGTTTATGTTTATAGTGTGTTGTCTGAGTTGTTGATGTTGGTTTGGATTTTCGATCGATTCGTCTGATCAACGCTATCGATAGGAATCCCAAAACACTTGAACAGAGCAAACTGACACAATATAATTTTCAAATTTGATAAATGAAATAAATTGTATGATTATATTATAAATATATAAGAAAAATTTTCTGGAATTAAAAGTTAAATAATTTGGTTGTTGAAAATGATAATATTTGATTATCATTTTATTGTTTTGTAAGTCATTGACTATTGCAAAATGACTATTGTTTATAAATTTATTTGGAATTGAAATGAATTTAAATTGAGAATTTAAGAATTAAATTTCTGGTGATTTCAAACTTTGTTTTAAAGTCTTAAAATGTATGTTATTTAAAGTATTTTCGAATAAAAAGGGTTTTCAAAGAATTTTAAATGTTTAAATCAGTGCTATTCTCTTTGTCGCTGGAAAATAATTTCGGTGATGACGGCCGCATCATCGACATTCATTTTCGAGTTTCGAAGTGGAGAGACTATTCTGTAGCTTTGCTACGGTTTTGTTTTGGAAAAAATATTTTGATTTGAATTTCTTCAGTATAATTTGATTTATATATATATATAGGTATCTTATTTTAAAATTTAATTTGATTTGATTTAAATATATTATATATATCTCTAAATTGTCTGAAGTAAATCGGAGATTTAAATTCTTAAATTTTAGGTTAAAGATGATTTCAATTATAAACTGAAGTCAAAATTCTTGGATAAATATTTAACTAGGAATAACTGAATTATAAAATCTTATTTGTATAATACTCAATTACACCTCAACATAACTTACCTAAATTTTCAGAAGTTAAAAAATGTAATTGGATAATATACAATATAAAGAAATTTATAAATAAATTTTGAGTGGTTATAATAAATGTTATATACTTAAATTTTATTTTAAAGATGTTAATAGAGAGAAATAGAATAATAATTTAATTGAATAATAGATGAGACAAATAAATTTGCTTTGAAGGAATTAATAAATTGAAATTTGATCAACTTATGGAAATACCTAGAATTTAAAATCAATTATCGAATATAAATTAATTTAAATTGTAATTTATATGGTTTAAATATATGAAAAAAAATTAAGTGGAATAAACTTAATAATAATTTGGATAAAAGAATTAAATTTGTTGAATAAAATATGAGTATAATAAATGATTATACAAATTGATGGTTTAGAAATGGTTAATTAAGGATGAATAGATAATAAGATAATGAATTTAGAAATAGATAGATTGATTTAACTTAAGTGAACTCAAATGGATTAAACCAAATTGTTGAATATTAATTTGTTTAATTTGAAATTTATATGGGTTTAAATTAATTGTTTCATTTGGTTTTCAATTTATTTTTCTTTCTGGTTGTTTCTATTCTCCTACCTCCTTCCTTTTCGGGGACGAAAAGTTTTGAGTAGGGGAGAGTGTAACGACCAGTAAATTTTAGATAATTTTATTTATTTATTTATATATTTAATTGAAATTTTGTGAGACTTTAAACAATAAAATTTTGAAATTTAAATTTGATATTTGAAATGCGTATGTTTAAACATAGCAACTGGTAAATTTTCATCAGTTAATTTGAAAGGTTATTTTCTAGTGTAATTTTATTCCAATTTATATCAGTTAAAATTGATGATAATAAAATGTTTTCCAAACCTAAATATTTTTACATAGAAAATTTGTAAATCATCTTCTGAGTGAGACGTCATCTTTCGTTTCGTCAAATTTGGAATTCTATTGCTCCGTTTATCTTATTTCTGTCAAATTTACAGCATCTTTCGGTACCGATACCGACTTTTGCTCGGATGGTCGTACCACTGACATCTGTATACCGTTTTGATCGTCTCGTCGTGCTGAGCTCCATAGTATATTCATTTGTATATTTCGGGGTCGGGTACGCCACGAAATCAGTAAAATGATTATCGTAGCGGTACCAGTTTCGAGTCTCCAAACTTTTGTGCCCATTCATTTGCCAAACGGCTAAAAATTTATATAACCATTGGTTATTAACTTTTGATATTCTCTGACATTTTACCCTTTCAATAAAGTGTGTTTTGGTTCATACATTTTGTTCGTTCGAATTCTTTTCCGATACATTTTGCCTTTCAGTTGGGAAAAAGAGAATATATATAATAAAGTTGTATACTGTTCGTCTTCTCCTCATATAGATCTGCACTTTTTCTAAGTCCACTACCACCAACCCAGATCCTTCCCATGCAAGCAACTCTCCAACCCACCGTGAACCATAGTGGCCGTCCAGTTAGCCTATCACCGACCTTGTCCACTGCAGCCCACCCACTGACGTCACCGCCTCCGCCTCTGCTCCAGCCCTCACCGATTTTCCTTTCCCATTCCCCTATCAAACAGCTGGCTTCGACCACACCTTGCCCCACCGAGTCACCACGCCCTGAACAACACCAAACCGCCGACCTGAAACACGAGTATTCCTTCCTTATGCACATGGTTTGCATCAACCATTGCGAACCAAATCGCAAGCTTAGCCATGGCAACCCATCCGCATAATCCAGATCCACCCATCTCCCAGGCTGTCACAGCCTTCCACCTCGCCTCCTTGTTCTCTCCTCTGGCCGATTTATGCAGCTTGCCTCCACCTTCTCTTTGTGCTGTGAGTCATATAGATGTATGTATGTTTGTTGTATATGATAATAAGTTAAGTTTATACTGATTTTATAATAAATATTGTTTACCTATTTGTTATAGCTGTAACTATGTGTATTTTAAATGTCTATGTTTCTATTTTGAAAATTTTACAGACCATATATGCATTTAGAAGTTAGGTTAATTACGTATATGTTCTGTTGGGGGTTTTGATGTGTAAGTATATGATAGTTTGTATATAATCTACATGGACATGTATAGTCTGCACATGTATTTGTTTAGTAAAGCTTGTAACCTCTTTGGTTTGAGATTTTATATGCATATTAGTGTTGATTTTTAAGTATAGATAGGTAACTTTCGTATTCAATTTTGAAGTCTGCAGATATAATAGCATGATATTTGCACTTTTAGTTGTAATTTAATATTTGTAGTGTCCGCATATATTTTTATTTATAACATTATTATATTGTTGTTATATATGTACAAACTTTAAGTAACATATAGACTGTATTTTTATATGTGTTTAAAATATATATGTTAGTTATATATATTAATGTGTTTATGCCTGTTCGTATATATATGTTCATACAATGTAAGGCTTATCCTTCTTTTTTTTACTATAAAAATGCTAGTTTCTTATGTTTACAATATACATTAGTTTTCATTTATATCTAATATATATATTAGTATATATTCTATGTTGTTATGTATATAAAAAAAATCTGCATAGGTTAGCATGCATATATGTTTAGCCCAGATATTTATTTTGTTTGCATATGAAGGGTCTACATACTTGTTATGGTCTGCATATATATATATATATATATATATATTGATTTTCTTTATTTATGTATGTGTTTCAAGGTAAGTGATAGTTTTTATGTATTAAGTATTTATTTAGAGAAATGATATATATTTTGAGTTTTTTAAATATTTGATTTTTCCAAATATGCTGAAAAGATTTTTGTTTAACATGTATGTAATTTAAATATTGATTTTTGTAATTATATAATAAAGATTTTATTTTATGAGTTAATATTAGACTTTAAAATTTATATATATCTGTTCTCATCAATTCCTTATCTATCAGCTCTATTCGTCGAACTCGTGTCCGTCAGGCTTTGCTTCGAAATTCATGCTTGGATCTGTAACTCATTCTATTGTATATTCTCTCTAGCCTCTAAAGGTGAGCAATCACTCACGATTAATGTTCTTATATTTATTAAATTGGATTTCAATTGAAATGTCAATTGAAATATGCTGATGTTAGTTATTTACATTGTTATATATGTCATTATCTGTATCTGTTCACCTGTGACATCTGACACCATTATCTGTTATTTATATTGTTGATATATGCCTGTTGCTGTTGTTATTTGATTATCATATATGTTATCACTCTGCAAGTTCCCTATTAGTATAGAATCACTATGGGTTGAAATGATACATACCCGAATGATCTGTAGAATAGGAGAAATCGTTATGGGTTGAAATGATAAACCCAAGCAATTTTCATTGAATTGAATTTGGGATTGCGGGTTGAAAAGATATATACCCGTATATATATTTTAAATTGCGGATTGAAATGATAAATATCTGTATCACTTGACCATAGGATAGAAAATTATATACAGGCACCGTTGGTCTATATATAAATGTTTTGAAAATGATTTCTATGGTTTTGAAAAGAAATATATGGTTTTGATAAATATTGATTTTAAAGATTCATTAAAGTTGATTTAATAAAGTTGATAAATAATATGTTTAAGTATTTATTTAATACCTATATCTTCAAATACAGAATTTATAATGATTTGAAATTGATTGAAATTATATTTATTTAAGAATTATACCTAAATAAGTTTGATTTGAAATGTATTGAATTTGAAATATAAAGAAGTGTTTTACAACTTGAAATTTGAAAAGGTGATTTAATGGATATTTCAAACTTATATATATTTAAATGGGATATTTTGTTTATTTAAATTTGTAAATTGAAATTGTATTTAAATGTTATGGAATGATTAAGTTAATATTTCAAAACTGAATAATTGTAAAGTGAATCTGATATGTATATAAATTTATCGAATTTAGTTTTGAAATGTTGAATATTTAAAGCTTTGAAATATATTAAAAATTGAAATGGCTTATTTTATGGTTCAGATATATATTTGAAATCGATAATTTGAAATCGTTTATTTAGAAGCTGAATCGAGTTGAAACTGATGATTTGAGATTTGATATTAAATTTTTGGAATTCGAGTTAATTTGAATCGATTTGTGAAATTTGAGGAAGCGATTTTATTTTATAAAGAAATTTTAAATTATATTTAAAACTATTGATACTTTACTTTATAAATTATTTTAATATAAACTATTTTAATATAAATCATTTTTAATATAAATTATCTTATTTTAAACTATTTTAACTTATAACTATTTATATAAACTATCTTATTTATAAATTATTTTAAGATATATACTAATTTTAATGTCTAAAATGTTTAAAAGAAAAGTGTTACGATTTCCAAAATGCTATAATTTCAAAGTGTTATGATTTCCAAGATGCTATGATTTCGAAAGCGTTATAACTTTGGAAAAGTACTATGATTTTGAAATTGATATATTTGAAGTGAAAATGATATCGTATTAAATTGGGTTTTGAAATGAAATGATATTTTGGTTTTGAGGTATAAACTATTTTGAAATGACCACGGTGTTATAATAACGATTGGTTGTTAAAGAGACTGGGATCGGATATGGACATACTCTCTGTCGATACCGAAAACCACTTTGACAACTGTGTACGCGGTGGAGTTTCCAGAATGAAGTAGGATGGTGGCGATGATCCTAAGGTATATACGTGGACCCAACTCCCGTGAGTTGGCATAAGGTGGCTAAAACAGGAGCGATCTCGGACCAGTGAGGTAGCACCTCTTCTCGGACACATTTCTTCGATACCATTCTATTACCTTGTGATTGATTTGGTGGCCACCCTTGATTTGGGAGTGTTGGTCAAGGTGGGCGGTAGTGGCTGCTATGCGTCACCACTAGTCCGGATGCATAATTGGTATA
This sequence comes from Allium fistulosum, assembly GCA_030737815.1. Lineage (NCBI taxonomy): Eukaryota > Viridiplantae > Streptophyta > Magnoliopsida > Asparagales > Amaryllidaceae > Allium > Allium fistulosum. The sequence goes on along the minus strand of CM060903.1, from coordinate 1,533,363,987 downwards.
TCTACCCTGGCATTGCCTAGTTGTGCCGTGTCACCTACCATATCGAGCTTTACTACGATTATGATTTTAAGATCCGACCGCGTTAAGGTTCTCCATCCCCTTAACGCTATTTTCTATATGATTATACTTTACTAAATAGACACTACTGTATATAGCGTATATTACTACATAGTAAATAGTTTAACGGACCCTTAGAGGATGGTTATCCCAAACATCCTTTAAGTTACTTGTATTTCAGTTGATATTTCACTTGAGTTGGATTTATTGAGTATAAGAATGTTAATCCTGACTCGAGTGTTTTGTGTTTTGCTTTACGCTCGGGTCAGACTGAGTGGTACAGCATTTGAGACTCACCTTTGGAGTTGGAGCTTCGCTTGGAGATCCAGCTATCTATCGATCCTGCTTTCAGTTATTCAGTTGATTCCAGTGGTGTATTTAGATCTTGTATTTGATTATTGTATTGAGACATCTATTGTATTCGAGACTTCTGTTGTATCTTGTCTAACTCTGTTATATATATAGTAGCTTCATGAACTACTATCCTTTTGTTTCCGCTGCATTATTGTTATATTACTCTGTGTCTGTGATCTGTAATTATTTTATTTACTGTATATGCTGAGTTTTGCCAAATTATATTTACAACGCGGTATTTTGAGCAATTCAACTCCGGCATGAGTGTCTACCTATACACTTATAATGGATGCGAATGGTTGAAAATATCGGGTCGTTACAAATGGGATGATCTATTTTTTATTTAATTGCGAGGGTTGCCTTTCAGTGAGTATTCCCAGCATAGCTGGCATGAAAAAGGTTCAACTATTTAAGTTAGGATTCGGATGAGTTCATAACGGTCAGGGGTTTTGCAGGACAGTACTTAGTCTTGGTCGCCATAGTTAAACAATAATAATAATATGGCACAAACTGATTTTGGTTAGTGGCATAGTATTTTATAAACAATTATAGGAGATATCAATCTAGATTTGTATCATACACATGCATTTACATATTCAAATTTCATATACAGCAAACAAAAGAGAATCAGCAATATATGCAAAGAACAAGTCAGAAATATCAATACCTCCGACTAAAGATATCGTATCAAACCCTTTTGATGGCTCACATAACCTCCGGCTCCAACATCCCCAAAGGTCTCGGTAAATTGTCGACATATTTTGGCGGTTAGCTCATCCGGCAATAAAATTTTGTCCAACAACACTTTTTCATATGTGGGTGGTACTGGTTTTCCATGAATTACTAATGCTGTGGAATCTCGGCATATTGTACCTGTTATATAAGCATTTCTGGAGTGAATATATGGAATCACATTTACAGAACTAACAAGCTCCCAAACATTTAAGACCATTGTGCAGAGCTACACAAGTCCTAGACGCAACTAATAGTATACTCCTACAACAAAAGAATTAAAAAATTAAAATAATAACTGATAAAAAAGCCTGAAACAGTAAACTGGTTATTCCTATTGCACAAAACACATATTATCTATATCTAAACTGCTTAAAACTCCTAAAGGCCTGCACATCAACAGATTAAAAAAGAAAATAAGTCTAATGAGAAAAATAGTTTAAAAAACTGAAATAGTTTATTACAAGATGTTGTATATCATAAATGAATCAAAGAGAAGAACTAAAGATCTATATACCATAAATGGAACACAATAGTAACAAGAAAACACAAACTCATTTTGGAATTACACGTTCACAGCAACTAATATAACCCAACAGCAAAAGAATAACAAACTACAATGTTATAAAATAGTATAGAACTCCTACAACAAAAGAATTAAAAAAAAATAACAGATAAAAAAGCCTGGAACAATGAACTTGTTATGCCTATTTCACAAAACTAATATTATCTATATCTGAAACTGCTTATAACTCAAAAAAGCCTGCAAACCAACAGATTAAAAAAGAAAATAAGTCTAATGAGAAAGAGAGTTTAAAAAACTGAAACAGATTATTAAATGATGTCATAAATGAATCAAAGACAAAAACTAAAGACCTATATACCATAAATGGAACGCATTAGAAACAAGAGAAAGCAAACTCATTTTGAAATTACACATTCACAGCAACTAATATAATCCAACAACAAAAGAATAACAAACTACAATGTTATAAAATATAAAATAAACAGAGAGCAGTAAACTCGGTTGAAGCACAAAAAGACTGATTGGTCGATTAAAATAGTACCTGTTGCAATTACTTCATCCTCGAAGTTCAGGATTTCACATCTTTGGTCGATTAACTGATTGTTCGGAGTGGCAAATTGAGAAGATGCGATTTCACTGCCTACTTGACGATTATCTTGGGCTATGCTGAGAAGACGCTCCAGTTTATCATCCATATTGTCCAGCTTCATCAATTTTTGCTCCACATTTTGCAGTCGCTGCTCATATATTCCTTGGGCCTGTTTGAGCCGTTTGCATGGAATGGCAGCACCCTTAACTTGGCTAGGAGCTATATTGGTACCAATACTTCGGCTCCTGCCCTTTACATCTTTACAAAACACTGATATAAAGACGGCTTCATCACCACCACTCGTCGTTTCCTTTTCTTTTTCAATTTTTTCCTAAAAAGTAAATACATATATATATGAATAATGAAAATTTAATTTAGAGGCATTATTATTTGTTTAACTTACAAAGTAGGAAGATGTCGCATCTGACGTGCTGCCATCTTTTTTCTTATGCGTTTTCTCCCATACTTGAAGACGTGATACTTCTGTTCCCGGACTACTTGAATCGACCTGCATACAATGACCTAAAATTATATTTGGAACTAATGGTATATGCAATGTGATGCACCAATTCAATAACACATACCATTTCTTGAGTAATCATAGCGTGACTCTTACGTCCCGAATGATGACCATATTCGAGCATTGATCTATTTTGTTTGCCTCGCTTCCTTTTTTCTTTCGCCTCGGGTTTTGATTCGTTTCTTATGAACTCATCCCAATCATCTTGAGCAATTTTCGGTGGACAATTTCTCATTCTTTCTTCGTCGGTGATGAAATGGTCATAATGATTCTTGCGCAAATCATTCTTGTGTCTCCTAAAAGCCTCGGACATTTTTTTCATAATAAGGTCCTTTGATAGAGGATCGAGCTCATAATATTTCTACATAACAAAAAATGCATGTAAACCATTTTTTATTTATGTATTGAAAGCATTATAAATGAACGGAGTTTGCCTATAAAATACCTGGTCATGTATTGAAGATAGTTTGCCTATAAAATACCTGGTTATGCCTTTATCTGTTGACTATATTCATGCTTCTGATTGTACTTCTTTATTGAACGGAGTTTTCTCAAAATTTGAAGGGTGGGATAGTGACTTGTTATCAACTTCAGGCAGAGCTGAACTAATACAAAGTACTATAACCCCAATAGTGTTACATTGGTTTCAAATTTATCATCTTCCTACTTATGTACTTGATAAAATAGAAAAATGCGTGCCGACTTCTTTTGGGGGGTCGAATACATTAAATTGCATGAATCTTTTATGCAGACCCAAATCAGAGGGTAGTATTGGTCTCAGGCCACTTAACCGTTAAGAGAAACTGCTCTATTAAAACTGTTGTGGGTACTTCTTACAAAAGAATGCCAGTGGAGTAAATGGATAAAGAATAAGTATCTTCAGAATCAACATTTTTGGACTATTGCAGTTTATAACAATAATTCTTGTACTATACATTTTTCTTGACGGAGACGTAGCGGCAAAAATAATGCATAGGATCGTTGTAAATGAGGATACAACATCCTTGTGGTTAGATTCTTGGTTAAATCACAAGTCTATGACAGTAGTAGATATTGATCTATTTAAACCATCTAAGTTCATGTACACAGTGCATATTACATTCAGACGACTATATTTTACAAACAGAAACAATACATAAAAATGGTTATGAGATTGGAGAACTTACCTCCAATTGATTCCACACGTCTTCCTTGTAATTTGGCAGAACTTTTTTCCAACTTGGATATGAGACTAGCTTCTTGTACAATATATCCTTCTGTAATACACCCTTCAATATATCTTTTGTTGCGCACATATCCTTTATATGTTTTCATCAACCTATGAAGATGAATAATTGTAAAATGTAGACATCAATAGCTATTTAAATCGAATAATTATGTACATAACTAAAATTAGTAATTTACCGTTCAAATGGGTACATCCACCTATATCTAACAGGACCAGAAATCAATGCATCATCGGCTAAATGAACCATAAGGTGAATACTGATATCAAAAAATGCAGGCGGAAAATGTTTTTCAATAACACACATTGCTTCTACCAAACTAGCCTTTGCTTTTAGAAGATGTTCCCTGTTGATCACCTTTGAGCACAAAATGTTATAAAAGAGACTAATGCGGTGAATAGCATTCCGTAGATCCTTATGTTGCGGAAAACAATGCTGAAGAAATACCGGAAGTAAATGTTGCATTATGACGTGGTAATCATGTGACTTCATATTTTTTAGTTCAGGAGGGTTGATGCTCACATTGTTATGGAAGTTCGAAGAGAATTTGCTCGGCACTTTCAAATTTTTCAAAACGGTGCAAAACCGTATCTTTTCTTCTTTGCTCAAAGTGAAAGTCGCATTTGGTATGGTTACTTTACTTGTTTCAGAATCTTCTATCACCCACAAATTTTGTTTTAAACCCATGATTTTCAAATCCTTCCATGAATTGATCCCATCTTTTGACATGTCTTTATGGTTCATAATTGTGTTGATCAAATGTTTCGTGACATTCATCTCCGTATGCATAACATCAATATTATGTCGGGTCAAATTTGTTTTCCAATATGGCAAATCAAAGAACTTCGACCTCCTATACCATGCAGGAACTTCTTCATCGATTGTCTTTTTCCGTTTTCGACCAATTTCCGGTATGTTTTTACCAACTTTCATTTTTATATTCGCTACCTTTTTTTCAACTTGATAACCAGTCAGTGGTTTTGGAGGACGCTTAAGTTCTTGCTCGTTGTTGAAATTTGTCTTATCGTATCGAAACTTGTGTTCGGACGGAAGAAATCTACGATGTCCCATGTAACAAATCTTCTTACTTTCAGGGAGATAAACAGATGTAGTTTCTTCTCCACAAAGAGGACATGCAAAGTAGTCGTGAGTTGTACATCCCGATAAAGTCCTAAGAGCGGGATGATCATGGATTGCCCACAACACTCTAGCTCTCATTATGAACTCAGATTTCATAAATGAATCAAATGTAACGACTCCTTCCCATAACTGCTTTAACTCGTCTATCAAAGGTTCTAAATAAACATCAATATCCTTCCCCGATTGTTTTGGCCCAGAAATCAACAGTGTTAGCATTGAGAACTCTCTTTTCATGCACAAAGACGGAGGAAGGTTATATGGTACTACAATTACTGGCCAACAGCTGTAAGGGTTAGTTAAAGAAGCATTCGGACAGAAACCATCTGTTGCTATTCCAAGCGTGATATTTCGTGGTTCAGCAGCAAACGAAGAATCAAAAGAATCTGTAGTTTTCCATTGAGAAGTATCACGCGGATGACGCATTACGGTTGTACCGGACTTGGCACGACCATGCCAGGTCATCGCTTCTGCTATCCATGGTATAGTATACAGTCTTCTCAATCTAGAAATTAAAGGAAAATGTCTTAAGGTCTTTTGAGGTACTGTGGTAGCTTTTCTCTCTTCGTCGAATGATGTCTTGTATCTTGGTGCGTTGCAATTTGTACATGAAACTTTGTTCGCATTATCTTTCCAGTACAAGATGCAGTCATTAATGCATGCATCATAAGTTATGTAATTCATCCCAACTTGCTTAATGATCTTCTTCACGTCGGGGTACTTTGAAGGTAGCGTGTTACCTTCGGGGAGTAACTCCTTTATGAATTCGAGTACTATAGTCACACCATTGTCTGAAAAGCCGTATTGGGTCTTCAAGCTATTCAGTTTCACAATGGCATACAACTTTGTAATCTCTTTTGGACAAGAAGGATACAATGGCTCTGTTGCAGTTGCACTATCAAAAAATGATTTATCCGTAAACTGCTCACTAATATTAGCATTATCATGCAACTGACTTGTAGGTTGAAAAGGATGGAATCTATCTACATCATTGATCAAATCCTCCATCCTAATATGTTCGGACTCATCAGTATTTGTGGCATGACTAACCGGTTGTTGTTTTGGCTTCTCCGGCATTATTTCCCTGTGAAAACAACACACGGTATATGATTGAACAATACCATATCTAAGCAAATGAAAATGAATGTCATTTAATTTAAAAGTATCTTCATTTTTGCACCGCGTGCAAGGGCACGAATACAATTCCTTATTGCCACCGTTTTCAGCAACAAATTTAATGAAATTTCTCACACCTTCCACATATTCTGTATTTCTTCGATTAGATTGATTCATCCATTGTTTGTCTATACTAAAAGACATATTGAAAGAAAATAACAAGAGCTAATAAGAAATCATGGGTAACAATATCTTATGGCTTTCCACCAAGTTCAACTCTGATATTAACTAAATAGATGAATATTCTTTTGATTTCACTTGAAATTTAACATTAGCATCAAACTGTTTCCAAAAAATTTGCCATTACAACGGCGCCATTTTGTAGCACCAGAGTAATGTCTATGCATTACCCCTCTCTTGATATGTGGCTTGCGCCATTAACAACAATTTTATCCACTTACTAAATATGGTGTCATATTTAGTAAAACAAAATTCATTGCATCAACTTATACCCTAGCAGTCACTATAAGCAGCTATGTCTAACTAGCATGCAGTACAGTACAACATTTAGGCTTTAGTAAATATGAGAATGCACACTACAACACTACTTCTCTTCCATGTTGCAATGTTTGGCTGATGATACACCACACGTACAATTTGTAAAACAAATCATATATAAATGTAAAAAGATCATCCTTTGCATAACCAATTGTTTCTTGGTTCTCTAACACAGTACACTTAAAACATCAAATATGTATTCTGATGGTTCAGATTAGACGGTGCATCTCTACTTTGGCAAACTGTTAAAGAGTAGTAGATATTGACTATAATCAATCCCCAAAAACTTAATGAAACATCAATCCTAAAAGATGAAGATAATGATGGAACTCAAATGACAGCTTATATGGTAACACTAAACAAACCCATAAGCAAGCATTATAGGGAATAAACTGTTCCTTAACTTGTTAGATCATTTAAGCAAAGAAAAGAGGATACTCCTTTTGAGTTCACTTCCACTAAAATGCTAGGGTGATTGATAATCCTACATGGCAAAATGTTATTACACATCTGAAAACAAAGGGGGAATTTTGAAATGAACGAAAATTAATGTGACTTCTCCCACTCACTTGAAATTAGGTAGCAAGTTAGATAACTCTACTTATGCCTCGTTTGGATCGACTAAAATAAGTCGCTTTTTAGCTTTTTGAAAGCCAAAATGAATAGGTTTTGGCTTGCAAAAAGCAAAAAAGCGACTTATATAAGTCGATCCAAACGAGCACTTAATGAATTGCATAGTTTGGAATGTAAGGGGATTACCCTATCCAAACAGCAAGATGTAGAAAGTGTAATTAATAAAAAATAAGCTTCTATTGTAGGGCTGCTAGAAAGTAAATTTACCAAATGTAAAATTAGTAACGTAGGTAGACAAATCAACAAAGATTGGAACTTCAATTTCAATAAGGATCACCATGATACAAGTAGAATTCTGATTCTTTAGGATGATAATATTTGGTCTGTTTTGACAATTCACAATAATGAACAATACATCACATGCTTAACCCAAAATAAATTGGGTTTGACATTCTACTATACTTTCATGTATGCTTATAACCAACTAAAAAGAAGAACGGAACTTTGGGATTATATCAAACAATAATTTAACTCATTCAATTTATGGATACTAACAGGCTGCTTCAATGCTAGTTTTTGTTGTAAAGATTAAATTAACAATGGTAATCTAAGCTCCAATCCGAACAAAGACTTGGTTTAATTTATTGAGGCATCAATTTTGAGCCACCAAGCATAGGAAATTACTATACTTGGAAGGGTGAGCTAACATAACAATCCATAGTATAATTGACAGACTTCTCATTACTAAGGATTGTCTAGATAAGTATCCTAACTTTTTAGACAATTTTACCAATCGGTAAAACTGGCGATCACACACCTATTATTTTTAATTTGGCCATCTCGACATTTTACAGGAAAGGTACCCCTTTTAGATATAACAACTTATGGCGTCCCAAGGCAGATTATCATGATCTAGTACGCATAAAATGGGAAAGCGTATGCCATGGGAATCCACTTTTTCAACTAATAACAAAGCTAAAGAAAGTAAAAGAGAGACCGCACCATTAGAATAAAGAACTTAATAATAAGGAAAAATCCACTAAAGCTCTTAGGACGGAATTGGTTGTTATCTACACCAATATAATAAAACAGCTTAATCACGCCCAAATTCTAGATCTCTACATTCAAAAAGTAGATCAATAATCTGAGACTCGGCATAAGCAGGCCATAGAAAACTTGCAACACTAAAAAATAAAATGACTAACTCAAGGAGACAAAACATCCCAATTTTTTCGTGCTGTTGGAGGAGATTAAGGGCTTGAAAATGATAGATCTGGTTAGGTAAGTGGTAATGGGTACGAAGCTCAAGGAAGTTGAAATTAACGAAATAAATAAAAATTTGCAGCAGTAGGGAAACCTGTAGAAGATGAGAAGCGATATGAAGATGCTGAAACAAATGAAAGATGCCCTAGCTTTGAATGCGTCGGAGCGCCGGCTGCTGTTGTTGGAGGCTGGAGATGTTAATTCACGGCTGCCACTACTGGAGGAGCCGATCGACGAGAACGAAATCGCAATTGAGAGAATCAGAGATCTGCGTTTTTTTACTGTATGCTCGGTAAATTTTGTGCCCCAGAGTAAACGACACAAGTACTGTGATATTTGGCACAAAATTAGCTGCCACAACATTTACCACGGTTACAAACCGTTGCTAATTAGCCACGGTTGAAAACCGTTGCTAGTTGGAACGAAGCGCGCCAAAAATTATGGCGCGAAAGGATGAAATTCACCGCCATCATTTGTCTCCAAAGAAGCTACGGTTAGTAACCGTTTCCAATTAGCAACGATAAAAAACCGTTGCTAACGGAACCAAGACGGTTATTAACCATTGCCAAATGCGCGGATGGTTAGTTGCAAATCTCAGTATTTGGTGTAGTGGCATCAGCCAATTTCTCTAAGTTATGCAAGGCTTCGCCAATTTTGGAGGCAAGACATTTTCTGGTATAGAGGATTTCGTGGAGGCGGGAGCTTGGTTAAGGAGTACAGAGAGGATATTTGGGCTATTGGGACTGGAGGATCAGCAGAGAGTTCAACTTGCATCTTGGCAGCTAAAAGGAGAGGCTTCTTATTGGTGGGAGGTTGTTGAGTTGGAAGGAAGAGGCGTTGGATGGTTTGGATTCCAAGAGAGGTTTGAGAAGAAGTTTTTGTCACAACCAGAAGAGAGTATGCAGTTGGAAAGGTTTATTAGCTTGAAGCAAGGAAGTCTTTCAATGAAGGAGTATGTCAACCAATTTAATGAGTTGTTGTGGTTTGGGACGGAGTTAGTGAATACACCGCACAAGAGGGCCAAGAAGTTCGCGAAGGGATTGAATCATCCCCTTCAAGGGTTGTTATTAACTCATGTACCGATGGGAGCTACCTATGAGTCACTGGTGGAGATGGCGCTTATGTTTGATGCATCTAAGGAAGGAGAGTCTAAGGAGGTCCCTAAGACAAAAGGTTCTAAGAAGAAATGGTGGAAGAACAATAAAGATAAGAAGAAAGGAGAAGGCCCTCAGAAGCAGATTAAGAAAGGAGGGAAGTGCAATAGTTGTGGGATGGTTAGTCATTACGCAAAAGACTGTAAGAAGGCAGGGATGAAGGAAAAGTGTTATAATTGTGGACAACCCGGTCACATTAGTAGATTTTGTCCTAAGAAGACGGGGTAGGGAGCGGGTGCACCGGCATCACAAATTCAGGCATTGGATGCAGCACCTTCCGACATCGGACCAGATAGAGGTAGGAAAGTCACTATGGAAGGTTTGATTTCTATTTTTGATTTTCCCATTCGGACCCTTTTCGATTCTGGAACATCACACTCTTTCATCTCTAGTTCGTCGGTTGATTGTTTGCACTTAGACATCTCTTTAGTAGCGAACCCAATAGTTGTTTCAAACTCTATAGAAGGATTGGCACATTTATCTATGATTTGTAGAGGTTTTAATTTTTTTATCCTAGGCGTAGAGTTTGATTGTGACGCCTATGTATTGGGATTTTCGAGGTATGGGATGATTTTGGGGGTGGATTGGCTATCCACATCTGGAGCGATATTGGAATGCGAGAGGAGAGTCGTTAGACTAGAGACATGCCGTGGTAGGACTCTCAAGGTTTTTTGCGACCCATAAGGGTTAGTCAAGTTGAGCTTCCTTTATTCTCTCGATTCGTCATCAGCAGAGTTAGATTCAGTTCCGTTCGTCAGAGATTTCCCGGACGTCTTTGAGGAGGTTAGGGGACTACACACTAAGAGAGAGATCGACTCCAGAATTTATTTGAATGACAATGCTAAGCCAGTGGCATTGCCCGTGAGACACATGCACCTAGGGAGAGGAAGGAATTGAGCAAGCATATTCGGGAGCTATTGGAGAATGGCTTCATCAGAAGGAGCATATCTGAGTGGGGAGCACCAGTCGTCTTCGCTACTAAGGCGGATGGTTCCCTTCGACTTTGCGTAGACTATAAGAGTTGAATAAGCTCACGAAGAAGAACCGTTATCCACTTCCTAGGATAGATGATCTTTTCGACCAGTTAGTTGGCTCTTCAGTATTTTCTTAGGTTGATTTAGCCACTGGATTTCATCAGCTTAGGGTCGCTGATGATAGCATTGATAAGACGGCATTTAGGACACCCGACAGATTCTTTGAGTGGTTGGTTATGCCTTTTGGGCTAACCAATGCCTCGGCCTATTTTGTGGATTTTATGAGCTGTAATTTTAGAGATGTCCTAAATAAGTTCGTAGTAGTGTTTGTGGATGACATTTTGGTGTTTTCCAAGAGTATGGAGGAGCATGCTGTTCATCTAGAGGAGGTTCTTCGTACACTTCGTGTTCATCAGTTGAGGGCAAAGTTCTCGAAGTGTCACTTTTGGCGAGGGGAGGTACATTTCTTGGGTCACATAGTCTCAAGAGAAGGTTTAGGTGTTGATCCCACTAAAGTAATTGCAGTGCAAGATTGGAAAGCCCCAAGAACATTACCGAAGTTATAAGCTTCCTAGGATTGGCTGGCTATTATAGGAAGTTCATCAGAAATTTTGCCAAGATTTCAGCACCGCTTATTCGCCTCGCTAAGAATAATAAAGCATTCATGTAGGACGTGGATTATGAGGATTCCTACACGATGCTAAAGAGAGCTCTTACTAGTGCACCAGTGTAAGTTTTACCCAATGGAGCTAAGCCTTTTACAGTATACACTGATGCATGTGGGACGGGTCTAGGAGTAGTGTTGATGCAAGAAGAGAGGGTGGTATGTTATGGGAGAAGACAGTTACCCATGATTTGGAGTTAGCTGTTATAGTTTTCGCACTCAAGTCTTGGAGGCATTACTTGCTAGGAGAAAGGTTCGAGCTTTTCACTGACCATAAGTCATTGAAGTACCTATTCTCACAGAAGGATTTGAACATGAGGCAGTAGCGATGGTTGGAGTTTTTGGCATCGTACGACTTTGAGATAGCTTATACCCTTGGCAAGGGAAACGTGGTTACATATGCATTGAGTAGGAAGAAAGCAACCCTTAGTCTTATGTTTGTGGAGTGGAAGAACCTAGATTTTATTTCCACCTTTGATTTTAAGCCCTCTACGGACATTACCCGGGGATTGTTGGCAGCACTTGAGGTTAAGCCTACCCTCACAGATCAGATTGGCTCGAGGCAGCGAGTGGATTCAGAGCTTATGGATATTTTAGAGAGGATTAGCAGAGGAGAGCTCTCTAGACATCTCCAACGCTATTCCATAGATAGCAAATGGTGGCTAAGGAGAGATGAAAGACTTTGTGTCCTACACTAATGATTTGTTGAGAGCAGTTCTGGAGGAAGCACACCATTCTCGAATGACTATTCATATGGGTATTAATAAGATGTATAGGGACATGAAGAGAATGTTTTATTGGAGTGGCATGAAAAAGGATGTGGCAGAGTTTGTAGCTAAGTGTCTTGTGTGCCAAAGAGTTAAGGCAGAGCAGCAGAAGCCCGGTGGATTACTTCAACCATTGGATGTACCCGAATGGAAGTGGGATAATGTTTCGATGGACTTCATATATGGTTTACCCCGGTCTAGGAAGGGGAATAGTAACATTTGGATGATTATAGATCGATTGAATAAGAGCGCCCAATTCATTCCGGTAAAGAGTAAGAGGACGACATCTTATTTGGCATCCTTATATGTTTGTGAGATAGTTCGACTTCATGGAGTTCCCTCTAGCATAGTGAGCGATAGAGACCCTATTTTTACAAGCGAGTTTTGGAGAAGCTTGCAAGAGACTTTAAGGACACAGCTAAGATTGAGTACGGCCTATCACCCTCAAACAGATGGCCGAACAAAGAGAGATAATAGAGTGCTTGAGGATTGGTTGAGGATGTGCATTCTTGATTTTGAAGGAACTTGGGAGGAGCATCATCCTTTGGTGTAGTTCGCATATAATAACAATTTTCAAGCTAGCATTGGGATGGCACCTTTCGAAGCTCTTTATGGGAGACCTTGCAAGTCATCTTCATGTTGGGTGGAGTCTACGGAGAGATTGCTACTTGGTCCTGACATGGTTAGGGAGACTTCAGAGAAGGTTGATTGGATTAGAAGGAGGATGAAAACAGCCCAAGATAGACAAAAATCTTATGCAGACAAGTGGAGAAGGGACATTGAGTTTGAGGTGGGAGACTTAGTTTTCATTAAAGTATCCTTGCTAAGGAAGGTGGTGAGGTTTGGATCGAGTGGAAAACTATCTCCTAGATTCGTAGGACCGTTCCCCATTGTAGAGAGAGTAGGGAAGATAGCGTATCGAGTAAAGCTACCGGTGAGGCTCGCGGGAGTACACGATGTTTTTCATGTTTTGCACTTGAGAAAGTGCTTACATGACCCAGCGGAGATTGTGGAGCCTAGTCAACTGGAGAAGGTTGAAGTGGAGAGAGAAGCATCAGTTCATCATATTCCTACCAAGATCATTGGACATGACATCAAAAAACTTAGGAATAAAGAGTCCCGTTAGTGAAGGTGCAATGGGGAGATGATTTTGAAGACATTACGTGGGAAGCTGAAGAGAAGATTCATACCTCTTATCCGCATCTCTTTGATAGTAAGTTTTAGAATTTCCTATTTCCATCTTTAGTTTTGAAATAGGTTCTTTCCTTTATTATCCTTTGGAAGGTAGAACTTAGGATTTAACCTATGGATGGTAGGATTTGATGTAAACATGTTATGTATGATGGATACTAGTGGTTGCAAGTGGTTGCTAGTGGATGCTAATGGACACATATACTTAAAGTAGGCACTATTATCTCTTAGGGATCGGCCTAACTAGGACACTAGGGCATACGCATATGGATGTGTGCACATTTGCATTTTTATTTTATTCCATGGTTGTTATAAATGGATGATTATCACATGATTGTTGCATTTGGATGATGATTGTAGCATGCATATAGAACTATCAGTTATTATTAGGGAATTTTCATTCATTTGGATACATGACACGGACATGATTGCATAAAAGGAGGTCAACTGAATCAGTAGACCGCCTAATCTTTTGCATTAGTTAGGGACATTGACACTACACTAATTGCATATGTACAATAAATCGCATTAGAAAAACGTAAGGACAATGGATGATGGTTGAGTAGTTGGTTGTAGAACTTGGATGAAAACATTTATTTCATTCTTCTATCCTTAGAGATTTCAGGGACGAACCTTAAGGAGGGGAGAATGTAACAACCCGAAATTTAAGCTATAGTAATTAATTAATGAATTAATTAAATAATAAAATAACTTTGTGAAATTATCATAATTGGACCACGGGAGATGCACCATTGTGTCCGTGGTAATTTTCTAGTCAATTTCCATATATAAATTGTCAAAATCGGAGCTAGAACGAAGAAGTTACGGAATAAACAAGAAACGAGAAAACAAAAGAAATACATACATACATACATACATACATACATATAGGAAAGGTCAACCTTAGGGTCGACCCTCACCATGGCTAGGTCGACCCTAGACAATGGTAGGTCGACACCTAGGTCGACCCGCGTGCATTCTTTTTCTGGCTTCATCCAGTTCAATTTCAACACGTCATTTTGCTATTTTTACTCCATCTCGTGCGTCCGTGCTTCCATCTGATGGTTCCCCTCGAGCCTATGACGTAGTTGCACCAGATTTAATCTCCAAATCCAACAGTCTGAGATCCACAAGTTACACTATAAATAAGACCCTAGGCCTAACTATTTTTCTCATTCAGATTTTCTCCATCTGGGTTCATTCCCTGAGGTTGGACCCTAAAAGCAATATTTTTCCGAGGAGAAGATCTTTTTAATTAAAATATTTTATACCCCTCAAGTTGATCCAAGAAGGCCAAAGGATAGAGCTAACGACCACACGTGAGTGTTTAAGTAATTATTTTAGATTTTTAAGTAATTTAAAATAATAGGATTTCCAATAGTTGAAGTTTTTCTACAATTTTGGAATAACCTTTATGCAAGTTTATTTACAGTTTATTTTTTAGTAAATTTTAGACTTGTTTTCCAGTCTATTTTCTTTTAGCTATTCTATTTCAGTTATTTGCAATTATTTACTGCTAATTATAGCTTTCCCAATTATTTATAGTTATTTACGGTATTACAGTTATTTACTGTTATCTACGTTTTATTTACATCTATTCTACGTTGGGATTTATTATGTAAATGTCAGTCTCTTTTTAATTCCCTTTTTACGCGAATGGAATAAATAGAAGAAAATAATTCGTTAATATGGACTAAAATATAAAAACACTGAATTTATAGAAAATGGGATGTAAAATAAGAAGAACTGTAATAAATTGGACTTAGACTGAATTTAAGACATTTGCAAGCATAGTTATAACATGTAATTATAACTAAAAAGAGAAAATAGAAGAAATAGCAGAAGTAGCTTATTTTTAAACTTAGGTCTTGGGTTAAGTAAATAAGCATAGTTATATCACACAAGTTCTAATTAGAGACAAAACTGAAAAGGATTATTTTAAAGACTTATACAAAGTTAATAGGCAAGGATAGAAGTAGGACCCGTACCGGCAGCATTTCCCTTTGGACACGCTTATGCTGTTTATGGTAGATAAGTGGTCAATAGAAGTTCAAATCAGGGAATTTGGACAAGGGGCGCAACTAGATTTTGTTTGTTAAGACCCGTATCGGCAGCATTCCCCTTCAGTCATGAACTGTTAGTCTCACAACACACGAAGGTGAGGCTGGGCACGCTTATGGTGTTTAGGGTAAATAAGAGGTCCAAAGAGGGAGCACCAGGTAGCGCGAGCCTAACGGTGGTCAAGCGTGCGGCCTCGGTGCAGGGAGATAAGTCGCTATTGAGTTCCAAGTGCTAAATAGGTGTCTTTTGCTGTGGGTCCCACAGGAAGGGACTAGCCCGCAGTAGGCACAACAGAGATAGAAGGTCGATCAAAGGGTAGAATTAGGACTTCGGCCTAATTAAACTAGGATTGGGATTTCAGCCTAATCAAATCCGTTTTAGAAAAGTCTAAACAATCCAATCGAACTATCTAAGCAAAGCAAACAGTTAAACCATATTTTATTCCAGCTTTATCTTTTCCTTTATTTCCTTTTATACTAGAACTATTGCAAAGCCTATTATCTTTACCTTGCATAAGAATACTAGTAATTATTTTCATTCACCAGACTTTTAGTCTGACCCACTCTTTTATTTCCCCTTTTCTCCCATAGGCCAGCAGAGGCGGGGATGGTAAAGTTCGGATTTTCTTGGAGATTCAGTTGCGGAGTTTTTCTTCATGTATTCTTCTTCTTCTTCTTCTTTTCAGTTTTATCTTCATGTACTGGCACTTGTTGAGAGGGATGGTTTTATGTATGTACTCTGATATTGTGACTGAGATGATGTTTTCCATAAGACATATGTATTTGGTATTTTGAGACTTATTTTGGTTATGACCTTTTTTATGAAGTTGATTTTTAATAAGTTATTGTTTTTAAATGTTTTCGCTGTTTTATTTATTTTGTCTTGTGAATCTTAGTCTCTGTAAGATTTTAGATATACATAAAACGCACCATATTCTTTACCGTGTCCTTTTTTGGGTAAATTAAGGGGTGTGGGATGTTTCAGTTCTTTAAGAAATGCGAGGCTCATATGACTTATTTGCTATTATATTTGGATGATATGTTGATTGCTTCACATTGTTTGGCGAGTATTGTTGAGTTGAAGGTGGGGCTCGGTAGGGAGTTTGATATGAAGGACTTAGGAATGGCCCAACGAATACCACGGATAGATATTATCAAAGATAAGCAGAGAAAATAGTTAACACTCACTCGGACATAGTATATCGAGAATGTTCTCGCTCGATATGAGATGGAGAAGATGAAATAGGTTGCTACTCTGTTGGGCTCTCGGTTTATTTTATCTCCCGATATGTTTCCTACGTTGAATGGGGAGAAATTATTATGGAGGATATTCCATATGCTAGTGCCACGAGGAGATTGATGTATGTTACGTTGTGTGGCAGACCAGATTTGGCTCATGCGATAGGTGTTGTTAGTCGATACATGTCTAATCCAACAAAAGTTCAAGCAGTAAAGTGGATTCTTGTATATTTAAAAGGAACTTCGGATGTCGTATTATTACTCGAGGGAGTTGGTAAGGATCCTGTCCTTAATGGATATTCTAACTCAGATCAAGCGACATATGGGAACGGTCGAAAGTCTATGTCGAGCTATGTATTTACACTTAGCATATAGCCCGTTTCATGGAGATCGAGCTACAACCTATTATTTCTTTGTCGACTATCGCAGCAGAGTTAGTTTCTATTATGGAAGCGACTAAGGAGGGTTTGTAATTGTTGCAGTTGCTAGAAGATCTTCATATGATGAACAAGACTGAGGAGATTCATTCAGATATTCAGAGTGCTATAGATCTAGTGGAGAATCAGGCTTACAATACAAGTTCCAAACATATAGATGTGCGTAGGTTCTTTTTTATGTTGGAAGAGGAGTAACAGAAGATAAAGTTAGCAAAGATGCATACGAAATACAATTTTCCGGATATGATGACGAAGTCAGTTTTGATAGAGAAGTTTGAGCATTTCTCAAACTAGATTAGCTTGGCTACAAACTAATGGCTTGGACCCGGTGAAATCTTTCATTTATTTGTTGAGTTGGTGAGTCGAGATGGTTGTAGAGAGATTGGAGGTCATGGTGGAGGGTTGGAATTATTCGCCATAATATATCAAATCAAAGGGTTGATACTGATTCATAGTTAGATGTTATTTCCAAGCAGATATTTTCTAGTGGAAAACTTCAAAGTTCTCACCACCAAGCCATCTTTCTTCAATAACCATTGTAATCATGCAAATGAAGTGATTAAAAATACATTCTTTTATCTAGTGATCTTCTCTTTTATTTTGAAATCCCTCTCGTATCTACTCAAATTCATTACAAATGAAAAATATGGATTTTTTTTTCTTGTTATTGAATGTATAATTATTCATATCAAGGGATCTTTTAGTTCCTAATTAGTGAGTCCAGATCGATTTAGTAAAAGTACACTTGCAAAGGACTCTCTTGTAGAGTGGAAATTCAAAAAATAATGGTTAAAAGGATGGGATAATTTTTCTATTTGTGGTTTCCGATGATAAATTGGTAACATCTGAAGTCAAGAACGAAGATGAATTACAAAGTGAAAATGCGGGTTGGAAGTTAATAAAGCAGTTGTATTACAGAGTAAAATGCTAGTATCTTCATGATAACTCACAAATTTGCGGTCATAAATACTTCCACAAAACTGCAACAATGATTAATAGTCCATAACCGAAATACTACACAGGCAAGACAAAATTTTCAATTTTACATGAACCCATTTATTTATCAGAATCTTTGCCCATATTTAATAGAAAAGTTCGACAATCTGTTACAGGGATGGTCTGAATCTTAGGGCCAAACTTTGGGTAGATGCTAGGATACACCAGATAATTCAGGAGAAGTGCAAAACATATTATGGTTTTTGTGGAAGAGTAACAAATGTAAATTGTATGATTCTATAGTAGTTGCAAAAATTAGGCGATAGAGAAAGATTAAAGTTGAGAGGTAGATGGCAATAGGCAAAGAAATGAGCAAGTTAGATTTGAATAAAAATGTACAGTGGAGAGAAGCACGGTTGGAAGTGGCAGTTTATTCCCATATGAGAGATAAGGGGTGGTTATCATACCAGTTTGAGGAAAAGAAGATGCAGATTCTAGCATTCTTTAACATTAGACTAATTCTATTTGAACCCTTATTATTACTGAATAGTCCCATAGAAAAAGAGAAAAGCCCTTAAACCAACCTTTTTATTGAGTAAACCCAAAACATTTCCCACTATTTCCCATTTTAACCAAGCCTTCATTCATACATACGTTTTTACCGATTACCCTCCATTCAATCAAAACTTAGCTCACTCTAACTCATGCATGCGAACGCCATAAGGAGGGAGGTTCGAAGGGTCGCATAGGTATCACCCTTACTCCTAATCATCATCTCGATCGTAGGTCAATTCTATGAACCCCACGGTGGAGTTATGAGGGAAGAAGAGGTATGTTGTTGGTTTCTTACCACACAGTGATGCTGCGTGAAAAAAATATAAACCACACACACTGGCTGTGGGGTTCCTATTTTACCACACAACGACACTGCATGGTAAAAATAGAAACCACACAGCCGACGTGCATGGTTCTTGCTTTTACCTTGTTTTATGGCTGCATGTAAAAATAAGAATCATGCAGCTTTGATGCTTTGTTCATATTTTTGACACGTAGAAAATTGACTTGTTACAAAATTCCTCGAACGCTTTATAGATATAAATTAATGTTGTTATTGTATTGTTATTTAGAGATGGATTGGAAATGAGTGACTACTTTTGAAAAGAACGTAGAAGAATGGAAAGTAGACTAAAGGATGGAAGTAGTGCGCTTGAAAATAAGGATGCAAATGTTGAAAGCAATAAAGAGCAGAGCGAAAATTTTGTAAGGCATGAGGGGTGAAGAGGGTGAAAAGGGCAAAGAGGGCAAAGAGAGCGATGACTTAGATGCAGAAGAGGGAGAAGACACGGATGAAGATGTCGAGACAGATGACGACGTTGAGATTGACGATGAAGCCTAACAAGTAGCAAACTATTATGGTGGGCCGAGGTATAACGATGTGATAAAAAATTATGAGAATCATGTTGCTTCGATAATATATATATAAGGACAAGGGTATTTTAATTTACAGCTTTTGCGATCATTTTTTAATAACAATACATTAGAGTCATTACAATGATGTAAATTTATTTTGTTGTAGGAACGATAACCTGTACGTCAATCACGCACACAAGTTGGTAGGATGGCAGATTCCAGAAAATGCTATTAAATTCAGAAATATTATTGAATCGTCTAGTTTGTTCCCTATTGCTAACACGTGCTATAGGAGCGTTAACAAAAATTTGATATTAGCTTTCGTGGAATGTCGGTATTCGAAGCTAATACCTTCCATATGCCATTCGGTGAGATTACTGTATCCTTTGATGAAGTAGCATCTTTATTGCACATTCCAGTGGAAGACAAACCTATACAAATTCTTTCATTTGATATGGAACAAGTGTTACAATTGTTTCTAAATATTTATGCCTGAGTGGAGAAGCAAGGTTGGAAATGAATGATAGAGTTGGCTATAAATTAAGTATGTCCATGTTACTAGTGCGAATTCGTGCTTCACACATGATATGATAAAAATATTATTAATTAAAACAACTAAATAATCAATGTGATATTTTGCGATGCTGATTTTAAAGTATTAAAAAAGAAATAATAATAACATATAGTGGATTTTACATTGAAAATATGACATTAAATGACATTTGTATATTAATAAGTTGAGATGCAACTAAATTTTAGAAATGGAGTTTATGGTTTAAAATGTCGAGGGAAAAAATATATTCAAGGTAGTGATGGTAAAATAAGAACCACTATTTCTTATATAAGAGAGTGATGATGGATTAATAATTACTCTATAGAAAAAATAAAGCATTGAATTTGCTTATGATATCTATATTCAATTTATCCTGCATTTTTTAAAACACGGGATGTCAGAAGAATGGAGATTAAAAAATTAAGAGGTTGGTGGAAATAAAAAAAGAAAGACGAAAAAGTAGATTATTCTACTAAGATGAATAACAATTCATAAAGTTTGAGTTACCTTCATATTAACCATTTTATTTAGAAAAATGTAAATCCTATATTTTCATGGATTGTTAAGAAGTTTGAATTTCTCTTTTAAATTTGTAAGAGAAATAAATTAAGCTAGATCTGAATCCATATAATATATAGAATTATATTTGTTTGTTCAACTTTATACTTCTCATATTTGATTATTTTAAATGAAAGTTAAAGTTCAAAGGATTATTTGAGTGAGTTCTCTTTATATATTATATCTTATCTCTTATATAGCAAAATAATGACAATGATGGTTGAAATATATGTTTTATTTTTTAAAGAGTGAATGAAAAAAAGAGGTTAAAATGAGAATCATTGGAGCATGCCAAGTTGATATCCATAATAAATGATGATTATGTTTTAGCTAAGCTATTCCATTATCTATAAAAAAAGAAAATATTTGACTATTTGAATTCTCGTTTCTCATTCAATCTCATTCATAATCCTCTTCTCTCCTTAATTTGAGGGAAATTTTTTATGTAACCCTAGCAATTATTTACCATTTCAAAATCACACATATATTTCCATTATATGGTAAAACCATAACAGTATGACCTTTTATTTTCTATTTTATCTATTCGGAAATATCTTCCACCTTCATTTTCTAATTTTACTTTCATTTCCTTATCTTCTTTATCAAATTTCATTCATTCGGGTGTATCTTCCACTTTCTTTTTCCCTTTTTTACTTTCATTTTCACCTCTTCTAATCCATAATACTATCATCTCTTTTGTTTTTTGCCTTTACATCCAAATGGCAAGTTTGCCCCTTTTGTTGGTTGAGTTTTCTTCCATTTTTGGTTGTGGTTGTAGAATTACCTCTTCCATCATTAATGCTACGATGTTTGTATGTGATATTTTATTTTGTTCTATATTAGTTTGGTTTATAATGATTGGGGTTGGCTTCTTTTGAAAATTAAATGTACAATAAAACTTTTCTTAGTTTCCAACAAGTGGTCAGGTTAAAAGATATCATTTTCTATTAAAAAAAAGATTATAGCTATCTTCTTTAGTTGCAGGTAATATGTTTGCTAAAATGTCAAAGTGAAGAAATTGAAATGATTTTGATTCAACATCCATGGTAATTTCAATACACGTACTTTTGTTTATTTTTGAATTTATTACATTTTTATATTAATTTTTCATCAATTCTAGTTGGTTCAACTTTATTGCGCCTATAGTAATCGTGTTGTTTTATCTATATTATTAATTTTTGGTCTCAATTCATTTTTCTTTTATTTTCATTTCCTCAAATTAAAGGAGAATATGTGACTATTTGAATTCTTGCTTCTTATTCACAATCATTCATAATCCTTTTCTCTCCTTAATTTGAGGAAATTTTTGCACATAACCCTAACAATTATTTACCATTTCAAACTCACACATAAATTTCTATTATATGGTAAAAACATAACAGTGTGACCTTTCATTTTCTATTTTATTATCTATTTGGAAATATCTTCCACCTTCATTTTTCAATTTTACTTTCATTTCCTTATCTTCTTTATCTAATTTCATCCATTCGGATGTATCTTCCACTTTCATTTTCCCTTTATACTTTTATTTTCATATCTTCTAATCGTTAATACTATATTCTCTTTTGTTTTTTTGCCCTTACATCCAAATGGAAAGTTTGCCCCTTTTGTTGTTTGAGTTTCGTTCTTGTTTTGGTTGTGGTCGTAGAATTACTTCTTCCATCATTAATGGCATCATGTTGGTATGTAATAATTTATTGTTTTTCTATATTATTTTGGTTTGTAGGGATTGAGGTTGGCTTCTTTTGAAAATTAATATGTAAAGTAAAACATTGCTTAGTTTCCAACAAGTGGTCGGGTTAAAAGATGTCATTATCTAAAAAAATGATTATAGTTTTCTTCTTTAGTTGTAAGTAATCTATTTGCTGAAATATAAAAGTAAAGACATTGGAAGGGATTTTGATTCAACATCCATTGTAATTTCAATACACGTACTTTTGTTTATTTTTGAATTTATTACATTTTTGTATCAATTTTTCATCAATTCTAATTGGTTCAACTTTATTACGTCCATAGAAATCGTGTTGTTGTATCTATATTATTAATTTTTGGTCTCAATTCATTTCTCCTTTTACTTTCATTCCTCAAATTAAAAGAGGATATGTGACTATATGAATTTTTCTTCTCATTCACACTCATTCATAATCCTTTTTTCTCCTTAATTTGAGGGAAAATTTTCACATAACCCTAAAAATTATTTAACACTTCAAACTCACACATAAATTTCCATTATATGGTAAAACCATAACAGTGTGACCTTTCATTCTCTATTTCATTTATTCAAAAATATCTTCCATATTCATTTTCCAATCTTACTTTCATTTTCTTATCTTCTTTATCTAATTCCATCCATTCAAATGTATCTTCCACTTTCATTTTCCCCTTGTACTTTTATTTTCACCTCTTCTAATAGTTAATACTATCATCTCTGTTGTTTTTTTGCCCTTACATCCAAATTAAAAGTTTTCCCTTTTATTGTTTGAGTTTTGTTCTAGCTTTGGTTGTGGTCGTAGAATTACATTTCCATCATTAATGGCATGATGTTGGTATGTAATATTATATTTTGTTCTATATTAGTTTAGTTTATTGGGATTGGTGTGATATCCCGGAAATTTGGCAATATCAATTTAATAATCTTTATTAATAATTAAATTGATTAGTTGATTTATTTTATAAATTGACAAGTTCAATTCATTTTAAAAGGTTAATAATATTTTAAATTGGGAAGTTTTATCTTTCTAAAACTAATATAAGTGTTTATATTTATAATATATATATATATAGGTATATATATTATGAATAGGGAATCTTTTAATTTAATAAAATTATGTTTTCAAATTATAATATATATGAACATATATATTGTTATTTGAAGTTATGTATTAAATTCAATATGATAATTATCAAGCTAATGTTAAAAGTATTTTTCATTTAGAATATATATATTTGCATATGTTGGAATAAAAAGATTATTGAATTTGAATTTAATAAGATGTTTTCAAACTCATATATATATATAATTTGTAATTTGGTTTAATACTTTTGAAAATGATATTTATGATTTAAATAACAAGAATAAGATTTAAATAAGAAGTTCATTTTAATAATCTTTTCTCTTTTAAAATTCAATTGTTTTTAACATTCTTTCCTTTTTAAAAAAAAAAAAACAAGTCAAAATGGTTTGTAAAAATATATATATAGTTAAGCTCAAACATTTATAAATATGTCATATATATATTTGATTAAAGTATAAGTTATTTTAAATAATAGTTTTCACATTTGTAAATTTATATAGGAATGTAAAGCTTAATTATAAAAGATAAATACATTTTTATATACATATAGATATTTTATAAATACATAAATGACTTAAGTAAATTAATTAAAATAAGAATTAACACTTGTAAACATATGGAGGCTTGGTTGGTATATGTGTAAGCTAATTAACAACTTAAGGGGACAAGTGGCTTAATTTTATCTTTTTGTAAATTAAAGTTATAAAAATTTATATGTAAGAAGAAAATCTGTTTTTGACTTTCAGTTCAAATTTCATCTTTTCTTCATTACAACCAAAAACTAAAAAAAAAATATTCGAACCTAAAATCAAATAATAAGTCTGGAAATCAAATTGCAAAGAAGAAATGAAAATCTGGAAATTCAAATATGAGGAAAGCTTCACCTGTGATCATGCAAACTTAAAGAAGATGGAGGCAATTCAATAAGCAGTTTTAAAATCTTAAAACAACCTGAAGTCATGCAATCAGATAATAAAGATCAATTTCAGATTTAAAAATTCAACAAAGCCAGTTCAAAAATCAACATGCAAGCCTGGAAACAGATCATGTTATCTGTTCTCTGTTTCAAAATGACAGGTGAGTAAATATTATTTTAAAAACAGATTTAAACCTTTGACATGTGATGATTTATCTGAAATGATTGTAATATATGAATGTTTGTATATGAGTATTTGAAATGCCTGTTTGAAATGCCTGTTTGAATGCCTGTATGGTGATAACTTAGTCTCTGTAAAGTGATGACAGTTTTTGTTTTCCTTTTAAATTCTATATCTCATCACTTAATCTCTAATAGCTTAGGATTTGTAAATGAAAGATGTTTGAAAACGTGTGATATCATTACTAAAAATAAGTTCTGGAATTTATATACATTATTTGTCTGGAAATTTTTAAATAACAGTAATATATGTATATTGGGTCAAAAATTGTTAGATTAAATATTTAGTTTTGATTATATAGTTGAATTCAACATAGGAAACCATGAATTTTAATGGATATATCATGATTTTTAGTTTGGAGATTGATGGGTATTCTCGTGTAGATTGTTTGTGATGTTTTGGTCGATTTCAATCGGTCAATGACGAACTGGTCGACGTGTTTCATTCTGAGGGTCAAAGGGAAGACGATGATCACCGGAAAAATACTCCGGTGATTTATCAAGGGTCGTGATGGCCAGAGATTGTCGAACTAGGGTTTAATACCCTGGTTTTGACGTTGATGTACAAATGGGTTTCGAGACGTCGAGAGACGATCGAAGGGGATCGCGAGGCTTGCGATAGGAGCTGGAAGGCGTGGCGTAGCTACGGCGAAGGTGGCGAAGCGTCTCGTGGCAGGGATCATCAGAGGCGAGGATATTTCTGGTGATGTTCGTTTTCCTGGTGATGGGTTTTATGCTCGATTTTGATTCTCGTACGAATCGAGGAAAATGGAGTGATCGAACGTAGTGATGTGATGAAGTCTGACTTGCCGGAGGCCAGAACGGAGTTCATCGACGACCAGTCGTGGTGTGCACGTGCACAAGCACGTTACGTATATCTGGAAAAGTTGGAATTTGGGGAAGAAAGCTAGAGCTCGGGTTTCGTTCGGGGGAAATCGAGTTTTACTCGAAGCAGGATGTTACGTGGTTATGACGTGGGTGTTACTTCGAGTTTCTGATGGTATTACTCGAGAATTGCTTCGGGTTTTCTTATGGTTTGCTCGGGTTTGAGTTTTAGAGCAGGCCTTAAGATTTAAAAAGAATTGTACAGAAAGTTTTAAAAAGTTAAAACAAAGGAAATTGATTTTGTAATGTTTCTAAGTTTTAAAAACAAAAGTTAACAAGTTTTAATTGTAAAATAAATTGTTTTCAAAATTAAATGTTTTAACAAGTTTTAAATATTTAAATAGATAAGTTTAAAAGAATAGATAAGTAGATTTCAAATGCTTTTTGTATTAAAGTAATTTAATAACTTTAGAAGTTTAGAGGTTTTGAAAGTTGAAGTAGAAGTTATGTTGTTTAAATTATAATTGAATTCTAATATGTTATATTTTAAATAAGTTTAAAAAATAAGATTAGTAAATCAATTATAATAAAATTTTATCTTAAGTAATTAAGAGATTTATTAAGATAAATTAATATGGGGAGATAATTAAATTGTTGGTCAATTTAATTTATTTAATTAAGATAAATGATTTTCTTAATTAAGATCTTTTAAATATAAGGATTAAGAAATTTTTAATTAAATTTTAAATAATTAGTTAAATAATTAACTAAGTAATTAATTAGTGGTTAATTAAAGATAATTACTTAAAAATTAATTAAGTGTAATTACTTGATAAGATAATTAAGAAATAATTACTTGATGTAATTAAGAAAAAGAAAAAGAGAAGTTATTCAATAAAGTAATTAGAGGATAATTATTTTATGAAAGTAATTAAATGGAAATGATTAAGAGTTAATTACCTAGTGTTATTAATTAAATAATTTAGTTAATAAAGTTAATTAATGGATTAAGGTAATTAATTGTTGGTTAAATTGTTGGTTAAGGTAAATAAATTGTTGGTTAAGATAATTAATTAAAAAGTAATTAATTAATGAAAGTAATTAAGGGAAGTTAATTACTAATTAAGATTAGTCAAAGGTGATTAATAATTGTGGTTTAATTAAGATTAATTACTTAAATGTAATTAATTTAAATAAATAAATAATTAAAGATGTAATTAGAAATCATTAGTTTATAATTAATTAATGATGTAACTAAGAGTTAATTAATTAAGATTAATTAATCAAATGATAAGTGATTAATTGTAATTAATTAAGGCTTAAAGTAATTGATTTTAATTAATTAATTAATGAAGTAATTAAAGGTTAATTACTGTATTTGATTAAGAATAATTAATTTGTGAAATTAATTAAAGATAATTACTTAAATGTAATTAAAGAATGATTAATCAAGGTGATTAATTAAAGTGGATAATTAGAGAAAGATTAATTAATTTATTGGTAATTAATTAATGATTATATAAGTAAGATTTATGATGAAGTAATTAATTTAATTTATTTGAATGAAGTAATTAATTTAATTCACTTTAAATTAATTAAAGATAGAGATAGTTAATTTAATTCATTTTAAATTAATTATGTTGTGATTAAGTAAATCATTGCTTATGTATGAATGGATGACATTGATTGTCTTGAATGGATGTAATCTCAAAAATGAGATAAGTAATGTTGTGTGGATGCTTGGTTGCATTATGATGATAATATGGATTAACTATTGTGATGTTGATATGGATTATCTATTCTATTATAGATCATTTGTTTATTGATAATGTGATTATCAATTGTGATTGGTGAATTATCTATTTGTATGAATATAGATAAGTTAAATTGTTTTAACCTTAAAACAACTTGGCCTTAAAAGATACGTTTTGGATTTCGATGAGACCGGGATCGGGTTTCCGTATACCGGATTTCCAGGTCTGGAGACCCGAATACCACATCGATCCAAATTAACGATAGGTCGTGAATCTGAAGTGAAGATGAAGATTCAGAGTGCAAGGGTTATTGTCGTTAACTCTGAGGGTGATTCCAAAACGAGTGTAACGAGATAATGCCTTCGGTTTCGTTCGAACCCGGAACGAACTTGTATGGATTGAATGCTTTCAGCACATCGTCAGGCGGACGATGAGCATTCTAAGTGATATGTTCTGATTAAAGGTAATCGTAACCTCAAGCCTCATCAACCGGGAATGGCTAAAACAGGGGAGGTGCAGCAAGGCTTCGTGGGTAGCACCCACTGAGAGCAAGATAGATCCCTGTCTAGAGGTCCCTTTTCTTTTATTCGGCTTAGTGTGTGGTTGGTCGCGCCAACCACGGGATTGTCTTGTTCGGGATTATCCAGTAAGGGATGGTTCCGGCTTTGTGTTGCAGGGGAGCGGGCGTACTCCTCGGTACGGTGATCTAGGCCACGTACTGTGACGGGCGGTACCCCAGTAGCCCTGCCATTGTATGGAATCCAAACTCCAATAAGTGCCGTACGTATTAGTTGTGCCCAACTATGTTGGAATGTGAGATGTAAGCATTTCATCTATTTCTGTATTTTACTTGAAAACCCTAGACCCTATTATAATATAACTGGATTTCCTATCAAATGTTTTGGTTAGCGTAAGGTAAAAACTTTTCCATGTTTATGTGTGGAAAGTCTTACGTGATACCTTTGTTTTCAAAAGGTTTTGAAGTTAAACAATTTTAACCCGTTTACTCACACCAGACCCATGTCTGACCCAAGTGTTTATTTTCTGTTTTATTAAACTCTTGGGTACTCAATTTTTACGAGTAGCCAAGGGATTCAGGTTAGCTTTGACGAATCTATGGAGGAGATATGGAGCAGGAGGCTTCAGCATTCGTAGATAGATAGTATTCCGCTGTGTTGGTTGATCTGAGTCTTTTGTTTGAATTATATCTTGAGTTGTATAATAGACAGAAATTATAACTGTCTATTTCGTTGTATAAGTTGTGTAACTCTGATTATGTAAAGACTATGTAATAGTTATGTGATATATTATATTTTGTTTCGTTCCGCTGTGAGATTCTGATGTGTTGTTGTTCTTTCTTCTTTTCTTTTCTTCTTCTATCCCTTTCTTTCTTAATTAACGATGCGACTTTCTGGGCATAGAAAGCCGGGTTGTTACAGTTGGTATCAGAGCATAGGTTGAGCGAATACCTAAGCTCTGAAGTGGTGTCTATCTTGAGAGCGCGTAATTGTTAGTTATATAAAAATGATTTTATATTGTGTTAATTGATCGGTTGAGTGGTATATGGATTCTGGTCAATACGAGTAGCTAACGTTATTGATAGGGATCTCTAAACACTTGAACCAGGCCAACGGACACAATATTGTTTTAAAGAGGTAAATGAAATAATTTTACCCAGAAATAATTTCTATATAAAAAGTATCATTTTAAATATATATATATTTCTACCTATTTGTTGGGTTACCTATTCGGGTTTTCCAATATAAGTTATAAGGGTAGATAGGATGGTAGTGTGTGAAACACAATTACCAATAGTTAGAGTTTGAATGTTGAGGTTGGAAGTGTATCTGACGAGACTGTAGACCAAATACCGTCTCGAGTAAACTTTGTTGTGGTGTAAGATTTCATCAATCTCCGAAGGAAACTGTTTAAGTTCGGAGTTTATCTTTGAAGTTGGATGAATAGAGTTAGATCTATTGGATGAGCTGAAGCAAGTGATGGTATCTTGGCAACTTCAGGAAGTAGTAGCTGTGTGGTGAGACACGGTGACTATGGACGTTTCTGAAGATGTTTCTTCTGAAGCAAGTTTAAGGAAGTAGATTTGTTTCGGTGTTGTGGCTGGGTCCAGCGGGGTGTTTCTTTTTGCTTTGAAGTCCGAGTTTCTCAAAGAGTTTCGGATAAGAAGTCTTTGGTATCTGTGACAGTAGTGCGGCTCGGAGTGTTCTGTGTGTTAGCAGGAAGTTTCTGGCTGAGTAGTTTTTCTGAAGTTGGAGTCCAGAAGCAGCTGAGTGAATCCATTTCTTCGATGAATTGGATAGTTAAGTATGAGCTGTTCTAATTTGTGAAGAGAGAACAGTTATCTTTGAAATTAGGTTGGGCTGATCGCAAAAGTGACTTGCGATTGTTTGAGAATTCTCTTGGGATTATTAGAGATTGAGATTCCGTATCGACTTGATTCATGGAGTTACCGAAAGTTCAGCTTAGTAGAAGGATGTCTTCTAGAGAAGAATTTGGTGAAGCAGCTCAGGATTCTTTGGAGAAGGATTGATCAGTCCTAATTTTCTAGAGGGGATTCTACTGGGATGTTTTTGACCAAGTGGAATGGTTCACTAAGATTTTATGGTATGGTTAACTTTGGATGATCAAGTTTGTGCTCGAGTTTCTCCGATGGCATTCTCATCTATTCCAGATCAGAGTTGTGCAGCGGAAGCAAGATAGCAGCTATCCTAGAGTGGAAGCAACCGAGAGTTGTAATTTTCTTCGAGTAGAGGATTTCTATAGGAAATTCAAATGTATCTCTAAGTGTGAAGAAATTTTCGGGATTTGGAGGTAAAGTTGTCAAGTGCAACTGTTTTGACTATTTCAGATAGGAGAGGTAGTGCGAAGTTCTCTAATGTTTGTAGAGTAGAGTTGTGTTTTGGATTTCGGCATATTTTTGAGAAACCATTTTGTTGAGTAGGATCCGGAAATTGGTTTGATGTTGGTCTAATCTGTTTCAAGAAGCATCAGCAAGGGTTAAGCTGATCAGGAAGAATGAAGTGACTCAGGATCGTCAAAGGAGATATAAGATTTGGTAAGATTGGAGAACTAGCTCTAGAAGTATTTTGAGATTTTCTTGTGTTCTCAAAAGGATTAGTTCTTCAATCTACAGGATTGAGTTTCCAGTTCGGATAACTGGAATTCATTGTATTTCACGTATCTCTGAGGGAATACGTGTTTGAACTGTCATTGGTTGTGGGATCAGCAGTTCAGAAGGATTTGGTAGTTGAGATGGTTTTGAGTTTAGTCTGATATTTTGTTCAGATTTGTAATCTAGATGGGAAGGAGTTCTAGATTATTGTAGATAGTTAGTTAAGATCCTGTAGAACGAGTATCCCGGTATATATATATACTTGGGGAAACTCGAGGAAATTCTATCCAGAATTTGTCTGGATAATTAAATTTGTTTGATTTATATGGTTGCTATGATTGATAATAATGATTGATTTATGTGATTGCTGTTTAAAATTAAAAAAATTTTACTCGGTTATTAAATTATCTTTGCTTTTAAATTTCGGGGACGAAATTATTTTAAGGGGGGAGGAATGTGATATCCCGGAAATTTGGCAATATCAATTTAATAATCTTTATTAATAATTAAATTGATTAGTTGATTTATTTTATAAATTGACAAGTTCAATTCATTTTAAAAGGTTAATAATATTTTAAATTGGGAAGTTTTATCTTTCTAAAACTAATATAAGTGTTTATATTTATAATATATATATATAGGTATATATATTATGAATAGGGAATCTTTTAATTTAATAAAATTATGTTTTCAAATTATAATATATATGAACATATATATTGTTATTTGAAGTTATGTATTAAATTCAATATGATAATTATCAAGCTAATGTTAAAAGTATTTTTCATTTAGAATATATATATTTGCATATGTTGGAATAAAAAGATTATTGAATTTGAATTTAATAAGATGTTTTCAAACTCATATATATATATAATTTGTAATTTGGTTTAATACTTTTGAAAATGATATTTATGATTTAAATAACAAGAATAAGATTTAAATAAGAAGTTCATTTTAATAATCTTTTCTCTTTTAAAATTCAATTGTTTTTAACATTCTTTCCTTTTAAAAAAAAAAAACAAGTCAAAATGGTTTGTAAAAATATATATATAGTTAAGCTCAAACATTTATAAATATGTCATATATATATTTGATTAAAGTATAAGTTATTTTAAATAATAGTTTTCACATTTGTAAATTTATATAGGAATGTAAAGCTTAATTATAAAAGATAAATACATTTTTATATACATATAGATATTTTATAAATACATAAATGACTTAAGTAAATTAATTAAAATAAGAATTAACACTTGTAAACATATGGAGGCTTGGTTGGTATATGTGTAAGCTAATTAACAACTTAAGGGGACAAGTGGCTTAATTTTATCTTTTTGTAAATTAAAGTTATAAAAATTTATATGTAAGAAGAAAATCTGTTTTTGACTTTCAGTTCAAATTTCATCTTTTCTTCATTACAACCAAAAACTAAAAAAAAAAATATTCGAACCTAAAATCAAATAATAAGTCTGGAAATCAAATTGCAAAGAAGAAATGAAAATCTGGAAATTCAAATATGAGGAAAGCTTCACCTGTGATCATGCAAACTTAAAGAAGATGGAGGCAATTCAATAAGCAGTTTTAAAATCTTCAAACAACCTGAAGTCATGCAATCAGATAATAAAGATCAATTTCAGATTTAAAAATTCAACAAAGCCAGTTCAAAAATCAACATGCAAGCCTGGAAACAGATCATGTTATCTGTTCTCTGTTTCAAAATGACAGGTGAGTAAATATTATTTTAAAAACAGATTTAAACCTTTGACATGTGATGATTTATCTGAAATGATTGTAATATATGAATGTTTGTATATGAGTATTTGAAATGCCTGTTTGAAATGCCTGTTTGAATGCCTGTATGGTGATAACTTAGTCTCTGTAAAGTGATGACAGTTTTTGTTTTCCTTTTAAATTCTATATCTCATCACTTAATCTCTAATAGCTTAGGATTTGTAAATGAAAGATGTTTGAAAACGTGTGATATCATTACTAAAAATAAGTTCTGGAATTTATATACATTATTTGTCTGGAAATTTTTAAATAACAGTAATATATGTATATTGGGTCAAAAATTGTTAGATTAAATATTTAGTTTTGATTATATAGTTGAATTCAACATAGGAAACCATGAATTTTAATGGATATATCATGATTTTTAGTTTGGAGATTGATGGGTATTCTCGTGTAGATTGTTTGTGATGTTTTGGTCGATTTCAATCGGTCAATGACGAACTGGTCGACGTGTTTCATTCTGAGGGTCAAAGGGAAGACGATGATCACCGGAAAAATACTCCGGTGATTTATCAAGGGTCGTGATGGCCAGAGATTGTCGAACTAGGGTTTAATACCCTGGTTTTGACGTTGATGTACAAATGGGTTTCGAGACGTCGAGAGACGATCGAAGGGGATCGCGAGGCTTGCGATAGGAGCTGGAAGGCGTGGCGTAGCTACGGCGAAGGTGGCGAAGCGTCTCGTGGCAGGGATCATCAGAGGCGAGGATATTTCTGGTGATGTTCGTTTTCCTGGTGATGGGTTTTATGCTCGATTTTGATTCTCGTACGAATCGAGGAAAATGGAGTGATCGAACGTAGTGATGTGATGAAGTCTGACTTGCCGGAGGCCAGAACGGAGTTCATCGACGACCAGTCGTGGTGTGCACGTGCACAAGCACGTTACGTATATCTGGAAAAGTTGGAATTTGGGGAAGAAAGCTAGAGCTCGGGTTTCGTTCGGGGGAAATCGAGTTTTACTCGAAGCAGGATGTTACGTGGTTATGACGTGGGTGTTACTTCGAGTTTCTGATGGTATTACTCGAGAATTGCTTCGGGTTTTCTTATGGTTTGCTCGGGTTTGAGTTTTAGAGCAGGCCTTAAGATTTAAAAAGAATTGTACAGAAAGTTTTAAAAAGTTAAAACAAAGGAAATTGATTTTGTAATGTTTCTAAGTTTTAAAAACAAAAGTTAACAAGTTTTAATTGTAAAATAAATTGTTTTCAAAATTAAATGTTTTAACAAGTTTTAAATATTTAAATAGATAAGTTTAAAAGAATAGATAAGTAGATTTCAAATGCTTTTTGTATTAAAGTAATTTAATAACTTTAGAAGTTTAGAGGTTTTGAAAGTTGAAGTAGAAGTTATGTTGTTTAAATTATAATTGAATTCTAATATGTTATATTTTAAATAAGTTTAAAAAATAAGATTAGTAAATCAATTATAATAAAATTTTATCTTAAGTAATTAAGAGATTTATTAAGATAAATTAATATGGGGAGATAATTAAATTGTTGGTCAATTTAATTTATTTAATTAAGATAAATGATTTTCTTAATTAAGATCTTTTAAATATAAGGATTAAGAAATTTTTAATTAAATTTTAAATAATTAGTTAAATAATTAACTAAGTAATTAATTAGTGGTTAATTAAAGATAATTACTTAAAAATTAATTAAGTGTAATTACTTGATAAGATAATTAAGAAATAATTACTTGATGTAATTAAGAAAAAGAAAAAGAGAAGTTATTCAATAAAGTAATTAGAGGATAATTATTTTATGAAAGTAATTAAATGGAAATGATTAAGAGTTAATTACCTAGTGTTATTAATTAAATAATTTAGTTAATAAAGTTAATTAATGGATTAAGGTAATTAATTGTTGGTTAAATTGTTGGTTAAGGTAAATAAATTGTTGGTTAAGATAATTAATTAAAAAGTAATTAATTAATGAAAGTAATTAAGGGAAGTTAATTACTAATTAAGATTAATCAAAGGTGATTAATAATTGTGGTTTAATTAAGATTAATTACTTAAATGTAATTAATTTAAATAAATAAATAATTAAAGATGTAATTAGAAATCATTAGTTTATAATTAATTAATGATGTAACTAAGAGTTAATTAATTAAGATTAATTAATCAAATGATAAGTGATTAATTGTAATTAATTAAGGCTTAAAGTAATTGATTTTAATTAATTAATTAATGAAGTAATTAAAGGTTAATTACTGTATTTGATTAAGAATAATTAATTTGTGAAATTAATTAAAGATAATTACTTAAATGTAATTAAAGAATGATTAATCAAGGTGATTAATTAAAGTGGATAATTAGAGAAAGATTAATTAATTTATTGGTAATTAATTAATGATTATATAAGTAAGATTTATGATGAAGTAATTAATTTAATTTATTTGAATGAAGTAATTAATTTAATTCACTTTAAATTAATTAAAGATAGAGATAGTTAATTTAATTCATTTTAAATTAATTATGTTGTGATTAAGTAAATCATTGCTTATGTATGAATGGATGACATTGATTGTCTTGAATGGATGTAATCTCAAAAATGAGATAAGTAATGTTGTGTGGATGCTTGGTTGCATTATGATGATAATATGGATTAACTATTGTGATGTTGATATGGATTATCTATTCTATTATAGATCATTTGTTTATTGATAATGTGATTATCAATTGTGATTGGTGAATTATCTATTTGTATGAATATAGATAAGTTAAATTGTTTTAACCTTAAAACAACTTGGCCTTAAAAGATACGTTTTGGATTTCGATGAGACCGGGATCGGGTTTTCGTATACCGGATTTCCAGGTCTGGAGACCCGAATACCACATCGATCCAAATTAACGATAGGTCGTGAATCTGAAGTGAAGATGAAGATTCAGAGTGCAAGGGTTATTGTCGTTAACTCTGAGGGTGATTCCAAAACGAGTGTAACGAGATAATGCCTTCGGTTTCGTTCGAACCCGGAACGAACTTGTATGGATTGAATGCTTTCAGCACATCGTCAGGCGGACGATGAGCATTCTAAGTGATATGTTCTGATTAAAGGTAATCGTAACCTCAAGCCTCATCAACCGGGAATGGCTAAAACAGGGGAGGTGCAGCAAGGCTTCGTGGGTAGCACCCACTGAGAGCAAGATAGATCCCTGTCTAGAGGTCCCTTTTCTTTTATTCGGCTTAGTGTGTGGTTGGTCGCGCCAACCACGGGATTGTCTTGTTCGGGATTATCCAGTAAGGGATGGTTCCGGCTTTGTGTTGCAGGGGAGCGGGCGTACTCCTCGGTACGGTGATCTAGGCCACGTACTGTGACGGGCGGTACCCCAGTAGCCCTGCCATTGTATGGAATCCAAACTCCAATAAGTGCCGTACGTATTAGTTGTGCCCAACTATGTTGGAATGTGAGATGTAAGCATTTCAGCTATTTCTGTATTTTACTTGAAAACCCTAGACCCTATTATAATATAACTGGATTTCCTATCAAATGTTTTGGTTAGCGTAAGGTAAAAACTTTTCCATGTTTATGTGTGGAAAGTCTTACGTGATACCTTTGTTTTCAAAAGGTTTTGAAGTTAAACAATTTTAACCCGTTTACTCACACCAGACCCATGTCTGACCCAAGTGTTTATTTTCTGTTCTATTAAACTCTTGGGTACTCAATTTTTACGAGTAGCCAAGGGATTCAGGTTAGCTTTGACGAATCTATGGAGGAGATATGGAGCAGGAGGCTTCAGCATTCGTAGATAGATAGTATTCCGCTGTGTTGGTTGATCTGAGTCTTTTGTTTGAATTATATCTTGAGTTGTATAATAGACAGAAATTATAACTGTCTATTTCGTTGTATAAGTTGTGTAACTCTGATTATGTAAAGACTATGTAATAGTTATGTGATATATTATATTTTGTTTCGTTCCGCTGTGAGATTCTGATGTGTTGTTGTTCTTTCTTCTTTTCTTTTCTTCTTCTATCCCTTTCTTTCTTAATTAACGATGCGACTTTCTGGGCATAGAAAGCCGGGTTGTTACAATTGGGGTTGGCTTCTTTTGAAAAATAATATGTAAAGTAAAACATTGCTTAGTTTCCAACAAGTGGTCAGGTTAAAAGATGTCATTTTATAGAAAAATTATTAGAGTTGTCTTCTTTAGTTGTAGGCAATATGTTCGCTGGAATGTCAAAGTAAAGAAATTGGAAGGGATTTCATTCAACTTCCATGGTAATTTTAGAACACGTACTTTTGATTTATTATTGAATTTATTACTTTTTTGTATCAATTTTTCATCAATTCTAATTGGTTCAACTTTATTACGTCTTTGGTAATTGTGTTATTGTATCTATAGTATCAATTTTTAGTCTCAATTCATTTCTCCTTTTATATCATTTCCTCAATTCTCTATCTAAATAAAATTTTAATCCTTAAATAATATATCTCCTAAATTTTTTAACTTTTAGATCCAAGTAGAAAATTTGCTCCTTTAGTTGTTTTATTTTCTTCTAGCATTGTTTGTAATCATAGAATTCTTTCTTCCATCTTTCATAGCATGCGCCATGGTTTTAGATGTAAGGAAAATTAAACATTTCCTTTCCCATTATGTGGCTATTAATAGGAATATTCTTCTTTCCTATTATATGGTCATTAATAGGAATATTTAAGGAAAACCATTAATAGGAATATTTTCCTTTCCCATTATATGGTTATTAGTAGGAATATGTAAGGAATTAAAACATTTCCTTTCCCATTATGTAACAACTCACCAATTCGAACCCTGAATGTTGACGCTAATATATCCATGGTATTCACGTGTCGAGCACCCAAGTGCCGAAAAGACGAATTGTTAGGGTAAAATAAAAAAGAAAAGGAAATAGAACTAGAAAGAAGAGAACACAATATCAGAATCTCACATGCGGAACGATAACATATAATATCTAAAATGGTCTTTACAAAAAAGAAAACCATTATATACATACACCAATTAGAGAAAAACTGAACTATCACCAGCTTGGACAACTATAACAACCTATCCTCACAAATGCAGATAGATACAAATCAAGTAATGCATGGGAAATAAAGTACGGTAGGAAATAATCCAGCTCCTTTCCAAGAGCTCCAATGAACCTGTAACGACCCGTGAATTTCGTTAACTAAGTTTGTCATAATTTCCATAATTTATAGTAAAGTGAATGTTAGGAATTAGATGTAGCAATTGTAATTAAAAGTTAACTAAAAAAAATATATTTAAAATGAAATTCCAATTCAATAAAATAATGTAAATGTTATGATTTGATTTTTAAATAGAATATGAGAAACAAGAGTAAGTATTGAATAATATGTTATTTATTTATGGTATTGAATAAAAATTGG
Organism: Allium fistulosum; assembly: GCA_030737815.1. Classification (NCBI taxonomy): domain Eukaryota; kingdom Viridiplantae; phylum Streptophyta; class Magnoliopsida; order Asparagales; family Amaryllidaceae; genus Allium; species Allium fistulosum. The sequence goes on along the minus strand of CM060903.1, from coordinate 1,533,326,576 downwards.
TAAACCAATTGTAATTAATGGTAATAATGTGATATAAGCTAATAAATTAGATTTCAATGCAACACCCATTAATGAATGTAATTGAAATAGAATTTAGGTAAATGTACACTAGGTTATAAATCAAATAGAAGGAAACAAACGTATATATCGAATTGATTAATGAATAAATATACATTGAATAGTAATTGAATGTACAGTTAATGGAAATTGTGTAAAATCAATAATGATAATTCGATGTGCCTTATTGATAATTAATGCCATAACGGAAAGAGTAAATGTATTCATTTGAATATAAAATTGCAATTGGGTAGGGATTGTTAAGTAACAACGTTAATGCAAGGTAAGTGATGCTAAATTAAAGTCAATAATAATGAATAGTGACTAATTCAAAATTTGTAACATATATTTTAAATTACCTGCTTATTTGTTAATGGAATTAGAATTTGTAATAAGTGATAATAAAATAAATGAAGGTTACACCAATGGGAAATGAAATAACGTTCATTAAATGTTGAGTAATCATAGGGTCATATTTATTAAACCGTTACTTTAATAATGTGGATTAATTGAGAAATTAATACTAGAAGCAGGTAAAGTAAACTAAAAGGGAAATATGTTATAAATTGATTTTACCTAAACTTAAGTGTAAGATAAAGGTTGAATTTGGAACTTATCCATTTAATTTGAAACTTATTAGGATAAAATGGGATTCAATTTATAATGAGGGTTTATTTTAAGAAATCAAAATAAATTCTTTAATGAGAGAATTAAGCTACTTTAAACTGAGACGGGAATTTGTTTAAAGAATTACAAATTAATTAGTAAATTTTATAAGATGAAATTAATACTAACCCTATTTAGATTATGACAGTTGGCTAATCTACAGAATAGGAAGCTATATTTATTTATTTAATTGGAAAATTTAATTACTTTCTTTGAAATTATTGTGAATAAATGAAATATAACAGTTAAATGTTACGTTGAAGGAAGTATAGAGGAAATCTAAGAAAATAAATGTAAACAATAGTGAGCCAATGTAAATTGCATCTTTTTGATAATAATAGACTGAATAATAGAATGAAAGGTAATTAAATGAAATTTTGAAAATTTAATTTACAATTTCTAAATTCAATGAATTTGAGATAAACACTGAAATTGATAAATTTATCAATTTTTAAATTTACTTTTAATTTGGTTAAAACATTGTAATTTACTAAGAAATATAAAAGGGTTAAAATTGGTAAATTTTAAGATTTAAATTAAAAGTTGGATTTTATTAATTAATTATTTATTTATTTATTTAATTGATGGAAAAATAGTCATTTTGGCCACTGACTCGGATTTCGATGAAATAAGTTTCATCAGATCCGTAACGGTGAATTATAATAGTGTTTCAAGTTTCGTAACAATCGGATTTGTCATTTGTTCGTACGGACTCGAAACGCCTTGAAATAAATGCAATTGTAATCAATTGAAATCAATTTGAAATTTTTTATTTTAGCATAACTTCTTCATACGATGGAATTTGGACTTGAAACCTTTTCCATTGCGTTTAAAATATTTTAAAACACCTATTTTGATATATGGGTTTACCTAATTCCGTTCCGGAGATAGAACGGGCTTTATGGACCACTTTGGCGTTAGCGCTTAAATCTATCTTATCCATCCATTCAAACGTCAACCCTGCCTATATATTTCCTGTTATAAACCCTAGCCTCCCTAATCTTCATTTGTCTGTACGTACAATTCATCTTCTTCTTAGCTCCTCATTCCAATGGCAGACAAAACCTAATTCCCAAATTCCAAAATCTAATTTCAAAAAAAAAAATTTGAGATTTACGCGCTTTGGGTCGCGCTTGGGGTTTCAAGGGGAAAAATCCTGGAGCTACTTCAAGTCGGGAAGAAAACTACTCGGGTCATCGGGTCGTTTTCGCAAAAACTCCAAGCAAGCACCGGGTATTTGAGGCGGCGGACCGGGTTGAACTCGAAGTCGACTCAGCACCAGAATTTTCCAATCTTCAAATTTTCATAACTTTTGCATACGGACTCGGATTTGGACACGGTTTCTTTTGTTAGGATCGTATCGAAATTCCGGACACTTTGACGCTGGTTTGGACGAATTCTGAGACGGTCAAATTTTTGGGTTTAAATTGAATTTAAATTCAATTTAAATTCAAAAGGTGAGTGTTTTAACCCACTCACAACTTCTAAGATTTCTTATGTTTGTTAAATTAAATTTTGATGTGATTTAAAATTTTCTATGATTGTTTGGGCATATATTTAATCATCATCTCAGTTAGATAACATTTAGTTAAATTTAATTGTTATTTAATTTTATTATTGCATAAAATTTGCGAGTTAAATTTATTTATTATTGCATATAAACTGCCAGTTGAACAGTTATTAAATTTTATTGAATATAAACTATTTGTTGATGCCTGTTATATTTTATATGCTTTATATTGATGTTTTGTTTAAATTGGATGATGCTTGTAATAAATGGTTGTTTATTTATATTTGGATGAATGGATGCTATATTTTATATTGTATAAACTGCAAGTTATTATGCATTTTTATTTTTTTCGGGATTGCGGTTTGAAATGATATATAACCGTAATTTTATTTTAAATTGCGGATTGAAATGATAAATATCCGTATCACTTGACCATAGGATAGAAAATTATATACAGGCATCGTGGTCTATATATAAAATATTTTAAGGGATTTTCTATGGTTTGGAAAGAAATATACGGTTTAATAAATATTAAATTTTGATATTATATAAATATTATTTTATATATGGTTAAATTCTAAAATTTAAGCTATGTATGACTTGAAAATGTTTTAAGTTTGATTTACGAATATTTCAAGTTTGAGCTTTATTTAAGTGATATTGAATTTATTAAATAAATATTTCTAAACTAAATAATAGTAAATTAAATTAAGGTATATATAAGATTATCATAATTGGTTGGGAATTTTGGAATATTTAAAGATTTGAAATATATCAAAATTGAAATGTTTTATTGAAATTAAGGTATTATTGTTTTTCAAAGTATTTGTTTTCGAAATTGTTATAACTTTGAAAGTAATATGGTTTGAAAATGAATTTATTTGAAATAGAATTTATTTAAGAATTATCTTTAAATATATTGATTTGAAACCGATTGAAATTTTGAGTTTAAGAATATGACTACATTATGTGATTTGGGCTTAAGATGGTTTTAAAGAATATTTCAAGTTTTATAATTAAAAGTAAGAATAGTGATTGAAAATTTGGATTTTATTTAAATGATATATTATTGAATTTGGTTTTTAAGTATATACTATTTTGAAATAAATGATATGTTTTGAAATAGCAATAATAATTTGGTTTTAAAGTATATACTATTTTGAAGTAAAGGATATGGTTTGAAATGGCAATAATATTTTGGTTTTTGATGTATATACTATTTTGAAATAAAGAATATGTTTTGAAAGGGCAATGATTGTGTTTTCAAAAGTATATATATTTTTTAAAATGACCACGGTGTTATAATAACGATTGGTTGTTAAAGAGACCGGGATCGGATATGGACATACTCTCTGTCGATACCGAACCACTTTGACAACCGTGTACGCGGTGGAGATTCCAGAATGAAGTAGGATGGTGGCGATGTTCTTAAGGTATGTTACGTGGACCCAACTCCCGTGAGTTGGCATAAGGTGGCTAAAACAGGAGCGATCTCGGACCAGTGAGGTAGCACCTCTTCTCGGACACATTTCTTCGATATTATACTCTTACTTGTGATTTGACTAGATGGCCATCCTCCGATTTGGGAGTGTTGTTCGAGGTGGACGGTAGTGGCTGCTATCCGCTCCATCAGTCCGTGTGCGTAATTGGTATATCTACCCTGGCATTGCCTTGTGTGCCGTGTCACTTACCATATCGAGCTTTACTACGATTATGATTTTAAGATCCGACCGCGTTAAGGTTCTCCATCCCCTTAACGCTATTTTCTATATGATTATACTTTACTTATTAGACACTACTGTATATAGCGAATATTACTACATAGTAGATAGTTTAACGGATCCTTAAGAGATGTGAATCCCGAACATTTCTTAAGTTACTGCACTCACGTTAGACACTGGATAGGAGATGTCAAACCCCGTAAACATCTCTGACGCCGTTTACACTCATATTTATTTCATTGATTTAACTTACATAAGATCTTTTAGTTCTGACTCGAGTGTTTTGTCTTTTCAATTCGCTCGGGTCGGCCTGAGCATTTCAGGATTTGAAGGCTCTATTTCTGGAGGACGAAGACGAAGATTTTATTACTACTATTTATTATATTCCACTACATCATTGTATTCCACTGCATAATTATCATTCTCTGGTATGTGTAACTCCGATATGTATTGTATAAGTATAATCAAATGTTTTGTAAAACAGCTTCATGAACTGTTATTTGATTATTATATTTTATCGTTCCGCTGCAAGATTCTATTTTGTTCTTTTATTTCTCCACTTTTTCTTATTTACCCCATAACAATCCACCCTTCTGTATGGTTTAAGTTGGCATGTGCGTCTGCTTAAGCATACAAAAAGGTGGGATGTTACAGAACCATAGCTAAATTTGGAAACATACTAGAGCTGAACCAAGCTTTAAGAAAATAACACCCGGATCAATCTCGTAAACCAGCGTGAGAAAATCAAATCATATCAATTTACTATATATTAAAACCCTTCAAAATAAGGGTAGCTCGTAAGACCATGCCGCCAATAAACACGGATGGATTTTCACCTTACGATAACCAAACCATTTCTATTGTAAAATCTAGTAATACTATAATAATTCTAGAGTGTAGAATATAAATATTAATTATAGCCGAAACGGTTACATTGATCACATTCCGGCATAATAGGAGTACAATCAAATTCGATAAGGAACATTCACATTATGTATTTTCCATGGAAATCCCTTCGGCCAAGCCGAAATCCATTCTCCTGCACAAGGGTCAAAAACATCCTCCGAGCGTCGTATATCTCTAGATAAAATATACCATAAGGTAAACATAACCAGTCCACGTCTAAATACATGATCCCGAATACCATCACTCCCACGTGCAACATCGATAAACATACTCATTATCTGGAGTGATAATATCCAGTCATGGGTTAGCAAAACCCCAAGCTATGCTCCTACTATGATTTTAGCCATTTCCGATGTCGAGGTCACATTTGGCATCTTCACATGAGTCTTCATCACTCGAACAAAACTCGGAACCACACATGGATTCCCATATCTCAACAGATCTCAGAACCATACATGGATTCTCATATCTCAACAGATCTCGGGAACCACACATGGATTGCCACATCCTGAATAGATCATGAACAACTAAATGTGTTCTAGTATCTTAAGACAGATCTTGAATCTCCATGTAGATTGCAGCATCTTGAACATTTCAACTTCCAAGAGATAGAACACGTATCTCAACCTTGAAGTGGTTTTCGATGAGTAAAACACTTACCGATCCTGGTCTCTTTAAGGCTTAACCAACGAATTTGGTCAATTAATAATAATGAAAACAATTGCATACGGGAAACTAAGTCCCATATACTATCCATAAGTAAGTGCCTCACAATGCACGATCGAAAAACATAAGCACGATCAAGTCATATAAACGATTTCTAATCCTTTTTTTAATTAATCTTCTTTTATTAATTAAAATCATCTTTTATTAGTAAAACTCATTTTTACTTAATAAAATTCTTTTATAAATGATACTCCATTTGTTAATTAAACTCCAATATATAATTAAAACATTACTATTCATTTCCACCACATTTCTACACTTTCCAAATTATTTAGCTACTTATCCCAAATGGTATATTATTCATAAACCATTAACAAGATTTATTACTTTAAACCTTTACTCTTTTTATACTTCAAAAAGTATTCATATACTTCTTGCAAATGGTATAAGTATATTAATAAATCAAAACAAGATTTCTTGCTTATATTTTCTTTCAAAATATCCATTTTAAGGATCCAAGTACTTTCACAAATCCATTCGAAAGGTTTAAGACTAATGTCACTTAAAACATTGTCACCACAACCCATAACCATTTCACTTTTGTTTATCTTTAAATCAACCTTTTAAAGATCTATTTACATTCCCAAGTATAACCAAAAAGGGTTAAAGGCAAATGTTATTAACACATTGCCATAATAAACACAAAACCAATCCATACTTGCTATCCTCTTTAAAATTCCATTATTAAAGATCTAAGTATTTTTCAAAACTCATTTAATAATATTCTAATACTTTAAAATATTATCCAAGGGATTAAAAACAAATTTTACTAAAACATTGTTTACAACAAACTCCAAAACACTTCACTATTCTGTTATCTTTAACTCTATTTTAAAGATCTAATCACTTTTCAAAAGTATAGTTAAGTGGGTTAAAACAAATGTTGCACAAACATCATTACTATAAACCAAAAATCACTTTTATACTTACCATTTACTTTAAAACATCCATTTAAAAGTCCTAAGTACTTCTTCATTTTATTAAACAATGTTATATACCTTTTAATCAATTTATAAAACAATTCATTATAACATAAGTGTTATAATCCAAAACACCTTTTAAATTCCTTTAGAAATACCAAACTTCCATTTATAATTGCTAAATATACTAAAATACCACTAAAATGATATATATATATATGTAATATACTAATTTATTTGTAAAACTAAGGTATTCAATAAAAAATATAAACCATTTGTAAAATATTATAATGTAAAATCCTTTTATTTATTTAATAAAATCTTTGATAACTTTTAAAACCATATATATATATATTAAAAATATACTTTAAAAAACCTTTAAACACATTTTAAAACCTTTTTTTAAAATGCCACTTTAAAACCCGCTTTAGTAATTTAAAACCATATCTTTATAAATCCATAATTGATTTTCAAAAGTATATTTAAATATTGTTATTTTCCCATAATAAGTATGCAAACATTACTTATTAATCAATATGAAGAAGCCCTAGAATGTCTTCCAAAGTTAACTTTAAAATTGCAGATCATAGCGATTTCAAAGTGCATCCATTGCAACCTTTTCGCTTCTACCATTTACAATTTCCATTTTCAATTATCCACAAATGCCCGAACCAATTCGATTTATGCCTAACACACCAAAATGTGTATAGAACAACCCAATACATATGTACATATATATTCCCAAAATTTTCCCATAATTTACCCAATTCAACATATGTCATTTATTAGGGATTTCAAAGCACGTTTATAACAACTAAATTGTTTCAAACATATATAATGCATTATCAATTTTCACGAAGCAATATCAAACATGTAAATATTGAGTCTGGGCTACGATACATGTTTACATAATCAAAATGGAGATTATACTAAAATATAATGTTTTCACTTGTTTTACAAAACAAGGCGAAGCCCAAAAGTAATGACTTGCTGTCTGTTATACAGTTTATATTTTTAACACAACAACAATTATATATACAATAATTTATAATCAACTAGTGAGTAAAACTCATATAAGCTCTAGTTAACGCTTTCGTGTTTCCGAATAGTTCGCCGTTCTATTTTAACTAAAATTCCCATAAGCTCCAAACTCGATGAATCCAACTCCGTTGCATAGATAATCCCGACACCAATGCAATGGCGAAAACGATGCTTAGATCGGAACTCGTATGAGCAAAGTACGATCGTTAGAACTTAAAGATAATTAAATCATAATTAACATTAATTAATTAAGGTAATTAACTAAATTACCTTCCTCATTTACCCTAACATGATACATCGACCCAGACGGCCAACTTCGTGAACCAAACGCCGCACCATGTCACCTCTCCAGCCACCGTACCTTCACCCCAGTTAGCCCCGACCACCAGCAACCCATCCCTTCTAGTATCACCTACCTTCGTCAACTACAGCTCACCATCGAGCTCGAAATCGCCGCCTCCTTCATCTCGAGATCCACACTACCACGCCCCTCCGTTCAACGATCCACCACTATCGATGAACTCCCTACACCACGCCGCTCCACTTTGATGTAAGACAGTTCCTCTAATTCGGCTCCAATCGCCATGGATAATCTAAGCTGTTAGGCCATGGAGCTAGGTTAGGGTTTAAGGAAAGAGAGAGAGTTGAGGTCATTATATAGAAGATTTAAAACACTATTCATCCCCCAAAATCTCGAACTCCAAATGAGGCGTACTCGCTGGCGTTCCAGGCTAATTACCCCCATTCTAAACACAATGGAACTAGTATCGGGACATAATTCCATCATATACAGAAGTTAGCTTTTAAATCAAATCATATTATATTTAATTCCTGAAATCAATTACTATGTGTTTCGAGCTTGCATGACCACATAGTATGCCTGATCGCCATGAAACTCGACAGCGTATAATGATTCATTATTCCGGATCCAATGGCACTAGTTTCCTCAAAATCCAAGACAGTGCCCCGGAATGATATTTTCACACGTTAATTAAAATGAATTATTATTAAACCAGTTTAATCACTTTTAATTCTAAATTAAAAGCTTTCCATATCATTTATATTTAAATAGAATTTTAAATAAGCTTTCCAAATCATTTTTTATTCACATTGAATTCTAGATTTTAATATTTAAATAATTCCAATATTGAATTATAAACCGTTCAAAATCCGGGTCATTACATTCTTCTCCCCTTAAAAGAATTTCACCTCGGAAATTCCAACATAAGCCATAAAGTAAAAATCACACATCAATACCTAACAATATTACAATCACTAGCACCATAGAAATAATCACAAAACAACACTATACAGTACTGTAATCACTAGCAACCAAAACTGATGGTTCGCCCAGGTTCAAAAACCATCCCATCGCATAAGGATGACAAACAATCCATTAAGCGTCACCTTATGCTCAACAGCCTCAGGTATTACTCAGTTGATCATTCATGCTACCAAAACAATTTGAAGAGTCATTCCCCAAACCCTCCACAAGCCAACATATATAGCACATAAATATTTTTAAAGCCCGTACTATATATATATATATATCATTTGTATGTAACATCAACTCTGATTATTAACACGATCGCATTAGTTTCACTTTCGAATTAGTATAGATCACTTGACCTCTCTAAGCGGACTCGGATCTGGTTCTCTGATTAGAAATCTCCATTCTCCTTACATAGCCGTATACATGATAGAAAAATCCAGGATTATCTAAAGAATCCATATCAAGTGTCCGCCATCGAGAATCGAGTGAAAAATCCTAACTCGGACCAGTGTGAATCGCCTCAAAATCCATGTACTCGAATCCTAGATCAAAAATGCCAAGCGAATAAAATGATCTACTTAAAACTTACGTACTTTATTCAATTGGTTTCTTAACTACACTAATTACTTTTTATTTCAATTTACATTCAGTTTCACTTAGTATTTCTCATTTAATACTAAAATCATTTACGAACACTTTAATAAAATTTACTTCGAGTTATTAAGTATTATATAATTTAAGTTCATATCCATATAATACTCCACTATATCCTCAGAGTACATACAAAAATATCCAATTCATTTTACGTAACATGGACATTCAATAAATTTAAAACTTGTTCAAATTCTACTATCTTCCAAGTTTAGGTGTTATATAAACTCATCTTTATATTTTTTTTCACAAAACACTTAGCTTCAATTACTTATACAAATTCTGAAGTTTCCACTATCCAAAATCATCGAAAATTCCATTTCATTTTAACAAATGAAAATTATTTATTAACGTATCAAACAAAATGCACAACCCAACTTACCCTAATGCATAAGATACATGAGTCCATAATATAACTTAATAGAAAACTCAAGAACTAAACACCCGATCATATTTCAAATCATTTTGAAATATATATATATACGTGTAACTTTTATATACCAAATCACACTTGTAACGACCCGGAAATTTTAACGATTTAAATAACGTAATTAACTAAAAAATTTCATGAAATTAAATAATAAATTTTTTGTAATGAAAATTTGATATTAGGAATACGTCTATTTAAACGTAGCAAGTGTCAAATTTTCATTCCCATTGTTTGATATTTATGCTAGTTCACTTTCTTCCCTCTCCCCTCTTTCTTTATGTTCCTACTTGTTTCAGAGAAGAAAGGAATAATAAAAATAAAAATATATAAAGCTTGTTATATTATGTAGTTGCTTGTTTTCTTCCTTTCGCTCGAGACTTCCCTCGGCCTTCTCTCATCATCGAACAACTCTCCATCCACTCAACCCGCCTTAGCCATCCACTCCGAGTACGCTGCATGCACATAGCAACAAATCAGTCCGCTATCATCCTCCACAGCCAATCGTCGAACCATCAAGCCCGCTCCACACTCAACCGCATCTTCTTCTTCATCATCCCATCTCCACGTCAGCCTTCCCACCACCAGAAATGCTCCAACACTCACTGACCTCTGAACCCGCCTGATCCCACCACCCTAACTGCCAGCCGAACACCTCCACCTGATAACCCATCACCAGCCGTGCTCTCCGCCATCACCAGACTCCGCCTGCAAGCAACCACCAATGCAACAGCCACACTCGAACACAGCCTCGCCACGCGACAAGCCACCTTCCCCTGAAACTCTCTCTCAGCGTACCCAATGTCATTCTACCTTCGCCACCATTCACCTTCCTCGACCGACCCCTCCTCCAGTTTTCATCTCCCCTCTCACCTCTGAGTTAGACCAAACCATCCCTTCGACCACCCAAATCCTCACTACAACAGCCACCTCCGCCTGAGCATTCAGCAGCCACCACTCCGTGGTCTCACCCTCCAACCGTCGGCCAGCAGATCTCCGCCATCTTCCCTTGCAAACCAGATCAGCCGCTCCTCCCTGGTCGAAGCATTACAGCTTTCTCTTCCTTATAAAAAAGGTGTATATATATAGTTCACATACATATATATTTTGTTTCCATTAAAGTTCAAGCTAGCTTTGATTTTTGTGCCGCTGTCCGGATTCGTATCGTAGCGGCTTTTTGCTTTGTTTCGCCGCATGACCGTGTCCGTATACGTGTGCGTGTCCGTGTCATCTTCTTCGCCATCGTTGTTTCCATAGCCTTGAAAGGTGAGCGATCACTCACGATTAACATTCTTATATTTAGTAAATTTAATTCACATGAAATGACGATTGAAATGTGTTGTTAAAATTTTATTTGTTAGTAATTAAATTGTAAGTATGATATGTTATTATCTGCATTTGTTAACCTGTGTTAATTGACATATGACACCATAACACATTGAATATATATTATATTTTGAATTGATAGTTATGTTCCATGCTTGTCAATTGATATGTTATGATATTTATATTATTATTCTATTGCTCTCACACAGCAAGTGGTTAGTTTGGAAATTCCCTATGGGTTGAAATGATACTTACCCGAACGATATTATAGATTAGGGAAAATCGTTATGGGTTGAAATGATAAACCCAAGCGATTTGATTGATTTTGAAATTTTGGGATTGCGGGTTGAAATGATATATACCCGTAAATATTAAATTATTGCGGATTGAAATGATAAATATCCGTATCACTTGACCATAGGATAGAAAACTATATACGGACACCGTTGGTCTATTTTTAAACGATTTCCAAAATTTTGAGAAAAGAGAAATATGTGGGTTTTTAAATAAATATTGATTTTTTAAATATAATATAAAGATTTTATTTTAATATATGAGTAAAATTTAGATTTTTAAATTTTATGTTTGAAAATTTTAAATTTATAAGTTAACTTTCAAAAAGGGGTAAATTTTTAGATTTTACTTATAATTTTATTATTTTTAAATATAAAAAATATAATTTAATATAAAATAAAATAGATTTAATAAAGTAAGATTTAATTTAATAATATTTAATATAATAAAATTTAATTTAATAGAATTTAATTTGGTAAGTATATATCTTGTATTTAAAATATTTATTTAAAATTTATATTAATATTTTGGAATAAATTTTGTAATAACCTTAATAAATCAAGGTTAGGAAGATAAATTAAAGATGATTTGTAATTTAATTTGTTTAAGAATTGAATTTGAATAAATATTGATTTTGAACTTATTAATTTTGAGATTTTAAAGATATGATTTTTATAACTTGATAACTGGATTTTGATTAATGGTGATTAAATGAATATTTTCTAATTTAAATAACATTGAAATTGAATATTTAATTTTGATTTAAATTTGAATTTTTTTAGTTATTAAAAATGATTAAGTGAATATTTTCAAATTTAAATAAAATTAAAGTTTAATTTTGAAATATAAATGAAATTAATCAGATTGAGTTATTGTAAATTTGTTTGAATATTTAAACTTTGAAACCTATTGAATTGGAAATGGTTTAAATTTGTAGTTCAAACCTGGATTTGAAATTGATATAAATTAAAAATGGTTTGATGAGAATTTGAATTAAACCTTTAACTCTTTTAATTGAAATTGTTGAAATGAGATTGATTTAAATTGAATTTTGGAACTAAAATTGATTTGAATTAATTTGTGAAATTGGAAGAAACAATTCTAATTTGAAACTATTTTCTATATAAACTCTTTTTAATATATACACTAATTTTAATATATAAACTATTTTAATCTATAACCTATTTTTAAATATAAACTATTTTTAATGTATAACTATTCCAATATATAAATTACTTTCAAATATTCAAACTGTTTAAGTTGGAACTGTTATGATTTATATTTAATGGATTTAAATGCGAATACTTTGATATGATGGTTTAACCTATTTTGTGGTTATGATTTTGGAAACGAATATGATTTAAAGTGAATAATGATTTCGAAAGTGAATATGATTTCGAAAGGGATATGATTTTGAAATGAATATGATATTTTGATATGAAGCATGAACTGTTTGAAATGGAAAATGACCACGGTGTGAAATAAGCGTTTGGTGGTTAAAGAGACCGGGATCAGATATTGTAATACTCTCTGCCAATACCGAAAACCATTTTAAGAGCTGTGTATGTGGTGGAGAATCCAGAATGAAGTAGGATGGTTGGCAAACGTCTGTATGAGGCATTGAGGTATGAACGCAGCCCTGACCCCCTCGGGTCAGCTTGATGTGACTAAAACAAGAGCCACGTCGGGCCAAGTGAGGTCGCACCTCCTATCGAGCAAGCTTCTTTGATACCATTCTATTAATTTGTGATTTGATTGGGTGCACCTTTGATTATGGGAGTGTGTCTCGAGGTGGGCGGTAGTAGCTGCTATGCGTTACCACCAGTCCGGATCCGCAAAAAGGTAGTATCCTACCTTGGGCATTGCCTCACGTGCCTTGTCACATGCCTTATCGAGCCCATTACGAGTTTGGTTTGTATCCTACCTATGGAGTGCTCACTGAGTATCTCGCCAGTTTGGTGGAGCTTACAGTATCTGTATAGACTACGATATTTATATAAAAATGTGTTAAGGGTGATATAGGTAACGCCTTAACGCTATTTTAATATTTTACTTTACTGTAGACATTATCTATGTAGCGTATTGTACTATGTATGTAGATAGTTTAATGGATCCTTAATGGATGGAATCCCAAACATCCTTTAAATTACATTGCATTTCACTTGGACATTTCACTTGAGTTGATTTACTAGCATAAGAATGTTAATCCTGACTCGAGTGTTTTGTGTTTTGCTTTATGCTCGGGTCAGCCTGAGTGTCAGAACATTTGAGACTCACCTTTAGGGCTTGGAGCTTTGCTTGGATATATATCTTTTATCTATTTAGCTTTCAGTTATTTCCATTTTTATGTTTAGACTTGTCATTTGCTTATGTATTAGAGATTCTTTGTACTTGGGATTTTCTGTTGTTGTTTCAAACTCTAATGATCTGTAGTAGCTCCATGAAGTGCTATTTATCTATTTCCACTGCTTATTGTTGTAATACTCTATGTATGTGATTCTGTGATTGATTTATTTACTGTATATGCTAAGCTTTGCCAAATATAAATTAACAATCTGTTGTTTTGAGCAATTCAAGTCTAACATGTGTGGATTATTGTCAATTTGAATGGTTTGAAATAGCGGGTCGTTACATGTGGTATCAGAGCTCTGGTTTAGGCAAAACTTAGCATATGAAGTAAAAACTCGTTAGAGATAAGGTAGTATTACCCTAGAATGAGTAAAGTTAATTACAAAATCATCTTCATTCGAGTTTGAAATTCTTTGTTAGGATCCTTTTGATTTGGATTCTTTTGAATTTTGGAACTTTACCTTTGTACTAAAATCCATTCTTGTCTACTCCTGTTCGTGTTCTTCTTGATACTGGAGCATCCCATAGTTTTATTTCTGTTGATCTCTGTAATAAATTTGAGCACATCTTGCAATCTCAATTGGAAACATCATCCTTATGACTAACTAATCCCATCGGTGGTCCCGCCAACCTTAGTATGATTGGTAAAGGGATGAAACTCCTTTACAATAGGTGTTGATTCACCAGAGATTTCTATGTTCTGGGTTTTGGTGCATTTGATATCTTACTTGGGGTGATTGGTTAAAGCGTTATGATGCTGTTATTTCTTGCAAAACCTGAACCATTTCTTTAGTAGACGACCAGGGTAATTCTTTTGTGATCGAATGTTAAATGCCTCAGGATTATGCAGGCAGTTTTATCTTTTCGCTAGATGCTCAGCCTAGTGATCTTGACTCCACCGCTATTGTCCAACTATTTCTAGATGTATTTGGTGAAGTCACTTCTCTTTCTCCCAAGCGGGAAATTGAATTCTGCATCGATCTTATTCCTGGAGCTCGATCTTGCTACCGGTTTTCACCAGCTTCGTGTAGACAAGGATATCATTCCCAAGACTGCTTTCCGAATAGAGAATGGTTTCTATGAATGGTTAATCATCCCCTTGGGATTAACCAATGCTCCTGCCTTCTTCGTCGATCTCAAGAATCACGTTTTCCACGATGTTCTCAACAAGTTGTCCTAGTTTTCGTTGATGATATTCTCGTCTTTTCTAAGTCAGAGAAGGAGCATGAATCTCAATTGAGCTATGCCCTCCAAACTCTTGGGAAATGTCAATTGAAAGCCAAATTTTCTAAATGCCATTTCCGAAGGATGAAGTCCGAATCCTTGGGCACATTGTTTCTGAAAATGGAGTCTCGGTTGACCCGATTAAGGTCGCCGCGATTAATATAAGTCTATCCATCTTTCCTCTTTTGTAATTTAATTATCTCATTCCTCCTTTCGAGCCTATCTTCTTAGTTAGAATTCTCTTTGATTAGGGTCGCTCTAAATTTGAATCTCTATCCTTGTTCTAAAATCCATTCTTGAATCATCCTATGAGGAAGTGTATTTGTAATTGATATAAAATGTTTTGTATTGTGTTGTTTGAATTGTTAAGTTTGAATTTTGGGTTTCAATCGATTCGTCTGGTCAACGCTATCGATAGAAATTCCAAAACACTTGAAAAGAGCAAACTGACACAATATTGTTTTCGAAATTAGTAAATGAAATAATTTTATGTATGATTATATTTTATATATAAAAGTATAATTTTCTAAAATTAGATAGTTAAATGAATTGGTTGTTAGAAATGATAGTACTAGATTATCATTTATTGTTTTGTCAACATTCTTAAACCACTAACTATTGTTGTATGTTATAAGGAGTTGAAATTTTTGAAACATGGTTTATAGATCTGATTTGCAAATGAAATGAATTTAAATTAAGGATTTGAGAATTAAATTTTCGGTGCTTTTCAAAATTGGTTTTCAAAGTTTTGAAAAATATATTATTTGAAAACATTTTCGAATGGAAATTGTTTCTAAATAATTTTAAAAGAAGTAAGTTGGTACTCTCCTCTTATGTCACTGGAAAATTATTTCGATGATGACTGTAGCATCATCGACATTCATTTTCGAGTCTCAAAGTGGATAGACCATTTAGTAGCTTTACTACACTTTTGTTTTGGAAAATGGAGATTTGAATTTCTTGAGCATGATTTGATGTATCATATATATATATATATGTATGTATGTATATATTTATTTTAAATTGGTTTGAAGTGATACCGAAAATTTAACTCTTAAGTTTTATATTAAGTGATGTTTTCAATTATCGAAATGGAGCAAAATTTTTGAATAATTGGAGCGTTTAAAATGAGAAATGAAATTGAAACAACTTGAAACAGTTGAACTAGGATAAAATTTATTTGTATAATACTGAATTGCATTCTAAGATATATATAACTTACCTGAAATATTCAAAAAGTTAAAATGTTAATGTGAATATATAATTGAAGGTTATACAAGAGAAAACTTAAGAAAGAAAATGTTCAAACTAAATTTTTCTTTATTGAAATGTTGTAAATAAAAAGGTAAATTTGTACAGTGCTCAATTACATTTGGAAATATTAATAAAACTTACGTGAAAAAAGTTTGAACGTAATGAGAACATGTAATTGAATAGTATACAATATAAAATGTAAGTAATAAGATGTCCAAAAATGAAATTGTGTTAAGGGAAGTTATAAATAAAATTTGAGTGGTTATAATAAATTTTTATACACTTAATCTATGTTGTAAGATATGTTAAGTGAAATAAATTGAATAATAAAAGAAAATGCTATTTAAGTAAATAAGGTGAATGGAAATAAATTGGATATGGATGTAAATTAATTGAAAGTGAGTTAATTAGAATGATAATAATAAATGGATGTTAATAAGTAATGAGATGTATAATGTTAACACTTGAAAATGAAATTTATATGGTTTTGAATTAATTGTTGTATCTGGTACTATGTATTTCGAATCTATCTTTCCTTTCTGTTGGTTCTATTCTTCTATCTCGTTCCTTCGGGGACGAAAAGTTTTGAGTGGGGGAAAGTGTAACGATCCAGAAATTTTAACGATTTAATAACGTAATTAACTAAAAAAATTCATGAAACTAAATAATACATTTTTTGCAATGAAAATTTGATATTTGGAATACGTCTATTTAAATGTAGCAAGTGTCAGATTTTCATTGGAAAATTTGAAAGTTTGTTCAGTTGTGAAATTTCAATTTAAAATTTAAAATCAGTTAAATTTGATGGAAATAAAATATTTTTGAAACTTGAATATTTTACATAAGAAAATTTTAATTCATTTTCTAAGTGAGACGTCATTATTTCGTTTCGCCAGATTTGGACTACGCTAGCTCCGTTTATATTATTTTCAGCATTTTAGCAGCATTTTGGCAGCGAATATCGAGTATTGATAGGTAGGTTGTGTCTCTGATATCTATGTACCATCTTGTTCGTCTCATCGTGATGATCTCCGCAATATATTCATTTGTGCATTTCGGTGTCCGGTACGCGGTAGAATCTACAAAACGACTAGCCATATTGGTTCTGCATTTGGGCCTTTTGGGTTCTGTGTCCTTTCAATTATCCACCATGTTAAAACTAACAGCCATTTGCTATTGATATTTCCAGAAAATTTAGCTCCTGACTTTCACTATTCCCTAGTTCAATTTATAATATTTTTGTTCGTCCTTTTACCATTCCCATTGTTTGATATTTATGCTGGTTCACTTTCTTTCCTCTCCCCTCTTTCTTTCTGTTCCTACTTGTTTCAGAGAAGAAAAAAAATAATAAAAATAAAAATATATAAAGCTTGTTATATTCTGTTGTTGCTCGTTTTCTTCCTTTTGCTCGAGACTTCCCTCAGTCTACTCCCATCACCGAACAACTCTCCATCCACACAACCCGCCTCGGCAATCCACTTCGAGTCCGCCGCATCCACGTAGCAGCAAATCAGCCCGCTATCATCCTCCGCAGCCATTCGCCGAACCATAAAGCCTGCTCCACACTAAACCACATCTTCCTCTCCAACAACCCATCTCCACGTCAGCCTTCCCACCACCAGAAACGCTCTAACACCCACTGACCTCCGAACCCAACTAATCCCACCACCCTAACTACCAGCCAAACACCTTCACCTGACAATCCATCACCAGACTCCGCTTGCAAGCAGCCACCCACGCAACAGCCACACTCGAACACAGCCTCGCCACCTTCGCCTGAAACTCTCTCTCAGCCTGCCGAACGTCGTTCCACCTTCACCACCATTCACCTTCCTCGACCGACCCCTCCTCCAGTTTGCATCTCCCCTCTCACCTCCGAGTCAGACCAAACCCTCCCTTCGATCGCCCGAATCCTCACCACAACAGCCACCTTTGCCTGAGCACTGAGCAGCCACCACTCCCTGGTCTCACCCTCCGATCATCGGCCAATAGACCCTCCGCCATCTTCTCTTGCGAACCAGTTCAGCCGCTCCTCCCTGGTCGAAGCATTGCAACCTTCTCTTCCTTATAAAAAAAAGTATTTATATACGTAGTTCACACACACACACAGATATATATATATATTGTTTCCATCAAAGTTCAAGCTTGCTTTGATTTTTCTACCACTGTCCGGATTCGTATCGCAGCAGCTTTTTGTTTTGTTTTGCCACATGACAGTGTCCGCATCTGTATGCGTGTCTGTGTCATCTTCTTCACCATCGTTGTTTCTATAGCCTCGAAAGGTGAGTGATCACTCACAATTAACATTCTTATATTTAGTAAATTTAATTCACATGAAATGACGATTGAAAAGTGTTGTTAACATTTTATTTTTTAGTAATTAAATTGTAAGTATGATATGTTATTATCTGCATTTATTAACATGTGTTAATTGACATATGACACCATAAGACGTTGTATATATATATATATAATATTTTGAATTGCTAGTTATGATCCATGCTTGTCAATTGATATGTTATGTTATTTATATTATTATTCTATTGTTCTCACACTGCAAGTGCCCTGTTAGTTTAGAAATTCCCTATGGGTTGAAATGATACATACCCGAATGATATTATAAATTAGGGAAAATAGTTATGGGTTGAAATGATAAACCTAAGCAATTTTATTGACTTTGAAATTTTGGGATTGCGTGTTGAAATGATATATAACCATAAATATTAAATTATTGCGGATTGAAATGATAGATATCTGTAAAGGCCCATATCTCTATACCCCTTTGAGTCAACCATAATTACACCAGTTCAACTCAAATTGAACGAAAATACGAATCTTCAGGGGTGAAGAAGAAAAAAGTAGAAGAAAAATAGAACAATAACAACAGAATCTCACAATCGTAGCTTAACAAATTATAATGTATAATAATAGATTTTAAATACAAGGACTGTGCTGTTAATATACATATCATTATCAGAGTACAATATACAACAATTAATCTAGACAATTTAATAACCTGTCCCCACACAGCGGAAATACAAATCAAGTATGGAAATACGTCTTGTCATCCAGCTCATCTCCCGAGCTCTATATATCCCTATCCAGAATCTGTAATACTCGGTCTGACCCAAGCATTATAATAAAATAATACCCAAGTCAGTTTGGAAAACCAGCGTGAGAAAACACATTCAATTTGAATTATTAAATTTTCTCAAAATTCATTTGAAAACAAAGGTATCTCATAAGACCACGCCACACATAAACACGATGGGTTTTACCTTACGATAACCAAAACGATTTTTATCAAAATTATCTTATATTATAATAGTGTCTCTAGAAAGTAAATAGGAAATAGCTGAAATGCTTGCATCTCACGTGTCAGCATAGTTGGGCACAATCAAAAACCTACGGCGCTTATTAGAGAATGGATTCCATACAATGACTGGGCAACTGGGGAACTGTCCATCACAATAGACTTCTAAAACAATCTACCGAGGACCTCGCCGGGATCCCTTGCTACACAAGACCGGCCTACCCCTAACCTGGATAGACCGAATAAGTTACCACCCCGGGTGTTCCCACCCTTAAAAATTGAGCTCTCTTTCTTTCATGCACAACCATATCCATAATATATAGGTTTTCTGAGGATATCTAGATAAGTGATAACATACCCTACTTGGGTGCGACCGACTTAGCCTTGCTGCGTCTCCCCTATTTTAGTCATTCCTGGTTGATGAGGCTTGAGGCTAAGCGTTACCTTTCAAGAAACAATTCTACTTAGAATGCTCATCGTCCCCCAATGACGATGTTCTGATAGCATTCGTCCATACAAGTTGTCCTGGGTCTGGACGAACCAAATCACCATCTTCATCATCTTCACGGAATTCATTCGTAACGTTCAAAGCGGATCGAAGTGGTTTTTGGATAATTAAATCCGATCCCGGTCTCTTCGAAATGATTAACGAAATTGGCCAATTATTGATAGTCGGTTATTTAACTATCAATAAAACATCCATAAGCAGACACTAGGCCTTATTTTATAATTCTTCCAACATTTATTTCAAAATATCTTTACTAAGATATATTCAAATCCCTTTCCATATTCCAATATTTGAAACAATTTCAAATACTTAAATCCATAACAGGATATTTTCAAACCATCTCAGCACTTAGAAATATTCCCAAATTTCCATTTTTATACTTAGGAAAATATTATAAATCTTATTTTCCAAAATCTTTTCAAATACCAACACTTAAGAGAATATTTCATAGCTTATCTCATAAGTCTTCGGAATCACTAATAAATTCCCATTTCAATTTCCAAAACCAAGTATACTTATTTCTAACCCCATCCAACAATTTATAACTTCTTTTATAAATTCAGATTTTATTTTTGAAGTTCCCCATATTCAACAAATTTGAAATTCCATTTCCTCCAAATCCCTTATAAAATTCCTCTCCCAAAATCATATCCTTTTATAAGCCCCCTTTTCGAACCTCGAGAGAATTTATAAAATAAAATTTTCAATCACTTTAAAAATCTATATATATATAATAAGTATTTAAAAGAGTAATAATTTTTTTTAAAACATGTTCAAGTAATTATATAAAATATCAAAACCACCTTTATAAACATAATTAACTCATTTTTAGATAAACAAATAAATTTTCAAAGATGATTTTAAAAGTTAGAATTTACTAAAATAAATACTTAACATTTGAAAATCTACTTATCGAAATATTTCAATCCTAACTAGTTAAAAATTTTTATAGTTTTAAAATAATAAAATTCCCTTTTAATAAAAACTTAACTTCTTTGAATTAAAAATATATTTATTTAAAAAAAACACAATAACCAATTCAATTTATAAATTCCTCTCGAATCACATCACATCACTTCCATTCCGATCTCCTTAACCATTTTCACTTTCGAAAAATAGTATCCACTATTTTTCTCACCCTATTTTCACATTCTAATATAAATTCACTCTATTAATTTTATATTCCCAATTTTTCATCTGCTATCGATTTCCTTTATTTACAACAACGTTTATAAATATATAACTTCTTTGAATTTCACTTTTTTATTTAAATAATCTAATTTATAAATTTAATTCCTTACAAATTCTATTCATTTATGCCAATCTTTCTTTAATATCGATTTCAACTTCTTTTCATTTTTTCAAGAAATGTTGTTTTAAAAATCCATCGTTTAAAAACCCTTTATATAAATTAATTTGAAAATTTCTATTTGAAATATTTTTACGAATAGATAAGTACAACCCAAAAATCAATTTATTGTCTTACCCAAATCAATTTCTTTTAAAATAATCCAAACTTCGATATAAATATTTTTATATTCAAAGTCTCCTGTTAAATTCCTTTAAATTCCAAAAATAATATTATGGTATTTAAAATACCGAAATTCAGGTCAGTGCTACTTTAGCATCCAATTTTTCAATCACAACAATAATCTATAACAGATTATTCTAACACATCATATATCACTATATATGAAAAATAAATAATATATTTAAGGAATCCAGTTGGATATCTCCAACCTGTTTCCCTTCATCCATAGATGTTAATACAACATAACAATACCAATCCCACTTCGAGGGAGATATCACGGTATATAGGGTCATCCGCTATTATGCGGGGCACATAGGGTCTCATCTGCTACAATGTGCAGGAATATCAATCCAAGTACTAGTATATATATACTACTATATATATAATATAATATCATTCAACAGATAATAAATTCAACCAAACATCCATAATTAATTTTAACTATTTAAAATTAATATCTAGCAATCCAAAATGAGTGAGATTTACTCACCTTGATTTTCGAATTTGTTAATCGTTCCAATTTCCAAACTTTATTTCCATTTCAAAATGTGCTACGATTCCACATAACTCGTGTTTGTAATTTTAAACCTCGCATGAAAAATTTAAGAATTATATAAGTTAACAATTTTTTTTCTAATTACCTTCTTTATCAATCCTTAATAAAATTAACTAATTATACAATTAAAATTAGTTACAGTATATACCTTCTCCATCGCAATTGTCGTCATTGTCGCTGCTCAACCCCCAAGTCTCGACCTAACTTCTGCCCCAGCTCTAACCTCAACACACCTGCGTTGCCAGTAGTGCCATCAAGACAACGGCCTTCATTACGCGCACAACCACCTTCTCTGATCGACCCAGCCTACCGCCGACCCCCCATATTCGCCTCTCCCCACCAAAGCACTCAAAATGACATGCTAGAACCATACACGCGACCTCGCTCAACACTTGCTCCGACCACGCACCTTCCATGCCACTAAGGGCCTTAGCCAAGTTCCGAATCGAACCCACCTGCTGCGCGCACGAGCACCTCAATCTGATAGGTCGCGAACCCTAGATAAACAGACGAACTCAGCAACTTTTCATGCTTCGTCAACCCAACATCACTCCCCCTCGCGCATTACCTCCCACCGCGATTCGGTTCAACATCGCCGCGCTCGATCGAACAGTGCAGTCGCGACTTCGACCATCTATTTTTTTATATAGATTCGCGATTTCGAATTTTTGAAGAAGGAAGAGACAAGCATTTTGATTATTGTCTGATGGAACGAAAGAGGATCCTTTTTTTCTTTGATTTTGATTACACTTTTTTTCTTCTTTTCGTATTCGAGCTTCTGGAGGAAGAGAAAGATGTGATTTGAACTGAAGGATGAAAGGAGGGAGATGTGATTTTAAAAGGTGAAAGGGCGGCTCAAACGTGATAGGTGGCATGTGCGAATAGGTTTGACTTTTAAATTTTATTTATTTTACAATCAAAACATCTCATTCTATGCAACTTAAAATCTTGAACCCCTATCGATGCATGCCGCCAGGCGTTTTTAATGTTATACCCCTATTCCGAACGCAATGGAAAAGGTTTTGCGTCCTAATTCGATCGTATGGAGAAGATAGCTTTTTGGACCCAATTATTGTATTGAATTTTCGATATTAAATTCAACGTGTTTGCATCCCGTACGATCAAAAGATAACCCCAAACGCTATGAAATTTGAAATCCAATAATAATACTTTATTATGGACCCAATGGAACTGGTTTCGTTGAATATCGAGACTGTGCCTCGGATCGCTATTTTAACGCGTCGATTAAATCGATGATTTTCAAAATTTACGAAATCGCTTGAAATTCCAGTTTAAAAACCTTACTAACTAAATTATAATTCAAATAGAATTTATACCAACATTAGAAATCTTTTCGATTCATAAACAACTCCAATTTCCAATTATTTAACGATTTTCAATAATAAATTCTGTAACATCCTGAAATTTTATGCCATTCGCATCCACACATGTCGGACTTGAATTGCTCAAAATATCAGATTGTTAATTTATATTTGGCAAAACTCAGCATATATAGTAAATAAAATAATCATAGAATCACAGACACAAAGTAATATAATAATAAGCATCGGAAACAAATGAATAGTAGTTCATGAAGCTACTATATATATATATCAAAGTTAAAACAAGATACAACAGAAGTCTCGAATACATAGAAGTCTCAATACAATAGTCAAATACAAGATCAGAATACATCACTGGAATCAACTGAATAACTGAAAGTTTGATAGATAGCTGGATCTCCAAGCGAAGCTCCAACTCCAAAGGTGAGTCTCAAATGCTGTATCACTCATTCTGACCCGAGCGTAAAGCAAAACACAAAACACTCGAGTCAGGATTAACATTCTTATGTCAATAAATTCAACTCAAGTGAAATATCAACTGAAATACAAGTAACTCAAAGGATGTTTGGGATAACCATCCTCTAAGGATCCGTTAAACTATCTACTATGTAGTAATATACGCTATTATAATAATGTCTAAAGTAAAGTAAACTATTAAAATAGCGTTAAGGCGTTATCCATACACCCCTTAACACATTTTTATATATTCCCATAGTCTATACAGTACCGTAACTTCCCATAAACTGGGCTTATGAGAGGGCACTCCATAGGTATGGTACAAAACAAACTCGTATAAAGCTCGCTAGGGTAGGTGACACGACACAACTAGGCAATGCCAGGGTAGATATACCAATTACGCATCCGGGCTGGTGGTAACGTATAACAGCCACTACCACCCACCTCGGAACACACTCCCAAATCAAAATCAAGGGTGGCCACAAAATCAATCACAAAGTCGGAATATATTATCGAAGGAATGTGCCCGATCGGAGGAATGACCTCACTTGGCCGAGAATCGCTCCTGGTTTAGCCACCTTATGCCAACTCACGGGAGTTGGGTCCACGTAAAAACCTCAATAGATCGCCTCCACCATCCTACTTCATTCTGTAATCTCCACTGCGTACACAGTTGTTAAAGTGGTTTTCGGTATTGGCAGAGTGTATGACAATATCCAGTCCCGGTCTCTTTAACAACCAAACGTTATTATAACACCGCGGTCATTTCAAAATAGTTTATACTTCAAAACCAAAATATCAATTCCATTTCAAAACCATATCAATACGATATCATTTCCATTACCATAACACTTTCAAATTTATAACACTTTCGAAACCAAAATACTTGAAATTATAACACTTTGGAAATCATAACACTTTGAAATCATAGCATTTTCCTTTAAACAGTTTAGATATTAATAATAGTATTTATAATAATATAGTTTATAAAATAAAATAGTTTATTTAAAATAGTTTAGATTAAAATAATTAGTATATTAAAATAGTTTATATTAAAATAGCTTATAATAAAAATAATTTATAATGTAAGATATATAAATAGGTTTAAATATAATTTAAAAATACTTATATAATAAAATAGCCATCTCAAATTTCACAAATCGATTCCAAATCAACTTGAATTCCAAAATTCAAAATTTATTCCATCTCAATTCATCAAATTCAACTCAATTCAGTTTCTAAATAAACCATTTCAAATTATCGATTTCAAATACATATTTGAACCATAAAATAAGCCATTTCAATTTCAATATATTTCAAAGCTTTAAATATTCAACATTTTCAAAACTAAATTCGATAATTTCATATATATATATATATATCTCAAATTCACTTTACTATTATTTAGTTTTGAAATATTTACTTAATCATTTCAATAACATCTAAATACAACTTCAAATTTACAAATTTAAATAAACAAAATATCCCCTTTTAAATTTATATAAATTTGAAATATTCATTAAGTCACTTTTAATCAAGTCCAAGTTATAAAATCATATCTTTAAATTTTCAATTTTAATAAATTTCAAATCAAACTTATTTAAGTATAATTCTTAAATAAATATAATTTCACCCCAATTTCTATTCTTCTTTCCAACCTGAATTTATTAAAAATCATTATAAACTCTATATTTGGAAATATAAATTTTAAATAAGTACTTAAACAATATTAAATATTAATCTATTTATATATTTTAAAAATAATAGAAAAATAATAAATAAATTCTTAAGATTTATAATTATAAAATTAACTTATAACTATACAATTTTCAAAACATATATTTTAGAAAATCTAAATTTTAACTTTATAAAATACATTTATATATAATATCTTAAAAATCAATATTTAATAAACCATATACTCCTTTCCAAAACCATAGAAATCATTCTCAAAATATTTATATATATAGACCAACGGTGTTTGTATATAATTCTCTATCCTATGGTCAAGTGATACAGATATTTATCATTTCAATCCGCAATTTAAATATATACGGGTATATATATTTTCAACCCTCAATCCCAAATTCAATGTCAATGAAAATCACTTGGGTTTACTATTTCAACCCATAACGATTTTCTCCTATTCTACAAGATCGTTCGGGTATGTATCATTTCAACCCATAGGGAATTCTATACTAACAGGGAACTTGTAGAGTGATAACAGATATGATAATGACATAACAGGCATATATCATCAATATAAATAACAGATAATGGTGTCAGATGTCACAGGTGAATAGATACAGATAATAGCATATATAGCAATGTAAATAACTAACAGCAACATATTTCAATTGTCGTTTCAATTGAAATCAAATTTAATAACTATAAGAACATTAATCGTGAGTGATTGCTCACCTTTCGAGGCTAGAGACATATAGGCAATGGAGTTGAGTTACGAAATCCAAGCACGAATCTCAAAACAAGGCAAGATTGAACTCGAATCGAAGAACGAAGCTGATAAATAGGAATTGACGAAATCAAATTAGACTAGATCGATGAAGATCAATGGTATAAGTGAACATATATATATATATAATTATGTACATAAAATCATGTTTTATATTCAAACACATTTTTAAATTTAAATATATATGTATTTCAAAATCATTGTTTTAAATTAAACACATATATAAAAATCAAACATATATACACATTATATATATAATTTTTTTAATCAATGTTTATATATATACTTATTTTTTTTTAAATGCCAGAAACTTATATTTTATATATTATTTATTGTAAATATCAAATAACATATCATATATGCAGACCTTAAATATAACTTTGTATGCATACTAGCCTTTAATATAGATACTTTAAAACACATTACACAAAATCATAGATTTAATATATCATTTATTTAAAGTCAGACATTTAAATATCAATATATAACAACAAGCTACCAATATATAAAAATTTATACTATATAACACTGTAGACCTATAAATACAGTACCCAATATATGCACAGGCTAAAATAATGTATATATACTTTATAACAGGTTGCGTATATATGCCTATCACAAACAAAACAAATATACTTACAATTTATAATATATGCAGGCTTGAGACAAAATAGAAAAATGTAAATATGTATAGCTTCTGACAATAAAATACTACTATATAAGATTAGAAGCCAATATATATATATATATATATATATATATATATTAAATTACCATATTTATATATTACATATAAAGTATGGTTTAAATCAATAAAATTTTGAAAACAAAGTATAAACAGCATCATCAATTCGAACATAATATACGTTATTTCAAAATCAAGTTCAAACTGTTAACAAACAAAATGTATAAAATTTATATGTGAAGTATGTATAATATGAAATAGCATATGTCAAAGTATATATACACGATCAATCAACACAGTATCAAAACTACTACATATATTCAAAACTCTATATACTCTTACACACAGAACAAAATATATATACTATAGCTAAGTAACATATATATATATATATATTCATATTTAAATAAAAGCTTATAATAGGAAACAGTCAACAAGGTTTTTGGAAAGTATATATACATACATAAGCTTTAATATACGTACGCTATTTGCGCCAAAATTGGTCACAAACACCCAATTGTCAATGAAAGCACCAATTCACAATCACAGATCACAGATAACAAGTATGTAGAAAATTGAAAATGAAGAACACTCAGAAAATTAAAAGGAAAGCAGTAAAGAACACATAATTTATAGTGGTTCGGCGATCCGGCCTACGTCCACTTTGAAGTTTGATGACTTTATTGATATTCACTTGCAGGTTACCACTGATTTCAATGGGTTACAGTGAATTAAAGTGTTGAAATTCGAGTACAACAGCAGCAATGAAGTGCAGAGTTGGATTCGACAGAGTTTGAACGTCAAGGAGCGAAAAAGATCCTTCTTCTACAGGCCCTGGGGCTCTATTTATAGGAGTAGGAGGCAAATATTTTGCTCAGATCTCGGGAGACTTCTTCTGGCACGTGAATGGGCCCACGCGATCGATCCCACATGATTTCGAATCGATCCATGATCGATACGAACGAATTTCGTATCGATCAAGATTTGATCCAATCAAGTCGAAATTTGGCAGGAACGTTCTTTAGGTTGTACGTAAGCTCCTTTGAAAATTTCATAGCATTTGGACTTGTGGATTGTGAGATATGATCGATACGAGTTGGTGTTCTTCGTTGGGCTGCTTGGTTCGAATCGATGAGTTCGAATCGATCTTATTTGAATCGATCAATGCACGTGCACAGGTGATGACATGGTGCGCAATCTTTGGATCGATCCACCTTTTACGCCGAGTTGACTGAGTCGTTTTCAAAGATCTCGCCTAGTTCGTACCGATGATGCTTCCTCGTTCGCATCGATGAAGGATGCACAGTTCGTATCGATGAAAGTTCCTCAGTTCATATCGATTATCATGCTTTGTTCGTATTGATTGGTTTCACTCTGTTCGTATCGATTATGTATGCTCTACTTCGTATCGATGGGAGGTGTGTATTTCGTATCGATCGGTGGCCGATCGATACGAAGTGAGTTTAAGATTGATCAATGTGAAACAGGCTCCCATGCTACTTGCCGATGGATACGAAGTAGACTCTGTTTGATCGATACGAATCAGAGGTAGGCTGACCGATGTGAAACGGTATGAAAAGGAAGGATACGAAATAGGTGGACTCGGATCGATGCGAAGCGAACTCACCTGTAGCCGATCGACTCGAAACTATGTGTAGTCGATGGATTCAGGACAAATTGATACGACGAAGGAGTGCATCTGGTTGCTCGATGGATGAGAAGATGGAACTGGTCGATCGATACGAAATAAAGTTGGTTGATGATGGAGTTGAATAGATCGGTACGAACACAGCGTATTCCCCTGATGGATACGAACAGGGCCTCGGGGATGGATTCGAACAAGATGATTTCTTTGACTTGTATTGATCATAACACGAGCATACGAACTCGAATTGACTTGAAATTTGGAACGCTGACTTTTATGGCTTTGCTCGTCGTGTCATATCAATTGTAGCTCGATCCGGACTTAGACAAAATTTACCGACATCCATAGCTAATCTGTATGTAACCGGCAATCGAAGGGAACTGTCTTTGGTTTCCAGTTAATCTTTTGGCATCATGGTCTTGCTAAAAGGCGGGATAACACTTGCCCCCCAAAACATGCCTTGCGATAGGAAGGTGTGTTTTGTAATGCCATGAGCTGGATGTTCATATCATGTTGATGACCTGTAAAGAAATTGATAGTCTTATTTGACCACGAATGACGATTGTTCGGGATCGCATGTCATGCAGGGTAGTATCTGAACGTTCGTGGGCGGATGCCGTTCGCGGCGAATAGTGACCGTTCGTGGTCGGGGTGCCGTTCGAGGCGATTTGTGATCGTTCGCGATCAGGTGCCTTTCGAGGCGAATTGTGACCGTTCGCGGTCGGGTGCCGTTCGAGGCGAATTGTGATCGTTCGCGATCGGGTGCCATTCGAGGCGAATTGTGTGTGCCCGGGGAGGGACTTAATATCATTAATGCCAGACTTCACGTTTGAGTGAGTTTCTGGATTGTTTGTTGTGGCGGTTTATCGCCATCTCAGAACATGCCTGAGGATCGTTCGCGATCCCTTACATGCGTAAGTGGCTTAGCTGTTATAAAATCACAAGTGGCATACTTTTATTCAAAATAAGTCTTCCAACAGAAATCTCAGACAAAATCGAGTCTAAATATGAGAAACAGAAAACAAAAGCAAAACAGGGACGTCAAAGTGCAAACACCTACATTGATGCGGTTTATAGTCACATCAGAGCATGCCTGAGGATCGTTAGCAGTCATGTACATGTGTAAAAAGACTTAATCATGTTGGTGTGGAGTTTGCTACTTATTCGTCATTATCCTAATTAATTGATGACAAGCTGACGCCTCGATCCTGAGCCGTGCCTGGTAGGTGTAGGTGGTGGTCGCTCCCGTTCCACCGTTGTTGTTCCCCTTCTTACATACTGCGATAGCAGACCATTCCAGATATGTCTCTCAACCTCATCCTTCAAGTGTCTATAATCATTCGTGCTATGACCATTCAGCTCGTGGAATAAGCAGTACTTATCTGAACTTCTTTCATTGTTGGTCAGATCCCTTCTCACTAGCCTTCGATAGGGAATCTGCCCCCTAGTATCCTGGTAGATTCGCTCCAAAGTCTCATTCAACTCCGTGTAAGAGGTGAATCTTGGTTCCTTTCGTGGTCGCGTCGGTCCATCACTATTATCCTCAGCCTTTCGTTTCCCTTTACCAGTTCCTGCACCTTTTTCAGGAGGATTTTCGCCCTTGACCGCATAAACATTGATTCCTTCTCCTTCCTCTCTTTCAGCATTTGCATCCTCTAATCGTAAAAATCCTTCAGCCTCATGATAAAATTCTCCTTGATCCATAGGGGGATCCCTTGTCAATGAATTCTTGAATTCTATGCCATCGGCTATGCCAGATACAGCTCACATCAAAACCATGGATGGATCTGGTCGATCCACCGATGCTGCCGCTGCATTGAATCGCGTCAGAAAGCTCCTCAAAGATTCCCCAGTCCTTTGCTTTAGTGCTGCCAAACTCATCACATTCTTGGGTCTCGAAATGTGAACCCTGAACTGCCTCATGAACCTTTCAGTCAAATCGATCCATGTTCCAATGGAGCCACTCTCCAGTTGTCGAAACCATAGCGCTGCAATGTCTGCCAGGTACAATGGGAAGCACTGGGCCTTGACCTCCTCCGATGCCCCCAGCACTTCCATGTGCCTCATGTACTTCGTCAGATGAACCTCAGGATCCGTCCTCCCATTATACATGTCCAATGTTGGTAACTTGAATTTTGGTGGATTCCTGGCTTGCCTGATCGTAGGAGCAAAGGGACTCCTATTCACATCCTCCAAATCTCTATTCGCTAGTCCGCCTCTCAGGGCTCGTCTGACCATCTTCACCAATCTGTCACTATCTCCAAGTTGTAGCCCTTGCCTGTTGCTTCTGATTTTCACCCTGAGTTCACGAGGGATTCCTGGAATCTGCTCTCCTGAACGAGCATTCGTTTCTCTGTCAATGCCGCGCTGCGCAGTTCCACTTGGTACTGCTCCCGGGATTGGGTCAACATGCTCTAGGTAAGTGCACCCTAGTTCTGGGGCTGTGCCAAATGGTCTTGCTCCATTTTGAATTCTGGTTGCTTCGTGCTCCCGATTCCTATCTCCAACATCTCCTGCAGTTGCGTTCCACTGATTCTGTATCCCAACTTGTCCAACTTGTCGAAGTAGATTCTGCATCATCTCCTCTTGTCTCTTGAACATCGTTTCCATCTCGTCCCTGGTGATGAAGATCGACGTCTGATTCGCTCCTGAGGAAGCCTCCTGA
Organism: Allium fistulosum; assembly: GCA_030737815.1. Classification (NCBI taxonomy): domain Eukaryota; kingdom Viridiplantae; phylum Streptophyta; class Magnoliopsida; order Asparagales; family Amaryllidaceae; genus Allium; species Allium fistulosum. Next base: position 1,533,295,056 of record CM060903.1, on the reverse strand, counting down.
CTTCCTTCATGCTGATTTCTCTCTGCTCTTTGTCTTCTACTTGATTGCCTTGTCATAGCTTTTCAGATCTGAATCCTTAAGCCTTCAAATTCAACTTCCAAGCGGTAGAATCCTGAGTTAGCTGGTTCTCGGTGAAAGCACCAAAATGTTTGCGCCAAAATTGATCACAAACACCCAATTGTCAATGAAAGCACCAATTCATAATCACAGATCACAGATAACAAGTACGTAGAAAATTGAAAATGAAGAACACTCAGAAAATTAAAAGGAAAGCAGTAAAGAACACAAAATTTATAGTGGTTCGGCTATCCGGCCTACGTCCACTTTGAAGTTTGATGACTTTATTGATATTCACTTGTAGGTTACCACTGATTTCAATGGGTTACAGCGAATTAAAGTGTTGAAATTCGAGTACAACAGCAGCAATGGAGTGTAGAGTTGGATTCGGCAGAGTCTGAACGTCAAGGAGCCAAAAAGATCCTTCTTCTGTAGGCCCTGGGGCTCTATTTATAGGAGTAGGAGGCAAATATTTCGCTCAGATCTCGGGAGACTTCTTCTGGCATGTGAGTGGGCCCACGCGATTGATCCTACATGATTTCGAATCGATCCATGATCGATACGAACGAATTTCGTATCGATCAAGATTTGATCCAATCGAGTCGAAATTTTGCAGGAACGTTCTTTAGGTTGTACGTAAGCACCTCTAAAAATTTCATAGCATTGGGACTTGTGGATTGCGAGATATGATCGATACGAGTTGGTGTTCTTTGGTGGGCTGCTTGGTTCAAATCAATGAGTTCGAATCGATCTTATTTGAATCGATCAATGCACGTGCTCAGGTGATGACATGGTGCGCACTCTTTGGATCGATCCACCTTTTACGCCGAGTTGACCGAGTCGTTTCCAAAGATCTCGCCTAGTTCGTACCGATGATGCTTCCTCATTCACATCGATGAAGGATGCACAGTTCATATCGATGAAAGTTCCTCAGTTCGTATCGATCGTCGTGCTTTGTTCGTATCGATTGGTTTCGCTCCGTTCGTATCGATTGTGTATGCTCTACTTCGTATCGATGGGAGATGTGTATTTCATATCGAGCGGTGGCCGATCGATACGAAGTGAGTTTAAGATTGATCGATGTGAAACAGGCTCCCATGCTACTTGCCGATGGATAGGAAGTAGACTCTGTTTGATCGATACGAATTAGAGGTAGGCTGACCGATGCGAAACGGTATGAAAAGGAAGGATACGAAACAAGTGGACTCGTATCGATGCGAAGCGAACTCACCTGTAGCCGATCGACTCGAAACTATGTGTAGTCGATGGATTCGGGACAGATCGATACGACGAAGGAGTTCATCTGGTTGCTCGATGGATGCGAAGATGGAACTGGTCGATCGATACGAAATAGAGTTGGTTGATGATGGAGTTGAATAGATCGGTACGAACACAGCGTATTCCCCTGATGGATATGAAAAAGGCCTCAGGGATGGATTCGAACGAGATGATTTCTTTGACTTGTATTGATCTTAACACGAGCATACGAACTCGAATTGACTTGAAATTTGGAACGCTGACTTTTATGGCTTTGCTCGTTGTCATATCAGTTGTATCTCGATCTGGGCTTGGACAAAATTTATCGACATCCATAGCTAATATGTATGTAACTCGCAATCGAAGGGAACTGTCTTTGGTTTCCAATTAATCTTTTGGCATCATGGTCTTGCTAAAAGGCGGGATAACATACGCAAACATATGATATAAAATAGAATACAAACTATATATATATATGCTGCAAAACCTGATTGATGCTTTTACTAAAAATATAATATATTATAAACAAATATACATATAACAGATTCATAAAATATATAACTTGCTGTATAAATCAAATGTGAAAAATATAAAACTCACGCATATATATATAACGATTTAAAAACAATATTTAAATAAACAAATACATATAACATAATACATAGAAAACGGGACTGTAAACATTTATATTATAACTAAAATATAAAACAAAACTTGTTAAATAAATATTTTTATACTAAACTTATAACAAACTAACCTATATAAAGAAGAAGGAGACTGAGACTCGGTTGAAGATAACAGCGACTGGGAAGTGCGGCACGCAATCGGCGAAGGAACGAGCAAGGCCAAGATGCTCAACCAAGATGAAGTCGGCTGAACCGAGGAGATGATCAAGGCTCGGCAATGGTGGAGGTGTCGAGCTAAGGCGGTGAGGTCGGAGCGGGAAGCAAGGACGAGGTAAGGCTGTAGGTGATCGGATTTTTGTAGCGGTCGAGGTAAGGCGATGCCGGAGGTCAGTGGGGTTTGGGTGGTCTCGATGCAGTGGGCGAGGTGTTTTGGCTTGCGGTGCCGGGTTACGATCAGGAAGAAGGCTAGGCAAAATGAGGGAGTAGGTTATAAAAAAATGAGAATGCAAATGGCAGAGAAATCAAGTTTCAGGCAACAAAATAGGAATAGCAGCTTCGATATACCCAAACTATAACATATTATGTTGTTGTTTTTTTCTCAGAAGGACAGAACAGATGGAAGAAGAATGATAGAGAAAAAAAACAATGTTATATTCAAATGAAACGAAGAGAAAATGGAATAACCGAAATTATAAATTAAATTGATGGAATATTAAGAGGCCAACGTGTGAATTCAGGAATATATTAAAAGCATGGCTATTGGTTTCTACCGGGACAAGTGAAAGGACACAAAATTCAAAAGACACGAAACCGGTACCGATACGGTAAGCGTTTCGTAGATTTCTCCGCACACCGGATTTCGAAATTGATAATTGAATATACTGTAGAGATCAGCGCGACGAGACAATCAAAACGGTATACAGATATCAGTGCTACGATCATCCTATCAAAAGTCGATAATCGATACCGAAAAAGGCTGCTATTTCGCTGAAAATAAGATAGACGGAGCAATAACAGTCCAAGTTTGACGAAACGAAATATGACGTCTCACTCAGAAGATGATTTACAAATTTATTATATAAAAATATTCAGATTTGGAAAATATTTTATTTACATCAAATTTAACCGATTTAAATTTAAATAAAATTACACAAGAAAATAAACTTCCATATTGTTAATTGAAAATTTACCATTTGCTATGTTTATATAGACATATTCCAAATATCAAATTTTTATTTCCAAATTCAATTATTTAAAATTTCATGAAAATTCAGTTAGTAACATTATTAAAACGGTTAAAATTTACGGGTCGTTACAAATTCAACAATTAAATTTATTCAGTAAATTGCTATATTTGGAATTTAAATTCATTTTAAAATTTTCAACCAACATCTTCACATTCAAAATAAAATTATATTCCAAACCCATATTTAAAACCACTTAAATATTCGAAATCAACGATGAAAAATCCGGGTCGTTACATTCCTCCCCCTTTAAAAGAATTTCGTCCTCCAAATTGCGATGGCAAGAAAAATGCTCCAAACCCATTACTTTTTCCAAAATCCCACTTAGTTAACTTGCTTATTTCAAATTTCTAATCCTTTAGTTTCAACCATGCAATTGGTTTCCATTTCTAGTTCAAACCCCTTTATTTTTGTTACAATTCGAAATCAAATTGTCGTTAACAAAAATTTTCCAAAAATTTTCAAATAATTCTAACACCCTAAATTTATGAAATTTTTTGGCAGAGTCTCATTTGTACGGAGGACCTTTTGCAATATGAGAAGAGAGATAAATATATATACATCAACCACACGGTCGGAAAACAATATATATATATATATTTCAATATATATATTTTGCGGTATTTAATCCGAAAACATACCTTATTTTAGCATTTCTAAGCAAGCGGCTTATTTTTTTGAGGTTTGCGCGACCAAAAATCAAGCAAACAACTCCATGTACTTGTACTTACTCAATTTAAACACGTAAGTACCAAAAACATGAAATTCAATAACATTTCACCTTTTTAAATGATGACAACACATAAACTTCATAACCCAATCGTGCCAAACATATATTATAAGCAACTATAAGGTTCCGATACCAATTTAATTACTTCCAATCAATCCATATACCATTTCATTCAATTTAAATGGTTTACACTCACTTTACATGCATTCAATTTATTTTTATACCAAACAAACTCATATCCATTCCAAATTGATTAAAAATTAATTTATTCACATTCTATTTATTCATAGAATTTTATTTACTTTCGTTTGCGTCAAACAACAATTTTTCTATGCAAATTCGGTGCTATTCATTTAATAAGATAATTATTTAAGCTTATAACTATTTTAAATTGATTCCAAATCAATTTATATGTAATTCTATTCCATTTCACAAATTTATTTGAGTCAAGCTTCTATTCAATCTACTTAAGTTAATCCGTTATTTTATATTATTTCCACCTTAACTTAAGTTTATTTTCATTTCAACCAACATCCATTTCATTTACTTATTAATTAATTAATTAGTTCATTCATTTAATCCACGTCAATTTTAATTCCATACTCGAATTCATTCTCGAATTTTTTTAAATTCGTATCCATGGACACATTCAATTTATTTACACTTTAAAAATTTATTTATAACTTAAGTCGTCACTATTTCAAGCTATTTCCATTTTATTCGACACATTTCCAATTTTATTTAATTCACTTACCATTTAGTCGAATTTTATTATTTATATCTCAAATTCCATATTCAATTCCAATTCCAGTCCACAATCCAATTTATTCACCCAAGTTAAGCACCATTTTTTTATCCAATATCAGTTTTATTCAAAAATTACTCGAGTTCAAATTTATTTTATAATTCATGTTTGGATTTTATTTCCTTCACCAAAATATCAAACCATTTTTATTTTGGGCTTTCCATTTCACTTTTCAATTTTATAAGTCACACAACTGATTTTTCACATTTCCATCAATTCTGTACTCGAATATATTCACATTTTATTTTTAACTTGAGATTATACATTTATTTATAGCCTAAGTATATTTTTATTCAATTAATTTCAATTTTTATAAGCTATTCCAATTTATTTATCCAAATTCCATATTTTCATTCAAATTTTATTTCATTCAATATTTATGCCCTATAATTTTATAATATTTCACAATTTAAAATTCATATTTACTTCAATTCAATTTATTTCTAATCCAATTCAAAATTTATAACTTATAGTTATATAGTCACTTTATAATTCACACTTACATTGTAACAATCCACTATTTTGGACCATTCAAATCGACAATAAAAACACACATGACGGACTTGAATAATTCAAAACAATAGATTGTAAATAAATTTGGAGCAAATAAAACCAATCACAGAATCAGAGACACAAAATATCAGAATAACTTGCAGCGGAAATAAAAATACATAGTGGTTCATGAAGCCACTACAATACATAGTCTTAAAATAGATACAAAATACCATAGTCTGAAAAACAGATACAACAGAAGTCTGAATACATAAGTTCACAAATACATAAGCAAAGCTAAATGAAATAACTGAAATGGAAAGACAACTAGATAGACAGATAAACTCCAGCAATCTCTAGCTCCAGAAAGTGAATCCAAAGCTGTGATACTCAGGCTGACCCGAGTGTAAAGCAAAAACACAAACACTCAAGTCAAGACATACATACTTATAAAATGAAAATCAACTCAAGTGAACTGTAATAGAAATGCATCAATAACTTAAAGGATGCTTGGGATCGCCCATCCTTTAAGGATCTGTTAAACTATCTACTATGTAGTAAGATACGCTATTATAATAATGTCTAAAGTAAAGTAAACTTATTTAAAAATAGCGTTAAGGCTTTACATTTTCCACCTTAACACATTTTTAGGTATGCCAATAGTCTATACAGTACCGTAATACCCCGTAAACTGGAGCTACCAGAGGATACTCCATAGGTACGACACAAATCAAACTCGTAGTAAAGCACGCTATGGTAGGTGACACGGCACAACGAGGCAATGCCAGGGTAGATATACCAATTACGCATTCGGGCTGTTGGTAACGCAAAGCCGCAGCAATCGCCCAACTCGAGCCACACTCCTGAATCGAGGGGTGCACCCAATCAATCACAAAGTAATAGAATGGTATACGATGGAATGTGTCCGATAAGAGAAGCTACCTCATTAGTCCGGAATCGCTCCTGTTATAGCCACCTTATGCTAACTCACGTGAGTTAGGTCCACGTAAATACCTTAGGATCGTTGCCACCATCCTACTTCGTTTTGGAATCTCCACCGCGTACACAATTGTTAAAGTGGTTTTCGGTATCGACAGGGAGTATGTCCATATCCGATCCTGGTCTCTTTAACAACCAATCGTTATTATAACCCATGGTTATAAATTTCAAAAAAGGTTTATATTTCAAATCAAAACATATTCATTTCAAACCATTTAAATTCAATGTCAATGGCTTTCAAAAATAATATTCCTTTACAAAGTTGTAGCACTTCTAAGTTCATTCATTAAATTATAACATTTCCAAAAACCATTGTATTTTAGCATTCGTAGCACTTTGAAAATGTGATAATACATATATTAGCATATCGAAATTTTTATCTTTTCAGAAACAGCAGCACTTAGAAAACGTTACTGTAGATAGTAGTATTTCAGAAATATTGTCTTTCAGGAAATAACAGCACTTAGAAAACGTTAATGCCGATATAGTAGTATTCCAAAATATTGTCTTTTCAGAAACAGCAACACTTAGAAATCATTGCAGATATAGTAGTATTTGGAAAAACAGTACATTTTCAGAAATGGTAACGCTTGTAAAACACTACCTTAAAACCACAGCATTTCAGAATTGCTGCCAATACAAATCTGAGAATTATTATAGCATTTCAGAAACATTATAATTTCAGTTTTTCACCATTTTAACTTATAAAACATATCTCACTTTTCAAATTTATTTATTTGGACATCATTTCACTTATGAATTTATAAAATAAAAATTTATAAATAAAATATCCAAATCAAACCATAATTCATTTATTAAGTCAAAAATACAATTAAATTGCTTAACTTTTAATTTAACAAACAACTAGATATTTATTTACTTTTAAAAATATCCATTTCATAAATAAAATATTTTAATTACTAATTTAAGCCTAAAATTCCATTTCAAATCTAAATTTCAATTATTAGGTCAAATCACATTTTTAAACTTTACATTTTCAATCATTTATTAACTCATACAATTTTAACTTATAGAAAAATCACTATAAATTTATTTAAATCATTTAAATCCAATTTAAGTTAAACTCACATATATTTCAAATTCCAAATACTTGAAATTTTAGAAAATATTTATATTTAAAATTAACCACGGGTCTGTATAATATTTTCTAACCTAAGTCAAGTGAATACGAATATATATCATTTTAATCCGAAATAAAAATCCTGGGTTTGATCATTTCAAACCCGCAATCCCAAGTCAAATAAAAATCATTCGAGCCTATCATTTCAGCTCATAACGACTTTTCCCTATTCTAAAGTTCGTTTGGATATGTATCATTTCAACCCATAGTGAGGGAACTTGCAGTGTGAGAAACAGAAATATAAATAAACAGTAAAACATAACATGTCATATCAGGTGATTAAACATGTATATAATCAGGTTATAACATCATATAATATCCTATCACTGGCATATATAAATCTACTATCAACATGGCATATCACTACTACAATTCACAAGACTTTGTTTCACAGTTTTTTAAGTATGAAGTCGAGAGTGATAACTCACCTTCTAAAGCTAGAGATGACAATTCAAACATAAGAACAAACTTCGAAAAGCATGACAAAGCACGAATCAAATTCGAGGAGGGAGAGCCAATATCCAAGTCTTGTAAACAACAAATACAAAACATACATAAGTATATAATTTAACACAAAATAATATAAGAATTAAACAATACAAAAACAAAGACAAAGTGGAACAAAATGACTTGACTCATGCAAGTGGTTCGGTCACTTCACCAATGGGCTTGACCACTTCAATATAGGCTCGGCCAACTTGGTTTAAAATGCAAGTATGCTCGGCCATGGGTAGCAAATAGTGTAACGACCCGTATTTTTAACACTTTAAAAATACGTATTAAAATGAAAATTTTGGATAAGAAAATCCGAAGGAAATAAAATTTTGTGTTGTTAAATGTGAATTACAAGTTAAAATACAAAACTGAATTCTAGAATAACTTATTTGTAAATTAAACATGGATGTTAACTTGTAGTGAACGTAAGTAAAGATTTAAATTTGAATGTAACAAGTAATTGAATTGAATTGAATTTGATTGTAAACAACGAAATAAATAAAATGTTACATTTAAAATTGAAGTTATAATATGGAAATCAACGTAAATGAATGTAATGTAATATTACTGTGAATTTAAATAAGATGATAAGCTGAAGAAAATGAAAGTAAATGAATTATAAACTATTGGTAATAATGTATAAGTAAATGGTTGATTCAATAATGAAAGTGTAAATCGAAATAAAAGAATTCATTTGGAATTAAATAACTTGAATTTGAATTACAATATAATTGAACGCTGAATCTAATATAATCTTTTATATTGGATTTATAATGGAAAACTGCATTGTAAAAGATTGTTAATTACTTATGAATTGAATGAAATCCAAAATCAATTGAAATAATATGTAGTCATCGGGGATGGAATAAATTAGTATTATATAGGGAATTGGGACACTTGTGTGTAAATAATAAACTTATACGTGTGATTTAAAAGTTAACGATCAATAGTTGGATAAATAAATGTTGAATTCATTAGATGTAAATAAAGTAATTGATTAGTAATGAGAATTCATTTAAAATCTAATATTGAAATTTGTTGAATATGGATCAATTAAATTGTTTAAATTTAATATTGGAAATAAATTTAATAATTGAATAGATTGAATAACAGGAATTGAATAATTGTATAACGGAAATAATTGTTCCATAATTTGAATTCGTTTTAAAGTTAAATTTTATAAGTTCATTTTCAAATATTTCAAGATAATGAATTTCGGATAATCTAAATTGTTCAAAATTTAAATTTGCAAATATTTGAATAATTGAATTTTGAATATTATATGATTGAATATGATATCGAAGATTTATATAAAATTTTATTTAAACAACAATGAATTTGTTAACATTTAAAATTGGATTTGTAAGAAATTCTGTAAATTTTGAAAAGTCGTCGATTTAATCGACGAGTAAAAATAGCCTTCCGAGACACAGTTTCGGAATTCGACGAAACCAGTTCCATTGGATCCGTAATAGTGTAATATTATTGGATTCCAAATTTCGTAGCGTTTGGAGTTATCGTTTGGTTGTACGGGTTAGAAACGCATTGAAATAAATATCGAAAATTTAATATTTTAATTCGATTCAAAAAGCTATCTTCCACATACGATCAAATTGGCTTCCGAAACACGTTCCATTGTGTTCGGAATGCGGGCAAAACCTTAGGAACGCCTGTCGGCATGCGTCGTTTGGAAATCGTTTGAAAATGTTGTTAAAAATGAATTTAATATAAAAATATTATTATATATGCTTGTATATACGTGAACAAAGTCGAAACCCTATCCATCTTCTTCGTGGCCGCCACTTATCAGTTTTAATGGCCGAGAACTTGTGACCTTCTTCCCTCTTTTTCTCCCCATCTACTCGTTAATTTCCAAAACTTTCTGAAGGGAAATCGAAGAGCTCAAGGGGCTCTACAAAGTCAACGGTTATGATCGGAGATAGAGCTGTGGATTGTTGGAAAATCACGATCAAACGGCGACAGTTCGAGTGCAAAATGTGAGGCCTAGGCACAACCGAGCTCCGCCTGAGCGTGGGCGTGGGTCAGGATGAGAGTGGCGCACGCCGGGGCTATAGTCGATCAACCTCCGGTTACCGGAGGGAGGCGTGGCGATCGATCTTGTGACGCGTGCGTTGGGTTCTTTGATCCTGGAGCACGAGTGAACGAACGGAAGAGGAAGGAACGATCTTGCGGCCAGATTTCTTCATTCTTTTTGAACGGTCCAGATCTGATGGTTGGAATTAATATTATGAAATTTGTTTTAAATTATAAAATATATTGTGCAATCTTGTAAAGCTCATATCTCATCCATATATTATCAGAATCGAACGAATCTTTTTGCGTTGGAATCGTGGTGACGAGATCTACGTCATGGAATTGATTTGGGGACGTTTGGAGCTAACTAAAATTTTAGGTTAAATCGAACGTCGTTCGATTTGATTTAAATTTGAAAATCAAGGTGAGTGTTTTATAACGCTCACAACGTACTAAATATCTTTATGCTAGTTAAATTTGACATTATGAAGTGTTATGATTTTATTTGTCGTTGTTTGATAAAATTTAATCGTCATATAGATTGTCATTTGAATTAACCGTTGAAAATTAAATTGACAGTTAAATTAAAATAAAAATTAAATTGCGATTGAATTACCTGACACTGATAACTATGAAATTGCCATGAATTGTATTGTCTATTGGATGATGTATTTCGATAGATGTTATTGGTTGATATTTAAATGTTTGGATGTTTACTTGCTTATATATATACTGCTATGCATACATATGACACTGTGATTTTGCTTAAGTGATATATATTCATCCCTGACATTTAATTGAAATAACTAATCACTTGGCCATAGGATAGAAAATTATATACGGACACTGGATTGGCTAAATTAATAAATTTTAAAATCGTCGATTCGAAATTTATTTAAACGTTTTGATTTAAAAGTTTTTAAAAAAATCAATTTATAGAAATCGAGTTTATCGCAAAAATTTGAGTTTGGAATGTTGAAATAAATTTTGGTTAAAAGAAATTGTTAAATAATTTAAGTTGAGACTTTGAAATGTAAAAATTGGGATATGATTGAATTTCGGAAATTTAGTTGTTTTAAAGATTGAATATTATTTCGAGCTTTGAGTATTATTAAGCAAAAGTAATAATGATATTTCGAAATTTAGCTTGAAATTGAATCGTATTTGAATTTGGATTTAAAATTGAATATTGGAGGATAAATTTGTTAAGTGTTATAAATTGATATTTTGAAAAATCAAGCTCCAAATTGATATAAATTGAAATTGAATTAATTGAAGGTGAATGTAGAATTGAATTAATTTGAAGTCAAAGTTGACATTCATTTGAATGGGAATCGAAATTGAATCGGTAGAATAGAAATTGAAATTGATTTGAATTGGGAAGTTATAATTGAAATGGTTTGGTTTTGAAGATGCTTCAGTTTTGTTCCAAATTTCTCTGTTATACAAACCATCTTTAAATACTTACTATTTTAATCTATTTAAATCTACTTAACCCAATTTAAATTATTTTAAACTAATTTATCTATTTGAAATCCATTTAAAGATTTTAAGTATGTAAACTATTTTAATTATTTAAAACTACTTTTATACTACTTAAAACTATTTTAATTATTTAAAACTACTTTTATACTATTTAAAACTATTTTCTAAAATTCCAAGCTAGTCAATAAAGTTAAATGTTTATATTTAAATTTTGAATTTAAATACGAATTGGGTTAAATGAAGATGCAACCTAAATTGAAATTCGAAATGATTTTGAAATCGAAATGAGATTGAATCGGAATCTTACATTTATAATATGATGTGATGATATTTGAAATGGATTTGATTTTGAAGCGAATAAGATATTTTGATATCAACAATGAATTGATTTTTGAAATGTAAAGGAGCCACCGGTGTAATAATACGTAGTTATTAAAGAGACCGGGATCGGATATGGACATACTCTCTGTCGATACCGAAAACCACTTTAATAACTATTATACGCGGAGTGTCGATCCAGAATGAAGTGGATGGTTTGGTGAACGCGTTGACTGAAGAAAGAGAACGATATTGGATGACCCCTGACATGACTAAAACAGGAGCCGCGCCGGGCCATTGAGGTTCGCCATCTCTAGCGGACACACTTCTTCGATACCATATCTATTACATTTGTGATTCGATTTGGGTGCACCCCTTGATTTGGGAGTGTTGTTTCGCGGTGTTGGGGTAGTAGCTGCTATGCCCAACATCAGTCCGGATCACGCAACTACTAGTATCCTAGTTGGTATCGCCTCATGTACCTTGTCATACTGATTATCCTATCCGCGACCACTACGTTTTGATTTGTACCTTTAGTATATGGATTGCCCTCTGGTGACTTCCGGTTTTGGGGAAACTACGGTCTTGTATATGCTCTTGGGAATAAAAATGTGTTAAGGGTGGAATGGGCCATGGCTTAACGCTAGTTTGATATTTTACTTTATGATAGACATTATTGTATATAGCGTATTGTACTACATAGTAGATAGTTTAACGGATCCTTAAGCGATGGAAAATCCCGTAACATCTCTTGAGTTATTGCACGCACGTCGACACTGGATAGGAGATGTCAAACCCCGTAAACATCTCTAACGCCATTACACTCATCTTTATTTACGATTGATTTAACTTACATAAGGATGTTTTAGTCCTGACTCGAGTGTTTTGTCTTTTCATTACGCTCGGGTCAGTCCTGAGTTTTTCAGCTTATTGAAGATCTATTCTGGAGGACGAAGACGAAGATTTGGTACACTATTACTATTATTATCCTTGCATCATGCTGTCTGCTGCATTATTTTATTTGTTCTGTTGTATATGTATAACTCTGATAAATGTTGTATAAATGATATTCAAAAGTATATTAAACAGCTTCATGAACTGTTTATTTGATTATTATATCTTATCTTTCCGCTGCGAGATTCTGTGATTGTTTCTTGTTCCTTTTCTATTCTTTTCTTAATTACCCCAATAACCATCCGCCCTTTTGTATGGTTTGAGTCGACGTGTGTGTTTGATCGTCGGTTTAAATTGTCCAAAAAGGCGGGTCGTTACAAATAGGCACGGCATAGTAGTAGGTGAAGGGTTGGCAAACCAAAAGTCAAGTGGGAGGCAAAAGGTCAAAGGGAAATGAAGGATCAAGTGCTTTGGTGGTTCGGCCTAGCAACATGGCTCGGCCTAGCAACATGGTTCGGCCCTATGGCTAACATGGGTTCAGTCATAAGGTGCTAGGGTCAAGGCAAGTCTGAAATGAAGGTTTTGGCAAGGGAATGGTCACGGCCAAACTAAGGAAAAGTGGTGAACAATGGGTGGCCGAGGCTAGTAAAAAGGAAGGGGATGTTTAGAGGAGTTCGCTATGGCTTCAAGTATGGTATGGTGATGGATTTGGATCCATGGGTCACGGCAACAACATGGGGTGATGGTGGGATGGTGGAGGCCGGTCATGGTTGGTGGTGTGGTGGAGGAGATGGTCGGCTTAGGGATGGAAATGGTGATGGCTGAACTTGCTTGCAACAAAAGAAAACGAGAAGAGAAAAAGAAAAGAGAAGAGGAAGCCATGGAAAAACTTACTTTAAATTTTTGTTAGGAAATGAAAAATGAGAAAAGAGAGATGGGAATGCCAAATGATATGTACGGCTATGAGATGGAAACACATGGCTAAGAAAAGGAAAAGGAAGAGGCACACATCACATTAAAAGAAAAGAAACTTAAGTTTCTTGAATTCCCAAACCAATTTGTCAAGCCCAAAACCAAACAAGTTCAAACTCAAACAAAACAAACAAAGTCCAAAACTAAAATAAAATAGAAATAACATAGAAAATATAGACAATAAAATACTGAAAATAATTTCTTGTAAAACGCTGAATTTATCAGATTTAAAAAGTATAAAATAGAATTTAACAAAACGAAAAGCAGAACGAATATCAGAAACAAATACTGTTTCAAAGAAAAAGATTAGAAATTAAAATTAAAATTTACAATTTGAACTGAAAGTCAAAGTTTGATTAAATTCGAAAAAATATAATATTTCCAGAAAAACTTTATTTTATTATATTTGGAAAATAAATTATAACTAAAATCCAAAATACATTGGAAAATTCCAAATTTCAATTTTTAAATGATTTAAAATCAAAGTTTCCAATAAATTCAAATAAAATATTTGTTAAAAATATGGGTTGTTACACTCTCCCCCACTCAAAGCTTTTCGTCCTCGAAAAGGAACGAAACACAGAATGACAAAGAAAGGGAGAATAAGATATAATAACGAATAGTACCTGAAACAAACAATTCCGGATTCGAAGCACGTATGCTCTCCTCCGTCTCCCAGGTACAATCTCGATCATCAGTACTCCACTGCAGTTTGACCATGTTAACAGATTTCCTTCTCAGCTGCTTCGTACCTCTATCGACAATACGAAGTGGCTTCCTCTCGACAGTCAGATTAGGCTGAATATCCAAAGTCTCGAGAGCAGAAGGCTGGACAATAAGGGATGGATCATGAAGATACTGGCGAAGATGCGAAACATGGAATACATTATGCACTCCAGAAAACTTCTCAGGAAAATCCAGACGATAAGCCAAAGAACCAATCCTCTCCAAGATGCGGAAAGGACCAATGAACCTAGGAGCAAGCTTCCCTCTATGACCAAACCAAATCTCATTCCTTAAGGGAGAGACCTTAAGAAAAACCAAATCACCAACAGAAAACTCCAAACTCCTTCTACGCCTATCAGCGTACTTCTTATGCCTATCCTAAGCACTCCTCATCTTCCTCTTAATCTCCTCAACTCTCTCAGAAGCCTCCAGAATCATATTAGGACCAAGAACCAAATGATTACCGGATTCAATCCAGCAAGATGGAGATCTGCAAGGTCGTCCGTAAAGAGCAGCAAACAGAGATATTGCAATACTAGCCTGAATTCAAAAGGTGAAATGAGATAGATAAAAGGTTAAGATAAGACTAAGATAGAAAATTTGAGATTATACCTGATAACTATTGTTATAGGTGAATTCAACAAGATGGAGATGATCTTCCCAAGATCCTCCATAATCAAGAACACAAGCACGAAGAAGATTCTCTAGAATCTGATTCACTCTTTTCGTTTGACCATCGGTCTGCGGATGGTAAGCAGTGCTCAGATTCAGATGAGTACCCAAAGATTCCTGAAAAGCTTTCCAAAACTAACTGGTAAAGATGGGATCACGATCACAAACAATACTGACAGGAACAACATGGAGACGAACAATCTCCCTCATATAAATCTCTGCCAAACTGGAAGTAGAACGGGTAGACTTGACTGGAATGAAATGAGCTGACTTGGTCAATCTATCCACAATAACCCAAATACTCTCATTACCTATCCTAGTCCTCGGTAATCCATCAATAAAATCCATAAAAACTTGTTCCCATTTCCAATTGGAAACCTCAAGGGGCTGCAACAAACCAGAGGTCTTCTGATGATCGGCCTTGACTTGCTGACAAGTCGCACACCTACTAACAAAAATGGAGATATCACGCCTCATACCTCTCCACCAATACAACTTCTTCATATCCTGATACATCTTCGTCACACCCGGATGAATAGAAAGTCTGGATTGATGATTTTCCCGAAGTAACTCCTGTCTCAATCCATCAACATTCGAGACACAAATCCGAATATTAATCCTTAAAATCCCTCTATCATCGATCTGAGCTCCACTACCATCAAGACTACCACTACCAATCCTACTACGAACATTCTCCTTAATAAGCCTAAGCATCCGATCCTCATCCTGCTTAGCCATGATACGATCCAAAAGAGGAGAAGAAACAACAAGCTGACACAACAATGCCTTCTTCCAACTCAAAGCGTCGGCCACAACATTAGCGTTCCCAGGGGTATAGTTGATGTCGAGGTCATAAGAAGCAAGGAACTCTAACCACCTAACTTGTCTCTGATTCAAATCCTTCTGGGTGAAAATATACCTCAAAGACTGATGATCCGTAAAAAGCTCAAACTTAGTTCCCAAAAGATGATGCCTCCAAAGCTTCAAAGCAAAAACCACAACAAGCAATTCCAAATCATGAGCATCATAATTGGCTTCATGGGTCTTCAACTGGCGGCTGGCATAAGCAATGACCTTCCCATCCTGCATCAGAACAGCTCCCAAACCTTCATGACTAGCATCAGTGTATACCGTTAATCCCTCATTTCCATTTGGAACGGTAAGAACTGGTGCGGAGGTAAGCTTGCGCTTTAACTCATTGAATGCAGCTTCACACTTATCATTCCATATAAACTTAGCATTCTTACAAGTCAAAGCAGTGAGAGGTGCAGCAATCTGAGCAAAATTCTCAATGAATCTCCGATAATAACCGGCAAGGCCCAGAAAGCTACGGATATCCGATGGAGTCCTAGGAGTTTCCCAATCCTGAAATAGAATAGGGAAAAATAAGACCACAAAAAAGATAGAATAATTGGATTACAAAAGAAAGATGAGAAAAGGTAGACTTACATTGATCGCAGCGATCTTGACTGGATCAACAGAAACTCCATTACTAGAAACAATATGTCTAAGGAATCAGACTTCATCCTTCCAGAAATAGCATTTAGAGAATTTAGCTTTCAATTGGTGACTCCTAAGAGTCTCCAGAATAGAATTCAAATGAACCCTGTGTTCCTCCTCTGACTTGGAGAAAACAAGAATATCATCGACAAAGACCAGAACAAACTTGTTAAGAACATCACGAAAAACATGATTCATCAAATCAACAAAGAAAGCTAGGGAATTAGTCAAACCAAAAGGCATAACTAACCATTCATAGAAACCATTCTCGGTATGGAAGGCAGGCTTGGGAATACTTTCCTCAGCAACTCTGTACTGGTGGAAACCTGTGGCAAGATCAAGCTGAGAGAAAATAGTAGCTCCATAAAGCTGATCGAACATATCATTGATACGAGGCATTGGATATCTGTTCCTCATAGTGAGCTTGTTCAGCTCCGTATAATCAACACACATCCTCAAAGAACCATCGGACTTAGTGACGTAAACCACTGCTACTCCCCATTCGGAATGACTAGGTCTGATCAGACACTTGGAGAACAAGTCCTCAATTTGTTTCCTCAACTCAACCTTCTCACGGGTTGCCATTCTTCTTGGAGGAAGAACTACAGGTCGAGCTCCAGGAATAAGATCAATCGAAATCAATTTCCCACTTAGGAGGTAAAGGAGAAACTGTGAGGAATGCGGAATATGGATCTTAAGGCTAGAATGAATGCTAGAGGGGGGTGAATAGTGTTTATAAGAAATTACTAAACCTTTTTGAGTTATTGTTGATTTGTACACAAATGTATGCAATATTCAGACACAGATATAATCACAGAATCAGCCATAGATGCATAATTAAAGTAAATGCAGTAAAGGAAAGAAAACACCGGATTTTATACTGGTTCGGAGTTACCCTACATCCAGTCCTGCACAACTAAGTACAGATTTCCTTTCAAAAGACATTGTACAATTACACCCTCGGTTTCAAGGCTACGAGGTACACCCTCCAGAATCACAATCCTCTGGGTAGAGATACTTGATTTCCGGGGCAACAAGTTCACCCAATTGATTTCCAAGGCTACAATCACACCTTTTCTCGCTTGATTGATTTCCAAGGCTACAATCACACCTTTTCTCGCTAGATAGATTACAAAGAAGCCTATAACTCTGAATAGCACTGGGATCTTGTTGAGATAGTGATAGAGAATCAAACCAGAGACGATCTAGTTAGATTCAATGTTGATTTCGGCAGAGTGATGATAGGATTTTGAATAAGAAAATGTGGAAGAAGAAGAGAAGTGAAAAACCAGAAAATCTAATCTAAAATTCATTGAAACCAACCCATATTTATAGAAGAACAACAGCCATGTCTATTCATGAAAGGTTATGGCGAATAGACACTTCTTTTGAAATTCAAATTTTTGGTCCTAACTAATACTATGTCGACATGGGGTACTAGGGCATGTCAACATCCCAAAGGAAATTTTGATGTTTTGTTTTTCTTTGAAAATAACCTTTATCTTATATTAAAACTATTTTAAACTTTATTAATATACTTGACTATAGATAAAATACATAGATAAATATAGAGAATAATATATATAATTTTACTATAATTTTATATTTAAATCTAAGTAAATATTAAAAGTTAAATATATTAAAAGATAGTTTAAAACAAACGAAGTTTAAAACAAGAATTTATTTAAGAACAAAATCAAAGAATATTTTTTAAGGATAAAACATCTTTTTTGAAAATCATTTGAAAAGATAATTTTTAAGGCTAAAGCATTTTGAAAAGCAGTTTTGAAAATCATTTTGAAGTAGTTTTGCAAGCTTCTTCCTGCAGAATATCTCATCACATCAGGACTTTAGAACTTGTACAAAACCAGGATGTTCGTGTGTTTGTATGCCACTTGTCGTAGGTTTGTAAGCCACTTGTCGTGGGTTTGTAAGCCACTAAAAAGGTAGAAATGGGTTCCATCCCAAATGAAAATACGGAATGAAGATTTCAGTGCTATTGTGAAGTTTTAACATAATTCTAGGCTCAAAACTTATCTTGAAATCTTGAACTCTTGATAATCTTGATATTCTTGATACTCATGAGTCTTCAATCTTGATATCTTGAATCTCTATACTGTGCAGTCTTCATTCTTGGTACCTGCATGGTTAAATCCTGCATATACATATATATCTAAACTATAATGTTAGTATTTATATCTTATAATCTTATTCTAAGGTTGTTGTCATCAAAACCATCAACTCATGGACTAACAATCTCCCCCTTTTTAATGATGACAAGCGTTGTTTATAAAATATTACTTCTATCCTAATAACTCCCCCTAAAACTGATAACTCCCCCTTAATCTATGCCTAACTCTCCTATTTTATATTTCTTCCCCTTTGTCATCAACAAAAACAAACTAACTCCAAACTATATAACTCCCCCTCATTCTTGTACTTAAGTACCTGCATTAAACTATATAATAGAGTATATTATAGATAGATTAAGAAATAACTATACTTACAGACATGATATTCAATTAATATATCAATGTATATTTATACATTCATCAATCCACACCAAGTGTCAATCAAGCCAATCAAAACACACAATTTCAATCAAAGCAATAAAATCAAACAAAGCAAACAAACCAACATCAAACGTTTCGAGGAACTTCCACCCATCCTTCTTCTCCGAAAATAGGGTCTGCTTTGATGGCATCCCAATTTTCATTGTCATTTGTGAGAGAGACAGGAGGATGTGCTTCGTTATCATCCTTGTGCAGTGAAGAAATCATCCATCGCATTGCATCGAAATGCCTTTCTTGCTCCTTGATCATCTGCATTTGACTCAACTCTAAGTGTCGCTGGTTACGAAGAATGAACGAAAGAATATTCTTGAACGAATTAAGAGTCTCTTCAAGATTCTCGGTTAAATTATGAATAGGATTTTCCATTTTTGAATTTGTGAGAAGAATAAGAGATAAAGAAGATAGAAAATAATATTGAGTGAAGAATTCTGGAAGAAATAGGTATTTATAGGTGTAGGAATTCGTTTGAAATGAATAGACATAGGGTAGTTATTCAAATTTCAAATTTGAAATGAAATGTCATTTCTGACCAGTACATGTCGACATGGTCAAGGGGGGATGTCGACATGATCCAATGAATTTGATGACTTTTTTGATTTTGTGAATAATTGTGTGTGTATATATATTTACATAATATACTAACATTTATTCATGAGATAAGATAAGCTAGATAACAGAAAAGGAAATCAATTTCATTGCATAATAGGTTAATACAATGATTAACCATAAAGAACTACATAAACATTCGAACTAAAGCAAGCTAGAGTAATACATCATGAAATGAAAAGATACAACTAGTTAGAGGATGATGAAGATCAAGATAATCCAAGTTTCTTGCTGACTTTGGAGAAAAACTTGGTCAACTTGGATGAAATTTTGTCCAACTTCTTACTAACGGATCGTTTAAGAATCTGTTGATTCTTAACAATTATCTTTTGGTTTTTGAGAAGGGTTTTGTTGGTAGGATTGGAGGGATATTCAATACTTTCTAGGGATGTTTCACCTTCTTCTTCTTCTATTTCCATTTCATCCCCTTCTTCTTCTTCTTCTTCTTCCTCTTCCTCCTCTTCCATTTCTTCATGAGCCAAACGCTCTTCCTTTTCGGCAAGAGTCTCATAAGGTTGAAAAACATATAGGATTTTCATGAGAGAAATGTTTGAGATATTAAAAACTTTTTTGAAATAAATTCTTCTCCTTTGAAATTTACTCCAAAATAGTTGAAAATCCGAGTAAGGTAAATTCCATGATATAAAGTGTTTTCTCCCATTTCAAAATTTTTAAGACGAAGTTCATCCAAAATAACTTGCGCCCAATTAATATCATAATTTTCGAAGATAGCAAAAAGTTCTTTGCACGCTTTTGAAGTAGGATTGTTAAAATTTCCCGATCTTGGGGTCAAAGTATGTTGTAAAAGAAGATTGACAATTCTTGCTTTAGGACAAAAGTTTCGGTTTTTAAATTTAAAGTTTTCATCTCTTTCAAAAATATAATGAAATGTCTCACGATCATGTTCATCGATTTGAAAACTAGAAAGATCCATTCCTGTGCTTTTGCAATTGAGAATGGTACCCAAAAGATCACAATTCAAAACAATTTTAGTGCCTTTGACACTACTCCAAATTTCATTATCATTTCCTTCATGAAATTCTCGATTGAGATTTGCATAGAAAATTTTAACAAGATTTGGGTAACAAACAAAATCATTTTGAGAAGAATCAACAAGACTAAGAATTTAATTGTTTGCAAAAAGAGTATCAATTTCATAAGAAGAAAAATCTTGAAAAATAGTAAACTTTTCTGGATGGACTTTTCCATAGTTAGCATAATTGATGTATGCTTTTATTGCCTTCGGATTATTGAGGAGTTGCTCTTTAAAGTTTTAGGAAAGTCTCATGGTGGAGGGGTTACTTGAAGAAGCCATTAAAGTAGAGAGTAGAGAGCTTGGAGTTTTGAAGAGAGAGTTTGAGTTTGAAAATGAAAGTGAAAAGTTGTGATAAAAGATAGTGAATAAATAGATTTTTGAAAGACATGTTCTCTGGTCAAAAGATGCCTTTTCAGAGTATTGAATGAAGTGAAAAGGTGGAGGGAAATTCAAGCATTTGAATTCAAATTTTGAATTTCAAAATTTGTACCCATGTCGACATCATGGTAGGGACCATGTCGACATGTGCCTGAAATATTCTATGATTTAATTTTCCTAACTACTCTAATATATATATATATATATGACTAAATATATATATATATATATCTGGAATAATATTACGATTATATTATATTCCATAAAATATATATATAAATAATAATAAAAATAATAAAAATAATAATATTATAATAAAATAATAGAAAATAAATTTAAAATTCAATCAACGCACCAATTCAAAAAACAATCAATCAAGCAATCAGTCATCTAATTCTAAGCATGCAATTTTAATCAATTGTATTGTAAATGTGTACCTTTTTCTGAGTCCGTTTCCTTGAATTTGTTGAAGTCGTGAACTGCCGTGAAACACAAATTTGAGTTATCTGTCTTTTGATCATCATCGCTTGAGGACAAGTCTGAGTCATCCAGAGTAGCAGTAAATGCATGCTTCCGTTTCTTTACTGATTCATTGTTTATAGGAGGATTCTGCCTTTCTTGATACAGACAGTCTCTTTTGATATGGCCTGGTTCGTTACAGTTGAAACATTTGACATTATTTGTCACTACATTCTGATTTCCCGGATTCTTATAGTTGTTTCTCTTGAAATTATTCATCTTTCTATATTTCAAGAATTTCCGAATATTTCTGGTCATAAGAGCTATCTCTTCATCATTATCACTATTTGAGTCTGATTCATCGGTCAATGCATTGAATGCCATTGATTTCTTTTCAGATGCTTTGTTTTCTCTTCTCCCGATCATTTGGACTTCAAACGACATTAGATTTCCAATTAATTCTTCTATCTTTAAAGTACTGATGTCATTTGCCTCTTCGATTGCAAGTGTTTTTTGATCCCATTCTGGAGTGAGAGAGTTTAAAATTTTCCAGACTTGATCTTCTTCGGAAAACACTTTCCCCAAGGATATGAGAGAATGTACAATATCCTGAAATCGACTATACATATCAGAAATAGACTCATTAGAATTCTTTTTAAATAACTGAAACTGATTTGTGAGCATGGAAATTTTGGTCTGTTTAACTTTGCTTGTTCCTTCATGAGTAACTTACAAAGTTTTCTAGATTTCATATGCAGACTTACAAACTGACACTCTATTAAATTCATTCCTATCAAGTGAACAAAACAGATTATTCATTGCTTTAGAATTATTTTGTGCAACAGCCTTTTGCTCAGTGGTCCACTGTGCAAAGTCAGTTGTGGGTTCAGAATATTCATTTTGTGTGATATTCCAAGTGTCTAATCCTACAGATTGTAAATATATTTTCATCCTACATGCCCAATATGCATATTTACTGCCATTAAAAAGTGGTGGTCTGACAGTAGATTGACCTTCTACAAATGAACTAGTGTTAGAAACAGTACCAGTGTTGGTAGCCATTTAGAAAACTTTTCAAAATTCAGATTATGAAACTATTGAAAACCTTGCTCTAATACCAAATGCGAGGAATGCGGAATATGGATCTTAAGGCTAGAATGAACACTAGAGGGGGGGGTGAATAGTGTTTATAAGAAATTACTAAATCTTTTTGAGTTATTGTTGATTTGTACACAAATGTATGCAATATTCAGACACATATATAATCACAGAATCAAACAAAGATGCAGAAATAAAGTAAATGAAGTAAAGGAAAGAACACACCAAATTTTATACTGGTTCGGAGTTACCCTACATCCAGTCCCGCACAACTAAGTACGGATTTTCTTTCAAAAGCAATTGTACAATTACACCCTCGGTTTCAAGGCTACGAGGTACACCCTCCAGAATCACAATCCTCTAGGTAGAGATACTTGATTTCCGGGGCAACAAGTTCACCCAATTGATTTCCAAGGCTACAATCACACCTTTTCTCGCTTGATTGATTTCCAAGGCTACAATCACACCTTTTCTCGCTAGATAGATTACAAAGAAGCCTATAACTCTGAATAGCACTGGGATCTTGTTGAGATAGTGATAGAGAATCAAACCAGAGATGATCTAGTTAGATTCAATGTTGATTTCGGCAGAGTGATGATAGGATTTTGAATAAGAAAATGTGGAAGAAGAAGAGAAGTGAAAAACCAGAAAATCTGATCTAAAATTCATTGAAACCAACCCCTATTTATAGAAGAACAATAGCTATGTCTATTCATGAAAGGTTATGGCGAATAGACACTTCTTTTGAAATTCAAATTTTTGGTCCTAACTGACACTATGTCGACATGGGGTACTAGGGCATGTCGACATCCCAAAGGAAATTTTGATGTTTTGTTTTTCTTTGAAAATAACCTTTATCTTATATTAAAACTATTTTAAACTTTATTAATATACTTGACTATAGATAAAATACATATATAAATATAGAGAATAATATATATAAAATTTTACTATAATTTTATATTTAAATCTATGTAAATATTAAAAGTTAAATATATTGAAAGATAGTTTAAAACATACGAAGTTTAAAACAAGAATTCATTTAAGAACAAAATCAAAGAATATTTTTTAAGGCTAAAACATCTTTTTTGAAAATCATTTGAAAAGATAATTTTTAAGGCTAAAACATTTTAAAAAGTAGTTTTTAAAATCATTTTGAAGTAGTTTTGCAAGCTTCTTCCTGCAGAATATCTCATCACATCAGGACTCGAGAACTTGTACAAAACCAGGATGTTCGTGGGTTTGTAAGCCACTTGTCGTAAGTTTGTAAGCTACTTGTCGTGGGTTTGTAAGCCACTAAAAAAGTAGAAATGGGTTCCATCCCAAATGAAAATACGGAATGAAGATTTCAGTGCTATTGTGAAGTTTTAACATAATTCTAGACTCAATACTTATCTTGAAATCTTGAACTCTTGATATTCTTGATACTCATGAGTCTTCATTCTTGATATCTTGAATCTCTATACTGTACAGTCTTCATTCTTGGTACCTGCATGGTTAAATCCTGCATATACATATATATCTAAACTATAATGTTAGTATTTATATTTTATAATCTTATTCTAAGGTTGTTGTCATCAAAACCATCAACTCATGGACTAACAGAAACTTCACCAAATACATCGGGATAAAGCCTAACCACAGGGGTTGAATCAAGATCACCAGGAGAAGAATCCAAAGAGAAAATAAAACTGCCAGCAAAATCATGAGGCATACAGCACTGAATTACTAAAGAATTTTTTTTTTGAGCGACACGGTTGTGTAGCGTGGCACTACACAGCCGATTAGATATCATATAAATAAGTAAATATTGCGATCAACAAGCCTGATCACTGGCCAAAAAGTATTGAGAAGCAGTAAGCTAGTCATTGTGAGATAGAGTTATATATACAAAATACATATAGCGAACAACAAGGATGAAAAGACCGGAGCTAAATTGCGGTTTAATGGTGCCCACGATGCCTGTCAGGAGGAACTACTGATGTGCTGCCCGAGGATTCAGCCTGTGGAGAGCTGGGGTGAGGTAGTCTCAGCCTGAACGGAGCGGAGAAGCTACGACCTGATATAGATGAGAAATGGTGAATAATACGTCTACAAGTTCCTTCAAAGTTAGATATGGGCTTGCAGAATACACGTGCATTGCGCTCGGCCCAGATCCACCAACTGAAAATAGCTACCGTGAGATCTAAGTGAAAGTTGGGGGGGTTGTTCTACCAATGGTCGAAATATGAGGTGAACGTGGGAATATGTCCGAGAATGTGAGCAGTTGTCGCCGCCCAGACCCTGACAGCAAAATCACACTCGAAGAAGAGATGTTGCAAACTTTCTGTTGAGGTGGAACATAGGACGCAGCTGGGGTCTACTACGATGTTATGGCGGAGGAGTCTGTCTCTTGTGTTAATTCGCCCCTGGATGAGGCACCACTGCAGGAAAGCAAAGCGGGGCTGAATCCTGCACTTCCAAAGTCTGGGGAAGGTGAATAGGCGTCCAGGGTTGTTTAGGTGCGCATAGCAGGAGGCAACAGTGAAGCCGGATGAGGGGTTGGGTGCCCAAGTGAAGGAGTCTGGTCGGGATTTGAGGTGGGTGTTGCGGAGAATTGAGGAGACAAGGTGGATCTTGGTGAGGGTGGAGAGGTCGAAGTAGGAAGCCGGGAGAAGCTGAACTGGGCCCGAAGTGGAAATGTCAGAGTTGGAGGTGAAGATATTAGTTGTATGGGCGAAGAGGTTGGGAAGGATGGAGGAGAGTGGAAGCTGATTATGCCATGTGTCCAGCCAGAAGAGGCAATTAGCCCCGTTTCCCAGGTTGACGTGGAAGAGCCTTTTAACACGTGGTAGGGTTGAAACTACTCCAGACCAGAAGGGGGATGGTTTGATGCCAGAGGGGGCGTGGAGGACTAGGTGAGGGTTAGAGTGATAGTGTAGGGAGGTGATCCATGATTTCCAAAGGGTGGGGCCAGGGGTTAGGAACCGCTAGAGCCATTTGGCGAGGAGCGCTATGTTGAAGTCAATTAGATTAGTGATTCCAAGGCCGCCGTTTCTCAAGGGTAGGCAGGCAGTTTGCCAGTTTACGAGCCTCTTTATGTTACTACCATTCCAAAGAAAGGAGCTTCTGATTGAGTCGATTTTTTTGATCACCCAGGAAGGGAGTTTGTACAATGACATCCAGTAAGTGGGAAAATTACTAAAGAATTACCCCGATCATCAACAAGAGAAACAGTTCCGGTTTTACAAGAGATAACGGCTTCATGCTTCTTCAACCAATCACCTCCGAGCAACAAATCAAAAGCATCGAAACCCAGAACATAGAAATCACCAGAAAATCGATGGTCAAAATAGAGAAGTTTCACCTGATTACAAATCCTACTAAGGTTCGCGGGACCCCCAATAGGAATAGTAACACATAAAGGTACAGCTGCAAACTCAGGAGAAAGAAGATGCTCAAACTTATCACAAAGATCCACAGAAATAGAACTATGCGAAGCTCCAGTATCAAATAAAACACGAACAGGAAAATAAAACATAGTAAAGGTGCCCTAGAGAGTACCTTGGGAATCACTAGGAGCAGGTGGAGTAGGAGTGGAAGAAGTCATGGCAAAGACTCCAGATGTCTTGCCCTTCTGATACAAAGGACAATCCTTCTTGAAATGACCAGGCTGCAGACAAACATGACAGAGATTGTTCCTGGTATCCTGAGGTGGAGGAACAGCAGCACCAACTGAAGTGGGGCAACTATTGGCATAGTGTCCCCTCTGATCACACTTGAAGCAGATGATGGAAGATAGGTTGATAGGATGCTTCCAAGGAGTAGATCCTAAACCAAGATTCTTGAGCCAATTCTGCTTTTGCTGATGGAAATTAGGCTTCCTCTTCTTAGAGTTGCCAAAACCAGCCTGAGATGGAGAAGCACGAGGAACAGAAACTTCCTTAGAAGTGGGATTCTCATAGTTAATGGCCATGTCCATCAACTCCGTGAATGTACCATGAACATGAGAAATGAGACGATCATAAAACTCTGGGCGAGCTCCAGCTATAAATTTCTCATAGTTCTTAAGAGAGGTGTCAATCAGGCCAGGACCAAACTTGGAAAGTTCATTGAACTTCTGCTCATACTCAGAAAATGACATGCTCCCTTGCTTAAGATCCATAAACTCCCTATATAGCTGGGACTTCCCGGCTTCGGGCATCCACTTTGCCACAAAAGCCTCCTAGAAGAAGATAGATTCCAATGAGAGAAAACTAAATAGAACACAATACAACACAAGAAGATACCTAAACTGATCCCAAGAAATATCTGCCTTCATAGTCTGAGCTGTGACAGACTCCCACTAATCCTGGGCTGCCTCTTGCAACTGCCAAGCTGCCAACTGACGCTTCTGAGCCTCAGCAATCTCCAAACCAGTGAAGATCCTCTCTAGACTCCTCAACCACTGTTGAGCCTCTACGATGCTCTTAGATCCAGTAAAATTAGTGCCACCAAGCTGAGTGAATTCCTTATAGAGAGTGGTGAACCTGATGGGTGCAACAGGCTCGGGAACTGGGGCAATACCACGACCCCTACCTTTGGCATTCCTACGATTCATCCTGGAAAAATCAAGAATGAATTTTAGTACAAAGGTAAAACAGAAAGACAAAGATAAGATTCAACTAGAGTGGAAATCCTAATCAAAGAATTCAAATAAACAAGGTGGATTCGAAAGGAATGAAGTTAAGAAAATGAGATTTCAAACAAGAAAAGTTTATATCCAAAATAATCTTTTAAAATCCTTTAAAATCATTTGGAAAACATTTTATACTTAAAAATACGTTCTCTCACAAAGGAATGATTCTAAGATTGATTTCACTCATTCTAGAGTATTTACCCTATCTCTAATGAGTTTTGCTCCATAGGCTAAGGTTTGCCTATAACCAAAGCTCTGATACCAAATGTAAAGGGACAACGCCAGTGTGGTAATGCCCACCGTAGCATACAATGGTACCAGTGTTCTGCTTTTACGGCCAGCCTCTCGACTGCACCAACCCCGCGGGACATGTATGAGTAAGAGTCATCTACTCGCTACCAAACCCAAATGCGAGAACCGGTGCTGCACCCGCCAAGTGCAGAAGCAGACACACATGTCGGACTTGAATAATTCAAAACAATAGATTGTAAATAAATTTGGAGAAAATAAAACCAATCAAAGAATCACAGACACAGAATATCAGAATAACTCGCAGCGGAAATAAAAATACATAGTGGTTCATGAAGCCACTACAATACATAGTCTCTAAACAGATACAAAATACTATAGTCTGAAAAACAGATACAACGGAAGTCTGAATACATAAGTTCACAAATACATAAGCATAGATGAATGAAATAACTGAAATGGAAAGATAACTAGATAGACAGATAAACTCCATCAATCTCTAGCTCCAGAAAGTGAATCCAAAGCTGTGGTACTTAGGCTGACCCGAGCGTAAAGCAAAAACACAAACACTCGAGTCAGGACATACATACTTATAAAATGTAAATCAACTCAAGTGAACTGTAATAGAAATGCATCAATAACTTAAAGGATGCTTGGGGTCGCCCATCCTTTAAGGATCCGTTAAACTATCTACTATGTAGTAAGATACGCTATTATAATAATGTCTAAAGTAAAATAAACTTATTAAAAAATAGCGTTAAGGCTATACATTTTCCACCTTAACACATTTTTAGGTATGCCAATAGTCTATACAGTAACGTAATACCCCGTAAACTGGAGCTAGCAGAGGATACTCCATAGGTACGACACAAATCAAACTCGTAGTAAAGCACACTATGGTAGGTGACACGGCACAACGAGACAATGCCAGGGTAGATATACCAATTACGCATCCGGACTGTTGGTAACGCAAAGCCGCAGCAATCGCCCAACTCGAGCCACACTCCCGAATCGAAGGGTGCACCCAATCAATCACAAAGTAATAGAATGGTATACGATGGAATGTGTCCGATAAGAGAAGCTACCTCATTATCCCGGAATCGCTCCTGTTTTAGCCACCTTATGCTAACTCACGGGAGTTAGGTCCACGTAAATACCTTAGGATCGTCGCCACCATCCTACTTCGTTCTGGAATCTCCACCGCGTACACAGTTGTTAAAGTGGTTTTCGGTATCGATAGAGAGTATGTCCATATCCGATCCCGGTCTCTTTAACAACCAATCGTTATTATAACCCATGGTTATAAATTTCAAAAATGGTTTATATTTCAAATCAAAACATATTCATTTCAAACCATTTAAATTCTATATCAATATCTTTCAAAAATAATATTCATTTACAAAGTTGTAGCACTTCTAAGTTCATTCATTAAACTATAACATTTCCAAAAAACAACGTGTTTTAGCATTCGTAGCACTTTGAAAATGTGATAATACATATATTAGTAATTCGAAATTTTTATCTTTTCAGAAATAGCAGCACTTAGAAAACATTACTGTAGATAGTAGTATTTCAGAAATATTGTCTTTCAGGAAACAGCAGCACTTAGAAAACATTACTACCGATATAATAGTATTCCAAAATATTGCCTTTTTAGAAACAGCAGCACTTAGAAAATGTTACTGCAGATATAGTAGTATTTGGAAAAATAGTACATTTTCAGAAATGGTAACACTTGTAAAACCCTACCTTAAAACCACAGCATTTCAGAAATGCTGCCAATACAAATCTGAGATTTATTATAGCATTTCAGAAAAATTATAATTTCAGTTTTTCACCATTTTAACTTATAAAACATATCTCACTTTTCAAATTTATTTATTTTGATATCATTTCACTTGTGATTTTATAAAATAAAAATTTATATATAAAATATCCAAATCAAACCATAATTCATTTATTAAGTCAAAAATACAATTAAATTGCTTAACTTTTAATTTAACAAACAACTAGATATTTTATTTACTTTTAAAAATATCCATTTCATAAATAAAATATTTTAATTACTAATTTAAGCCAAAAATTCCATTTCAAATCAAATTTTCAATTACTAGATCAAATCACATTTTTAAACTTTACATTTTCAATCATTTATTTACTCATACAATTTTAACTTATAGAAAAATCACTATAAATTTATTTAAATCATTTAAATCCAATTTAAGTTAAACTCTCGTATATTTCAAATTCCAAATACTTGAAATTTCAGAAAATATTTATATTTAAAATTAACCACGGGTCTGTATAATATTTTCTAACCTAGGTCAAGTGAATACGGATATATATCATTTCAATCCGAAATAAAAATCCCGGGTTTGATCATTTCAAACCCGCAATCCCAAGTTAAATAAAAATCGCACGAGCCTATCATTTCAGCTCATAACGACTTTTCCCTATTCTAAAGTCCGTTCGGGTATGTATCATTTCAACCCATAGTGAGGGAACTTGCAGTGTGAGAAACAAAAATATAAATAAACAGTAAAACATAGCATGTCATATCAGGTGATTAAACAGGTATATAATCAGGTTATAACATCATATAATATCATATCACTGGCATATATAAATCTACTATCAACATGGCATATCACTACTACAATTCACAAGACTTTGTTTCACAGTTTTATAAGTACGAAGTCGAGAGTGATAACTCACCTTCTAAAGCTAGAGATGACAATTCAAACACAAGAACAAAGTCCGAAAAGCACGACAAAGCACGAATTAAATTTGAGGAGATGGAGAGCCAAGATCCAAGTCTTGTAAACAACAAATACAAAACATACATAAGTATATAATTTAACACAAAAGAATATAAGAATTAAACAATACAAAAACAAAGACAAAGTGGAACAAAATGACTTGACTCATGCAAGTGGTTCGGCCACTTCACCAATGGGCTTGACCACTTCAATATAGGCTCGGCCAACTTGGTTTAAAATGCAAGTATGCTCGGCCATGGGTAGCAAATAGGCACGACATAGTAGTAGGTGAAGGGTTGGTAAACCAAAAGTCATGTGGGAGGCTAAAGGTCAAAGGGAAATGAAGGGTCGAGTGCTTTGGTGGTTCGGCCTAGCAACATGGTTCGGCCCTATGGCTAACATGGGTTCGGTCATAAGGTGCTAGGGTCAAGGCAGGTCTGAAATGAAGGTTTTGGCAAGGGAATGGTCATGGCCAAACTAAGGAAAAGTGGTGAACTAGGAGTGGTCGAGGCTAGTAAAAAGGAAGGGGATGTTTAGAGGAGTTCGGCTATGGATTCAAGTATGGTATGGTGATGGATTTGGATCCATGGGTCATGGAAACAACATGGGGTGATGGTGGGATGCTGGAGACCGGTCATGGTTGGTGGTGTGGTGGAGGAGATGGTCGGCTTAGGGATGGAAATGATGATGGCCGAAATTGCTTGCAACAAAAGAAAACGAGAAGAGGAAGCCATGGAAAAACTTACTTCAAATTTTTGTTAGGAAATGAAAAATGAGAAAAGAGAGATAGGAATGCCAAATGATATGTACGACTATGAGATGGAAACACACGGCTAAGAAAAGGAAAAGGAAGAGGCACACATCAATTAAAAGAAAAGAAACTTAAGTCTCTTGACTTCCCAAACCCATTTGTCAAGCCCAAAACCAGATAAGTTCAAACTCAAACAAAACAAACAAAGTCCAAAACTAAAATAAAATAGAAATAACATAGAAAATATAGACAATAAAATACCGAAAATAATTTCTTGTAAAACGCTGAATTTATCAGATTTAAAAAGTATAAAACAGAATTTAACAAAACGAAAAGCATAACGAATATCAGAAACAAATACTCTTTCAAAGAAAAAGATTAGAAATTAAAATTAAAATTAAAATTTACAATTTCAACTGAAAGTCAAAGTTTGATTAAAGTTGAACAAAATATAATATTTCCAGAAAAACATTATTTTATTATATTTGGAAAATAAATTATAACTAAAATCCAAAATACATTGGAAAATTCCAAATTTCAAATTTTAAATGATTTAAAATCAAAGTTTCCAATAAATTCGAATAAAATATTTGTTAAAAATATGGGTTGTTACATACATATTTAATTCAATTCCATATAATTCAAATCCAATTCACCTTTTTATTTAAATATCAATTCCTTTAACCAACATTTCATAACCATATTCGAGTTATTCGTACTTAAATTAAATTTCACTCCAAACAAATTTATTTTTAATTCATTCAATTTCATTGTATATTTCAATTACTTCGCTTAAGTCAACTCCATTTCATTAATACAGTATATTAATTCAATTCAAATCCAGTCAATTAAATTTCAAAAATTTAATTTATCCAACTTAAGTTGAATTCTATTTTAACTTTCTCACTTTAAATTTTATTCCAACTTAAATATTTCACACTTCCCTCCTTACAAATATCATCTTCCATAGGATTCCAGAATTTTTAAACACCTGGTATTTATTTCAGATCAATTTGAAATCAAATATATATATACACACACATACTCCTTTTGGTTTAACAAATCACTTTCTTAGATTTTCAAAATTCACTTGGTCCCATTCCAAAACAATTTCCCTTCGAAATTTCCAAAACAACACTTGTTTTCACCAAAAATCTCCATATCAATTTACTATGGAAGCAATCCTTCACTTAGAAACTGGAAAATGAAAACTGATGATGTTGCGTAGTCATCACCAGGATTATTTTCCAGCGACTGAAGTGAGTTCAGTGCTATATCCTTTCCAAAATCCATTTAGAACTATTTTTTTTCTATTCAAAAATATCTCCAAAATAATACTACTATTATTTTTTTTCAAAATACCTTGGAAAACATTTGCAAAAATCTCCAGGATTTTATTTTCCAATTTCTGGTTTGAACCCATTTATAGTTTTTAACTCATTTGTATAATTCATAAATATACAATCTCCCTTTGGTTTTATATAATTATTTCCAATTTATAATCTTATTTTGATTATATAATAACAACCAAACACATCAATCTACTATAATAATTTCTATAAAATTATTCCATTTATATCAATATATAATTTGGGTAAAATTATTTCATTTACCGCTTTAAAACCATACTATGTCGAATTACTCTATTCAAGTGTTTAGAAACTCTTATCGATGTCATGGCGTCCCACTACTCGACCAGAATTTATATACCACTCAACAAATTAATCAACATAATATAAAACCATTTATATTCACTAACAAATACGCGCTCATATCTATTATTATACTCAACTCATTCTAGAGTACTACTGACTTTATCACTAATGAGTAATCCCCACTAGAGACAAGGTTCTCGCTTAACCGTCAGCTCTGATACCAAATGTAAAGGCCCGTATCTCCGTACCCCTTTGAGTCGACCATATTTATACCAGTTCAACTCAAATTGAACGGAAATATGAATCTTTAGGGGTGAAGAAAAAAAAGTAGAAGAAAAATAGAACAACAACAACAGAATCTCACAATCGCAGTGGAACAAATTATAATATATAATAACAGATTTTAAATACAAGAACTATGCTGTTAATATACATACCATTATCAGAGTACAATATACAACAATCAATCTGGACAGTTTAATAATATGTCCCCATACAGCGGATTTACGTCTTCTCATCCAGCTCGTCTCTTGAGCTATATAGCATCTTATCCTGAATCTGTAATACTCAGTTTGACCAGAGCATTATAATAAAATAACACCCGAGCCAGTCTGGAAAACTAGCGTGAGAAAACACACTCAATTTGAATTATTAACTTTTCTCAAAATCCTTTGTAAATAAAGATATCTCGTAAGACCATGCAACACATAAACACGACGGGTTTTTACCTTACGATAACCAAAACGATTTTTATCAAAATCATCTGATATTATAATAGTATCTATAGAAAGTAAATAGGAAATAACTGAAATGCTTGCATCTCACGTTTCAACATAGTTGGGCACAATCAAAACCCTATGGTGCTTATTGTAGAATGGATTCCATACAATGACTAGACCACTGGGGTACCACCTATCACAGTACGCCTCTAGAACAATGTACCGAGGACCACATCGGGATCCCCTACTACATAAGACTGGCCTACCCCTAACCTAGATAGACCGAATATGTTATCACCACGGGTGTTACCACCCTTAAAAATCGAACTCTCCTTCTTTCATGCACAACCATATCCATAATATATAAGTTTTTCGAGAATATCTAGAAATGTGATAACATACCCTAATTGGGTGCGACCCACTTAGCCTTGCTGTATCTCCCCTGTTTTAGTCATTCCTGGTTGATGAGGCTTGAGGTTAAGCGTTACCTTTCAAGAAACAATTCTATTTAGAATGCTCATCGTCCTCCAATGACGATGTTCTAATAGCATTCGTCCATACAAGTTATCCCGGGACTTGACAAAACGAATCACCGTCTTCATCATCTTCACCATATTCATTCGTAACGTTCAAACTAGATCGAAGTGGTTTTCGGATAATTAAATCCAATCCCGGTCTCTTTGAAACGATTAACGAAATTGACAAATTATTGATAATCGGTTATTTAACTATCAATAAAACATCCATAAGCAGACGCTAGGCCTTATTTTATAATTCTTCCAACATTTATTTCAAAATTTCTTTACTAAGATATATATTCAAATCCCTTTCCATATTCCAATATTTGAAATAATTTCAAATACTTAAATCCATAACAGGATATTTTCAAACCATCTCAGCACTTAGAAATATTCCCAGATTTCCATTTTTATACTTAGGAAAATATTATAAATCTTATTTTCCAAAATCTTTTCAAATACCAACACTTAAGAGAATATTTTGTAGCTTATCTCATAAGTCTTCGAAATCACTAATAAATTCCCTTTTCAATTTCCAAAACCCAGTATACTTATTTATAACCCCATCCAACAATTTACAACTTCTTTTATAAATTCAGATTTTATTTTCGAATTTCTCCATATTCAACAAATTTGAAATTCCATTTCCTCAAAATCACTTATAAAATTCCTCTCCCAAAATCATATCCTTTTATAAGCCCCTTTTTCGAATCTCGAGAGAATTTATAAATTAAAATTTTCAATCACTTTAAAACTCTATATATATATAAAATAAGTATTTAAAAGAATAATAAATTTTTTTAAAACATGTTCAAGTAATTATTTAAAATATCGAAAACACCTTTATAAACACCAATAACTCATATTTTGATAAACAAATAAATTTTCAAAGCTGATTTTAAAAGTTAGAATTTACTAAAATAAATACTTAACATTTGAAAATCAACTTACTGAAGTATTTCAATCCTAACTAGTTAAAAAATTTCATAGTTTTAAAATAATAAAATTCCCTTTTAAAAACAAACTTAACTTCTTTGAATTAAAAATATATGTATATTTAAAAAAATACTCAATAACCAATTCCATTTATAAATTCCTCTCGAATCACATCACATCACTTCCATTTCAATCTCCTTAACCATTTTCACTTTCCAAAAATAGTATCCACTATTTTTCTCACCCTATTTTCATATTCTAATATAAATTCACTTTATGAATTTTATATTCCAAATTTTCATCTGTTATCGATTTCCTTTATTTATAACATCGTTTATAAATATATAACTTCTCTGAATTTCACTTTTTTATTTAAATAATCTAATTTATAAATTCCATTTTATAAATTTAATTCCTTACAAATTCTATTCATTTTTGCCAATCTATCTTTAATATCGATTTCAACTTCTTTTCATATTTTCCAGAAATGTCGTTTTAAAAATCCATCGTTTAAAAATCCTTTATATAAATTATTTCAAAAATCTCTATTTAAAATATTTTTACGAATAGTTAAATACAGCCCAAACAATTTATTGTTTTACCCAAATCAATTTCTTTTAAAATAATCCAAACTTCGATATAAATATTTTCATATTCAAAGTCTCCTTTTAAATTCCTTCAAATTCCAAAAATAATATTATGGTATTTAAAATACCGAAATTCAGGCCAGTGCTACTTTAGCATCCAATTTTTCAATCACAACAATAATCTATAACAGATTATTCTAACACATTATATATCACTATTTATGAAAAATAAATAATATATTTGAGGAATCCAGTTGGATCCCTCCAACCTATTTCCCTGCATCCACAGATGTTCATAAAACATAAAAATACCAATCCCACTTCGAGGGGGATATCGCGGTATATAGGGTCATCCGTTATTATGCGGGGCTCATAGGGTCTCATCTGCTATATTGTTCGGGAATATCAATCCAAGTACTAGTATATATATACACTACTATTTATATAATATAACATCATTCAACAGATAACCAATTCAACCAAACATCCTAAATTAATTTTAACTATTTAAAATTTATATCTAGCAATCCAAAAAAGTGAGATTTACTCACCTTGATTTTCGAATCTATTAATCGTTCCAATTTCCAAACTTTATTTCCATTTCGAAATGTGCTACGATTCCACATAACTTGTGTTTGTAATTTTAAACATCGCACGAAAAATTTAAGAATTGTATAAGTTAACAATTTTTATTTTTTTTCTAATTACCTTCATAATCAATCCTTAATAAATTAATTAATTATACAACTAAAATTAGTTACAGTATATACCTTCTCCATCGCAACTATCGTCACTGTCGTTGCTCAACCCCCAAGTCTCGACCTAACTGCTGCCGTAGCTCCAACCTCAACACACCTGCGTTGCCTGCAGTGCCATCACGACAGCGGCCTTCATTACGTGCACAACCACCTTCTCTGATCGACCCAGCCTACCAACGACCCTCCATATTTGCCTCTCCCTGCCAAAGCACTCAAAATGACGTGCCAGAACCATACGCGCGACCCCGCTCAACACTAGCTCCGACCACGCCCCTTCCACACCAACAAGGGCCTCGGCCAAGCTTCGAACCGAACCCATCTGCCGCGCGCGCGAGCACCTTGATCTGATAGGTCGTGAACCCTAGATACATAGTCGAACTCAGCAACTTGTCATGCGTCGTCAACCCAACATCACTCCCCCCCCCCGCACGTTACCTCCCATCGCGATTCGGTTCAACATCGCCGCGCTCGAGATTGAACAATGCAGTCGCGACTTCAGTCATTAATTTTTTTTTATAGATTCGCGATTCTGAATTTTTGAAGAAGGAATAGACGAGCATTTTGATTATTGTCTGAAGGAACGAAAGAGGATACGCGATTTCTTTTTTTTCCTTCGATTCATTTTTTTCTTTGATTTTGATTACACATTTTTTTTCTTTTCGTATTCGAGCTTCTGGAGGAAGAAAAAGACGTGATTTGAACTGAAGGATGAAAGGAGTGGGACGTGATTTTAAAAGGTGAAAGGGTGGCTCGAACGTGATAGGTGGCATGTGAGAATAGGTTTGACTTTTAAATATTATTTATTTTAAAATCATAATATCTCGTTCTACACAACTCAAAATCTCGAACCCCTATCGAGGTGTGCCACCAGGCGTTTATAATGTTATACCACTATTCCGTATGCAATCGAAATGGTTTCGAGTCCTAATTCGATCGTATGGAGAAGATAGCTTTTTGGACCCAATTATTATATTGAATTTTCGATATTAAATTAAACGCGTTTGCATCCCATACGATCAAATGATAACCCCAAACGCTACGAAATTTGAAATCCAATAATAATACATTATTTTGGACCCAATGGAACTAGTTTTGTCGGATTCCGAGACTGCGCCTCGGATCGCTATTTTAACGCGTCGATTAAATCGATGATTTTCAAAATTTACGAAATCGCTTGAAATTTCAGTTTAAAAACCTTACTAACTAAATTATAATTCAAATAGAATTTATACCAACATTAGAAATCTTTTCGATTCATAAACAACTCCAATTTCCTATTATTTAACGTTTTTCAATTATAAATTCAACTGTTAAATTTATTCAGTAAATCGCTATATTTGGAATTTAAATTCATCTTAAAATTTTAAACCAACATCTTCACATTCAAAATCAAATTATTTTCCAAAACCATATTTAAAACCACTTAAATATTCAAAATCAACGACGAAAAATCCGGGTCGTTACAATATCCGTATCACTTAACCATAGGATAGAAAACTATATACGGACACCATTGGTCTATTTTTAAATAATTTCCGAAATTTTGAGAAAAGAGAAATATATGGGTTTTTAAATAAATACTGATTTTTTACATATAATATAAAGATTTTATTTTAATATAGGAGTAAAATTTAGACTTTTAAATTTTTTGTTTAAATTTTTTAAATTATAAGTTAAGTTTTAAAAAGGGTAAATTTTAAGATTTTACTTATAATTTTATTATTTTTAAATATATAAAATATAGTTTAATATAAAATAAAATAGATTTAATAAAGTAAGATTTAATTTAGTAATATTTAATATAATAAAATTTAATTTAATAGAATTTAATTAGATAAGTATATTGTATTTAAAATATTTACTTAAAATTTATATTAATATTTTGAAATAGATTTTGTAATAACCTTAATAAATCAAGGTTAGGAAGATAAATTAAAGATGATTTGTAATTTAATTTGTTTAAGAATTGAATTTGAATAAAAATTGATTTGGAACTTACTAATTTTGAGATTTTAAATAATTTGATTAATGGTGATTAAATGAATATTTTCAAATTTAATTGAAATTAAATATTTAATATTGAAATTTGAGATTTTATTTAAATGTTATTAAAAATGATTAAGTGAATATTTTAAAATTTAAATAAAATTAAAGTTGAATTTTGAAATATAAATGAAATTTATCAAATTGAGTTATTATAAATTTGTTTGAATATTTAAACTTTGAAAGCTATTGAATTGGAAATGGTTTAAATTTGTAATTCAAACCTGGATTTGAAATCGATGTAAATTAAAAATTGTTTGATGAGAATTTGAATTGAACCTTTAAACTTTTTAATTGAAATTGTTGAAATGAGATTGATTTAAATTGAATTTTAGAACTAAAGTTGATTTGAATTGATTTGTGAAACTGGAAGAAACAATTCTAATTTGAAACTATTTTCGGTATAAACTCTTTTTAATATATAAACTATTTTAATCTATAACCTATTTTTAAATATAAACTATTTTTAATGTATAACTTTCCAATATATAAACTACTTTCAAATATTCAAACTGTTTAAGTTGGAACTGTTATGATTTAGATTTAATGGATTAAATGCGAATTCTTTGATATAATGGTTTAACCTATTATGTGGTTATGATTTTGGAAATGAATATGATTTAAAGTGAATAATGATTTTGAAAGTGAATATGATTTCGAAAGCGATATGGTTTTGAAATGAATATGATATTTTGATATGAAGTAAGAACTGTTTAAAATGAAAAAAGACAACGGTGTGAAATAAGCATTTGGTTGTTAAAAAGACCTGGATCAGATATTATCATACTCTCTGCCAATACCGAAAACCACTTTAACAACTGTGTACGTGGTGGAGAATCCCGAATGAAGTAGGATGGTTGGCGAATGTCTGTATGACGTATGAACGCAGCCCTGATCCCCTCGGGTCAGCTTGATGTGACTAAAATAGGAGCCACGCCGGGCCAAGTGAGGTCGCACCTCCGATCAGGCCAAGTGATGGGTGCACCTTTGATTATGGGAATGTGTTTCGAGGTGGGCGGTATAGCTGCTATGCATTACCACTAGTCTAGATCCGCAAAACGGTAGTATCCTACCCTGGGCATTGCCTCGCGTGTCTTGTCACATGCCTTATCAAGCCCATTACGAGTTTGGTGTGTATTGTACCTATGGAGTGCTCACTGAGTATCCCATTGGTTTGGTGGAGCTTACAGTATTTGTATAGACTATGATATTTATATAAAATGTGTTAAGGGGGATAAGAGTAACGCCTTAACGCTATTTTAATATTTTACTTTACTGTGGACATTATCTATGTAGCGTATTGTACTATGTATGTAGGTAGTTTAACGGATCCTTAAAGGATGGAATCCCAAACATCCTTTAAGTTATATTGCATTTCACTTGGATATTTCACTTGATTTGATTTACTAGCATAAGAATGTTAATCCTGACTCGAGTGTTTTGTGTTTTTCTTTATGCTCGGTCAACCTGAGCGTTACAGCATTTGAGACTCACCTTTGGAGGTTGGAGCTTTGCTTGGAGATCTATCTTTCATCTATTCAGCTTTCAATTATTTCCAGTTTTATGTTCAGACTTGTCATTTGCTTTTGTATTAGAGATTCTTTATACTTGAGATTTTCTATTGTATTTGTTTTAGACTTTGATGTTCTGTAGTAGCTTCATTAACTACTATTATCAATTTCCGCTGCTTATTGTTGTAGTACTCTGTGTCTGTGATTCTGTGATTGATTTATTTACTTTATATGCTAAGCTTTGCCAAATATAAATTAATAATCTGTTGTTCTGAGCAATTCAAGTTTGACATATGTGGATCATTATCGATTTGAATGGTTCGTAATAGCAGGTCGTTTCAACACTTCTAGCATTTAAATCAAAATCTATTTTACCAAAACAACTCTGTACCAAATCGCTATTGTAGCGTCCCCACCTTAAAACTCGAAAATAAACTCTGAAGTTGTTGTAGTCATTACCAGAACCATTTTCCTGCGATAGAAGTGAGTTCACTACATCCAAACCATGCCTTTCGAACTTAACCAAAATCATTTCCAAAATGGTATCAAATACTACTAAGTACCATGATATCAATTCCATAAATCAATTCCCAAATATTTACTTTCAAATAATACTTGTATTATTTTCCAAAATCTTACAAAACCAATTTCTAAAGCACCATGGTTTGAGTTATTAAATTCTCAGTCTAAATCCTTTTTCCATATTTATAGACTATACTTATAAACCATATTTATATAAGTCACTTTCTTATATAAAATCATTTCACGAATATTTATTCCAAAACACCGTTATTTAGATTATAATAAACAACTCTTGTTAAAACTCAATTTTGATCCAACATTATCACCGAACGCCTTATATTTAAACTATGAAACTTAATTCACAAGGTGTTCGTTTCAATGTTGCCACAAGTTATTATCCACCCAACCCATGCAGCGAAAAGATAAAACTGCTCATAAACTGGTCGAGCACAACAAATCAAACAATAAATGATAATAATATAACATTATCACATCTTAACAAACAAATACGTCATAAATAACTATATCGATTTATGAAAATTATTCTTTTATTTATAAAATATAAGCTAAGGTAAAAGTATTTCATATATCAATTTCAAAACAAAACTGTATCGGTTTGCCCTGTGCAAGTGTTTGGAGATCCCTATCAATAACGATAGCAACTCGTATTGATAAGAATACATACGCCACTATACAAACGAATCAACAGAATACAAAACATTTTTGTAACAATAAAATATATGCACTCTCGTACACACTCAACTCATAATAAGGCATTCCATTACCCTATCTATCAATGAGTTATGCCACCAAAGCTAAGGTTCTCATGTAATCTTCAGCTCTGATACTAAGTGTAACGACCCGCCTTTTCGACCCTCAAATTTTGACACTAATACATCCATGGTTTTCATGTGACGAGCACCCAAGCGCCGGAAAGATGAATTGTTAGGGTAAAATAAAAAGAAAATGAAATAGAATAAGAAAGAAGAGAATACAATATCAGAATCTCACATGCTGAACGATAACATATAATATCTCAAAAGAACTTTATCAAAAAGAAAACTTTTATATACATACACCAATCGGAGAAAAACCGACCTCACCAACCTAGATAGTTATAACAACCAATCCTTACAAATGCGGGTAGATACAAATCAATTAATGTAGTGGAAATAAAGTATAATAGGAAATCATCTAGCTCCTCTCCAAGAGCTTCAATGAACCACGGCTAAATCTAGAAACATACTAGAGCTGACCCGAGCATTAAAAAATAACACCCGAATCAGTCTGCTAAACCAGCGTAAGAAACTCAAATCATATAGATTTACAATATCTTAAAACCGTTCAAAATAAGGGTATCCCGTAAGTGCACGCCGCCAATAAACACGAATGTGTTTTCATTTTACGATTACCAAACCATTTCTATTATAAAATCCAGTGAAACTATAATAATGTGTAGGGTATAGAATATAAGTATTAATCATAGCCAAAATGGTTACATTGATTACATTCCAGCATAATGGGAGTACAATCAAATCCTATAAGGAACGTTCGCATAATGGATTTTCCGTGGAGATCCCTTCAATCAAACATAAATCCAATCTCCTGCACAAGGGTCAAAAACTACCTCCGAGCGTCGTATATCTCTAGATAAAATATACCATAAGGTAAACATAACCGTCCACATCTAAATATGTGATCATAAATACCATCACTCATGCATGCAACATCGATAAGCATACTCTAGATCTGGAGTGATAATATCATGTTATGGGTTAGCAAAACCCCAAGATATGCTCCTAATATGTTTTTAGCCATTTTCAATGTCAAGGTCACGTTCGACAACTTCACAACAGTCTTCATCACTCAAACAGAACTCGAAACCACACATGGATTCCCATATTTCAACAGATCTCGAAACCAAACATGGATTCCCATATCTCAATAGATCTCGGAACCACACATGGATTCCTACATCCTGCATAGATCACGTACAACTACATGTGTTCGAGCATCTTAAACAGATCTTGAATCTTTAATGAGACTGAACTAACGAATTTGGTCAGTAATAATGAGAACAATTGCATATGGGAAAGTAAGTCCCGTATACTATCCATAATTAAGTAACACAACCAAGCAAAATCGAAACACATATGCATGATCAAGTTATATAAATGACTTCTAATTCCTTTTTTAAATAATCTTCCTTTATTAATTAAAATCATCTTTTATTAGTAAAAGTCATTTTTACACAATAAACTTCTTTTATAAATGAAACTCCATTTCTTAATTAAACTCCATTATTTAATTAAAACATTACTATTCATTTCCATCACATTTCAACACTTTCCAAAAGTATCCATATACTTATCCCAAATGGTATAAGTATATTCACTAACCATTAACAATATTTATTACTTTAAACCTTTACTCTTTTTATAATACAAAAATTATTCATATACTTATCGCAAATGGTATAAGTATAATCACAAATCATAACAAGGTTTCTTACTTATATTTTCCTTCAAAATGTCCATTTTAAGGATTTAAGTACTTTCAAAACCCATTCAAAAGGTTTAAGACTAATGTCACATAAAACATTGTCACTACAACCCACAAACATTTCGCTTTTGCTTATCTTTAAATCATCCTTTTAAAAATCTATTTACGTTCCCATGTATAACCAAAAAGGGTTAAAGGCGAATGTTATTAACACATTGCCACAATAAACCCAAAATCAATCCATAATTGTTATCCTCTTTAAAATTCCATTACTAAAGGTTTAAGTATTTTTCAAAAACTCATTTAACAATATTCTAACACTTTAAAATATTATCGATGGGTTTAAACCAAATGTCACTAAATCATTGTTTACAACAAACCCCAAAACACTTCATTTGTAATGACCCACCTTTTGGACCATCAAAAGTCAACACTGAACACTACCACAGTGTTCCAATGTCGCGCATCCAATCGACAAATGGCCAGAGTATTAGGGTAAAAAAAGAAAAGAACAAAGAATATAGAAAGATAGAATCTCACAGCGGAATTGACAACATATAATATAACAAGGACAGTAGAAACTGTCACCCCAAAAATACAGAGTATATCAAAGTTAAAAACAAACCTTATCAGCTGGACAGCTATAAAATCCTGACGGTACAAATGCTGATAGGGATACTATATAATACAACAGAAAATAAAAACATTACGGTTGGCGAATCTCCGGCTCCCCTCCATGATCTCCATAACACCTAAGCCAACTTGGGAAAATACTCGATCTGACCCGAGCATTATAATAAAATAACACCCGGATCAATTTGGAAATACCAGTGTGTGATAACTCAAATAGTGGGGAACATATAAAGGTTCTATGAGACCACACCACTAACGCAAAACTCCAAATTTGGTAAATGGACAGAATAAGATAACCGTTCAACTTGATAGAATGGACAGAATAAGGTAACAGTCCAACTTGATAGAATGGACTAAATAAGGTAACAATCCAACTTGATAGAATGGACTAAATAAATACTTGAATGCCGTAATGAGGAGTGGGCTCTGCTCATGGCAATTTAAAGCTAAATAGATTAAGGGTTTTCGAATCAAATAAGGAAAGGAAATTTTCCTACAAATGTCTAGGAAGGTGCACCCCCCTTGGAATATACCTCTAGTAATATACTTCTGAGAAGCTCGTATACTCCATGACACTTCTCGGACAATACCAAGCTAAACTCGCCAGACCTTACCGAGAATCCAAATTTTCCACATATATTGCACAACTGAATCCAAACTAGATGAGATGTGAAAATACCCTAATCGAAGCAACCCTACATAACTTGGCTTCCTCTCGTGCTTTTGGTTTAGTCATTTCCGACAAAGGATAGCAACGCTCAATGGAGCAATAAATCATCTTAGAATGATGATAATAAAGTATCTGAAGTAACCGACAACTAAGATACCAACTATCGAGGATATAAAACGATCATATATGGAAATTAAGTCTTTTATACTTAACCCCGCTCATTGAATTCAAACGTGTACTATTTCTTGGTTAACAACAATACCGGACAAGTCAAAGTAGTGTTACCTCAAAGTCATGTCCGACGATTATTCTTAACTTTTGAAATAGCAACAAGTTTACTTCTCGATGTTTAGTGCTGAGATGACCCTCCTATTTCTACCCTAATTTCATAAGGATTTTTTTTTACAGAGATGATATATAGATATATCATTCATTACAAATATATTTCCCAGTGTCATTTTCTTTTTCCAATAAACAAAATATATCCAGGATCAAAATAATTAACCAATATAAATATATCAGTACATTCACAAAGATATGCACATACATGTGAGGATGTATATGCCTCTCTTGTTTGAATCGGAGTTCTGGAAAACAAGAGGATATTGGATTGATTGAATTTAATCAATCCACACATAGTTCAGTGTTATATGCAATAAAAATTCCATTCATGCATGAATACCTATATATATATATTTTTAAACTCCTGATTCTTTGCTAAATTCTCTAGGGAGTATAAATTCTAGAAACCAGATAATTGTGATATGATTGTCTATAAATTAATGGTCTGGTGCTTGGGTTCTGAAAAATGATAGAAGTGTTTATCATTATCCATGTTTGATTGTTTTCTTATAAAATCTGTCTGGAATACAGGCTCTTTTTTTTGAATAGTTTAAAGTGATCTAACACATTCAACATCTTGATTCTT
The DNA here is from genome assembly GCA_030737815.1 of Allium fistulosum. Taxonomy (NCBI): domain Eukaryota; kingdom Viridiplantae; phylum Streptophyta; class Magnoliopsida; order Asparagales; family Amaryllidaceae; genus Allium; species Allium fistulosum. Next base: position 1,533,250,061 of record CM060903.1, on the reverse strand, counting down.
GGATGTCAGTATGCCTTAAATTAAATGAAGTGCAAACTTGAGTGGGTTTCCTGTAACCATGGATGTCAATCACACGGTTCAACCAGACTCTTTGTTCTGGTGTAACCCATCTGGTCTTAAAATGCATTTGATTAAAATCTGAGTGATATGGAAGTCAGATTCCTATTAAAAATACAAAGGAAAAGGTGTGTTAATATCTGTACAAAACATGTTTATGTGTGTATATAACTGCAACTATTTTGGATCTGGCTTTCAACTCCCATATTACAGATTCTTTCTTTATTTAAAAATAAGGCATGAAACATTTGTATAAAACAAGTTAAATTATGGAAACCTTGCAGTCACATAAAAACATTCAACCTATGTCTATTATCTTTTGTATACATATGCCATGGTAGAAAGATAAAACCATTTAATTTTTATGAGAATCAACTATCCAGGTTTTCCAAAACTTAAATCATTTCTAAAGACGCAAGATTAACTAATACATTTTTAAAATATAATCATTTAATTTTAACATGGTGTTCTTACTAAATCCACTTACAATATTTTGATTAACTTCTTTTATATCAGATATTAACTAGATTTATAAATTCCAGATACAAGTCAATCTCTTAATAAAATACTTAACAAAATATCCATCCCATATTCAACACTTAATACAAGTAACAATTTAAATCATTAATACATGCGGATTTTATCATTTAGGCTCTTATCTAACTAAGTTTAGCATGCTATAATCTTCTTCTCAAAGCCTTGCTCCTACTCCTACTTAGTTGCTGCAATCCCTGAAAAAGCATTTGAAACTGCCTCATTTTAAATGAGACACCCCAGATGCCATTAGCACACTAGGGTCAGACACATGTCTGGTATGAGAAAATTCACAAAAGCAATTAGTTAATTAGGTTAAAATCAAGTTAAGTACATATACATAAAGTTCTGCCCTTTGGAATCAGGTCATACTTGTGTGCATGCTCTGTGTCATTGTGCATGTGCACACTTTGATTTTTCTTTCCAGAGACTACATATATAAATATGGCACATACATTCAAGCATACAATTCAGTCATAGTCAAACAATCATTCACACCAAACAGGAAAATAACCAATATGAGTTAAATCATTTATTCCATCCTCATATTTCAATTCTGGGAAAAACTCTAGTTTTCTCATCATCTCAAATATTTTTCCCTTGGTATATTTATCTATCCTGGTCTCATCTGCAATATTTATGAATCAATGGACACACTGTAATGAACTAATTCACTCCATTACACAAAGATCTCTGGACTTAAACAAGCCATGTGTCAACTTGCATTACTCAAGAACACAAGTCATTCCTGCAGTAATCTTGACCCCATTTTCCTAATCAAGTTTCTCAGGTGTTTTATCCTTTAAATTTTCAGGGTAACCCAGCCAGTGAGTCATTCCACTAAAATAAGCATTCATCTCATAACATTCCTCATCATTCATATAAACAGACAGAGGCAATCAAGCAATTTATTAAAACATGTTCTTGCAATTTAGAAGAGGTATAGACAACTAACATTGGTTTATGGCTCTATTTGGAATATTTTGTTGCAAACATCTGTGCTTTAGTTAACTCAGATTGACCAAGCTTCCTAAATCACAAAATCTATCTGCTAGGTGGTTATTGTATATTTTCTTTGAACCAGGAGTATCAGCACATAGGCAAGCCTATTACACTCCTAATTCCTTTTTATAATAAGCCTCAGCACATATACATATGTATATTGCAGCCCATATACTTATCAATTCTTCTGGGTTGAGCCAAAACCAACACTACTTGCTTATATTCAACATCTTATTTTCTGGGTATTTATTATATTTCTATCTAATATCATATCAGAAAGAAATCTGGGTTTTTAAATTACCTATTCATGCATACTGATCATATTAAGAATGAAACAATCAGAACAACTAGCAAGCATTAAAGCATCCTTAATTTCTAAAGAACAATCACATATACTTTTAAGAAAAAATCATTTATAACTGGCTGACTTCATTAGGACTTAGTGCCTTAAGTTGTTGAGTGAGTTTCCTCACCTAGCTCTCTTCTTTGCTTCCTTAATTAATTGATGAACTTCTGCCTTTAGCCTCAAACTCTTTTCCTTCCCTTGCCTTATGATTTCTATGGTGTTGTTTCTTTTTTTTTCCAAGTTCTTTTTTTTTGAGAAGGAGAGGAGGCTGCTGCATATACATATATATATATATATACATGGTCTTCCTTAGGGTTTTGGGTATTGGCTAAAGCCATTTTTGCCCACCAGAAAAATTGTGTTATCTGTATTTTATTTAAACCCAAAATTCTACCCTTCCCGGCTTAATTTAGGTGAAGAGAAAAGTGGTTATATTCTTTTCAGAAAATGCTTTTTCCTTTGTCTACAATCATGCTAAAAATGTGACTTGATTTGTTATTTATCAAATACTCTTCCTAATTCTGCCTATACCAAGCATTTCCCTGTTTTGTCTTATTTTTTCCTATTTTTAGCTTTCATGTAAATGGTATGTACTTCCTTTATTTATTTACAAGAGGACTACTCCTTTTTCTATCCTCAGTTTTTCTTTCTTTCTGCCTATATACTAAAATATGTCTGTATATTTTATCTTACAAATTTGAACTCTAGTATTTTATTAACACATATATATATTTATATAAGTCTTACTGAAATAATTAGCACACCCATATATATATATATTTACACATCATTCTGTATTGACACACACATGCACATGTATACTCAAAAATATTCAGTAGCATCCATATATGTATATTTACTCATGCATACAACTTTTAAGGGTTTAATCTATATATATATATATATATATATATATATATATTCCCATACATATCAATATGTATTTATTCTTAGAGTTCAGGGACTTTTAGCTTTATTTCATGTGCATTTCCTGTGCACACATGTACACACATACTGATACACTATCAAGCTATATCAATCCCCTTTCAAAATTTATTCAAAAATTATTTTGAATTCATTTATATTTGTTAGAATAAATTCCTAAAATCTTGGGTCATTACATACACCCCTCCTTTTAGAAATTGTGTCCCACAATTTTCCTAAGCTTAAAATAAATTTTAATCTTAATTCAGAGAACAAGTACATTCTCAACCAAATAGATTTTTAGTTCTATAATAACCAAAAACATATGCATCTAAAAAAATGAAAACAATCAAAAATCAGAATTACCTTTAATCTGAAAATAGCTTAGGATAATTCATCCTAACTTTGTCTTCTAATTCCCATGTGCAATCACTAGGATCAAGACTCCACTGTACCTTCACAAGTTTCAGAGATTTATTTCTCAACTTCTTCACATCTTTTGCCAAAATTCCCACTGGATCCTTTTCATAAATCAAATTAGAATTTATCTGCACTTGGGTTGGGGTCTCAAGAATTTTTGCCTTGTCATGGACCCACCTTCTCAATTGTGATACATGAAAAACATCATGTATACCTTGCATGTTTTCTGGTAATTCCAACTTATATGCCAAGGGACCAATTCTTTCCAGAATTTTGTATGGTCCAATATATCTCGGGGTTAACTTGCCTTGTTTTCCAAACCTCAGCACATTTTTCATAGGTGAGATTTTGATGAAAACAAAATTTCCCACTTCATATTCTACCTGCCTCCTTCTCATGTCTGCAAATTTCTTTTGCCTATCTTGAGCTGTTGCCATTCTTCTTCTTATCAACTCAATTTTCTCCTTAGTTTCTTGTATGTACTCAGGTCCTAAAATAGACCTTTCTCCTGCTTCTACCCAACAAACAGGTGACAAACAAGGTTTACCATATAAGGCTTCAAATGGAGCCATTCCTATGGTGCTTTGGTAGCTGTTGTTGTATGTAAATTCAACTAGATGAAGATAATCTTCCCAGTTGCCCCCAAAATCCAGTATACATGCCCTCAACATGTCCTCCAAAACTTTGTTTACTACCTCAGTCTGCCCATCTGATTGAGGATGGTAGGCAGTACTTAAACATAGTTCACTTCCCATTGCTTCTTGAAAGCTTCTCCAGAATTTTGAAGTGAAGATGGTATCCCTATCACTCACAATGGTTTTGGGAATGCCATGTAACTTTACCACTTCCTTTAATAAAAATTTGAGCTAATTTTGGTGCTGTCCTTTCCGACTTGACTGGGATGAAGTGTGCTACCTTGGTTAGCCTATCAACTATCACCCATATACTTGTATTACCTCTCTTAGATCTAGGCAGTCCATCTATGAAGTACATAGATATGTCTTCCCACTTCCACTGTGGTACACTAAGAGGCTGCATCAACCCTGATGGCCTTTGGGTTTCAGCCTTGACTTGTTGGCAAGTCATACATTTGGCAATGTATTTAGCTACATCAGATTTCATCCCCTTCCACCAGAAGTCTCTTTTCAAATTTTGGTACATTTTTGTGTTGCCTGGGTGTATGGAGTATTTACTTCTGTGATATTCATTCAATATCTCTTTCTTCAATTCTGTGTCCTCTGGTACACACATCCTATTTTGGTATCTCATATAACCATTTTTATCAATATGGTGATTCATCACTTCCTCCCCTCTTGAGAGGAGCATTTTCTTCTCTAATAAGTTGGCATCCTGTTCTTGCATTTTTCCTACCTTCAGAATTAAATCTGGTTGAAGTGTCATTAAGCTTAACTTCCCTTTATCTTCTTGTGCACCATGCATCTGCTCATCAATGTGCACACAACCATTCTCCCCAATTTCTAACTCAGTTAGCAAAGACAAGCCCTTAAATTCTTCTATCATCATCATAGCCAATTTAGCATGCTGTCTACTTAGAGCATCTGCAACTTTGTTTGCTTTGCCTGGTGTATAGAGTATGTCAAAGTCATAGGCAGCTAAGAACTCCACCCATCTATGTTGCCTCATGTTCAAATCTTTTTGTGAAAATAAATATTTTAGAGACTTGTGGTCAGTGTAAAGTTCGAACTTTGTGCCTAACAAATAATGTCTCCAAAGTTTTAAAGCATAGATCACAGCTGCTAATTCGAGATCATGTGTGGCATACCTTACTTCATGGGGTTTAAGTTGTCTGGATGCATATGCAATGACTTGGCCTTGTTGCATCAACACTGCACCCAAGCCAAATCCACTAGCATCAGTGTATACAACTAATTCTTCATTTCCATGAGGTACCTTTAAAATTGGAGCATTCACCAATGCCTCCTTCAACTGTTCAAAAGACTTTTCACATTTTTCTGACCAAACAAAAGCTTGGTTCTTCCTGGTTAGGTTAGTGAGTGGTGTAGAAATTTTTGAAAAATCTTTTATAAACCTCCTATAATACCCTGCCATCCCCATAAATGACCTCACTTCACTCACAGTGCTTGGCCTCTTCCATGCTTGAATAGCCACTACTTTATTGGGGTTCACAGAAATTCCTTGAGCAGATATAACATGGCCAAGGAAATGTACTTCCTCTTTCCAAAATACACATTTTGAAAATTTTGCCTTTAAATCTTTTTCCCTTAATCTAGACAAAACCAGGTGCAAATGATGCTTATGTTCTTCCACTGTTTTGGAGTAAATCAAAATGTCATCTATAAAAATAAGCACAAACTTGTCTAAATAATCTCTAAAGGTTCTGTTCATTAAATCTACAAAGTATGATGGTGCATTGGTCAAGCCAAATGGCATAACCAAAAATTCATACAACCCATACCTAGTGTTAAAGGCAGTGTACTTGATGCTTGATTCTTCCACCTTCATTTGATGAAAACCAGATGCTAAATCTAGTCTAGAAAATACTTTTGCCCCTGCTAATTGATCAAAAAGATCATCTATTCTTGGCAGTGGGTATTTATTTTTAATAGTTACTTTGTTTAATTCTCTATAATCTATACAGAGTCTTAAGGAGCCATCTTGTTTCTTAACAAATACCACTGGTGCTCCCCAGCAAGAATTACTTGGTCTTATAAAACCCTTTTCTTCCAATTCTTCTAACTGTTTCTTTAATTCTTTTAGTTCATTTGGCCCCATTCTTGTTGGCTTTTTAATCACTGGGCTTGCTCTGGGAACTAGATTGATCTGGAACTCTACTGGTCTATGGTGTGGAACACCCTTGACCTCACCAAACACATCCAAATATTCATTGACTATGGGAATTTCTTCAATGGTTAGTTCACTGAAATCTTTTTCTGAGTCAACTAAATGATATAGTTTTCCTTCCTTAGCTACTTCACATAAAACTGTGATTCTCTGACCTCTAGAATTTTGCAATGATATGGTGGACGAGTCTAAATTAATTATGGCTTTAAATTGCCTTAACCAGTCTACCCCCAATATAACACCTATATTTGGGTAATTCAAAACATATAAATTGGAAATAAAAATATTTCCTCCTATGTTTAATTCCACATCCACACAAATCATATTTAAAACACTAGAACTCCCCAGTGGACTTTGTATATGCAATGGGGTTTCAACCAATATGCAATTCAGTTTTAGCATTTTAACTAGTTCATAAGAAATTAAAGAGTGAGTTGCCCCAGTATCATATACTACTGCTATGGGTATGGTACAAATAAGTAATGTACCTTCCACTTGGCTATGGTTTTCAGTGTTACTCTCCACTGTGGCTTTGCCTTTTCCTTCCAAATTTGCCAATTTTCCTTGCTGTTTGTACTTAGGACAATTCCTCTTCATATGCCCCTCTTTCCCACATAGATAGCACTTGAAAGCTCCTTCCTTCGAGTCTAAATTAATTATGGCTTTAAATTGCCTTAACCAGTCTACCCCCAATATAACACCTATATTTGGGTAATTCAAAACATATAAATTGGAAATAAAAATATTTCCTCCTATGTTTAATTCCACATCCACACAAATCATATTTAAAACACTAGAACTCCCCAGTGGACTTTGTATATGCAATGGGGTTTCAACCAATATGCAATTCAGTTTTAGCATTTTAACTAGTTCATAAGAAATTAAAGAGTGAGTTGCCCCAGTATCATATACTACTGCTATGGGTATGGTACAAATAAGTAATGTACCTTCCACTTGGCTATGGTTTTCAGTGTTACTCTCCACTGTGGCTTTGCCTTTTCCTTCCAAATTTGCCAATTTTCCTTGCTGTTTGTACTTAGGACAATTCCTCTTCATATGCCCCTCTTTCCCACATAGATAGCACTTGAAAGCTCCTCCCTTCAATTCTGGACACCTAGGCTTGATATGCCCCTCCTTTCCACACTGATGGCACACAATTTTCTTCTTGGTTTCCTTAGCTTTGACATCTCCAGTGCCTTTGTTACTGGCCTCTTCCTTCTTCTTATCATAAGGGTGATACCTCCCCTTACCCTTCTTGGTATTATTGTTCTTAAAATTTCTGAACTTCTCCCTTTCCTTGTCATGCTATTCCAACCTCAAAGCTAAGTCTATCACATGGTCAAAAGTCCTATCTGCATAGGGTAACATGGCTCTGCTAAGTCCTGGGTTCAACCCTTTTATGTACCTATCATTTTTGGATGCCTCATCTACCACGAGCATTGCTCCATATGTGGAAAGCCCCTCAAACTTTTGAGTGTATTCTGTGACAGTCATGGTTCCTTGTCTAAGTCTAATAAATTCTTCTAGCAAGGTAGTCTTTGCTGATGCTGGTACAAACCTTGCTTCCAACATCTCTTTGAATTGATTCCAAGTGATTTCATTCTCATTCCTTCCTGCAATGATTACTTCCCACCAGCCTAAAGCTACTCCTTTTAGCTGTCTTGAAGCCACTTGCCTCTTTCTTTGATCATCAAGTTGCATGTCATTGAAAATTCTTTCCAATGTTCTCAACCATGTTTGAATTTCCATGATACTCTCTGTCCCTTCAAAGCTTTTGCCTCCTAAATGAGTATATGTCTTAAGTAATTTTGAGAGTTCTTCATAGGGATTTTCTTGCCTTTGTCCTGCCCCATCCCTAAATGCTCTCACCAAGTTTTGCAGATTGACCATTGGTGGTGCATGGGAAGATCCTGCTCCATGATTTGGTGGTCTCCCTACCATAGTTTGCTAATAATAATTTACATAGCTGGTTAGTTTGATTGGTAATTTTATTATTTCAGTGGGTTTTTTTTTTCACACTGAAAACATTGATATATATATATTTAGTTCATTTAAATTTTATTTCTATCTAAGAACTTGATCTTTACTTCTACTATGTTGAATAACATAGCTCTGATACCAAATGAAATGACCCTCCTATTTCTACCCTAATTTCATAATGATTTTTTTTTTACAGAGATGATATATAGATATATCATTCATTACAAATATATTTCCCAGGGTCATTTTCTTTTTCCAATAAATAATTAACCAATATAAATATATCAGTACATTCACAAAGATATGCACATACATATGAGGATGTATATGACTCTCTTGTTTGAATCAGAGTTCTGGAAAACAAGAGGATATTGGATTGATTGAATTTAATCAATCCACACATAGTTCAGTGTTATATGCAATAAAAATTCCATTCATGCATGAATACCTATATATATATTTTTAAACTCCTGATTCTTTGCTAAATTCTCTAGGGAGTATAAATTCTAGAAACCAGATAATTGTGATATGATTGTCTATAAATTAATGGTCTGGTGCTTGGGTTCTGAAAAATGATAGAAGTGTTTATCATTATCCATGTTTGATTGTTTTCTTATAAAATCTGTCTGGAATACAGGCTCTTTTTTTTTGAATAGTTTAAAGTGATCTAACACATTCAACATCTTGATTCTAGGATGTCAGTATGCCTTAAATTAAATGAAGTGCAAACTTGAGTGGGTTTCCTGTAACCATGGATGTCAATCACACGGTTCAACCAGACTCTTTGTTCTGGTGTCACCCATCTGGTCTTAAAATGCATTTGATTAAAATCTGAGTGATATGGAAGTCGGATTCCTATTAAAAATACAAAGGAAAAGGTGTGTTAATATCTGTACAAAACATGTTTATGTGTGTATATAACTGCAACTATTTTGGATCTGGCTTTCAACTCCCATATTACAGATTCTTTCTTTATTTAAAAATAAGGCATGAAACATTTGTATAAAACAAGTTAAATTATGGAAACCTTGCAGTCACATAAAAACATTCAACCTATGTCTATTATCTTTTGTATACATATGCCATGGTAGAAAGATAAAACCATTTAATTTTTTTGAGAATCAACTATCCAGGTTTTCCAAAACTTAAATCATTTCTAAAGACTCAAGATTGACTAATACATTTTTAAAATATAATCATTAAATTTTAACATGGTGTTCTTACTAAATCCACTTACAATATTTTGATTAACTTCTTTTATATCAGATATTAACTAGATTTATAAATTCCAGATACAAGTCAATCTCTTAATAAAATACTTAACAAAATATCCATCCCATATTCAACACTTAATACAAGTAACAATTTAAATCATTAATACATGCGGATTTTATCATTTAAGCTCTTATCTAACTAAGTTTAGCATGCTATAATCTTCTTCTCAAAGCCTTGCTCCTACTCCTACTTAGTTGCTGCAATCCCTGAAAAAGCATTTGAAACTGCCTCATTTTAAATGAGACACCCCAGATGCCATTAGCACACTAGAGTCAGACACATGTCTGGTATGAGAAAATTCACAAAAGCAATTAGTTAATTAGGTTAAAATCAAGTTAAGTACATATACATAAAGTTCTGCCCTTTGGAATCAGGTCATACTTGTGTGCATGCTCTGTGTCATTGTGCATGTGCACACTTTGATTTTTCTTTCCAGAGACTACATATATAAATATGGCACATACATTCAAGCATACAATTCAGTCATAGTCAAACAATCATTCACACCAAACAGGAAAATAACCAATATGAGTTAAATCATTTATTCCATCCTCATATTTCAATTCTGGGAAAAACTCTAGTTTTCTCATCATCTCAAATATTTTTCCCTTGGTATATTTATCTATCCTGGTCTCATCTGCAATATTTATGAATCAATGGACACACTGTAATGAACTAATTCACTCCATTACACAAAGATCTCTGGACTTAAACAAGCCATGTGTCAACTTGCATTACTCAAGAACACAAGTCATTCCTGCAGTAATCTTGACCCCATTTTCCTAATCAAGTTTCTCAGGTGTTTTATACTTTAAATTTTCAGGGTAACCCAGCCAGTGAGTCATTCCACTAAAATAAGCATTCATCTCATAACATTCCTCATCATTCATATAAACAGACAGAGGCAATCAAGCAATTTATTAAAACATGTTCTTGCAATTTAGAAGAGGTATAGACAACTAACATTGGTTTATGGCTCTATTTGGAATATTTTGTTGCAAACATCTGTGCTTTAGTTAACTCAGATTGACCAAGCTTCCTAAATCACAAAATCTATCTGCTAGGTGGTTATTGTATATTTTCTTTGAACCAGGAGTATCAGCACATAGGCAAGCCTATTACACTCCTAATTCCTTTTTATAATAAGCCTCAGCACATGTACATATGTATATTGCAGCCCATATACTTATCAATTCTTCTGGGTTGAGCCAAAACCAACACTACTTGCTTATATTCAACATCTTATTTTCTGGGTATTTATTATATTTCTATCTAATATCATATCAGAAAGAAATCTGGGTTTTTAAATTACCTATTCATGCATACTGATCATATTAAGAATGAAACAATCAGAACAACTAGCAAGCATTAAAGCATCCTTAATTTCTAAAGAACAATCACATATACTTTTAATAAAATTTCATTTATAACTGGCTGCCTTCATTAGGACTTAGTGCCTTAAGTTGTTGAGTGAGTTTCCTCACCTAGCTCTCTTCTTTGCTTCCTTAATTAATTGATGAACTTCTGCCTTTAGCCTCAAACTCTTTTCCTTCCCTTGCCTTATGATTTCTATGGTGTTGTTTTTTTTTTCCAAGTTCTTTTTTTTTGAGAAGGAGAGGAGGCTGCTGCATATACATATATATATACAGGGTCTTCCTTAGGGTTTTGGGTATTGGCTAAAGCCATTTTTGCCCACCAGAAAAATTGTGTTATCTGTATTTTATTTAAACCCAAAATTCTACCCTTCCCGGCTTAATTTAGGTGAAGAGAAAAGTGGTTATATTCTTTTCAGAAAATGCTTTTTCCTTTGTCTACAATCATGCTAAAAATGTGACTTGATTTGTTATTTATCAAATACTCTTCCTAATTCTGCCTATACCAAGCATTTCCCTGTTTTGTCTTATTTTTTCCTATTTTTAGCTTTCATGTAAATGGTATGTACTTCCTTTATTTATTTACAAGAGGACTACTCCTTTTTCTATCCTCAGTTTTTCTTTCTTTCTGCCTATATACTAAAATATGTCTGTATATTTTATCTTACTAATTTGAACTCTAGTATTTTATTAACACATATATATATTTATATAAGTCTTACTGAAATAATTAGCACACCCATATATATATATTTACACATCATTCTGTATTGACACACACATGCACATGTATACTCAAAAATATTCAGTAGCATCCATATATGTATATTTACTCATGCATACAACTTTTAAGGGTTTAATCTAAATATATATATATATATATATATATTCCCATACATATCAATATGTATTTATTCTTAGAGTTCAGGGACTTTTAGCTTTATTTCATGTGCATTTCCTGTGCACACATGTACACACATACTGATACACTATCAAGCTATATCAATCCCCTTTCAAAATTTATTCAAAAATTATTTTGAATTCATTTATATTTGTCAGAATAAATTCCTAAAATCTTGGGTCATTACAAGTGCTAATTACACAGATAAATTGTTTCCACATAAGTGATTCGCTTTACAGAAATAATAATTTCATAAACGAATCAAACTTTTTCTTTTAAAAACGAACTGAAATTGTGCTTGATTTCCATATTTCCATATTGTAAAACACTTTTGGAATTACTCTTTCAAACCATTCTTTTATATACAAATTTTATAATACCAAGTGTATTAAAATAAGGGTCAAAACAAATGTCGTCAAAACATTGTTTACTATAAACCCAAAATCAATTTACACTTAGCTTTATTTTTAAATAATCCCTTTTCAAGGATTTTCTCATTTATAAACCATTATTTATAAATTTTAAAACAATATTTGCGTTACGGAACGTGCTTCGCGCGTGAACTACAAATTGTATATGTTTAACATATTCGAGTAAAAATGATTTGCACAAATATGTAGTCATATTTTTGCATTAGAATCAGGTGTAGTTGGTTTGAATTTTAATTTCTGCATCTAACTATTTTTGTTAGTTCGAATTTTTCTTATATTATTAATCAATAAAAAAATTTGTAAAAAAAATTATTTGTTAGATCATATTTTTAAGTGATATTAAGAGTTGATAATATTTATAAAAAAGCGTTTTGAATTTGTAAAAGAGTAATGTTAGATCCTATTTTTAAGCGATATTAAAATTTGATAATATATGTAATGGGCCATTTTTGGTAGTTCACAATGCTATCAAAAATATGTGTTACCAAAGGTATTACAACTTCTATCAAAGATAATAAATAAATTTGTAAAATAAGTTTATTTGTTAAATCTAATTTTTAAGTGATATTAAGAGTTGATAATATTTATGGAGGGACGTTTAGTTTAATGTTAGATCCCATGTTTAAGCGATATTAAAATTTGATAATATCTATAGAGGGGCATTTTGGTAGTCCATGCTGATACCAAAAAAGTGTGACATCAAAGGTATTACAACTATTATTAAAGATAGCAGCCCACATAACCTTATCAATTTATCGCGGCCCGTAAACCAAGCATCACTATGGTCCAACAAATAATTTTGAGCTATTCAAGTCTCAAAGAAGCCCAAATATCTGTTGAAGCATTATACATGACAATAACTTAATAAAACATATAACTGTGCTAATAATAAGAGAAACAATAGTACTACAATCAGTATAATAACAATACACATCCAACATTGAGCTATTAGAAACTTGCTTATATGTACAATTCGGTCCAAAGGGTATTTTTGGTAATTAAAAAAACATGGTTGAAATCAGTTCATGGAATTCTCATTATTAGTAGTGAAGATGTATACAGAATTGTTAAGCCTCATTCAATTAATTTCTTAACCCCTTGCTTTCCCATTAGAATTAGTTCCTGATTTCAAAACGTTAAGAGAATAATTTTTCCAGGTGCTCGACCCCGAAGGCCTAAACCAACATTAGATCGACACCCAGAAGATTATTCAACCTAACGTCCCAATAATCAAGTTCCAATTCCTTTTTAACTTACCCAAAATATTCCCTTATCTTGTCAAAACTTTTTATGAGATATTTGATAGGTATCCGGATTTTCTCTTAATAACCAAATCATTTGTCTTTATATAAAATAGTTAATTATTTCCAAAACACTTTCATTAAATTAGTAATTTATCTTTAAAACAATCGGTTAATTTACTTTAAACCCATTTATTAAATCAATTAATTAACTTGAATATTATACGTTAAAAGATTTATTTAATCAGAATAATCATTAATTAAAATGAATAATTACTTTGAAATATCATTAATTAAAATGATTATTAATTTCAAATATCATTATTTAAAATGATCAATAAAATTTAAACATCATTAATTAAAATGATTTAACCAAATTCCAAATATCATTAGTTTAAAACAATTAATTAAATTTTAAAAATAATCATTAATTAAATTCAAATATCATCATTTAAAATGATTAATTACTTTTAAATATCATTAATTAAAATAATTATTCATTTAAATTATCATTAATTAAAATAATCAATTAAACTCAAGAAATCATTAGTTAAAACGATTAATTAAATCTTATCTCATCTAAATCAAAGATAAACGAATTTTAAACATCATTTATTAAATTGGTTAATTAATCTCAAAATCATTAGTTAAAATGATTAATTATTTTAAATTACCATTAATAAAAATAATTAATGACTTTTAATATTCTGTTTAGCAGAAAAAACAAGCTCAAGTTCATACGCAAATAAAGGCATTCGAATCCAACCTCATATGAACGAGATAAACAATTTATAAGTTATCGACAAATTAAAATTAAAATTAAAATTAAGCAACTTATATTTATATTTACAATTTTACCCTTGCCTTAATCTTCTTCATCTTCCCCAATCTAAAACGTGCACAGTGACACCAAGCAATCCCATATACACGCACACGTGAACTACTCCTCCAAGCCACCATTCGACAAGCCATCTTCGCCAACGGCTTTCTCTCCTCGATCCCCACTCGCCCAATACCTCGATGACACCTCCAAGACCCCAGAACAAAACACGACCTGATGGGTCATGTCGCTGCCCCCAAAACATCAGCCATCTTTAGGCATGAACGGAGGCCACCAAACTCCGACCCAAGATGTGATTTTCAAAGCTAAATCCAAAAACAACATCCAAATACCCAAACTCCATCACCACTTCAAACAAAATCAAACCCTAGTCCTAAACCTCCACTCGACTTCACTATCGAGCCCACTAATCCTAAGCCGATCATCTCCAAAATCACACCAAATCGAAGATCCCCTCGAACTGGGATTTTTAAAACTTGTTCCATGATTTTTAAATAAGTAAATATTTAGTTATTGCTTTTTAAACTTTCCATTTTCAAAGAAAACCCCCATTTCCATTACCAAGTAAGTTTAAATAGAGGGAGAAGGGTATGGATGAGTATGTGGGGGGTATGGGGGCAAGTATGTGGTGCATATGGCCTGAAGTTGAGTGGGTATGGATTTAAAAAACATGTAAATATATTATTTTATTTAATAAAATATTCCAATATGACATACCCAAAAATGTCGAACTCCAAACGAGACGTGCCGCCTGGTGTTCTGTATGTTATACCTCTATTCCAAACACAATGGAACAAGTCTCGAGCCTTAATTCGATCATATGCAGAAGATAGCTTTTCAAATCTAATTATTATATTAAATTTTCGAAATTAATTTCAACGCGTTTCGATCTCGCATGACCAAACGATATGTCTGATCGCCATGAAATTGGATGGCATATAATAATTCACTATTACGAATCCAATGAAACTGGTTTCGTCGAAATCCAAGATAGTGCCCTGGAATGACAATTTCACAGATTTAAATATCGTTTTATTTTTAATTATCGATATTTATTTGATATATTTATATTTGTAAATAAATTTACAAATTAAATTAATTAATATTATTTATTAATTAAAAGGAGTTGAATAGAATTATTAAATCCATTTAATTAACATTTAATTCACAATTCAAATATTTACTTATTCCTTATATTTGAATTATAAGTTATTAAATTCCAAAATTCAATTATTAAATATATAAAATCAAATAACCAGAATTTTGGGTCATTACATTCTCCCCCCTTAAATGAATTCGTCCCTGAAATTCCTAAGGAAGAAAATGTTTCCAAACCCTTAAGTTTAAAAATATTAATTAAAATGAGTTATTAAACTTATTAACCAGTCAAAAACAATTAGATGGAATAGATTCTAAATTATAACTCAAAAATATTATTTTCGTTATAAAAAAATTTCCAATATTCTTAAAAATTTCTAAATCTTAAATTTTCGGAAAATTTCACCAACCTCTCCTTTGCGTGGCTCGATCGGTACAACTACAAATCGCCTCTGCGGGCTCCAAACCAATCAAAGAAAACAAAAGCCAAGTGGCCTCCCATATATGGGGCATAAAATCATCAACTAATTTTAATTTCAAGATTTTTACGTACCTTTTTGCGTTTAATTTATATTTTGGCAAATAATTCATTATCTTCTATGCAAATGCAGGTGCACAAGAATCAAATATCAATCTCTTGCTTACCTGCAGGCTGACAAAAGAATTGTGATGTAACTCTACATACAAAAACTAGCATGATATGAATCCACATGCAACCAACAACCATATCTCAATCATATGCGAAAAAATACAGAGAATATTTTGTAATTGATGTGATGCATCCAATAATTCCAAATGATAAGTTTTAGATCTAAATGCCCGAGTTTTTTTTAAATTCAAAAATTCATTTTCAAATTTCTCCAACGAGAAAAATCAAAGATCAAAAATCAAAATGATAAGGAAGGAATTACTCTAATAAAATATGGTGAAACTCTAGAATAAAAACAACATGGAGAGTCCAGTGGTATTTCGGTTCCTCCAGAACATCAACTAGAATGAATAAGTATCATTTCATTCCCAAAATCTTTCAAAAATATGCTTTTCAAAATCACTGGGATTTAGGTCCTAATAAAAACAATTCAAAATCCTTTGTTTATAAATTTAAACTTTTATAAACAATGGTACATGCATCCATACAACCAATCAATTCAATCAAATCAAATAAATCAAATTCCGAGAAGGAATAAATGAACACTAATAGTTAATCAAATTCATAAGGGAAAACTTATCACTTAACATTGTTTTCAAAATGTCAAATGACTGGCAAACAAATCTTAACTTAGGTTCAAAACTTTCTTAATTGTCCAAAAATATAGAAAATTACCTAAGCGCAATGTTTTGCTCATTAACCTTTGGTTATTGCTTAGAAGATTATCCAAACTCACGCGGATAAAATGGAAGGTCATACTCTATATTTTATTAGTTTCTTAATTATATTAATTTCTTTTCCTAAATCGCTTATATTTTTATTTAATATTTTATTCAATACTAAAATTATTTATGAATTACTTCATAAATTCTTACCCAGTTGATATTTTATAAAGTCATTTCTTTATAAAACATCAAATAATAACTTATCCTCCTTTAATTACTTGTATAATACTCTTCTTTATCCTATGAGTACATACAAAGTTTACTTTACTTTTTCAAAGATCTAGATAAGATCAAATCAAATTATGGTTTCTTAAAATTAAGTCAACCTCTTTAACTTAGAGCGTTAGAATGAATGATGTTTCATGGGTTGACCCAACAAGTGCAAATAGTTTACATTACTTACAGGTTTTTAAACAAAAGTTATGGTTTTAAATAAAACAATGTTTATCAAAACCTTCTTATTTAATTTAACCTAATCTAAACCTGTGTTAAATTATCCCTTATCTTATCTAAAGGTAAAATCTCATTTATCAAAACAATCTCTTATTAGAAATACTTTCTGTTTTGAAGAACAATTCCCTTTTATGGGAACTTAAAAAATTAGTTACCCGGTTTTTAATTTCAAAAACTCATTTTTGAAAGCATACTGCATATATTTTTATATTAAATAACTTTGAACGATTTATTTATTAAATCTCACTTTGGGTTTATTCGGATTTGAATTCATTTCGATCGCATAATGATAAAGAGAATAATTTACTAAGTACTCCACAACGCTCGTCTAAGCAAACATTCGATCGTCACTTTGAAGATTATTCAGATTACCACAAAACTAGTTGAAATGATTTCCTCCTAATTATCCCAAAGAAAATGTATTTCGTTTAAAATTTTACTTCCCAAAATATTTTTCTTTTAATTACTTCCAAAAATGCTACTATTTCATTTCTTAAAAGTTCTTTTGAAATTATTTTTAAAAATTCTGGGATTTGGATTCAAAAATCCTTTCGAAACATATTTTATAAACTAAATTTATATAAAATTTCCTTTATATAAAAATCTTTTCATATTATAATAATTCCACTTTATTATAATACAATTATCTTTAATACTTATTCTCTAAATATCTTATCCTACTATTTAGATTATATTAACAACTTTTTATTAAAGTTCAATCCTTAACCCACCATTAATAAAATGTGAATTCTTAACTTAACTTATTCTCCGAACGCCTTATAGTCAAATTGTGAAAACCAATTCATAAAGGGTTCGTTTTTTATCAAAGCAATAAATTCTCCTAAATAAACCGAGCACAATTTAGCAATTAACAAACAACAGTCAATGCTTCTAATTTAAATTAAGCATAACCGTACAAACAATAGTGATAATAAATAAATATTATCATATTTAAACAAACACACTTTATAATGACATAAAGTTTTGAAAATTATTCCTTTATATATATAAAAGATAATCCTGGGCAAAATATTTAATTTGCTAAAATTTCAATACCATGTCTATCGGCCATGATCAAGTATTTTTAATCCCCTATCGAATCGTGGCGTCCCACGTCTCGACCAGAATTCATAAAAATTTAATAGACCAATTAACATAATACGTATTTTTATAACATTAACAAATATTCTCTCGAATATATAATACTCTCAAACTCATTCTAGGGTGTCGCTTACCCTATCTCTAATGAGCCAAACCCTACCCAAGCCAAGGTTCTCGCTTAACCATCGAAAGTCGACATTGAACACTACCGCCGTATTCCAATGTCGTGCATCCAACTAACAAAAAGGTAGATTGTTAGGGTAAACAAAAAGAAAAGTACATAGAATAGAGAAAGATAGAATCTCACAGCGGAATTGACAACATATAATATAACAAGGACAATAGAAACCGTCACTCCAAAAATACATGGTATATCAGAGTTAAAAACAACCTTATCAACTGGACAGTTATAAAATCCTCACCTTACAAATGCTGATAGGGATACTATATAATACATTAGAAAATAAAAACATTACAATATGCGAATCTCCAGCTCCCCTCCATGATTTCTTAACACCAAAGCCAATCTGGAAAATACACAGTCTGACCCAAGCATTATAATATAATAACATCCGAATCAGTCTGGAAATACCAGCGTGAGATACCTCAAATAATGGGGAACGTATAAAGGTTATGTGAGACCACGCCGCTAACGCGAAACGGATTTTTACCTCAAAAGAATAACATCCATCCAGGCAAGAGTAGAAATAAATACTAGGAAACAAATCCAAATATGAATGGGCATAATTTGTAACAACCCGCATATTTTACGATTGCATATTTAAATGTTTATTTAAATATAGCATCGTTAATCAGATTTAAGTCCAAAATCTCACTTTTTGCAAACAGTCGAATTATGACTCGAGACCACTTCCATTGAGTCCAAAATGGCGTTTGCAACCTTTTTAAGTATAAACATCGATATGTTTGGAGTTGAGTAAAATTTTGATATTTTCATTTAGGGCTTTGGGTTAGGGTTTCAGCCCACCAACCTAACAAATAACCCTAACTCCTCTACTCTTCATCCATTCACTCATTCTATTTCCTAACACTCAAGCTAAAGTAAAAATAGGGGAAGAGATTGGAAATTAGAATTCCAAAACCCTAGTTTGTTTAGGAAATACAAATTCAAGTCCAAAATCAAAGAGAAACTTAGGTAAGCATCCTCTTCATCTTCTCCATCTCAATCCCTCTTCAATTTTCAGAAATTCCTATAACCTAACTTAGGAAAAACTTCACCTTTGATAATAGATTGAAGATTCTAGAGGTGTTGTTGAAGCGAAATCAATCTTTGCTTGTTCTAGAGCTTCTCATTTGTTGTTTTGGGTTTAAAAGGTGAGTTTTTGAACTCACATCTATGTCTATATCTTTGATAGTTGTTTGGTTGTAATGCCTAACATCTATTCCTTGTCCATTTGCCTTTGAATTGAATTGGTTGATGAATATTTCAAATTTTGGTGTTTTGAACTCAAATCTTTAAAAATCCTATCTTTGATGTTTGAACACGTTGTTGGGGGTGTATCGAAGAGCCTATAAGGCTCGGTTGTCGCTTGGCATAAATCCCTAGTCTCCATTGCTCGTCCAATCACTTACGGTTTGGATTTTTAGCCCCACTTAGGCAAGGCTGGAAAATACTGCATATGGCAGTTCAGTCGACTGATCGGTAAGGTCAGTCGACTGAATCTGGGAGCAGAAAACTTCCTGCCCCTATGTCAGTCGACTGACCATATAGTTCAGTCGACTGAACTGGGAATAGAAATGTTCCTGTCCCTGTATCAGTCGACTGAACTACAGAGTCAGTCGACTGAACTGCAGAGTCAGTCGACTGAACCTGAAACCCGAGAGTTTCAAGGCATGTTTCAGTCGACTGACCCTACAGTCCAGTCGACTGAATCTAGGAAATCTGCATTTTTTTGCCTATTTGAGGCAGTTTTGTGTGGGTTTTCGATTTTTAATCGATTCTTGTCGATCCGGTTAGTTGTTATCACTTATTATCGACTTTGATGACTTCTTTCTTTGGATATTTGGGAATATCTGTTTGATGGATTTTATATCGATTTTTATGGATTTAATTCACATTGTCGTATGTGAATTTTTGATGATTAATTGTTTCTACAATCATTTTTGTGATTTGTCACTTTAAAATACAAAGGTTTCTATACTAGCAGTAACTATTCAAACTCTTTCACAAGATGATTTCAACTCTATTTTTAATACAAAGCTCGTTTATAAAAACCGTTTTCCAACCTATTAATATATACAAACCTTTACCGCATTCGTATGAGAAATCTAATTAAACGGCTTAGCAAAACAAGTGGTATGAAACGATTGCGTTTACTTTGTCGGTTAATTCTTAGACTTGTTCGATTGAAATCTTATGACAATTTTCGAGTGGAAGTCTACAATTTGTTCATAAATATTTAAGTTAAGCTAGTGGTTATGGGACATGAAGTTAAACTCATCTATTTACTAGCTTAGTGTAATTGACACTTCTTATTGATCAATGGTGATCATTTTGTGATTTAGACTAGCGAAGTGCGATGTCTCTTTGTTTTTGTGGGGACTAAAAACCCCGTTTGTGGAACTTCGGTTCAATTTGGTGGGGTAGCGACCCATGGTCTTCGGGCCATTTGTGGAGCTTTGGCTCAAAATTGATGGTTAGCGATCATGGAATAGCATTCCGTTTGTGATACACGTGTTGGTGAGTTTTCATGCTCCCGTTTGTGATAGGCCTTCCCCTCTTCGTGATTTCTAGATTTCTAGTTGATGATTTCTAGAATTTGTGTTTCACTAATTTTGATGATAGGCATTTATGAGCTCTATCAATTATTTGTGTTTTTGGTGAATAATTTAAAGAATGCGATTCTTTTTGGATGTTTGAGATGATTTGGGATATTGTATGATTTTTGTTGTTATTTAATGTATACTTGTCGCAGTATGGCATTATTGTTATCATACGTTTTTGTCATATCTCTTATCCTATCTCATTTTATATGATATTTATAGCTAGACTGATCTGTTTATTATTTTCTTCTTAAATAATACTCGGGTCAGACCGAGGTATTTCAGGTAATCTTGCTTGACTTCTTATCAGGGTCCTTCACCTGACTTTTGGTTAACTACTTTAGCATAGTAGTTTTTGTCGTATACATTAGAGATAGAGACTCCTTGATGTATACTTATTCTTTTGTCTATCACTTGTATTTATTCTTTTGTGATGTAGTGGATCTAGTTTGACCACTACTTTGATGTACACTTCTATGTGTTATATTCATATCTATTTCCGCCTTAGTGATATGAATATCTGTGACTGATTTGTGTTATGCTTATTTCTATATTTGTTTCCGAGGTCCACATAGCCACTGTGTGGTAGCTTTGAGTTTGTATTTGATATGTCGGATTTCCTCTTGAAATGAAATGTAAGTTATATTATCTGACATATTGGTACTCGCACAAAGCAATTACACAGATGGTCGCTCCTCAACAGCCTTATTCTTTGTGCTAGTCGACGGCATTACCCCATAGTGTCCTTCGCTAGTGTGAGTATAAAGGTGGGGTGTCACATAATTAATATTAAAATCAAACTTGAAAGAATGAAAATAACCTGAGTAAAATCCAAACTGGACAGAGTGGATAAAACCAAGAAACTGTCCAAATTTGATTGAACGGACAAAATAAGATGACAGTCAAAACTTGATTGAATGGCTATAATAAGGTAACCGTCCAACGAGATAGAATAGACAAAATAAGGTAACAGTCCAACTTGATAAAATGGACTAAATAAGGCAACAGTACAACTTGATAGAATGGACTAAATAAATACTTAAATACCGTGATGTTATGGCAATTTAAAGCTAAACAGATTCAGGGTTTTCGAATCAAATAAGGAAAGGAAATTTTCCAATAAATGACTAGGAAGGTGCACCCCCCTTGGAATATACCTAGTAATATACTCCAGAGAAGCTCATATACACTGCGACACTTCTCGGACAATACCAAGCCGGACCCCGCCAGACATTACCGAGAATTCGAATATTTCCACATCTAAGTGCACAACTGAATCCAAACTAGATGAGATGTGAAAATACCCTAATGGGAGTAACCCAACATAACTTGGCTTCCTCTTGCGCTTTTGGTTTAGTCATTTCTGACAAAGAATAGCAACGCTGTAACGAGCCCAAATTTTCTATATATTTAAATTAATAATTAATTGTATTTTTGAATAAAAATAGTAAAATAAATGGATTAAAGCGATGCGAGTTTCCCCGGATTCAAATATATTTTGTATAAATCATTTAAATTTAAAATATTGTATATATATGTATATATGTGAATATATATATATATATATATTTGGGTATATATGAGTCAATTTGAAATTTTTAATATATGTATATATATTTATTTGGATTTAAATTGTCAATAAATGGTTTAAAAAAAATTATATATGATATAAAAGTATAGGATAAATACATTGGATAAGATCTAATAACAAATTAGAATCTGGAGATTCATTTATATTACCAAATGAATATTAAAAACAATTAGTATTAAATCTAGAAGTAAATAAATTGAGATGGAGATAAATATAAAAATACATAAGATAAATTTTAGAAAATATATATAGTAAAACAAATTAGTTAAATTTAAACAATATATTCATTTATATTACAAGATTATAAATTTTAAACAAAATAAATTATAACCACAACAAAACAAAAGAAAACACATTCAAATAAGAAAAGAAAATGTGTATCGAAACAAAAGAAAGAAACAAGTGTGAAAGCTTGTGAAAGAAGCACATCAAACTATCTCATATTGTACAGCCGAAGTCAACAAGTATAAACAAATGAAGACATAAAAAATATATTCAAGTTTGAACAAAAGACTTTAGAAAATAAAATAAGCAAAGTTGTATGACATCAATTAATGCAAGCCAAAGTTTATCATCTCAGCCACCAACGAATATCTATCAGCCTCCAATTTGAGATAAAAATCTCTGGCCAAAGTATAAACAAAGAATTTCCAATACATAACACATAATAACACCCTGTAACTCATTTTTCCTATATATCAAGCTTCCTCAATTCAGTCTCGTCCCTTCAGAGCTGTGTAAAAATCTGAAGTAACTTCTTAAATTTAAACAAAAAGCTTCAACTTAAACAACAATCTAAACCAACTCAAACCAGAGATTCAAGAGAGGTTTCCACTCAACAGTTCAAAGTTTATTCAAATAGCAGTTTCTCAGGCTGATTCAAAAAAAAGATATTTTCTGTTCATTTTCTCTGGAAAAACAAGGTAAGTAAACATCACCTTTAAATCCTTATAGTTATGTTATGAAATTTTGGCAGGAAAGTGTATCAGTTCATAGTTGATGTATATATGTGTGTATGCATGTCTTTGTTTGGTTATAGGAGCCTCTGTTCTTGTTTATAGACACAAAACCTAATCAAAATTCAAATTCTCTTTCCCTAATCCCTTATAGGTTATGTTGTATAAAGGAATTAGGTTTGAATTAACTAGATCTTAGTTTTAAAAATATTTTTAAGTTTAAATAAATAGAAATATTGTCTGGAAGAATAAAAGAGCAGAGGAACATTTGTTTATGTTAAAAATCAAATACAATGATTTGTCAATTCGTATATATAATCTGAATCCTCTAAGAATATTAGGATTTTTGAAATCAAAATCTCGATTTTTAGTTGAGTATTAAGGGTGCAGTTCGAAGATGATCAGAATATGATTTATGGGTTATTCCTGGTGATCGACGAACTCGGGATAGTCGGAGTTTCTGTCGAAGCTAGCTTGTCGATCTGGGATGTCGGAAAAAATACTCGAAGTAATTCCAGTTAACCGTGGCGTCAAGGGATAGTCGAACTAGGGTTTAAGCTTCAGTTTGTTCAACGAGGGTGACGCGGCAATCTCGTCGACTGTGGTGCATCGAGTTCGATCGCACCGAGGGGGATGGATTCGTGGTTGATCGGTGAAGGTATGGATGAAGGTTCGTGATCTTTGGTGGTCGACAATGACAGGTCGAGGTGATTTAAGTTGGTCGAGTTCTGTTCCAGTTTTGATCGAACATCTCGATCTCGATTTTGGGTTCGACTCGAAGTTTGGTTTGTCATAATCGAGTAGGGAGGTCGGGGTCGACTCGTTGGCGATGATGGGGTTGATCGGAGTCGCTCCGATTACGTGTACATGTGCACGAATATCATCGGTATTAGGTGGTTGTCGAAGATCGAGGAAGAAGAAAATGGCTCGAGTTCGAGCATGAGAAAACGGAGGATCGACTCGAAGAAAATTTGAATATGCGTTGCTCGGGGATTTTTATGGGTTGGCTCGGGTTGTTGCTCGAGTATTCCTGACGTTGGCTTGGATTTTTATGATAACAAGTTTTAAAATTTAAACTAAGTCAAGTTTAAAACCATTTCTTAACCAATTCTTTTGTAACAACCCATATTTTTATGGATCGAAACATCGTAAAACAGTTATTATCAGACTGTTAGTATTGTTAAGTCATCCAGAGTTTAGGTCGACTAGAGCTTAGGTTGTCTGGAGGGTAAGTCGTGTGATGGTTTAGGTTGTGGGGTAGGTTAGGTCGAGTGAACGACCTAAGAGATAGGAGCGACCTATAGAATTTGGCGACCTAAGGATTTTGGTTTAGGTCATAGTGGTTTAGGTCGTATGAGAGTTTGGAGCGCCATAAGGAAGTTGGCGAGTTAAGGAGTTAACGACCTAAGAGTTGGCGACCTAAGGGTTAGTAACCTACAGTAGTTAGCGACCTAGTGGTTAGCGACCTAAGAGCTAACAGTATAAGAGTTAGCGAGTTAGCGTAGTTAGGTCGTGAGCGACCTAAGGTGTTAGGTCGTATCTTAGCTAAGTTAGTTAGGTCGTGTGTGTGTTAGGTCGCAGGTGTGTTAGGTCGTAGAAGCGATCTGTGTTAGGTCGCTAGGCTGCATCTTTGTTAGGTCGTAGGTTGTATGGATGCGTTGATCTGCTAAGTCGTTAGGTCGTAGGTCGTATGGATGCATTGATCTGCTAAGTCGTTAGGTCGTAGGTCGTATGGATGCGTTGATCTGCTAAGTCGTTAGGTCTTAGGTCGTATGGATGCATTGATCTGCTAAGTCGTTAGGTCGTAGGTCGTATGGATGCGTTGATCTGCTAAGTCGTAGGTCGTATGGATAAGCTGATCTGCTTAGTCGTTAGGTCGTAGGTCGTAGAAGCGCATTTGTTAGGTCGTGGGTTTTTTTAGGTCGTAGGTTCTTAGGTCGTGGACGACCTAATTCCGAGCGAACGACCTAAGGAGGATTCAGCCTATAAATAGGAGGGTTCCTCTTCATTTTTGGGATCCGGATTTCGAAGCGACGAAGTGCTGCCATTTTGAGAGCTCGAGTTCTACACTTCTTCACTTCTTTTCTCCACTTTAATCTTGTGATTCCTTCCATCCAAATCGAAGATCCAAGAGCCTAGATTGAAGATCTTCATCCATCAAAGAGAGATTTCATCGTTTGAAGCGGATTTGTGATAGATCGAGTTAGATCCTTCGCTGTCTAGATCTGTAGTGTGTTGCTTTTGAGGTGTTTAGGTGATTTGGTGAGTGGTGATTATCTCTCACACGGATCCAAAGGAGTATATCAGATCGTTGGTTTGATTTGGTGTTAAATTAGTGATTTCCATGCATTTCCGTAAACTTAAGCATAGATCCATTGTTCATGATGATTTGACATCCATTTTATTTCATGTTAACCTATGAAAATTCATTCATCAAGTTATAGGGATATTGCTCATGTTTTCATACTTGTTAGATTTAGACTCTTTATTTACAGGATTGCCATTATCGTTATAATTGTTTATTAGATCATGTTTGAATGTTTGATTACTTGGATTAATGATTGACTTAATTGATTGTTATGAATTAGTTGATTGATGATTTGATTTAGACAAGATGGTCGAAGATGATTCAGAAGCTAAGGGAAAGGCTCTTGAATTGGGAAAGCTGCTCGTGGCATATGTAGCGGATGATGAAGCTCATATGGATAGATTTGATGATGATGATGTTGAGATGAGGCTTTGCTAGGATGTGATGAAGCAAGGCATGATATGAGATAGACTTGGTCTAATCCAGATGGGATCATTCCAAGCATGTTGATAACTCGGTGAAATGGTTCGAGTTTGAGGATAATGGTTTGCTCGAGAGGCGCTTGAGCTAGTATGGAAATAGTCGTCGAGGAGGATGACTAGAAGGATGAGATCTCATCGTTGTCGAAGGTTCTAGCATGCTCAAAGCAAGAGTACGTTGGGCAGATTCGATAGTCCCTAAAGGCTACTGATTGGTAGTCGAGTACTCTAGGCAGATTCGATAGTCCTAGGCACGGGTTTTGACGACGTGCGGAGTTATGTCTAGAACCGGGGTTTCCATTAGCCCTTGACGGACGGATGAAAGAATGAGCCGGTCATTCAATTAACGATGATATCGAAGCAATGATAACAGTGATAGCCAGAGTCATGGATGTTTGGTTGTATCGTCATTCGGTCTCAAGAGCGGTATTTTCTGGGTGCTTATCTGATCTTGGTTTAGGCCTTGGGGGTTTGTACTTGGAAAGCATCGCCCTTGACTCGAGTGATAATTGCTTTACTTTAAATTGTATGCTTTGCTATGTTTGCTTCTGCTTAGTGTGTGTCTGGGGGCTATCACTGTAGAAAGAGGTGGAGTGGGAGGGTTGGATTCCTATTCCTTTTTCCTTTATGATCTTTTGGTATGTTGTTAGTTAATTTACCGCTCACTAAGACTGCTGTCTGACTCAAGGCTTTATGTTTTAACTCTTATTGCCTTAGGCTGTTCGTCCATTTTGGGACGGGCAGACTAGGTAAGCAGGTGACAGGTGCTGTTCTTGTTTTCCACGATGCTGATGACGAAGACAAGCTGAAGGATTGCATATTATTTCTTACTATATGTACTGGATGTTCCACTGCTTGTATATTCTCTGAGTGATATGTAGTGAGGCTTGTTGTATTGACTATTCAGATGTTTGTATTCGACTATTATGAAGCTTAATTGATGAGATTCATTTGTGAAGCTTTACTATATATGTTCTCTATTGTATTTTATCCATGCGCTGTGAGTAATACGATAGATTCTGCTGTTATATTTCACCCTGACAATCGTCCATGGCTGCCTGGCACACTTTACAGCGCACTATCTCTAGGTTCAGTGCGGGGGTCATGGGCGGTCGTCACATTTGGTATCAGAGCTTTGGTTAATCGATTTTACCCAACGCTCGTTGACGTAATTACGTATGAGAGACGTAATTGTATTTTGATGGATGATTACTATATATAATATAGTATCTTAGAATGATTTGAATCCCTTATGCAGTTGTTTCTCAAGGTGTATTAATCATTCCTTTTTATAGATATTAAGGATGAGTCGAAGAGGGAGACCAGCTGATAGGGAAGGCCGTGATGCTGAGGGGACTGCTGATTATGCAGCTATGTTCGAAGCTATGATGACTTCGATCATGAGAAGGATACCAGTTCCGGGGACAGCAGTTGATGTTGGAGTTCAAGTCCAAACTCCGAAACCAGTGGATTTTGCTAAGTTGTGTAAAGACTATACTGCTCTTGGAGGGAAGGTTTTCTTGGGGACAGAATCAACCATTGAAGTCCAGAGGTGGATAGATGCTTGTAGAAGGATCTTTGGTGATTTGGGAATCGATGATGCAACTAAAAGGAAGCTTGCATCAAGACAGCTTCAAGGGAGAGCTTCTGACTGGTGGAACTCTATCACCATTGATACTCCGGAGGAAGAGATTACTTGGGAGCAATTCCAAGCCAGATTTGAAGCCAAGTTCATTTCTATAGCTCAGAAGTCTATTCTGTTCAAGAAGTTTGTGGAGCTCAAGCAAGGTGGAAGACCAGTTCTTGAGTATGTTTCTGAGTTTGAAGCTTTGTCCAAGTATGCCCGGTCGTATATTGAATCTTCGTATCAGAAGAACGAGAAGTTTGTAACGGGCTTGGACAGTTATCTTGGGAGGCAGTTGGTGGATCATTTGGACGATCCATTTGAGAAGCTAGTAGAGAAAGCTCTCAGGCATGAGAATCTGTTTCCTAAGGAAAGGTCTGTTGTTGCTGTGACCAAGGAAGAAACTAAACCACAGCAGGGTGGAAACAAGAAGAGGAAGCAGCAGCAGCAGAAGGGTAAGGATGGCCAGAAGAAGCCGAAGGGCGAAGTGACCTGCTACAATTGTCAGCAGAAGGGCCATTTCTCCAGAGATTGCAAGAATCCGAAGGTGCCGGTGAAGTGCCACAACTGTGACAAGCTGAGGCATGTTAGGAGGAATTATCCAGAACCGCGGAAGAACAAGCAGATTGTGCAAGCTTATGCTTTGGGAGCTGTTCCATCATCTTCGAAAGCTCCTACCGTTGAAGAGAAAGGAAAGAGTGTAGTGGTTCAAGGTACTCTTTTCCTATGTGGTGTTCCAGTTAGAGTGCTATTTGATACTAGGGCGTCGCATTCGTTTGTTTGTAATGAGCTTGTAGGCCGGTTGGGTTTAGAACCGGATATCGTTGATAGGCCATTGGTTGTGACTAATCCAGTTGGGGGTTCGTCTTGTTTGTGTATGTTATGCCGTGGTCTGATTGTATCGAGTCATGATTGCTCTTTTGTTTGTGATTGTTTTGTTCTGAACTTTGCGGGGTTTGGAATTATTTTGGGTATGGACTGGCTTAGGAAGTATGCGACAAAGGTTGATTGTGATAGGTTGGAGGTGACAGTCGAGAATGTGGAGGGGCGAAAGATTGTGATACGATGTAAGCATGAAGAAGGCGTCTTCATGAGCTTCATGTATTCGCTGGTTGTTCCACGGGATGGACTGTCATCTGTGCCAATCTCTAAAGGATTTGAGGATGTCTTTGACGAGGTCAAAGGGTTACCGCCGCATAGAGAGATCCAGTTTCGTATAGATCTAGTTGAAGGATCCAGACCTGTTGTGATGCCTCTTAGGCGGATGGCGCCTAGGGAACAACAGGAGTTGAAGGTGCAGGTTGATGACCTTTTACGGAAAGGATTCATTTGGCGTAGTGTGTCCGAATGGGGTGCACCAGTTGTGTTCGCAACCAAAGCAGATGGATCGTTGAGGTTTTGCGTGGATTATCGTGAGATGAATAAGGTGGCTAAGAAGAACAAGTATCCATTGCCGAGAATCGATGACTTGTTTGATCGGCTTCATGAAGCTAAGGTGTTTTCTCAGATGGATTTGGCAATGGGATTTCACCAGTTAAGAGTGGCTAAGGATAGTGTGCCGAAGACTGCTTTTAGGACACCATCCGGTTTCTTTGAGTGGCTGGTAATGCCGTTTGGATTGACTAATGCGCCAGCATATTTTGTGGATCTTATGAATAGAGTGTTCAGAGATCAGTTGAGCAAGTTCGTACTAGTGTTCGTGGATGATATTCTGATTTATTCCAGAACTGAAGAAGAGCACAAGACGCACTTGCGTATTGTTTTGGAAATCTTACGGAAACATCAGCTGAAGGCTAAGTTTTCGAAGTGTCACTTCTGGAAGAGTGAAGTGAGGTTCTTAGGCCATATTATTTCTGGAAATGGAATAGCGGTTGATTCCGCTAAGGTGGCAACAATCCAGGATTGAGTTAGACCTAAGAATGCATCGGATGTGAGAAGTTTTCTTGGATTAGCAGGATATTATCGTCGATTTATCAAAGACTTCTCCAAGGTGGCTGCA
This sequence comes from Allium fistulosum, assembly GCA_030737815.1. Classification (NCBI taxonomy): domain Eukaryota; kingdom Viridiplantae; phylum Streptophyta; class Magnoliopsida; order Asparagales; family Amaryllidaceae; genus Allium; species Allium fistulosum. Next base: position 1,533,220,146 of record CM060903.1, on the reverse strand, counting down.
CCATTGACAAGATTGACGAAAAAGAACCAAGTGTTCAGATGGGATGATATGTGTGAGCAAGCTTTCAGAATCCTGAAAGACCGACTGCCAAGTGCTCCTGTTTTGACTATTCCAAGTGGGAATGATGAGATGGTAGTTTACACTGACGCATGTGGTACTGGACTTGGAGCAGTGCTGATGCAGAAGGGTAAAGTTGTTGCGTATGCAAGTCGACAACTGAAGCCGCATGAAAGGAATTATCCGACTCATGATTTGGAGCTAGCGGCGATTGTTTTTGCTCTGAAGATGTGGAGACATTATCTATTGGGAGTTCGATTCGAGTTGTTTACGGATCATAAGTCATTGAAGTATCTTTTCTCCCAAAAGGATTTGAATCTTCGGCAGCAACGATGGCTAGAGTTTTTGGCATCATATGATTTTGGTATAGCCTATACTCCGGGAAAGGGTAACGCAGTGGCAGATGCGTTAAGTCAAAGACATGCAGGATTGGGAGTCATGTTTTCAGAATGGAAGAGCCTCGAGTATTTAGCTGGATTTGACTTCAGGCCTAGATGTGAATTGGAACCTGAGATGTTGGCAAACTTATCAATAAGACCGACTCTTGTGGAAAGAATTGGCGAGAGTCAAAAGCGAGATGATAAGCTTGTCAAGGTTATCCGTGATTTGGAATCTGGATTAGACCCAGAAAAGGATAAAGGATTCGAGGTCGATCGAGAGGGTTGGCTTCGGAAGCAAGGACGACTAGTTGTTCTCGATATCGATGAATTGAGGAATGAAGTTCTGAGGGAAAGTCATCACTCGAAGTTGACAATTCATCCAGGTGGAAACAAGATGTATCGGGATATGAAGAGAACCTATTACTGGGAAGGTATGAAGAAGGATGTTGGAAATTTTATTTCCAAATGTATGAACTACCAGTTGGTAAAAGCCGAGCAGAAGAAGCCAAGTGGATTGCTTCAGCCGTTAGAAGTTCCTACATGGATGTGGGAGCAAATATCGATGGATTTTATTGATGGGTTACCTAGAACCAGAACGGGAAATGAAGGGATTTGGGTCATCGTAGATCGTCTGACTAAGAGTGCAAGATTCATTCATGTTCGATCGTCAAGGACTGCATCAAAGTTGGCTGAGTTGTATGTTAAGTGGATAGTTCGATTCCATGGTATTCCAAAGAGTATAGTGAGCGATCGAGACCCATTGTTCACTAGTGGATTTTGGAAGAGCTTCCAAGAAGTTTTGGGAACCGAGTTGTGTTTGAGTACAGCTTATCATCCCCAAACAGATGGTCAGACCGAGAGAGTCAATCGAACTTTGGAAGATCTCCTTAGAGCTTGTGTTTTGGATTTCGGAGGATCATGGGAAGATCATCTTCATTTGGTGGAATTTTCGTATAATAACAGTTACCAATCAAGCATTGGTATGGCACCGTATGAGGCATTGTATGGAAGACCGTGTAACTCTCCTACATGTTGGTTAGAAACAGGAGAAAAGTTGATACTTGGGCCAGATATGATTCGACAGACTTCGAATTACATAGAGATCATTCGGCAACGAATGAAGGCAGCCAAAGACCGACAGAAAAGTTATGCCGATAAGCGTCGTAAGGATTTGGAATTCGATGTAGGTGATATGGTTTTTGTGAAGATTTCTCCACCGAAGAATGTTATTCGATTCGGGAAGAAAGGGAAATTGACTCCGAGATTTGTTGGACCATTCCCGATCATCGAGCGAATTGGAAAGCTCGCCTACCGATTGGAGTTACCAGAGAAGATGTCGGGTGTGCACAATGTTTTTCATGTCTCGTATCTACGGAAGTATGTGCACGACTCGAATACAGTGGTTTCTGCTGATAGCTATGAAGATTTCGAAGTTGATCCAGTCGATAAGAGACCTCGTAAGCCGCTTCGTGTTGTGGAAACCGACACGAAACAGCTTAGGAGGAAGGTAGTTAAGTTGCTCAAGATACAATGGAGTGATGATGATAACGACTATACATGGGAGGTGGAAGAGAGGATGAAGGCAGCTCATCCTGAACTCTTCAAGGTATGGCCCTAAGGTGTCGTGTCATCTAACGACATTGTAACTTGTTCTAGTTTTAGAATTCTGCATGCTAAGTTAGAATTGGATGCATGGTTTGTTGATTGCTATGGATGGTAGGCATGCAGAATAGTCTTTGATTGCTCTGGTTGTTTGGAATTTCGGGGGCGAAATTCCTAAGGGGGAGAGAATGTAACGACCCGTATTTTTACGGATCGAAACATCGTAAAACAGTTATTATCAGACTGTTAGTATTGTTAAGTCGTCCAGAGTTTAGGTCGACTAGAGCTTAGGTTGTCTGGAGGGTAAGTCGTGTGATGGTTTAGGTTGTGAGGTATGTTAGGTCGAGTGAACGACCTAAGAGATAGGAGCGACCTATAGAATTTGGCGACCTAAGGATTTTGGTTTAGGTCGTAGTGGTTTAGGTCGTATGAGAGTTTGGAGCGACCTAAGGAAGTTGGCGAGTTAAGGAGTTAACGACCTAAGAGTTGGCGACCTAAGGGTTAGTAACCTACAGTAGTTAGCGACCTAGTGGTTAGCGACCTAGCTAAGAGATAACGGTATAAGAGTTAGCGAGTTAGCGTAGTTAGGTCGTGAGCGACCTAAGGTGTTAGGTCGTATCCTAGCTAAGTTAGTTAGGTCGTGTGTGTGTTAGGTCGCAGGTGTGTTAGGTCGTAGAAGCGATTTGTGTTAGGTCGCTAGGCTGCATCTTTGTTAGGTCGTAGGTCGTATGGATGCGTTGATCTGCTAAGTTGTAACGACCCGATATTTTGGACCATTCACATCCATTATAAGTGTATAGATAGACACTCATGCCGGAGTTGAATTGCTCAAAATACCGCGTTGTTAATTTAAATTTGGCAAAACTCAACATATGCAGTAAATGAATCAATCACAGAATCACAGCCACAGAGTAATACAATAATACGCAGCGGAAATAGATAAAATAGTAGTTCATGAAGCTACTATATAAACAACAGAGTTGAAAATAAAATACAACAGAATATCTCAAATACAGTGAAGTCTTCAGTACGAATAGACGACCTCTCTGAACAAATCAACCGGAAGCTGAAAGCTGAATCGATGGTTGGATCTCCAAACGAAGCTCCAAACTCCAAAGGTGAGTCTCAATTGCTGTATCACTCGGTCTGACCCGAGCGTAAAGCAAACACAAAACACTCGAGTCAGGATTAACATTCTTATACTAATAAATCCAACTCAAGTGAAATATCAATTGAAATACAAGTAACTTAAAGGATGTTTGGGATAACCATCCTCTAAGGATCTTCAGAACTATCTACAAGGTGGAAATATACATTATAACACCGTGGTCGTTTCAATTTAATTTATACTTCAAAACCCAAATATCATTTCATTTCAAATATAACTATTTTCCAAGATAGTATATATATTAATTAATTTATAAAGTAAAGCATTTAAAATTTCCTCAAGTCTCACAAATCGATTCAAATTAACTCAAATTTCAAATTCAAATTTATTTAAAGCTCGTTTCCTCAATTCAATTCAGTTCTAAATATACCATTTAAATTTTTAATATATTTCAAAGCTTTAATATTCAACATTTCAAAGTTAAATTTAACAGTTTCATATAGCTCTTGATTTAACTTTATTATTATTTAATCAGGGAATATTCACTTAATGAATTCAATATCATTTAACTAGCCTTAAATTTCATTTTTCTAATTATTTCCTTAAATTTATTTAAATAAGAAATATTCATTAAATTATTTAAATCAAACTCAAGTTATAAATCATATCTTAAATCCCAATTTCAATAAGTTTTAAATCGGTTTAATTAAATAAAATTCTTTACTAAATTCCAATTTATCTTCCCAACCTTAACTTATTCAAATTATTACTGAAATCTATTTTGAAACATAAATTTAAATACTCAACCATATTATATGTATTTAATCAATCATTTCCATTTATATAATAATTTAAGGCTCAACATTTTAAACTATATATTTCTTTCCAAACCATAGAATTCATTTTCAAAATATTTATATATATGGACCAACGGTGTCAGTATATATATTTGTCATATGGTTAAGTGATACGGATATTTATCATTTCAATCCGAAATTTAAATGTATACGGGTAGATATCATTTCGACCCGTAATCCCAATTTCAATTCAAATGAAAATCGCTTGGGTTTATCATTTCAACCCATAACGAAATTGTCCTATTCTAAAGTCCGTTCGGGTATGTATCATTTCAACCCATAGTGATTTCTATACTAATAGGGAACTTGCAGAGTGATGACAGATATAGAAATAATATAACAGACATAGATATATCATCAAAAACAATATAATATAAACAACAGGATATGGTGTCATATCCCACAGGTGAACAGTTACAGATCATAACATATATAACAATTTAAATAACTACAACAGCATATTTCAATTGTCGTTTCAATTGAAATCAAATTTAATCAATATAAAACGTTAAATCGTGAGTGATTACTCACCTTTCGTGGCTAGAGGAGTTTGACACAGAACAAACTACGAATTCAAGCACGAATTCCAAAGCAGGGCAAGATTGGCACGAATTCGATAGAGCTGATAAATATGAACCGACGAGAAAATCAGTTTGATAGAAACAAAAATATACTATTATTATTAATAAAATTTCCTTAGACAAATATTCAATTTTAAATACATACATTAATTTAAAAAGAAATAATCAAATATCCAATGTCTATATTTCTAAATATCAACATAAATAACCATATTATATTATAATACATACCGAAACAAAGAAAATCAATATATATGCAGATCACTAAAATTACAGTATATAATTCCAACAAGTCACAGGATTCTTATATATACTTTATATATCCTAACATATAAAACCAACATGTAACATGCATATTTATAACTGTTATATGACTCACAGATACATACTCTTTACTAAAATAAAATAATATATTTTACAGTAACCTATATATACAAGATTATATACAGTACTGGTATACTATTGTAAAAACATATAGATATAGATATAAACTGTCAAATATACTTATATACCAACCTAATTTAAGATTTTGTACTATCTATAACTTAAAACTTTATAACTGTATAACATATACACCTATAAACTTATATAAACTAACAAATGCATATACTAACACCGTTATAAAGTCTGTAAACTTATATATATATATGTATTAACATTTTAACTATTCCTGTCTATAATGATATATATATAGACTTATATATACAACAACGGTATATACACACAAAAAAAAATATGCAGACTTCCAACAATATAAACATGCTTTCAAAAATACGTATGCGAAACCACTCTTATAATATATTTCAAAACAATGCTAATGTACATTAACACAGTACAAAAAAAAACATTTTGAAACTATAATTATATATATATTCTGAAGCTTAATAAAACTGCATCCATCTTATTTCATGTAACTCAAGTGTATATATATAACAACATAGATATATGTAACTAACATACTATAAGATTAGGATATAAGTAAAGTTCTGGAATACGTATTATATGTATCAATATATCCATAGCCGAAAAACAATTATATACATAAATATATATAGACATTATCAATATACTTACATATGTAGATATAATTATTTTAGAACATAACATATTTCTTTACTGTTATATATAAATAAACAAAAGCTAATCACAAATAATATATACCGTTTCATACCAAAGCAAGGAGAAAGCTTGAAGTGATGGGTCTGCGAGCACTGGCAGGAGAAAAGGGGTGACGTTTAGTGGAAGTATGGTGTGGTGACGAAGCCGTGAAGGGTGGAGCGTGGGGTCGTGTGCGGTGGCGTGAGCAAGGAGAGGGGATTGGAGCTGTTATCGGTCATGGGTTTCAGTTTTCAGGGTTTGGCGAGGAAGTGTGGACATGAGACTGTGAAGGTTACGTGGTAGGCAGAGCATAGGCCCAAGGGAGTGAATGTAAGAGGTGGAGGATCGGCAACGAACAGGCCGAGTATGGGAGAGAATGAGGCGAGGTCAGGTGGTGGAGGGATGCCGTGGGCAGTAGCTAGTTAGGCGAAGGGATGGGAGGAGCGAAGTGGGAGAGTGGAGATGGTGGGTTGGAGACTGCAGACGTGTGGGTGGGGAAGATAGCAGGGGAAAGGAGAAGGTAACAAAATAAAAAAAAGAACCGTGAGAATGCAAAGAAGAGAATGGGAAGATGGAAGGCAGTGAATATAAAAAGGCAGAGAACAATATGCAGAGATAAATGCATTAGAAAGTGAACCGTTCAAATGAATACAACTTATACCAATTCATACGTTTAGATTTTCAAAAATAGTATGGAACGGAAATGGTCACCCTGGAATTAAGCTGGAAGATTAAAGCAATTGATGGTTGCTTGGATACCACGGTTACAGTTTAAAAAGGGCAAAGAGAAATAAAAAGTCACGGATTCGGTACCGATACAATATATAGTTTGATTGTTTTCGTCGTGTACCGGACCCCAAACACAGAAATGAATATACCGTTAAGATCAACACGATGAGATGATCAAAACGGTACACAGATATCAATGGTACGATCGTCCGATCAAAAGTCAATAATCGGTACCAAAAAATGCTGCTACTTTACCAGAAATAAGATAAACGGAGCAGTATAAGTCCAAATTTGGAAAAACGAATTTCGCAGTCTGATTCAGAATGATCTGAATAAATTTTCTCCTGTTGACATATTTTGGTTTCGGAAAACTTTTAAATTCACTGTTATTAACCGGTTTGATTTGAAATGAAATTTCACAGGAAAACAAACTTCAATATTATCCGATGAAAATTTACCAGTTGCTATATTAAAATAGACGTATTCCAAATAATAAATTTTTATTTTCAAATTTTATTGTTTAAAATTTCACAAATTTCCATTTAAATATAACCTTTTAAAACCATTAAATTTTACGGGTCATTACACTCTCCCCCACTCAAAACTTTTCGTCCCCGAAAAGAAAGGAGGTAGAAGAATAGAAACAACCAGACAGAAAAGATAGATTGAAAGTCAAGATTAAACAATAAATTTGAACTATATAAATTTTACTTAAAATTTTAAAACTTCATTAGCAATTCAATTATCTTATATACTTTAAAACCTTTCAAAAAAAAAATCCATTTGCAAAATTTCTTGCTTCTTTTTTTAAATACCATTTATGTTTAAATAACACCTTTATAAAGGTATGAAAACTATTCCAAGACAATTATACATTATTACTTATTTTTACAAAGAAGCTATTAAATCCATAATTCATAAATTTATTAATTTATCTCAAGATACTTTTCAACATTATTAATAAATCAATAATCATTTCTTTAAATAAGTTGTATTTAATTAATAACTTCTAAAATATTAACACTATAACTTTCTATTAATAACACTATTTTTTTTATATATATTAAACCATATAGTATATAAATAAACAATACTTAAAAAGGATATAGTCAACAAGGAGAAGACGGAGGATTTGGAAAAGCAGAATATAGGTGAATAAATAAAACTGAGCAGATAAGGTAGATTTAAGGAATAGTATCGGGCACGAATAATTAATTTAGAACCATAAGAATTTCAATTTCAAATATTAATACAGAATTTCTTTGTTGAAAATACCTTTATAATAAAATGCCTTTATATCGAAACAAATTTCCTTACGAAAATACTTTTATAACTCGATGTCTTAACAAGTTTATCCTCGTTCCTGTAGACTCTGGTAGTGCGTTGATCAGGCGCAAAACTAGAATTCTCCAGGTACTTGGTAGACCTGTTTCAACACCCAGTGAAAATACTGGAAAACTTTTGAAAACAGATATGGAAAGTACAATCCAATCAAAACAAACAAAACCTTTGTCTAACCATGGTTCGCAGATACACAATGGTTACGCCTGGTTCCCCCAGGAAACAATCCATATCCGTAAGCTTTCTCAGCCCTGCGAGTTACGCCATGATGACTAGTAGAATGCAGGATACACAATGGTTACGCCTGGATCCCCCAGGAAACAATCCGTACCCCCAGGCAAGACTCAGCCAAGCATTTGCGCTACTATTCGCGACCTACACAGATTGCAGGATACACAATGGTTACGCCTGGATCCCCCAGGAAACAATCCGTACCCCTAGGCAAGACTCAGCCAGGCAGTTGCGCTATGCAGTCACGAGAGAACAATAAGACCATGGGTAACGCCATGGAATTCGAAGGACACTCGAGTATCATATCCGGAAAACCAAAAATCAGAGAGAATAATATCGATAGAATGAATCCAAGATGTGGCCACAAATCGGATATCAAGCAGAAGGCACTTTCCATATCTTTACTTCGAAAATATGTATCATATAGTACCTTTTCAAATCACTTTCAAATATCGTACTTATATAAAATCCATTATATATAAGATTTAATTTTCAAATCAAATACTTTCCAAAATCAATAGTATATCAAATCATACTTATATAGACTTCAATTATATAAGATTTCACTTTCAAATTGATTACCTTTTCAAATCTATAGTTTTCGAATCAATTTCATACTCATACAAATCAATTTTATATAAGTTCGACAACTCCCAAATCAAGTGTTTGGTAACATAAGGTTCTCAGATTTCAATTAGTTTCAATATCAGTTCAATTTCAAAATCATATACAATTTCACCAAATTATTTCTTCTCAAATTAATTATCTTTTAGTTTCAAAGTTTCCAAAATAGTAGGTTTAGAAAATAAATCCAAATTTCCAAATCAATAATTTAAGTCAACCAATCCATTTCCAAAAATATTTTCAAAATCATCTTATACTTATGTAAGGTCCATCTTATATAAGGATCAATATTTTCAAAATAAATTTCGCTGTATGAAGAGCCATATGGGATTTGAATATCTTTGCTTTTATGGGTTATATATCTTTGTAATTTAAACTGGAAATTTTCTTCTTCTTTTTTTTAGTAAGCAAAGATATTCTAACTCGACAGCTTTCAATTTCAGCGTCAAAATATATCAATGATATTAGAATATAAGACGTACATACGTCATCATTCGCAAAATCACATTTGATCGCTCGCTCGATCACACAAGTTCGCTTTCGAACTAGTATTGTCCATTTGACTTCCCTAATGCGGATTTCGATATGGTTTCTCGACTAGAAGCCATCAGTCTCCTTGCATAGCCATATACTATGATAGAGAATTCTAGGATCAAGTCCAAAATCCATATCCAATATTCGCCGTCAAGAATCGAATGAAAAATCCTAACACGAAATGGTGTAATTCACCTCGAACTTGTGTACTCAACCAGGATCAAATTAATTATGCGAATAAAACAGCATACGTACAACTTACGTATCTATTCCAACTTGTTAAATATATAGTTTCATAAAGATGTTACCCAGTTAAAATATTTAAACTAAATCTTATTCAAAATATTCTGAAGACCAAATTCTTTTCAAAACATTTCAAATCTAAATTTCATATTAGGAAATTCAAAATAGCCTTATTTGTTTATTAACAAAACAGTTTCAGCTTATTTAAATCATATTATTACATATTTTAAACATACATATCAAACTTATATGCTTTACTTCAAAATTCTTAGCTTTTGAAAAGTTAACCTTGATTTGGAAGTGCTCGAACCTTCAAAATAGTCGAAGAAATCATATTTCAATCCAAGAGTTGGAAATCATAATTAAATCAGTAAATCAATTTCAAAAGACAGGTTTATATAAAATTCGAAAAACGAGGACTGAACACCGGCTTACTTCAAATCATTTCAAGTATATATATACATATATCTTTCGAATATCAAATCTTACTTCGGAATTTGAAATCAAAATGGTTTCACAAAATCACTCGCATAGCAAAGCTACTGAAGTGGCCTATCCCTCACTCTGAAACTCGAAAATCAATGTCGATGATGCGTGCACTCATCACCGAAATTATTTTCCAGCGACATAAGTGAGTTCTGGACTTCTATTTTCTCAAACTTCTTTTGAAATGTCTTTGAAATCATTCAGAACTTATTAAAATCATTTGAAACATTTCTTATTCGGAAAATACTTTTAAATCATATTATTATTATATATTTCAAAATCTTAAAGCCAATTTCAAAATACCGGAGTTCAATTCTCGAATTTCAAATTTAAAATCCTTTAGTTACAAATCACTTTTTTTATATAAATTAATTTCTTATATAACTTCAAAATTTCAAATCCTTTCAAAAATTCAAATTCTTATTTTTAAAAGGTATATAATCCTTATCGAAAACATTTTCACTTTTATATAGAATATAATCATACTTATAAAATTTCGATATATAAAACAATTTCCAAAATACGAATAAACTCGATTTTCAAAGGATGATTTAGGAATGGATTTCAACAAAGATAGAGATTCAAATTAGAGGAACTCTTAATCAAATAGAATTGTGATTTGAAGATAAGCTCGAACGAAGATGAGATAATTAAATTTCAAAATAGAAGATGAATATACTTATATAAATCGCGGATGACCTTAACCGGGTCAACCGTGACTTCAGGAACAAGATCGATGCAGAATTCCAAGAAAAATCAACATTCGATCGCAAGAGATAGCGGCATCTAAACCAAAGATATATAAATCTCCGGTGAATCAATGCCAAATGTAAAGGAGTTCCACCCCTTTACAAATCATTCAAAGATTGGCGAGATCGCCTATTCTTATAGAGATTATTCAAAGTGGAGTTATGGGATACTCCAGAATTAAAAGAATACAAATAGGGAGAGACAAGAATGAATTTTGGAACCGCAGGGACGTTCCAAAGTTCAAAGAAAATTCGAGTCAAAAGGAAGAGATTTAACTCGAACGAAAGTGATTCTGTAAATAAATTTACAATATCTGCTAAGTTTTGCCTAGAACCTGGCTCTGATACCAACTGTAACGACCCGATATTTTGGACCATTCACATCCATTATAAGTGTATAGATAGACACTCATGCCGGAGTTGAATTGCTCAAAATACCGCGTTGTTAATTTAAATTTGGCAAAACTCAACATATGCAGTAAATGAATCAATCACAGAATCACAGCCACAGAGTAATACAATAATACGCAGCGGAAATAGATAAAATAGTAGTTCATGAAGCTACTATATAAACAACAGAGTTGAAAATAAAATACAATAGAATATCTCAAATACAGTGAAGTCTTCAGTACGAATAGACGACCTCTCTGAACAAATCAACCGGAAGCTGAAAGCTGAATCGATGGTTGGATCTCCAAACGAAGCTCCAAACTCCAAAGGTGAGTCTCAATTGCTGTATCACTCGGTCTGACCCGAGCGTAAAGCAAACACAAAACACTCGAGTCAGGATTAACATTCTTATACTAATAAATCCAACTCAAGTGAAATATCAATTGAAATACAAGTAACTTAAAGGATGTTTGGGATAACCATCCTCTAAGGATCTTCAGAACTATCTACAAGGTGGAAATATACATTATAACACCGTGGTCGTTTCAATTTAATTTATACTTCAAAACCCAAATATCATTTCATTTCAAATATAACTATTTTCCAAGATAGTATATATATTAATTAATTTATAAAGTAAAGCATTTAAAATTTCCTCAAGTCTCACAAATCGATTCAAATTAACTCAAATTTCAAATTCAAATTTATTTAAAGCTCGTTTCCTCAATTCAATTCAGTTCTAAATATACCATTTAAATTTTTAATATATTTCAAAGCTTTAATATTCAACATTTCAAAGTTAAATTTAACAGTTTCATATAGCTCTTGATTTAACTTTATTATTATTTAATCAGGGAATATTCACTTAATGAATTCAATATCATTTAACTAGCCTTAAATTTCATTTTTCTAATTATTTCCTTAAATTTATTTAAATAAGAAATATTCATTAAATTATTTAAATCAAACTCAAGTTATAAATCATATCTTAAATCCCAATTTCAATAAGTTTTAAATCGGTTTAATTAAATAAAATTCTTTACTAAATTCCAATTTATCTTCCCAACCTTAACTTATTCAAATTATTACTGAAATCTATTTTGAAACATAAATTTAAATACTCAACCATATTATATGTATTTAATCAATCATTTCCATTTATATAATAATTTAAGGCTCAACATTTTAAACTATATATTTCTTTCCAAACCATAGAATTCATTTTCAAAATATTTATATATATGGACCAACGGTGTCAGTATATATATTTGTCATATGGTTAAGTGATACGGATATTTATCATTTCAATCCGAAATTTAAATGTATACGGGTAGATATCATTTCGACCCGTAATCCCAATTTCAATTCAAATGAAAATCGCTTGGGTTTATCATTTCAACCCATAACGAAATTCTCCTATTCTAAAGTCCGTTCGGGTATGTATCATTTCAACCCATAGTGATTTCTATACTAATAGGGAACTTGCAGAGTGATGACAGATATAGAAATAATATAACAGACATAGATATATCATCAAAAACAATATAATATAAACAACAGGATATGGTGTCATATCCCACAGGTGAACAGTTACAGATCATAACATATATAACAATTTAAATAACTACAACAGCATATTTCAATTGTCGTTTCAATTGAAATCAAATTTAATCAATATAAAACGTTAAATCGTGAGTGATTACTCACCTTTCGTGGCTAGAGGAGTTTGACACAGAACAAACTACGAATTCAAGCACGAATTCCAAAGCAGGGCAAGATTGGCACGAATTCGATAGAGCTGATAAATATGAACCGACGAGAAAATCAGTTTGATAGAAACAAAAATATACTATTATTATTAATAAAATTTCCTTAGACAAATATTCAATTTTAAATACATACATTAATTTAAAAAGAAATAATCAAATATCCAATGTCTATATTTCTAAATATCAACATAAATAACCATATTATATTATAATACATACCGAAACAAAGAAAATCAATATATATGCAGATCACTAAAATTACAGTATATAATTCCAACAAGTCACAGGATTCTTATATATACTTTATATATCCTAACATATAAAACCAACATGTAACATGCATATTTATAACTGTTATATGACTCACAGATACATACTCTTTACTAAAATAAAATAATATATTTTACAGTAACCTATATATACAAGATTATATACAGTACTGGTATACTATTGTAAAAACATATAGATATAGATATAAACTGTCAAATATACTTATATACCAACCTAATTTAAGATTTTGTACTATCTATAACTTAAAACTTTATAACTGTATAACATATACACCTATAAACTTATATAAACTAACAAATGCATATACTAACACCGTTATAAAGTCTGTAAACTTATATATATATATGTATTAACATTTTAACTATTCCTGTCTATAATGATATATATATAGACTTATATATACAACAACGGTATATACACACAAAAAAAAAATATGCAGACTTCCAACAATATAAACATGCTTTCAAAAATACGTATGCGAAACCACTCTTATAATATATTTCAAAACAATGCTAATGTACATTAACACAGTACAAAAAAAAACATTTTGAAACTATAATTATATATATATTCTGAAGCTTAATAAAACTGCATCCATCTTATTTCATGTAACTCAAGTGTATATATATAACAACATAGATATATGTAACTAACATACTATAAGATTAGGATATAAGTAAAGTTCTGGAATACGTATTATATGTATCAATATATCCATAGTCGAACAACAATTATATACATAAATATATATAGACATTATCAATATACTTACATATGTAGATATAATTATTTTAGAACATAACATATTTCTTTACTGTTATATATAAATAAACAAAAGCTAATCACAAATAATATATACCGTTTCATACCAAAGCAAGGAGAAAGCTTGAAGTGATGGGTCTGCGAGCACTGGCAGGAGAAAAGGGGTGACGTTTAGTGGAAGTATGGTGTGGTGACGAAGCCGTGAAGGGTGGAGCGTGGGGTCGTGTGCGGTGGCGTGAGCAAGGAGAGGGGATTGGAGCTGTTATCGGTCATGGGTTTCAGTTTTCAGGGTTTGGCGAGGAAGTGTGGACATGAGACTGTGAAGGTTACGTGGTAGGCAGAGCATAGGCCCAAGGGAGTGAATGTAAGAGGTGGAGGATCGGCAACGAACAGGCCGAGTATGGGAGAGAATGAGGCGAGGTCAGGTGGTGGAGGGATGCCGTGGGCAGTAGCTAGTTAGGCGAAGGGATGGGAGGAGCGAAGTGGGAGAGTGGAGATGGTGGGTTGGAGACTGCAGACGTGTGGGTGGGGAAGATAGCAGGGGAAAGGAGAAGGTAACAAAATAAAAAAAAGAACCGTGAGAATGCAAAGAAGAGAATGGGAAGATGGAAGGCAGTGAATATAAAAAGGCAGAGAACAATATGCAGAGATAAATGCATTAGAAAGTGAACCGTTCAAATGAATACAACTTATACCAATTCATACGTTTAGATTTTCAAAAATAGTATGGAACGGAAATGGTCACCCTGGAATTAAGCTGGAAGATTAAAGCAATTGATGGTTGCTTGGATACCACGGTTACAGTTTAAAAAGGGCAAAGAGAAATAAAAAGTCACGGATTCGGTACCGATACAATATATAGTTTGATTGTTTTCGTCGTGTACCGGACCCCAAACACAGAAATGAATATACCGTTAAGATCAACACGATGAGATGATCAAAACGGTACACAGATATCAATGGTACGATCGTCCGATCAAAAGTCAATAATCGGTACCAAAAAATGCTGCTACTTTACCAGAAATAAGATAAACGGAGCAGTATAAGTCCAAATTTGGAAAAACAAATTTCGCAGTCTGATTCAGAATGATCTGAATAAATTTTCTCCTGTTGACATATTTTGGTTTCGGAAAACTTTTAAATTCACTGTTATTAACCGGTTTGATTTGAAATGAAATTTCACAGGAAAACAAACTTCAATATTATCCGATGAAAATTTACCAGTTGCTATATTAAAATAGACGTATTCCAAATAATAAATTTTTATTTTCAAATTTTATTGTTTAAAATTTCACAAATTTCCAGTTAAATATAACCTTTTAAAACCATTAAATTTTACGGGTCGTTACATAAGTCGTTAGGTCGTAGGTCGTATGGATGCGTTGATCTGCTAAGTCGTTAGGTTGTAGGTCGTATGGATGCGTTGATCTGCTAAGTCGTTAGGTCGTAGGTCGTATGGATGCACTGATCTGCTTAGTCGTTAGGTCGTAGAAGCACATTTGTTAGGTCGTGGGTTTTTTTAGGTCGTGGGTTTTTTTAGGTCGTGGACGACCTAATTCCGAGCGAACGACCTTAGGGGGATTCAGCCTATAAATAGGTGGGTTCCTCTTCATTTTTGGGATCCGGATTTCGAAGCGACGAAGTGCTGCCATTTTGAGAGCTCGAGTTCTACACTTCTTCACTTCTTTTCTCCACTTTAATCTTGTGATTCCTTCCATCCAAATCGAAGATCCAAGAGCCTAGATTGAAGATCTTCATCCATCAAAGAGAGATTTCATCGTTTGAAGCGGATTTGTGATAGATCGAGTTAGATCCTTCGCTGTCCAGATCTGAAGTATGTTGCTTTTGAGGTGTTTAGGTGATTTGGTGAGTGGTGATTATCTCTCACACGGATCCAAAGGAGTATATCGGATCGTTGGTTTGATTTGGTGTTAAATTAGTGATTTCCATGCATTTCCGTAAACTTAAGCATAGATCCATTGTTTATGATGATTTGACATCCATTTTATTTCATGTTAACCTATGAAAATTCATTCATCAAGTTATAGAGATATTGCTCATGTTTTCATACTTGTTAGATTTAGACTCTTTATTTACAGGATTGCCATTATCGTTATAAAAGTATAGGATAAATACATTGGATAAGATTTAATAACAAATTAGAATCTAGAGATTCATTTATATTACCAAATGAATATTAAAAACAATTAGTATTAAATCTATAAGTAAATAAATTGAGATGGAGATAAATATAAAAATACATAAGATAAATTTTAGAAAATATATATAGTAAAACAAATTAGTTAAATTTAAACAATATATTCATTTATATTACGAGATTATAAATTTTAAACAAAATAAATTATAACCACAACAAAACAAAAGAAACACATTCAAATAAGAAAAGAAAATGTGTATGCAAACAAAAGAAAGAAACAAGTGTGAAAGCTTGTGAAAGAAGCACATCAAACTATCTCATATTGTACAGCCGAAGTCAACAAGTATAAACAAATGAAGACATCAAAAATATATTCAAGTTTGAACAAAAGACTTTAGAAAATAAAATAAGCAAAGTTGTATGACATCAATTAATGCAAGCCAAAGTTTATCATCTCAACCACCAACGATTATCTATCAGCCTCCAATTTGAGATAAAAATCTCTGGCCAAAGTATAAACAAAGAATTTCCAGTACATAACACATAATAACACCCTGTAACTCATTTTTCCTATATATCAAGCTTCCTCAATTCAGTCTCGTCCCTTCAGAGCTGTGTAAAAATCTGAAGTAACTTCTTAAACTTAAACAAAAAGCTTCAACTTAAACAACAATCTAAACCAACTCAAACCAGAGATTCAAGAGAGGTTTCCACTCAACAGTTCAAAGTTTATTCAAATAGCAGTTTCTCAGGCTGATTCAAAAAAAAAAGATATTTTCTGTTCATTTTCTTTGGAAAAACAAGGTAAGTAAACATCACCTTTAAATCCTTATAGTTATGTTATGAAATGTTGGCAGGAAAGTGTATCAGTTCATAGTTGATGTATATATGTGTGTATGCATGTCTTTGTTTGGTTATAGGAGCCTCTGTTCTTGTTTATAGACACAAAACCTAATCAAAATTCAAATTCTCTTTTCCCTAATCCCTTATAGGTTATGTTGTATAAAGGAATTAGGTTTGAATTAACTAGATCTTAGTTTTAAAAATATTTTTAAGTTTAAATAAATAGAAATATTGTCTGGAAGAATAAAAGAGCAGAGGAACATTTGTTTATGTTAAAAATCAAATACAATGATTTGTCAATTCGTATATATAATCTGAATCCTCTAAGCATATTAGGATTTTTGAAATCAAAATCTCGATTTTTAGTTGAGTATTAAGGGTGCAGTTCGAAGATGATCAGAATATGATTTATGGGTTATTCCTGGTGATCGATGAACTCGGGATAGTCGGTGTTTCTGTCGAAGCTAGCTTGTCGATCTGGGATGTCGGAAAAAATACTCGAAGTAATTCTAGTTAACCGTGGTGTCAGAGGATAGTCGAACTAGGGTTTAAGCTTCAGTTTGTTCAACGAGGGTGACGCGGCAATCTCGTCGACTGTGGTGCATCGAGTTCGATCGCACCAAGGGGGATGGATTCGTGGTTGATCGGTGAAGGTGTGGATGAAGGTTCGTGATCTTTGGTGGTCGACAATGACAGGTCGAGGTGATTTAAGTTGGTCGAGTTCTGTTCCAGTTTTGATCGAACATCTCAATCTCGATTTTGGGTTCGACTCGAAGTTTGGTTTGTCGTAATCGAGTAGGGAGGTCGGGGTCGACTCGCTGGCGATGATGGGGTTGATCGGAGTCGCTCCGATTGCGTGTATATGTGCACGAATATCATCGGTATTAGGTGGTTGTCGAAGATCGAGGAAGAAGAAAATGGCTCGAGTTCGAGCATGAGAAAACGGATGATCGACTCGAAGAAAATTTGAATATGCGTTGCTCGGGGATTTTTATGGGTTGGCTCGGGTTGTTGCTCGAGTATTCCTGACGTTGGCTTGGATTTTTATGATAACAAGTTTTAAAATTTAAACTAAGTCAAGTTTAAAACCATTTCTTAACCAATTCTTTTGTAACGACCCATATTTTTATGGATCGAAACATCGTAAAACAGTTATTATCAGACTGTTAGTATTGTTAAGTCGTCCAGAGTTTAGGTCGACTAGAGCTTAGGTTGTCTGGAGGGTAAGTCGTGTGATGGTTTAGGTTGTGGGGTAGGTTAGGTCGAGAGAACGACCTAAGAGATAGGAGCGACCTATAGAATTTGGCGACCTAAGGATTTTGGTTTAGGTCGTAGTGGTTTAGGTCGTATGATAGTTTGGAGCGACCTAAGGAAGTTGGCGAGTTAAGGAGTTAACGAACTAAGAGTTGGCGACCTAAGGGTTAGTAACCTACAGTAGTTAGCGACCTAGTGGTTAGCGACCTAAGAGCTAACGGTATAAGAGTTAGCGAGTTAGCGTAGTTAGGTCGTGAGCGACCTAAGGTGTTAGGTCGTATCCTAGCTAAGTAGTTAGGTCGTGTGTGTGTTAGGTCGCAGGTGTGTTAGGTCGTAGAAGCGATCTGTGTTAGGTCGCTAGGCTGCATCTTTGTTAGGTCGTAGGTCGTATGGATGCGTTGATCTGCTAAGTCGTTAGGTCGTAGGTCGTATGGATGCGTTGATCTGCTAAGTCGTTAGGTCGTAGGTCGTATGGATGCGTTGATATGCTAAGTCGTTAGGTCGTAGGTCGTATGGATGCGCTGATCTGCTTAGTCGTAAGGTCGTAGGTCGTAGAGGCGCATTTGTTAGGTCGTGGGTTTTTTTTAGGTCGTAGGTTCTTCGGTCATGGACGACCTAATTCCGAGCGAACGACCTAAGGAGGATTCAGCCTATAAATAGGAGGGTTCCTCTTCATTTTTGGGATCCGGATTTCGAAGCGACGAAGTGCTGCCATTTTGAGAGCTCGAGTTCTACACTTCTTCACTTCTTTTCTCCAATTTAATCTTGTGATTCCTTCCATCCAAATCGAAGATCCAAGAGCCTAGATTGAAGATCTTCATCCATCAAAGAGAGATTTCATCGTTTGAAGCGGATTTGTGATAGATCGAGTTAGATCCTTCGCTGTCCAGATCTGAAGTGTGTTGCTTTTGAGGTGTTTAGGTGATTTGGTGAGTGGTGTTTATCTCACACACGGATCCAAAGGAGTATATCGGATCGTTGGTTTGATTTGGTGTTAAATTAGTGATTTCCATGCATTTTCGTAAACTTAAGCATAGATCCATTGTTCATGATGATTTGACATCCATTTTATTTCATGTTAACCTATGAAAATTCATTCATCAAGTTATAGAGATATTGCTCATGTTTTCATACTTGTTAGATTTAGACTCTTTATTTACAGGATTGCCATTATCGTTATAATTGTTTATTAGATCATGTTTGAATGTTTGATTACTTGGATTAATGATTGACTTAATTGATTGTTATGAATTAGTTGATTGATGATTTGATTTAGACAAGATGGTCGAAGATGATTCAAAAGCTAAGGGAAAGGCTCTTGAATTGGGAAAGCTGCTCGTGGCATATGTAGCGGATGATGAAGCTCATATGGATAGATTTGATGATGATGATGTTAAGATGAGGCTTTGCTAGGATGTGATGAAGCAAGGCATGATATGAGATAGTCTTGGTCTAATCCAGATGGGATCATTCCAAGCATGTTGATAACTCGGTGAAATGGTTTGAGTTTGAGGATAATGGTTTGCTCGAGAGGCGCTTGAGCTAGTATGGAAATAGTCGTTGAGGAGGATGACTAGAAGGCTGAGATCTCATCGTTGTTGAAGGTTCTGGCATGCTCAAAGCAAGAGTACGTTGGGCAGATTCGATAGTCCCTGAAGGCTACTGATTGGTAGTCGAGTACTCTGGGCAGATTCGATAGTCCTAGGCACGGGTTTTGACGACGTGCGGAGTTATGTCTAGAACCGGGGTTTCCATTAGCCCTTGACGGACGGATGAAAGAATGAGCCGGTCATTCAATTAACGATGATATCGAAGCAATGATAACAGTGATATCCAGAGTCATGGATGTTTGGTTGTATCGTCATTCGGTCTCAAGAGCGGTATTTTCTGGGTGCTTATCTGATCTTGGTTTAGGCCTTGGGGGTTTGTACTTGGAAAGCATCGCCCTTGACTCGAGTGATAATTGCTTTACTTTAAATTGTATGCTTTGCTATGTTTGCTTCTGCTTAGTGTGTGTTTGGGGGCTATCACTGTAGAAAGAGGTGGAGTGGG
The DNA here is from genome assembly GCA_030737815.1 of Allium fistulosum. Classification (NCBI taxonomy): domain Eukaryota; kingdom Viridiplantae; phylum Streptophyta; class Magnoliopsida; order Asparagales; family Amaryllidaceae; genus Allium; species Allium fistulosum. The sequence continues at coordinate 1,533,200,007 of CM060903.1, read as the reverse complement.
AGGGTTGGATTCCTATTCCTTTTTCCTTTATGCTCTTTTGGTATGTTGTTAGTTAATTTACCGCTCACTAAGACTATTGTCTGACTCAAGGCTTTATGTTTTAACTCTTATTTCCTTGGGCTGTTCGTCCATTTTGAGACGGGCAGACTAGGTAAGCAGGTGACAGGTGCTGTTCTTTTTTTCCACGATGCTGATGACGAAGACAAGCTGAAGGATTGCATATTATTTCTTACTATATGTACTGGATGTTCCGCTGCTTGTATATTCTCTAAGTGATATGTAGTGAGGCTTGTTGTATTGACTATTCAGATGTTTGTATTCGACTATTATGAAGCTTAATTGATGAGATTCATTTGTGAAGCTTTACTATATATGTTCTCTATTGTATTTTATCCATGCGCTGTGAGTAATACGAAAGATTCTACTGTTTTATTTCACCCTGACAATCGTCCATGGCTGCCTGGCACACTTTACAACGAACTATCTCTAGGTTCAGTGCGGGGGTCATGGGCGGTCGTCACATCTTTTTAAATAATGATTGTCTAATTTAAGTGGGGATTGGTTAAAGGTTATAAAGCAAATTATTTTTACTTAATTAAGTTAAAAGTGTTTTAATATATATATATGACCTTTATTATAAAGTTTATTTTAATAAACTTAATAATGTAATTAAGAAGTTAATTAAGAAAGGATGTTTTGATTGTTAATTAACTTAAAAGTTTTAATTGATTCATTTGTTAATGATAATTAATTCCAAGGTTTACTAAATAAATATTCTTAATGGCAATTAAGTAATGAATTAAGATAAAAAGGTTTATCTTTAATTTATTAAGGTGGATAATTAAAGTAATTATTAGTTGATTAATTAATGAAGATGATTAATTAAAGGATTAATTACTTAATTAACTAAGGATAATTAATTAATGTGATTAATTAATTTATGTAATTAATGATTAAAGGAGAATTAATTTATGATTAAATTAATTTATTTATAATTGAAAGATAATCACTTAATGTAATTAATTAAGGTGATTAATTAATGGATAATTAATTAATGATTAGTGGTTGATTAATCAAATGATTAAGCAATAATTAATTATGGATACTTAATTAAATGGTAATTAATTAATGGTTAATTAATATGTGTAATTAATTAAATGATGATTTGAAATTTGAGTTAATTATTTGTTAATTAATTAAAGGATTAATTAATAATGGCAATTAATTAAGATTAATTTAATAATAAAAAAATTAATTAATTTGTTCATTTAGTAAGAATGATTAGTTAATAATTAGGGTTAACTAATAAATTTTGAAAGAAAGATGTTCAAATAATTTGTAATTAAATTATGATAATTAACCCAGATTAATAATTTATACATCTGATGTAAATTAATCAGTTGATTAATAAATTCACTTGTGAATGTTGGATTCGACTGAATGACTGAATTATTTGACATCTCTGATCTGAAATGCTTTATGATATATTCTGATTCGTGTGTGATCTGTACTGTAGTTATTTATCTGGGATGAATGTAAATTATTATCTGTGATTTATATATCTGTGATTTGTGATCTGTAACTGAACGATAAGCGTTACAGTATACCGCTTACCAACTATATTCTGTATCCTGATCTGTGATGATTGAATGATGTTGCACTACTGTGTGAACCCCTGGACTACACCATACACACACAAATATGGATTTCACGTGGAAATCAGTTAAGTCGCAGATTTTTGATGATTTTAAAGATTGAATTCTTGAATCTAAATGGTTTTGGAAATTGAAATTAAGAGCTTTGTAAATGAGCTTTGAAGGTAAAAGTTATTCTAAATAACTTTAATAAAACTTGATATTTTAATAATTTGATTTAAATTTGAATTCAATATTTGGAATTGAATTCAATGATTTGGAAAACTAATTGTTTTCAACTGATAAAAGCTCTTATATAAGAAATGGATTTCCAATTTGAATTAAAGGAATTTCAAGTTTGAATTGAAGATAGTTTTCCAAATTATGAATAAATCTTTGAAACGTGTTTTTGAAAACTATAAGTTAAATCTTTGTTTTAAAGATTTAACTAGTTAATCCAATTGAAATGGAATTGTTTTGAAAACTATAAGTTAAATCTTTGTTTTAAAGATTTAACTAGTTAATCCAATTGAAATGGAATTGTTTTGAAAGCTATAAGTTAAATCTTTGTTTTCAAGATTTAACGAGTTAATCCAATTGAAATGGAAATTGGTTTGGAAGATCTGTGAATGAATCTTTTGTTTAAAAGATTAAAAAGTGGAAATTGTTTAAACCGTTGAAGGTTGTTAAAATGAATCTTTTTGTTTAAAGATATGAAAATGGTAATTTGTTAAACCATTTGAAAAGAAAGTTTGGGTTTAAGTTGTGACTTAACTAAAATTCCATTATCCATATGTTTTAAATATCGCGCTCATTATTCGGTTTAGCTAGGAGAGGACCTTTGTGTCACATAACCCATTTCGAATAATGATACGTCGTATATGGATTGCATTTGAAGACCGGTGGTGAAGACCGGGTATTTGCGAGAACGATAGGATAACTTATCGATCGTCTCTGCACTGAGTCGCGCCGGTATAGAGATTTCCTAAGTGACGGGAAATCCGATCAGGGTTGTGAATACCCGGATTGCAAGCGCTTCTTCGGAAGTGCCTTCGGTTCTGTTCGAACCCGGAACAGACTTGTATGGTTACATGTCTGACATTACACTTTAAGATAAAAAGCTGATTTCTTTCAAATACATTTCTGGTTGTGGCGGAGAATTTATTCTCTTAGCTTAACACCCTTCTCTGAGACGTACGAGCTCAGAGGTTATGTAGTTGAAGGTTATCAGCGATATACTCCCAATTAGGTAATGTGGCATGCTGAGTGTTGCTGTGTGTTGATCATTTACTGTTCATTTGTTGATCAAAGCATGGCTTTGTGAAAAAGCGTAGCTTTGTGGACGAGACCTCATCGAACCTCACAGACCGGAAATGGTCGAAATAGGAATGATGCGGCAAGGTTATGAGGGTCGCGCCCTTTAGGGTATGTCATTTCCTTCTGGAAAAGGGTGGTATCATGGTATGGAGCCCAGATACTTACTCATGTGGACACACTTTATTTATTATGTGTGATGTTGGTGTAGAGAGCTCTCGGATAAAGGTACCAAAGGACCGGGGAATGGCATATTCGTGAGTTACCTAGTTACAGAGGTAACTCGGCCTTGTGTTGGCAGAGAGCCGTGTTGGTTCTCGGGACGTCCAGCCAGAGGCGTACCCATGTGGCAGTAGGAAGTTCCTTAGCCTGACCAATTGTTGGAAATCCATCTTACAATACGTATCTTGTACGGTATTAGTTGTAGAACCTGCCATTTACTTATGGTGGTCACCACTGTTTAGATGGTAGCTATAGTAGGCATACGATACTGGTCGTATGTTGGCTAAGATTAATATTGTATTTTTGAAATGTTTTCCACTATGCACTAATAATAATAATCTAATGATTTTGCGTAGTAAGCATGTTTGACTATCATAAGAAGAAATCTCCTCAAATTCTGTGTTTGCATTGTGTGTGTGGCGGGAGGTCTTATGGTAGTTTCATTTCTCCAAAAGCATTGCGAAATTCAATTTTACTTTGTTTTAAACATAAACTGTTTCTGTTACTCACACCAGTCCCATGACTGACTCGGAGTTTATTGTTCCTTTCCTGAACTCTAGGTGCACACGAGCAGTCTAGAGTTGGGTTTTTCAGATAATCAGGTTCAATTGTCATTGGAGCTAGTTCAGTTTTGGAGATCATGACTGACATTGTGGTTCGAGCTTGATATTGGAGTTGTTGGAGTCATTCTCTAACTGATCATTTTGGAGTTATCACTTCTATTGATATTGTTCCGCTACTGACGTTATCTTTTCTTTCCCCTACTATTTCTTGTATCTCTGATATTGTTGTATCATATTAATATCATTGTTGTATATCATACTGGATATTGTATTTATTGGAGTTGTATATGATATCATTGTTTTCTTTCTTCTGCTGTGTTGTTATACTTAATGGTGTTATAAGCTCCGGTGAACCAGATTCGGCGTTTGAATCTACGGCATTTTGAGTACAAGTGAAGTACGGGTGCCGATTTTCGAAGGCCGAATTTTTTGGGTCATTACAATTTGGTATCAGAGCTGAGGGTTAAAACTTTAACTCAGGAGTATAACACATTAAGTAGATCATTATAGATAAGGTGAAGTATACCCTATAATGAGTATCCTTAAGATATCCGTTCGAATGCCTCAGTAAATTCTCTTACTATTCACTGATAGTAAGTATGAGTGCAAGAAGAGGATGAGATAGGGGACAGGGGAATACGACTATGAATGGTCAATACCCTGTAACAACAAGGAAGCAAACTTTTTCTCTATCAATCTCTTTTGTTTGTCATCTTTCCTTAATTCTTCGATTATTTCTGGTAGATCCAGGAAGAGATTCGATATATCAATATGGGACATAAACTCCAACTGAGTCAGAAATTGTTTGTTTGGATGTATTGGTTGCTATGGTTGATAGGTATACTTTAGTTTCTAAACTGAAAGTTTTGAAATTGTATTCATGTATCTATCTATTCTATGGGATTCCCAATATATTCTACGAATGGTTAGTTATCCCTTCGAACTGATAAATGCCACTGCATATTTCGTAGATCTAGATAACCCGAGTATCCTGTGGAAAAAATTAAACAAATTCGTTCTTGTATCTATTGTTGATATTCTGATTTGGTAAGCCAAATGCAGAATAAATATTCAGTTGATTTGATGGAATGTTCTTCATCTATCTTTGTGTCTCCCTGGCAATTTCGAGAACGAAATTCTTTTAAGGGGGGAAGTCTGTAACGACCCCAAATTTTCTATATATTTAAATTAATAATTAATTGTATTTTTTAATAAAAATATTAAAATAAATGGATTAAAGCGATGCGAGTTTCCCCGGATTCACATATATTTTGTATAAATCATTTATATTTAAAATATTGTATATATATGTATATATGCGAATATATATATATATTTGGGTATATATGAGTCAATTTGAAAATTTTAATATATGTATATATATTTAATTTGGATTTAAATTGTAAATAAATTTTTAAAAAAATTATATATGATATAAAAGTATAGGATAAATACATTAGATAAGATCTAATAACAAATTAGAATCTAGAGATTCATTTATATTACCAAATGAATATTAAAAACAATTAGTATTAAATCTAGAAGTAAATAAATTGAGATGGAGATAAATATAAATATACATAAGATAAATTTTAGAAAATATATATAGTAAAACAAATTAGTTAAATTTAAACAATATATTCATTTATATTACAAGATTATAAATTTTAAAACAAAATAAATTATAACCACAACAAACCAAAAGAAAACACATTCAAATAAGAAAAGAAAATGTGTATGCAAACAAAAGAAAGAAACAAGTGTGAAAGCTTGTGAAAGAAGCACATCAAACTATCTCATATTGTACAGCCGAAGTCAACAAGTATAAACAAATGAAGACATCAAAAATATATTCAAGTTTGAACAAAAGACTTTAGAAAATAAAATAAGCAAAGTTGTACAACATCAATTAATGCAAGCCAAAGTTTATCATCTCAGCCACCAACGAATATCTATCAGCCTCCAATTTGAGATAAAAATCTCTGGCCAAAGTATAAACAAAGAATTTCCAGTACATAACACATAATAACACCCCGTAACTCATTTTTCCTATATATCAAGCTTCCTCAATTCAGTCTCGTCCCTTCAGAGCTGTGTAAAAATCTGAAGTAACTTCTTAAACTTAAACAAAAAGCTTCAACTCAAACAACAATCTAAACCAACTCAAACCAGAGATTCAAGAGAGGTTTCCAGTTAACAGTTCAAAGCTTATTCAAATAGCAATTTCTCAGGATGATTCAAAAAAAAGAAAAGATATTTTCTGTTCATTTTCTCTGGAAAAACAAGGTGAGTAAACATCACCTTTAAATCCTTATAATTATGTTATGAAATGTTGGTAGGAAAGTATATCAGTTCATAGTTGATGTATATATGTGTGTATGCATGTCTGTGTTTGGTTATAGGAGCCTCTGTTCTTGTTTATAGACACAAAACCTAATCAAAATTCAAATTCTCTTTCCCTAATCCTTTATAGGTTATATTGTATAAAGGAATTAGGTTTGAATTAACTAGATCTTAGTTTTAAAAATATTTTTAAGTTTAAATAAATAGAAATATTGTCTGGAAGAATAAAAGAGCAAAGGAACATTTGTTTATGTTAAAAATCAAATACAATGATTTGTCAATTCGTATATATAATCTGAATCCTCTAAGCATATTAGGATTTTTGAAATCAAAATCTCGATTTTTATTTGAGTATTAAGGGTGCAGTTCGAAGATGATCAGAATATGATTTTTGGGTTATTCCTGGTGATCGACGAACTCGGGATAGTCGGGGTTTCTGTCGAAGCTAGCTTGTCGATCTGGGATGTCGGAAAAAATACACGAAGTAATTCTAGTTCACCGTGGCGTCAGGGGATAGTCGAACTAGGGTTTAAGCTTCAGTTTGTTCGACGAGGGTGATGCGGCAATCTCGTCGACTGTGGTGCATCGAGTTCGATCGCACCGAGCGGGATGGGTTCGTGGTTGATCGGTGAAGGTGTGGACGAAGGTTCGTGATCTCTGGTGGTCGACAATGACAGGTCGAGGTGATTTAAGTTGGTCGAGTTATGTTCTAGTTTTGATCGAACATCTCGATCTCGATTTTGGGTTCGACTCGAAGTTTGGTTAGTCGTAATCGAGTAGAGAGGTCGGGGTCGACTCGCTGGCGACGATGGGGTTGATCGGAGTCGCTCCGATTGCGTGTACATGTACATGTACATGAATATCATCAGTATCAGGTGGTTGTCGAAGATCGGGGAAGAAGAAAATGGCTCGAGTTCGAGCACGAGAAAACGGAGGATCGACTCGAAGAAAATTTAAATATGCGTTGCTCGGGGATTTTTATGGGTTGGCTCGGGTTGTTTCTCGAGTATTCCTAACGTTGGCTTGGGTTTTTATGATAACAAGTTTTAAAATTTAAACTAAGTCAAGTTTAAAACCATTTCTTAACCAATTCTTTTTAAATAATGATTGTCTAATTTAAGTGGGGATTGGTTAAAGGTTATAAAGCAAATTATTTTTACTTAATTAAGTTAAAAGTGTTTTAATATATATATGACCTTTATTATAAAGTTTATTTTAATAAACTTAATAATGTAATTAAGAAGTTAATTAAGAAGGGATGTTTTGATTGTTAATTAACTTAAAAGATGAAATTGATTCAATTGTTAATGATAATTAATTCCAAGGTTTATTAAATAAAGATTCTTAATGGTAATTAAGTAATGAATTAAGATAAAAAGGTTTATCTTTAATTTATTAAGGTGGAAAATTAAAGGAATTATTAGTTGATTAATTAATGAAGATGATTAATTAAAGGATTAATTACTTAATTAACTAAGGATAATTAATTAATGTGATTAATTAATTTATGTAATTAATGATTAAAGGAGAATTAATTTATGATTAAATTAATTTATTTATAATTGAAAGATAATCACTTAATGTAATTAATTAAGGTGATTAATTAATGGATAATTAATTAATGATTAGTGGTTGATTAATCAAATGATTAAGTAATAATTAATTATGGATAATTAATTAAATGGTAATTCATTAATGGTTAATTAATATGTGTAATTAATTAAATGATGATTTGAAATTTGAGTTAATTATTTGTTAATTAATTAAAGGATTAATTAATAATGGCAATTAATTAAGATTAATTTAATAATAATAAAATTAATTAATTGGTTCATTTATTAAGAATGATTAGTTAATAATTAGGGTTAACTAATTAATTTTGAAAGAAAGATTTTCAAATAATTTGTAATTAAATTATGATAATTAACCCGGATTAATAATTGATACATCTGATGTAAATTAATCAGTTGATTAATAAATTCACTTGTGAATGTTGGATTCGACTGAATGACTGAATTATTTGACATCTCTGATCTGAAATGCTTTGTGATATATTCTGATTCGTGTGAGATGTGTACTGTAGTTATTTATCTGGGATGAATGTAAATTATTATTTGTGATTTATATATCTGTGATCTGTGATCTGTAAATGAACGATAAGCGTTACAGTATACCGCTTATCAACTATATTCTGTATTATGATCTGTGATGATTGAATGATGTTGCACTACTGTGTGAAACCCCTGGACTACACCATACACACACAAATATGGATTTCACGTGGAAATCAGTTAAGTCGCAGATTTTTGATGATTTTAAAGATTGAATTCTTGAATCTAAATGGTTTTGGAAATTGAAATTAAGAGCTTTGTAAATGAGTTTTGAAGGTAAAAGTTATTCTAAATAACTTTAATAAAACTTGATATTTTAATAAGTTGATTTAAATTTGAATTCAATATTTGGAACACTAATTGTTTTCAACTGATAAAAACTCTTATATAAGAATGGATTTCCAATTTGAATTAAAGGAATTTCAAGTTTGAATTGAAGATGGTTTTCCAAATTACGAATAAATCTTTGAAACGTGTTTTTGAAAATTATAAGTTAAATCTTTGTTTTAAAGATTTAACTAGTTAATCCAATTGAAATGGAATTATTTTGAAAACTATAAGTTAAATCTTTGTTTTAAAGATTTAACTAGTTAATCCAATTGAAATGAAATTGTTTTGAAAGCTATAATTTAAATCTTTGTTTTCAAGATTAACCGATTTAATCCAATTGAAATGGAAATTGGTTTGGAAAATCGGTGAATGAATCTTTTGTTTAAAATATTAAAAAGTGGAAATTGTTTAAACCGTTGAAGGTTGTTAAAATGAATCTTTTTGTTTAAAGATTTGAAAATGGTAATTTGTTAAACCATTTGAAAAGAAATTTTGGGTTTAAGTTGTGACTTAACTAAAATTCCATTATCCATATGTTTTAAATATCGCGTTCATTATTCGGTTAAGCCGGGAGAGGACCTTTGTGCCACATAACCCATTTCGAATAATGATACGTCGTATATGGATTGCATTTGAAGACCGGTGGTGAAGACCGGGTATTTGCGAGAACGATAGGATAACTTATCGATTGTCTCTGCACTGAGTCGCGCCGGTATAGAGATTTCCTAAGTGATGGGAAATCCGATCGGGATTGTGAATACCCGGATTGCAAGGGCTTCTTCGGAAGTGCCTTCGGTTCTGTTCGAACCCGGAACAGACTTGTATGGTTACATGTCTGACATTACACTTTGAGATATACAGCTGATTTCTTTCAAATAAACTTCTGTTGGTGGTGGAGAATTTATTCTCTTAGCTTAACACCCTTCTCTGAGACGTACGAGCTCAGAGGTTATGTAGTTGAAGGTTATCAGCGATATACTCCCAATTTGGTAATGTGGCATGCTGAGCTGCTGTGTGTTGATCATTTACTGGTCATTTGTTGATCAAAGCATGGCTTTGTGAAAAAGCGTAGCTTTGTGGACGAGACCTCATCGAACCTCACAGACCGGAAATGGTCGAAACAGGAATGATGCGGCAAGGTTATGAGGGTCGCTCCCTTTAGGGTATGTCATTTCCTTCTGGAAAAGGGTGATATCATGGTATGGAGCCCAGATACTTACTCATGTGGACACACTTTATTTTTTATGTGTGATGTTGGTGTAGAGAGCTCTCGGATAAAGGTCCCAAAGGACCGGGGAATGGCATATTCGTGAGTTACCTAGTTACAGAGGTAACCCGACCTTGTGTTGGCAGAGAGCTAGGTTGGTTCTCGGGACGTCTAGCCAGAGGCGTACCCATGTGGCAGTAGGAAGTTCCTTAGCCTGACCATTTGTTGGAAATCCATCTTCCAATACGAATCTTGTATGGTATTAGTTGTAGAACCTGCCATTTACTTATGGTGGTCACCACTGTTTGGATGGTAGCTATAGTAGGCATACGATACTGGTCGTATGTTGGCTACGATTAATATTGTATTTTCGAAATGTTTTTGTCACAACCCGAGTTTTTCTAACACGAAAAACCGGACCATTTTAGTTAAGAAGAAGAGGTAGAAGAAGAAAAATAGAAAACAACAGCAGAATCTCACATACGCAGCGGAATAAAATATAATATATATCAACAGATCTTTACACAAATCAAACTGTATCTGTATATATATATATACATCCAAATACATCATCAGAGTACATCACATCAATATCATACAACTGAATACACAGCGGAAAAATAATAGCAAGTACGAGAGTACGTATCGTCATCCAGCTCGTCTCCTGAGCTCCACATCATCATATCCTGTAACCTATAATACTCGGTCTGACCCGAGCATCATATAAAACAATACCCGAGTCAGTCTGGAATACCAGCGTGAGAAAATCACACTCAAATTGATTATTAAAGTTTCAAAATCTTTTGAAAACAAAAGCATCTCGTAAGACCACGCCACAAATAAACATGTCGGGTTTTTACCTTACGATAGCTAAAACACTTTATATCAAAATCCTCTGATATTATAATAGTGTCTACAGAAAGTAAAATATAATCTAGCTGAAATGCTTGCATCTCACATTTCAACAATAGTTGGGCACAATCAAAACCGTACAAGGCACGTAGGAAGAATGGATTTCCAACGAATGACTAGGCACTGGGGTACCACCTATCACAGTACGTGGCCTAGATCACCGTACCGAGGAGTACGCCCGCTCCCCTGCAACACAAGGCCGGAACCATCCCTTACTGGATGATCCCGAATAAAATCACCCCACGGTTGGGATCAGCAACCGCACCACTAAGCCGAAATAAAAAGGGACATCTAGACAGAGGTAACCTTGTCCTACTTGGGTGCTACCCACTAACCTTGCTGCACCTCCCCTGTTTTAGCCATTCCCGGTTTGTGAGGCTTGAGGTCACGATTACCTTAGAAAAGAACACATCACTTAGAATGCTCATCGTTCACCTGACGATGTTCTGAAAGCATTCAATCCATACAAGTTCGTTCCGGGTTCGAACGAAACCGAAGGCATTATCTCGTTACACTCGTTTTGGAATCACCCTCAGAGTTAACGACAATAACCCTTGCACTCTGAATCTTCATCTTCACTTGCTCCATTTGGATTTCACGACCTAACGTAAATTTGGATCGATGTGGTATTCGGGTCTCCAGACCTGGAAATCCGGTATACGGAAACCCAATCCCGGTCTCTTCGAAACGATCAGCGCATTGGCCAATATTGATAGTCGGTTATTTAACTATCAATTAACATCCACAAGCAACCATCACACAATTAAATAATTTCCCACATTATTTATTTGCCCAAATATCTTTCCAAGATATATTTCCAAATTTTCAAACTCCTTTTGAAAACAATTTCAAACAATTTCCACTTACGGAATACATTTCCAAATATTTATTTCTCTGAAACACTAAGTACAAAACACTTAGATTTTAAAATAATCTTAAAACACTTTACTATAAATATACTTAATAATATTGAAATTTTAAAAGAAACTACTTTAATACCTTAACAAAATATATACTTAAGAAATATTTAAAATGAAACCACTTTACAAATATAAACTAAATTTCTTTTTTTTTTTTAAAATATAATACCAAATCACTTTTATATAATTACTACAATAATAGATTTGAAAAATACTTACTTTAAAGTTTAAACATTTACAAAGAATAGATTTTCCAAAACATACTTAGGAAATTAACATTTAGAAATAATAAATTTTCTAAAATATGCTTTTAAAAATACAATTAGAACTTTTAACTTATATTAAAATTGCTTTGAAAACGTACTTGGCTATCCAGAGAAATACACTTCTCACTCCCATCTTTTAAAAATAAAATAACATTTATTTTTAAACCAAACCATATCCTTTTATAAATTCCCACTTTGAAATTATATTTTCAAATATCCTTTGTATGTATCATATATTTTGTTCGTTTCCGCTGTGAGTATTTGTGTTTGTTTCTTTTCTCTTCCTCTCTTTTCTACTTCTCACCCCTTTCTTTCTTACTGTCGATGCGATTTTCCGGGAGTGGAAAGTCGGGTCGTCACAGTTTTCCACTATGCACTAATAATAATAATCCAATGATTTTGCGTAGTAAGCATGTTTGACTATCATAAGAAGAAATCTCCTCTAATTCTGCGTTTGCATTGTGTGTGTGGCGGGAGGTCTTATGGTAGTTTCATTTTCCAAAAGCATTGCGAAATTCAATTTTACTCTGTTTTTAAGATAAACTGTTTTTGTTACTCACACCAGTCCCATGACTGACTCGGAGTTTATTGTTCCGTTTCTAAACTCTGGGTGCTCACAATTTTTCACACGAGCAGTCTAGAGTTGGGTTTTTCAGATAATCAGGTTCAGTTGTCATTGGAGCTAGTTCAGTTTTGGAGATCATGACTGACATTGTGGTTCAAGCTTGATATTTGAGTTGTTGGAGTCATTCTCTGATTGATCATTTTGGATTTATCACTTCTATTGATATTGTTCCGCTGTTGACGTTATCTTTTCTTTCTTCTGTTAGTTCTTGTATCTCTGATATTGTTGTATCTTATTGATTTCATTGTTGTATATCATACTGGATATTGTATTCATTGGAGTTGTATATGATATCATTATTTTCTTTCTTCCGCTGTGTTGTTATACTTAATGGTGTTATAAGCTCCGGTGAACCAGATTCGGCGTTTTAATCTACGGCATTTTGAGTACAAGTGAAGTACGGATGCCGATTTTCGAAGGCCGAGTTTTTGGGTCATTACAAACGCTCAACGGTACAATAAATCATCTTAGAATGACGATAATAAAGTAGCTGAAGTAACCAATAGCTGAGATACCAACTATCGAGGATATAAAACGATCGTATATGGAAATTAAGTCTTGTATACTTATCACCACTCATTGAATTAATACTTATACTATTTCTTGGTTAACAGTAATACCGAACAAGTCAAGGTAGTGTTAGCTCAAAGTCATGTCCAACGGTTATTCTTAATTTTCGAAATAGTGACAAGTTTACTTCTTTGATCTTTAGTACTAATTACACAAATAAATCGTTTCCATATAAGTGATTCGCTTTACAGAAATAATTCATTTCCATAAATTAATCAAACCTTTTCTTTTAAAAACAAACCGAATTTGTGCTTGAATTTCATATTTCCATATTGGTAAAACACTTTTAGACTTACACTTTCAAATCATTCTTTTATAGGAAATTTTTTATAATACTAAGTGTATTAAAACAAGGGTAAAAACAAATTTCGTTAAAACATCGTTTACTATAAACTGAATTTTTTTTACTCTTAGCTTTACTTATAGATAATCCCTTTTTAAGGATTTACTCATTTATAAATTTTAAAACAATATTTATTATCCCAAATGTATACAAAATTGTTAAGCCTCATTCAATTAATTGCTTAACCCCTTGCTTTCCTATTAGAATTAGCTCCTGATTTCAAAACGTTAAGAGAATAATTTTTCCAAGTGCTCAACCCCAAAGGCCTAAACCAGCAGCAGATCGACACCTAGAAGATTATCCAACTTAACATCCTAATAATCGAGTTCCAATTCCTTTTTAATTTACCCAAAATTTTCCCTTATCTTGTCAAAACTTTTTATGAGATCTTTAAGAGGTATTCGGGTTTTCTTTTAATAAACAAATCATTTATCTTTATATAAAATAGTTAATTATTTCAAAAACACTTTCATTAAATCAGTAATTTATCTTTAAACAATCAGTTAATTTACTTTGAACTCATTTATTTAATCAATCAATTAATTTAAATATTATGTGTTAAAATATTTATTAAATCTGAAAAATTATTAATTAGAATGAATAATTACTTTGAAATATCATTAATTAAAATGATTATTAATTTCAAATATCATTATTTAAAGTGATTAATAAAATTTAAACATCATTAATTAAAATGATTTAACTAAATTCCAAATATCATTAGTTTAAACCAATTAATTAAATTTTAAAAACAATCATTAATTAAATGATTAATTAAATTTAAATATCATTATTTAAAATGATTAATTACTTTTAAATATCATTAATTAAAATGGTTATTAATTTAAATTATTGTAACGACCCGGATTTTTCGTTGTTCGATTTTGAATATTTAAATGGTTTTAAATATTGAATTTGAATTATAGATTGATTTTGAATATGAAAATTTGGGTTTATTTATAAAATAAATTCAGAATTTAAATATAGCAATTTATTGGATAGTTTAATTATTGAAGTTTATTGGTTAAATTTTTGTATCTTGAGTTTTAAGCCCAATAATTAAAGGCTTGTAAAATTTATATTAATAATAATGAAGATAATAAAATTTTTAAAATTGAATTTAAAAGTGATTTGTTTAATTTTAAAAATAATTTGTTCAAATTGACATTTAAAAATAGCGATTCGGAGCACAGTCTCAAAATTTGACGAAACTAGCTCCATTGGATCTGTAATAGTGTATTATTATCGGATTTCAAATTTCGTAGTGTTTGGAGTTATCGTTTGACTGTAAGGGATATAAACACGTTGAAATTAATATCGAAATTTAATATAATAATTGGGTCCAAAAAGCTATTTTTTTCATACGATCGAATTAAGACTCGAAACCTTTTCCATTGCGTTCGGAATAGGGGTATAACATTATGAACGCCTAGCGGCATGCCTCCATAGGGTTCAAATTTCCGTGATACGAAAAGTGGAATATTTGGAATAGTGTGTATATATATATATATATATATATATATATATATATATATATATATATTCAAGCCGAGGTCAAATCATGGCCGTCGTCCTCGAATTGAAACGTATACGTTTCCCTTATTTTTCCATACACGTCATTTCTTTCAGTTATAACTGCATGTCTTCTCCCCTCATCTCCTTTAAAATTTAATGACGAAAAAAAGATATTTCCATTCTCTCCTCAGTAATTCACGAAATTGAGTTCGTTCATGATAAAAAGAAAAAAAAACGGCTGCAGAAATATGAAGTTCAAAATCAAATCTCCCCCTCCAATTTTAAAACCCACGTGGTCGAGAGAGGAGAAAAAAAGAAAAAAATACAGAGATCGAAGTCGACGTCGACTTCGATTTTATATAAAAAAGAAGAAGAAGAGGAAAATCAATCTCGCATTGTCCTGTCTGAACTCGCGGCAAAGAGGAGAGTGGGAAATCGATCGCGACTGTTTTGTGGTTTTCGAGAGCGGCGACGACGTGGGGTCTAGGCGTGTTCTTGCGCGCGTGCTACGGCAACTTGGTAGGGCATTCTTATGCGTACGGTGGTCTGGGTGATCTCTGGTAGAAGGTTGCGATATGCTTTGGGTTGGCAATGGTGTCCTACGGCGTGGTGGAGCGCGGTCGGGGGGAGGGGGGGTGGGGTGCAGGCCGGCCAACTCGAAAGGAAGAGGGAGATGGTTAGTGTCAGTCAGTGTTAAACTAAGGTAACTAAAATGTTGTTGAATTAGTGTTTAATTAATTTTATTTGTAATTGTTAACTTATAAAAAATTGTAATTTTTGCATACAAGGTCTAAGAAAAAAAAATGTGAAACGAGTCAGGAATGGTTCGTAGCTAAAAATCTATGCAATAGGATCAGATTGGAATTTTTCGAAGTCTGCTGGAAATTTTAAAATAAATCGAACGATGTTCGATTTAGTTTAAAATTTGGATATTCGGCAAATAAAAATCAAGGTGAGAATTTCTCACTCTTTTGGATTGCCACGTTTAAATTTAAATGTTTAAATTTAAATTTATTTGATGATTGATTGAATTGACAAAATTTATAATTATTTGTTGGATGACTATATATATATAGTAGTATATATATATATATATTTATATTAGTAATTGGACTGATATTCCCGCATATTATAGCGAATGAGACCCTATGCGCCCCACATAATAGCGGATGACCCTATATACCGCGATATCTCCCTCGAAGTGGGATTGGTATTTTAATTGTTGTCTAACATCTGTGGAAGCAGGGAAAATTGGTTGGAGGGATCCAACTAGATTCCTCAAATATATTAGTATTTTTCATATATATAAAATGCTGGATTATTGTGTGTTGTAATATTTTAAATGTTACAAATGGCATGGAAATTAATTTTGGATATATTAAATACCATAAATATTATTTGAAATTTTTAAGGGATTAAAAGAGATTGGGTTGAATAGGAAATGGTGAATTTTTTATCGTATTAAATAATGCGGGAAAATATTTTAAATAGGGAATTTAAAATAAATTATATAAAGAAATTTTTTAAATAAAATGATAATTCGGAAAATATAGAAAGAAGTTAAAATCGATATTAGAAATAGATTGGCAAAAATAAATGGAATTTATAAGAAATTGAATTAATAAAAAGGAATTTATAAATGAGATTATTTTAGTGAAACACAAAGGAGTTATAAAAATTTATAAACAAAGTTTATAAATAAAGAAAAGTGATATCGGATGATAAATTTGGAATATAAATTTACGGGAAGAATTTATATTTGAATATGGAAATAGAGTGAGAAAAGATAGTGGATACTATTTTTTTAAAGTGAAGATGGTTAACGAGACTGGAATGAGAGGGATGTGATGAGATTCGAGAGGGGTTATAAATTGAAAATTTGGTTATCTAGATTTGAAAATATATTTTATCAATAAGTTAAGTTTTAGTTTTTTTAAAAGGAAAATTTATTTATTAAACTATGAAATTTAAAGTCGGTTAGTATTTAAATACTTCAGAAGTTAATTTTTTTTCAAATGCTTAATATTTATTTAATAAATCTCAGATTTTTAAACCTGTTCTGGAAAGTGATGTATAAAGAGCATTTCAATATTTTAAATAATTATTCTAATATGTCTTAAAAGCATATTATTATTATTATTATTATTATTAAGTACTTATTTTTATTCACATATATATATATATAGAGTTTTTGAAATGTTTTGAATGTATTTAATAAACTTTTCGAAGTCTGGAAATGGGGTTATTCAGTATATGGAATTTATAAGGAAATCTTAAAATAGAGTTGGAAAGAAAAGTAAGAAAATTCTCGTAGTGGTAAAATAAAAGTGAACTTCAAAAATGAAAATAGAATTCATAAAGAAGTACAAAGGGAAAACTGAGTTTATAAGCTAGTCAAGGAATTCACAAATAAAATTGTAAATGATTTTGAGAAAAAGAAATAGGAAATAAAATGAATACTTTCTAAGTGTTGAATAAAAAATGAAGTGGGGAAAATATTATAAGTACTGGGAAGGGTTGGAAATATTCCGTTGAAAACATAAGGATTTGAAAACTGTTTTCAAATGTTGAAGAACTGAAAGTAATATCTGATAAAGATATTTTGAAATAAACTTTGGGAAATTTATAATAAGGCCTGATGATTGCTTTTGGATGTTTATTGATAGTTAAATAACCGACTATCAATTTTGACCAATTTCGTTTAATCGTTTCGAAGAGACCTGTAACAACCTGCATATTTTTACGATAATATATTTAAATGATTTATTTAAATATAGCATCGTTAGTTGAATTTAAAAGTCCAAAACGTGACTTTTTGTAAATGGTCGAATCCGAACTCGAGACCACTTCCATTGAGTCCAAAATGGCGTTTGCGACCTTTTTGAGTATAAACATGGATATGATTGGAATTGAGTAGAATTTTGCTATTTTTCTATTGGGCTTTGGGTTTCAGCCCACTAACCCAACAAAATACCATAACTCCACCCCCTCTTCATTCATTCATTCTATTTTCCTAACACTCTCAAGCTAAAGAAAAGAATGGGGGAAAAGATGGGAAATTAAAATTCCTAAGCCCTAGTTTTCTTAGGAAATTCAACTTCTTGCTCTAAAATCAAAGAGAAGCTTAGGTAAGCATCATCTTCATTTTCTCCATCTCAATCTCTCTTCAATTTTCAGAAATTCCTATAACCTAACTTAGGAAAAACTTCACCTGTGATAATAGATTGAAGATTCTAGAGGTGTATTGAAGAGGAAATTGATCTTGCCTTGTTTTAGAGCTTCTTCATTGATTGTTTTTGGGTTTAAAAGTGAGTTTTTGAACTCACATCTATGTCTATAGTTTTCATTGTTGTTAGGTATGAATTCCTACATCTATTCACATTCATTTGCTTTTGATTTGAATTGATTTGGTGAATTTTCCAAATTTTGGTGTTTTGAAGTCAAAATCTTTAAAGATTCTATCTTGGATATTTAGACGTGTTATTTGGGGTGTATCGAAGAGCCTATAGGACCTGGTTGTCGCTTGGCATAAATCCCTAGCATGCGTCGCTCGTCCGATCGCTTCTGAATCAATTTGGCCATCATTGTCCTTGGAAAATTGTTGCCCAGAAAAGGCAACCAGATGTCAGGTTTGAAGGTCCAGACGTTTGGTTAGGGCAGTAGATGAAAAAAAATATACGGCAGAAAAGAAAAAAAAATGGCAGAGACTTGGACCAGATGTCTGGTCCAAACCTACGAGACGTCTGGTTAGTTTTCAGACGTCTGGTTAGAGTTTAGACGTCTGGAAGGTTTCTGGAATATTTCCAGAACCCAAATCCAGACATCTGGATGAACCCCCAGACGTCTGGAACTGCCAATTTTGCCTATTTTGGCTGTTTTTGATTGGATTTCCATTTTTATTGATTTTTGTTGATCCGATTGGTTGTTTTCATTTATTATCGACTTTGATGACTTCTTTCTTTGGAATTTTGGGAATATCCATTTGATGGATTTGATATCGATTTTTATGGATTTAATTCACATTGTCGTATGTGAATTTTTGGTGATTGATTGTTTTCACAATCATTTTTGTGATTTGTCACTTTAAAATACAAAGGTTTCGATACTAGTAGAAAATACTAAAACCCTTTCATTAAAACGATTTCGACACTATTTTAAATATAAAGCTCGCTTTTAAAACCGTTTTCCAATCTATTAGTATATACAAACCTTTACCTCATTCGTATGAGAAATCTAATTAAACGGCTTAGCAAAACAAATGGTATGAAACACTTGTGTAACGACCCGTAAATTTCAACCGTTTAATAACGTGATTAGTTGAAATTTTGTGAAATTTTAAACGATAAAATTTTGAAATAAAAATTTAATATTTGGAATACGTCTAGTTAAACATAGCAACTGGTAAATTTTCGTCCGAAAATATGAAAGTTTATTTTACGCGTAAATTCACTTCAATTTAATCAGTTAAAAAGCGTTTAAAATAAAACTTTTTGAAAACCAAAATATTTTTATATAGAAAAATTCTAAACCATCTTCTGAGCAAGATGTCAGTTTGTCGTTTTTCCAAATTCGGACATCTTTGGCTCCGTCGATCTTATTTTTCAGCGTTTTTCTTGCATTTTTCGTAGTAGAAAAATTCGAATTTTTATAATTCAATCCTATCACTGATATCCATATGCCGTTTTGATCGCCTCGTCGTGCTGATCTCTGCGGTATATTTATTTCTGGGTTTTGAAGCTCGGTTCACAACCGAATCCATAGAAACAGTTACTGTATCGATACCGGTTCCAATGTATATATTGATGGTTCGTTGGTTTTCTTTCTGACCTTTCATTTTCTACCGATTGAAAACAAACCTTCAATTCTTTTATCACTTTTAGAAAATTAAAGTGGTGACAGTTGTGTTTCATTATTTTCATCTTGTTGGTGACTGTTCATTATTTCATGAATATGGTTTATATTCATTAGTCACTGACGTTTCACTTATTTACTTTTAGCTGCATCATACTTTCAAATTCTTTCCTCCCTTATTCTACAGTTACCCATTTTAATGGCCGCTAGCCTTCCATTCAACACCTCTCCCTCCATCGAAGTTCATCGCCTTCACTTCCGAAACCTCCTCCCCTCCTTTCCACATCGAAGCCTCCGCCCTAACAGCACTCACGACCTTCCCACCATCCGCCTGCCCTCTGCTCAACAGCAGCCCACCATAATCTCCCCACCTTTATTGCCCACGTCCTTGCTCCAAATCCTATAGCCGAAGACACCAAACTCCAAGCTACCCAACCAACCCACCACCCTCGGCAATCACCTCAGCCCACGCCTAGCAGGCAGCGCCACCGTCTCTTCCCAAGCAACCGGACCCCATCTCCTTCCCTTGGTCAGCCTTCCACCTCGTCGACCAAGGCCTGGCCGCCACCACAGCATGCTCCTCCCTCCGCCTTAGCTGGCTACAACCCATCCTCGCCACGCGTGGCAGCAGCAACCACTTTCTCCACCTTTTTCTCATCCACCCCTTGCTTGCTTCTCTACCTACCTCTCTTGCTTGAGAAATTTGCTTCTTTATGTAAGTTGCTTACACTTTTAACTATCTTCTATATAAAAATCTAACTGAGTTATATATATGTGTTTTATATAAGTTATGTATAAGTTTTGTTTATATGCTAGCATACATAGATCTGAAGTATGTTATATATATTATACTGCTGCATATAGGTTATATAAATTACATAATATATATAATGTTTAAGTAAGATAGCTATGTCAATTTATATAATATAAGTTATGTGTAGTAGATTCCTGCTAGTGCATGTATATTAATAAATATCTGTGGAGTAAGTTATATTAGTATTATATATATTTTGTTTTGTTATTTATAAAACTGTATAAGTTTATATGGATTCTTAAACTTTATATACATAAAATCTATAAAGTTGTTTAAGGTGGATAAGTTATATTAGCTTGTATTGGATCTGTTGGAAATGTATGTACTATACATGCTTACTGTTAGCTACTATATTTGTATGAGTATGCGTAAAATTTTACATAATGATTCTTATTTTGGCATTCCAGATCTAAACATTACCTTATCTATGTAGATTTTTAGCTCGTGTACATTTGTTGTTGTATGGCATGAGTCCTGTAGTATCTGTTTGAGTCGGTATGTTTATTTTAGCAGGTCAGTTTATATTCTAGGTATATATATATGTTTACAATAACTACATGGTTACAGAAATTTTGATAAGTTTAAAATATATGGGTTTTGGTTTCAAAAAAAAAATTAATTTAGAGGTATGTTACATACAAACATTTTATACATGTAGATTTTACAAATCTTTGTCTGCGTTCAGTCTGATTGTGATAGTTGTGTTTGTATATTTATACTCTATATACAATTAAAGGAATGTCAATTTTCTTTTTTTTCTTTTTTTGAAAAAGATATACATAATGTATTTTATACGTGTTTACTAAAATCTATATGAGTCATGTTATACATGATATGTTATGTCGACATTTTGGTGGGACAATACATATGGTATATAAATATATAGCAATATAATATGCATATATATAAGTATTAATTTGAGAAATGACACATATTTTGTATTGACAATGTTTGTTTTTACGTGTATTATAAAGATTTTATTCTATCTTCATTTCGTATGAGTAGACCTTAATATATTGGATTTAAAATGGGTTTGAATTTAGAATATGTTTTATATACGTAAATAGTTACATATAGTTATATATATGTATATAAATTCACTTTATACCAATTATCTTCATTGATCCAATTCTGAGTTGTTTTCGTCAATTCCTATTTATCAGCTTCATTCGTCGAATCGTGTCCATCTAGCTTTGCTTCGAGATTCGTGCTTGGATTTCGTAACTCAACTTCATTGTCTATCTCTCTAGCCTCGGAAGGTGAGAACTCACTCACGATTAACTTTCTTTTATTTATTAAATTTGATTTCAATTGAAACGACAATTGAAATATGCTGCTGTTAGTTAATTACACTGTTATATATGCTATTACCTGTATCAGTTCACCTGTGACATCTGACACCATTATCTGTTATTATTTATGCGATGATAATACAGTTTGGCTGATAATTGATTGATTGTTGATGTTTATATTGGACGTTAAATTGTTGATGTTAAAATGATAAATAGTATGAAATTGAACTTGATATAGGATAATTAAATGTTAAATTTGATTAAATGACATTTGTATAATATGACCCCTTTAACTGTTGAATTTATTGACACGTAGGATTTGTTTAATTACACTTTGAACCACTGAATGTATGTTGTAAATTGATGATGTATGAAATTGTAAATAAATGACAAGTGAAAACCGTAATATAATAATCTTTAATCTACATGAAATGATAGTGTAGATTCTAGAAATAATTATATTAATTCGTACAAATAACAATGCGAATTAATACGATTATTTCGGGATTATTTGAATTGATTATTGGATTGTTATTGTTTGTTGTTACTGCTTGTTTATTTACTTTGACACCATCCCAGTTATCACACTGCAAGTTCCCTTTGTTATGCTTTGATTTTGAATTGAATTGGAATCGGGTTGAAATGATAAATACCCAAATGAACTTGACCTTTGGATAGAGAATTAAATAAAAACCCGATTGGTCAATAATTTGATTTAAATTTAAAACGAAGATTTTATTTGAATAAAGAATATGGTTTTGAAATGAAGTTGAAATTTGAATTTTAATGAAAGGAAAATGTTAATATTTAATAATCTGAAACAAAATATTAACAATGTAATTGATGAAAGAATGTTGTTTAATTCGAAATTATAATTAAGTTTGAAATTATTAAACTTTGAAATGATTTAATAATTAAGTTTGGAATTATAATTAAGTTTGAAATTATTAAACTTGGAAATTATTTAATAATTAGGTTTTGAATTATTTAATAATTAAATAAGATTGAATTATTTAATGATTAAATAAGATTGAATTATTTAATGATTAAATTAAATTGAATTTTGAATAAGTGAATTTTACATCGTAAATAATTGAAATTGAGTTTCTTTATTAATTAAGTTTTGGAAAATTATTTAAGTAAGTAAATAAGTGAAATTGAATTTCTTTAACAAAAAAAAATGTGATTTATTGAAATGAATGTAAGACTTGAAATTTAAAGAATTTGATTTGATGAATTTAATTTAATTCAATTTGTAAGTTTTGATATAATGAAGTTGAATTTAAATAATGGATTTAATGAATTGGAAATTTAATATAAATTATTTTGAATGGCAAATTTACTGAATGAATATTGAACGAAATCGATAAATGAATTTAAATTGATTTGAATGTTAAACTAAATTAATTTAAATGTTTTCGAAATGAAACTTATATTCGAACTTGAATCAATATTTGAATTGTTTTAAATAAAGATTTTTATTGAATTATAAGACTTTGAAATTATGAAGTTTTGAAACGTAAATTTTGAAAATTGATTTCGAAAGACAAATGAAATGTTGGTTTACGAATTGAAATTGAAATTGAAATTGATTTGGTTTTGAAATATATAAACGACCAATCGGTGTAATAATTACGAAAGTTATTAAAGAGACCGGAATTCAGTTATGGATATACTCTCTATCTAAACCGAAAACCACTTTAATAACTATACGCGGAGTGATGATCCAGAATGAAGTGGTTGGAATGATGTACGTGTTGACTGAAGAAAGAGAACGATGATGGATAGCTTTGACACTTGTGTCAAATTGGAAATGACTAAAACAGGAGCTGTGCCGGGCCAATGGAGGATTAGCTACCTCAAGTGGACACACTTCTTCGAACTACTTATACTTGTTGTCGATTGGTGCACCCTTGATTTTGGGAGTGTTGTTTCACGGTGTTGCGGACGCTGCGGCATTGCGTTCTCACCAGTCCGGATCAGGCGAACGGTAGTATCACTACCTTGGGTATTGCCTCATGTGCCTTGTCATACTTGTATTCCATTTATGGGCGACCACTACGACTTTGATTTGTACCTTTAGTATATGGATTGCCCTCTGGTGACTTCCGATTTTGGGGAAACTACGGTCTTGTATATGCTTTTGGGAATAAAAATGTGTTAAGGGTGGAATGGGCCATGACTTAACGCTATTTTGATACCTTATATTACTGATAGACATTATCTACTTATCGTACACTACTACATAGTAGATAGTTTAACGGATCCTTGAAGGATGGTTATTCCAAACATCCTTTGAGTTACTTGTATTTCAATTGCTATTTCACTTGAGTTGGATTTATTAATATAAGAATGTTAATCCTGACTCGAGTGTTTTGTATTTTGCTTTACGCTCGGGTCAGACTGAGTGGTTCAGCTTTCGAGACTCACCTTTGGAGTTGGAGCTTCGCTTGGAGATCCAGCTATCTATCCAGCTTTCAGATATTCGATGATTCCAGTGATGTATTCTGATTTGTATCTGATGTATCGAATTACTCTTCTGTTGTAAACTCTGATGTATTTTATATATTCATATAGTAGCTTCATGAACTACTATCTTTTTTATTTCCGCTGCACTTATTACTCTGTGTCTGTGATCTGTGATTATATTTATTTACTGTATATGTTCAGTTTTGCCAAATTTAAATTAACAACGCGGTATTTTGAGCAATTCAACTCCGGCATGAGTGTCTACCTATACACTTATAATGGACGCGAATGGTCCAAAATGGCGGGTCGTTACAGTTGGTATCAGAGCTTTGGTAGCTCTAGGCAAAACTCAACATATAGGGTAAATGTATTTACAGAATCACTCTCATTCGAGTTTCAATCTCTTCCTTTTGACTCGATTCCTTTGGATTTTGGAACGTTCCCTACGGTTCCAAATTTCATTCATGTCCCTCACTATTCGTCTTCTTTCAATTCTGGAGCACCCCATAACTCCATTTTGTATGATATCTATAATAGATCGGCGGTCTCGCCAATCTTCGAATGATTCGTAAAGGAGCAAAACTCCTTTACAATTGGCATTGATTTACCGGAGATTTCTGTATCCTCGGTTTACGATGCTATCTATCTCCTGTTATACCTGAATTCTATTTCTTGAGATCAAATGTCGATTTGCCTCGGAATTCTACATTGATCTTATTCTTGAAGTCACGGTTGACCTGGTTAAGGTTGCCCGCGATTTATATAAACTTATCCATCGCCTTATTTTGTTATTTTATTATCTTATCTTCTGTTTCAAACCTATCTTCGAATCGAAATTCTCTTTGATTTGAGTCCATCAAATTTGAATCTCTATCTTTGCCTTGAAATCCATTATTGTCTCGTCGAGCGAGGAAGTGTATTTGTAAATAAATATTTAAATGTTTTAAAATATTGTTTTCAAATTTGGTAGATAAAATAAAAGTTTTGTATGATTATATTATATATAAATATAAGCTGTTAATAAATTTGTTGCCAGAAATGATAATATTTGATTATCATTTATTGTTCTAAATGAATTTATAAACTTGGTTATAAATTGATTGGAATTTGAAATGAATTTAATTCAGAAATTTGAGAATTTATTAGTTTCCGGTGATTTCGAACTTTGGTTTTTAAAATTTTTAAAGTATATAGTATTAAAAAGATTTTCGAATAGAAATGGTTTTCAAAGAATTTTAATTGATTAAATCAGTGCTCTTCTCTTTGTCGCTGGAAAATAATCTCGGTGATGGCGGCCGCATCATCGATGTTCATTTTCGAGTTTCGAAGTGGAGATACTATTCTGTAGCTTTGCTACGGTTTGTTTTGAAAAAGATTTTGATTTGAATTTCTTTAGTATAATTTGATTTATATACTTATATACATATAAGTATCTTATTTTAAAATTTAATTTGATTTGATATAAATATATTATATATATCTCTAAATTGTTTAAAGTTAATCGGAAGTCTAATTCTTAAATTTTGTTAAAGGATGATTTTAATTATAAATAAAACCAAAATTTGGAATAAATATTTAAACTTGAATAATTGAATTGGGAAAATTTTTATTTGTATATTGTTCAACTGCATTCTAATACAACTTACCTAAATCATTCAAGAGTTGAATATGTAATTGGATAATATATAAGATGAATTGAATTTATAAATAAATTTGAGTGTTTATAATAAATGTTATACACTAAATTCTGATTATAAAGATGTAAATTGAGTTAGATAGGATAATAAATAAAACTCAGTTAACAATGAAATAAATTTGTCTTGAAAGAATTAATAAATTTGTTTTGAAAGAATTAATAAATTGAAACTTGATTAACTTATGAAAATACCTTGAATTTGAAAGCAATTAGTAAATATAAATTAATTTAAATCGAAACTTTTAGGGTTTAAATTTATTTATATGGGTTAAATATATGTGATTAGATATATTAAGTAGAATAAATTTAACAATAATTTGGAATAAAGAAGAATTTAAATTGCTGAAAAAATATGATTATAATAAAAGACTATTCAAATTTATGGTTTTAGAAATTGTAAATTGAAGATAATTGGATAATAAGATAATGAGTTTAGAAATAGTTGAGGTTGATTTTGGTGAAATCAAATTGATTAAATCAATTATTGAATATCAATTAATTTAAATTTGAATTTATATGGTTTAAATAAAATTGTTATTTTGTATTTCAAATCTGTTTTTCTTTCTGGTTGTTTCTATTCTTCTACCTCGTTCCTTTTCGGGGACGAAAAGTTTTGAGTGGGGGAGAGTGTAACGACCCGTAAATTTCAACCGTTTAATAACGTGATTAGTTGAAATTTTGTGAAATTTTAAACGATAAAATTTTGAAATAAAAATTTAATATTTGGAATATGTCTAGTTAAACATAACAACTGGTAAATTTTCGTCCGAAAATATGAAAGTTTATTTTGCGCGTAAATTCACTTCAATTTAATCAGTTAAAAAGCGTTGAAAATAAAATATTTTCAAAACCAACATATTTTTACATAGAAAAATTCTAAACCATCTTCTGAGCAAGATGTCAGTTTGTCGTTTTTCCAAATTCGGACATCTTTGGCTCCGTCGATCTTATTTTTCAGCGTTTTTCTTGCATTTTTCGTAGTAGAAAAATTCGAATTTTTATAATTCAATCCTATCACTGATATCTATATGCCGTTTTGATCGCCTCGTCGTGCTGATCTCTGCGGTATATTTATTTCTGGGTTTTGAAGCTCGGTTCACAGCCGAATCCACAGAAACAGTTACTGTATCGATACCGGTTCCAATGTATATATTGATGGTTCGTTGGTTTTCTTTCTGACCTTTCATTTTCTACCGATTGAAAACAAACCTTCAATTCTTTTATCACTTTTAGAAAATTAAAGTGGTGACAGTTGTGTTTCATTATTTTCATCTTGTTGGTGACTGTTCATTATTTCATGAATATGGTTTATATTCATTAGTCACTGACGTTTCACTTATTTACTTTTAGCTGCATCATACTTTCAAATTCTTTCCTCCCTTATTCTACAGTTACCCATTTTAATGGCCGCTAGCCTTCCATTCAACACCTCTCACTCCATCGAAGTTCATCGCCTTCACTTCCGAAACCTCCTCCCCTCCTTTCCACATCGAAGCCTCCGCCCTAACAGCACTCACGACCTTCCCACCATCCGCCTGCCCTCTGCTCAACAGCAGCCCACCATCATCTCCCCACCTTTATTGCCCACGTCCTTGCTCCAAATCCTATAGCCGAAGACACCAAACTCCAAGCTACCCAACCAACCCACCACCCTCGGCAATCACCTCAGCCCACGCCTAGCAGGCAGCGCCACCGTCTCTTCCCAAGCAACCAGACCCCATCTCCTTCCCTTGGTCAGCCTTCCACCTCGTCGAACCAAGGCCTGGCCGCCACCACAGCATGCTCCTCCCTCCGCCTTAGCTGGCTACAACCCATCCTCCCCACGCGTGGCAGCAGCAACCACTTTCTCCACCTTTTTGTCATCCACCCCTTGCTTGCTTCTCTACCTACCTCTATTGCTTGAGAAATTTGCTTCTTTATGTAAGTTGCTTACACTTTTAACTATCTGCTATATAAAAATCTAACTAAGTTATATATATGTGTTTTATATAAGTTATGTATAAGTTTTGTTTATATGCTAGCATACATAGATCTGAAGTATGTTATATATATTATACTGCTGCATATAGGTTATATAAATTACATAATATATATAATGTTTAAGTAAGATAGCTATGTCAGTTTATATAATATAAGTTATGTGTAGTAGATTCCTGCTAGTGCATGTAGATTAATAAATATCTGTGGAGTAAGTTATATTAGTATTATATATATTTTGTTTTGTTATTTATAAAACTGTATAAGTTTATATGGATTCTTAAACTTTATATACGTAAAATCTATAAAGTTGTTTAAGGTGGATAAGTTATATTAGCTTGTATTGGATCTGTTGGAAATGTATGTACTATACATGCTTACTGTTAGCTACTATATTTGTATGAGTATGCGTAAAATTTTACATAATGATTCTTATTTTGGCATTCCAGATCTAAACATTACCTTATCTATGTAGATTTTTAGCTCGTGTACATTTGTTGTTGTATGGCATGAGTCCTGTAGTATCTGTTTGAGTCGGTATGTTTATTTTAGCTGGTCAGTTTATATTCTAGGTATATATATATGTTTACAATAACTACATGGTTACAGAAATTTTGATAAGTTTAAAATATACGGGTTTTGGTTTCAAAAAAAAAATAAAAATAAATTTAGAGGTATGTTACATAAAAACATTTTATACATGTAGATTTTACAAATCTTTGTCTGCGTTCAGTCTGATTGTGATAGTTGTGTTTGTATATTTATACTCTATATACAATTAAAGGAATGTCAATTTTCTTTTTTTTTCTTTTTTTGAAAAAGATATACATAATGTATTTTATACGTGTTTACTAAAATCTATATGAGTCATGTTATACATGATATGTTATGTCGACATTTTGGAGGGACAATACATATGGTATATAAATATATAGCAATATAATATGCATATATATAAGTATTAATTTGAGAAATGACACATATTTTGTATTGACAATGTTTGTTTTTACGTGTATTATAAAGATTTTATTCTATCTTCATTTCGTATGAGTAGACCTTAATATATTGGATTTAAAATGGGTTTGAATTTAGAATATATTTTATATACGTAAATAGTTACATATAGTTATATATATGTATATAAATTCACTTTATACCAATTATCTTCATCGATCCAATTCTGAGTTGTTTTCGTCAATTCCTATTTATCAACTTCATTCGTCGAATCGTGTCCATCTAGCTTTGCTTCGAGATTCGTGCTTGGATTTCGTAACTCAACTTCATTGTCTATCTCTCTAGCCTCGGAAGGTGAGCACTCACTCACGATTAACGTTCTTTTATTTATTAAATTTGATTTCAATTGAAACGACAATTGAAATATGCTGCTGTTAGTTAATTACACTGTTATATATGCTATTACCTGTATTAGTTCACCTGTGACATCTGACACCATTATCTGTTATTATTTATGCGATGATAATACAGTTTGGCTGATAATTGATTGATTGTTGATGTTTATATTGGATGTTAAATTGTTGATGTTAAAATGATAAATAGTATGAAATTGAACTTGATATAGGATAATTAAATGTTAAATTTGATTAAATGACATTTGTATAATATGACCCCTTTAACTGTTGAATTTATTGACACGTAGGATTTGTTTAATACACTTTGAACCACTGAATGTATGTTGTAAATTGATGATGTATGAAATTGTAAATAAATGACAAGTGAAAACCATAATATAATAATCTTTAATCTACATGAAATGATAGTGTAGATTCTAGAAATAATTATATTAATTCGTACAAATAACAATGCGAATTAATACGATTATTTCGGGATTATTTGAATTGATTATTGGATTGTTATTGTTTGTTGTTACTACTTGTTTATTTACTTTGACACCATCCCAGTTATCACACTGCAAGTTCCCTTTGTTATGCTTTGATTTTGAATTGAATTGGAATCGGGTTGAAATGATAAATACCCAAATAAACTTGACCTTTGGATAGAGAATTAAATAAAAACCCGATTGGTCAATAATTTGATTTAAATTTAAAACGAAGATTTTATTTGAATAAAGAATATGGTTTTGAAATGAAGTTGAAATTTGAATTTTAATGAAAGGAAAATGTTAATATTTAATAATCTGAAACAAAATATTAACAATGTAATTGATGAAAGAATGTTGTTTAATTCGAAATTATAATTAAGTTTGAAATTATTAAACTTTGAAATGATTTAATAATTAAGTTTGGAATTATAATTAAGTTTGAAATTATTAAACTTGGAAATTATTTAATAATTAGGTTTTGAATTATTTAATAATTAAATAAGATTGAATTATTTAATGATTAAATAAGATTGAATTATTTAATGATTAAATTAAATTGAATTTTGAATAAGTGAATTTTACTTCGTAAATAATTGAAATTGAGTTTCTTTATTAATTAAGTTTTGGAAAATTATTTAAGTAAGTAGATAAGTGAAATTGAATTTCTTTAACAAAAAAAATGTGATTTATTGAAATGAATGTAAGACTTGAAATTTAAAGAATTTGATTTGATGAATTTAATTTAATTTAATTTGTAAGTTTTGATATAATGAAGTTGAATTTAAATAATGGATTTAATGAATTGGAAATTTAATAGAAATTATTTTGAATGGCAAATTTACTGAATGAATATTGAACGAAATCGATAAATGAATTTAAACTGATTTGAATGTTAAACTAAATTAATTTAAATGTTTTCGAAATGAAACTTATATTCGAACTTGAATCAATATTTGAATTGTTTTAAATAAAGATTTTTATTGAATTATAAGACTTTGAAATTATGAAGTTTTGAAACGTAAATTTTGAAAATTGATTTCGAAAGACAAATGAAATGTTGGTTTACGAATTGAAATTGAAATTGATTTGGTTTTGAAATATATAAACGACCAATCGGTGTAATAATTACGAAAGTTATTAAAGAGACCGGAATTCGGTTATGGATATACTCTCTATCTAAACCGAAAACCACTTTAATAACTATACGCGGAGTGATGATCCAGAATGAAGTGGTTGGAATGATGTACGTGTTGACTGAAGAAAGAGAACGATGATGGATAGCTTTGACACTTGTGTCAAATTGGAAATGACTAAAACAGGAGCTGTGCCGGGCCAATGGAGGATTAGCTACCTCAAGTGGACACACTTCTTCGAACTACTTATACTTGTTGTCGATTGGTGCACCCTTGATTTTGGGAGTGTTGTTTCACGGTGTTGCGGGCGCTGCGGCGTTGCGTTCTCACCAGTCCGGATCAGGCGAACGGTAGTATCACTACCTTGGGTATTGCCTCATGTGCCTTGTCATACTCCCAAATGTATGCTTCGTTGTGAGGAGGGGGATCATGCATCTCTACCACATGCGCGCGCCGCCGCCACCCGTCCGATCGAATTGGGCCGGATTTTCTGACAGTTCCAAGCTATACGAACAGGTGCTAATCTGTTCATAAGCGGACACGAATTGATTGAGGGGGTGCAACTTCTGAAGTGGGATCGGGTTAGCTACAGTACAACATGATAGGGGGTTCTCGCTTCGCGGTTTGGTGGCGAACGGGAGACTCTTACCCCTACATGTCCCTGAGAGGTAAAGGCCTTGTGAGGGTTGGTTGTGAGTCGAGAGGCTGGCCGTAAAAGTAAATTCGAGGTATCACTGTATGCCACGGTGGGTCTGGGATGGTTGCAAAGCCTACCAGTCGCCACTGGCTCATCTTCCATTTATGCGCGACCACTACGACTTTGATTTGTACATTTAGTATATGGATTGCCCTCTGGTGACTTCCGGTTTTGGGGAAACTACGGTCTTGTATATGCTTTTGGGAATAAAAATGTGTTAAGGGTGGAATGGGCCATGACTTAACGCTATTTTGATACCTTATATTACTGATAGACATTATCTACTTATCGTACACTACTACATAGTAGATAGTTTAACGGATCCTTGAAGGATGGTTATTCCAAACATCCTTTGAGTTACTTGTATTTCAATTGCTATTTCAGTTGAGTTTGATTTATTAATATAAGAATGTTAATCCTGACTCGAGTGTTTTGTATTTTGCTTTACGCTCGGGTCAGACTGAGTGGTTCAGCTTTCGAGACTCACCTTTGGAGTTGGAGCTTCGCTTGGAGATCCAGCTATCTATCCAGCTTTCAGATATTCGATGATTCCAGTGATGTATTCTGATTTGTATCTGATGTATCGAATTACTCTTCTGTTGTAAACTCTGATGTATTTTATATATTCATATAGTAGCTTCATGAACTACTATCTCTTTTATTTCCGCTGCACTTATTACTCTGTGTCTGTGATCTGTGATTATATTTATTTACTGTATATATTCAGTTTTGCCAAATTTAAATTAACAACGCGGTATTTTGAGCAATTCAACTCCGGCATGAGTGTCTACCTATACACTTATAATGGACGCGAATGGTCCAAAATGGCGGGTCGTTACAACTTGTGTTTACTTCGTCGGTTAGTTCTTGGACTTGTTCGATTGAACTCTCGTGACAATTTTCAAGTGGAAATCTACAATTTTTTCGTAAATATTTAAGTTAAGCTAGTGGTTATGGGACATGAAGCTAAACTCATTTATTTACTAGCTTAGTGTAATTTACACTTATCGATCATTGATGATCATTTTGTGATTTAGACTAGCGATGTGCGATGTCTCTTTGTTTGTGTAGGGGACTAAAAACCCCGTTTGTGGAGCTTCGGTTCAAATTGGTGGGATAGCGACCCATGGTCTTCGGGCCGTTTGTGGAGCTTCGGCTCAAACTTGATGGTTAGCGACCATGGAATAGCGTTCCGTTTGTGATACACGTGATGGTGAGTTTTCATGCTCCCGTTTGTGATAGGCCTCCCCCTTTGTGTTTTTTGGATTTCTAATTGTTGAATTCTAGAATTTTTGTTTCACCAATTTTTTTGCGATTGATATTAATATGTTTTGTCAATATTTGGGGTTTGGTGAATAAGCTAAAGAATGTGATATTCTTTTTGGATATTTAACGAGATTTGAGATATTGTATGATTTTTATTGTTATCGAATGTATACTTGTCACAGTATGGCATTATTGTTATCATACATTTTTGTGGTATCCCTTATCCTCTCTCATCTTATATGATATTTATAACTAGACTGATCCGTTTATTAATTTTCTTCTTAAATAATACTCGGGTAAGACCGAGGTGTTACAGGTGCTTCCACTTGACTTCTTAGCAGGGGCTAGCTTCTGACTTTTGGCTAACTACTTTAGATTAGTAGTTTTTTTTATACATTCAAGATAAAGACTCCTTGATGTATACATATTCTTTTTCCTAACACTTGTATTTATTCTTTTGTGATGTAGTGAATCTAGTTTGCCACTATTTTGATGTACACCTCTATGTGTTATATTCATATCTGTTTCTGCCTTAGTGATATGAATATCTTTGACTGATTTGTGTTATGCTTATTTTATATTTGTTTCCAAAGATCACATAGCCACTGTGTAGTAGCTTTGAGTTTGTATTTGATATGTCGGATTTCTCTCGAAATGAAATGCAAGTCATATTATTTGACATATCGGTACTCGCACAAAGCAATTACACAGATGGTTGCTCCTCAACAGCCTTATTCTTCATGCTAGTCGACGACATTACCCCGTAGTGTCCTTGGCTAGTGTGAGTATAGAGGTGGGGCGTCACAGCTTGGTATCAAAGCCAAACTTCGAAACAATGTAGAATAATCTAGCAAGGATCATTGTCCTAAGTCTCTCTTAGGAATCGTGCCTTAGGATTTAATCGAGTCATAGGACCTGTTTTATCCTATTTTCTTTTATGATGCTTTGTTTTATCAATCAAGTTTGTTTGATATTCATTCTGAGAATAACCTTTTACCTCTTCTTTCTTTCTTTCTTAAAGAAGAGAAATGGTTAGACCTGGCCGTCCCAGCGTCGGTCAATTCAGTGCTACTCCTAAAGATGGAGTATTCATGTCTGCCCAGCAACTTTTAGATCTTGTAAAGAATGCTCAAGCCGTCGGCCCCATTCCAGAGCCTACTCATCCTAAATCTGGGTTTGCACGCTTGTGCAGTGATTATACCAATTTGGGTGGAAGGCCATTCAAGGGTTCCGAAAGCGTTATAGAGGTCCAAGCTTGGCTTAGAACATGCGATCGCATCTTTTCTCGCATGAATCTTGCAGATCTACATCAAGTCCAAGTGGCTTCTAACATGCTCCAGGAGAGAGCATTAGATTGGTATGAGCTTTTGATTTCAGAAATTATTGAAGCGGATCTTACTTGGGAGCAATTCCGGGAAAGGTTCGAATTGAAGTTTGTGCCGGAAGCTAAAAAAGTAACTTTGGCCCAACGCTTTATTGACCTTGTTCAACGTGAATCTTCTGTGACGGATTACGTCGCATCTTTTGAATCTCTCTCTAAATATGGGGTCGAGTATATTAATACCCCATTGATGAAAAATCAGAGGTTTGTTTATGGGTTGAATAAGAATCTCAAAAAGCCTTTACTTCTGAAACTAGAAGTTTCCTTTGATCAGCTTGTTGATATCGCTCTTCGACTTGAAGAGGCCGATAAAGAAAGTGATGTTGAAGTTGTGAGTTTCAAACGGAACTTCAACAACAATAAGAAGAGGCCTATTAAGTTCAAAGGCCCTTATCCCAACAAGAAAGGGAAGCAAGCAACTTCGGTAGCGAAGACTCCTACCTCTAGTCATGGAGAATGTTACAATTGTGGTTCTAAGGACCATTATGCAAATAAGTGTCCGAAGCTCCTCACTTGTCGTTATTGCAAAGGTTCGGGTCATACTATATCTTCATGTCCCAAACTTTAAAGCAAGAAAGAGGGAAAGCTAAATGTTGTGCAAGTCCCTAGTAACACTTCTCTTGGTCAAGGTATTTCTCATTCTGTCCTTGATGACATTATTATGTTTCGTGATCATCCTATTCGAGTTCTTTTTGATACGGGTGCATTCCACTCTTTTATATCAAAGGAACTTGTTGATACTTTTTCTTTGAATGTTATTGGGTTGATGACTTCACTGAGAATTGCGAATCCGGTTGGTGGATCCGCAACACTCAGTTTACTTTATAAAGATGTCGAGATTATTTTATGTGATTATGCTTTCCGAGCCGATTTGCATGTTATGCGTTACCTTGGTTTCGGAATGATTTTGGGAATGGATTGGATTAATCATTATGAAGCCCACATCCTATGTCCCGAGAGGACTATCCATCTTCGACACCCTCAATCTGTTAAGCATATTTTTATTGTTCTTAATGATTTGGATTCCAATTTGGTGGCATCCTTATATTCTCTAAATCCACATGATGGCGATAATGATGATGAGGAAGATGTTATTTCTCTCATTTACGTTGTTCGTGAATTTCCCAATATATTTGAGCCCGTTTTAGGATTACCACCAAAGCAAGCAATAGAGTTCAGAATTAATCTAATCCCTGGAGCTCTAGTTATCACTCATCCTCCTTATCGTATGTCCAATAAGGAAAATGAGGAGATGCGTAAACAATTATCCGAATTGAAAAAAAGCAATTTATTCGTTCTAGTTCCTCTCTATGGGGAGCTTCAGCTATCTTTGTGAAGAAATCCGATGGTACACTTAGGCTTTGCGTTGACTACCGCAAGCTTAACGATCTCACCATCAAGAATAAATATCCCTTGCCTCGGATTGATGATTTATTCGATCAACTTAGCGGTGCTAGAGTCTTTTCACAGTTAGACTTAGCACCGGTTTTCATCAGCTTCGCATTGCAGAGGATAGTATTCCTTTGACATCGTTCCATACTCGTTATGGATCTTATGAATGGCTTGTTATGCCATTTGGTTTAACGAATGCTCAAGCTTATTTTGTTGACCTTATGAATCGAGTTTTCAAAGACTTCCTCGATCGATTTGTTCTCATCTTTATCAATGATATTCTTGTTTATTCTAAAACCGAGGAAGAGCATGAAAAACATCTTCAGATTGTGTTGGAAACTCTTAGGAGCAATCAATTGAAACCAAAATTTTCTAAGCGCCACTTTTGGCAATCCCGTGTAAAATTTTTGGGACATATCATTTATGAATCCAGAATTTCCGTGGATCCTTCAAAGATTGAAGCGATTCAAAATTGGAAGAGACCGAAGAGTGTGACGGATATTCGTAGCTTTCTCGGATTGGCGGGTTATTACCGTTGTTTCATAAAAGACTTTTCTAAAATTTCCACACCTCTTACTAGTTTGACAAAGAAGGGAGTTAAATACATTTGGTCAGACAAATGTGAAGCTTCATTTCATAAATTAAAAGAACTCCTTTTCGATGCTCCTATTCTTGTGATTCCCAAGGGGAACCAAGACTTTGTTGTTTATACCGATGCTAGTCGTGTTGGTTTGGGAGCCGTTCTCATGCAAAGGGAACGTGTTATCGCTTATGCTTCTAAGCAATTAAAGCCTGCCGAGACTAGATATGCCACTCATGATTTAGAGCTCGTGGCTATTGTTTTCGCCCTTAGAATTTGGCGTCATTATCTTTTGGGAGAGAAATTTGTTCTCTACACCGATCATAAATCTTTGAAGTATTTATTTTCTCAAAAGGAACTTAATTTGCATCAACAACGTTGGCTCGAATTCCTTGCATCTTATGATCTTGATATTCTCTATACTCCCGGAAAGGGAAATCGTGTTGACGATGCCCTTAGTTGTAAGCAACAAGCGGTTGTTTCCATGATGATATTCGAATGGAATGATCTCGAGACTTTGTCCACTTGTGAGATTCGAGATCGTGAATCCAATTTTTGTTCATCTCTTGTTTTATGTAGCCTTGAGGTTCATCCTTCTCTTTTGGACCGCATCCTTGAAGCTCAAAAGCAAGATCCCGAATTGTCTCTTCTTAGCCAAAGTTGTAGGGATAAAATAATATTGATGGTCTGAAATTTTTTGAAATCGATGCTCGTGGAGGTATTCGAAAATTTGGTAGACTTATTGTGCCAAATATTATTGATCTTAGTAAAGACATTTTAGAAGATTCTCATTTCTAAATTTACCATTCATCCCGGTAGTAGTAAAATGTACGCGGATATGAAGCAACTTTATTATTGGGATGGAATGAAATCTGATATTGCTAACTTTATTAAGCGTTGCATGACTTGCCAACTCGTAAAGGCCAAGCATCAAAGGCCCGGTGGGTTATTGCAACCTTTGGACATTCCTGTTTGGAAGTGGGATCAAGTCTCTATGAACTTTATTGACGGTCTTCCCCGTTCTCGTTCGGGTCATGATAGCCTATGGGTTATAGTAGATAGACTTAGAAACTCCACCCATTTTCTTCCCGTTCGATCCAATCAGACCGTACCTCTTTAAGCTAAACTCTATGTCAAAGAAATTGTTAAATTGCATAGAGTTCCAACTTCTATTATTAGTGATCGTGATCCATTATTTACTAGTGGATTCTGGAAAGGTCTTCAAAAAGCTTTGGGAACAAAGCTTAATTTTAGCACCGCTTATCATCCTCAGTCCGATGGACAAACAGAGCATGTGAATCAAACTCTTGAAGATCTCCTTCGTGCATGTGTTCTTGATTTTGGTGGAAGTTAGGAAGATCATATTTCTCTTGTTGAGTTTTCTTACAATAATAGCTTCCAATCTAGTATTGGTATGGCACCTTTCGAGGCGCTCTACGAAAGGCCATGCCGATCTCCTTCGTGTTGGCTTGAAGCCGGTGAGAAGTTGGTTTTAGGTCCATATTTTATTCGTGATGCCACAGAAAAGATTAACCTTATTCGTCATAGGATGAAAGAAGCTCAAAGTAGACAAAAATCCTATGCCGATAACCGAAGAAGGAAATTAGAATTTTCTGTGGGAGATTTTGTGTTCATTCGTGTTTCAACTATGAAGGGTGTTGTGTGTTTCAATCGATCGGGAAAATTAGCACCTCGATATATTGGCCCATTTCCCATCACCGAATGCATTGGTTCCGTGGCTTATCGCCTTTTGCTACCGGCTCAATTTTCTGCTATCCATGACGTGTTCCACATTTCTCAACTATGGAAATGCCTTAGAGATTCTGATTCTATTCTTGAGCCCGGTGTTATTGAAGAAATTGAAGTTTCACCTAATTTGAATTATGAGCAACATCATATTCGTATCGTTGCTACGGAGGTAAAATGCCTTTGAAATAAAGATGTTCCGCTTGTGAAAGTTCAATGGTCCTTAAATCCTAAGGATTGTTCTTGGGAATCTAGAGAATTCTTCGAGCGAATACATCCGGATTTACTCTCTCGTGCTCCTTAAGGTGAACTTCTCATTTCAAAATTTCTTCTTTTGTGTTGTTATGCCTTAGTACGGTTGTTACTTTTTATTTTCTTCTTAAGTATTGCGAGGATGCAATTTCTTCAAGGAGGGGAGTCTGTAACAACCTGTATATTTTTACGATAATATATTTAAATGATTATTTAAATATAGCTTCATTAGTTGAATTTAAAAGTCCAAAACGTTACTTTTGTAAACTTTCGAATTCGGACTCGAGACCACTTCCATTGAGTCCAAAATGGCATTTGCGACCTTTTTGAGTATAAACATCGATATGTTTGGAGTTGAGTAGAATTTTGCTATTTTTCTATTGGGCTTTGGGTTTCAGCCCACTAACCCAACAAAATACCCTAACTCCACCCCCTCTTCATTCATTCATTCTATTTTCCAAACACTCTCATGCTAAAGAAAAGAATGGGGGAAAATATGGGAAATTAAAATTCCTAAGCCTTAGTTTTCTTAGGAAATTCAACTTCTTGCTCTAAAATCAAAGAGAAGCTTAGGTAAGCATCCTCTTCATCTTCTCCATCTCAATCTCTCTTCAATTTTCAGAAATTCCTATAACCTAACTTAGGAAAAACTTCACCTTTGATAATAGATTAAAGATTCTAGAGGTGTATTGAAGAGGAAATTGATCTTGCCTTGTTTTAGAGCTTCTTCATTGATTGTTTTTGGGTTTAAAAGTGAGTTTTTGAACTCACATCTATGTCTATAGTTTTCATTGTTGTTAGGTATGAATTCCTAACATCTATTCACGTTCATTTGCTTTTGATTTGAATTGATTTGGTGAATTTTCCAAATTTTGGTGTTTTGAAGTCAAAATCTTTAAAGATCCTATCTTGGATATTTGGACGTGTTATTTGGGGTGTATCGAAGAGCCTAGAGGACTGGGTTGTCGCTTGGCATAAATCCCTAGCCTCCGTCGCTCGTCCGATCGCTTCCGAATCATTTTGGCCATCATTGGCCTAGGCAAATTGTTGCCCAGAAAAGGCAACCAGACGTCTGGTTGGAAGGTCCAAATGTCTGGTTAGGGCAGCAGATGAAAAAAAATATACGGCAGAAAAGAAAAAAAATGGCAGAGACTTGGACCAGACGTCTGGTCCAAACCTACCAGACGTCTGGTTAGTTTTCAGGCGTCAGGTTAGAGTTCAGACGTCTTGAAGGTTTCTGGAATATTTCCAGAACCCAAATCCAGACGTCTGGATGAACCCCCAGACGTCTGGATGAACCCCCAGACGTATGGAACTGCCAATTTTGTCTATTTTTGCTGTTTTTGATTGGATTTCCAATTTTTATCGATTTTTGTTGATCCGATTGGTTGTTGTCATTTATTATCGACTTTGATGACTTCTTCCTTTGGATTTTTGGGAATATCCAATCGATGGATTTGATATCGATTTTTATGGATTTAATTCACATTGTCGTATGTGAATTTTTGATGATTGATTGTTTTTACAACCATTTTTGTGATTTGTCACTTTAAAATACAAAGGTTTCGATACTAGTAGAAAATACTAAAACTCTTTCATTAAAACGATTTTGACACTATTTTAAATATAAAGCTCGCTTTTAAAACCGTTTTCCAATCTATTAGTATATACAAACCTTTGTCTCATTCATATGAGAAATCTAATTAAACAGCTTAGCAAAACAAGTGGTATGAAACGATAGCGTTTACTTCGTCGGTTAATTCTTGGACTTGTTCGATTGAACTCTCGTGACAATTTTCAAGTGGAAATCTACAATTTTTCGTAAATATTTAAGTTAAGCTAGTGGTTATGGGACATGAAGCTAAACTCATTTATTTACTAGCTTAGTGTAATTTACACTTATTGATCATTGATGATCATTTTGTGATTTAGACTAGCGGTGTGCGATGTCTCTTTGTTTGTGTGAGGGACTAAAAAGCCTATTTTTGGAGCTTCGGTTTATATTGGTGGGATAGCGACCCATGGTCTTCGAGCCGTTTGTGGAGCTTCGGCTCAAACTTGATGGTTAGCGACCATGGAATAGCATTCCGTTTGTGATACACGTGTTGATGAGTTTTCATGCTCCCGTTTGTGATAGGCCTCCCCCTTTTTGTTTTCTGGATTTCTAATTGTTGATTTCTAGAATTTGTGTTTCACCAATTTTTTTGCAATTGACATTGATATGTTTTGTCAATATTTGGGTTTTGGTGAATAAACTAAAGAATGTGATATTCTTTTTGGATATTTAACGAGTTTTGGGATATTGTATGATTTTTATAATTTTCGAATGTATACTTGTCACAATAAGGCATTATTGTTATCATACATTTTTGTGGTATCCCTTATCCTCTCTCATCTCATATGATATTTATAGCTAGACTGATCCATTTATTTTTTTTTCTTCTTAAATAATACTCAGGTCAGACCGAGGTGTTACATGTGCTTCCACTTGACTTCTTAGCAGGGGCTAGCTTCTGACTTTTGGCTAACTACTCTAGATTAGTAGTTTTTGTTTTTATACGTTCGAGATAGAGACTCCTTGCTATATTCATATTCTTTTGTCTAGCACTTGTATCTATTCTTTTGTGATATAGTGGATCTAGTTTGACCACTATTTTGATGTACACTTCTATGTGTTATATTCATATCTGTTTCTGCCTTAGTGATATGAATATATGTGACTGATTTGTGTTATGCTTATTTTATATTTGTTTCCAAAGATCATATATCCACTATGAAGTAGCTTTGAATTTGTATTTGATATGTCGGATTTCCTCTTGAAATGAAATGCAAGTCATATTATCTGACATATCGGTACTCGCACAAAGCAATTACACAGATGGTCGCTCCTCAACAACCTTATTCTTCATGCTAGTCGACGACATTACCCCGTAGTTTCCTTGTCTAGTGTGAGTATAGAGGTGGGGCGTCACAAGACCGGGATCGGATTTAATTATCTAAAAACCACTTCGATCCGGTTTGAATGTTACGAAGGAAT
The DNA here is from genome assembly GCA_030737815.1 of Allium fistulosum. Classification (NCBI taxonomy): domain Eukaryota; kingdom Viridiplantae; phylum Streptophyta; class Magnoliopsida; order Asparagales; family Amaryllidaceae; genus Allium; species Allium fistulosum. The sequence goes on along the minus strand of CM060903.1, from coordinate 1,533,158,709 downwards.
ACCGTGAAGGTGATGAAGACGGTGATTTGGTTTGTCCAGACCTGGGTCAACTTGTATGGACAAATGTTATCAAAACATCATCATTGGAGGACGATGAGCATTCTAAGAGAAATCGTTCCTTGGAAGGTAACACTTAGCCTCGAGCCTCATCAATCGGGAATGACTAAAACAGAGGAGATGCAGCAAGGCTAAGTGGGTCGCACCCAAGTAGGGTATGTTATTGCCTTTGTAGATGTCCTCGGAAACCTTTTTATCTTAGATATGGGTATACATGAAAGAAGAAACGCTCGATGATAAGGGTGGGAACACCTGGGGTGATAACATATTCGGTCTATCCAGGTTAGGGGTAGGCCGGTCTTGTGTAGCAGGGGATCCCAGTGTGGTCCTTGGTACATTGTTCTAGAGGTATACTGTGGTGGGCGGTACCCCAGTGGCCAGTCATTCGATGGAATCCATTCTCCAATAAGCGTCGTATGGTTTTGATTGTGCCCAACTATGCTGAAACATGAGACACAAGCATTTCAGCTATTTTCTATTTACTTTATATAGACACTATTATAATATCAGATGGATTTGATAAAAATGTTTTGGTTATCGTAAGGTAAAAACCCGTCGTGGTTATGTATGGTGTGGTCTTACGAGATACCTTTGATTTTCAAAGGATTTGATAAAAGTTAATAATTCAATTTGAGTGTGTTTTCTCATGCTGGTTTTCCAGATTGACCCAGGTGTTATTTTATTATAATGCTCGGGTCAGACCGAGTATTACAGATTCAGGTAAAATGCTATGGAGCTCAGGAGACGAGCTGGAGGAGTTTAGACGTATACTTGGTTATTTCCGCTATATATGTGAGGATAAGTTATTATAATTGTCCATTTGATGTGTTGAATTGTTGTACTCTGATAGTGGTATGTATATTAACAGTATAGTCCTTGTGTTTTAAAATCTGTTATTATATATTACAATTTGTTCCGCTGCGATTGTGTGATTATGTGTTGTTCTGTTTCTTTTCTTCTACCTTTTTCTTCTTCACCCTTAATGAACTGGTATTTCCGGTACTCAACTACTCGGCATTTTATACAATGGACGTTTTGATGTCGATTTTCGAGGGTCGAAAATTCTGGTCTGTTACAATTATCATTAATTAAAATAATTAATTAAACTTAAGAAATCATTATTTAAAATGATTAATTAAATCTTATCTCATCTAAATCAAAGATAAACCAATCTTAAACGTCATTTATTAAATTGGTTAATTAATCTCAAAATCATTAGTTAAAATGATTAATTATTTTAAATTACCATTAATCAAAATGATTAATGAATTTTAATTTGTTTAGCGGAAAAACAAGCTCAAGTTCATACGACAGGGTTTTGGGGATGAAGTTGAATAATGACTATATAACGAAATTACTATACCGACACTTAACAAATTAGATGGAATATCATGATTTATCTTAATTAATCATCAATATAACAACCTAAGGATGTAAATAAACAATTATGGGCGAGAAACCCTTTTGGGTCTCTCTATAGATTTTCCCTGTAAAACAATGGTTATGGACAATATATATATAATCATATGGGTTCATAGCGATCAAATTAATATGTCATCCATTTTCCAAACGGAAATTCTAGCAAACAAGAAATTAAACAATTTAACTTATATCCGAACAATCAATTAATGTTTATCACAACATTGATATGATATAATAAAACTAAAAGTGAGTTAAACTCATATTGATTTTCGTTTTCGCCGAAACATTCTAATTTTGGACTAAAACCGAACATCCGTCCGATTTTAGCATAAATTTTCACTAGCTCCAAATCCAACCAAACTAACTCCATTGCGAAGATCTCGACGACTCGAGCCCAAATCAAAAAAGGGTGTTCAAATCTGACCTCGTATGAACAAGATACACAATTTATAAGTTTTTGACAAATTAAAATTTAAATTAAACAACTTATATTTATATTTACAATTTTAACCGTGCCTTAATCTTCTTCATCTTCCCCAATCTAAAATATGCATAGTGACACTGAGCAATCCTATATACACGCACACGCGAACTACTCCTCTAGCCCACCATTCAAAAAGTCGTCTTTGCCAACAGCTTTCTCTCCTCGATCTCCACTCGTCCAATACCTCGACGACACCTGTGAAACCCCACAACAAAACATGTCCTGATGGGTCACGTCTCTGCCCACAAAACATCGGACATCCCTAGGCACGAACGGAGGCCACCAAACTTCGACCCAAGATGCGATTTTCAAAGCTAAATCCAAAAACAACATCCAAATACCCAAACTCCATCACCACTTCAAACAAAATCAATCCCTAGTCCTAAACCTCCATGCTACTTCACTGTCGAGCCTACTAACCCAAGGTCGATCATCTCCAAACGCACACTAAATCGAAGATCCCCTTGGATTGGTATTTTTAAAACTTGTTTCATGATATTTTTAAATAAGTAAATATTTAGTTATTGATTTTTAAACTTTCAATTTTCAAAGAAAAACCCCATTTGCATTTCCAGGTAAGTTTAAATAGAGGGAGAAGGTTATGGACGAGTGCGTGGGGGGTGAGAGGCAAGTATGCAGTGGGTATGGCCCGATGTTGATTGGGTATGGAGTTGAAAAACAAGTACATATATTATTTTATTTAATAAAATATTTCGATATGACATACCCAAAAATGCCGAACTCCAAATGAGACGAGCCGCCTGATGTTCTATATATTATACCCCTATTCCAAACACAATGGAACTATTCTTGACCCTTAATTCGATCATATGCAAAAGATAGCTTTTCAAATCCAATTATTATATTAAATTTTCGAAATTAATTTCAACGCGTCACGATCTCGCACGACCAGACGATACGTCTGATCGCCATGAAATTCGGTGGCATACAATAATTCACTATTACGGATCCAATGAAACTGGTTTCGTCAAAATCCGAGACAATGCCCAAAATGACAATTGCACAGATTTAAATATCGTTTTATTTTTAATTATCGGTATTTATATGATCTATTTATATTTGTAAATAAATTTACAAACTGGATTCATCAATATTATTTATTAATTAAACGAAGTTGAATAGAATTATTAAATCCGTTTAATTAACATTTAATTCACAATTCAAATATTTACTTATTCCATATATTTGAATTATAGGTTATTAAATTCCAAAATCCAATTATTTAAATATTTAAAATTAATTATACTTTTAAAATCAAATAACTAGAATTTTGGGTTGTTACATAACAATTCCATTATCTTTAAAACTCTATTTTAAAGATCTAATCACTTTCCAAAAGTATAGTTAATTGTGTTAAAACAAATGTTGCACAAACATCGTTACTATAAACCCAAAATCACTTTTACACTTACCATTTACTTTGAAACATCCATTTAAAAGTTCTAAGTACTTCTCCATTTTATTAAACAAGGTTATATACCTTTTTAATCAATTTATAAAACAATCCATTATAACATAATCCAAAACTCCTTTTAAATTTCTTTACAAATACCAAACTTCATTTTAAAACTTCAAAATATACTAAAATACCTTTAAAAAGATATATATGTTCATATACTAATTTATTTGTAAAACTAAAGAATTTATACTATAAACCATTTGTAAAATATTATAATATAAAATCCTTTTATTTATTTAATCTTTAATAACTTATAAAATCATATATATACTAAAAATATGCTTTTAAAAAACCTTGTACACATTTTAAAACCTTTATTTTAAAAAACCACTTTAAAACCTTCTTTAATAATTTAAAACCGTATCTTTATAAATTCATAATTGATTTTCAAAAATATATTTAAACCTTATTATTTTCCCATAATAAGTACGCTAACAGTACTTAACAATTAATACGAAGAAGCCCTAGGATGTCTTTCAAAGTTTACTTTAAAATCACATATCACAGCGATTTCAAAGTGCATCCATTGCAACCTTTTCGCTTCTACCATTTAAAATTTCCATTTCCAATTTCTCACAAACATCCAAACCAATTCCATTTATGCCTAAGACATCAAAATATGTATAGAACAACCTAATAATATGTACATATATATTCCCATGATTTTCCCATAATTTATCCAATTTAACATATGTCAGTTATCAGGGATTTCAAAGCACGTTTATAATGACTAAATAGTGCCAAAGATATATAATGCACTATCACTTTCCACGAAGCAATATCAAACATGTAAATATTGAGTCTTGGCTATGATACATGTTCACATAATCAAAAGCGAGATTATACTACAATGCAATGTTTTCACTTGTTTTACAAAACAAGGCAGAGCCTAAAAGTAATAACTTCTAGTCCATTATATAGTTTATATTTTTAATATAACAAAAATTATATATACAATAATTGTACAATCAACTGGTGAGTAAAACTCACCCAAGCTCTAGTTAACACTTTCGCCTTTTCAGATAATCCAAAATTAAATGCGTTTGATTTTCACTAAAATTCCCACAAGCTCCAAACTCGACGAATCCAATTCCATTGCATAGATAATCCCAAAACGAACTCAACGGCGAAAACGGCGCCTCGATTGGACCTCGTATGAGCAAGATACGATCGGTAAAACCTAGAAATAATTAAATGATAATTCACACTAATTAATTAAGGTAATTAACTAAATTACCTTCCTCATTTATCCTAACGTGATACATCGACCCATGCTGCCAACTTCGTGAACCAAACTCCGCCGCCACATTGCCTCTCTAGTCGCCGCGCCTTCACCGCAGGTAGCTCCACCCACCAGCAACCCATCCCTACTAGTATCACCTCCCCTCGTCACATACAGCTCGCCATCGAGCTCAAAATCTCCGCCTCCTTCATGTCAAGATCCACGCCGCCATGCTCCTCTGTTCAACGATCCACCGCCATCAATGAACTCCCGTTCCACGCCGCTCCACTTTGATGTTGGACACTTCCTCTAATTCATCTCCGATTTTAATGGATAAACTAAGCCATTAGATCGCGGTCGCTAGGTTAGGGTATAAGGAAAGAGGAAGAGATAGGTGAGATCCTTATATAGAAAATTTAAAACACTATTCACCCTCCAAAATCTCAAACTCCAAACGAGGCATGCACACTGGCTTTCCTAGCTAATTACCCTATTCCGAACACAATGGAACTAGTATCGGGATCCAATTCCATCATATACAGAAGTTAGTTTTTAAAATCAAATTATATTATATTTAATTCCTGAAATCAATTGCTATGCGTTTCGAGCTCGCACGACTATATAGTATATCTGATCGCCAGGAAACTCAACGGCGTATAACAATTCATTATTCCAGATCCAATGGCACTAGTTTCATCAAAATCTGAGACAGTGCCCCGGAATGATATTTCCACACGTTAATTAAAACGAATTTTTATTAAACTAGTTTAATCACTTTTAATTCTAAATTAAAAGCTTTCCATATCATTCTTATTTAAATAGCATTTTAAATAAGCTTTCGAAATCATATTTTTATTCACATTAAATCCAAAATTTAAATATTTAAATAATTCCAATATTGAATTATAAACCGTACAAAAATCCGGGCCGCTGCACATTATATGGTAATTAGGAAATCAGTTTTCCTATTAATATGCTAATCAATAAATGACTAAAATTCAGAGTATTAATTTTTCTTGATTTGATCTTGATAGACAATCAAGATTAAGTAATAATCTAGAAAGTCGGTCCTCTCTCTACCTATAAGTACTGATCTTTGTCCATCACAAAAGGTTACTGAACGATAATGAAATAAGCCACATAACTTAAGCTTATATGAAAAAAGAGAGAAACCCATTTCCTTCTCCATTGAAGTAGTTTCAAAAACAACCACAACAGTTCCAGTTATAGAATCAGATTGCTCTTTTCATCAAGATGTCTGGAGGTATGCTTAATTGATTAAGTTTCATTATAAATGTGATAGTCATGTAATTCAAGATCTTAGGGTTCATGTTGTGTATAAAAATATCTAACATTGGATATGTAATATTTTATTTTGCTCTGTTTTAGTTTGACTTATAGGGATTAGTTTGATTTCATAAGAAAATTATTATATAAAATAAAACATCACTTAGTCTCCAACAAGCAATCATTTTTATAGAATCATGATTAGAAAAATCAAGTTGAAAGGTATCATTCTTCAAAAAAGTTAATATGGTTGCTTTTCTTTAGTTGCATGTAATTTGTTTTAATTAAAAAGTTAAAAGGTATCTTTCTTCAAAAAGTTAATATGATTAGAAATTAAAAGAGATTTTGATTCAACTTCCATGGTAACTCCAGTACATATGCTTTTAATTAATTTTAAAATTTATTACATTTTTATATTAATTCTTCGTTGATTCTTATTTGTCATAATTTTGTATCCATTGAATTGTTTTATAGTATCTACACTATTCATATGTGTGTCAATTCATTTTTTTAGTTTGTAAGTACATATAATAGTTTTCATGTTTTAGCATAATGTAGTTTGAACTTTTTATTCTTTGTTTGATTACATTAGATATCCTTTTGTATTGATGACCGTTATTCAATTATGTGAAGGATAACTTATAAGACAACATGCCTATCATGAAGTATGGTGGGTATGATTTGATTTCTATAAGGATATGTTCTAATAGTAGATTACTTGTGCTTAAGTCTGTTTGTTCATTATTGGTATGATTGATATTGTTTTATAAAAGAATATATTCTATTATATAGATAGAAGTTCGATTGTTAACCATATGTATTTTTTTTCTCTCATAATTTGTAGAACACAATCCAAAGTTTGTACCATTTTAATTCTTTATTTCATATATTTCACGTTAAAAATTATATTAGTTTCATTCACCACACTCTTCACTTTAATTATACCTTTATAATCTAATAGCATATTTCTTTCTCTTCCTCACACTTTCAGTACAATATTTGCTTGGAATTTCTTAGTTTATTTTTCATATTAACTTTTCCTATGTCACATGTAATGACCAGAAATTTTGGTTATTTGATTTTGAATATTAAATTAATTTTAAATACTAGAATAATTGGTATTTAAAGTTTTAAAACTTGAATTCAAATATAGGGATTGTTTAAAATATGTGAATTGTGAAATTAATATTGGAATAGTGATTTAAATATCGAAATTATTTAATAATTGAATTTTGAATTGAATTTGAATAAATTCATTTCAAAAGCTTATTTAAGTTCATTTTATATAATAAATGGTTAAGGTAAACTGTAATTTATAATTAAAGTTATTGAATTTGTTTTAATAATAATTCATTTTAATTAATGTGAAATTGTCATTCCAGGACACTGTCTCAGATTTTGATGAAATTGGTGCCATTAGATTCGGAATAATAAATTATTATACGCCGACGAGTTTCGTGATGATCAGATATACCATGTGGTCATGCGAGCTCGAAATGCATAGCGATTAATTTTAGGAATTAATATTAATATAATTTGATTTTAAAAGCTAACTTCTGTATATGATAAAATTGAGTCCTAATAATAGTTCCATTGAGTTCGCAATAGGGGTATTTAGCTGGGAACGCCACTGAGCATGCCTTGATTTGAGTTCGTGTGTTTAGGAGCGTGAATAGTGCCGAATATTTTCCTATATAAGGACCCCTTGCCCTTTGTTTTTGCTAAAACCAAATTCTTAAACCTATCCGCCATTTATTTCATCTTCATCCATAAACCATGGTTAGTTGGAGCCACTAGAGGCCAAATATGACTTGGACCCCAACTGAGGAAAGGTGTGGCTAGGGGAGGAGAATTCGTTAGACGATTGGATCATCAATCAGAGGCACGAGGCGACAGAAAATTGAGTTTGACGGCGATGATTTTAAAGCCTTTCGATCTGTCAAGGGCGAGGTGTTGGGAAGTAAGGGTGGTGGCATTGGAGGCATATGAGGCGAGGGCATGCTTCGGTAGGATACGACGGTCGATGAACGTATGAGGCGACGGCGGTGAGGATGAATTTAGTCGACATCGTGGTTTCATTTTTTTCAACCTGGGTTGTTCAATTAGAGGAGATTAGGGATTAAGCTATGGTAATTAGTGGCTAATGATGTAATTAGTGATTTAAATAATTATATTTAAAGTCAATAACTTGTTCATATAAGGTCCAAATCGAACACGGTCAATCGCGTTAGGCTAGTATCGATGATAGCTACACTTTGGAATTGGATTGGTAGGATCTTGAGCATGTAAAAATTTCAGCTAGCTGTTCGATTTTAGACGGAACCAGAACGAGGAAGCGATAACTTGAATTTTTGATGAGTTTAACTCACCCTTTTGGTTAATCAGTAATATTTTATAGTAGATAAAAATTATTGGTTGTATGCTTGGATGCTTTATTTGGTTGATTGTTTGGTTTTGATGAATTGTCGCTTAAAAAGCGGTCAATATGTGAAATTAATTGCAGGGACTTATTTGATGTACAGGAAATTCATAGAGGGATCCAACAGGATTCCTCGCCATTGTTGTATTATTTTCAATAATATTCCTATTATATTAATTATTGAATATCAAACTTGATTGTTGGCCTATTAGTTATAACATTGTTATGTTTTAAAAACTTATCCCCTATAGTGATAAAAATCAATAATAGCATTGGTTAAGTGTGTTGGTGGCTATTGGCCTAAATTTAGTATTTTGAAAGTACTATTAAATGTTGTTGGGCTTGAAATTTGTTTTGACGCAGGAATGATTTTCAAAGTTGAATTTGGGCTTTCTGGAATAATTTATTTAATATTTAGGTTTCAAAACTTCTCTATTTTACTTTAACCTATCTATTTAACTTTTCTAATACTTATGGAAATGTTTCAAGTATTTTGGGAAGTACTCTTTTATGGTAAAATTATAATTATTTGATAATTTTTAAGGGTTGTTCAATTATTGTTTTAAAAATGTTAAATGTACTTATCAATATCTTAATAATGTCTAAAAATTATTTATTAATCTTTAATATTGTTTTAAAAGTTTTTTTTATCAATATTTTAATATTTGAAAAGTTATTTATTTAAATAGTTAATATTGTTTGAAGATAACAATTATTAATATTTTTTTGAAGTTAATAATTATTTATTATAATAATGTTTTAGAAATATTTATTATTGCTTATTTAATAATGTCTTAAATTATTAATTATTTTATTTATAACGTTAATAATTATTTATTTATATTATTTTGTTGTTAATAATTATTATGATATAATAATGTTTTGAAGTAATAACAATAATTATTTATTTAGGACATTTAAATTTATTAATTTATTAATTAATTGTATTTATAAATAATAAGTTATTTTATAAAGGAATTTCATTTAATAAGATTTTATAGATGAAAATGGAGTTTTGATTTATAAAGAATTTTTATAAAGGCTTTATAAAGGATTTTATAAAGGAGGCTCTTGGAAAGGTTTTTATGAAATAATTTGTGTAAAGAATTTTATAAAGGAACTCTATAAAAGACTTTTATAGAAGAACACAGTTTTATAAATTGGTTTATAGATTTCTAAAAGAAGTTTAATAAATAGTTTTATGGATTCATAAATGAGCTTATAAATAGTTTTAGAAATTTATGAAAAGAGTTTTGTAAATTGTTTTAGAGATTTATAAAAGAGTTTATAAATTGCTTTGGAGATTTATAAAAGGATTTTTATAAATGATTTTAAAGTTATATAAATACATTTTCTTAGTAATGAAAGTGTAGTGTTTTTATGAATATACTTATACGTTGAGATAAGCATATGGAAATTTATCCAAGTATTGAAGGGAGTATGAAGGGTTTGTGAATATATCTTTGTAAAAGTATTTTGATATAAGTATTTACAAAGCGATTTTAATTCATGAAAAGAATTATTAAAGAGGTTAATGGCTGCTTATATGCTTAACCAATGTTGGTTTCCCTATGGAAATAAATTAACAATTTGATTGATGCATGTTTGTTTATTTAATGGTTAAATAACCGACTATCAAACTTGGCCAGTTTAAACTGTCGTGGTCAGTTCAAAGAGAGCATGATCAAATATATTAATAGGAAACCACTTCGGACCGGCATAAGCATTTGGAATTGGAATATATTGAAGATGATCGAAGACGGAGCTTTTTGAAGTGCAATGGCTACTAGCTACTAATTCTGAGGGTAATTCCAAAATAGATGTTGTAGAAGTAGTGCCTTCGGTTTCGTTCAGAATCAGAACGAACTGGCATGGATGAATGTTGGCATTGAATTTTTGCCTGGACAACAGCGTTAGCATTCCAAGTGGAATTTCTATATAAAAGGTAATCGTAGCCTCGCACCCCGAAAATGGCTAAAACTGGGTTGATGCAGCAGGGATATGTGAGTCGCTCCCATTAGGGTGTGTCATCACCTTTCTAGTTCATTATATTATGGATTTGGTTATGCATGAGGGCTCTCGGTTAAGGTTAGAAAGCAACTGCGGTGATGACATATTCGATACTATTCAAGTTCAAGGGTAGGCCGGTTCTGTGTTGGTAGGGGTGGACCAAGTTCAGGGTCTGACCCCAGGTACATTTTATCTAGAGGTGTACTGTACGGAAGGTAGTCCCTTACCTTGCCATTGTTGGAATCCATTCTCCAATAATTGTCTTGTGAACTTGATTGTAAACCTATTATGCTAGAATTTAATAATGTAGCAATTTCAGCTATGATTAATATGTATTTAAATCCTAGACATTATTATAATATTACTTGATTTTCTGTAGAAGTGTTTTAGTTATCGTAAGGTAAAATCTCATCCATGTTTATGTGCGGCGTGGTCTTACAAGATACCTTTATTTTGAAAGGTTTTTTATAATATTAAAATCCCATTGAGGTATGTTTCTTACGCTGCCTTACCAGACCGATTTGTGGATTATTTTTCTTATAATGCTCACGTTAGACCGAGCATATTTAAAAATTCAGTTTTGATACTTGGAGCTTCAGGAGACGAGTTAGATGCCTCTAAGTCGTCTTCACGTATATTCTATTTTATTTCCGCTGCATTGGTTGTTTATTTATTAGCAATTGTGAGGACAAGTTGTTATAATTGTCCAGGCTATGATTAGTGATTAGTGTACTCTAATTTGATGTATGTATAATAAAGTTCTATTTTTCTTTTGCAAAGATCTGTTACATATTGTATGTTACTCATCATGATGTGAGATTCTGTTCTATCTTTTCTTCTTTTCTCTAACAATCTGTCTTTCCAGCAATTGGAAGCTCGGCACGTGAATACCGTGGATGTATTGGTGTCAACTTTTTAAGGGTTGAAAAGGTGGATCGTTACAACGTGGTATCAAAGCTTTGGTGGAGCGAACACCTAGGCTTTGGTGGGGTTTACTTATTTGAGATAGGGTAAGTGAGACCCTAGGATGAGTTGGCTTGAGTGGTTATGAATTCTAGTTGATATAGAAGGAACAATTGTATCGATAGGGGTTGCTAAACACTTGAACAAGGTAAACTGATATAGTATCGTATTGAAATTTGGGCAAATGAAATAATTTTACCTAGATTATATTTTATATATGAAAAGAATAATTTTCAAAAATTAATATATTTATACATAGTGTATTTGGTTGTTAGGAAATAATAATATACGATTATTATCATTTATTGTTGATGATTGGACTCAGATAGTTTATGAGCCCTTATTGTTTGTTAAATCAAATACGAACACTTTGTGAATCCAATTTCACTGTTTGACTATAAGGTGTTCGATGATAATATTAAGTTGAATTTTAGTTATAATAGAAGTTATTTACTGTAATCTATACAAAGAAAAACAATTATAAAATTATCTTATATGAGAAGTGAAATTATATAAGTAGGATTTATAAATATAGTATATAACTAAGGATTTAAAACTAAGAATTTGAGTACTTAAATCCCAGAGATTTGGAATGGTTTTTCAAAGTGTTATGATAAATAATAATAGTATTATTGGAAAGTGTTTTGCAATAGAAATTTTCTTAAAATATGGTTTATAAACAAAAATGGATTTAAACCGAGAAATTTAGAACTTAAAACCGGTGTTTGGAAATTGTTTTCAAATTTTTGGGAAAATAATATGGTATTATTTTGAAAATATCGATTAATAGAAAATTGCAAATGGATTTGGAAGAGTTAAAAAGCACTAAACTCACTTCAGTCGCTGGAAAATAATTCTGGTGATGACTACAGCATCATCGGCGTTCATTTTCGAGTTTCTAAGTGACGGAATGCTACCATGGTTGTTTTGCTTCAAAATTTGTTTTGGTTAAAACAAGTTTTGCTTTATATTTCCTGAAAGTATGATTTGGTATACAAGGGATTATATGTATATTATTATTAATATTTCAAAAAGGGGATTTGAAATCAAACAGGGTGTTTTGGTTCTAAAAATTTCATTTAAGTAATATTTTAAACTCATGTATCTTCACCATTTGTATAGTCCGGGTTGTGCATCTGATTTTGAAAGGTTGTTTGGTAATTTTCATGTAGTAAAATGAAATGGAATTTTCGGCAATTTTGAAAAGTTGGGACTTCCAAATGCATATAGAAATTGAAGCTAAATGTTTTGAGAAATTATAAGAAATTAAGTTCTTTTAACTTATAAATTTGAAGAAATAGAAATTTAAAAATAAGTTTTAAATTATTTGAATATTTTGATTAAGTAAAACAATTATGAATATTGTATATATATATATAGTCTTAGGAAATAAAAGAGTATTTTGCAAATGTGAGCTGGAGTTTTCGAATACTAATAGACTTAAGTAATGTATTCTTAAGTAAAATAATGATTCTTTAGAAGTAATAAAAATCTTCGAAAACATTTTATTAATGAATATATGTCCTTAAAAAGTGTTTGTAGGCTTGAAGAAATATGTTATGAAATGACTCAGAAAATGAATTCCGGTATAAATTAAGAATATGAACTTAAATTTTAAAGTATTGATAAAGCCTAAGTTGTGTTTTAAGAGTATTTATGAACTTAGGTATGGTTTTATGAAATAGTTCATGAATAATTTTAGTATCAAAGGGAATAAACAAACTACTGATAAATGTGCATTAAAATAATTGGTATAGTTAAGAAAAGTAAATTTTAAAATTGAGACATGAGATGAAATTTAACTTAAGTAAAGTTAAATAAAATAATTAATGATATTGTTTGTAAATGAACTTTAGTATTAAAGGAAATACTATTGTAAAAATTAAGCGTAATTTAAAAAATTGAATGTGAATGAAAATAATTTGGTATAATACAAGAAACCAATTATAATAAATATGTAGGAGGTACGTATATCATTTTATTCACATAACAATCTTTTATCAGGATTTGGGCACATGATTTCGAGATGATTTACATTGGTCCGAATAAGAATTGTTCATTCGAGTCTTGACGGCGAACACTAGATAAGGATTTTTTTATTTTGAAGTTTTCTATTATAGCATATGGTCATGCAAGGAGAATGACAGTTTCTAATCAATAATCTGGATCGGAGTCCGCACTAGAGAAGTCAAGCGAGCGATACTAGTTCGGAGTGAAAATTGTGTGATCGAGCAAGCGATCAGATTTGGTATTTCATATGAATGATATATGTATATTGTAAGGTCTTTATTATAATTATATGTTTAGAATTTGAAAATGCAAAATTATATGGCTATGAGTAAGATGTTTGGATATTATGTGTAAGTAAGATGCAGGTTCATGGAAGCAAAGGCTAGTTGATGCTTTTGGTTTCATGAGTTGAGTTTGTTTGCCCGACAAATAGGTACATGTTTATATTGTTGTTTGGATTGATGATTTTATGCCCCAGATATGGGAGCCACTTGGCTTTTGTTATCTTTTGTTGGATTGGGCCCGTAGTGGTGATTTGTAGTTTTTTCGATTGAGCCGCGCAAAGGAGACGCTGTCAAAATTTTAGTCCTTAGAAAAATTTAATAACCTATTCCAACTAAAGGATTTTGAAAAGTTAATGGGTTTAGAGGCATTTTCCTTACCTTGGTAATTTCGAGGACGATATCTTTTAAAGGGGAGAATGTAACGACCCAAAATTTTGGTTATTTGATTTTGAATATTTAATTAATTTTAAATATTAGAATAATTGGTTTCTAAAGTTTTAAAACTTGAATTCAAATATAGGGATTGTTTAAGATATGTAAATTGTGAAATTAACATTGGAATAGTGATTTAAATATCGAAATTATTTAAATAATTGAATCTTTAATTTAATTTGAATAAATTTATTTTGAAAGCTTATTTAAGTTCATTTAAATAATAAATGGTTAGTGTAAAATGTAATTTATAATTAAAGTGATTGAAATTTTTTTTAATAATAGTTCATTTTTAGTTAATGTGAAATTGTCATCTCAGGGCACTGTCTCGAATTTTGACGTAACCGGTACCATTAGCTTCGGAATAATAAATTAATGTATGCCAATGAGTTCATGACGATGAGATATATTGTATAGTCATGTGAGCTCAAAATGCGTAGTGATTAATTTTAGGAATTAATATTAATACAATTTGATTTTGAAAGCTAACTTCTATTTATTATTGAATTGAGTCCCGATAATAGTTCCATTGAGTTCGAAATAGGGGTATTTAGCTAGGAATGCCAATGAGCATGCCTCGATTGGAGTTCGTGTGTTTAGGAGCGTGAATAGTGCCGAATATTTTCCTATATAAGGACCCCGAACCCTTTGTTTTTTCTAAAACCAAATTCTTAAACCTAGCCGCTATTTATTTCAACTTCATCCAATGGCTATGGTTAGTTGGAGCCACTAGAGGCCATATATGACTTGGACCCAACTGAGGAAAGGTGCGGCTAGGGGAGGGGAATTTGTTGGAGGGTTCGATCATCGATCAGAGGCACGAGGCGACGGCGAATCAAGTTTGACGATGGCGATTTTGAGGTTGTTCGATGTCGTCAATGGCGAGGAGTTGGGAGTAAGGGTGGTGGTGTTGGAGGCATCTGAGGCGAGGGCATGCTTCGGTAGGATGCGACGATTGATGAACGTCTGAGGCAGCGGCGGTGACGATGAATTTAGTCGATGCCGTGGTTTCGTTTTTTCGGCCTGGGTTGTTCGATTAGAGGAAATTAGGGATTAAGCTATGGTAATTAGTGGCTAATGATGTAACTAGTGATTTAAATGAATTATATTTGAAGTCAATAACTTGTTCATATAAGGTTCAAATCGAACACAGTCAGTCGCGTTAGGCTTGACAATAGCTACACTTTGGAATTGGATTGATATGATCTAGAGCATGTAGAAATTTCAGCTAATCGATTTTAGACGGAACCAGAACACGAAAGCGATAACTGGAATTTTTGGTGAGTTTAACTCACCCTTATGGTTAATCAGTAATATTTTATAGTAGATAAAAATTATTGGTTGTATGCTTGAATGCTTTATTTGGTTGATTGTTTGGTTTTGATGAATTGTCGCTTTAAAAGTGGTCAATACATGAAATTAATTGCAGGGATTTATCTGATGTACAATAAATTTATAGAGTGATTCAATGGAATTCCTTCCATTGTGGTATTATTTTCAATAATATCCTTGTTATATTAATTATTGAATATCAAACTTGATTGTTGGCCTATTGGTTATGACATTGTTATGTTTTAAAAACTCCCATATAGTGATAAAAATCAATAGCAACATTAGTTAAGTGCCTTGGTGGCTATTGGCCTAAATTTAGTTGAAAATACAATTAATCGTCGTTGGGCTTTCTGGAATAATTTGTTTAAAATTTGGGTTCCAAAACTTTTCTATTTTTCTTTAACCTTTCTATTTACGTTTTCTAATATTTATGGAAATATTTCAAGTATTTCAGGAAGTACTCTTTTATGGTAAAATTAATATTATTTGATAATTTTTAAGGGTTGTTTAATTATTGCTTTAAAATGTTAAAAGTATTTATCAATATATTAATAATGTTTAAACTTATTTATTAATATCTAATATTGTTTTTAAAGTTATATAACCATAGTTTAATATTTGAAAAGTTATTTATTTAAATGGTTAATATTGTTTGAAGATAATAATTATTGCTTATTAATAATTTTTTTAAAGTTAATAATTATTCATTATAATATGTTTGAGAATTATTTGTTATTGTTTATTTAATAATGTTTTAAGTTATTAATCATTTTATTTATAATGTTTTGAAGTCAATAATAATTATTTATTTATAATATTTTGTCGTTAATAATTATTATGGTATAATAATGTTTTGATGTAATAACAATAATTATTTATTTAGGGTCTTTAAATTTATTAATTTATTTAATTAATTGTATTTATAAATAATAAGTTATTTTATAAAGGAATCGCATTTAATAAGGAATTTATAAATGAAAATGGAGTTTGGATTTATAAAGAATTTTTATAAAGGCTTTATAAAGGATTTTATAAAAGGGATTTTGGAAAAGTTTTTATGAAGTAATTTTTGAAAAGAATTTTATAAAGGATCTCTATAAAAGACTTTTATAGAAGAATAAAGTTTTATAAATGGGTTTATAGATTTATAAAAGAAGTTTTATAAATAGTATGGATTTATGAAAGAGCTTATGAATAGTTTTGGAAATTTATAAAAGGAGTTTTATCAATGGTTTTAGAAGCTAATAGAAAGAGTTTTATAAATTGTTTTGGAGATTTATAAAAGAGTTTATAAATTGTTTTGGAGATTTATAATAGGAGTTGTATAAATGATTTTAGAGTTGTATAAATACATTTTCTAAGTAATGAAAGTGCAGTGATTTTATGAATATACTTATATGTTGAGATAAGTATATGGAAATTTATCCAAGTATTGAAGGGAGTATGAAGGGTTTGTGAATATATCTTTTTAAAAGTATTTTGATAGAAGTATTTACAAAGCGATTTTAATTCATGATAGGAATTATTAAAGAGGTTAACGGCTGCTTATATGCTTAACCAATATTGGTTTCCCAATGGAAATAAATTACCAGTTTGATTGATGCTTGTTTGTTTATTTGATAGTTAAAAAATTGACTATCAAACTTGGCCAGTTTAAACTATCATGGTCGGTTCAGAGAGACCGGGATCAGATATATTATCCGAAAACCACTACAAACCTGCATAAGCGTATGGAATTGGAATATCTTGAAGATGGTCGAAGACGGAGCATTTTGAAGTGCTAGGGCTACTTGCTACTAATTCTGAGGGTGATTCCAAAATGGATTTTGTAGAAGTAATGCCTTCGGTTTCGTTCAGACCCAGAACGAGCTTGTATGGATGAATGCTGGCACTGCATTGTGCTTGGAGGGCAGTGTTAGCATTCCAAGTGGAATTTCTATATAAAAGGTTAACGTAGCCTCAAGCTTCACACCCCGGAAATGGCTAAAACATAGTGGATGAATCAGGGATATGTGGTTCGCTCCCATTAGGGTGTGTCATCACCTTTCTAAATCATTTTTTAGTGATTTGGTTGTGCATGAGGGCTCTCGATTAAGGTTAGAAAGCAACCGGGGTGATGACATATTCGATTTCAGGGGTAGGCCGTTTCTGTGTTGGCAAGGGTAGACCAAGTTCAGGGTCTGACCCCAAGTACATTTTATCTAGAGGTGTATTGTACGGAAGGTAGTCCCTTACCTTGCCATTGTTGGAATCAATTCTCCAATAAGCTCCATGCGGACTTGATTGTATACCAATTATAATGGAATTTAGTAAATGTAACAATTTCGGCTATGATTAGTATGTATTTGTATCCCAGACATTATTATAATATCAGTGGATTTTCTATAGAACTATTTTGGTTATCGTAAGGTAAAAACTCGTCCATGTTTATGTGCGGCGTGGTCTTACAAGATACCTTTATTTTGAAAGTTTTTTATGATATTAAAATCCAATTGAGGTTTATTTCTCACATTGGTTTAACAAACTGATCTGGGCATTATTTTTCTTATAATGCTCATGTCAGATCGAGCATATTTACAGATTTAGTTTGGATACATGGAGCTTCAGGAGACGAGCTGGATGCCTCCAAGTCGTATTCACATATTCTATTTTATTTTCGCTGCATTGGTTGTTGATTTATCAGCAATTGCGAGGATAGGTTGTTACAACTGTCCATGCTGATGATTAGTGATTAGTGTACTATGATTTGAAGTATATATAATAAAGTTCAAAATTTCTTTTGCAAAGATCTGTTGTATATTATATATTACTCATCACGATGTGAGATTCTGTTCTATCTTTTCTTCTTTTCTCCAACATTCAGTCTTTCTGGCAATTGGAAGCTCGGCATGTGAATATCGTGGATGTATTGGTGTCGACTTTTTAAGGGTCGAAAATGTAGGTCGTTACATCACATTTCATATTTTGACATGACTTTCTCTCTTTCCCATTTTATCTTCATATTTAGCATAATTCGGGAAACTGCATTCTCGATCTATATCGAATTAAGAATTCATTCTAATCATTTTTTGATTGGTCTTATTAGTTTTCTAATTTTAATAGAATTTAATTTAATTATTCGATGGTCCTTTATTTGTGTACTCTCCTCAAATTTTGTAAGATTTCATTATTTTTCAGTAGCTATGTTTCTACCTATTGTTTTTAAGGATTGACTTTTATGGAAATATTATTTAAAAGATAAAAACATTTGTTTATTGGATTGACTCAGCATAATTTAGAGGTTTGATCTTCATTTTCTTTATTTTTTTATTTATGGTTGAATTTATTGTTTTTCTTCCAGATTTCAAAATTTAGGCCTTTTCTTCGAGTTTTATGTTTGAAAATTTGTTTTCAAATTATTTTTGTTTCGGTTACTATGATAACGAATTTAATTTTCTTCATTTAGTTTATAGAAGGTTATTAGACTATCAATCCATGGAAACATAGAAACTTTAATTGTTGTTCAAAATTTGTTGAAAATAAAGTTGAATTATTATTTTTGTGCTCAACTTTTAAATCAAATTTGAATTTTATCTTATATTTATTCGATTGGTTTGATTATGAATATAATTTCCTTTATTATTTTATAGGACATCGTTAGATTATCAATGTTTAGGTACAAAGAACCCTAAATTTTCTGAATAATTCTTTAGAGGAAAAGTTGATCTATGTTCCTATTCTCAAACATAAGTATATAAAAAATCAAGTTGGGTGAGAAAGAGTTATTCAAACCAGAAAATTTCATATCATATTTTGAGAAAACATGTAAATTTACATACAGCACTTTTTTACTACCTGTAGTTATTAAGTTTAAAATCTGGTTAAAACTTAAGTTTTAAATATATGTTGGTAAATGTAACACCGAATATTTTACAGGAAATATAATTAAAAAGAAATTAAAAGCGCATTTGGTACAGTGGTAAAGGCGCATGTTGACTTCCTTAGTGACCACGGATCAAGTCCCGTTGTCGCCCAAAATATGGAGCAATTTTTTTTAGCTAGTTCGTTTCCAGTGATTTTCCTACATATTTCAGCGTTGTTTCTGGAATGTGGCGGCTTCTCATTCGCTCCAGTGATGTAACAGGATGAGATGGCTAAATTTTATTGATTGAGTGATGCGTATGGGCTAGAATGGATAACCAGTAAGTGTATGAAAGAACCAGATTTAATCTAAAATAATCTAATGGATTATATTCACTCAAACAATCTATAAATAAACCATCTAACCTAAATCTAATCTCTTATTCAGCCATCTCCATAATTCTACAGTAAAATTACTGTGTATTATTCTTCCTCCTTTTCTCTACTAAATAAACAAATCTCTACCAAATTAAATTATCAATATATATTCAAGCAATTTGGGGAATTTAGAAGAATCAAAGGGAGAAAGATTGAAGCAAAGCTTTTTTCAAATTTAGGCAAGCTCAAGTGCCAAGTGAGTGGGAATTAATATGAAATAGTAAAATAAAGTAGTTCAATTTCAGTTCTTTTTTGGCACGTTAATATGAATTAATTTCTGTTATTAATTGAGAATAGATGTAAATTATTGCAACTTCTTCTTCTTCCACTTCTCAAATGTAATTCATGTTTGGTTTAATATATGGGACATATAAATTGTCTATTCGCGTTTTATGGCATAAATAAGATTGAAATTTATGTAAATTATTGTTTCTTCTTCTTCTTCCACTTCTCAATTCTAATTCATGTTTGGGTTGAAATTTTGTGACGCCCCACCCCGAGACCAACATTAACAAAGAGTATTACTGGGTAATACTGTCTGCTAATGCGGAGAATATGGTTGGTTAGGAGCGACTATCTATAGCCTTGTCTTAAACATCTATTGAATATGTCGATAAAATGCTCTAAATTTTTTCCTCTATCTCAAGTAGATCGACATATCCAATAAACGCTTAGTACAAAACTACAGGTAGCTACGTATCTATCAGAACAAAACACAACAACTAAATGCATATCACATCACAGAACAGCAAACAACAGATATATACATATATATACAGATACATCCCCAGTGTAATACAAAATGATACACATAAGTGGTATGATGACCACACAATAAACAACAAGTCAAAAATATACATATTAGAGTCTACACAAAAAGCTACATAAAAAAGGCGATAGCAAAATATCCAAGCGGAAGTAGAAAGGTTAAGTCCAACGGGTACCTAACTTGAAACACCTCGGTCTGACCTGAGTATAAAATACACGGGTTAGTCTAGCTAAAACAATCAGTTAGTATGGATAAACGATAATATGAGTATAAGGATAAGGGTGATATTCTTCTCAAACGAGAAGAAACTATTCTAAGTATAAGTATGGTTACTACAAATGATATAGTATCACTAGCATGAGTATATAATCTCAAAGAGATAAATCAATATCCACAAAATGCTAAATATAGCAAGCCTCATATCATCGACATATCACAAATCATCACAAATGGTTTAGAGAAAATCATAACTCTAAAAAAGCAGAAATCCCAAACCTGCCATATCGGCAAACTCAAAAGCATTTCCAAAGAAATCACCATCTTAAAATACGCCATAAAGGCAATATATATCTCCAAATAGGAGAATATAAATCCTAAATAAATGGTAAAAGGCAAATCTCAAATAACGCTAGTGTAGGCAACTCAAATCTCAAAGATAGAACTCAAAAGAGTTCAAATTCCCATAAGGTAATCGCCATATATATATATATATATATATATATATATCAAACGGCTCTAATGGCCAACCATGAGAAAGGCGATACACTTGGGAAATCACAATAATCAATGAAATCATCTCAAAAATTTGAACGTGCGTGTGGCCGAAGTCTTCCAAGTACTGATCTCTCAAATAAGGCGCCATGCCCGAAGGCAAATACGCCACAATGAAAAATACGCCGCAATGGCAAATACGCAGCAATGACAAACTTCTCAAGGACAAATACGCCACAATGGCAAATACGTCGCAATGGCAATGACCCGAAGGTCCAGTATTGGCAATACGCCGCAATGGCAAATGTGTCAGAAACTCTTAGATAGGAACCCAAAAGGTGTTAACGTGCATCCCATACCGCACGTTCGCACTAAATGGTTTACTAAACGCTAGTAAATGTCACACTCAAAAGCAGTAAAATGTTTACCTCATCTCATTGGTAAATACGGTCGAAGGTTAAAATGATCAAACGGACAAGTCAAGAATTAACCGATAAGATAAACGCACATGTCCCATACCATATGTTTTACCAAATCGTTTAATTCTCCTTCTCATTTGCTCAGATAGTGCAAAAATGTGTATTTTATATATAAAATAATTTATTTGAGAATTTCTGAAATCAATTTTGAAAACAATATTTGAAAATTCCCTTATTATATAGAATAAATAGTTTTTATAGCTTAAAATAATTTAAAAATATCATATAATAATTATTTTTAATGCCAATTTATTTTAAAAATTATTTCAAAATTGTTTGGAAAAATCCGTGCTCGAAATCAAATAAAAATCATCGAAAAACACCAAAACGGACATTCGAAAACATCTCAAAAATCGATTCGTTTTGAATCACAAATTCAAAATTTTGGCTCTCCTATTGATAGGTTTTATGGCCTTCAAAACAGTTCAAAATATCATAAAAACAAGATGCGGAGGTTGGAAAACGGATTAGAAAATAAGACAAAACACAAAAATGCACACGCCAAAAACAATACCTAGGTCTGAAATCTTTTCCGGGTTCAAATTTCGGACATGGAACAGCTGGCCAAACGACCTCTAATTGAATTGAAAATTGGTTCGCATATAGTAGAATACTTTAGCTTTCAAATAAAAAAAGAATCAATGAATTCCGACTGGAAATGAAAATTTTACGCTGTCTCCAACATGGACTCATGCCATGCTTGCAACAGTTCAAAAAAACAAAAATGTTCCCAGGCTTGAAAATCATCTTGGGTTCAACTTACAGGCTTGAAACAGATGACAAAACTACCTCATGTTGAACTGAAAATTGGTATGCACATACTAGAAAACTTCAGTTTTCAAACAAAAAAGAATCAATGAATTCTGAATAGAAATGAAAAAGTTACGTTGTCTCAAACATGGACTCATGCCATGTTTGCAACAGTTCAAAAAACAAAAGTGTGCCTAGGCCTGAAAACCATCTTGGGTTCCAATTACAGGCCTGCAATAGAGAGCCAAACGACCTCATATTGAATTGAAAATTGGTATGCGCATACTACAAAACTTCATCTTTCAAACAAAAAAGAATCGATGAATTCCAACAAGAAATGAAAGAGATATGCCGTCTCTAATATGGACTCAGGCCATGTTTGCAGCAACTCAGAAAACAGTGTACAGGCAAAAATATGGATTTGTATTGATTTTGCAGCAAAGTTTTCAAGTATCAAACGAAAGAGTTTTGCTATGAAATTTTGTACACTTATACTAAAACACATGAACTATCAACAGAAGAAAATCCGGCAGCATTTCATGCTGGAATTGAGAGAGAAAAAATGCAAAACAGCACCCAGACTCAGTTTCACAAAAAACTAAAACATCAACAAAAAATGCTATTTTTAATGAATTTTGGCAATTTTAAGCTTTTTCTTCAGCTAGAATTATGTGAGCAGCAACTCACCTTGCTTTTGAAGTGCAAAAATCAAATTTTGAGCTGAAAGATTGGAGCTTTGAGCTAATTTGGCCTTTAAGAACTTGTAAGAGGAAGAAACAAATGCATGCAAAGAAAAAAATCCAATTAACAGACAATCACTTATCAAAAATTTAGATTTGATGAAATACTTAGGTTTTGTATTGGATTACCCGTTAATTTCAATCTAGATTGATAAAAATCACAAGTTGTTGAGGAAAATTTAAGGATTAAAAGCTTAGGTTTGAAAAATGGTAAGGTTTCTTATTTTCTGCTAATTGAGGAAGAAGAGCAAGGAGTGTACGTACAGGAGAAAGCTATTTCTCTTTTCTTATTTCTGGTTTTAGTTAGCTAATGGGCCTTGGACCCAAATTAGAGAAAAAAATCAACTAGGCCGAAGTTAATTTATTTAATACAAAACCAAATATACACATGAACACCTTATGTAAAAAATGAAAACAACACATTATCTTCAAGTTTTAACACAAACTATTTATGTAGACACACGTACATATTAAATAAAATATTTTACATCATATAAAAAGATAATTTTTGTTTTAAAAATATTTTTATCATTAAAATCTTATTTTTACATAAATACACAATGTACACAAATAAATGCATAAAACCTTATTTTTAACTTCAAAAATTCTGCAAAAATTATTTTCTTGCTAAGAAAAATATAAAAAACCATTTCAAACTCAATTTTATAACCAAAACACATTTAATCCAAATTTCACCTTTTTATTTAAATAAACAACATTCAAAAATCAAATACTTCCTTAAAAAATTATTAAAAGAAGTAATTGGCAATAATTAATAAAATTATTGGATTAACACTAAATAAAAATCATTTTCCATTCATTATTAACCCAAACACACAAAATAAAGTTTCCAAACTTTATTTTCACATTTTATTTCCCAAAATTTATTGTTTATTCCAAATAAGCAATTTAATATCTCCAATTTTATTTTAATTCACAATATTAAATCATAACTACCGTTATAATTTAATATTTACTAGTAATCTCCAAAACCAGGGTTGTTACAAATTTGAAACAAACAAATTGTTATTCACGTTTCATGGTGTAAATAAGATCGGTTTAATTAAATTGAATTAGAATTGTTATCCAATTTCTAATGGTAGAACAGGTTAGTTGAATAAAGTCAGAATATGTTACTTGAATAAAATTATGGTTTTGATTGATATAATTACATAATTTTGAATATGGTTTTGGGATAAAATTGGGAAGTCTAATTGGCATAATTGTTTGTTTCATATGTGGCCTAAAAATGTAAAAGTGGAATTTAGTGTAATTAAATGGTTTGTGGCTATTGGATAAAAAATTTATACAGATTAAATCTTTAAAAAGAGAACGTAAATTAGGGTGGAAAAAATATGTAAATTAAATGGACCCTAAAGGCAAGTGTAAATCTGTAACACAATGGCATAAAAATTACAGACAAACTATACGGACTGAACGGACGTGAAATTGAAATACCATTTATGTAAGAAAAAGGGAAATTGTGAAATAACCAAATCGGATGTAAAAATAGCCTAAAGCAGATTAATGGAAATAAACAGTATGTAAACTGTAACGGTAAAATTAATTAATGTGGAAGCGATTAGGTAGGCAGACCTTGTAAAGGTATGGATAGGTGTTTCATGTAGTTAAGACCAAAATATAGTTTTGGCTGTATATACTAGGAGCGGGCAAGTAGGTTTGCAAGGATGTTTGTTACCTTTCATAGGGTGCTAGTACGTAGGATAGATAGCATCCGCAATCGTAGGCTTCTTCAGGCAGATCGACGCAGACGGAACATGACAAGTGTGCTCCGTCGTAGGATTATTTACATAGATCATTGGAGGATTTTGCGCAGCCGACCCAGTTGCTGGCACTCTTTTGGAGGACCGACACTTTGGATAGGGGCAAGTCCACGTTGGTGACCGAGGAGACACGAGGATAGGAGTCCAGTTTGGTAGAGCCTAAGCGCAACTTCGGGGTCCCAAGAGGTTGTTTGAGTCAGCGCTGGTCAGACGTAAGAGGCATTTGGTCACAGTGCACGGGTGAAGAGCATGACTTTCACGCTGTAGCACGTTGATAGGTAAGGACTGCAGGTTCGATAGGCCGATTGATGTTTAGTATTACTGCATGGTTGACTTCCCTACAATGACCGCAGACTTTGGCTTCTTAGGAACTATATCTAAGAAGGATTCACTACATTATATTATTCACCCTCTACGATATCCGGGGAAGACCTGGAATTAAACTGTTTTATTATTTTTGCTTCATTTTATTTCTCATTCACCAGACGTTATGTTTGACCCATTCCTATTTTTCCTATTTTCCCCAAATCACAGGAGGGTAGGTCTAGGTTGCAGTTCTTTACAGCTTGGAGGGTCATTGGAGCAGTTTTTATCTTCAGCTTTTGTTTCTTTTGTTTCACGTACTTCGTTTCTCTTTTCCTTACTTTACTCTATATATGGGGCCCTGTATTGTGAACTTTGTTATGTTTTATGTTTTGCTGGAGACTGCTTGGTACTTTTGGTTTCAGAAATAAATTTGGAATAATGTTGTTTTTAATGAAGCTTTTTGCTATTAATTTATAATTAGTGAAAGTTTTCTTCCGCTGTAATATTTTAATCATTTTGTGCTGTTGCATTAGTCTCTGTGCTATGTTATGGATTCTTATTTCACCCGACCACCTGTGCTTCTAGTCATGTCCGATTTTCGGGGTGCCTAGAGGTGCGGGGTGTCATTGTTGGTATCAGAGCTAAGGTTTCGGTAATCCTAAAAATATTTTAAAAAAATATAAAGGTTTTCGAATAATTTTTAAAGGATATTCCAAATAATACTTTTAAAAGTATATGTATATATTTTGAAAAAAAAAAGAAATTTTAGAAATGGGTCCCTCATATCTCTTCCTCCCTATCTACTAAACTATTTGTTGAGTACCTAATCCCATCTTTTTAATATCCACAAATAGAAATGTCTGAACCATAACATATCCCCAAAGTTCCAGGCCTTAATATGCCTGCTTGGTTCAGACGTTATTTGTAGTCTACTGCACGAGCAGAGCCACTAGCTAGGGATGCTGCTCCAGTGGAAGGGGCTCCAACCCGTCCGGAAGCCATTCCTGATTTTCCCAAGTTATGCAAGGACTACACCAACTTAGGAGGCAAGCCGATTCTTGGTACCGAGTCATATACTGAGGCGAGAGCTTGGATCCGTAGTTATGAGCGGATATTTGGACTTATGCGATTGGAGGACTTGGCTCGGAGGCAGTTGGCTTCATGGCAGTTGCAGGGAGAGGCTCTTTGTTGGTGGGAGATTGTGGAGGCTGAGGCTGATAATTTGACTTGGGTAGATTTTTGTACTAGGTTCGAGAGGAAATTCTTATCGTAGGCTCAAGAGGGAGTGCAGCTAGAGAAATTTATACAGCTCAAGCAAGGGGATATGACAGTTAAGGAATATGTTAATCAATTTAATGTGCTTGCTAGATTTGCACTAGACCTGATCAATACTCCTCACAGGAAGGCACTGAAGTTTGCTAAGGGTTTGATTCAGCCACTGCAGAGTTTGGCGGTGAGCCACATTCCGATGGAAACCACTTTTGAGGGATTGGTAGAGATGGCTTTACTTGTTGATACTGAGAAGAAAGGAGATGTGGCGCAGAAGAGTGATGGGAAGAAGCAGTGGAAAGGAAAGAGGAGAGGAGGAGGAGGGTCAGGTGGAAAAAGGAAAGTTCCAAGGAAGGACTGGAAGTGCAATACTTGTGGGAAACCAAGTCATCTTGCTAAGGATTGTAGAAGGATAGTTCACAGACACCTTCATAGCTTGCTTAGGCTTATGCTTTAGAGACAGCTCCTTCCTCTAGTACTCGTCCAGTTGTGGACAAGGGAAAGAAGGTGATCATTGAAGGTGTGTTATCTATCTCTGATTTTCCTGTTCGTAACCTATTTGATTATGCAGCTTCGCAGTCTTTTATATCTAGTACTCTGGTAAGAGTCTTGGTCTTGATGCTTGCTTAGTGACTGGCCCGGTAGTAGTATCAAATCCCGTAAGAGGATCGGCCTATTAGTCCATGTTATGTAGGGATTTCAAATTGTTTATTTTAGTGGTTGAGTTTGACTGTAGTGCCTTTGTATTGGGCTTTTCCAGGCTCGGGTTGATTCTTGGTATGGATTGGCTATCCATGTATGGTGTTGTTCTTGATTGCGATAAGAGGGTAGTGAGGTTAGGCACTTGTAGTGGACGTACCTTAAGGTATCTTGTGATCCTAGAGGATCAGTCATGTTGAGCTACCTTTATTCTGTTGACTTATCGCCCAATAGTTTGAGTTCGGTACCCGTTGTTAGAGACTTTCCATATGTGTTCGAGGAGTTTGCTGGCCTTCCACCTTGAAGAGAGATCGAGTTCAAGATTTATCTTATCGATAATGCCAAGCCGGTTGCTTTACGATAAGGCATATGACTCCTAAGGAATGCCATGAGTTGAGCAAGCAGATAGGAGAGCTTTTGGACAAGGGCTTCATTCGTAGGAGCATTTCTGAGTGTGGCGCACCCGTCATCTTTGCCATTAAGGTGGATGGCTCTCTTAGGCTTTGCGTGGATTATAGGGAGCTTAATAAGCCAACGAAGAAGAATCGTTATCCTCTTCCCCGTATAGACGATCTCTTCGACCAGCTAGTAGGAGCCAAGGTATTTTCATAGCTCGATTTGGCTATGGGATTTCATCAGTTGCGTGTGGCGGAGGATAGCATCGAGAAGACTGCATTTAGGACTCCAGATGGGTTATTTGAGTGGTAAGTCATGCAATTTTTGCTAACCAATGCTCCGACATATTTTGTGGACCCGAGGAGTCGAGTATTCTGCGAATCGTTGAACAAGTTTGTGGTGGTGTTCAGCAATGACATTTTGGTTTATTCGCGAAGCAAGGAGGAGCATACTGTTCACTTGGAAGAAGTGCTTAGGACCCTGTGAGCACATAAGTTGAAGGCTAAGTTCTCCAAGTGCCACTTTTAGAGGGATGAGGTTCGCTTTTTGGGACACATCATTTCGGAGGATGGACTTGCAGTAGATCCTACGAAAGTGGCAGCATTACAAGATTGGCAGACCCCTAAGAATGCCACGGACATAAGGAGTTTCCTTGGTCTTGCAGGCTACTATAGGAAGTTCATTAAGGACTTCGCTAGGATATCAGCTCCACTTATCCGCCTTACGAAGAAGAACTTAGCTTTTGTTTGGGATGCCAAGTGTGAGGATGCCTTTGGTTGATTGAAGGAAGCTTTGACTACCGTGCCCGTATTGGTATTACCGGATGGAACCAAGCCTTTCTCAGTTTATATGGATGCTTGTGGTACGGGGCTAGGGCGGTACTGATGCAAGAGGGTAGGGTAGTGTGCTATGCGAGTATACAGTTGAAAACGCATGAGAAGAACTACCCGACGCACGATCTTGAGTTGGCAGCTATAGTTTTTGCTCTCAAGTCTTAGAGGCACTATCCCTTAGGAGAAAGATTTGAGCTTTTCACGGATCATAAGTCTTTGAAGTATCTATTCTCTCAGAAAGACTTGAATTTGAGATAGCAAAGATGGATGGAGTTTTTAGCCTCTTATGACGTTGAGATTTCCTATACCCCTGGCAAGGGTAATGTAGTGGCAGATGCGTTGAATATATGCAAAGTGGTTTTAAGTCCTCTGTTTTTGGAAAGGAAGCATTTGGAGTACAATGCTACCTTTGATTTTAGACCTCCATCGCATTTAACTCTAGGATTGTTAGCAGCCCTCGACGTCTAGCCTACTTTGATGGAGCAGATTCGAGCAAAGCAAGGTGAGGACGAAGAGTTAAAGGACATTTTAGATAAGCTTGGTAAAGGAGAGTCATCACCACATCTTAGGTGCTATACCATGGACACTAGGGGATGGCTTAGAAGGGATGGTAGACTTTGTGTTCCTCGTAGTGAGGATACAGAATGGGAAGACTGTTGCTTATACCAGTCTGTTTAGAAATCTTTTTATAATCTTTGAAATCTTTGTTACTCATTTTGGAATCTGAACACTGTTTTCCATCCATGGACCGTCGCTCAAGTGAAAAGGGTGATTCAAACTCTAGAGAAACTTTTTCGTGTTTGTGTTCTTGATTTGATCACCTCCAACTTGTTAAACTTGCCTATAACAATAGTTATCAGGTGTAATTCCAATATTCTTATCATCTTGTCTTAATTCTATTCATTCTATCTTTTTAGGTGCTTTCCCGTACCTCGTTCCTTTTCGGGGACGAAAAGTTTTGAGTGGGGGAGAGTGTAACAACCCAGTATTTTACAATTAATTTTAAATTGATTTATCCAGATTTAAAAGCTTTATTTATAAAAAGAATAAATTTTGTTATTGTAAATATAAAAACTTTGATTTTGTATGTGGATTTGAATTCCAAATATGACTAAATTTAATATTTCCAAAAAATGTGAATTTTGGTCAAATAGTCAAACTTCGACTTTTAACTTGAAAATTTAAAAGTTTGAAATTTATGAATTTTATCTTTTATTATAAAAATATATTTAATAACTTGAATACTGCTTTTCGTTTCGTTGAAAACGGATTTAAATTGCAAAAGTTATACTGTTTTCAATATTGTGTGTATATTGGGTTATTCAGCAATATTCATTATTTTAAAATTATATAAATGACATTTTTATTTGATATATTTTATTATAATTTGTACATGTATGTTATATAAAATATATTTTGGCATTTAAATATTTTTAAAGTAAGGTAGGAATTTTTCCAGAGTTAGTAGTATTTTTCTTGCAAATTTCCATGCCCTGTTTGTAAATTTTAAACATTTTCTTTAATCCTTTTTCTATTTTCTCCAATTTAATTATCTATTTTATTTTGAAAATGATAAATAATTTATTTTAATTCAAATTTTCACTTAATAATATTTTTATAATGAAGTGTGTAGTTTTTCAAGGCTGACAGTGATTTATTTATAATTTTTGAACACCGTTTGGTATTTTTAAGTAATTTTCTTCATTCTTTTTATATTTTTCCAAAATTTATTATTTGTTTTCTCATATTTATAATTGATTTCGGTTTGTAACGTATTTTTCTGAATATTTTTGTTTATATAAAGATTAAAAAGAAAAGAAATATGAAAGGTTGTAAAACAATTTGAAACTTAAGCCCTTTTTTGTCCAAACCCTTCATTTTCTTTAACTCCTCAAATTTTGCCCTAGCCATCTAAAACCCTAGTGTAGCCGCCACTTTTTGTTTCTCATATTTTCACGTGAAAACAAATCAGCTCCTCATTTCTCATGGCTTCATCCAAAAATAGGTAATGGCCTCTCCTTCCTTTTCTTCTTTTTCTCTTCTTTTTCCATTGTTTTCCTATGGTTTTGCCTTGATTCTCTAGCTTGTTTGCTCGGCCACCACTTGCTTGCCATGGCCACCACCTCCACTACCTCCTCCTTGTCACCATCACCCACCTACCCCTCTGATTTGACCAGGCCACACCACTCCATGATGAACAACTCTATAAAAACTATGCAACATGCCTTGAAAACCCTTAACTATGCAAGCCATCACCTTATCACCTCCTCCCCTTCATTATACACCACGGCCACCACCTCTATCCACCACCACCACCACTATACATCATCTTAGCCTCTGTATAGATCTGAAATTGACATGGCCGAACCCACCATGGTGACCAAACTCCACAAAAATGCAACCTAAGCCTTAAAAGCAATGTTGTTGACCACTATTTGCTTCACCACTTCATTTTCCACCACCACCACCACCTTTGGCCACCACCACCATCTCTGACCAAACCCTTACACACCACTCCAACCTCTGTCCAGATCTGGACTTGAATGGCCAAGCCCAAACTCCTATGGTCGAGCCCTTTTGGTGAACCAAAACCATGTTATGTTGCCTAAGCCCCTTCACCTTCATGCTTTGCAACTTCTTCTCCATGCTTCACCACTTTGGCCATGCATTCTTATGCCCATACCTAAGCCATTCCCTGTTCAAACCAGAGCCAAAACCAAACCTTGACCTTGCAAAAAAATAGAGGAAGCAAGGCAAAAGATTTGACATTCAAATCTCTTTTCGTTTAAAAGTTATTCCATTTCAAGTGCGTTGAAATTGTGTTTGTTTTGATGTATGTTTTGGGTTGTAATACAAGAGTTGTAGCTTTGGATCTTGCTCTCCACTCAAGTCCGTAGTCTTGTCATCGTGCTTTTGTTCCATTGTGTCATTGGTTTTGATATCTCCAGCACAAACAGGTGAGTTATTCTCACCAGACAATATGTACCTATATAACTAGTAAATTGACACCCTGCGAATCTGTAGAAATATATTATCATGTTATATATGCTTATATTATTATCATATCATGTTCACACCTGTTATTACACCTGTTATATCATATGTTACTGTTATTTAATGTTATTCTATTATTTATATCTGTTATCACACTACAAGTTCCCTGTAGATTAGAATCACTATGGGTTGAAATGATACATACCCGAACGGACTTTAGAATAGGGAAAAATTGTTATGGGCTGAAATGATAGGCTTGAACGATTTTTATTTAAATTATTTTAACTTGGGATTGCGGGTTTGAAATGATAGAACCCGGATTTTTCTTTTTAACTGCGGATTGAAATGATACATATCCGTATCACTTGACCTAAGTTAGAAAATTATATACAGGCCCGTGGTTATTTTATAAAGTGTTTTGGATATTTTTAAGTATTTTAAAAATTATAAATTTATGGAATTTGATTTAAATAGATTTTGAAATGTTTTAAAATAAAGAAAGTATGATTTTTTTTCTATGTGTTAAAAATGTAATTAATGAATGGTTTAACTGGATTTTTGAAATATAACCTAAGTTGGAAATTTGGAATTTTGGTTAAAATGATATTTAAGCTATATAAATAAAAATAAAAATTTAATTTTATTTGTAAAATGGTAAATATGATAATTTGATTAAATTTGAATTTAAGTGATTTATTAAAGTATTATTGATTTTTCTATGAATTTAAGTGGTTAAATAAATGAATGTTTAAAAGTGATCTTTTAAAATATAACTTGACTAGGAAATGTGAAATTTGGTTTTAATTAAAGGTTTAAGTTAATTAAATAAAATTGGAAATTTTGTTAAATTGTGAAGTGGTAATTTAAATTTGAAGTGTTAAGTCTATTTGTTGAAATGTGAAGAATTGGAACTTTTACACTTAAACTTATTAAGTAAATTGTTGAAAATTGGATTTAATTATAAGAAATTTATTGTGAAAAAAGATATATGTTAAATGATATGTAAATGGACATTTTAAATGTTAAAATATGATTTTTAAAATGTTTATGTGTTTTAAATTAAAGTTATTTAATTGCTGGAAATACACTAACACCTGAAATTAACTTTTAATAGCATTCAGAAATGCTATAGATTCTGTTTTGAACTAAAATTGTGTAAAAAGAGCTATTACAGCATTTCTGAAATGCTGTAGTTGCTGTAGTTGAACTTGTAGGCTAATATTGAACTCAGGCCTATTATAGCATTCTCTGGAAATGCTATAATGATCTGCAGTCTATGTTGAAATCAAATTTAACCCTTGTTTTGAAATCTGAACTACCGCAGCACTTCTGAAATGCTGTCTTTTCTGTTTTAAACTATAATTCAACTAAAACTGAGTTTTAACAGCAGTTTTAAGTGCTGTCTTTGCTGAATTAAAAATGTTTTCAAATATAACTTATAACAGTTGTTTTTAAATGTTGTGAAACGCTGAAATCTTAATAATTAGGGTTTTTGACTTAGTAAACGAACTCAGAATGGTTTGAAACTTTGGAAATTGAATACTTGATTTGAAAATATAATAATTACACTTTTAAAAGGTTTAAATGAATTATTTTGATTGGAATATAAACTATTTAAAGGTGATTTGAAATGATAGTAAATGAATGATATCTTTGAATTTAAAAGGTATTTAAAGTTGAATATTTGGATTTGAACTGATATGATATTTTATTATATAAAAATGGTTTGAAAATGAAGTTTTGGAAAGATTTGATATTTTGATATATTAAAATGATTTGAAATGAAGTTTTGTAAAGATACGATATTTTGATATATTGAAATGAAGTTTTGAAAAGATATGATATTTTAAATATATTGAAATGGTTTGGAATTGATTTAATCTTTATTTTGATAAAGATTTGGATTTGAAATGATATTCTATTTTGAAGTATAAACTATTTCTAAATTATAACTACGGGTTATAATAACGATTGGTTGTTAAAGAGACCGGGATCGGATATGGACATACTCTCTGTCGATACCGAAAACCACTTTGACAACTGTGTACGCGGTGGAGTTTCCAGAATGAAGTAGGATGGTGGCGACGATCCTAAGGTATATACGTGGACCCAACTCCCGTGAGTTGGCATAAGGTGGCTAAAACAGGAGCGATTGACGGACCAATGAGGTAGCACCTCTTATCGGACACACTTCTTCGATACCATTCTATTACTTGTGATTGATTTGGTGGCCACCCTTGATTTGGGAGTGTTGTTCGAGGTGGGCGGTAGTGGCTGCTATGCGTCACCACTAGTCCGGATGCGTAATTGGTATATCTACCCTGGCATTGCCTAGTTGTGCCGTGTCACCTACCATATCGAGCTTTACTACGATTATGATTTTAAGATCCGACCGCGTTAAGGTTCTCCATCCCCTTAACGCTATTTTCTATATGATTATACTTTACTAATTAGACACTACTGTATATAGCGTATATTACTACATAGTAGATAGTTTAACGGATCCTTAAAGAATGGGCGATCCCAAGCTTTCTTTAAGTTACTTGTACCTTATTACAGTTCACTTGAGTTGGTTTACATTATATAAGTATATATTGTCCTGACTCGAGTGTTTTGTGTTTTGCTTTACGCTCGGGTCAGCCTGAGTTATTCATAGATTTGGGTTTCCACTCTCTTGGAGATTTGAATCACTGGAGATTATCTGCTTGTCTTGTCCTATCTACTTCAGTTCCGTTGTCCTACTCAGCTTGTACTTGGTTATTTTATTGAGACTTCTGTTGTTCTCTATTTCTTTTGTTATATCTTATGTAACTCTGATATATTTATATAGTAGCTTCATGAACTACTATTTCTTTTACTTCCGCTGCATTATTTTACTCTGTGTCTGTGATCTGTGATTATATTTATTTACTGTATATTCTGAGATTTGCCAAATTTTATTTACAATGCGGTATTTTGAGCAATTCAATTCCGGCATGAGTGTCTACCTATACACTTATAATGGATGCGAATGGTTGAAAATATCGGGTCGTTAGAGTTGGTATCAGAGCTTTGGGTTTGAGGCAAAACTCAGCATATGGAGTAGATTTATTTACAGAATCACTTTCGTTCGAGTTTGAATCTTTTCCTCTTGATTCGAATTTCCTTTGAATTTTTGGAACGTTCCCTGCGGTTCCAAAATTCATTCTTGTCCCTCACTATTCATGTTCTTTTGATTCTGGAGTATCCCATGACTCCACTTCCAATGATCTTTATAGTGAATTGGCGGTCTCACCAATATTCTAATTTTCTTGTAAAAGGGTGAAAATCCTTTATAATCAGCATCGATTCACCAGAGATTTATATTTATCCTTGGTTAGATGCTAATATCTTTTATTATTCCAAACTCTATCTCTTGAGATCGAAGGTAGATTTACCCCAGAAAATCCACATTTGATCTTATCCATTAAGTCACGGTTGACCCGGTTAAGGTTGCCCGCGATTTATCTAAGCTTACCCATCTCTCTACTCTGTTTAATCATCTTGTCTTTTGTTCCAATCTATCTTCCAAACATTTTGAACTGTACTTGTAAATTAATGTTTTGTTTTATATTGTGTTGTTTGAATTGTTGATGTTGATTTGGGTTTCCGATCGATTCGTCTGATCAACGCTATCGATAGGATTTCTAAAACACTTTGACAGAACAAACTGACACAATATTATTTTAAATTTGGTTAATGAAATAAAATTTTGATATATAAGTAAATTTATGGAACTTAATAAATTGATTTAAATTGATAATTTAAAATGATAATACTTGATTTATCATTTATTGTTCTATGAATGAATTTATAAATAGTTGTTTATAAATTGATTTGGGAACTGAAATGAATTTAAATCAAGAATTTGAGAATTTAATTTTCGATGGTTTCAAACCTTGTGTTTAAAGCTTTAAAAGGATATATTATTTAAAGTATTTTTGAATAGAAATTTGTTTCCAAAGAATTTTAAAGTTTAAAAATCAGTGCTCTTCTCTTTGTCGCTGGAAAATAATTTCGGTGATGACTGCAGCATCATCGACGTTCATTTTTTAGTTTCGAAGTGAAGAGACCATTCTGTTGTCTTGCTACAGCCTTGTTTTGGAAAATCTAATTGATTTGAATTTCTAAATATGACTGGATTATAATATATATATATAGATATATGATTTAAATTTGATTTGACATATTATGTATATATAATTACTTATCTCTAAATGGTTTGAAAGGAATCAGATGTTTAATTCTTAAATTTTATTTTAAAAAAAATAACTTCAGTTATAAGAAGAAAATCAAAATTTTTAATAAATGATTCAAACTTGAGATAATTGAATTGGAAAGTTTTATTTGTATAACACACAATTTCATTCCAATATAACTTACCTAAATTACATAGAAGTTGAATATGAAATTGGATAATATACAATATAGAAAGGATTTATAAATAAAATTTGAGTGGTTATAATACATGTTATACACTTAAATTTTAGTTATAAAATATTAACAGAGGAAAATAGTGAAAAAGGAATTTAAAGAGATTTTATTGAAATAACTTAATAATCAAATTTGATTTACTATGGAACCTTAAGTCTAACCTAGGAATTTTAATAAAGGTTATTTCCTAAAATGAATATGTTGTATAATAAATAATGTATCTTTGAATAGATAAAATAAAATACATTGGAATTGGACTTTTGGTAATAAAGTTTATTTAACTTGAATTCATAGGTTAATTGATGTCTAAATGAATAAATGTGTAAAGAAATTTGATTGTTATATTTGCTATGATAAATATTTTATTTATGAAATTGATATGTCTTGAAAAATGAATAATTATGATTTAAATAGTTAAAATGTATTTTAACATCACTAAAACTTGATAATTGAGAATTTGGTTTTCAAATGGAAAATTTAAGTGTAACTTATTAAAGGAATATCTATTTATGAAATGGGTATTTTAAATAAAGTGTTAGGGTATGTGTTAAATTTAGAGCTAAGTAAAATAGTGAGCTTTTGACTTAATAAAGGAAGTACAGTTTAATTTGGATATTCCATTCATAAAAGTTTGTTTTAATAAGTCATAAGTTAAATGATATCCAAATGAATATTCTAGAATAAAACTGATTTGAAATATTAATATATCTACTTAGCATTTTATAAGTGCTGATATTTTGAAAATACAATGTTTTGGAATTTTTTAAAATTGAATGAACTTAGAAATGTTACAACTTTAAAATGAATATTGTTTGATCTTGGATTAAAATGGTTTAAATGAAGTTTATTTTTAAAAGGTGTTATGATTTTCTAAGTATTATGTTCTTTTTTAAGAATAACATTTCCAAAGTGTTATGATTTTAGTAGTATGATTTCCAAATGATAAACATCCCTAAATTGTTATGATTTCAAAGCATTATTGTTTCAAATTTATTATCTTATTTTGTTTTTTTTTCAAACTATCTTTTGGTTGTCCTTATTTCTCTTATCTTGTTACAGAATGGGAAGACTATTGCTTATACCAGTCTGTTTAGAAATCTTTTTATAATCTTTGAAATCTTTGTTACTCATTTTGGAATCTGAACACTGTTTTCCATTCATGGACCGTCGCTCAAGTGAAAAGGGTGATTCAGACTCTAGAGAATCTTTTTCGTGTTTGTGTTCTTGATTTGATCACCTCCAACTTGTTAAACTTGCCTATAACAATAGTTATCAGGTGTAATTCCAATATTCTTATCATCTTGTCTTAATTCTATTCATTCTATCTTTTTAGGTGCTTTCCCGTACCTCGTTCCTTTTCGGGGACGAAAAGTTTTGAGTGGGGGAGAGTGTAACAACCCTGTATTTTACAATTAATTTTAAATTGATTTTTCCAGATTTAAAAGCTTTATTTATGAAAAGAATAAATTTTGTTATTGTAAATATAAAAACTTTGATTTTGTATGTGGATTTGAATTCCAAATATGACTAAATTTAATATTTCCAGAAAATGTGAATTTTGGTCAAATAGTCAAACTTCGACTTTTAACTTGAAAATTTAAAAGTTTGAAATTTATGAATTTTATCTTTTATTATAAAAATAGATTTAATAACTTGAATACTGCTTTTCGTTTCGTTGAAAACGGATTTAAATTGCAAAAGTTATACTGTTTTCAATATTGTGTGTATATTGGGTTATTCAGCAATATTCATTATTTTAAAATTATATAAATGACATTTTTATTTGATATATTTTATTATAATTTGTACATGTATGTTATATAAAATATATTTTGGCATTTAAATATTTTTAAAGTAAGGTAGGAATTTTTCCAGAGTTAGTAGTATTTTTCTTGCAAATTTCCATGCCCTGTTTGTAAATTTTAAACATTTTCTTTAATCCTTTTTTCTATTTTCTCCAATTTAATTATCTATTTTATTTTGAAAATGATAAATAAATTATTTTAATTCAAATTTTCACTTCATAATATTTTTATAATGAAGTGTATAGTTTTTCAAGACTGACAGTGATTTATTTATAATTTTTGAACACTGTTTGGTATTTTTAAGTAATTTTCTTCATTCTTTTTATATTTTTCCAAAATTTATTATTTGTTTTCTCATATTTATAATTTATTTCGGTTTGTAAAGTATTTTTCTGAATATTTTTGTTTATATAAAGATTAAAAAGAAAAGAAATATGAAAGGTTGTAAAACACTTTGAAACTTAAGTCCTTTTTTGTCCAAACCCTTCATTTTCTTTAACTCCTCAAATTTTGCCCTAGCCATCTAAAACCCTAGTGTAGCCGCCACTTTTTGTTTCTCATCTTTTCACGTGAAAACAAATCAGCTCCTCATTTCTCATGGCTTCATCCAAAAATAGGTAATGACCTCTCCTTCCTTTTCTTCTTTTTCTCTTCTTTTTCCATTGTTTTCCTATGGTTTTGCCTTGATTCTCTAGCTTGTTTGCTCGGCCACCACTTGCTTGCCATGGCCACCACCTCCACTACCTCCTCCTTGTCACCATCACCCACCTACCCCTCTGATTTGACCAGGCCATACCACTCCATGATGAACAACTCTATAAAAACTATGCAACATGCCTTGAAAACCCTTAACTATGCAAGCCATCACCTTATCACCTCCTCACCTTCATTATACACCACGGCCACCACCTCTAGCCACCACCACCACCTTGCTACCACCACTATACATCATCTTAGCCTCTGTACAGATCTGAAATTGACATGGCCAAACCCACCATGGTGACCAAACTCCACAAAAATGCAACCTAAGCCTTAAAAGCAATGTTGTTGACCACTATTTGCTTCACCACTTCATTTTCCACCACCACCACCACCTTTGGCCACCACCACCATCTCTGACCAGACCCTTCCACACCACTCCAACCTCTGTCCAGATCTGGACTTGAATGGCCAAGCCCAAACTCCTATGGCCGAGCCCTTTTGGTGAACCAAAACCATGCTATGTTGCCCAAGCCCCTTCACCTTCATGCTTTGCAACTTCTTCTCCATGCTTCACCACTTTGGCCATGCATTCTTATGCCCATACCTAAGCCATTCCCTGTTCAAACTAGAGCCAAAACCAACCCTTGACCATGCAAAAAAATAGAGGAAGCAAGGCAAAAGATTTGACATTCAAATCTCTTTTCGTTTAAAAGTTATTCCATTTCTAGTGCGTTGAAATTGTGTTTGTTTTGATGTATGTTTTGGGTTGTAATACAAGAGTTGTAGCTTTGGATCTTGCTCTCCACTCAAGTCCGTAGTCTTGTCATCGTGCTTTTGTTCCATTGTGTCATTGGTTTTGATATCTCCAGCACAAACAGGTGAGTTATTCTCACCAGACAATATGTACCTATATAACTAGTAAATTGACACCCTGCGAATCTGTAGAAATATATTATCATGTTATATATGCTTATATTATTATCATATCATGTTCACACCTGTTATTACACCTGTTATATCATATGTTACTGTTATTTAATGTTATTCTGTTATTTATATCTGTTATCACACTACAAGTTCCCTGTAGATTAGAATCACTATGGGTTGAAATGATACATACCCGAACGGACTTTAGAATAGGGAAAAATTGTTATGGGCTGAAATGATAGGATTGAACGATTTTTATTTAAATTATTTTAACTTGGGATTGCGGGTTTGAAATGATAGAACCCGGATTTTTCTTTTTAACTTCGGATTGAAATGATACATATCTGTATCACTTGACCTAAGTTAGAAAATTATATACAGGCCCGTGGTTATTTTATAAAGTGTTTTGGATATTTTTAAGTATTTTAAAAATTATAAATTTATGGAATTTGATTTAAATAGATTTTGAAATGTTTTAAAATAAAGAAAGTATGATTTTTTTTCTATGTGTTAAAAATGTAATTAATGAATGGTTTAACTGGATTTTTGAAATATAACCTAAGTTGGAAATTTGGAATTTTGGTTAAAATGATATTTAAGCTATATAAATAAAAATAAAAATTTAATTATATTTGTAAAATGGTAAATATGATAATTTGATTAAATTTGAATTTAAGTGATTTATTAAAGTATTATTGATTTTTCTATGAATTTAAGTGGTTAAATAAATGAATGTTTAAAAGTGATCTTTTAAAATATAACTTGACTAGGAAATGTGAAATTTGGTTTTAATTAAAGGTTTAAGTTAATTAAATAAAATTGGAAATTTTGTTAAATTGTGAAGTGGTAATTTAAATTTGAAGTGTTAAGTCTATTTGTTGAAATGTGAAGAATTGGAACTTTTACACTTAAACTTATTAAGTAAATTGTTGAAAATTGGATTTAATTATAAGAAATTTATTGTGAAAAAAGATATATGTTAAAGGATATGTAAATGAACATTTTAATTGTTAAAATATGATTTTTAAAATGTTTATGTGTTTTAAATTAAAGTTATTTAATTGCTGGAAATACACTAACACCTGAAATTAACTTTTAATAGCATTCAGAAATGCTATAGATTCTGTTTTGAACTAAAATTGTGTAAAAAGAGCTATTACAGCATTTCTGAAATGCTGTAGTTGCTGTAGTTGAACTTGTAGGCTAATATTGAACTCAGGTCTATTATAGCATTCTCTGGAAATGCTATAATGATCTGCAGTCTATGTTGAAATCAAATTTAACCCTTGTTTTGAAATCTGAACTACCGCAGCACTTCTGAAATGCTGTCTTTTCTGTTTTGAACTATAATTCAACTAAAACTGAGTTTTAACAGCAGTTTTAAGTGCTGTCTTTGCTAAATTAAAAATGTTTTCAAATATAACTTATAGCAGTTGTTTTTAAATGTTGTGAAATGCTGAAATCTTAATAATTAGGGTTTTTGACTTAGTAAACGAACTCAAAATGGTTTGAAACTTTGGAAATTGAATACTTGATTTGAAAATATAATAATTACACTTTTAAAAGGTTTAAATGAATTATTTTGATTGGAATATAAACTATTTAAAGGTGATTTGAAATGATAGTAAATGAATGATATCTTTGAATTTAAAAGGTATTTAAAGTTGAATATTTGGATTTGAACTGATATGATATTTTATTATATAAAAATGGTTTGAAAATGAAGTTTTGGAAAGATTTGATATTTTGATATATTAAAATGATTTGAAATGAAGTTTTTTAAAGATACGATATTTTGATATATTGAAATGAAGTTTTGAAAAGATATGATATTTTAAATATATTGAAATGGTTTGGAATTGATTTAATCTTTATTTTGATAAAGATTTGGATTTGAAATGATATTCTATTTTGAAGTATAAACTATTTCTAAATTATAACTACGGGTTATAATAACGATTGGTTGTTAAAGAGACCGGGATCGGATATGGACATACTCTCTGTCGATACCGAAAACCACTTTGACAACTGTGTACGCGGTGGAGTTTCCAGAATGAAGTAGGATGGTGGCGACGATCCTAAGGTATATACGTGGACCCAACTCCCGTGAGTTGGCATAAGGTGGCTAAAACAGGAGCGATTGACGGACCAATGAGGTAGCACCTCTTATCGGACACACTTCTTCGATACCATTCTATTACTTGTGATTGATTTGGTGGCCACCCTTGATTTGGGAGTGTTGTTCGAGGTGGGCGGTAGTGGCTGCTATGCGTCACCACTAGTCCGGATGCGTAATTGGTATATCTACCCTGGCATTGCCTAGTTGTGCCGTGTCACCTACCATATCGAGCTTTACTACGATTATGATTTTAAGATCCGACCGCGTTAAGGTTCTCCATCCCCTTAACGCTATTTTCTATATGATTATACTTTACTAATTAGACACTACTGTATATAGCGTATATTACTACATAGTAGATAGTTTAACGGATCCTTAAAGAATGGGCGATCCCAAGCTTTCTTTAAGTTACTTGTACCTTATTACAGTTCACTTGAGTTGGTTTACATTATATAAGTATATATTGTCCTGACTCGAGTGTTTTGTGTTTTGCTTTACGCTCGGGTCAGCCTGAGTTATTCACAGATTTGGGTTTCCACTCTCTTGGAGATTTGAATCACTGGAGGTTATCTGCTTGTCTTGTCCTATC
This sequence comes from Allium fistulosum, assembly GCA_030737815.1. Classification (NCBI taxonomy): domain Eukaryota; kingdom Viridiplantae; phylum Streptophyta; class Magnoliopsida; order Asparagales; family Amaryllidaceae; genus Allium; species Allium fistulosum. Next base: position 1,533,116,705 of record CM060903.1, on the reverse strand, counting down.
TACTTCAGTTCCGTTGTCCTACTCAGCTTGTACTTGGTTATTTTATTGAGACTTCTGTTGTTCTCTATTTCTTTTGTTATATCTTATGTAACTCTGATATATTTATATAGTAGCTTCATGAACTACTATTTCTTTTACTTCCGCTGCATTATTTTACTCTGTGTCTATGATCTGTGATTATATTTATTTACTGTATATTTTGAGATTTGCCAAATTTTATTTACATTGCGGTATTTTGAGCAATTCAATTCCGGCATGAGTGTCTACCTATACACTTATAATGGATGCGAATGGTTGAAAATATCGGGTCGTTAGAGTTGGTATCAGAGCTTTGGCTTTGAGGCAAAACTCAACATATGGAGTAGATTTATTTACAGAATCACTTTCGTTCGAGTTTGAATCTTTTCCTCTTGATTCAAATTTCCTTTGAATTTTTGGAACGTTCCCTGCGGTTCCAAAATTCATTCTTGTCCCTCACTATTCATGTTCTTTTGATTCTGGAGTATCCCATGACTCCACTTCCAATGATCTTTATAGTGAATTGGCGGTCTCACCAATATTCTAATTTTCTTGTAAAAGGGTGAAAATCCTTTATAATCAGCATCGATTCACCAGAGATTTATATTTATCCTTGGTTAGATGCTAATATCTTTTATTATTCCAAACTCTATCTCTTGAGATCGAAGGTAGATTTACCCCAGAAAATCCACATTTGATCTTATCCATTAAGTCACGGTTGACCCGGTTAAGGTTGCCCGCGATTTATCTAAGCTTACCCATCTCTCTACTCTGTTTAATCATCTTGTCTTTTGTTCCAATCTATCTTCCAAACATTTTGAACTGTACTTGTAAATTAATGTTTTGTTTTATATTGTGTTGTTTGAATTGTTGATGTTGATTTGGGTTTCCGATCGATTCGTCTGATCAACGCTATCGATAGGATTTCTAAAACACTTTGACAGAACAAACTGACACAATATTATTTTAAATTTGGTTAATGAAATAAAATTTTGATATATAAGTAAATTTATGGAACTTAATAAATTGATTTAAATTGATAATTTAAAATGATAATACTTGATTTATCATTTATTGTTCTATGAATGAATTTATAACTAGTTGTTTATAAATTGATTTGGGAACTGAAATGAATTTAAATCAAGAATTTGAGAATTTAATTTTCGATGGTTTCAAACCTTGTGTTTAAAGCTTTAAAAGGATATATTATTTAAAGTATTTTTGAATAGAAATTTGTTTCCAAAGAATTTTAAAGTTTAAAAATCAGTGCTCTTCTCTTTGTCGCTGGAAAATAATTTCGGTGATGACTGCAGCATCATCGACGTTCATTTTTTAGTTTCGAAGTGAAGAGACCATTCTGTTGTCTTGCTACAGCCTTGTTTTGGAAAATCTAATTGATTTGAATTTCTAAATATGACTGGATTATAATATATATATATAGATATATGATTTAAATTTGATTTGACATATTATGTATATATAATTACTTATCTCTAAATGGTTTGAAAGGAATCAGATGTTTAATTCTTAAATTTTATTTTAAAAAAAATAACTTCAGTTATAAGAAGAAAATCAAAATTTTTAATAAATGATTCAAACTTGAGATAATTGAATTGGAAAGTTTTATTTGTATAACACACAATTTCATTCCAATATAACTTACCTAAATTACATAGAAGTTGAATATGAAATTGGATAATATACAATATAGAAAGGATTTATAAATAAAATTTGAGTGGTTATAATACATGTTATACACTTAAATTTTAGTTATAAAATATTAACAGAGGAAAATAGTGAAAAAGGAATTTAAAGAGATTTTATTGAAATAACTTAATAATCAAATTTGATTTACTATGGAACCTTAAGTCTAACCTAGGAATTTTAATAAAGGTTATTTCCTAAAATGAATATGTTGTATAATAAATAATGTATCTTTGAATAGATAAAATAAAATACATTGGAATTGGACTTTTGGTAATAAAGTTTATTTAACTTGAATTCATAGGTTAATTGATGTCTAAATGAATAAATGTGTAAAGAAATTTGATTGTTATATTTGCTATGATAAATATTTTATTTATGAAATTGATATGTCTTGAAAAATGAATAATTATGATTTAAATAGTTAAAATGTATTTTAACATCACTAAAACTTGATAATTGAGAATTTGGTTTTCAAATGGAAAATTTAAGTGTAACTTATTAAAGGAATATCTATTTATGAAATGGGTATTTTAAATAAAGTGTTAGGGTATGTGTTAAATTTAGAGCTAAGTAAAATAGTGAGCTTTTGACTTAATAAAGGAAGTACAGTTTAATTTGGATATTCCATTCATAAAAGTTTGTTTTAATAAGTCATAAGTTAAATGATATCCAAATGAATATTCTAGAATAAAACTGATTTGAAATATTAATATATCTACTTAGCATTTTATAAGTGCTGATATTTTGAAAATACAATGTTTTGGAATTTTTTAAAATTGAATGAACTTAGAAATGTTACAACTTTAAAATGAATATTGTTTGATCTTGGATTAAAATGGTTTAAATGAAGTTTATTTTTAAAAGGTGTTATGATTTTCTAAGTATTATGTTCTTTTTTAAGAATAACATTTCCAAAGTGTTATGATTTTAGTAGTATGATTTCCAAATGATAAACATCCCTAAATTGTTATGATTTCAAAGCATTATTGTTTCAAATTTATTATCTTATTTTGTTTTTTTTTCAAACTATCTTTTGGTTGTCCTTATTTCTCTTATCTTGTTACAGAATGGGAAGACTATTGCTTATACCAGTCTGTTTAGAAATCTTTTTATAATCTTTGAAATCTTTGTTACTCATTTTGGAATCTGAACACTGTTTTCCATTCATGGACCGTCGCTCAAGTGAAAAGGGTGATTCAGACTCTAGAGAATCTTTTTCGTGTTTGTGTTCTTGATTTGATCACCTCCAACTTGTTAAACTTGCCTATAACAATAGTTATCAGGTGTAATTCCAATATTCTTATCATCTTGTCTTAATTCTATTCATTCTATCTTTTTAGGTGCTTTCCCGTACCTCGTTCCTTTTCGGGGACGAAAAGTTTTGAGTGGGGGAGAGTGTAACAACCCTGTATTTTACAATTAATTTTAAATTGATTTTTCCAGATTTAAAAGCTTTATTTATGAAAAGAATAAATTTTGTTATTGTAAATATAAAAACTTTGATTTTGTATGTGGATTTGAATTCCAAATATGACTAAATTTAATATTTCCAGAAAATGTGAATTTTGGTCAAATAGTCAAACTTCGACTTTTAACTTGAAAATTTAAAAGTTTGAAATTTAAGAATTTTACCTTTTATTATAAAAATAGATTTAATAACTTGAATACTGCTTTTCGTTTCGTTGAAAACGGATTTAAATTGCAAAAGTTATATTGTTTTCAATATTGTGTGTATATTGGGTTATTCAGCAATATTCATTATTTTAAAATTATATAAATGACATTTTTATTTGATATATTTTATTCTAATTTTTACATGTATGTTATATAAAATATATTTTGGCATTTAAATATTTTTAAAGTAAGGTAGGAATTTTTCTAGAGTTAGTAGTATTTTTCTTGCAAATTTCCATGCCCTGTTTGTAAATTTTAAACATTTTCTTTAATCCTTTTTTCTATTTTCTCCAATTTAATTATCTATTTTATTTTGAAAATGATAAATAAATTATTTTAATTCAAATTTTCACTTCATAATATTTTTATAATGAAGTGTATAGTTTTTCAAGACTGACAGTGATTTATTTATAATTTTTGAACACTGTTTGGTATTTTTAAGTAATTTTCTTCATTCTTTTTATATTTTTCCAAAATTTATTAATTGTTTTCTCATATTTATAATTTATTTCGGTTTGTAAATTATTTTTCTGAATATTTTTGTTTATATAAAGATTAAAAAGAAAAGAAATATGAAAGGTTGTAAAACACTTTGAAACTTAAGTCCTTTTTTGTCCAAACCCTTCATTTTCTTTAACTCCTCAAATTTTGCCCTAGCCATCTAAAACCCTAGTGTAGCCGCCACTTTTTGTATCTCATCTTTTCACGTGAAAACAAATCAGCTCCTCATTTCTCATGGCTTCATCCAAAAATAGGTAATGGCCTCTCCTTCCTTTTCTTCTTTTTCTCTTCTTTTTCCATTGTTTTCCTATGGTTTTGCCTTGATTCTCTAGCTTGTTTGCTCGGCCACCACTTGCTTGCCATGGCCACCACCTCCACTACCTCCTCCTTGTCACCATCACCCACCTACCCCTCTGATTTGACCAGGCCACACCACTCCATGATGAACAACTCTATAAAAACTATGCAACATGCCTTGAAAACCCTTAACTATGCAAGCTATCACCTTATCACCTCCTCGCCTTCATTATACACCACGGCCACCACCTCTAGCCACCACCACCACCTTGCTACCACCACTATACATCATCTTAGCCTCTGTACAGATCTGAAATTGACATGGCCGAACCCACCATGGTGACCAAACTCCACAAAAATGCAACCTAAGCCTTAAAAGCAATGTTGTTGACCACTATTTGCTTCACCACTTCATTTTCCACCACGACCACCACCTTTGGCCACCACCACCATCTCTGACCAGACCATTACACACCACTCCAACCTCTGTCCAGATCTGGACTTGAATGGCCAAGCCCAAACTCCTATGGCCGAGCCCTTTTGGTGAACCAAAACCATGCTATGTTGCCTAAGCCCCTTCACCTTCATGCTTTGCAACTTCTTCTCCATGCTTCACCACTTTGGCCATGCATTCTTATGCCCATACCTAAGCCATTCCCTGTTCAAACCAGAGCCAAAACCAACCCTTGACCATGCAAAAAAATAGAGGAAGCAAGGCAAAAGATTTGACATTCAAATCTCTTTTCGTTTAAAAGTTATTCCATTTCAAGTGCGTTGAAATTGTGTTTGTTTTGATGTATGTTTTGGGTTGTAATACAAGAGTTGTAGCTTTGGATCTTGCTCTCCACTCAAGTCCGTAGTCTTGTCATCGTGCTTTTGTTCCATTGTGTCATTGGTTTTGATATCTCCAGCACAAACAGGTGAGTTATTCTCACCAGACAATATGTACCTATATAACTAGTAAATTGACACCCTGCGAATCTGTAGAAATATATTATCATGTTATATATGCTTATATTATTATCATATGATGTTCACACCTGTTATTACACCTGTTATATCATATGTTACTGTTATTTAATGTTATTCTGTTATTTATATCTGTTATCACACTACAAGTTCCCTGTAGATTAGAATCACTATGGGTTGAAATGATACATACCCGAACGGACGTTAGAATAGGGAAAAATTGTTATGGGCTGAAATGATAGGCTTGAACGATTTTTATTTAAATTATTTTAACTTGGGATTGCGGGTTTGAAATGATAGAACCCGGATTTTTCTTTTTAACTGCGGATTGAAATGATACATATCCGTATCACTTGACCTAAGTTAGAAAATTATATACAGGCCCGTGGTTATTTTATAAAGTGTTTTGGATATTTTTAAGTATTTTAAAAATTATAAATTTATGGAATTTGATTTAAATAGATTTTAAAATGTTTTAAAATAAAGAAAGCATGATTTTTTTTCTATGTGTTAAAAATGTAATTAATGAATGGTTTAACTGGATTTTTGAAATATAACCTAAGTTGGAAATTTGGAATTTTGGTTAAAATGATATTTAAGCTATATAAATAAAAATAAAAATTTAATTATATTTGTAAAATGGTAAATATGATAATTTGATTAAATTTGAATTTAAGCGATTTATTAAAGTATTATTGATTTTTCTATGAATTTAAGTGGTTAAATAAATGAATGTTTAAAAGTGATCTTTTAAAATATAACTTGACTAGGAAATGTGAAATTTGGTTTTAATTAAAGGTTTAAGTTAATTAAATAAAATTGGAAATTTTGTTAAATTATGAAGTGGTAATTTAAATTTGAAATGTTAAGTCTATTTGTTGAAATGTGAAGAATTGGAACTTTTACACTTAAACTTATTAAGTAAATTGTTGAAAATTGGATTTAATTATATGAAATTTATTGTGAAAAAAGATATATGTTAAATGATATGTAAATGAACATTTTAAATGTTAAAATATGATTTTTAAAATGTTTATGTGTTTTAAATTAAAGTTATTTAATTGCTGGAAATACACTAACACCTGAAATTAACTTTTAATATCATTCAGAAATGCTATAGATTCTGTTTTGAACTAAAATTGTGTAAAAAGAGCTATTACAGCATTTCTGAAATGCTGTAGTTGCTGTAGTTGAACTTGTAGGCTAATATTGAACTCAGGCCTATTATAGCATTCTCTGGAAATGCTATAATGATCTGCAGTCTATGTTGAAATCAAATTTAACCCTTGTTTTGAAATCTGAACTACCGCAGCACTTCTGAAATGCTGTCTTTTCTGTTTTGAACTATAATTCAACTAAAACTGAGTTTTAACAGCAGTTTTAAGTGCTGTCTTTGCTGAATTAAAAATGTTTTCAAATATAACTTATAGCAGTTGTTTTTAAATGTTGTGAAATGCTGAAATCTTAATAATTAGGGTTTTTGACTTAGCAAATGAACTCAGAATGGTTTGAAACTTTGGAAATTGAATACTTGATTTGAAAATATAATAATTACACTTTTAAAAGGTTTAAATGAATTATTTTGATTGGAATATAAACTATTTAAAGGTGATTTGAAATGATAGTAAATGAATGATATCTTTGAATTTAAAAGGTATTTAAAGTTGAATATTTGGATTTGGACTGATATGATATTTTATTATATAAAAATGGTTTGAAAATGAAGTTTTGGAAAGATTTGATATTTTGATATATTAAAATGATTTGAAATGAAGTTTTGTAAAGATACGATATTTTGATATATTGAAATGAAGTTTTGAAAAGATATGATATTTTAAATATATTGAAATGGTTTGGAATTGATTTAATCTTTATTTTGATAAAGATTTGGATTTGAAATGATATTCTATTTTGAAGTATAAACTATTTCTAAATTATAACTACGGGTTATAATAACGATTGGTTGTTAAAGAGACCGGGATCGGATATGGACATACTCTCTATCGATACCGAAAACCACTTTGACAACTGTGTACGCGGTGGAGTTTCCAGAATGAAGTAGGATGGTGGCGACGATCCTAAGGTATATATGTGGACCCAACTCCCGTGAGTTGGCATAAGGTGGCTAAAACAGGAGCGATTGACGGACCAATGAGGTAGCACCTCTTATCGGACACACTTCTTCGATACCATTCTATTACTTGTGATTGATTTGGTGGCCACCCTTGATTTGGGAGTGTTGTTCGAGGTGGGCGGTAGTGGCTGCTATGCGTCACCACTAGTCCGGATGCGTAATTGGTATATCTACCCTGGCATTGCCTAGTTGTGCCGTGTCACCTACCATATCGATCTTTACTACGATTATGATTTTAAGATCCGACCGCGTTAAGGTTCTCCATCCCCTTAACGCTATTTTCTATATGATTATACTTTACTAATTAGACACTACTATATATAGCGTATATTACTACATAGTAGATAGTTTAATGGATCCTTAAAGAATGGGCAATCCCAAGCTTTCTTTAAGTTACTTGTACCTTATTACAGTTCACTTGAGTTGGTTTACATTATATAAGTATATATTGTCCTGACTCGAGTGTTTTGTGTTTTGCTTTACGCTCGGGTCAGCCTGAGTTATTCACAGATTTGGGTTTCCACTCTCTTGGAGATTTGAATCACTGGAGATTATCTGCTTGTCTTGTCCTATCTACTTCAGTTCCGTTGTCCTACTCAGCTTGTACTTGGTTATTTTATTGAGACTTCTGTTGTTCTCTATTTCTTTTGTTATATCTTATGTAACTCTGATATATTTATATAGTAGCTTCATGAACTACTATTTCTTTTACTTCCGCTGCATTATTTTACTCTGTGTCTGTGATCTGTGATTATATTTATTTACTGTATATTCTGAGATTTGCCAAATTTTATTTACAATGCGATATTTTGAGCAATTCAATTCCGGCATGAGTGTCTACCTATACACTTATAATGGATGCGAATGGTTGAAAATATCGGGTCGTTACAAAATGAAACTAGGTATGCTACACATGATTTAGAACTAGCTTCTATAGTATATGCATTGAAACTATGGAGACACTATTTATTAGGTGCTAAGTTTGAATTGTTTACAGATCATAAGTCACTTAAATATCTATTTTCCCAAAAAGACTTGAACATGAGGCAACATAGGTGGGTGGAATTTCTAGCTGCCTATTACCTTGATATATTATATACCCCTGGAAAAGCTAACAAAGTGGCAGATGCATTGAGTAGGCATCAAGCAAAATTGGCAAACTTAATGATGACTGAATTCAAGGATTTGACAATCCTTAGTGAAGTAGAAATAAAAGAAGAAATGGGGGTATCAGATAAGGCACACAGTGATATGACTGAATATGGAAAACTAAGCCTCATTTCTTTAAGGTCAACTCTGGTTGATAAAATAGGACAAATGCATGATCAAGACACAAATTTAAAGGAGAAGAAAGACATAATGTCACAATGCATGACAGTGGAAAATTATGAAGTTGATGAAAAAGGTTACTTAAGGAAAAAGAAGAAACTCTGCATACCAAATATAGAGGAACTGAAGCAAGAAGTTATGGATGAACATCACAAAACAAAATATACAATACACCCAGGTGGTACAAAAATGTACCATGATCTCAAGAGAAACTACTGGTGGCCAGGGATGAAAGGAGCAGTGGCAAAATATGTGGCAAATTGTTTAACATGCCAACAAGTTAAGGCAGATTATCAAAGACCCTCACGTTTTACTGCAGTCTTTGGAAGTGCCTACCTGGAAGTGGGAAAGCATTTCAATGGATTTTGTGGATGGTTTGCCAAGAACAAGAAGAGGCAATGATAGTATTTGGGTAGTGGTTGATAGGCTCACAAAAACAGCACACTTCATCCCAATAAGTTCAAACAGAAATGCTCATAAGCTAGCTCAATTATTTGTGAAAGAGATAGTAAGATTACATGGTATTCCTAAGACTATCATTAGTGACAGAGACACCTTGTTTACCTCAAGATTTTGGAGTAGCTTTCAAGAAGCCATGGGGACAGAACTAAGCCTAAGCACAGCCTACCACCCACAAACGGATGGGCAAACTGAAATTGTTAATAAAGTTTAAGAAGACTTACTTAGAGCATGCATACTTGATTTTGGTGGCAACTGGGAAGACCATCTTTATTTAGCTGAGTTTGCTTATAATAACAGCTACCAGTCCACCATAGGTATGGCTCCATTTGAGGCTTTGTATGGAAGGCCTTGCTTATCTCCTGCATGTTGGATGGAGGTAGGTGAAAGAGTATTGCTTGGGCCAGAACATGTGAAGGAAACCTCTGCAAGAATTGAATTAGTGAGGCAAAGAATGAGAGTGGCACAAGAAAGACAGAAAGCATATGCAGATAAAAGGAGGAGGCCAGTAGAGTTTGAAGTGGGGGATCATGTATTTCTCAAAGTTTCACCCATGAGGAAAATACTAAGGTTTGGCAAAGCTGGAAAGCTATCACCAAGGTATATAGGCCCATATGAAATTGTTCAGAGAATAGGAACTTTGGCTTATAAATTGAAGTTGCCAGAGGAATTGAGCAACATACATGATGTATTTCATGTATCTCAATTAAGAAAGTGGGTGCATAACAAGAAAACTATTCTTGAATCCCCTACACATGTTGAAATTCAAGAAAACATGGTTTATAAAAAGGAACAAGTAGGCATAGTGGCTAGAGAGGAGAAGAAATTAAGAAACAAAATAATTAAGCTGGTTAAAATACAGTGGAGTCTAGATGGAAATGATTGCACTTGGGAGGCTGAAGATAGGATGAAGGATAAATATCCTAATCTATTTTGTGCATAAAGGTATGCCTGAAACTATAATAAATTTAAGTACTATTTAAATATATATATTTGATTAGTTCTGGATGCATAAGTTTTTAAATTGTAGATAAAGATTAAAACTCTTGCACAGTGGAAAAGAAAAATATATTTATAATTGTGGGACACAATTCCTTTTAGGAGGAGAGTATGTGGAGACCCAAAATATATGAGATAAAAATAATGCTGAAATGAAAAAAAATATAATAAATTGGTTAATAGAAAATAACTGAAGAATAAAATGATTTGAAAATGAATATCAAAAGGGAATAAATATTTCAATAAATAATAAGAAGAAAAATAACTAAGATATGAATGAGTTTTAAATACACATATCTTATGAATACTATAAATTTATATGGCCAGAAAAATATTTGGGTAGTAAAATAATTTCCTTTGATAATTGAAATGCATACCTACTAGTCAAGTAATATTTATGGGTATGAATGCATTTTTAAAATAAATCAAGATAGATGATAAAAAAATTTGTTAGCTAAAAATCAAGCTTACAAAAGAAATGAGAAAAAGAAATATAAGGCTGAGTCACATAAAAATGATGTGCAAAGAAATCATGCAAATAACATGTGCACAGAAAAGTAGTAAGGCAACTGTTTTACTGAAAATGGAAACCAAGAGAAAATGGCACTTTTAGCCATAAAGATGCATACGTGAATCTCTGAGTAAGGTAGGGATAGAATGGGTTTTTCCTCCATTTAAACCCTAACAGAGTGGTTTAAATCAGGGGAGGAACAATAGTTGTCCTGGGGAGAAAACAAAAATTAAAATAAAATAAACTCACATTGCCTTCAGACCTGAGCATTCCCGGAGAGAAGCAAAGGAAGGTGAGTGATAATCACTTAGGAGATTTATGGCACTAAGACCCATGTTAAGGGCAGCCAAGTTATTTTCAGATATAAAATTTATTATGATTTTATGTTTGATTTTATTCTCTGAATAAATGCATGCTAATCATGGGTGATATTTTGATTGAACTTTTGGTTGGAGTTTTGATCTGTCTTGGTTGTTAAGATTGTTTCAGTCCTTTGTTTAAAATATAAGTAATCAAACATGTATTCAGATCATAGAAGTGGATTTAATGATCCAGTTTTATGTGAGAAGTAAACTGAATGTTTTACTAAGAAATGGGATATCAAAGGAAAATAAGCAGGCAGTATGAATAATGAGATTTATGCTTATGCCTAGTTTATATTAAAATGATATGAACAATGCAGTATCATATATAGGTGCTGAGTTGTTCCTACTATAAGTTAATATGTTTTATTGGTTTTTCTTAAAGAAAAATCATGTTCTATGTTCTCAGTAAAATAAATAAATGGGATATAGCTTCATCATATTTATGTGAGATATAGGAATACTTTTGTAGATATATATGTATTAAAGTTTCAGAAATATGATTAGAATAAATTAACCTTGGGATGGGATTTAGTATTTTTGCATGGAAGCTTGTTATGTCTAATTAAAATCCCTGATGGAGTTTCATAACTGTTGATCCATGAGAGGAGGAAAAGAATGCAAAGCATTTCAAGTGATAATAAAATTCTCAAAAGATAAATAAATATGGTCTCTAAATTATAAAAATAATTTAGGAATGGTGCCTTGATCTGCTCATCATCAGGAGGATGATGGGTATGTGCATGAATTGCTAAAGTCATGTAGGCCTCTGTGAAAAGGGATAACAGAACTGAGCCCCTTTCAAATGCACACATAGTGTTCAATGGCAAGGAGTTAGACCAAACCCAAAATGTAAAAAGAAATGAAATGAGATTGATCAGTCAGGCTATGGAATTGGAAATAAATTCATAGGATTATATATATGAAAATCTGGATGGAGTGAATGCATGGTTGTTTGGGTGTATGATTGATAGACAAGTTTACCAATACTCAGATTTTAGTATGAATTAGTTTCTCATTAAACTGATATGTTTTCTATGTAGCTTTAAGAATTTACAAAATATTTAATATGTGATTTCACTCATACCAGAAATTTATTTCTGACCCTATTTGTTGCTTTGTAACATTTGGGGTGTCTCATTTTTATTGAGGCAGCTCTAGATGTTGCTGCAGGAAAGGAAGCATAAGAAACTTGTTAGCATGGATACTTGAAGACTTACTTGCATTTAGAATGCTTAAGGAATTTGGCAGAAATGTTGTAATAATTAGGCTAGGAAAAACTCCATTATGTTTAAGTATTTTCTGCATTGATATGTGTTTATTTTTCTGAGTAAAGGATATGTAAAAACTTTTGTATTACATATGTGTGTTTGTGGATTTCTGTTTTAAATGACTGATCTGGATAATCTCTGGTGAAGTATGATGTAGGGGATCATGCCATATAATTTGATATGTGACCATGTCTCCCTTGGCAATGTCTGATTAGCTCTCAAAATGGTAATGTAGAAATAATTATGAAAAGAAAGGAATATAAACATTCAATGAATCTTTTAAAGACTGAGTTGAACCAAAACTGGGTTAACCAGAAATGCATGATCATGACTTATAATTGATATAAGTATATGTCAAGCTTGAAAATGAAACTTGTAATTCTTAGTCTAGGCATTTAAATTACGGTAGAAGCTTGCATTGATTTGTGAAGTAGATCCATATGCATTTTTATAATACTTGTAGTTCTCACAGCACTATGTTCAACATATCTTACTATTTAGATACATGACTCAAGTCTGAATGTATTTGGTCATGACCAACTTACATCAGTTGTCTACCAGATAAGTTCACCTGAGAGTTTGTATTAATTTGGTTTGTTACTTAGCTTATATATGCTAAATCTTAGTGTAGTATGTGTGTTGCATTTGTACCATGCCTAAATGGATGGTGTCTTCTCTGCTTGGTCTTCAACCCAATTTGTTTCTTGATCACTCATATGATTCTTGCATAATGACTAAATTAATATATGAGTATCCTTATCTGACACACAAATTTGTCTGAATATGAATTAATAACCCCGGGCTTAACTAGAAGGAATGAGCTATTTTAAACACCCTCCCAGTTAGCATAGAACAATAGGTATTAAATCACAAAATCCCAGAATCTAAATATATATGGCTGGTAAATCCAGGAATCAAATAAATTGAGAAGAAAAGCAAGAAAAAAATAAGAAAAATGATATTACTTGATCTTATAATCAAGCTTGAGTTTCAAGGAAGAAAATCAAGAAAAGTAAGGGCTATGTGGCACCAAAAACTTTGAAATATGAGAAATAAGGTGTGATTAAATTTCTTTGCCAATTTCAATTACTCTGATAGGCAAAGAGTCATCTATATATCTTCATATATATAAATGATCTAATTTGATTTTATATACTGGTATTTTTATATTGGTAAAATAAGGAATCTTGGGAAAAATGAATTAAGGGAAGTGATCCATGGAAGTATATATATATATATATATACATGAAAAAAACTCAACAGAAAATTCACATAAAAATAATTGAATAAGTAGAGGGTCACTTCAGGTAGAGAGCGAATCACTTGCGTCGTACACCCACCCGTATATTGGAACATGGCGTCAAGAGATTACGCAACAAGGAAGTTCATCTAGTGAAGGTTCAGTGGGGAGATGACCCCAAGGAGTGCTCATGGGAATCTGAGGAGAGAATTCGAACTTCTTATCCTTTTCTATTCGAAGGTACACTTCAAATATCCTATCTTTGATCTTTCATTAGTTAGGTTCTTTTCGATAATCTTTAGGTGAAACCTATGGATGGTAGCTTGGTTGTAAACATGTCATTAGGGCATGCTATGTTTGATAGATGAAAATGCAATGTTTGCAAATGGATGCATCGCATGCACTAGATAGATACTTATTAGGATAATCGGCCAACTAGGTACACACACCTTCATATGCGTGTCTGTTATCTATTGCATTTGCACATGGTTGTGTATATATATATATACTAGTGCGTGGCCCGTGCTACGCACACGGGTAGTGCTGGTAATTCCCTGTAATTGTAGGTCCAATTGAATGTAGTCCGATTGTATGTTAAAGCCGTATGTAAGGTCATGTGCAGTGCTGGTTCTTAACCCCTTCAGTGTTATGTTCAGTTTTGAGGTAGTTGGAAAATGTTGTGAGAAAATAAAATAGTGCTAAAAATTTGAAGTAGGGACATATCCAAAGTGCAGAATAGTGTATCTCCAGTTATTCATTTGCAGGAACGGAGTATTGTAATCAAAAAGGGAAAACCTTGTTTAGGAAAATTAACCTATCTTATTTCAATTAAATTTATGTAGTCTAAATCCTTTTATGTGTAGTTGTTAAGTGGTTAAGGTATAATTTGTTATGGCCCGTTTTGTTGGTAATTAAGTTATGAGTTTATGTATTGTATTTTGGTGTGGAATAGTGGTTGGAGAGTGAGGAACGTGGAATGCGTTAGAGAGAGTTTTTTTAGTCCTGAAAAATTGGGGACTAATAAAAGTTTGTTTTTAAAAACTCGTTATTTGTCCTCTCATCTCCCCATTATTCCCACCGTGCCGCTTTGTTATACCACGCTGTATGATTTGAAAATTGATGTTGGAGAAGTGAAAAAATATGTACGAACCACTTACCGTGTGCGTAATAAGTGTGTGGCCCGTGCTACGCACAGGGGAAGCTGAGTAAGGGCAGACGGTTGTAGTTTTTTATGTCGTGATTACTGATTGCAATTGTACTTTTTACATGTATTTAATATAATATTTGGAATTTGATGCTGACATATGTTGGATATGATTAAGTTATATAAGTTTAAAAAATTGTAAAAAGTTTCCTTCAGTTAATAGTGTTAAAAGGGATGATGTTTGTGGTTAGAATTGCTGTATGTATTCAACATAAAGTAGAAAAATAGCAACGTATCATGTTTTGGTAAAATAGAGGTTTTAAGGCATGTTAGTGTATGATGTATGATGATTATGAGTCTTAAGGTTGGATCTTAAGAGAGAGAAGCTATCTCTTTTTTCGTATTAACTTCTGTTCAACATAATTTGTTATCTTTGCATATTGTTATCTTCGAACATCAGCCTAATTTATTAATGATTGGGTCAAAAATTTATTTAACTTGCTTGTACAATATTTTTACTTCTACTTTGCACAAAATGTGGTATCCGAGTGCATGCCGGGTTATACAGAAACGTTATTTAGAGAATAAAAAATGAAGGAAAATATAGGAAAATGTATCTAGGTTGCAGATATTTCAATTAATGCGCACAAAGAGAATCACGGTTTCAACTTGTCGACCAATAAATAAAACGCTTTATGTTGTTACTGGAAACTAACTATCCTAGCAGAAAGCTGGCTAAAAGTAATGTACTTTTTATAAATGGTCATTTAGAAACCTATTTACTCTGAATAGTAGAGAGTTAACACAGTGAGAAAAGTGGAATCAAAATACTCAGATGTCAATGTTAATAGAAACTAAATAGTTCAAGAAGAAAGTAATTGTTGCAATAATAGAAAACAGGGTGATGCAAGGTAGCTGTAACAAACAACATGGACACAAAATACAAAGTTGCAACTTGCAATTGGGAACAACATGGAAACTAAATACGAAGTTGGTAATACAAATGGAAAGCCTAGGAATAAATCAGTTACACTGAATTAGTGCATAAGCTTGAGCGTTACTCTTCAAAGCTATGACCTTTTTTCTTCCAAGACTCCTCTTCATATGTTCATGTTTCTTTCCATCAGTCTGAAGAACAGATTAACCATTGATATTAACCAAATATGGTTTTATCTATTTTCACAGGACATGATACACACATCATAAACATGGATAAAACATAATCCAAAAAATTCAATTTTGAAGTTATGCTTTAGATTAAGAACACAGGGTCGAATAAGGTGATTAAATTCGTAAGCATCCAAATATATTTTGAACATGTAATTTGCATATTAAGAAAATGACGATGTAGTAGTAAGTAAATAAAATCTATGCTAAAGTACAATGAATAAACAGTTTACTTCATCAGATATATGAAAGGCGATATAGTGTTTCATTAAGAAATGCATAAAGTAACTACAACATGCCACCATTCATAAGGTTTAATGGTAGGAATTGGCTAAGAAATCATTGACAGTGCAATGTGAGATGTTATTTATTTATACAGATACAACAATGATTCAGAATTTAGTTGATGGACAAAAGTACCAATTCTCTACCTATGATGTTATGTATGTTATATTGCGGTTTTTTATTTGTATCTTATCATCATATCATGGAGTAATCAAGTTTTGGTTTTCCAGAGGAAAGATTGTTATTTTTAAATTCAAATGAAGAGTAAATAAAGCCTCGTTTTACCAAATAAAACCATTTCCATATAATACTGCGTATTTTATAGAAGATTTATGAGTAACACTACATCACATAACAAAAACAATTACGTGCCTAGAGTTGTAGGAAAAAAATGAACGATCAAAAAGTGAATTGGTATAACAAACAACTTAATGATTAAATTTTATGGAATAAAGGGAAAAGAATCAGTATTTATATAATGGTGATAGAAGTACAGACCTCTCGATTTGAAAGAGTAGAACTTCTGACTGTTAGTTAGAGTTGACTTGTAACACAGACCAACTGATAATTGCAATTTGAAATTAATGTATGTAATTCTCATCGAACACACAGAATAATATTTTGTAATGCTTATTATAGCTTATTCTATCAGTCTGTCAGCTGTTGATTTATAAAACCATGGTGACAGCTAAAAAAACATTCACAGAACTAATTTGAGGAATGAATAAGATTTGAATAAGAATTCATTATTAAATTTTGGGATATGATAGTATAAACTGAAAATGATAATTTAACATATGTTAATGTAAGGACAAAGGCTATAACTAAAAATATATTATATTACTTATAGTACACATCAAACAATTATATTAAAATTATTAATACGGTATTACCCAACAACAGTTATCATATAAAATAAACTAAGGAATTTGATTAAAACAGATGTTAAAGAGAAAGGCAATTATATTTCTCCACAGCTATGAAGTAACACAAAATAACAATTGACTAACATGACAAAATAACAATTGACTAACATGGCTTTTGTACACGTGTAGCACATGACTCAATAAGTTGCAAAATAATAAACTTCAGAAAGGGGAAACCATGGCTTTAGAAAAGGGGTGAAGTCATACAAATCCCTAAAAGCTGTTACCAAAATGATTATATATAAAAAGAAAACTAAATTATTGAAAAAGGAAAAGAGCATAATAATTTGCAATGAGTCTGAATATGTATGAATTAATAGTTGAATACAACAGCTTTATACCAATGTGATATATTAGCTCTCAGTTATTAATTACTCTCACCCACTGTCTAAAAACCTTAGGGTCGAAAGATGCAAATGAAACTTTGAAAAACTCAAAAAATAGCAACAATGTTGATTTAATCCAACAGAAAATGTGACTAACATGTTGTTAAAACAGTGGGACCAACAACTCAGAAGTAATATTGTAGCAATGAGAATATACTAAGCTTCAACTGTACAGTGGTACATATACATGAATATTGATCATTTGTATAACTGTATGGGATTTAAGATAACAGAAGAATTAATGCAAACTCTACCATAAAAATAAAAATAATTTACAACTGTTAAGGATTTATACAAACCCGCCGAGCACTTGAAGCAATGACTAACAAAAACATTCCTAAATTCATGAGTGGAAAAACAAAGTTGCGAAATTACGTGACATGTGAAACAGATGAGTTAGAGAATGAAATTTATTAGGACAATAGATCATCAATCCGTCAAGACATATAAATCAAGCTTATATCTTTAAGTTTGTACACATCTGTGAAGTTGATAACAAATACCCATATGTGCCAACAGGTAGAAAAAACAGACAATCTTCAAATTTTTATAGATACTGGTACAGATGATGGAACAAACATCAATGACATACTCCACAGTTACAAAATGTAGTCCACGCTAAAATGCGTGTTCTTGAATATACAACGACCATTAATATTGCGATCCTACTCTCATGGACGAATTCAAGGATGGCACAAAAATTCAAACTGTACCACATTGATAATAGTCTGGCACAAATAAGATAAATAACTTTCTGTTTACGTACTACACAATACATCAATCAATCTTTTTATTCAGGCAGTGATAAACTGATTTTTTTCCCAATGCCACACCCAAAGTGAATAAATCGATGGAGTGAACAAAAGCACGAAGAGCATGTTACTGCTGTAAGGAAAGGACATGTGATGGTGATATGAAACTGCATATATCCAATTAAACACATTTCAACCAAATCAAAGAATGATTTTTAAACCAGGGAACAGTTTGCGAAATACCATATTATAAAAAAAACTAAAACCAAGGAGTACCGACGAACTAAGCAGTTGGTGTTAAAAAACCACAAGTTTATTTCAGAGTGGAAAGCAGACAGATTACCAAAATCAGTATGCAGTCGAGCAGAAACAGTGGAGACAACTCACCTACGAACAAAGTGTAAGAAATATTTGACGATGGTGGCCGCTTCCGTACGACGTGAGTCGACAATTAACTGAAATCGGTGATATTGAGGCAGTTTAGACCACCATCCCCAAATCTGGCAGTAGTAGAGCAGGCCATGTGCATTTCAAAATCAAGGTCCTTCAAGTCGATTCTCTTATGTAATTTTGGAGAGCAGTTCAGCTATTCACGATGCCGTTGCTATTTCATCTGTATTCGTAGTATGCGAAAATGTTGTAGTTGGAATGGGAAGTTAAAAAAAGGCAAGGAGGAACCATATTCCGTAAGTAAGAGAAAAGGATGAAAACAATTTGGAAACGAAACTGAAACTGAAAAGGGGGGCAGAAGCAATTTCTAATTTAGGATAAAAAATGATTCAACGACAATTTGGTATTTTGAAATGGAGTGAAATGGATAGATTTGCAATTATAAATTGGTCGGGGTACTTATTTTTTGCATTTATACTTTGTGTGGGATAGAATTCCTCAATTTCGTGTGTTTTCTTTAGCTTCCAGGTTTTAGGAAACATGCCGTCTACACTTCTCAAGAGAAACTAACATAAGCTATAAGCAATCAATATAAATTACTCTAACACTAACAACAAATTTAAGAGGGGGTGCTTTCAAATAAAATGATAAGCAAACAAAAATAACAGCTAACTTAACTGCTGATGTTATCAAACGAATAGACCATGGAAAGCTATCGGGTAATTACTTTACCACAACCATAAACTCTATACATTAATTGCACTCACATGTTGTAGTGCATATCTTGTAGGAACCTAGTAGTTGCAATTTCACTGACAACAGTTTGATAATTATGTGCAACTTGCAACAACCGGTTCATTGGAATTATAACTGCAGGCATAGTAAGTTCATTTCTTAACAAAGATTGACTGAAAGCAGCATGTGAGTATAACTGAAAGCAATAGTCTGAGTGTATTATAATAGAAATATGCCAGTACCATGCTTGACCCAAAGAATCAACTCAAAAATAAATATGCATTGCAAACTCCAACTCCTAATTTCAAGGTTCAAGTCTGGTTAAAGTTGAAAAAAATAATACTTAGGACCTGTTTGGTTTCATTTTGAGTTTTGTATTTTCAAAATTCATAACAAAATACAGAGAGAGAGGAGAAAAATGTTTAAAATTTTAAGGCATTATGACAATGATGGAGGTACGACGGAGAGGATAGAGGGACGGGAAAGGACGGCAAAGGGGATGGAGGGATGGTGGAGGCATGAATTTTACAAAATACGGAAAACAAAATAATTTTTTTTATTGTGTACGTTGGTTGATTTTCAAAAATACAAGCGTCATACGCATTTTTTTTTGATGAAAACACAACTAAAAGTAGGAAACCAAACATGGCCTTATCTTTTGAGGTATGAGTACTTTTTCGAAATATGAATGTGAGTTCAATATAATGGGAAGTTGTAGTACATTTTATTATTAAATAATCAGGAATCACCTATTCATTTTGTTATTACGAATCGCCTGCTCATTTTCTAATTACGAATCGCCTGCTCATTTTGTAATTACGAATCGCCTGTTCATTTTTCTTTCTCCACTACTACCTATAAATACTTTTAATCAGAAATTAATTAAATATAACTTCACGGTACAAATATACAATCCAAATAATTTTGAACTTTTTATTGATTAACAGGGGTTTGTTCATCAATATATATTAGGAGTCGTGAGAGAAGGTTTTAAATTAAAGCTTCGATATAATTAAGCATGTTTAAGAAAAATAAAGTTAGATACACTTATAGAAAAAAAATCCAACTGTATTACCATATCAGTCAACATTGCAACATATCATGACATGATTATACAAACATGTAATATAACCATATAGTATTAATAAGATACTTCATGCCATTTTTTGATATTTTGATTAAAATTTATGGTAAAATATTAATAAAAGGCAGCATGTCATACTTGAAGTGGAATATGGTTAGAATAAGTGAAAAAGAATCAATCTTTTGGAAGGAAGTGGAAACTGTCACTTACAAAGTTTACACAATCTTATTTGCAAAGTTTACCTATAAATCTGTAATGTATTTAGCACATATTAGTATCCATGATCAATTAAAAAGGAAACGTTTATTATCATCCAACATAAGTAAACATAGGTCAATTAAAAATGGTTTGCATACCTTGAATTAGTATTCTGTACAAAAACAAAGATGATTATGTTGTTGGCAACTAAAAAATGGAAACTTCTTACCTAGAGGTTCACAATTCACATAATATTACCTATCTTTCTCTAGTGTCTTTAAACAAATAGTTACCATGGATGATCAGGACAAAATTGTAGGTTTATTAATATCCAAAAAAGTAAACATGGCTTGATAAGGGTAGCCATCCATACCTTATGTTGGGACAACTCTCATTACTGTACAACACAAATGATTTTGTTCTTCAGAACGAAGATTCCAGCTTCTTGCTGCTTGAGTTTACCATCTTAGTTTCAGAGCTTAAATATCTCTTTCCAGTGTCTGTACTGAACTGAAAGAAGTAAACATAGATAAAAAGCAACCATCGGTAATTATAGTCCGAGACCTGAATCGCGGATGGATGAAATCTTGCAGGGAAGTAACATGCAAACTAAAAATTGACTCGGTTTATTTCAATTAAGATGGCTAGAGTGAGGTGTTAATAATTTTCTTTTTTCAATACAGTAGGACTTCAATCATTTTGAAATAATGCCCACTTCCACTCAATTTCTAAGCACTATAAGTAGAAGATTCTATTTATTTGTGCATAGTAATACCTGGCAATATTTAGTTGTCTGTTAAAGCATATATGCCAAATTAGTCAATATTTAGTTGCTGGTTTATTTTAGTTGGAAGCATAAATATGTGATGTTATTTTCTGTAGCATATTATTCAGTCCATGAGATGATTAATTATTTTTCTTTCTGCTTAGCTGTGTGTGCATTAAATGGTGAACATTTGGTACAATAAACTTAAAAGACCTTTCCTAAATAATGAATTTTCAGTTTCTGCCACAGTGAGATATACAGTCTAGTTGATTTAAGCTCTAGTTTCTTCGACAAATAACACTTCATGGCAACGATAAACTATGTTTGTCCAACAAATCATCTTTATTTTATCTACTTCATGAATGTTCAAATCATTTAGTATGGGACAAAGCCATCAAAAGGCTAAAACTTACAACTACCTGTTCAACCTTTTTAGCATTGCTAATAGAATGTCGTGCAATTCTAATAGTGTCCTGCATTGCTGGTAGAGTTGCTACCATATATTAGCCTGTAATAGATCACACAAACATAAACCAACAAAAATAATAACCAATTCAACAAAAATTATACCAAATACGGATTTACGTTTCTCAGCAATATTTAAGGAACCACTAAAAGAAGGAACATATCCATGGAGCAAATTCATAAGCTTAAAGTTCTGTAGTACAGGTAGAAATACATCCCAAATTATTAAAATAATGAGAATATTATTGATTCGTCGTTATTATTTGAATATGCGTGGAAAGCATGCAAGTAAATATGTGATGTTAAATTTGAATAATAGTGCACATGATTTCCATCTACTATTAAAATGAAATAATCAACCTAAAATTAAAATACCACCTCTCTTCTATCCATAATACACCATAGTCAATCGATATAATAAAAACAAACAAATTGATTGAATTTCCAAACCGAAGGAAAGACCATAAAGTGCATTACGTACAGTAAAAGGATGCTTCTAGTTAGAAATTGATAACCTTTTTTTGCCAACATATGGGTCAACCATGTTCATATAGCATCGCCAAATAGGGTAGCATTATTTTAAAGGAAAGTGGTGAGAACCCACTATACATGGCATGGATGCAAGTTATAATTGGTTAGTAACGCACCCAACCATCCCAGCCAACTATTAATGCATTTGCATTATTATTGTGACTAAAAATTTACACTACCCATTGTTAAATGATTGAGAAGCAATGCCTACCCTATTGACTAACCATGGTACATTACCAGAAGAATTGAATTAGTGTCTCAGTACATGAAATAGACTAAAAAATAGAATTCTTTGGATGTTGGAAAATAATAACCACCAGAAGATAATGCTTATTTTACAATTCCACACGTTCTGGAATTTCATTTCCGTTGAGTATGGAAAGTATTACTTAAGATACCATACATACTTCATGATTCATCAAATTTGGTAACATCCGCATAATCTTATTTTGAGTTTCTTTTTGTATGTAGTGCCTATATTGGCTTGTTGGATCATGTAGTATTACTAATTTACTATGACGCTATCTATCTATAAGTTAGAGAAGTTTCCCTACCCTTCTTTTGTAACAAAAAAGATCACTTTAGTTGGTTCACTTCTAAACAGAATTAGGACCAAACCCACCATTCATTGCTTATTTCTTGGCCATGAATTAGTTATGCGTACCGAGTCTAAAGCTTTTAGCAACTGCAGTAATCAAAAACATATATTAGTGGAAAACTATCTGGCTATTTTAGGAGTAAGTGTGAATCTATCTTCGAAGATCTTTAAATTTTTATGTAGTACAGGTTATAGAAAATAATGTTTGTTAAAATTGTAACAGTTAATATTGATGCTTGAAGGACTACAGCTATAAACTCAAATAAATGAGTATTTGACATGAATTATTCATAAAGTACTAAACATTTTAACTTTAAGTATCTTTATACATATATATCCACGTGTATATATACATATGCATGCATGCTTACATACACATGTGCGTGTGTATTTATATGTATATGTACACACATGCATAAAAATATAAAGTGGCCTTAAGGAGGTAATGTAACAAAATATTCTTCAACTATATAATGAAAATACTTTAGCTTGGTTAAGCTTTTCTAAAATGTCCAAAATAACCTTAGCATTGATGATTCATTAAAATTTAATGTGTGTGTGTATTCAAGTTAGATTTATTTACTTAACCTTTTCCTTTCCTATACAATATTCATTTTTTTTCACCCAAGATTGCATTCATAACATGTAAAATTACAACCTATAAATCACACTTAAGTTTTAAGTAAGGCAAAAAAAATTTGGATGAAATGTCCAGTGATAATGATAAATAGTTAGCAATAAGAGTAAAAGTTAGCAATAAGAGTAATAGTTAGCAATTATCACATCCCTATGAGTTAAGAAGAAATCTAAAGAAGACGAAGCATAAAATTCTATGTAAGAAGTTCAACCATGAAACATATTTTAAAAACATTGCAATATTTTTGGATATTTGAAATTCGTACTCCCATATAAAAAACATTCCATTTTACACATAATTCATAAAAAGTAAAATATCACATTCCTATGGGCATTCAATCTGATGAATTAAAGTGTATTCATTATCCATAATAAGGAAGAACCTTATGATATTACTATTGGTCATAATTATGAAAAATTCATCAACCTAACTTAATATTGTGCACTACAGTTTAAAACTTGAAATGTTTATAGGTTCCTACGTAGTAACACAAATATATAGCAAAATACAACCACACAGAAAGAAATTAATTAATAGTTGTGTGTATGAGAGATGGGAATATTTAAACACATGTTGTGCAAATTCAATTTTCACAATTCATACAATAAGTCGGTGAATTTTGAATATAAATTCAAAATAAACATTGCAGTACTTAAGACTGCAGAAATACACAGATCATGTGGATTCACTAAGAATTTGTAAGTCTAAGAGTAAATCAATTTTAAAAGCTAATTTTTGTTCTGATTTCCACAAACTGGTCAGTACATGGTGTAAATTGTTCTAAAGAACAAAATTATAATTGCAACGTACTTGTGCTAAAAATAGAAGAAAATGAATCAATTGATTAGGTAGGGTATTTACCAGTTGCTACAAATTGTGGTATAACATGCCACACAAAAATATCAAAGTGCCCTTCCCATTTACATAATCTTGTATTCTAAGGAAATTTTGTTTTCAGTTTTATCTTATATGAAATAACTCAGCTTACGTAATATTAAAATATCTCCCATTTACATTATCTTGTATTCAATTACTTTAGTTGAAGACTTTCGATGAAGTAAAATATATTAAACACTTTCAACGAAGTAATATAACCATATTAATTAGGATGTAAGAATATTTCAAAGAACGTTAATTTTTTCTATCATTAGAGGCGTCTAAAAATTACAAAAACATAACAGAGATTATAGTAGTGGATTTATAAATATTTCTCAGGTAAATCTAAACAAAGATCTAATTTTGTTCATTAACTTCAGAACGTACAAACAGTTATGCATAACCCGTTTTCAAAAATTAGATAAATGAAAGGGAAAACTATTGCAAACTATGAAAAATTAGAGATTCTACTGGTCGAGGATGTAGCAATCGTACCTGTTAGAGATTATTGTTTTCTCGTCGACATCCCGTGCCTATTTTGATATCTTCCCTAGTTTTACATTAGCCTATTTATGCGCTAGTTGGAAGTCGTTCATTGTTGTAACAGCTATTTCGAGGGAGACATGGGAGAAGATCAGGTATGGGAAGAAGAAGAAGAGCAGTTGTCGAACGTGGTTACCTGAAAATATGGGATTTCACAATTTGGTATTATGAAATGGAGCGAAATGAATAGATTTGCAATTATAAATTGGTCGGGGTACTTCAGAAAAAATATACTTTAGGAATAGGACAGGTGTCATTCTATAAATAGCTTGGTTTCTTCTTTCCTATATAAGTAATAGATATATATATATATATATATATATTTGTGTATGCGTGTGTATAAATGGATGTTGCATATGGATGGTGCATTTGGATGAATGATTGAAACATACATATAGAATTATCAATTATACTAGGGTAATTGCATACATTTGGTTGCATGGCATAAGCATACTTGCATTATAGAAGGTCAACTGAATCAGTAGACCAAATGCCTTTTTGCATTAGGTAAGTTCACCTGCATTTCGCTTTGAATAAATCTTAAATTGCATTAGTTAAAAATAAGGACAATGGTAGAAATGGATGATGGTTGATTAGATGGGTGTAATTCTTGGATGCTGGTTGTTAATTACGTTCTTCCATCTTTGGAGATTTCGGGGATGAAATCCTATTTGGGGAGAGAATGTAACACCTCGATATTTTATGGGAAATATTACTAAAAAGAAATTAAAAGCGCATTTGGTACAGTGGAAAAGGCGGATGTTGACATTCTTAGTGACTAGGGATCAAGTCTCGTTGTCGCCTAAAATCTGGAGCGATGGTTTTTTAGCTGGTTCGTTTCTAACGACTTTCCTACATATTTTAGCGTTGTTTCTGACATGTAGCGGCTTCCCATTCGCTCCAGTGATGTAATAGGATGAGATTGCTAAATTTTATTGGTTGAGTGATGTGTATGGGCCAAAATGGATAACCATTAAGCGTATGAAAGAACCAGATTTAATCTAAAATAATCTAATGGATTATATTCACTCATACAATCTACAAATAAACCATCTAACGTAAATCTAATCTCTTATTCAACCGTCGCCATAATTCTATAGTAAAATTAGTGTGTATTATTCTTCCTCCTTTTCTCTACTAAATAAACAAATCTCTACCAAATTAAATTATCTATATATATTCAAGCAATTTGGGGAATTTAGAAGAATCAAAGGGAGAAAGATTAAAGCAAAGCTTTTTTCAAATTTATGCAAGCTCAAGTGCCAGGTGAGTGGGAATTAATATGAAATAGAAAAATAAAGTAGTTTAATTTCAGTTCTTTTCTGGCACGTTAATATGAATTAATTTCTGTTATTAATTGAGAATAGATGTAAATTATTGCAACTTCTTCTTCTTCTTCCACTTCTCAAATCTAATTCATGTTTGGTTTAAAATACGGGACATATAAATTGTCTATTCACGTTTTATGGCATAAACAAGATTGAAATTTATGTAAATTATTGTATCTTCTTCTTCTTCCACTTCTCAATTCTAATCCATGTTTGGGTTGAAATTTGGAACAAAAAAATTGTTATTCACGTTTCATGGTGTAAATAAGATCGGTTTAATTAAATTGAATTATAATTGTTATTCAATTTCTAATGGTAGAATGGGTTAGTTGAATAAATTCAGAATATGTTACTTGAATAAAATTATGGTTTTGATTGATATAATTACATAATTTTAAATATGGTTTTGGAAAAAAATTGGGAAGTCTAATTGGTGTAATTGTTTGATTCATATGTGGCCTAAAAATGTAAAAGTGGAATTTTATGTAATTAAATGGTTTGTGGCTATGGATAAAATTTTTGTATAGATTAAATCTCTAAAAGGAGAACGTAAATTAAGGTGGAAAAAATGTAAATTAAATAGACAATAAAGGCTAGTGTAAATTTGTAACAAAATGACAAAAAATTACAGACAAACCATACGGACTGAACGGACGTGAAATTGAAATACCATTTATGTAAGAAAAAGGGAAATTGTGAACTGTAACGGTAAAATTAATTAATCTGAAAGCGATTTTGATGCAGCTAAACCCAGAGATGAAGTCCTGAGTCGTCCACGAGATAAAACTAACACGGCAGATATAAGTCGTCTACGACTTAAGGGCAATGTGATGAGTCGTCCACGACTCATAGAGACAGGCATGAATCGTATGCGACTTAAGGAAGCGGTGATGAGTCGTCCACGACTCATAGAGACAGGCATGAATCGTATGCGACTTAAGGAGGCGGTGATGAGTCGTCCACGACTCATCTGGAAAACCAAAGAGGAAGGCATAAGTCATCTACGACTTAAGGAGGCGGTGATGAGTCGTCCACGACTCATCTGGAAGACCAAAGGGAAAGATGTGACGAGTCTACGACTTAACAGGGAGATGAGTCGCTCACGACTCAAGGGGAAGAATACACAAGTGATAAGTCGTCTACGACTCAAGGAAGGTGAGGAGATAAGCCATCCACGACTCAAGGGCGAGGCTGGTATAAGTCGTCCACGACTTATCAAAACTGGGTTAAGTCGTAGAGGCCTTGAGCTGGATATTCTGATGCCGCTTTAATCCATGCCGTAGATTCTCCTGACGAGTTAATCTGAACCGATTGTTTTCTAAGTCGCATCTGTTATAAATCATAAGTCGTAGTGTGTTGTAATTTGATAAGTCGTAAACGACTTAAGATGAGTCGTCTGATTATGAGTCGTTTACTTTTGAGTCGTGTTGTATGTTGATAAGTCGTTGAAGATTAGTATTGTAACGTTTTGTATAAGTCGTAAGTCATGTTGTAATGTGATGAGTCGTATACGACTTATGATGAGTCGTAGAGCGTAGCTATGAGTCGGAAACGACTTAGGAGTTGGAGAAATTTCTGTTGTAAATTTGTTCGCCTATAAATAGGTCGTGAGTCTCATTTGTAAAAGGTTGTTGATTTTTGAATAAAATTCTCTTTTGATTGCTTTGTGCTTTCATTCCAAATTGGTAGTTGAGTGTAATCTCCTATCTCCTCTTTCGGTTAATCGAGTGCGCTCGATTCAACGATTGTAGAAGCCGATTCGCGGAATCAAGTGCGCTTGATCAACGCTTGAAGAATTGAAGATCTTTGAACCCGGTATCGTGCACGATCAACGAGTTCGAGATAGCTAGAGTTCGGTATCTTCGGATCAACGAATTCGGGCAATTCAGCATTCATCAATCCATCGATTGCTACTTTCACCGATCTACATTGTTATGATTAATCCGCTGCGTCAGTTTTGGTATCAGAGCTTGTTCTAGCCAATCATAGCTGGATCGAGTCTTGGAACCTATTCATTTAGATGTGTGAAGTTGAGCCGTGAGCAAGAGAAGTGTTCATCATTGTTTGAAGATTGAAGTTCGGATTTGCATTGGAGGCCGAAACTTTGTCCATCGTGTTCATCGCGATTTGCTACAAAGTGGAAGTTTTCGATCCGTTTCATTTTGGATCAAAGTCCGAATTGTGTTTGAATTTTGAAGTGTTGGAAGATTTTCAAGTATGCCGCCAAGAAGAGCTAATCGCCACCAAAATGTAGAAGCTTTGTATCGAAGAGAAGAAGCTGATGAGATGGAACAAAGAATCAATGAGAATTTTAGTGAAAAGCTTAACGAAGGAATTGGCCGGTTAGAGAAGCTTATGACAGAAATGAATCAAAATCGGAGAAGGGTTTCACCAGAATCTAACCATGGGGGTAGTAGAGTCTCGCCACATTCCAATCGAGACAGAAGTGTTGAAAATGATCAAGGGCGTGGGAGGAACGTGAACGATCGTGAACGGAGGAATGTCGATAGAAGGGATGAAGGTGGAAGGCGTAATAGTAATAGAGATGTTGGTGGTCAGAATCGACATCGTTATGCATCTGATTTTGAAGAGGAGTATGATGGTGGTAGTATTCAAGGAAGAGGTCAAGGAAGAAACTATTCTGAATATGATCACAAGTGGGAGTCGGGGATGAAGACTGAAATTCCTGAATTCAAAGGTGGTATGCAAGCAGAGGAGTTTCTAGATTGGGTAGCTAATGTTGAAGAGATTTTTGACTTCAAAGAAGTTCCAGAACATCGTGGAGTGAAGTTGGTTGCTACGAGGCTGAGAGGTAGAGCTTTGGCATGGTGGCAGCAGACCAAACTTACACGTGATCGGATGGGAAAGTCAAAAATTGAATCTTGGGAGAAGATGAAGAAATTGATGAAAGCAACGTTCTTACCTTACAATTATCAATCTTTGATGTATCAACGTTTGCAAAACTTGAGGCAGGGCACAAAGACAGTTAATGACTATGCTGATGAATTCTATCAACTTATTGCAAGGAATGATATTATGGAAACAGAAGAGCAGCTGACATCTAGATTCATTGGGGGATTGAGAATGCAGATCCAAGATATGGTTAATATGTTCGATCCAAGATCTGTAGCGGAAGCACATCAGAAAGCGTTGGCTTGGGAGAAACAGGGACGACGAGGAAGTGGTGTGTATACTAATTCTAACAATCAAGCGAAGGGTGTTGTTGGAAGTTCTAATGTTACTAAACCTATCAGTATACCAGTGACGAAGGAGGTTGAGAAGACAAGGGTTAACAATGGTTTCAAATGTTACAATTGTCAGGAATTGGGTCATAAAAGCAGTGAGTGTCCAAAGCCAAAGAAGAGAACCATGATTGCAGAAGTTGAGGATGAGGATGAAGAAGCTGAATGCTCTAATTCTTTACCAGTTGAGGAGGAAGACTTACTGTCAGGAGATGATGGGTACGCATTGATAATGAGGAGAAGTTGTTTAACACCGAAGCAAGAGGAGGAAAGTAGTTGGTTGAGAAACAATATCTTTCAATCTACATGCACTATTCTGGGAAGAGTTTGTAAATTTGTTATTGATGCTGGGAGTTGTGATAACATTATCTCTACAGAAGCGGTGAAGAAGTTGGAGTTGAAAACCGAGAAACATCCTAAACCGTACAAGTTAGCTTGGTTGAGGAAGGGTGGTGAAGTGAAAGTTGGACGTAGAGCTTGTGTGAAGTTCTCAATTGGGAAGAAATACAAAGATGAAATCTGGTGTGATGTCGTAGATATGGACGTTTGTCATTTGTTGCTAGGGAGACCGTGGCAGTATGATCGAGCTGTGCAACATGATGGGCGTACCAACAGTTACAGTTTCATGTTTGAAGGCACAAAGATTACTCTAGTTCCAAAGAAGAGACAACAGGAGGAAAACAAGTTGGAGGAGATTGAAGAGCTCAAAACTTTGTTATCGTTGAAGGAGTTTGTGAAGGAAGTAGAGGAGGAACCTGAAGTGTTTTTGTTAATTGGGCGAGAGAGTCAGGAAGAGGTTGAGATTCTAGAAGAAGTTAAACCAATTTTGAAAGAATTTGACGATGTATTTCCAGAAGAATTACCAACGGAGTTGCCACCGTTGAGAGATATACAACATCAAATAGATCTTGTTCCAGGTGCTGTGTTGCCACACAGACCACATTATCGAATGAGTCCGAAGGAACATGAAGAGTTGCGAAGGCAGGTAGAGGAATTGCTTGAGCAAGGACGTGTGCAGGAGAGTCTGAGTCCTTGTGCTGTACCAGCTTTATTGGTACCCAAGAAGGATGGGACGTGGAGGATGTGCACTGACAGCCGAGCATTGAACAAGATTACTGTAAGATATAGATTTCCGATGCCGAGGCTTGATGACTTATTGGATCAAATCAGTGGGTCCGTAATCTTTTCTAAGATTGACTTGAAGAGCGGTTATCATCAGATTCGCATTAGACCAGGGGACGAATGGAAGACAACATTCAAGACGAGGGAAGGCTTGTATGAATGGCTGGTAATGCCGTTTGGTCTATCGAATGCACCAAGTACATTCATGAGGGTGATGAACCAAATTTTCAGACCGTACACTGGGAAATTTGTGGTGGTTTACTTTGATGATATTCTAATCTACAGTGCTAGTCAAGAAGAGCATGTTCAGCATTTGAAGAAAGTGTTAATTATACTTCGCGAAGAACAATTCTATGCTGCTACAAAGAAGTGTGTTTTTATGGCAAGGAGTGTTCTATTTTGGGATATGTTGTGTCGAAAGAAGGAATACAGGTTGACCAAAGTAAAATCGAAGCTATCAGAGATTGGCCACAACCCAAGACGATAACGGAAGTTCGTAGTTTCCATGGGTTGGCTTCATTCTATCGAAGGTTTATACCACACTTTAGTAGTGTGATGGCACCTGTTACAGATTGCATGAAAGGTAAACAGTTTGCATGGTCAAAGGAAGCAGGGAATGCTTTTGGGAAGATCAAGGAATTGCTGACGTCTGCACCAATTCTAGTGCTACCTGATTTTTAGTTAGTGTTTGAACTACACACTGATGCATCCAAGGTTGGAATTGGAGGAGTGTTGAGTCAGAAGGGACGTCGGATTGCATATTTCAGTGAGAAGTTGTCAGGGGCGAAGATGCGATACAGTATATATGATGTGGAATTCTATGCGGTTGTACAATCTATTAAACACTGGAGACACTATCTATTTCAGAAGGAGTTTGTTCTTTACACTGATCATGAGGCATTGAAGCATTTACAAGGGCAAGACAAGATTTCAGCGAGACATGCATCGTGGATTGCATATCTGCAACAGTTTACTTTTGTTGTTAAACACAAATCAGGGGTGACAAATCGTGTGGTTGATGCTTTGAGTAGGAGGAGTCATTTGTTGACTACACTAAAGGTTGAAGTGACGGGGTTTGAAATATTGCAAGAATTATTTACTGATGATCCTTACTTTGCAAAATTTGTTGATAAAGTCAAGGAGGGAGAGACGAATGACTTCGTGATGGTAGATGGTTTTCTGTTCAAAGGAAATCGATTATGCATTCCGGAGGGTAGTTTGAGAATGAAGATTATCAAGGAGTTACATGAAGAAGGACATGTTGGAAGAGACCGTACCTTACAGTTGATTTCACAGTCCTACTTTTGGCCATCAATGAGGAAAGAGGTGGAAAAATTTGTGGAGCGTTGTCATATTTGTCAGGTTTCGAAGGGAACTGCTACTAATGCTGGGTTGTATATGCCGTTACCTGTACCAACTAAACCATGGGTTGATGTGAGTATGGACTTTGTGTTGGGGTTGCCGAGAACGCAGCGTGGTAATGATTCCATTTATGTAGTAGTTGACCGATTCTCAAAAATGGCGCATTTTATTGCCTGTAAGAAGACGGCGGATGCTGTTCATGTTGCTCAATTGTTTTCAAGGAGATCTATCGACTTCATGGATTGCCAGAATCTATTGTGTCGGATAGAGATACTCGATTGCTGAGTCATTTTTGGTTGAGTTTGTGGAAAATGGTCGGGACGAAGCTGAAGTTTAGTAGTGCTTATCACCCGCAAACGGATGGACAGACTGAGGTGGTGAACAGATCATTTGGAAACTTGTTGAGGTGTCTTGTTCAAGATAATCTGAAGAGTTGGGATGTGAAGTTATGCCAGGCAGAATTTGCTCATAATCATGCTATGAATCGAAGTACTGGGTTCAGTCCATTTCAGATAGTATATTCGAGCTTACCGAAGGGACTGTTGGACTTAACGGTAGTGCCACAATCAAAGGGGACAATTAAGAAAGCTGCTGATTTTGTTGAAGGGCTGACGGAGTGTCATGAAATCGTTCAAGAACGATTGGAGAAAGCAAATGAGAAATATAAACGAGTTGCAGATTTGAAACGAAGAAATGTAGAATTTCATGAAGGTGATATGGTTTATGCAGTATTAACAAAAGATCGTTTTCCAGTGGGCGCATATAACAAGTTGAAAGCCAGGAAAATTGGTCCGGTGAAAGTTGTGAAACGAATCAATGAAAATGCTTATAAACTAAGGCTGCCCGATGATGTGTATACATCTGACGTATTCAATGTTAAGCATCTCGTACCATATCATGGGGATGAGTTTGTTGGGAATGAAGAGTGTGCAAATTCGAGGTCGAATTTCTCTCAACCTGGGGAGGATGATGCAGCTAAACCCAGAGATGAAGTCCTGAGTCGTCCACGAGATAAAACTAACACGGCAGATATAAGTCGTCTACGACTTAAGGGCAATGTGATGAGTCGTCCACGACTCATAGAGACAGGCATGAATCGTATGCGACTTAAGAAAGCGGTGATGAGTCGTCCACGACTCATAGAGACAGGCATGAATCGTATGCGACTTAAGGAGGCGGTGATGAGTCGTCCACGACTCATCTGGAAAACAAAAGAGGAAGGCATAAGTCATCTACGACTTAAAGAGGCGGTGATGAGTCGTCCATGACTCATCTGGAAGACCAAAGGGAAAGATGTGACGAGTCTACGACTTAACAGGGAGATGAGTCGCTCACGACCCAAGGGGAAGAATACACAAGTGATAAGTCGTCTACGACTCAAGGAAGGTGAGGAGATAAGCCATCCACGACTCAAGGGCGAGGCTGGTATAAGTCGTCCACGACTTATCAAAACTGGGTTAAGTCGTAGAGGCCTTGAGCTGGATATTCTGATGCCGCTTTAATCCATGCCGTAGATTCTCCTGACGAGTTAATCTGAACCGATTGTTTTCTAAGTCGCATCTGTTATAAATCATAAGTCGTAGTGTGTTGTAATTTGATAAGTCGTAAACGACTTAAGATGAGTCGTCTGATTATGAGTCGTTTACTTTTGAGTCGTGTTGTATGTTGATAAGTCGTTGAAGATTAGTATTGTAACGTTTTGTATAAGTCGTAAGTCATGTTGTAATGTGATGAGTCGTATACGACTTATGATGAGTCGTAGAGCGTAGCTATGAGTTGGAAACGACTTAGGAGTTGGAGAAATTTCTGTTGTAAATTTGTTCGCCTATAAATAGGCCGTGAGTCTCATTTGTAAAAGGTTGTTGATTTTTGAATAAAATTCTCTTTTGATTGCTTTGTGCTTTCATTCCAAATTGGTAGTTGAGTGTAATCTCCTATCTCCTCTTTCGGTTAATCGAGTGCGCTCGATTCAACGATTGTAGAAGCCGATTCGCGGAATCAAGTGCGCTTGATCAATGCTTGAAGAATTGAAGATCTTTGAACCCGGTATCGTGCGCGATCAACGAGTTCGAGATAGCTAGAGTTCGGTATCTTCGGATCAACGAATTCGGGCAATTCAGCATTCATCAATTCATCGACTGCTACTTTCACCGATCTACATTGTTTTGATTAATCCGCTGCGTCAGATTTGGTAGGCAGACCTTGTAAAGGTCTGGATAGGTGTTTCATACAGTTAAGACCAAAATATAGTTTTGGTTGTACATACTAGGAGCGGGCAAGTAGGTTTGCAAGGATGTTTGTTACCTTTTATAAGTTGCTAGTACGTAGGATAGATAGCATCCACAATCGTAGGCTTCTTCAGGCAGATCGACGTGGACGGAACAGGACAACTGTGCTCCGACGTAGGCTTCTTTAGGCAGATTGTTGGAGGATTTTGCGTAGCCGACCCAGCTGCGGGCGCTCTTTCAGAGACCGACACTTTGGATAAGGGAAAGTCCATGTTGGTGACCGAGGAGACAGGAGGATAGGAGTCCAGTTTAGCAGAACTTGAGCGCAACTTCGGGGTCCTGTGAGGTTGTTTGAGTCGG
Source organism: Allium fistulosum (assembly GCA_030737815.1). Classification (NCBI taxonomy): domain Eukaryota; kingdom Viridiplantae; phylum Streptophyta; class Magnoliopsida; order Asparagales; family Amaryllidaceae; genus Allium; species Allium fistulosum. The sequence goes on along the minus strand of CM060903.1, from coordinate 1,533,082,109 downwards.
TGCCAGTCAGACGTAAGAGGCATTTAGTCACAGTGCATGGGTGAAGAGCATGACTTTCACGCTGTAACACGTGGATAAGTAAGGATAGCAGGTCCGATAGGCCGATTGACATTTAGTATTACTGCATGGTTGACTTCCCTAAAGTGACCACAGACTTTGGCTTCTTAGGAACTATATCTAAGAAGGATTCACTGCATTATATTATTCACCCTCTGTGATATCCGGGGAAGACTTGGAATTAAACTGTTTTATTCTTTCTGCTTCATTTTATTTCTCATTCACCAAACGTTATGTTTGACCCATTCCTATTTTTCCTATTTTCCCCAAATCACAGGAGGGCAGGTCTAGGTTGTAGTTCTTTGCAGCTTGGAGGGTCATTGGAGCAGTTGTTATCTTCAGCTTTTGTTTCTTTTGTTTCATGTACTTCGTTTCCCTTTTCCATACTTTACTCTATATATGGGGACCTATATTGTGAACTTTGTTATGTTTTATGTTTTGGTAGAGACTACTTGGTACTTTTGGTTTCAGAAATAAATTTGGGATAATGTTGTTTTTAATGAAGCTGTTTTGCTATTAATTTATAATTAGTGGAAGTTTTCTTCCGCTGTAATATTTTAATCATTTTATGCTATTGCCTTAGTCTTTGTGCTATGTTATGGATTTTTATTTCACCCGACCACCCGTGCTTCTAGTCATGTCCGATTTTCGGGGTGCTTAGAGGTGCGGGGTGTCACAGTAAACTTATTTCTTCTTTTAAGTTTTATGTAGTCTTAGTCATCCTAAACTTAAATTGTAAAATCTAATATTATCCATAATAATCAACATTGTGTTTATAATATCCTTTTATGCTACCATCAAATTCTTAGGTATATTATAGGATAATTTGGTTATTATATATGATTTTCCAAAAAATATCTACTGTGGTGTTATTTCCAACTTTCTAAGTTTGGAGATGTTAAGATATATCATAAGTGGAAACTATGGTTTTTTTTAAATGTTTATTAGTATACCAACTTTCAATATGAAGGATCATATCACCGTATAATTAATTATAATCAATTCACTTTAATTTAAATTGAATTTATTCGAGTATTAACTTCAATAAATTATCTTTAATTTAAATTCAATTTAGTCAGACATTCAATCTAATTGGTCAGGGAATTAAATTTAACATATTAATCCATATATCATTTGTAAAAGTTCAAATGCATCAGAAGTTCCAAATATATGAGAGAACATATAAAGTCTGTTATTATGTACCTTCAACAAATCAATCCATACTCTAAAGGTTGTAAGGTAGGAACTACTACCTATTATTAAAAAAAAATTTTTTTAACAAACTTAGCATGAGAACAAATAAATGAGAAAAATATGTGTTTGTAAATGACTAAAAACGTATTAAATATTATTTGGATAATAATTGATTATGCTTTAATGTAACATTATATTTACACGTTTCCTTCTGCTTGAAAGGTAATATCATGTCCTCGTTATATTATAAAACTCGATTATTATTTTTGTTTTAGATGCATAACAATCGTATGTTTTATGGATATAATATTTTGTTATACTGGATGTACATACAAAAAATACGAAAAGTATTCATATCGATGTTCGATTAATGCTTCAAAGAAAATTTATGGACAATGTCCTATTGGAACAATAAGGAAAACTAATGGTGAATGTCAAAAGCCATGACATTATAAAATGAGTAAAAAAAGAACAATTGTTGGTTACAAGATTAAAAGAATGTAAAAGAGGTAATTATAGAATAAGGCATCGAATTTAAATGAAACTGTGTTTGAATGCATGTTTAGACATGGGGTAAAGTTCGTTCGTTGAAGGAATGGTATCATAGGTGTTTTTTTATTTAGCTCATTTTAGAAAGAATTCAAAAATATAAAAACGATCTTTAATATACATAGTTGATATGCGTAAGTTCTGTCTTTTCTATTTGTTGAAAAATGGCATAATTTATTTTTCACTGGATCATGGTTCCATCGAAATTTTGTTCATAGTCAAGCAAATTAAATTGGCAACTTCTTGCATTCTCTATAGCTATTATTTACTAAATATCATTTCTAAATTCATTTAAATATTTCTTGCTTTTTATGCATAGGTACACATTTTATAAATTACTTTGTTATTTTATTATATAGCCTACTATAGTTAATTTACTCCAATAATGATAATCAGTTTTTAGTATAATTCATTCCAATAGTAATAATAAATTTTTAATAGTTTCGCACTTATCTTACTATCATCTTTAGCCAAATGTCATCCATGGTATTTTCTATATGAATTCATAAGTATTTTTTGATATAGTAATATACAATATCATTTTGAATTATTCTACTTGATTTACTGTTTAAGTTATTATATTTACATGAATACTTAATGTAGATAAAAAACATTTGATTATTTAGAAAATGAAACTACACAATGTTTATACTTTACGTATGTTTCCCATGTCATTTTATCTTAGATGTATTTGAAAACATCATGTTTCAAAACAGCTATAATTTTTTCCAAGTAAATAGTAATATAGGGCGATAAGGAAGGCCTCATGAGGTTGCAAACCAAGTTTCAGGTCATTTGGAGTTGGTATGATTGAGTTATGGTCGTTTGAAGTATGGTACGATGGGGATCGTTTGTTAGTGACCGTTCATCATGGATGGTTCAATATTAGCTCAAAACTTGATGGTTTGGTAGCGGTTCATACTATATGGTTCGGTGGAGACCCATACTCTATAGTTCGGTGGAAGATTGAACAACTTGGATCGGTGGAGCCAAATCAAATCAGAATTTGGCTGATTCTTTGGGTCATCGTCGACCCATAGTGGCTAAATCAAACCGGAATTTGGCTAAGTATATGGGCAGTCATCGACCCATTGGAGCCAAATCAAACCAGAATTTGGCTAATTCTATGGGCCATCGCTGACCCATAAGAGATTTGATTCAATTAGAGAGTGACCCATAAGGAAGCCTTGGGAGATGTGCAAGAACTCATAGGTGAAGTGTGGGATCGTTAGCAATGGTTTGGTAGCCATGGATCGATGTGGATGGTCCGTTGGTTATGGTTCGATACATATCCATTGGCTTTTTTCCAAACTTGATGAGATCGATATAGGGTGACAAGGGAGGACCCATAAGGCTACGTTTCGAGTTTCAGATCGTTTGGAGTTCGTATGCTCGAGTTATGATCATTTGGTGATGGATAGTTATACTTCGAAATGCAGAGTAGCCGGATTGAAGGAACCGTTAGAGGAAGATTATGGGATGCACGATGACATTCTATGACCGACGATGGCTATATAGAATAGTTTCCAACCACAACGACTTTAGAAGAGAGTGTTAAGAACAATTCCGGGATGAACTATAATACGATTGACATGAGCAAAGGGGTCATTTATATTCGTAGGTTTTGATGTGCACTCGTGAAGCAAAGGAATGTGTGATAAGATCCGTTGTACCCTAGACTGATGAGATGATAGTCTTATTCCTGGCATACTGAGTAGCATGGATTCAAGGATTGAGAAACCGAGATGTTGAGTAGTCTCCGACAAGGTCACACTACTATCATATACCAAATGAATTGAGTGGGTGAATGTGAAGATGGATGATGGATGCTATGTTTGTTTGATTGTTTCAATCACCTTAGGGATGTCACACGATGTAGATATTTCTGATGTCGATATCTGGACACCCTTTTTGTTCCTTGATGTACAATACAGTCATGATGATTACCATAGAGTGGCATATATCTTTTATATATGCTAATATGTGGATGCGAGGATTGGTCAGGTATGATTTCCCATACAGTTTGTCCAAGTTTATTGCCTTTATAATATTTGAGATTTCTACTGCTCACACCAGACTGTTGTCTGGCCAGGGGTTTTGTGCTTTTCTTCTTATTACTCCGGGTACTCTTAAATGAGTAGATTAGGGATATCAGGTCTAGTGAGCACGTGGAGCTGGATAGATGGCGAGCAGGAGGTTATTCTCTCGTATTATTATATGTACTCATTTGCTATTCCGATGCACTACACTATAGAGCTTGTTAGTGTCTTACTATTACTAGGGACAGTTTATCATTTGAGTTTATTTATTAGTTGTAAAACTCCATTACTGTTTTGTGTAATTGTATGAGCCTATGCATTCTGATACTATGGTTCATGTAGTTATTACTGTCCTGCCTATTTTATATCTGTGATGACTATTATATATTATCCGATGCGCTGTGAGATATGCGATGGGTTCTATGACTGTTTGATATTTTCTTTCTCTTCTCTTCTATTCTCCTCTCTTCTTTCCTATTCCTCTTCTTTACTTCTATTTCTTTCCCTTGACAATCATCCTACATCGGTCGAATGCTCCAGCAGCGCACTATTCGATTATATGAGCATCGGTGGTGTAGGACAGTCATCGCAAAGATGCCGAACGTGACCTTGACATCGGAAATGGCTAAAGATAGAGTAGGATACCCAATTTGGAGATTTGAAGTCCCACGACATGGTATTGTCAACTCCATATCTAGAGTGTGCTTATCGATGTTGCGTGCTGAAGTTGATGGTATTTGGTACCACGGGGTTCATGTTTATGTTCGGACGTGGACCTTAGTGTTTACCTTATGGTATATTTTTCCTAGAGATATATGGCACTCGGAAGGTGGTTTCTGATCCATGTGCATGGAGTTCAGATTTGGCTTCTCCGAAGAGATCTCTGAAGAAAATCTATTACGCGGACGTTCCTTATCAGATTTGATTGTACCTCTAATATGTTGTTGAATGTAATCAATGTAACCATTCTGGCTATGTTATAAAATTTATATTCAACAACCTAGACATTATCTAATATATCACCTTATGTACTTAATAAATGAGTGGTTCTTTTAAGGGGACAACTGTCATGACATTCCATGCAGTCTCAAAAGTACGGTTATATGTTAATCATATATTTCTTGAGTTACTGGTACTTGAATTATGTCCGACACTTGGTTTTTGTTTCTCTACATTCCTCGCGTACTCTTTCGAGTAGTCTGAGAAATGCCGGTTTTCGTTAATATTCATTAGAGCTCGAGAAGACAAGCTGGATGTTACACCTACCATAGTATTCCTATTTCTGCCGTATTACTATTTGATGTATCAACGTTTGTGAGGACATACAGTTATAACTGTAACAACCCATAAATTTTAAAAAATATTTTAAATTTAAGTTATTTGAAACTTTGATTTTTAAATCATTTTGAATTGAATTTTGGGATTTTCCAATGCAATTTTAGATTTTTTTATACTTATTTTCCAAATATAATAAAATAATGATTTTCTGGAAATTGTATATTTGATCAACTTTGGTCAAACTTTGACTTACAGTTGAAATTTTGAATTTTGAATTTTGAATTTTTAATCTTTTTCCTTTAAACTTTATTTGTTTCTGATATTCGTTCTGCTTTTCGTTTTATCAAATTCTGTTTTATACTTTTTAAAATTGATAAAAATTCAGCGTTTATACGCAATTTTCCTTTGTATTTTCATTGTTCATTTTTCTATTTTATTTTCCATCATTTATTTGTTTGGGCTTTGTTTATTTTGTTGTTTTGAATTTGTTTTGAAATGGGTTGATAGTGGGCTTTGGAAATTCAAAGAGACTTAAGTTACTTTGTTAATTTTTGCCTTTCCATTTTCCTAGCCTTTACATTTTCTAGCCGTTAATTTTCTTAGCCGTACAAACTCCTCCTCACATTGTTTTTCACGTACAATACATCACTTCCTCTTCTCATTTCTCATTTTCATTACCTGAAAGAAAATATATTCAGTAAGTTGTTTTGCTCTCCTCTTCTCTTTTTCTCCTTCTTGTATTTGCAAGCAAGGTTCGGCCTCCACCATTCACATTCCTTTAGCCTGCCGACCATCACCTCCACCACCACCTTCCACGACCAGCATCACCATCATCTCTGACCTGACATAGCTGTGACCACCATGATCCAAAAATCCACCACCAAAGCATGCTAGAAACCCTAGCCGAACTCCATATACACACCACTTCTCTCCTTGTAGCCTCGGCCACCACCACCACTGCCACCATCACCATCCATGACATGACCTGACCTGACACTGGCCGCCACTTTTGACCTGACCTGACCATGCTTGAACCCAGGCAGAGACCTTTAGCCTAGGGCCGAACCCAATGCACTTGAAATCCAAGACCTTTCACATGCCTTGCCACATGACCTTTTGCCTTCATGTGACCCCTATCTCTCCACCATTCCATTGCTCTGCCGTACACTTTTCTGACCATGGCCGTGAATTTTTCAGGCAGCAACCATCATGGCCGAGCCATGTTGTGATGGTCAAGCCCTTGGGTGAAGTGGCTGAACCACTTTTCCACTTTGATCCTTCTTTTTTTACATTGCTTGATCTTACTTTGTGTTATATGAATTCCTATATTTTATTTGTTGCAAGATCTGAATGTTGGCTCATCATTTTCTCCTCGAATCTAGTCGTGCTTTTCGTGCTTTGCGGAGTTTAGATTTGTGTTTTGAATTCGTTCTCTAGCTTTAGAGGTGAGTTTATCACTCTCGACAAAATCGTACTTATATAAATGTGAAACAATGTCACTTGAATTGTAGTAGTTGATATGCTATGTTATATGCTCACATCTGCCTGTTATCTGACATTATATGATGATATAACCTATTTATATACCTGTTACATCACCTGACATCATATGATATGTTTTACTGTTTATTTATTTTCTGTTTCTCACACTGCAAGTTCCCTGTTAGTATAGAATCACTATGGGTTGAAATGATACATACCCGAACGGACTTTAGAATAGGGAAAAGTCGTTACGAGCTGAATTGATAGGCTCGAGCAATTTTTATTTGACTAGGGATTGAGGGTTTGAAATGATAAAACCCGGAACTTTAACTAATTACGGATTGAAATGATATATTATCCGTATCACTTGACCTAGGTTAGAAAATATTATAAGGACCCGTGGTAAATTTAAAATGATTCTTTTTCTAAAATTATTAAGTATTTTTAAATGTAAAAATATGAAATTTTAACTTAAATTGGATTTAAATGATTTAAATAGTGATTTTCTAAAAGTAAAATTGTATAAATAAATGGTTTAAATTGAAATTTAAAATTTGATTTAACTTAATAATTGAAAATTTGATAAAAATGGAATTTTAGGCTTAACTTAGTAATTAAAATATTTTAGTGATGAAATGGATATTTTAAAGAAAGAAATATTAAGATTGTTTGTTAAAATGAAAAGTTAAGCAAATTATAATGTAAATTTGACTTAATAAATGAATCATAATTTAATTGGATATTTATTCATAGAATGTTATTTTATAAAAAAAATATAAGTTAAGTAATATCCAAATAAATAAATTTGAAAAGTGGAATAAGTTTGATAAGTAAAAAATGAGAAAAAGTTGGAAATATATTGTTTTAAATGATTATAATAAACCTATAACAGTAATTGTAGCGTTTCAGAAATGCTGTGGTTTTAATGTAGTGTTTTTCAAATTAACACTATACTTACACTAACGTTCTGTAAGTGCTACTATTTCTGAAATGCATTTGTTTTTCAAATTACCACTATATGTACAGCATCATTTTCTGAGTGCTACTGTTTTGAATAAGGCAACATTTTCAAATGCTAATACATATACTATCACATTTTCTAAGTGCTGCTAATGTTAAAATACAATGTTTTGAAATTGTTATAATTGAATGAAGGAACTTAGAAATGATACATCTTTGGAAAAATGGATATTTTGTAATAAAATTTATTTAACTAAATCATAGTTTAATTGATATCTAAATAAATGATTTTGCGAAGTAAAACTTGATTTTATAAAAAGCTATGATAAATTTATAAGAAATGATGTTTTAAATATGTTATAGTAGAAATGTAATAGAATTTGTAGCATTTGTAAAATGCTATCGTTTTAAGGTTATGTTTAAAAGTGCTACTATTTCTAAAAATGCAACATTTTCAAAATGCTATTATATAAGGGTTACATTTTTAAAGTGTTGTAATTTCTAAATATCACATTTTTCAAGGTGTTGTGGATTTTCTAAATACAACATTTGTAAAGTGGTATAATTTCAAGTGTTTTGGTTTCGAAGTGTTATAACTTTGAAAGTGCTTTGATTTTTAGAAATGTGTATATATATATATATACTTAAAATAGAACTGATATCGTTTTGATTTGGTTTTTAAGTGGAAATGATGTTTTGATTTGAAATATTAACCATTTTGCAATTTATAACCACGGGTTATAATAACGGTTGGATGTTATAAAGTGTGGCTAGAGGTGGGCAATTGCTGCAGCTTTGTGCTACCCCAGTCACATTAACACTATTATTTTGCATAATTTACTTTACTTTAGACATTACTATGATAACGTTCATTACTATATAGTGGATGGTTTAACGGATCCTTAAAGGTTGGGCGATCCCATGCATCCTTTAAGTTACTTGTGCATTTCTATTACAGTTCACTTGAGTTGGTTTACATTGTATAAGTATGTATGTCCTGACTCGAGTGTTTTGTGTTTTGCTTTACGCTCGTGTCAGCCTGAGTATCACAGCTTTGATTCATCTTTTGGAGCTAGAGATTTGCTGGAGCTTATTTATCTATCTGTCATCTAGTTCCAGTTCAGTTATTTCATGTTCAGCCTTTGCTTGTGTATTAGTGACTTATGTATTCAGACTTCTGTTGTATCTGGTTTATCTATTTTTTAGGCTATGGTATTTTGTATCGGTTTTTGAGAGTATGTATGTAGTAGCTTCGTGAACTACTATGGTATTTTATTTCCGCTGTGAGTTATTCTGATATTATGTGTCTGTGATTCTGTGTTTGATTTTATTTGCTCCAAATTTTCTTAACAATCCACTGTTTTGAAGTATTCAAGTCTGACATGTGTGGATTTATTGTCGATTTGAATGGTCCAAAATAGTGGGATGTTACATTTGGTATCAGGGCTTTGGTTTTAGGCAAACCATAGCCTGCGGAGCAAAAACTCATTAGAGATAGGGTAGAAATACCCTAAAATGAGTGAAATCAATCTCAGATCCATTTCTTTGTGAGAGAACGTATTTTCAAAGTATAAAATGATTTTCAAATGATTTTCAAAGGATTTTCAAAGATTATTTTGATATAAATTTTCTTGTTTTAAAAGCAAATTTTTTCTAGACCTTATTCCTTTCCTTATCCACCTTGGTAGTAATTTCTTTGATTAGGATTCCTTTGAATTTTGGAGCGCTCCCACTTGCTCTGAAATCCATTCTAGTCTTACCATATTTGTATTCTTTTGATTCTGGAGCATTCCATAACTCCACTTCGAATGACCTCTATAAAACCTGGCGATCCCGCCAATCTTTGAATGATTTGTGAAGGGGTGAAACTCCCTTACAATTGGCATTGATTCACCGGAGATTTCTATACCCTCGGTTTAGATGCTTCTATCTTTTGCTATGTTGAATTCTATCTCTGGCGATCGAATGTCGATTTACCTTGGAATTCTGCATCGATCATATTCCTGAAGTCACGGTTGACCCGATTAAGGTCGCCCACGATTTATATAAGTATGTCCATCTACTATTTTTGTAATTAATTATCTCATCTTCGTTCGAGCCTATCTTCGAATCAGAATTCTATTTGATTAGAGTTCCTCTAATTTGAATCTCTATCTTTGTTTTGAAATCCATTCTTGAATCATCCCTTGAAAATTTGTGTGTTTGTATTTTTGAAATCGTTTATATATCGAAATTATTATTTTGATAAGAATGATTATATTTTATATATAAAAGTGAAATGTTTCAGATAAGAATTATATACCTTTTAAAAACGAGAATTTGAAGTTTTGAAAGGATTTGAAAATTTGAAAGTTATATAAGAAATTGATTTATATAAAAATGATTTATAACTGAAGGGTTTTGAATCTGAAATTTGAGAGATTGAACTCCGGCATTTTGAAACTGGTTTTAAGATTTTGAAAATATAATAATACGATTTGAGAGTATTTTTCGTATAAGAAATGTTTCAAATGGCTTTAAATGAGTTCCAATGATTTCAAAGAAATTTCAAAGAAGTTCTCAAGAAAATAGAAGTCCAGAACCCACTTATGCCACTGGAGAATGATTTCGGTGATGAGTGCATGCATCATCGACATTAATTTTCGAGTTTCAGAGTGGGGGAGAGGCCACTTTAGTAGCTTTGCTATGCGATTGATTTTGTGAAACCAATTTTGATTTCAAATTCCAAGTATGATTTAATATTCGAAAGATATATGTATATATATATATATATACATATATATATATATTTGAAACAGTTTGAATGAGCCCGGTTCAGTCCTCGAGTTTCAGATTTCATTTGGTATAACCCTATCTTTAGAAATTGATTTACTGATTGGTTGCGGATTTCCAACTCTTGGATTGGAAATTTGATTCCTTCGACTATTTTGAATGTTCGAACACTTCCAAATCAAGGTTTAATTTTCAAAGCTAAGAAATTTTGAAAGGTATAAATTATTTGATAAAGTATATAAGTTTAGTTTTTTATGTTTAAGTATGAAGTAATATGATTTAAATAAGTTTGAAACTATTTTGTTAAGTAAATAAATAAGACTATTTTAAATTATACTAATATGAAATTTAGTTTTGAAATGTTTTGAATAAAATTTAGTTTTAAATGTTTTTAACTCAGTAACATCTTCTATAAAACTATATATATATGTGTATATATATATATATATAATAATTTTCAAAAGGTAAATTAGATCTTTCAAATAGAAATAAATAGTTTAAAGGTTTTAAAGGGATGGTATAAACTTAGTAATCATTTTGGGTATAATTGATTTTGAGAAAAAGATTTGATTTCGAAAATAGATTGGGATTTAAAACCAAGTATTTATTTGATATCTATATATTTTGAAATATAGAGTTTATAATGATTCAGGTTGGAAAGATAAATTTGAGATTGATTTGAAATTATATTTATTTAAGAATTATACTTAAATAATTTTGATATGAAATTTATTAAAAATTGAAATTTCAAAGATATGATTTTATAACTTGGATTTGATTAAAAGTGACTTAAATGCATATTTCAAATTTATATAAATTTGAATGGGATATTTTGTTTATTTAAATTTGAAAATTGAGGTTGTATTTAGATGTTATTGAAATGATTAAGTAAATATTTCAAACTAAATAATAGTAAAGTGAATTTGAGATATAAATGAAATTATCAAATTTAGTTTTGAAATATTGAATATACAAAGCTTTGAAATATATTGAAATTGAAATGGTTTATTGAGGAACTGAATTGAATTAAAATTAAAGAATTGAGATTAAATTTAATTTGAATCTTGAAACTCGTGTTAATTTGAATTGATTGGTGAAATTTGAGGAAACTATTTTTATTATATAAAGTATTTTAAATTATATTTAAAACTATTTTTATATTATTTTTAATATAAACTATTTTTAATATAACTATTTCTAATATAAACTATTTTAAAAATACTAATTATTTTAATATAAATTGTTTTAACTTATTACTATTTTATTTAAATATTTTATTTTATAAACTATTTTATTTTATATACTATTATTAATATCTAAACTGTTTGAAGGAAAGTGTTATGATTTCAAGTGTTATGATTTTCAAAGTTGGAATTTCAAAGTATTATGATTTCCAAAGTATTATTATTTCAAATTGTTTTGGGTTTGAAAGTATTATATCCTTGAAAGTACTATGATTTTGGAAATGAATTTGTTTGACATAAAATATGTTGATTTGGAAACAAACTTGGATTATTTTTTAAACCTATTACCTTGGAAACTTTGAAACTAAAGATATTTAGTTTGGAAGAAATAATTTGGTGAAATCGTATATGATTTTGAAACTGAACTGATATTGAAACGAATTGAAATTGAGAACCTTATTTTACTAAATACTTGATTTGGGAGTCATCGAACTTATATAAATTTGATTTGTATAAGTATGAAGTTGATTCGAAACTATTGATTTGGAAAGGTACTCAATTTGTAAAGTGAAATCTTATATAATCTAAGTCTATATGAGTGTGATTTGATATACTTTTGATTTTGGAAAGTATTCGATTTGAAAATGAAATCTTATATATAATGGAATTTATATAAGTATGATATTTAAAATTGATTTGAAACGTACTATATGATACATATTTTCGAAGTAAAGACATGGAAAGTGCCTTCGGCTTGATATCCTATTTGTGGCCACATTTAGGATTCATTCTATCGATATTATTCTCTCTGATTTAGGTTTTCCGGATGTGATACTCGAGTGTCCTTCGAATTCCATGGTGTTACTCATGGTCTTATGAACTCGACTGCATAGCGTAATTCGCAGGGCCTGTGACGTCCTACGGGTACGGATGTTTCCTGGGGGATCCAGGCGTAACCATTGTGTGTCTACGATCTATGGTCATTTTGTAGCGTAATCCGCAGGGGCTGTGACGGCCTACGGGTACGGATGTTTCCTGGGGGGATCCAGGCGTAACCATTGTGTATCTGCGGTATACTGTTGTTATCATGGCGTAATTCGCAGGGGCTGTGACGGCCTACGGGTATGGATGTTTCCTGGGGGATCCAGGCGTAACCATTGTGTATATGTGATCCATGATTCGGTTTGATTCGGTTGATTTGTTTGGATTGTACTTTCCATATCGGTTTTGAAAGTTTTTCCAGTATTTTCACTAGGTATTGAAACAAGTCTACTAAGTACTTGGAGAATTCTAGCTTTGTGCCTGACCAACACATGGCCAGAGTCTGTAGGAACGAGGATAAACTTGTTAAGACATCGAGTTATAAAAGTATTTTGATAAAGTATTATATAAAGGATATGTTAATCAATTCTCTTTCTAAATAATTTAAAATGTTTAAAATATTGTTTATTTATTTACTACATGGTTTTATAGTAAATTATTAGTGTTGTAAATATTTTAGAAGTTATAAATTAAATACAATATATTTAAAGAAAATGATTATTGATTTATTAATAATGTTGAAAAGTATCTTGAGATAAATTAATAAATTTATGAATTATGGATTTAATGTTTTCAATAGCTTCTTTGTAAATATAAGTAATGATATAAATAATTGTATTCAAATAAGTTTTCATATATTTATAAAGGTGTTATTTAAACATATAAATGGTATTTATAAAGGAAGCAAGAAATTTTACAAATTTGTTAACCAAATTATTAAATGTTAATTAATTTAAATTGAAATTTATATAGTTATAAATTAATTGTTTATCCTCGTCTTTCAACCTATTTTTCTTTCTAGTTGCTTCTATTCTCCTACCTTCTCCCTTTTCGAGGACGAAAAGTTTTGAGTGGGGGAGAGTGTAACAACCCATAAATTTTAACAAATATTTTAAATTTAAGTTATTTGAAACTTTGATTTTTAAATCATTTTAAATTGAATTTTCGGATTTTCCAATGCAATTTTGGATTTTTGTTTATACTTTATTTTCCAAATATAATAAAATAATGATTTTCTGGAAATTATATATTTGGTCAACTTTGGTCAAACTTTGACTTACAGTTGAAATTTTTTAATTTGAATTTTTAATTTTTAATATTTTTCTTTTAAACTGTATTTGTTTCTGATAATCGTTCTGCTTTTCCTTTTATCAAATTCTATTTTATACTTTTTAAAATTGATAAAAATTCAGCGTTTATACGCAATTTTCCTTTGTATTTTCATTGTTCATTTTTCTATTTTATTTTCCATCATTTATTTGTTTAGGCTTTGTTTATTTTGTTGTTTTGAATTTGTTTTGAAATGGGTTGATAGTGGGCTTTGGAAATTCAAAGAGACTTAAGTTACTTTGTTAATTTTTGCCTTTCCATTTTCCTAGCCTTTACATTTTCTAGCCGTTCATTTTCTTAGCCGTACAAACTCCTCCTCACATTCTTTTTCACGTACAATACATCACTTCCTCCTTCTCATTTCTCATTTCATTACCTGAAAGAAAATATATTCAGTAAGTTGTTTTGCTCTCCTCTTCTCTTTTCTTTTTCTTCTTCTTGTATTTTCAAGCAAGGTTCGGCCTCCACCTTTCACATTCCTTTAACCTGCCGACCATCACCTCCTCCACCACCACCTTCCACGGCCAGCATCACCATCATCTCTGACCTGACATAGCCGTGACCACCATGATCCAAAAATCCACCACCAAAGCATGCTAGAAACCCTAGCCGAACTCCATATACACACAACTTCTCTCCTTGTAGCCTCGGCAACCACCACTGCCACCATCACCAGCCATGACACGACCTGACACTAGCTGCCACTTCTGACCTGACCAGACCATGCTTGAACCCAGGCCGAGACCTTTAGCCTAGGGCCGAACCCAATGCACTTGAAACCCAAGACCTTTCACATGCCTTGCCACATGACCTTTTGCCTTCATGTAACCCCTATCTCTCCACCATTCCATTACTCTACCGTACACTTTTCTGACCATGGCCATGAAATTTTCAAGTAGCAACCATCATGGCCGAGCCATGTTGTGATGGTCAAGCCCTTGGGTGAAGTGGCTGAACCACTTTTCCACTTTGATCCTTCTTTTTTTACATTGCTTGATCTTACTTTGTGTTATATGAATTCTTATATTTGATTTGTTGCAAGATCTGAATGTTGGCTCATCATTTTCTCCTCGAATCTTGTCGTGCTTTTTGTGCTTTGCGGAGTTAGATTTGTGTTTTGAATTCGTTCTCTAGCTTTAGAGGTGAGTTTATCACTCTCGACAAAATCGTACTTATATAAAGGTGAAAAAATGTCACTTGAATTGTAGTAGTTGATATGCTATGTTATATGCTCTCATCTGCCTGTTATCTGACATTATATGATGATATAACCTATTTATATACCTGTTACATCACCTGACATCATATGATATGTTTTACTATTTATTTATTTTCTGTTTCTCACACTGCAAGTTCCCTGTTAGTATAGAATCACTATGGGTTGAAATGATACATACCCGAACGGACTTTAGAATAGGGAAAAGTCTTTACGAGCTGAAATGATAGGCTCGAGCAATTTTTATTTGACTTGGGATTGAGGGTTTGAAATGATAAAACCCGGAACTTTAACTAATTACGGATTGAAATGATATATTATCCGTATCACTTGACGTAGGTTAGAAAATATTATATAGACCCGTGGTTAATTTAAAATGATTCTTTTTCTAAAATTGTTAAGTATTTTTAAATCTAAAAATATGAAATTTTAACTTAAATTGGATTTAAATGATTTAAATAGTGATTTTCTAAAAGTAAAATTGTATAAGTTAATAAATGGTTTAAATTGAAATTTAAAATTTGATTTAACTAATAATTGAAAATTTGATAAAAATGGAATTTTAAGCTTAACTTAGTAATTAAAATATTTTAGTGATGAAATGGATATTTTAAAGAAAGAAATATTAAGATTTGTTTGTTAAAATGAAAAGTTAAGCAAATTATAATGTAAATTTGACTTGATAAATGAATCATAATTTAATTGGATATTTATTCATAGAATGTTATTTTATATAAAAATAAATAAGTTAAGTAATATCCAAATAAATAAATTTGAAAAGTGGAATAAGTTTGATAAGTTAAAAATGAGAAAAAGTTGGAAATATATTGTTTTAAATGATTATAATAAACCTATAACAGTAATTGTAGCGTTTCAAAGAAGCTGTGGTTTTAATGTAGTGTTTTTCAAATTAACACTATACTTACAGTAACGTTATGTAAGTGCTACTATTTCTGAAATGCATTTGTTTTTCAAATTACCACTATATGTACAGCAGCATTTTCTGAGTGCTACTGTTTTGAATAAGGCAACATTTTCAAATGCTAATACATATACTATCACATTTTCTAAGTGCTGCTAATGTTAAAATACAATGTTTTGAAATTGTTATAATTGAATGAAGGAACTTAGAAATGATACAACTTTGGAAAAATGGATATTTTGTAATAAAATTTATTTAACTAAATCATAGTTTAATTGATATCTAAATAAATGATTTGCGAAGTAAAACTTGATTTTATAAAAAGCTATGATAAATTTATATGAAATGATGTTTTAAATATGTTATAGTAGAAATGTAATAGAATTTGTAGCATTTGTAAAATGCTATCATTTTAAGGTTATGTTTAAAAGTGCTACTATTTCTAAAAATGTAACATTTTCAAAATGCTATTATATAAGGGTTACATTTTTAAAGTGTTGTAATTTCTAAATATCACATTTTTCAAGGTGTTGTGGATTTTCTAAATACAACATTTATAAAGTGGTATAATTTCAAGTGTTTTGGTTTCGAAGTGTTATAACTTTGAAAGTGCTTTGATTTTTAGAAATGTGTATATATATACTTAAAATAGAAATGATATCGTTTTGATTTGGTTTTTAAGTGGAAATGATGTTTTGATTTGAAATATAAACCATTTTGAAATTTATAACCACGGGTTATAATAACGGTTGGATGTTATAAAGTGTGGCTAGAGGTGGGCAATTGCTGCAGCTTTGTGCTACCCCAGTCACATTAACACTATTATTTTGCATAATTTACTTTACTTTAGACATTACTATGATAGCGTTCATTACTACATAGTGGGTGGTTTAATGGATCCTTAAAGGATGGGCGATCCCAGGCATCCTTTAAGTTACTTGTGCATTTCTATTACAGTTCACTTGAGTTGGTTTACATTGTATAAGTATGTATGTCCTGACTCGAGTGATTTGTGTTTTGCTTTACGCTCGGGTCAGCCTAAGAATCACAGCTTTGATTCATCTTCTGGAGCTAGAGATTTGCTGGAGCTTATTTATCTATATGTCATATAGTTTCATTCCAGTTATTTCCTGTTCAGCCTTTGCTTGTGTATTAGTGACTTATGTATTTAGACTTCTGTTGTATCTGGTTTATTTGTTTTTCAAACTATGGTTTTTTGTATCAGTTTTTGAGAGTATGTATGTAGTAGGTTTATGAACTACTATGGTATTTTTTTTCTGCTGCAAGTTATTCTGATATTCTGTGTCTGTGATTCTGTGTTTGATTTTATTTGCTCCAAATTTTCTTAACAATCCACTGTTTTGAAGTATTCAAGTCTGACATGTTTGGATTTATTGTCGATTTGAATGGTCCAAAATAGTGGGATGTTACAATAACTGTCCAGGCTGATTATAGTACTTAGGTTTACCTCACTCCAAAATTTGTGTATCGGAGTAAACCTTTGTACTATTCCTTTCATATTATATATTTATGTTCCTACATTGGACTTTGTGCATGTGATAGGGGGTTCTCACACTGGTAAATGTGTGACAAAGCTTTGTCCCTTACCCTTACACATTCCTTTACGGGTTGGTTGTGGAAGTCGAAAGCTGGCCGTGAAATCAGGAATGGGGTTACCATTTGTAGTCACACCTTGAAAAAGTGGGTAATCGTTACACTTGGTATCAAACTGAAGGTTAAGCGAGAACTTTGGCCTTGGTGGGGTATGGCTCATTAAGAGATAGGGTAATGCAATGCCCTAGCATGAGTTGAGTGTATTATACATATGATGGCATATTTGTAATTGTTATAAATGTATACCTTAATGGTAATTATAACGGCGAAAATTAAAGATCTTATATAAGCTAACTTATATATGTGAATTGTCAAGGTATAGTTTAATTAATATGGGGGTTAATGATGTTTATCTAGTATCCCTCGTTAATTAGTTTTGTTATGCTCGGCAAGTTTATAGGCATTAACTATCATCTGTTCATTGTTGATTTATACTCGACCAGTTTATGAGCATTTTTATCTTCAACTGCATGGGTTGGGTAGACAGTATTTGTAGATGCATTGAAGCGAACAACTTGTGAATTTAGTTTCACATTTTGACAGAAATAATTTTTTTTCCCATTTATGGAAATAAACTTTTTGGATTATGTCATGGGTGATGTCATCAAAGATATTTAGCAAATGAGCATAAACGGAAATGCTTAAGTGTTAAGCAAATGATAAAGAGAAGTGATGTTTGTAATTAATGTTAGGTCCTCTGTGAGGGGTTTTTGGTCATTCAACATCTCATTCCTAATTTTATATAAGGAGCGGCATACCCTCAGGAATAAATTACTATTTCACTAAGCTTGAGATGAAGTGGAGAATTAAAATGATAGAAGTGCTTAAATACTAATCCACTAATTATTCTCTACCCTTTCAAGTCTTAACCAAATCATCTCCAATCTCTTTTAAACTTTGGCTTTAGGCATAAAAAATTATAGAAACCATGATTAGAAAGTAAAAAAGTGGGAGAAGGTGAGAGGAAGAAGGGGGTCCAAGGAGAGGTCATGAGCATTAGAGGAGGAAGGGAGGTGTGGCCTCTGTTTGAATGTGCTAAAGGTTGGATCTTTAGGCTTTTGGTGATGTTGGGAAGTGGTTCTTTATTCTTATGGCTTTATGCTTGGGTTTGGCATGTACCTAAGTGAGTTATCTCACTATCTTATAAGTATATTTTTTTTATATATATGTTGTGTGCAAAGTCTAAAGTTAAAGTGATATTAACTATGTAAAGTTATAAACTTTGGACCCCTCTTGCTTTTGAAAGCAAACGACAACTTTATATTTCATAACATCACTTCTATTACCCTCTTAAGCATGTCGCATGGCCTTAACTTGATGTTTAAATGATTGTTTAACTTGTGTTTTAAATCAAAGTAAGTTTGAAAGTGTTTGAAGCAAGAATAGTTGTTATAAGCGCACTTTTAAATACCTTTTGAGAATTTTTATAGGTAAATGGATAGATATTCTCAGGGGTTTCTTTCCATGGTTTTTAAGTACCCTAATGTTAGTACTTACTATAAAAATTTCAAGTCTTAATCATTTGTCAAACTAGTTAAAACTAGTTACAAAGATCGTGCTTTCTAATGTTGTTTTAACAAGGACTTTTAACAGCATTTATAATTGTTGTAGCAAGTCATTTATGGTTTTAAGTGCTTAGAAATGATATTTAAATTTGGTATTTTTCTTTAATATTTTTAGATAAGTTTCCAAACACATTTTGAAGTATCTTGAAGTTGGTTTTAAGTTTAAATATATTTATAATAATTATATATGTATTTCCAAAGTAAAGAGGTTTTATAATATAAAATATGTTTTTGATCAAATTATAAATTAGTTATTTTCAAGTAATATTTTACATATATATTTAAAACCTATTTACAAGTGTTTTGAACATATATATAAGTTTTGAAAAAAGTAATTGACTAGGATTAAGACTAAAAGCCGACGACGTAGACTTCTCTGTTTTTGAGAGTTAAGATTGATGTCGAGTAGGGATATGAGCAATAGAGCTCTTACCTACGAGGTTCCCGCTTGAATAAGGAATAGTTGAGTTGGAATGTCGAAAACTTGTTAATCTTGTTATTTACTTACTTATTTAAAACGTAGCTAACATTTTTTAACACTAAAAACCGATGAAGTAGGCTTCTCTATTTTTGAGAATTAAGATTGATGTTGAGTAGAGATGGAGCAATAGAGTTCTGACCTACTGGGCTTCCCACTCGAATGAGGAATAGTTAAGTCGAGAATGTCTAAAATGGGTTAATCATGTTGTTTGTTACTTGTTTATGGAAATCATTAATACTGTACTTAGCACTAATAGCCAACGAGTAAACTTGTCTATTTGTGAGATTGAAGAATAAAGCATCGAGGCAAGGCTCTGATGTAACCAATGCTCTAACTTACCTGGCTTCACTCCTGAACGAGGAGTTAAGTTGAAATGTCGAAAACGGGTTAAGTATAAGAACATTGATTTGTATAAGTGATTGTTTTGACTAGATAATCGACTATCGAACTTAACCAAATAGTATAAACTTAAATCTTTAAAAGAATGTTTTAAAGATGATATAAGTATGAAAGGTTTTTGTGTTTGTTGTGATAATATTTTAATAATATTTGTCTTTAACCCTTTTTTGTTATACTTATGAATGTAAATAGATACTTAAAAATGACGTGTTGAAGATAAACATAAGTGAAATGGTTTTAGGTTTGTGGTGACAATGTTTAAGTAACATTGGTCTTAAACCTCTTGAATAGATTTATGAAAGCACTTAGATCTTTAAAATGGGTATTTTAAAGGAGATTATAAATATGGAATCTTTTGGAAAAGATAGAAAAGTTAAGGTTTAAAGTAAGAAATCTTGTTAATGATTTATGAATATACTTATACTATTTGAGATAAGTGTATGAATATTTTTTGAAGTATAGAAAAGGTAAAGGTTTAAAGTAATAAATCTTGCTAATAATTTGTGAATATACTTATACCATTTGAGATAAGTATATGAATACTTTTCGAAGTACTGATAAGAGTACACATGAATAGTAAAAACTGATAAATGATGCTTTATTAGATAAAAAGTTTTACCAATAAAAAGGGTTTCAATTAATAAAAGATTAATTAAAAAAAGGATTAGAAGTCGCATATGTGACTTGAACGTATTTTGTGTGACTTGATCGTGCTTTGTATGTTTCCTCGTTTATCGAAAACATTTAGTCGTATCATAGCACTAAAAGCCAATGAAGTTGGTTTATCTATCTGTGGGAATTAAGACTGATGTTCGTGTAGGGATATGAGCAATAGAGCTTTAACCTACCGGGTACACTCTTGATCGAGAGATAGCGTGAGATAAAAATATCGGAAATGTGACAAGTATACGAGACTTGGTTTCAATATTCGATTGCTCTCATTATCATTGAATGACCAAATTGGCCAATTTAGTCTTGAAGAGACCGGGATCGGTAAGTGTTTTACTTACCAAAACCACTTCAAGACCGAGATACGCATTCTCTCTCTTGGAAGTAGATCTATTCGAGATGTTGAAACCCATGTGTGGTTTCGAATTTTGTTTGAGATATGAGAATCCATTTGGGGATTTATATTTTATCCGAGTAATGAAGACTCGTGTGGAAAATTGTAACGACCAGTATTCTTCGTATTAGAAGATCTTAGAATATTTACATTACTTTCATATGAGGTGTATGGTTCTAATATTTTGGGAAATGACTCTTAGGAACATTTCTCACATCCATGTTTTTTGGCGAATTCCCATGTGACCCATAACTCTAGATAGAAGCCGAGTTAGGGTTTGATACCAGTTCCATTAGATCTGGATAATGGTTTCCCTTTCTGTAGAGTGGTCATACTAAGATAACAGACTTGCATTTGAGAGTTTTAGCTGTTTGAAGTTTTCTTTAATTTTGAGCAGCTTAAATGGGTAATTAGGGTCATTAACCTTGAGGCCCATAACCCATTTCGGGTTTGGAGCATGTGGAGGTCAATGGGACCTCATCCCCATCATTTCACTATTTTCAAAATAGTTAGAAACCTCCATTAAACTTCCCTTGATTAAAAGCAACCTTTAAACATACTTTAATTAGCCAAATTTCATCATTAAGAGGAGATTAGCGAGATTTGCACTTACAATTAGAGATTTACTGTTAGAGGAGCACTGGGATTCATGCTTTTTACCACTCATTTGGAGATTTTAGCTTTGATTTGGATTAAGGTGAGTGGTTAGATCTCTCACTCACTAATTAGGTTATTAAACACCCTAAACGATGCTTCCAAAATTATTTAAAAATCCTAAAAATATTTTTTAGACCATAATAAGCCATATATGTGAATTTTAGAGATTTGGATCTAATTTGCAAAAACGTGTTTTTATGGGTTCTTAACTTGTTCTTTTGGGTCTTCCAACTTTTACCTTAAAATTAGATGTCTTAGAAATTGATATGTTGGATGTTTGGTCATTGCTTTGACTTCTATATGATGTTAGCGTGCTTGTTTAATGTTTGAATGGTTGAAAACGCCGATAGAAAGACGACTTAGACTTAGGATTGGATTCATGGTTTATCAATGACCCATAAAACCAAAATTCTCCAATTGGGGTGCGATTAATACGGGGCGACAAGGAAGGACTCATGAGGTTGCAAACCAAGTTTCAAGTCATTTGGAGTTGGTATGATCGTGTTATGGTCGTTTGAAGTATGGTTTGGTGGGGATCGTTCGTCAGTGACCGTTCGTCATAGATGGTTCGGTATTAGCTTGAAACCTTTTTGTTCGGTGGAGGTTCATACTCTGTGGTTCGATGGAGACCCATACTCTATGATTCGATGAGAGACTAAACAATTTGGATCGGTGGAGCAAACTCAAACCAGAATTTGGCTAAGTCTATGGTTTGTCGCCAACCCATAGTAGCCAAATCAAACCAGAATTTGGCTAAGTCAACGGGTCATTGCCGACTCATAGGAGATTTGATCCAATTGGAGCACGACCCATAGGGGAGCCTTGGGAGATGTGCAAGAACTCATAGATGAAGTATGGGATCATTAGCCATGGTTCTATGGCCATGGATCGGAGGGGATGGTTCGGTGGCCATGGTTCGGTACCTATCCGTAGGATTTGTTCCAAACTCGACGAGATCGATATGGGGTGACAAGGGAGGCCCTAAAAGGCTACGTTTTGAGTTTTAGATCGTTTGGAGTTCGTATGCTCGAGTTATGATCATTTGGTGGTGGATAGCTATACTTCGGGATGTAGAGTAGGCGGATTGAAGGAACTGTTGGAGGAAGGTTACAGGATGCACGTGACATTCTATGACTGACGATGGTCGTCTAGAATAGTTCCCAACCACGACGATTTAAGATAAGAGTCTTAAGGATAGTTTCGAGATGAACTCTGCTATGAATGACTTGAGCAAAGGGGTAATAGGTTCCGATGTTAGTCTTGTACCCTGGACTGATGCAATGTTAGTCTTGTTCCTGGCCTACCGAGTGGCATGGATTTGAGTAATGAGAAACCAAGATGTTGAGTTGTCTCTGACGAGGTCATACGAGTATCATATGCCCAACGCACTAAGTGTGTGAATGTGAGGATAGATGATGGATGCTATGTTTGTTTGATTGTTTCTATCACCTTAGGGATGTCACACGATGTAGATATTACCAATGCCGATATCTGGCCATCCTTTTTGTACCTTGATGTATAGTACACTCATGATGATTACCAAAGAGTAGCTTATACTCGTTATATGTGCTAACTCTGTGGATGCAGGAACATGTTAGGTATAATTTCCCATACCATTTATCCTAGTTTATTTCCTTTAAAGTATTTGAGATTTCTACCACTCACATTAGACTGTTGTCTGACCTGGGGTTTTATGCTTTGCTTCCTATTAGTCTTGGTACTCTTAAATGAGTAGATTAGGGATATCAGGTCTAGTGAGTACATGGAGGTGGACAGATGGCGAGCAGGAGGTTATTCTCTCGTATTATTATATGTACTCATTTGTTATTCTACTGCACAATACTATGGAGCTTGTTAGTACCTTACTATTATTAGGGACAATTTATTAGTTGAGTTTATTTATCAGTTGTATAAACTCCATTACTATTTTGTATAAATGTATGATCACATGTACTCTAATTCTGTGGTTTATGTTGTTATTATTGTCCTGCTTGTTTTATATCTATGATGCCTATTATATTTTATCCGATGTGCTGTGAGATATACGATAGGTTCTTTGGTAGTTTTATGTTTTCTTTCTCTTCTCTTCTCTTCTATTTCCCTTTCTTCTTTCCTATTCCTCTTCTTTACTTCTATTTCTTTCCCATGACAATCAGCCTACATCCGCTAAATGCTCCAGCCGTGTACTATTCGGTTATATGAGCATTAATGGTGTAGGACAATTGTCACATTTGGTATTGGAGCTTAGGTTGCGTTGTTTAACCTAAGGGATAACGTGATCTAGTAGAGATAGTGTAGGAGTTGTTGCCTTTAACTGGATCAAGAGTATACCTTTATACGAGAGAGTGCGTATTTGTTATACAATTTGATTTTCAAAACTATATGGTAGTATATATAGTATATAAGTAATATTGCACAAGAGTACCATTGATGTAGTTTTTCTTTATGAGAGACTAATCATTCCTATTGTATAATAGGGGTGATCTAGCATACGAGAAATGCTGCTATTTACTCCATCTTTGGAGTTAAGAGTGGGCAAGATCGGGGACCACTAACCTCGATTTATATAATATGTTTGCAAAGATGGTGCGAATCATTTTTTGGAATGCCCTAGTTGCTCCAAATAATTATGGTGCTCAAATGCAAACATCTAGAGTCGACTTTGTCGAGTTATATATAGACTACACGAGTTTATGAGGCAGACCGTTCCTTAGAATGGAGTTGGCTATCGAGGTGTAAGACGGGATGGACATTTGCTTAAGGATCTTCGATAACTTGGAATTAGATGATGCAATAAGGTAGAAGTTGACCTTTAGATGACTCAAGTTGACCTTTAGATGACTCCAGGGATGAACAATGAACTGGTGGAGTGTCCTTATAGCTTCGATTGCTGAGGACCATTTTACTTAGGATTAGTTCATAGTCCGCTTCGAAGGAATTTATCTCGATTTTCCAAAAGTCGGTGTTGTTTAAGAAATTTGCCATTTTGAAGTAAGGCGGTATGTATGTGGCTGAGTATGTGGCTGAATTCGATGTTCTGTCGAAATATGATCTATCTTCCATTGATGCTACACTAAAAAAGAATAAAGAACTCATCATTGGGTTGAGTGATCATCTTAGGAAGCGATTGATCGGTCGCATTGACAAGAGCTTTGAGAAGTTGGTCGAGATGGCTTTACGATGTGAGAGCTTATACCTAGTGTAGAAGAACTGTCCCAAACCAACTGAGTAAGGGCAGGTAATGGACGCACATGTGTTGAATGCCATTCTGATTTCATTGAGTGCTCCATCGACAAAAGAGAAGGGAAAGGGCATTACCATCCAGGGTATACTTTCCATTTATGATGTTCCATAAGTGTTTTATTTAATGTCGACGCTTCACATTCCTTCATATCTAGTGATTTGTAGATAGATTGGGATTGAGACCCAAAGTTGTTGACCATCCTTTTTAATTGTGACGAACCTCGTTGGGGGCTCGGCCAACCTATACATGGTTTGTCGAAACTTTGCCTTATCAAGTCGTGGATGTTATTTGTCTGTTATTGATTTGTTTTGGGTTTTGTATTATAGTCTGGGAATGGACTGGCTGAAGGGGTACAAAATAGTGGTCAAATGATTCTTTGAGATGGCCTTGGAGCCTTGTTCGACAACACGAGGCATTTGATCGAGTACTTCAAGTATGAAGCACGGATGGAACTAGAGTAATCAGAGGAAGCATGTTCGACAAGGTGAAGCGATGCAAAGGAGCATGAGATGCTTTAGATCAAGTCAAATGCTGAAGGGATTATTGATAACTCTGGATATGATGGTTGTTCCTTGGGGCAGGGGCGTTGAGGATGCTCACCTGTGTATCCTGGACCGGAGACAGTCTGGCGTGTCCTGAGAGGACAAAACCTATGAGATAGGTATCTGAAAGAACACTGTATCTAATTGTTGCACGAGATGTCGTTCACCTAAGAGGTTGTTGAGTGAGTTATCATGTATCCATGAGGGATTGTGAGATAGTCATAGCAGGGTGAGACTCCAGGAATGATCATGTTGTGGTGAGACTCCAGAAACATTCATACGGAAGTGAGAATTAGGGGGTTGCCTTGAGAAGGCCAAGATAGAGAGAGACTTTGAGACAGTCATAGCGAGGTAGACTTCTAGAATGATCATGATGGGGCGAGACTCCATAGGGAAGCCTTGGGAGATGTGCAAGAACTCATAGGTGAAGTATGGGATTGTTAGCAATGGTTTGGTAGCTATGGATCGGTGGGGATGGTTCGTTGGTCATGGTTCGGTACCTATCCATAGGTTTTGTTGCAAACTTGACGAGGTCGATATAGGGTGACAAGGGAGGCCCCATAAGGCTATGTTTCGCGTTTTAGATCATTAGGAGTTCGTATGCTCGAGTTATGATCATCTGGTAATGGATAGCTATGCTTCGGGATACCGAGTAACTGGATAGAAGGAACTGTTGGAGGAAGGTTATGGGACACACGATGACGTTCTATGACTGACGATGGCTATCTGGAATAGTTCTCAACCATGATGACTTTAAATGAGATTGTTAAGGATAGTTCTGGGATGCACTCTGCTATGATTTACGTGAGCAAAGGGGTCATTGATATTCGTAGGTTTCGATGTGCACTCATGAAGCAAGGGTATGTGTGATGAGAGCCATTGTGCCCTAGACTGATGAGATGACAGTCTTTTTTCTGGCCTACTGAGTGGAATGGATTCGAGTGTTGAGAAACCAAGATATTGAGTAGTCTCCGACGAGGTCACACTAGTATCACATACCCAACGCACTGAGTGGGTGAATGTGAGGATGAATGATGGATGCTATGTTTGTTTGATTGTTCTATCACCTTAGGGATGTCACACGATGTAGATATTACCGATGACGATATTTGGACACCCCTTTTGTACCTTGATGTATAGTAAAGTCATGATGATTACCATAGAGTAGCGTATATCCATTATATGTGCTAACTCTGTGGATGCAAGGACATGTCGGGTATGAATTCCCATACCATTTGTCCTAGTTTATTGCCTTTATAATATTTGATATTTCTACCGCTCACACCAGACTGTTGTCTGACCCGGGGTTTTATGCTTTGCTTCTTATTACTCTGGGTACCATTAAGTGAGTAGATTAGAGATATCAGGTCTAGTGAGCACGTGGAGCTGGATAGATGGCGAGTAGGAGGTTATTCTCTCGTATTATAATATATACTCAATTGCTATTCTGCTGCACTACACTGTGGAGCTTGTTAGTGTCTTGCTATTATTAGAGATAGTTTATCAGTTGAGTTTATTTATCAGTCATAAAACTCCATTACTGTTTTTTGTAACTGTATGAGCCTGTGTACTTCAATTCTATGGTTCATGTAGTTATTACTTTCCTGCATGTTTTATATCTGTGATGATTATTTTATTTTATCTGATGCACTGTGAGATGTACGAAGGTTTTGTGATTGTTTGATGTTTTCTTTCTCTTCTCTTCTTTCCAATTCCTCTTCTTTACTTCTATTTCTTTCCCTTGACAATTGTCCTACATCGGCCGGATGCTCCAACAGTGCACTATACGGTTATATGATCATCAGTGGTGTAGGACAGTTGTCACAAAGATGTTGAACGTGAACTCGACATTGGAAATAGCTAAAGACGGAGTAGGATACACAATCTGGTTTTTTGCATCCCACGATAGAGTATTATCAACTCCATATCTAGAGTGTGCTTATCGATGTTGCATGCAGGAGTTGATAGTATTTGGTATTACATGGTGTTATCCCGTCTTTTGGCAAGGTCGTGACACCAAAAAGTTGACTGGGAAACTAAAGACAGTTCGTCGTAAAAGTTCGTTATACACTGTTTCACCATGGAAATCGATGAATTTTGTCCGAGCCCGGATCAGGCTACAATTGATAGGAAACGACGAGCTAAGTCATGGGAACCAGCATTCCAAATTTCAGGTTAATCGGATTTTGTATGAATGAGATATGATCGATACAAGTTAGATAAAATGCGTTGTTCATATCCATCAAAAACCCATTCGAATCGATCAGATTCGTATCCATTATATTTGCGTAGATCGAATCCATCAGGTGTTCTCATGTCCGCATGTTCGAATCCATGACGTTCGACTCGATCAATCCACGCTGCTTCGCATCCATCGGTGCACCTTGCTTCGAGTCGGTCGGTTTCGTACCCATAAGCCTTAGTTCGTATCGAAAGAGAAAGGAGACTTGATCGAATCCATCAGGAAGCCTTGATTTCGTATGTCCTCGTATCCAACTGGCATCGATGGATTCGGGCAACGTCTCTGATACGAGTAAGGCGAAGTTTAAGGGGAGACGCGGTCGACTCAGAGTAAAAGGTGGATCTACCTGAAGGATGCGCGCCACGCCACTGCAAAACCACGTGCTTTATCGATGCGAAGGTCATCGATACGAAACCATGGATTTGAACAAGGCAGCGCACACGGAACCTTGATCTCGTATTGATCCTATCTCACAAATCCCTGATCCAAATGCCACAAAATTTTCACAATAGCTTCCATACAAGGTAAAGAACCCTCCTGTCGAGTTTCAGCTCGATTGGAGCGTTTTTTGATTGATACGAATTTGTCTCGAATCGATCACAGATTGAGTCGAAACTTGGTGGGACCGGGCGCGTGGGCCCACTCACGTGCCAGAAGAAGTCTCCCGAAGTTTGAGCATGATCTCAGCCTCCTACGCCTATAAATAGCCCCATGAAGCCTATAGAAAAAAGATCTTTTTCTTTTGAGCGATTCAACGTCCAGACTCTGCCGGATTCAATTCTACATCTTACCATCACTGTTGTATTCGAATTTGAGAGCTATCATCAATTGTAATCTGCTGTAACAGATTGAAGTTATCAAGTGAATCAATAAAATCATAAGCTTCAGAGTGGATGTAGGCAAGATCGCCGAACCACTATAAAATCTGTGTTGCTTACTGCTATTCTTTTCAATTTTTTGAGTGTTCTTCATTCTTATTTCTCTACATGTTTGTTATCTGTGAATTGTGATCACGTACTGGTGCTTTCAACGACTATCGAGTGTTTGTGATGAATTTTGGGGCAAACATTTTGGTGCTTTCACTGAGAACGCTAATTCAGGAGTTCTATCATTTGAAAGTTGAATCAGAAGGCTAAGAGACTTAGATCCAAAGAATCATGACAAGACAAACAAGTAGAAGGCAGAGACCAGAGCAAAGTCAGCATGAAGGTTGTCAAGAGGCTTCCTCAGGGGCAAACCAAGCATCGATCTTCATCACCAGGGATGAGATGGAGACAATGATGAAGAGACAGGAAGAAATGATCCAGAATTTGCTTCAACAGATTGGACAACTTGGAGCGCAAAATCAAGGAGCAACCAGAGTCCAGAACGGAGCAGGACCATCTGGCGCAGCACCGGAGCTGGGGGGCACGCACTTAGAGCATGTTGATCCAATCCCGGGAAGAGATTCAGGGACATCCGAGCAACCTGATTGCAATAAAGGGATGAACGCTCAGCCAGGGGGGCAGAACAAAGGTGACACTCAAAGATCACAGCCTGACGACAACGACAGGTTGGCAGAGATGGTCAGACGGGCCATAAGAGGCGGGCTAGTCAATAGAGATCTGGAGGATGTACATAGGAGTCCCTTTACTCCTACGATCAGGCAGGCCAGGAATCCACCAAACTTCAAGCTACCATCGGTGGAAATGTATGATGGACGGACAGATCCAGCGGTCCATCTAACGAAGTATATGAGGCACATGGAAGTGCTGGGGGCAACACAGGAAGTCATGGCCTGGTGCTTTCCATTGTATTTGACGGACATTGCAGCGCTATGGTTTAACCAACCGAAGAGTGGCTCCATTGGGACTTGGACAGATTTGACAGAAAGGTTTATGAGACAATTCAGGGTTTATTATTTCGAGACCTAAGAACGTGATGAGTTTGGCGACTCTAAAGCAAAAAGCTGGGGAATCTTTGAGGAGTTTTCTGACGCGATTTAATGCGGCAGCAACATCAGTGGATCGACCAGATCCATCTATGGTCATGATGGCAGCTATATCTGGAATATCTGATGGCACGGAGTTCAAGAATTCACTAACTAAGGATCCACCTACGGACCTGGGAGAGTTTTATCATGAAGCCGAAAAGTTTTTGCGATTAGAGGATGCTTGTATGGAAAGAGAAGAAGAAATTGATGTTTACGCAGTTAGAGGCGGTAATTCACCTGGAAAAGGTGCAGAGACTGGTAAAGGGAAGCGAAAGGCTGAAGAAAATGATGAAAGATCAAAGCGGCAACGGAGGGAGCCGCGATTTACCACCTATTCAGAACTGAACGAGGGTTTGGAGCGAATCTACCAAGACACCCGAGAGCAAGTTGCCTATCGTAGACCAATGCGACGGGATCCAACTACCGACGAGAGAAAATCAGACAAATATTGCTTATTCCACGAGCTGAATGGATATAGCACAAATGACTGTAGACACCTGAAGGATAAGGTAGAAGGGCATATCAGGAACGGTAGGCTACTTCAGTATGTGAGAAGGCGAGCTCCAACGGTGGAACCAGAGCGGCCACCATCTACATCAGCTAGGGGTAACCCCGAGCCGGGGCACCGTATGGTTATCAATTGATTTAAATAACGATGAACGAGTCGTAAACTTCTCACTGACACCATCAAACCATTTACACATGCATGAGATCGCGAACGATCCACAGGCATGCTCTGAATGATTATTGACCGTCTCGTAGTGAGAATTTACACTTTGACATCCTTGCTTTGCTTTTGTTTCATGTTGATTTGGACATTTAAACTTTGCTTGTTTGGACATTTCTATTATGGAATTCATGTGAACGTTAATTTGATATTTGCAATACTGTAGAAGAAATTACTCGCGTATGCTTTGGATCGCGAACGGTCCACAAGCACACCTTGTATGGCGACGAACCGCTACGATCGTTGATCCAGAAATTCATCCGAACGTGAACCTGACATCGATAATATTAAGTCCCCCCCGTGCACACTCATTCGCCTCGAACGGCACCCGACCTCGAATGGTCACCTTTAGCCTCGAACGGCACCCGACCTCGAACGGTCACAATCTGCCTCGTACGGCATCCGACCGCGTATGGTCACACTTCATCTAGTTTAACAGTCGATCGCGAACGATCACACTCTGCCTCGTGCGGCACCCGACCACGAACGGTCACAATTCACCCAATATGACATTCGATCGTGAACGATCACATTCTGCCTCATGCGGCAGCCGATCGCGAACGATCACATTTTATCTCGTGCACCATACGACCACGAAAGGTCACAATCCATCATAATTCGTCTAGAATGACACCCGATCGTGAACGGTCACAACTCGTCTAGAATGACATCCGACCATGAACGGTCCCATTTCGTTATTCGCCGCGAATGGCATCCGACCTCGAAAGGTCACATATCACCTCAAATGACATACGGTCGCGAACGATCATCATTCATGGTCAGGAAAGACTATCAAGTTCTTTACAGGTCGATGACAGGATATGAACATCCAGCTTGTGGAACTACAAAACACACCTTCCTATCGCAAGGCATGTTTTGGGGGGCAAATGTTATCCCGCCTTTTGGCAAGGCCGTGACACCAAAAAGTTGACTGGGAAACTAAAGACAGTTCGTCGTAAAAGTTCGTTATACACTGTTTCACCATGGAAATCGATGAATTTTGTTCGAGCCCGGATCTGGCTACAATTGATAGGACACGACGAGCTAAGTCATGGGAACTAGCATTCCAAATTTCAGGTTAATCGGAATTCGTATGAATGAGATATGATCGATACAAGTTAGATAAAATGCGCTGTTTGTATCCATCAAAAACCCATTCGAATCGATCAGATTCGTATCCATTATATTTGCATAGATTGAATCCATCAGGTGTCCTTGTGTCCGCATGTTCGAATCCATGACGTTTGACTCGATCAATCCACGCTGCTTCGCATCCATCGGTGCACCTTGATTCGAGTCGGTCGGTTTCGTACCGATAAGCCTTAGTTCGTATCGAAAGAGAAAGGAGACTTGATCGAATCCATCAGGAAGCCTTGATTTCGTATGTCCTCGTATCCAACTGGCATCGATGGATTCGGGCAGCATCTCTGATACGAGTAAGGCGAAGTTTAAGGGGAGACGCGGTCGACTCGGAGTAAAAGGTGGATCTACCCGAAGGATGCGCGCCACGCCACTGCAAAACCATGTGCTTTATCGATGCGAAGGTCATCGATACGAAACCATGGATTCGAACAAGGCAGCGCACACGGAACCTTGATCTCGTATCGATCATATCTCTCAAATCCCTGATCCAAATGCAATGAAATTTTCACAGTAGCTTCCATACAAGGTAAAGAACCATCCTGCTGAGTTTCAGCTCGATTGGAGCGTTTTTTGATCGATACGAAGTTGTTTCGAATCGATCACAGATTGAGTCGAAACTTGGTGGGACCGGGCGCGTGGGCCCACTCACGTGCCAGAAGAAGTCTCCCAAAGTTTGAGCACGATCTCAGCCTCCTACGCCTATAAATAGCCCCCTGAAGCATACAGAAAAAAGATCTTTTTCTTTTGTGCGATTCAACGTCCAGACTCTGCCGGATTCAATTCTACATCTTACCATCACTGTTGTATTTGAATTTGAGAGCTATCATCAATTGTAATCTGCTGTAACAGATTGAAGTTATCAAGTGAATCAATAAAATCATAAGCTTCAGAGTGGACGTAGGCAAAATCGCCGAACCACTATAAAATCTGTGTTGTTTACTGCTATTCTTTTCAATTTTCTGAGTGTTCTTTATTCTTATTTCTCTACATGTTTGTTATCTGTGAATAGTGATCACGTACTGGTGCTTTCAACGACTATTGGGTGTTTGTGACCAATTTTGGGGCAAACACATGGTTCATGTTTATGTTCAAACGGGGACCTTTGTGTTTACCTTATGGTATATTTTATCTAGAGATATACGGCACTTGGAAGGTGGTTTCTGATCCATGTGCATGGAGTTTGGATTCGGCTTCTCCGAAGAGATCTCCACAGAAAATCCATTATGTGAACATTCCTTATCGGATTTGATTATACCTTTATTATGCTGTCGAATGTAATGAATGTAACCATTCTAGTTATGTGATAATATTTATATTCCACTGTTTGCGCCAAAATAGGTCACAAACCCAAAATATCGTGAAAGCACCAATGTATGAACACAAATCAGCAGTTTATAATCATAGATCACAGATCTAAGTAATGTTGAGGATAAAAAGTGAAGAATAATGAACTTAAAACGGAGAGAAATAGACAGAGACACAAGATTTATAGTGGTCCGGCTATCTCCGGCCTACGTCCACTCCAAAAGTTGATCTTTTATTGATGTTCTTCGCTGATTGCAGCGGATTACAGCAGTAATTTTCGAGTACAAATAATAAAGTTTAGTTCAATCTTGATTTGACAGAGTCTGGACGTTGCCGGATCCAAAAGTCCTTTTTCTGTAGGCTCTAGGGTGCTATTTATAGGCGCTCCTTGCAAATATCTGGCCCAAACTTCGGAAGACCTCTTCTGGCACGTGAGTGGGCCCACGCGATCGATCCCATGATGTTGCGACTTGATCCGTGATCGATACGAACGTAATTTGTATCGATCAAGATTTTGTCCAATCGAATTGAAACATGGTGTGAACATTCTTTAGCTTGTACATAAGCCCTTGTGAAAATTTCACAGCATTTGGACTTGTGGATTAGGAGATATGATCGATACGAATTGGAATTTTCAGTTGGCTTCTTCGTTCGACTCGATACGTTCGTATCGTTCAAGCACGTGAGCGCAAGGTGACGTGGCACGAATATCCTGGATCGATCCACTTTTTGCGCTGAGTTGGAAATCTTATTCGCATCCAACATCGGAGTCCAGTTCGAATTGACCATTTTGTCTTGTTCGCCTCGATAGTTTACAACGATCGTGTTTCGCCTCCTTCGCATCGATCGCCACGGCGTCATTTGCATTGGTCACTTCAAGGAATATCGTTCATATCGATCATGGTGTTCGTATCCATCGATTATCTGTAAATCGATCGATACGAATTAGTGGTTTGCTATCGATCGATACGAACTGTCGACGCTCGATGGATACGAATAAGACTTTACTGAAGCGAGACGAACACGATGGATACGAAGCGAGGTCACTCGGATCGATTCGAACGCGATGGATTCGAACAGTGCGACCATGGATTGATTCGAACATGACCGATTCGAAATCAAACTTTCCTCGATGGATACGAACAGAACTTCTTTGTATCGATTCGAACAAGGCGTCGAGATCGATACGAACGACGTGATTTCCCTATCTTGTATCGATCATATCTTGAGCTTACGAACTCAGATTGACTTGAAACTTGAAACGTTGGCTTTCACAGCTTTGCTTGTCACGTCTTGTCAATTCAAGCTCGATCCAGACTCGGACAGAATTCATCGACATCCATAGTGATCCTATGATGTATAATCGATATTTTTGATGAGTAATCATTGATTTTCAGTTAATTTCTTGATATCTCGACTTTGCTAAAAAGTGGGATAACACTTTGCCCCCTAAAATATGCCTTTTGGTAAAAGGCGTGTTTTGAATAGCTTCAAATCGAATGTTGTGAGCTCATGTTTTATTTATAGTATCGTCAGTCAAGTTTGTGGCTGTTCGAAGCCGAATCAGTATCCATTTCCACTTGCGGAAGTCAGTAATCAAATTATACAGCCTCTCTGGACTATCGATGGTCACTCCGGACCTTTGCTAAGTCCATTCCAAACCTAGCGATCGAATAGAAAGATCCTGTTGCGCTCCGGCGTTGCTTTCTATCCCTTGCACTCTGGCCCCAGCGAGGGCATATAGCGATGTATTGGTCTTTTTGGACCGATCATAGCCTCTCCGGGCTCTTCCTGGATCCCATCTTGTCACTCTCCAGTGAAGGGGAAACAGCGTCGATTGAGCCGATCCTGTCGCTCTCCGGCGAAGCGACAACACCCCCTACACTCCGTTTCAGTGTTTCTGAACATTAAGAGATGTCATGGCCTAAATCCTAGGCCGATCACAGCCACTCTGGGCCCTTATCGAACCCCGATCCAATCACTCTCCGGCGAATGGGGAACGACGTCAAGTAAGTCGATATTGTCGCTCTCCGGCGAAGCAACTCACTTCTTGCACTCCGGACCCTGCCTCTCCGGGTAGGGTCATAAAGCGATCATTTTCAAGCTGATTTTCAATATTCATCCTTTAACTCTGTGGTCAAAGGTTTATTTCAAGAATTTCAAGTTCATTTATTAAATTCAAGTTCCGGATGTTCAATCTCAAACAACAAGAAAAATTAGGCATTGCCTCTCCGGGCAGAGCGGTCTATTACCATCTCAAAGCATGCCTGGGGATCTCTTCGGTTCCCGTACATGTGTAAGTGGAATAGCCGTTTTATTTTGAAATCAAATCTAAGGAATATAATCGACCAAAGTTTAAATCTTGAACTTGGCCCTTGCAATCATTATCGATTAATGACGAGTCGTGATCCTGATCCAGGATTAGTCCTGTTAGGTGGAGGCAATAGTTGCTTAGGTCCTATGGTCGCTGTCTGATCTCTGATGTATTGTGGCAATCTACCACTTCTGATATGCTCTTCTATCTCATCCTCCAGATGGCGGCATTCATCGGTAGTACGCCCTTCCAGCTCATGGAATAGGCAGTACTTTCCACTTCTACGTTCCCGTTCTGTGGGATTTCTCCTGGGCGGTTTTCGATAGGGGAGCTGCCCCCGAGTATCCGTGTAGATTCGTTCCAGGCTCGCCGTCAAGTCTGTGTACAGTATGAACCTGGGTTCTCGGAATTTCTTCCGTTTATCAGGACCATCGTATCTGTCGTCCTGCTTTCGCTTTCCTTCGTCTGCTTCAGACTGTTCTTTGGAGGTTCCTTCGCCTTGCACAGCATTTGGTTCTCGCCTCACGGCGCGTGAATCTTCTAGCCGAATGAATCTTTCAACCTCATGATAGAATTCTCCAAGATCTTGTGGTGGATCCCTTGCCAAAGAATCCTTAAACTCGGTGCCTTCAGCAACTCCGGCTACCATCGCCATCAAAATCATCGATGGATCTGGGCGATCCACTGAAGCCACCGTCGCATTGAATCGTAGTAAAAAATATCTTATGGACTCTTCGGTCCTTTGTTTTATCGAAGCTAAGGTCATCACACTCTTGGGTCGCATCACGTGGACCCTAAACTGTCTCATGAAGCATTCTACTAGCTCACCCCATGTTCTGATAGATCCGTTCTCTAGCTGTCTAAACCAAAGCGCAGCCAAATCTGATAAGAATAAAGGGAAACATCGTGCCATCACTTCCTCGGATGCTCCCAACACTTCCATATATCTGATATATCTGGTAATATGCATGGTCGGGTCCGACTTTCCATCATAAGGTTCCAGCATGGGTAGCTTGAATTTTGGAGGATTTCTCGCATTTCTGATATTCAAAGTGAATGGACTCCGACTAACTTCCTCTAAGCCTCCGCTTGACAGTCCTCCCCTCCTTATTCGTCGCACTAATCCAACCATTCTTTCATCTCCATCCTGGGGTCGTCCCCTCGACATGCATCTATCTTGCCCCCGAGGTCTTGAAGGGTATTCCGGGTAATATTCCTCGTGTGGATCATTCACGTT
The DNA here is from genome assembly GCA_030737815.1 of Allium fistulosum. Lineage (NCBI taxonomy): Eukaryota > Viridiplantae > Streptophyta > Magnoliopsida > Asparagales > Amaryllidaceae > Allium > Allium fistulosum. The sequence goes on along the minus strand of CM060903.1, from coordinate 1,533,045,800 downwards.
GGAGTTGGCTCAAGCCTGCTGAGCTCTATCTGTGGGTCTTCCAATGTTAGATCCTGAGGGTCTGCCCCTAGGTCCTTGTTGATTGCCTTCAGGTTCTTCGTTATGGTCTTCGATCTGACCACCATTGGTCCCAGCTACTCTGGCTCCATGTCCCGCATTTGCAGCCGTTGTAGTCGGTCCAAGGTTCTGCGCACTTGGTGCTCTCATCTGTTCAAAGAAAGTCTGCATAGCTTCTTGTTGACTCTTCAACAACCTTTCATGAATTGAATCTGCCATAGCCTCCATCTCATTCCTGGTGATGTAGATCGAAACTTGACCTGCTCCATCTACAGAAGAGGCTTCTTGGCTTCCCTCTGGTTGGCTCTTTTCTCCTCTCTGTCTTCTATTGTTTGTCGGGTCAATGTCTTTCAAACCTGAGTTCAATTCTCAGTGAAAGCACCAAAGTGTTTGCGCCAAAATTGGTCACAACCCCCAAATATCGTGAAAGCACCAATGTATGAACACAAATCAGTAGTATATAATCACAGATCATAGATCTAAGTAATGTAGAGGATAAAAAGTGAAGAATAATGAACTTAAAACAGAGAGAAATAGACAGAGACACAAAATTTATAGTGGTTCGGCTATCTCCGACCTACGTCCACTCCAAAAGTTAATCTTTTATTGATGTTCTTCGCTGGTTGCAGCTGATTACATCATTAATTTTCGAGTACAAACAATAAAGTTGAGTTTAATCTTGATTTTGACAGAGTCTGGACGTTGCCGGATCCAAAAGTCCTTTTTTTGTAGGCTCTAGGGTGTTATTTATAGGGGCTCCTTGCAAATGTCTGGCCCAAACTTCGGGAGACCTCTTCTAGCATGTGAGTGGGCCCACGTGATCGATCCCATGAAGTTGCGACTCAATCTGTGATCGATACGAACGTAATTCGTATCGATCAAGATTTTGTCCAATCGAGTCGAAACTTGGTGTGAACATTCTTTAGCTTGTACATAAGCCCCTGTGAAAATTTCATAGCATTTGGACTTGGATTAGGAGATATGATCGATACGAATTGGGATTTTCAGTTGGCTGCTTCGTTCGACTCGATACGTTCGTATCGTTCAATCACGTGAGCGCAAGGTGACGTGGCGCGAATATCCTGGATCGATCCGCTTTTTGCGCTGAGTTGGCAGAGTCTTATTTGCATCCAACATCGGAGTCCAGTTCGTATTGACCATTTTGTCTTGTTCGCCTCGATAGTTTACAACGATCGTGTTTCGCCTCCTTCGCATCGACCGCCACGGCGTCATTTGCATTGGTCGCTTCAAGGAATATCGTTCATATCGATCGATCGTGGTGTTCGTATCCATCGATTATCTGTAAATCGATCGATACGAATTAGTGGTTTGCTATCGAACGATACGAACTGTCGACGCTCGATGGATATGAATAAGACTTTACTGGAGCGAGACGAACACGATGGACACGAAGCGAAGTCACTCTGATCGAGTCGAACGTGATGGATTCGAACAGCGCGACCATGGATCGATTCGAACATGACCGATTCGAAATCTGACTTTCCTTTATGGATACGAACAGAACTTCTTTGGATCGATTTGAACAAGGCATTGAGATCGATACGAACGTCGTGTTTTCACCATCTTGCATCGATCATATCTTGAGCTTACGAACTCGGATTGACTTGAAACTTGAAACGTTGGCTTTCACAGCTTTGTGTAACAACCCGGGATTTGCATTACCAATTAATAAATAAAAGTTAGGTTTTTTTATTTATTTAATTGAAGCATAAAAGGATTTAGAATAATAAAATTTATTATTTGAAAAGGCTATTTTAATTAAATGGAAAATATGGGATTTTAAAATAAGGATAAAATATTATTTTTGGAAAGTTAAATATTTGATGAGAGATTTTAAAATGGGTTTGGATAAGAAAAAATGAGTTTTATAAACATATATGAACACTTAGACTAATTTTTGGAAACATGTAAATAACTCTCTTCTTATTGGGTTACAAAACCTAACCCAATAACCCACCCTAAACCTTATCTATAAATCATCTCAAACTCTCCAAACCTCATTCATCCCTAATCAAAACCCTAATCATTTCCTAAAGCTTTCATAACAAAAATGGCATCTATCTTCATCTCCTTCTAGTTTTAGCTTATGCAAGTCATTCTATGCAAAGGTAATGCAAATACCCACCTCAAATCTTTTTTTTATATCTTTTTCATTTCTGAAATTTATTCGGTAACACATATTTTATGTGTTTTTTTGATCTTATAGCCTCCTAATCATCTTTTGCTATCTTGGGTTGATGCTATAGTAGTCTTTGTTGCTTTCTAGAGAGGTATATTGCTAAAAACCTCTTCTAATATGTGTTTAATCATCTTTTGATTTTGGTAATCAATTAGTAACACATGTTTTAATATGTAACATGTGAATCATAGCTCTTTGATCATCTTTGCTTTCATTTTGGGGCGTGCACATAAGGTACTTGTAGTATATGCTAGCTGAAATTATAATTAGTTTATTGCTGTTAGTAAATTAGGCATATCTCATTCATCTTAAATCGGAATTAAGATTTTTTTGAAGTTCTGGAAAGCTTATTCTGTACCCTATAACTTTTATGTTTTGTGCATTGCCTAATTTTGAGGTTTGAATGGTCTAAATCATGCTTGTTTGTCGCTGACCTGACAACAAACTACAGGGTTGATAAAATAAAAACCTGAAATTGATTTGGCCATAAGTTACTCGTTTCTTATCCAAATCTAATAATTTTGGATGTTCAGGAAAGCTTAGATTTAGTGCTAAAACTTTCATGTTTTGAGTTTCATGAAATTTCGAAGTTAATTGGGTCAAAACTGTGCATTCTTACCACTGTCCCGAGAGCACAACGACAGTGATATAAAATTTAGATCTGAGAATTGTTTTAGTCATAGAATTTTCATCTCTGGTCGGAATTTGACGATCTTGGTCATTCCGGAAAGCTTAGAAACTAAGCTACAACTTTCATTTTATTCATTTTGCCAGAATTTGAAGTTTACTATGCCAAAATTGTGGTTTTTCATCTCTGGCCAGTTAGTGCATAGCTATAGGCCTTAATCTCTTTTCTCCCGTTGTTTTCAGCGTAGAACCCCGACTTTGCGACGCCATCCCGGGCTCATTCTTTGTCGGATTTCATCGTTTTTGTCTCGTTAAAAAGATGAGATCGAGATCTTTAACCATGCAAAGTTTGGTTTAGATCTGGGTGCATTAGATACTTCGTTTCTATTGCCGAATTAGCACCCAGAAACTGTTTTACAATAGTGATCATTTTCAGTTATCGTCGGACCAACTTTGAAACATTGTCATTTCTTCGTTTCAAGTCGAAACTGAACGATTCTTGTTGCATATCAAAGTAGGAGTACTTTACTACGCTCCTACAAATTTTCATCAAGATCTGAGTTCATGTGACCCTTCGACCATGTCGTCGAAGTGGGACCTTTACGCTGTTTTGACACAGTAAAGTTTAATGATTTTTGTCCGACTTTGAGACGACGTCGTTTCTTCGTTTCAAGTAGGAATTTCTCGATTCTTTTTGAAAATTGGAGCAGGGATGTTGGACTATATGCCTACCAATTTTCATGCCATTTGGATTCAGTTTGCTGGTCCGAATAATTTTCCGAACTTGGGTTCGCGTCATTTTTGGACTATTTTCCAACACTTAGAATATTTTCAGTGATTTTCTGGTTTTATTGATTTCTTTGAGATTTGTCTCTAGATTTCGTACATGGGTTTTATGAATTATTTTCAAATGATTTTTCACTCCTAAATGGCTTTCGAAATTATTATATAATATTATTTTTAATTATTAAATTAATTACTCCATAATAGGAGAGTTTTCAAAAGCCGTTTTAAAGTGATTTCAAAATCAATTATAAATCCGTTTCGCACCATTATTTTCTATAATAAAAATCTCACACTCACTTTTTAGCACGTCGAGTGAAGTGGAAAGGTGCTTAAACGGTTAGGAAATCTCCGGCCTATGGAACCGTGTGTATTTTCTTTCCGGTTAATCCCCGACCTATTCGATTGATCGTTTTGACCTTTGGGTCTAGTTTACCAATGATACGAGGTGGACTTTTCATTGTTTGGAGTGTGAGTTTGCTATTGGTTAGGAAACCGTTTAGTGCGAACGTGGGGTATGGGACTCATTGTTAACACTTTACGGGTTCCTCTCCAAGAATTTTGTGACACATTAGCCTCTGGGCGGCCAGTACTGGACCTCTGGGTCACCACGCCTCTGGGCAACCGTCTCTGGACACGTGCTCTATGGAGCAGTTTATTTTTCGGCGTGCGCCTCTAGGCCTTTATCCTTCTGGGAAGGATCTCGCCGTCTCGCGCGTTCCGCATCTATGCGAGTGATCGATCACAACTCTACAGTACTTGGCAACAACGACTCTGGTCGGTGCACGTGCTATACTTGTATTATCTGATGATTTTTATATCCATTCGAGTACCGCCATTCGGTGTTGGTTCTATGCAACCATACGATGTAAGTGCGATTACCTTGTGGATTCACAGTGTCTCTGGACACTGCTTTTCAGTGTTTGATTTCATTGACTTTTCAGTATATCCCCATTGCTCTTTGGAGCATCGATCTTTGCTTGGGCATTGATTACAGACTCTGGTCACTCTTGGGATTATTGCCTATGGGCATCTTTTTATAGCTTTGGCTACGCCGATGATATGAGGCGATTTTATTTATTCTACACTTTGGTGTTGATTTCTCTTTGGAGATTTTTATTGTTTATTGATGATTAGGGATGTCATTATATTCATGTGGTTCATAATATACTTCTCTTAGGAAAAGTATTGTTTTATTTATGTACCGCATTATTATATATCTCAGTTATTACTGATTGTTTAGCTAGCCTGACCCGAGTGTTTTTGCTCGGGTCAGACCGAGTTGTTTCAGGTTAGGTCTCTGGACTTAGCTTCTGTGCTTCCGCTTGGACATTATCTGCTATGCTGATAGATAGCGCTTTTATTTGTCCACTATTCCGCTACTCTGTTATTATTCAGACTTTGATATGTACATATTTTTGACCCACATGTGTGGGCAGTGGCTTTGTACCCACTTATAGTGTTTGGATCTGTATTGACGATGTATTGTTCTGGGATTTTATATCTGTTATGTGATTCTGTTCTGTGATGTTTTATCATTTATTATTATGCTATGTCCTGATAGATCTTTAGCCATTTGTAATTTCGTTATAAGTATTTACCGAATATGTCGAACCACTTGAAAAATATATAGATACCATCCTTTCGACGTATTCAGTAGATAGTTATAGCTTGATTACAAATGGTCGCTTCCACTATACTCTATTCTCCGCTTTAACAGACAGTATTACTCTCGTAATACTCTTTGTTACAGTGGGTCTCAGAGTGGGGCGTTACAGCTTGGTATCAGAGCTTGGTTTCAGGAATAAGCATAATAAACACAGAACAGATACACTTAGTACAATACATTTTCATTAGATCCGAATTAAATCAAATCCCTTCCTTATGTTATTGATAGATAAGTAAGGAATATGTATAGGAATCCGTTATATTCCGTAGTATTCCTTAATTAATCATCTATCATTGAATCATGTCTAACTCTTGATTCACGAGATTATGAGGTAGACATATCTCGTATTCCAGTTGTTCGGGATTTCCCCGATATCTTCGAGCCAGTATCTAGTTTACCACCGAGGCGAGCTATTGAGTTCCGCATCGATCTCATTCCTGGCTCCCACCCAGTTGGGCGTCCTCCCACGAGGATGTCTACAAAAGAGAATGAGGAACTCAGGAAGCAGTTAGTGGAGCTTGAGGCGAAGTAGTTCATTCGGTCCAGTTCTTCGCCATGGGGTGCTGCTGTGGACTTCGTTAAGAAGCCCGATGGCTCTCTTAGGCTTTGCATTGACTATCGCAAGCTTAATGAGTTGACCATCAGAAATCGTTATCCATTGCCACGGATAGACGATATGTTTGATCAGTTGAGCGGTGCGAAGGTCTTCTCTCAGCTTGACCTTGCCACCGGATTCCATCAGCTACGAGTCGCAGAAGACAGCATTCCTCTTACAGCATTTCGCACTCGTTATGGTTCTTTTGAGTGGTTGGTCATGCCGTTTGGCTTGACGAATGCTCCGGCTTTCTTCGTCGATCTCATGAATCGAGTATTCTGGGAATACATCGATAGATTCGTTCTGGTTTTCATCGACGATATTCTTGTTTATTCTAGATCCGAGGCAGAGCATGCTCGTCATCTGCGGATCGTCTTGGATACTCTTCGTCAGCATTAGCTTAAGGCCAAGCTCTCCAAGTGCCATTTTTGGGAGAACAAGGTCAAGTTCTTGGGCCATATTGTATCATCTGCGGGTATTTCTGTCGATCCTGCCAAGATCGAAGCTATTCAGAATTGGAAGCAGCCCGAGAACGTTCATGATATTCGCAGCTTCCTTGGGTTGGCGGGTTATTACCGTCGATTTATTAAGGATTTCTCTCGTGTTGCACTTCCCCTCACAACTCTGACTCGTAAGGGGGTTCGCTTTATTTGGTCTGATAAGTGTGAAGTTTCTTTTCAGCGATTGAAGGAACTTCTCACTCATGCTCCTATTCTAGTAGTTCCTGAGAGTAACCAGGATCTTGTTGTTTACACCGACGCTTGTGGTAGCGGCCTCGGTGCTGTGCTTATGCAGAAAGATCGGGTAGTTGCTTATGCTTCTAGGCAGCTACGTCCGAATGAGATTCGCTATCCGACTCATGATCTTGAGTTGGCAGCTATCGTCTTTGCTTTGAAGACGTGGCGTCATTATCTATTGGACGAACGTTTCACTCTTTACACCGATCACAAGTCGCTGAAGTATCTTTTCATCCAGAGAGATCTCAATATGAGGCAGCAGCGATGGCTTGAGTTTCTCGCCTCATATGACTTGGATATTCAGTATACCCCTGGCAAGGGTAATCATGTGGCTGATGCACTCAGTCGCAAACACTCGGCAGTAGTTTCTATGATGATAGCCGAGTGGGATATTCTTGAGACTCTTTCTATGTGTGATATTCGAAATCGAGCTCCGTCTTCTGATCCTCAGATCTTGTTATTCAGCTTGGAAGCCCGACCTATTCTATTGGATCGCATTGCCCATGCTCAGCGGCAGGATCCAGACTTGTTGCGATATATTCATCTCCTTGAGTCGGGATCCAGTGATGAGACATTGCTGGATTATTCTTTTGATTCTCATCGGTGTCTTCGCAGGAGGAACCATATTTTGGTACCATCTGATTTATCACTTAGGCATGACATTCTGGACGAGTGTCATCGCACTAAGTACACCATCCATCCCGGCTCGAGCAAGATGTATGCCGATATGTGTCGGGTATATTATTGGGAAGGGTTGAAGAGTGATGTTGCAAGTTATGTAAGTCATTGCATGACTTGTCAACAGATCAAAGCTGAGCATCAGCGTCCATCTGGTCTTCTTCAGCCGCTAGAGATTCCATTGTGGAAATGGGATCAGATATCCATGGATTTTATTAACGGTCTGCCTCGATCGAGGTCAGGCCATACTTCTATTTGGGTCATCGTCGATCGCTTGACCAAATCAGCTCATTTCATTCCTATTAAGTCCACTCGGACTGCTCCTCAGCTTGCCAAGCTATATGTAAAGGAAGTCGTTCGACTTCATGGTATTCCTAGCTCTATCGTCTGTGATCGAGACACTATCTTTACTAGTCACTTCTGGAAGTGCCTACAGTCAGCTTTGGGCTCAAAGCTGAATTTCTCGACTGCTTATCATCCTCAGACCGACGGTCAGACGGAGAGGGTGAATCGTGTTTTAGAGGATCTTTTGCGCTGTTGTATTCTGGATTTCGGAGGTAGTTGGGAGGATCACTTACCGCTTGTAGAGTTCTCCTACAACAACAGCTTTCAGTCTAGTATTGGCATGGCTCCTTTAGAGGCTCTTTACGGAAGGCCATGTCGTTCTCCTTCGTGTTGGTTAGAATCCGGCGAGAAGCTCCTTCTTGGTCCAGATTCAGTTCGGGAATCTTCTGAGAAGATTATTCTTATTCGTCAGAGAATGAAAGAGGCGCGGAACCGTCAGAAATCCTACGCGGACAACCGTAGGAAGCCTCTTGAGTTCTCCATTGGTGATCATGTCTTTATTCGGATATCTCCTATGAAAGGGGTTGTGCGTTTCAGCTCTACAGGGAAGTTGGCTCCTCGCTATGTTGGATCATTTCCTATTACGGAACGCATTGGCCCCGTGGCTTATTGTGTGGCTCTACCTGCTCACTTCTCTGGAATACACGACGTGTTCCATGTTTCCCAGCTTCGCATGTGTGTCCGCGATCCTGATTCTATCATTGAGCCGCGTGTTGTGCCTGATTTAGAGATCTTACCTGATTTATCTTTGGAGCAGCAACCTCTTCGTATGCTTGATTCGGAGGTTAGACGCCTTCACAACAAAGAGGTTCCACTCGTGAAGATTCAATGGTCACCAAATCCTAAGGACTGCACTTGGGAGACCAGAGAATCTATCGAACGCTCTTATCCTGGCTTTCTCCCATCTTCTTCTGCGGGTGATAATTCTTTATTTTATCTCTATCACTTCTTTTGGGGATTTTACGTTATAGACATCTATCTTAAGGAATTGCGGGGACGCAATTTTCTTAAGGGGGGGAGTCTGTAACAACCCGGGATTTGCATTACCAATAAATAAATAAAAGTTAGGTTTTTTTATTTATTTTAATGAAGCATAAAAGGATTTAGAATAATAAAATTTATTATTTGAAAAGGCTATTTTAATTAAATGGAAAATATGGGATTTTAAAATGAGGATAAAATGTTATTTTTGGAAAGTTAAATATTTGATGAGAGATTTTAAAATGGGTTTGGATAAAAAAAATGAGTTTTATAAACATATATGAACACTTAGACTAATTTTTGGAAACATGTAAATAACTCTCTTCTTATTGGGTTACAAAACCTAACCCAATAACCCACCCTAAACCTTCTCTATAAATCATCTCAAACTCTCCAAACCTCATTCATCCCTAATCAAAACCCTAATCATTTCCTAAAGCTTTCATAACAAAAATGGCATCTATCTTCATCTCCTTCTAGTTTTAGCTTATGCAAGTCATTCTATGCAAAGGTAATGCAAATACCCACCTCAAATCTTTTTTTTATATCTTTTTCATTTCTGAAATTTATTCGGTAACACATGTTTTATGTGTTTTTTTGATCTTATAGCCTCCTAATCATCTTTTGCTATCTTGGGTTGATGCTATAGTAGTCTTTGTTGCTTTCTAGAGAGGTATATTGCTAAAAACCTCTTCTAATATGTGTTTAATCATCTTTTGATTTTGGTAATCAGTTAGTAACACATGTTTTAATATGTAACATGTGAATCATAGCTCTTTGATCATCTTTGCTTTCATTTTGGGGCGTGCACATAAGGTACTTGTAGTATATGCTAGCTGAAATTATAATTAGTTTATTGCTGTTAGTAAATTAGGCATATCTCATTCATCTTAAATCGGAATTAAGATTTTTTTGAAGTTCTGGAAAGCTTATTCTGTACCCTATAACTTTTATGTTTTGTGCTTTGCCTAATTTTGAGGTTTGAATGGTCGAAATCATGCTTGTTTGTCGCTGACCTGACAACAAACTACAGGGTTGATAAAATAAAAACCTGAAATTGATTTGGCCATAAGTTACTCGTTTCTTATCCAAATCTAATAATTTTGGATGTTCTGGAAAGCTTAGATTTAGTGCCAAAACTTTCATGTTTTGAGTTTCATGAAATTTCGAAGTTAATTGGGTCAAAACTGTGCATTCTTACCACTGTCCCGAGAGCACAACGACAGTGATATAAAATTTAGATCTGAGAATTGTTTTAGTCATAGAATTTTCATCTCTGGTCGGAATTTGACGATCTTGGTCATTCCGGAAAGCTTAGAAACTAAGCTACAACTTTCATTTTATTCGTTTTGCCAGAATTTGAAGTTTACTATGCCAAAATTGTGGTTTTTCATCTCTGGCCAGTTAGTGCATAGCTATAGGCCTTAATCTCTTTTCTCCCGTTGTTTTCAGCGTAGAACCCCGACTTTGCGACGCCATTCCGGGCTCGTTCTTTGTCGGATTTCATCGTTTTTGTCTCTTTAAAAAGATGAGATCGAGATCTTTAACCATGAAAAGTTTGGTTTAGATCTGGGTGCATTAGATACTTCGTTTCTATTGCCGAATTAGCACCCAGAAACTGTTTTACAATAGTGATCATTTTCAGTTATCGTCGGACCAACTTTGAAACATTGTCATTTCTTCGTTTCAAGTCGAAACTGAACGATTCTTGTTGCATATCAAAGTAGGAGTACTTTACTACGCTCCTACAAATTTTCATCAAGATCTGAGTTCATGTGACCCTTCGACCATGTCGTCGAAGTGGGACCTTTACACAATTTTGACACAGTAAAGTTTAATGATTTTTGTCCTACTTTGAGACGACGCCGTTTCTTCGTTTCAAGTCGGAATTTCCCGATTCTTTTTGCAAATTGGAGCAGGGATGTTGGACTATAAGCCTACCAATTTTCATGCCATTTGGATTCAGTTTGCTGGTCCGAATAATTTTCCGAACTTGGGTTCGCGTCATTTTTGGACTATTTTCCAACACTTAGAATATTTTCAGTGATTTTCTGGTTTTATTGATTTCTTTGAGATTTGTCTCTAGATTTCGTACATGGGTTTTATGAATTATTTTCAAAAGATTTTTCACTCCTAAATGGCTTTCGAAATTATTATATAATATTATTTTTAATTATTAAATTAATTACTCCATAATAGGAGAGTTTTCAAAAGCCGTTTTAAAGTGATTTCAAAATCAATTATAAATCCGTTTCGCACCATTATTTTCTATAATAAAAATCTCACACTCACTTTTTAGCACGTCGAGCGAAGTGGAAAGGTACTTAAATGGTTAGGAAATCTCCGGCCTATGAAACCGTGTGTATTTTCATTCCGGTTAATCCCCGACCTATTCGATTGATCGTTTTGACCTTTGGGTCTAGTTTACCGATGATACGAGGTGGACTTTTCATTGTTTGGAGTGTGAGCTTGCTATTGGTTAGGAAACCATTTAGTGCGAACGTGGGGTATGGGACTCATTGTTAACACTTTACGGGTTCCTCTCCAAGAAGTTTGTGACACATTAGCCTCTGGGCGGCCAGTACTGGACCTCTAGGTCACCACGCCTCTGGGCAACCGTCTCTGGACACGTGCTCTATGGAGCAATTTATTTTTCGGCGTGCGCCTCTGGGCCTTTATCCTTCTGGGAAGGATCTCGCCGTCTTGCGCGTTCCGCATCTATGCGAGTGATCGATCACAACTCTACAGTACTTGGCAACAACGACTCTGGTCGGTGCACGTGCTATACTTGTATTATCTGATGATTTTTATATCCATTCGAGTACCGCCATTCGGTGTTGGTTCTATGCAACCATACGATGTAAGTGCGATTACCTTGTGGATTCACAGTGTCTCTGGACACTGCTTTTCAGTGTTTGATTTCATTGACTTTTCAGTATATCCCCATTGCTCTTTGGAGCATCGATCTTTGCTTGGGCATTGATTACAGACTCTGGTCACTCTTGGGATTATTGCCTATGTGCATCTTTTTATAGCTTTGGCTACGCCGATGATATGAGGCGATTTTATTTATTCTACACTTTGGTGTTGATTTCTCTTTAGAGATTTTTATTGTTTATTGATGATTAGGGATGTCATTATATTCATGTGGTTCATAATATACTTCTCTTAGGAAAAGTATTGTTTTATTTATGTACCGCATTATTATATATCTCAGTTATTACTGATTGTTTAGCTAGCCTGACCCGAGTGTTTTCGCTCGGGTCAGACCGAGTTGTTTCAGGTTAGGTCTCTGGACTTAGCTTCTGTGCTTCCGCTTGGACATTATCTGCTATGCTGATAGATAGCGCTTTTATTTGTCCACTATTCCGCTACTCTGTTATTATTCAGACTTTGATATGTACATATTTTTGACCCACATGTGTGGGCAGTGGCTTTGTACCCATTTATAGTATTTGGATCTGTATTGACGATGTATTGTTCTGGGATTTTATATCTGTTATGTGATTCTGTTCTGTGATGTTTTATCATTTATTATTATGCTATGTCCTGATAGATCTTTAGCCATTTGTAATTTCGTTATAAGTATTTACCGAATATGTCGAACCACTTGAAAAATATATAGATACCATCCTTTCGACGTATTCAGTAGATAGTTATAGCTTGATTACAAATGGTCGCTTCCACTATACTCTATTCTCCGCTTTAACAAACAGTATTACTCTCGTAATACTCTTTGTTACAGTGGGTCTCATAGTGGCGCGTTACACTTTGCTTGTCATGTCTTGTCAATTGAAGCTCGATCCACTTGGTGGGAAGTCAAGAGGTTGGCTATAAAATTAGGAGTGGGGTTGCCATTTGTAGTCACCCCTTAAACAAGTGGGTAATCGTTACACTTGGTATCAAAGCTGAAGGTTAAGCGAGAACCTTGGCTTTGATGGGTATGACTCATTAAGGGATAAGGTAATGGAATGCCCTAGCATGAGTTGAGTGTATTATACATATGAGGGCATATTTGTAATTGTTATAAACATATAACTTAATGGTAATTATGACTGCAAAAATTAAAGATCTTATATAAGGTAACTTATATATGTGAATTGTCAAGGTATAGTTTAATTAATATAGGGGTTAATAATGCATATCTATCATCCCTCGTTAATAAGTTTAGTTATGCTCGGTCAGTTTATGGGCATTAACTATCATTTGTTCATTATTGATTTATACTCGACCAGTGCATTTTTATCTTCTACTGTATGGGTTGGGTAGACAGTATTTGTAGATGCATTGAAGCGAACAACTTGTGAATTTAGTTTCACATTTTGATAGAAATAAAAACTTTTTTCCATTTATGGAAATAAAATTTTGGGATTATGTCATGGGTGATTTCATCAAAGATATTTAGGAAATGAGCATAAATGGAAATGCTTAAGTGTTAAGCAAATGATAAAGAGAAGTGATGTTTGTAATTAATGTTAGGTCCTCTGTGGGGGGCTTTTGGTCATTCAACATCTCATTCCTAAGTCTACATAAGGATGGGCATACTCTTAGGAATAAATCACTAATTCACTAAGCTTGAGATGAAGTACGAGAATTAAAAATGGTAGAAGTGCTTGAGCACTAATCCACTAATTATTCTCTAACTTTTCAAGTCTTAACCAAATCATCTCCAATCTCTTTTAAACTTTGGATTTAGGCCAAAAAAAATCATGAAAGCCATGATTAGCAAGTAAAAAGTGGGAGAAGGTGAGAGGAAGAAGGGTGTCTAAGGAGAGGTCATGAGCATTAGAGGAGGAAGGGAGGTGTGGCCTTTGTTTGAAAGTGCTAAAGGTTGGATCTTTAGGCTTTTGGTGATGGTGGGAAGTGGTTCTTCATTCTTGTGGCTTTGTGATTGGGTTTGGCATGTATCTAAGTGAGTTATCTTAATATCTTATAAGTATATATTGTGTATATATATGTTGTGTGCAAAGTATATAGTTAAAGTGATATTAACTAGGTAAAGTAATAAATTTTGGACCACTCTTGCTTTTGAAAGGAAACGACAACTTTATATTGCATAATATCACTTCTATTACCCTCTTAAGCATGTCGCATGGCCTTGACTTGATGTTTGAATGGTTGTTTAACTTGTGTGTTAAATCGAAGTAAGTTTGACAGTGTTTGAAGCAAGAATAGTCGTTATAAGTGCACTTCCAAATCCCATGTTTTTCGGAATTTTTACAAATAAATAGGAAGATATTCTCAGGGGTTTCTTTCCGAGGTTTTTAAGTACCATAATGGTAGTACTTACTATGAAATTTTTAAGTCTTAAATCATTTTTTAAAGTGGTTAAAACTAGTTACAAAGATTGTGCTTTTTAATGTTTTTTAACAAGGACTTCTAACAGCATTTATAAATGTTGTAGTAAGTCGCTTATGGTTTTAAGTGTTTAAAAATGATATATAAATTTGGTATTTTCTTTAATCTTTTTAGAGATGTTTCCAAACACATTTTGAAGTATTCGGGAGTTGGTTTTAAGTTTAAATATATTTTTAATAATTATATATGTATTTTCAAAGTAAAGAGCTTTTATAATATAAAACATGTTTTTGATCAAATTATAAATTAGTTATTTTCAAGTAATATTTTACATAGATATTTAAAACATATTTACAAGTATTTTTAAAGTATGTATAAGTTTTGAAAAAGGTAATTGACAAGGATTAACACTAAAAGCCGACGAGGTAGACTTCTCTGTTTGTGAGAGTTAAGATTGATGTCGAGTAGGGATATGAGCAATAGTGCTCTTACCTACCAGGTTCCCTCTTAAACAAGGAATAGCTAAGTTGGAATGTCGAAAACATGTTAATATTATTATTTACTTACTTGTTTAAAACATAATTAACTTTTCTTAACACTAAAAGCCGATGAAGTAGGCTTCCCTATTTTTGAGAGTTAAGATTGATGTTGAGTAGGGATGGAGCAATAGAGCTCTGACCTACTGGGCTTCCCTCTTGAATGAGGAATAGTTAAGTCAGGAATGTCGAAAATGGGTTAATCATGTTGTTTGTTTCTTGTTTATGGAAATCATTAATACTATACTTCGCACTAAAAGCCGACGAGTAAATTGTCTGTTTATGAGATTCAAGAATAAAGCGTCTAAGCATGGCTTTGATGCGACCAATGCTCTAACTTACCTGGCTTTACTTTTGAACGAGGAGTATAAACTTAAATCTTTAGAAATAATGTTTTAAAGATGATATAAGTATGGAATGATTTTGGGTTTGTTGTGATAATGTTTTAATAACATTTGTCTTTAACCCTTATTATACTTATGAATGTAAATAGATATTTAAAAATGATGTGTTAAAGATAAGCATAAGTGAAATGGTTTTAGGTTTGTAGTGACAATGTTTAAGTAATATTAGTCTTCAACCTCTTGAATAGAATTGTGAAAGCACTTAGATCTTTTAAATGGATATTTTAAAGGAGTTATAAATATTGTTTGAGATAAGTATATGAATACCTTTTGAATTATATAAAAAGTAAAGGTTTAAAGTAAGAAATCTTGCTAACGATTTATGAATATACTTATACCATTTGAGATAAGTATTTGAATACTTTTTGAAGTATTGATAAGAGTACACATGAATAGTAGAAACTAATAAATGATGTTTTATTAGATAAAAGAGGTTTTATTAATAAAAGGGTTTTAATTAATAAAAGATTAATTAAATAAAAAAGGGGGAAGTTGCTTATATGACTTGATCGTCTTTTGTGCGACTTGATCGTGCTTTATATGTTTCCTCTTTTATTGAACACATTTATTCATATACTTAACACTAAAAGCCGATGAAGTAGGCTTGTCTGTCTATAGGAATTAAGACTGATGTTCATGTAGTGATATGACCAACGGAGCTCTAACCTACTGGCTTCACTCTTGATCAAGTGATGATGTGAGACGAAAATATCAAAAACATGATAAGTATACACTACGCCATAAATGACCTTCTGCAACATTTTTGCAAGGTATTGCCAGCTAAAATGTTGCGATAGATATAAAATTTTGGTCCTACTGCAACGTTGTATTTATGGTGTTACCTTAGCCATAAAAATGTGTTGCTCTAGCTAAAAAAGTGTAACACGATGCAACATTTTTATATAGTGTTGCTATAGATGTATTCAGATTAAAAAATTAATAAAATTAGCAATCCGCGTGAATACGATCCAACGGTCTACATTTAATCCGATTGTTAAACTGGATCACCGCTACAATTTGCTGCAAATTTTTGTTTTCCCGCTTTACTTTTCATATCATTTTCGTTCTCACCCCCAATTTCCAAATCCCTAATTTCCAAATCATATTTTCGTTCCTCGCCCCCAGCTACCCCCTGACGCATCGCCCCCAGCTACCCCCTGACCCATCGCCACCAAATCCTGACCCATCGCCCCCAGCTACCCCCTGACCCATCGCCCCCAGCTACCCCCTGACCCATCGCCACCATCTAGCTCCAACCAGAGCCCCGTCACGACACCAAAACCCGAAGCCAAACAAAGTTTTCCGTTCAAACCCCTTTTGCCACCGCTGTCGTCGCCATCAGCTCTTCTTTCTCGTTCCTCTCTATGTGAAAATTAGGGCACACGATTCTTGCTGTTCCTGTTGCTGCCAGGAACACACCTAAGAGCGTCGAGACTGTGCCTCTTGAGTTGCTTGAGATACCACTACAGTCCAATGAAGAGCAGGCTGTCTAATTTCCGGTTTGTTTTGACCTTTTTTTTCATTTTGTGATATTTGATACTGTGGATTTTATGCATTTTCTGTATCTGAATGGTAAGTTTCAAATTTCATCTTGCTTTATGTATTTTGAGGTCTATTGTTGAATTTGGATTGGAGTGGTCTTCCATATTGCACCTTGAAGATAGAATAGAGAATGACTGGAAGAGCTATTTTGTAATGCACTAAAAGTGTTCGATACTTTGTGTGAATGGTATTGTTATCAAAATGTCCGGTTTCCTGTAGTTTCACATTGATATACTTCAAATTTTTCACTGCAGTTTGTTCTTTCACATTGAGTAAACGAGTTTGGTTTTTCTTTTGTAGGCTAATGATGGTCCAAATCTGAAGATATATAGCTTGGTGCTTTGAACTAATGTACATGTATGAACTGACCTAGAAGCAACGTGAGAAGCAATGTTGTCTGCTGATGTTTTGTTGCGAATTTGCAGTGTGAAAGTTTGATGATGTTTGAGTTGTCGGAATGGGTAATCAGCGATTGTGATTAGGCGATTTGGCAACCTGAAGTCGAATTTGGCAGCTGAAATAGTTTGTTGGTGAGGCAATTAGAGGATGGAGGCTGGTGGTTTAGAAGTATGTGTGGTGCATCATTTTACGTCGTTTCAAAGAAGGTCGATCCCCGCCGGGACTGCGGTGCCCCGGACGCCCGCCGGCGCTGCGCCCGGACCCGCTTCTCGGCTCGCCTTCGGCTCGGCACTCGGCTCACCTTCGGCTCGGCATATATTTGTCAGTGTCGGTGTCTGTATAAATTGAAACTGCATATGTAATGAGTGAACTGGGTGATGTAGTGAGGAATATCTGTATATGTGAATATCGGTGTTATATATCATTGAATTGTAAAATAGTGGAGTCAGGAATTTGTACTATTTCAAATGTTGAAATAAAATATTTATTTAAATAAATTACTGTTTAAATATCAAATTCTGTGCAATAGCATTTTATTAAATAAATATTTATTTTTATTAAAAAAATCAAATATGCTCTACATTGTGTGGCCCACAAATTCAAAAAGTTGATATCTATAGCAACATTTTGGAATGTTGCTACAGATACCTATGGGTGTTGCCATAGACCCAAATAGGGTTCTATTGCAACAAAATTACTTATGTTGCCTTAGATAGTCAAAATGTTGCCTTTGAGGTCTAAGGCAACGGCAAAAATTGCATCACCCTAAAAGTGTTGCCATAGACCTATGGCAACATTTTTCGGGCCTGAGCCAACATTTTTTTTGTGTTGCAGTAGGCCATTTATGGCGTAGTGATACGAGACTTTGTTTTCATATGCGATCTCTCTTATTATCATTGAATGACTAAATTCATCAATTTAGTTTTGAGAGACTAGGATCGATAAGTGTTTTACTTACCAAAAACCACTTCAAGACGGAGATACGTGTTCTCTCTCTTGGAAGTCGATCTATTCGAGATGCTATAACCTATGTGTGGTTTTGAGTTTTGTTCGAGATATGAGAATTCTTTTAGGGATTCATGTTCTACTTGAGTAATGAAGACACATATGGAAGATGCCGAACGTGACCTCGACATAGGAAATAGCTAAAGACAGAGTATGATGCACAATTTTGTGTTTTTGCAGTCCTACGATAGAGTATTGTCAACTCCATATCTAGAGTATGTTTACTGATGTTGCTCGCAGGAGTTGATGGTATTTGTACCACGTGGTTCATGTTTATGTTCAGGCATGGACCTTTGTGTTTACCTTATGGTATATTTTATCTAGAGATATACGACACTCGAAAGGTGGTTTCTGATCTTTGTGCATAGAGTACGGATTCAGCTTCTCTGAAGAAATCTTTGTGGAAAATCCATTATGCAAATGTTCTTTATTAGATTTGATTGTACCTCTAATATGTTGTCGAATATAATCGATGCAACCATTCTGACTATGTTATAATATTTATATTCTACACGGTAGACATTATCTAATATATCACCTTATGTTCTTATTAAATGAGTGGTTCTTTTAAGGGGATAACTGTTATGGCATTCCATGCGGTCTCAAAAGTAGTGTCATATGTTGATTATATATATCTTGAGTTTCTCATCTCAGACTTATGTCTGACACTTGGTTTTTGTTTCCTTAAATTCCTCGTGTACTCTTTCGAGTAGTATGAGAAAGTCAGGTTTTTGTTGATGTTCATTAGAGCTCGAGTAGAAGAGCTGATGTTTCACCTACCGTAGTATTCCTATTTCCATTGCATTACTATTTGATGTATCATCATTTGTGAGGACAAGCCGTTATAACCATTCAGACTGATGATAGTACTTAGGTTTTAGTAGCTCCAAAATTTCTGTACCGGAATAACCCTTTGTACTATTCCTTTAATATTATATATTACCATTCCGCTAGTGAGATTCTGATGTTGTGTTCTCTTCTTTCTTATTTGTTTCTTTTTCTTATTATATCTCATCCTAACAATCCATCCTTCCGGCACTGGGGTGCGCGGCACGTAAATACCGTAGATGTATTATTGTTCACATTCGAAGGTCGTAAAGGCGAATCATTGCATTTTTATTAGGGATTAAACTACATAGATATGCGTAATAAATCGTAATAGAATGGATATAAAATAGGAAAAACTAATTAAATTTGGAAGAGAAATAAAACAACTATTGCACTTGTATATTTAATAAACGTAATTTAATGTGAAATTTCACACTTGAAATTGATAAACTATAAAAATTTCAACTTGATTTCTTTTGACTTCTTTTAAAATCCAAATATAACTAAGGCGCCATCTACAGTTTTTTAAGATGCTAAATATAAATGATTTTACTTTCAACCTTCTTTATTTTCATTGCTAATCATCAATAATTAGATTATGCATATTTGTAAATTAAAAGATCCAAAGTTAAGCCTGCAAATTACGAAAGAAAAGGTAAATGGTTTAGTAAAGTTAAGAATATTCTTTGAAAAATAACAATCAATAATTGAAATCACTTTAAAAAAATTAATTACACATCAAAAATCAGGATCTCAACCTAATTTATAAAAATAAAAAATAAAAGTGCATTGTAAAAGGTAATCCTTTCTTATTTATATGTAAAAGGAATAAGAAAATAAACTCTAAATATGTTGAACTTATTGATTTTTAAATATTGTACAAATGTATCTTCCGAGATAATAAATGCAATTTCAACAAAAATTAAAGATATAGGATGACTCGATGCAAATTTTTAATAGTTATAGAATATAAAAAATTAAATTAAACTATAGATAGCAAAAACCTACTGAAGTTTGGGGAAAAGACAGTTGAATATCATCAAAGTTTAAACCTTACCATCATATTATGCGACCTTCAATTGATTAAATAGTGAAATTGAGTTTGTGATATGATTTTGAGTCCCTGTCAAGCCTGAGATTAAAGAGGAGCTAAAACGAAAAAAAACAATGAACAAATATTTTATTCTCGATGAGAAAGAAGAAACTTATAGTTAGGTTTGAAATTTATGGTAAAATAAAATAGAATTTAACATAGTGAGTAAATTTAACAAAAGGGGAAATCGAAGGGACATGGTATTACACCTTAATATATTAAAGTTTGTTAAATATGAAGAATTAGAGGGTTAAATGTGAAAATATACACATGAATCAAGGAGAATTAGGAGCGATCCATCTTTTATGTATATTCAAAATTTTAACTACACATCAAAATCATGGTCTCAACTTAATTTATAAAAAGAATAACTACGCATTGTAAAAAGTAATCCTTGCTTATTTATAGGTAAATGGAATAAGAAAATAAAATCTTGATATGTTGAACCTTTCAATTCTTAAATATTGTATAGATGTATCTTTCGAGATAATAAATACAATTTCAATAAAAACTAAATGTCTAAGATGATTTAAAGCAAAATTTTAATAGCTATAGAATATAAAAAATTGAATTAAAATATAGTTAGCAAAAATATAGTGAATTTAAAGGGAAATAGAGTTGAATATCATCAAAGTTTGAATCTTACCACCATATTATGTGACCTTTTGTAGATTAAATAGTACAATTGAATTTGTGATATGATTTGAGTCATTATCAAGCCTGAGATTGAAGAGGAGCTAAAAAGAAAGAATAGAAAGAGGGAACAAATATTATACTCTTGATGAGAAAGAAGAAACTTCTAGTTAGGTTTGAAATTATTAGTAAAATAAAATAGAATTTAACATAATGAGTTAATTTAATAAAAGGGGAAGTCAACATAGTGTTACACGTGAATATATTAAAGCTTATTAAATGTGAAGAATCATAGGGGTAAATGTGAAAATACGCACATGAATCAATGAGAATTAAGTATTTTAATTCTAACATTATGAGAAAAAGGAAAAATGTAGGAAAGGTCCATCTTTTATACATATAGTATAAGATAAGATGAATATATTTAAGCTTGATAAATGTGAAGAATTAGATGGTTAAATGTGAAAATATACAGATGAATGAAGTAGAATTAATGATTTAATTCTAAAATTATGAGAAAAAAAGGAAAACAAAACTAGGCGACCCGAAATTTCACTGCTTTGATTTGTGAATATTTAATTAATTTTAAGTATTCAATATATATGCTTTATAATGAAAATAAAACCATCAATAATGGTGAAATAGTTTTTAAAATTTGTTTATAAAAATATATAGTTCGATGAAAAATAGAAAATGTGACCGGAAACTGTTTTCCGAATTTTCGACGTTTCATCGTATAAAGTTGTTTGTAATTTTGTGTACACTTATGTATATATATGCACACATATACTAAGTATATAATGTGGGATTTATATTATATATTAAGGTTAACAAACTTAATTAAGTTAAGATAATCATCGATGTGACACATTGGCAACTAAAATATCAAAAGTCATGTCATTAGAGACAAGAAATGACTTAATGGCAACCTCAAGTACTTATGCATGTAGTGTTAAGAGCATACATGGATGCATGCATGGGTGAGGTGGCATGCAATGAGAGGAGGGTAAAGTACAAGGGTTTTTGGTAATCTCACTTGTTTACTTATTATAAAAACTATTTTTTTTCCAAATTCTTTTTCCATTTTCTCATTTTCTCTCTTCCATTTTCTAATTTCATAAGCTCTAAGGTAATTTTAATGGCTTCCCTTACA
This sequence comes from Allium fistulosum, assembly GCA_030737815.1. Taxonomy (NCBI): domain Eukaryota; kingdom Viridiplantae; phylum Streptophyta; class Magnoliopsida; order Asparagales; family Amaryllidaceae; genus Allium; species Allium fistulosum. Next base: position 1,533,024,237 of record CM060903.1, on the reverse strand, counting down.
TGTTCTAAGTTATAAAAATCTTTCTTTTCCATTTAAAATCTTAGTAGAAACTTGTTTAAAACTCCTCTTTTCAATTTTAAAATTCCTTCATTTTTACCCTATTTCATTCGACCATAACTTGCTCCATGCTTCACCAAATTAAGATTTTTTTTAAAGCATATTAAATTTCAGTAGCTAAAATTCTCTTTTAGATCACTTCTTCAAATTTTGAGCATAGATAGGCCGAAATTCCATTTTTTTGCAAAGTGTTTTCGGACTCAGAAATTCAAGTCCGAAAATACCTCTTGTTGTTTCGGCCATAACTTCCTCCAAAATTATTCAAATTGTGTGATTCTTTTTCTAAAATGATAGAGGAAAGAATTATATAAAACTTTCCTTTGACCACTTTACCAAAATCCGAGAGCAAAAGGTCCAAAAGTAGACTAGAAGTTGACCTATTTTTTAGTAGAATTTGTAGTTTCCCAAGCTTCTCGAATTTCCTTTTCCAAAAGTAGGGTCAGTCCCGAATTCCTGCCTAAACTCAACCTTACTGTAATACAATATGAAACATCAAATCAAAAAAAAATTAACATCCCATCCATACTCATACATACTAGAATTATCCTCAATTCCCCAAATGCTATTCTTATTCTTCCAAGACTGAAGGTAATGGTGGACTCCAACATCCCAGATCAATCATCACTTCACCTTCTCCTACTTCATCACTGTCCAGTTCATCGTCGGCCTCATTGCCGTCTTTTTCCGGGATCTCTCCGATTACCTGGGGATGCCATGGCTGGTTCCATGGGACATGTCCCATGCCGACTGGTATTCCAGGAATGACTCCTCCTTATTCTAACTCCTCCAAGCCTTGCACGTTTTCCTCCAAAGGGTTCTCAAATTCTTCGACCCCCTCCTCTTCCTCTTCTGCTGTTTCTTCTTCATTGTTCCTTCCTATCCTGTTCCAGTTTATGTATGAGCTAGATGATCCCTCCTGCCTTATGACATGCTCCCCATCCATATCCCATATTACATTGCTACATTCGCTTGATATGATAGCATTATGGTCTTCCATCGGCTCTGATTCTTCCTCTATGGGTTCTATTTCCTCTTCCATGGGTTCTGATTCTTCTTCCATTGGTTCAATCTCTTATATTGGTTCCAAAATAGAGCTAGCGGGATCTGCTATCCAATTTCCCCCCGAAGCCTACCTGGGTTCATCGTTACTAGAAATCATAATTATTTCTAGAGCTGGGGGTGGTATAAGCATTCCGGCCATAGGATATCCATCTTCACCCCTCCGAGTGTATGCGGCATATTCTCCTTCGATCGAAAACCCACCATTGCTAGGCGGATATTCTAGTTGGTCCTCTTCGTCACTAGAGAGAATAATGAGGATATCCTTCTTGCCCCGATTCGGTCTAAAAGACTCCCTTTTGAAAGTGCTGCTATGGATCGTAATATGGAATATAATCTAAGTAATCTACTAGTGCGGAATATGAATATAAAAAGTAAACAGTAGAGTAAATGACACTAGAGATTTTTATCCTGGTTTGAACTGTCGTTCTACCTCCAGTCCCAGACTCCTTCTGGAATTTAACTATCAACCCTCTCTTAACACGAAGGAATAGGTATTACACCGCCTGAGCAACCAAACATGACTTCTACCACCTAGAAAACTGAATATGACTTCTACCGCCTGAGCAACCGAACAAGACTTCTACAGTACAGTAGGTTTTCATGACCGATTGTGCTCTGTAGATAGCACGGATAAGTCTTTAGAGTATACCCTTCCTATAATCTTCTCCTTTATGGTATATAGTGTAGTTCGTGAAGATTGGAAGTAATTTTAATCACAAATAAATTGTGCTTGAATGTGCGAGTGATTAGAATATGTTTATGAAGGCAAATGGCAGAATTTAGATAGCTAGAATTTTAGAATAGAATCAAAGAATTAAGTTGTTGAAAGCAACTGAATTCAAGGCTATATATAGAGTTTAAAAGATGTAATTGTTCATGAAAAGTTTCGGCCAAAAGATACGGAAACTACTCTTGAATCAAGGGTTGTTACTGTTCGTTAAAAAGTAATGACCATTTAGAAAAATAACCGTTATGAATATTCAGTCGACCGAGGAAAGAAATTCAGTCTTCGTAATATTTAAATATTTCGAATTTTAAATTTTATTTTTCAAAGACACTTGGTTCAGTCGACTGAATGGGGTGGTTCAGTTGACTGAACCTTCAAACATACTTGTGCATCTATGCATGATTAGTCGACTGACAACACCTATTCAGTCGACTTACACTGGTGTTTTCTTCCATATTCACTTCTTTTTGAAAGCTTTTTGTTTATAAACTTAATATAAACAATTTCAATTATGTGTATATGATTTGGAGTATAATTTAAACCATGTGTGCATGCATATACCACTTAGGAGAGATTATAACATTGATTAACTACTAAACTAGACTATAAACAAATAATTTATAAAATTTGAAACTTCTCTTTGAATTCTTGGTTTTCGATCTATCGTCGAGTAGAATAGTATCTTCTCCTGCAAATATGGTTGTTCATATAACATCTACTTATATAGTTGTCATGATCAAAACATCGAAATACAAGGTTCTAACGTTATCCCCCCTTTTGATGATGACAACTATGTAAGTTTAAAAAGTTATAAAAAAATTTGAAAGCAATTCAAATTCACCATGAATTAATGATCTACTGTTTAATATCTGCATTTTTCTTCCCCTTTGTCATCGACAAAAAGGAATAAGTATTGGACAATATGGTAAACAATGATAGTATGGATGAATATGAATAAGTAAAATAGGTAATAACTTGCATTTTAAACTAACAACAAATGAATTTGAATAACATATTACTTAAGAAACAGAAACAACATTGATTCAACATTAAACAACATAAACAACATAAACAACAAAACAATCGTAAACATACTAAACAAAGAAATTATATGCATAACAGAAGATAAAAAAGACTAAACTTCCTCGCTATCGGGTTCTTCCACTTCCTCTTCTTCTTCCTCGGATGTTGTCTAAGTGAAAGGAGGGGGGATTTTCGGCAATACTTATGGAAGTAGAGCCGGTGCAAGAAATTTTCTCCCAAATTTTATTTAAGAAGCCCTTGATGGAGTTGAGATTCTTATTGGTCCTGATGACGGTATTCTCGACGTTGACCAATCGTCGATTTAGCTTACTTTGATTCCATGAAAGAGTGAGTAGACCTTGCCTTGCAGAAAAGTCACCGTGAAGTTCTAGAATCTCGTCGTCTTCTTCTTCCTCGATTTGGCGGGAAGGTTGAGAGGAGGAGGAGCCGATATGTGTCTTATGGGGTTGCGGAATCCCTTGTGCGCGATTAGCCACCCATTGTTGGAAGCTAATGATTTGTTGAGGTGGGGGGCGTTTTGGCGAACCCATAAGACTTAACGTCTTAGTGTTTAACTCGCCAACCGTAACGAAATCGGCATCGTGGATGGTGGCACCGAAGTTCATGAGAACCCGCATAATGTAGGCTCTGTAGAAGAAGGTTTTGTAGCTCCTCTTGTGGTTGATGGTTAAAAATTCATCAAGAATTACTTTGGCCCAATTGACATGTTGAGGGGAGTAGATGGCATAGAGGGCTTGGTACTCCTTTTCGTAAACCTTCTCGTAGCTTCTGGTACGAGGTTGAATGGAGCGGATGAGAGCACGGTGAAGGATGTGTGCCTTTGGTCGCAAGCCGATGGATTTGAGAACGGACATATCATCGGAGAGAAATCGCTGAGAGACCTCATCATGGTTGTCCATGTCGACCTCAACGTCGTTGATGTTGACTCCTTCGAATGGACATCGAAGAATATGGCCGATCCGTTAAAGAGGTAGATAAATACGAATGCTGAAAACGAACATCCAAATGCAATCTTCCCTGTTTCTTGGATCTTGGTGATCCAAGTTCATATTGGCGAAGAAGAGTTTAATGAGGAGGGGGGTAGATTTTGACGTTATTGGCATCGAAACTAATCAAGCTTTCAAGACCGCTTGCTTCGGCAATTTCTTAAATGGTGTAAGCACTGAAGTCCGGGAATTTGACGAAGGAACCATCAAAGATTCGTGAGCTTCTCATGGAACTGAAACGGGTTATTGCAGTTTTATTATAAAGCCATGACCTAATTTGGCTCTCGGATGGTCCGATGGTTGATTGTCAAGCTCTTTTTGTTCTAGGTGCCATTTGTTTTGAGTTGATTTGAGGTAGAAAAAATTGAATTGAAGTATAATGGGGGCTAGGGTTTGCTTGTAGAAATGAGGTAGGGTTTTGAAATGAAGGAGATGAATATATAAGGTGTTGAAAATGTGGATTGGAAATTGTGCAATCTTATTTTTAAAAACAAGAAAATAATCATTCAGTCGATTGAAAAGTACAGGGCAGTCGATTGAATTACACAGGTTTTTTCCCATAATTTTTTGCCTGAAAATTACTAAATTCAGTCAACTTAATATATAGGACAAGTTGATTGAAATCTGGAATTTTTCAAGTGTTCAAGAATGTTTAGTCGACTGAAAATAAAATTCAGTCGACTATTGTGCAAGAAAATTTATCCCGCAATAAATAGCCTAGAAAATCCACATTTCAGTCGACTGAAAGTTTTGTGGCAGTCGACTGAATTTTATATAAAAAAGTTTATATAGTAGTTTCAGTCGACTGGTTTGGTCGATACAGTCGACTAAATCTGTGCTTTTCTTGACTATTAACCTATGTGCTTAAAGATTTTCTATTAAAAACTTAAATAATAAAATTTTGTAATTGTTAATTTATTATATAACAAAAACTTTATTTCACATATAAAACATACAAAACATACAAAATTTATTTCAAAACAATATATAAAAATTCCTAGTTTCTAGAGGAGTGTGAATCGTCAGAATATGGTTCAACCTTCGTTATTTCTTGTAATGGTTGGATTGGCGACCAAATATTACTGTGTTCCCAGGAGTTCGGTGACACCTGAGGATGTTGTGGACTTTGTTCCCAAGAATTCGGTGGAGCTTGAGAACGTTGTGGCAATGGTTGATGTATGCACTGTTTTGATGAAGACCCGCAAAACTTTTACGTGACTTGTTCTAGAAAACTTAAACGTTTAGCATTCACTTTCTATTCATAGTACAGTTCGCATTGCAGTTCCAGAGTCTCTCTTTGGTAGTGATGAATATCATCAATTTTCTCCTTCATGGATGGAGAACCAAAACGTAAATTACATTTAGTTCGTTTTTCTTAAGGAGTATATCTAGTATGATGTGTAGGAGATGGTGTAATTTTAACCGACGAGTGATTTCCCTTCTCCGACCTTTACTGCCTAACCGGAGAGCAGACAGCTAATGCAGAATATAAACATGTGTGGATTTGGTAGAATTCTTCGACGATTCAGAAGAAGGTGTGCTAAAAACAATGGATGATTGAATTGATGCTTCCTGCGAAGACATGTTGGTGTTTGTAGAAAGTAATATTAAAAAGAATTTAAGCTTAGAAAATGTATTTAGGGGAATGATGTGAAAAGGAATGAAATAGGAGCCTTCATATACAGATGTATACACTATTTCAGGTGAAATAAACCTAAGAAGGAGAAGAAGTGTACGTTTATGGCCAAACAATAATTTGAGGTAGAAAAAGGATGATAAATAAGAGTCATACAAATGATTTGAGGAAGATAGTAGTTGGTATAATAAGAAATACTATAGCATAATGGAAATACATATAACTACCTTACCAGCAACCTGAGTTCGAGTGCCAGCAACATCAATTTAAAAAAAATTCTTAAACAAAATAAAAAAAAATTATAAATCATGTAAAGATATAATACCCAATTCTCGATGTAAATTTATAAATATATTTTCATTTAAAGGTTTTGTAAATATGTCAGCTATCGGATTTTCTAAAGATATAAATCATAATGAAATATTCCCTTTTTCTATATTATCTCTGAGTAAATGATGTCTTATATCTATGTGTTTAGTTCTAGAATGATTTATTGGATTTTTTGATGAATTTATTGCACTTGTATTATCACAATAGATTGTTGAATTACAGAGATTTATTCCAAAATCTTGAAGTGTTTGTTGTATGTAGACTACTTGAGCGCATGCTAAAGCAGCAGAGAAATATTCTGCCTCACACGTCAAAAGTGAAACACAATTTTATTTCATGCTAAACCAAGATACTAAAGATCATCCAATAAAGTGACAAGTACCACTAGTACTCTTTCAATCCATTCGACATCCTCCAAAATTAGCATCACTATATGATACTAACTAAAAGGTCATTATTTTGGATAAAAGAAACCATAGTCTTTAGTCTTGCTTAAGTATCTCAAAATTCGCTTCACTGTCCGCAAATGTGATTCTTAGGGATTTGCTTGAAATCATGCACACAAGCAGACACTCATCATTATGTCTGGTCCACTAGCAGTTAAATACAGTAATGAACCAATCATACTACAATATAGTTTTTGGTCAACACTTTTGCCATTTTCATCTCTATCGAGATGTAATGTAGTACTCATAGGAGTTGGTTTAGCAGATGTATTTTCCATACCAATCGTTTTATGAGATTAATACAATATTTCTCTTGATTAATAAAAATTCCATTTTTTAATTATTTAATTTGTAAACCAAGAAAATATGAAAGTTCTCCCATATAGGACAATTCAAATTTGTTTGTCATAATTTATGAAAATTCTTGACATAATTTTTCGTTTGTGGAACCAAAAATAATGTCATCTACATAAATTTAAATTATTCAAATATCATTTTTATCTTGTTTTATAAATAAAGTTTGATCTACTTTACCAATTTTAAAACCAAAATTAATTAAACAACTTTTAAGATGGCCATACTAGGCACGTGGTGCCTGTTTTAAACCGTATAAAGCCTTTTTTTAATTTATAAACATGATCTGGATAATTTTCATGTGTGAACAAAGGAGGTTGTTCTACATATACATTTTCTTTTATAAAACCATTTAGGAAAGCACTTTTTACATCCATTTGATAAAGTTTAAAATTATTAAAACATGCATATGCTAATAAAATACGTATAGCTTCTAGACGAGCTATGAGTGCAAATGTTTCATCATAGTCTATTCCTTCTTCATGATTATAACCTTGAGCAACTAGCCTAGCTTTATTTCTAATAATATTTCCTTGCTCATCAGCTTTATTTTTATAAACCCATTTTGTTCTGATAACCGCTTGATTACTTGGACTAGGAACTAAGTCCCAAACGTCATTACATTCAAATTGATTTAATTCTTCTTGCATAGCTATAATTCAGTAATCATCAGTTGAAGCTTCTTTAGCATTTTTGGGTTTAATATTCGAAATAAATGTAAGAAATGCGGATTACGGATCTTAAGGCTAGTATAAACACTAGAGGGGGGGTGAATAGTGTTGTAACGACCCGATATTTTGGACCATTCGCATCCATTATAAGTGTATAGGTAGACACTCATGCCGGAGTTGAATTGCTCAAAATACCGCGTTGTAAATAAAATTTGGCAAAACTCAACATATACAGTAAATAAAATAATTACAGGTCACAGACACAGAGTAATATAACAATACTGCAGCGGAAACAAAGGATAGTAGTTCATGAAGCTACTATATATATATAACAGAGTTAAACAAGATACAACAGAAGTCTCGAATACCATAGATGTCTCAATACAATAATCAAATACAAGATCTGAATACATCACTGGAATCAACAGAATAACTGAAAGCAGGATCGATAGATTGCTGGATCTCCAAGCGAAGCTCCAACTCCAAAGGTGAGTCTCAAATGCTGTATCACTCAGTCTGACCCGAGCGTAAAGCAAAACACAAAATACTCGAGTCAGGATTAACATTCTTATATAAATAAATCCAACTCAAGTGAAATATCAACTGAAATACAAGTAACTTAAAGGATGTTTGGGATAACCATCCCCTGAGGATCCGTTAAACTATTTACTATGTAGTAATATATGCTATATACAGTAGTGTCTAAATAAGTAAAGTATAATCATATCGGAAAATAGCGTTAAGGGGATGGAGAACCTTAACGCGGTCGGATCTTAAAATCATAATCGTAGTAAAGCTCGATATGGTAGGTGACACGGCACAACTAGGCAATGCCAGGGTAGATATACCAATTACGCACACGGACTGATGGATACGCATAGCAGCCACTACCGTTCCACCTCGAACAACACTCCCAATCGGAGGATGGCCATCTAGTCAAATCACAAGTAAGAGTATAAATCGAAGAAATGCGTCCGAGAAGAGGTGCTACCTCACTGGTCCGAGATCGCTCCTGTTTTAGCCACCTTATGCCAACTCACGGGAGTTGGGTCCACGTAACATACCTTAAGAACGCCGCCACCATCCTACTTCATTCTGGAATCTCCACCGCGTACACGGTTGTCAAAGTGGTTTTCGGTATCGACAGAGAGTATGTCCATATCCGATCCCGGTCTCTTTGCCAACCAATCGTTATTATAACACCGTGGTCGTTTCAAAATAGTTTATACTTTAAACCAAAATCATTATCATTTCCAAAACCCAATTTAATACGATATCATTTCACTTCAAATATCCATTTTCAAAATCATATTACTTTCCAAAGTTATAATGCTTTCGAAATCATAGTCTGGAAATCACAGTATTTTGGCAATCATAACACTTTCCTTTTTAAACAGTTTAGATAATAAAATTTCGTTATAAAATAAATTAGTTTCCTCAAATTTCACAAATCGATTCAAATTAACTCGAATTCCAAAATTTTAATTTAATCAAATCTTAAATCATTAGTTTCAACTCGATTCAGCTTCTAAATAAACCATTTCAATTTATCGATTTCAAATACATATCTGAACCATAAAATAAGTCATTTCAATTTTAATATATTTCAAAGCTTTATATATTCATTATTTCAAAACTAAATTCGATAACTTTATATACATATCTGTTTGCGCCAAAAATGGTCACAAACCCCAAGTGTTGTGAAAGCACCAGCGTATGAATACAAATCAACAATATTCACACACAAATCTCAGATCTAAACAAGCAACAGACAGCAATCCAGAAATAATGAACAAAAACACGAGATTTATAGTGGTTCGGCTATCTCCGGCCTACGTCCACTCCAAAGTTTTTATCTTTTATTGATCGATGCTTGAAGATTACAATTTCCTATCACGTAGTACAACGGATTTTATGATTATAATCTGAATCTAAGGCAGCAATGGTGATCTGGAGTAAATCCGGCAGAGTCCGGGCGCTCTTTAGCTCTCAAAATTGTCCGACCCCTTTTCTGAATGACCTGGGGCTCTATTTATAGGTGTAGGAGGCTGATATTTTGCCTAAATTGAAGGGAGACCAGTTCTGGCACGTGAGGGGGCCCACACGCCCGCTTTCTGGAAATCCGGGCCCACTTTGGGATCGATTCGAAGCTATGTTCGAATCGATCAAGAAATTGTCCAATCAAGCTGAAATTTGGTGTGAACATTCTTCGACATGTGCTCAAGCTACTGTGAAAATTTCATAGCATTTGGACTTGTAGATCTCGAGTTATGATCGATTCGAGATCATGTTTCTGGTTGATAAGCTCCCTTCGAATCGATCTTCCTTCGAATCGATTAGGTCGAATCGATCATGGCACGCGCGCTTGTGGTGATGTGGCGCGCAATCTTCGAGTCGATCCTCCTTTTTCTCCGAGTTGAATGGGTCGACTCCATCTTTGTCGCCGCGTTGAACGTTTCTTCCCATGAGTTGCGCATACTTCACACTCTTAATCATGCTTCGTACCTCAGCTCGTATCCATTCTTCGTGTTCAGTTCGTATCCATTCGTTCATTTCCTTCGTATCGATCGATTCGAGCACGATCGATACGAACATTGTCCCTGAATCCTTCGAATCCATGCGATCACCCATCCTTCGTGTTCATGACTTCGTATCTACGAAGCCGGCTCCCAAGGTATCCTTCTCGTATGCCTTTGATTTTCTTCGAATCGATCCGTATGTGCGTGTTTCCCTGAATAGTGCATATCTCCAATTCGTACCCATCGATCCTAGGGGCATGCTTCGAATCGATCTCGTCGAATCGATCGATTCGAACATACCCTAACCCGATGGATTCGAACTCTCCTTGACCTCATCGATTCGAAGCATTATACTTCATTTCGATCGATTCGAACATGTTGTCCCAGAGCAAATGTCTGACTTCGTCTTCATCGATACGAACCATGTCGATATGAAGTGCAGTAAACTTCAACTGGTTCGAACCTTCATCGATTCGAACCAACATCCATCGATGCGAAGTACATCGATTCGAACCGTGCTCTGTGCATCGTAATTCATTCATATCTTATGCGTACGAACTCCGATCGTCCTGAAAATTGAAACATAGCCTCTCCTAACCTTGATTGTCATTCCCAATCAATTCTGCCTTGATCGGAGCTCGGCCAAATTTTGACGACATCCATTGCAGCCTTGTTTCCAATTGAACTCTAATCCTGATATCCATCATTCCTTGCCAATTTGTTGATATTCCAGCTTTGACCAAAAAGCGGGATAACATTTAAAGTGTTTGCGCCAAAAATGGTCACAAACCCCAAGTGTTGTGAAAGCACCAGCGTATGAATACAAATCAACAATATTCACACACAAATCTCAGATCTAAACAAGCAACAGACAGCAATCCAGAAATAATGAACAAAAACACGAGATTTATAGTGGTTCGGCTATCTCCGGCCTACGTCCACTCCAAAGTTTTTATCTTTTATTGATCGATGCTTGAAGATTACAATTTCCTATCACGTAGTACAACGGATTTTATGATTATAATCTGAATCTAAGGCAGCAATGGTGATCTGGAGTAAATCTGGCAGAGTCCGGGCGCTCTTTAGCTCTCAAAATTGTCCGACCCCTTTTCTGAATGACCTGGGGCTCTATTTATAGGTGTAGGAGGCTGATATTTTGCCTAAATTGAAGGGAGACCAGTTCTGGCACGTGAGGGGGCCCACACGCCCGCTTTCTGGAAATCCGGGCCCACTTTGGGATCGATTCGAAGCTATGTTCGAATCGATCAAGAAATTGTCCAATCAAGCTGAAATTTGGTGTGAACATTCTTCGACATGTGCTCAAGCTACTGTGAAAATTTCATAGCATTTGGACTTGTAGATCTCGAGTTATGATCGATTCGAGATCATGTTTCTGGTTGATAAGCTCCCTTCGAATCGATCTTCCTTCGAATCGATTAGGTCGAATCGATCATGGCACGCGCGCTTGTGGTGATGTGGCGCGCAATCTTCGAGTCAATCCTCCTTTTTCTCCGAGTTGAATGGGTCGACTCCATCTTTGTCGCCGCGTTGAACGTTTCTTCCCATGAGTTGCGCATACTTCACACTCTTAATCATGCTTCGTACCTCAGCTCGTATCCATTCTTCGTGTTCAGTTCGTATCCATTCGTTCATTTCCTTCGTATCGATCGATTCGAGCACGATCGATACGAACATTGTCCCTGAATCCTTCGAATCCATGCGATCACCCATCCTTCGTGTTCATGACTTCGTATCTACGAAGCCGGCTCCCAAGGTATCCTTCTCGTATGCCTTTGATTTTCTTCGAATCGATCCGTATGTGCGTGTTTCCCTGAATAGTGCATATCTCCAATTCGTACCCATCGATCCTAGGGGCATGCTTCGAATCGATCTCGTCGAATCGATCGATTCGAACATACCCTAACCCGATGGATTCGAACTCTCCTTGACCTCATCGATTCGAAGCATTATACTTCATTTCGATCGATTCGAACATGTTGTCCCAGAGCAAATGTCTGACTTCGTCTTCATCGATACGAACCATGTCGATATGAAGTGCAGTAAACTTCAACTGGTTCGAACCTTCATCGATTCGAACCAACATCCATCGATGCGAAGTACATCGATTCGAACCGTGCTCTGTGCATCGTAATTCATTCATATCTTGTGCGTACGAACTCCGATCGTCCTGAAAATTGAAACATAGCCTCTCCTAACCTTGATTGTCATTCCCAATCAATTCTGCCTTGATCGGAGCTCGGCCAAATTTTGACGACATCCATTGCAGCCTTGTTTCCAATTGAACTCTAATCCTGATATCCATCATTCCTTGCCAATTTGTTGATATTCCAGCTTTGACCAAAAAGCGGGATAACATTTGCCCCCCAAAACATGCCTTGTGATAAGGAGGCGTGTTTTGAATAGTTTCCAAATCCAATGTCCAAAGTCCGTAGCCAATTCCATGTCCATCCGTACTCGAAGACTGAGTTATTAACCCATCCTTATCCAACAACCGAATCCAAGACCTCTCCGGGTCGATATCCAAATCCATAACCTCTCTGGGCTTTCGCCGAGCGCAATCCACACCTGACGATCATGGTCCAGTGTCCCTGGACGTTGAGCTAACCTCTCCGGGTTCTTGCCAAGCGCAATCCACACCTGACGACCGTGGTCCAGTGTCCCTGGACGTAAGTAATGCCATAGCTTAAGTCCTAAGCCAAATCCTGGTCACTCCGGACCCTTGTTGAGCATAGTCCATACTCAACGACCTGAAAATGATAATTGATAATACAAGGCCTAAGTCCTAGGCCGAATCCTGGTCTCTCCGGACCCTTGTCGAGCATAGTCCATACTCGACGACCTGAAACAATAATCGATAATAGGGGGGGCTAAGTCCTAGGCTGAATCCTGGTCACTCCGGACCCTTGCCGAGCATAGTTCATACTCGACGACCTGAGTGAGTCACTTTACCGCGTTCGGGCAGAACGACTCACCCCTTGCCAGGCATAATCCATACCTGACGACCGTTCATCAAAAACCAAAAAGAATCCAATCAAGATCCAATCCAAAATCCAAATCAAATCGGAAAACCAGAAATCCATATCAAAAATCGAAACCATCATCCAAAACGGAGAACAATCATCCGAATGAATGCCTAAACCAGAAAAACAAGCAAAATCAGGAGTTCAATCCAAACTCCAAAAACCAAACCAGAAAACCAAGTATCCAATCCAAAAACAAAAGATAGATTTCGCAAACCATGGCTTTGCGGTTTATCACCATTCAGAGCATGCCTAGGGGCTATCTCCGTCCCCATACATGTGTAAATGACTTGGTTGCTCGCCAATGGTTTGTTACTTATTTCATATTATCCTGGTCAATGGATGACCAATCTACCATCATTCCTGGGCCTCGCACCATCATGGCTCGAGGTAGGCGGTGGTTGCTCCTGCTCCACCGCTGCATTCCGTACTCCAACATACTGCCTCAACTGTCCATTCCTCACATGCTCCTCAATTATGTCCTTTAAATGCCTGCAGCTGTTGGTATCATGCCCGTCCAAATCGTGGAAGAGACAATGCTTTCCTGATGCCCTCTCCCGCTCGGACGGTTCTCTCCTAGCCGGCCTCCGGTAAGGAAGGCGATTCCGAGTTTCCATGTATATCCGCTCCTGCGTCTCGTTTAATTCTGTGTATGTGGAAAACTTTGGATCCTTCCATTGCTTCCTAGTTTTTCCTGAATCGTCATCCAGCTTCCTTTTTCCTTTATCTTTATCCGAGCTTCCATTGGATGGTCCTCCACCCCTAGTCACATTCACCTCCTTTAACTTTAAGTCCATACATGCATCTTCTTGCCGAAGGAACCTTTCAGCTTCATGGAAGAATTCCCCGAGATCCAGTGGTGGGTCTCGTACTAAAGATACCTTAAAATCAGAATCCTCTTTGACTCCCGACACTACTGCTGTTATCCCGCTTTTTGGTCAAAGCTGGAATATCAACAAATTGGCAAGGAATGATGGATATCAGGATTAGAGTTCAATTGGAAACAAGGCTGCAATGGATGTCGTCAAAATTTGGCCGAGCTCCGATCAAGGCAGAATTGATTGGGAATGACAATCAAGGTTAGGAGAGGCTATGTTTCAATTTTCAGGACGATCGGAGTTCGTACGCACAAGATATGAATGAATTACGATGCACAGAGCACGGTTCGAATCGATGTACTTCGCATCGATGGATGTTGGTTCGAATCGATGAAGGTTCGAACCAGTTGAAGTTTACTGCACTTCATATCGACATGGTTCGTATCGATGAAGACGAAGTCAGACATTTGCTCTGGGACAACATGTTCGAATCGATCGAAATGAAGTATAATGCTTCGAATCGATGAGGTCAAGGAGAGTTCGAATCCATCGGGTTAGGGTATGTTCGAATCGATCGATTCGACGAGATCGATTCGAAGCATGCCCCTAGGATCGATGGGTATGAATTGGAGATATGCACTATTCAGGGAAACACGCACATACGGATCGATTCGAAGAAAATCAAAGGCATACGAGAAGGATACCTTGGGAGCCGGCTTCGTAGATACGAAGTCATGAACACGAAGGATGGGTGATCGCATGGATTCGAAGGATTCAGGGACAATGTTCATATCGATCGAGCTCGAATCGATCGATACGAAGGAAATGAACGAATGGATACGAACTGAACACGAAGAATGGATACGAGCTGAGGTACGAAGCATGATTAAGAGTGTGAAGTATGCGCAACTCATGGGAAGAAACGTTCAACGCGGCGACAAAGATGGAGTCGACCCATTCAACTCGGAGAAAAAGGAGGATCGACTCGAAGATTGCGCGCCACATCACCACAAGCGCGCGTGCCATGATCGATTCGACCTAATCGATTCGAAGGAAGATCGATTCGAAGGGAGCTTATCAACCAGAAACATGATCTCGAATCGATCATAACTCGAGATCTACAAGTCCAAATGCTATGAAATTTTCACAGTAGCTTGAGCACATGTCGAAGAATGTTCACACCAAATTTCAGCTTGATTGGACAATTTCTTGATCGATTCGAACATAGCTTCGAATCGATCCCAAAGTGGGCCCGGATTTCCAGAAAGCGGGCGTGTGGGCCCCCTCACGTGCCAGAACTGGTCTCCCTTCAATTTAGGTAAAATATCAGCCTCCTACACCTATAAATAGAGCCCCAGGTCATTCAGAAAAGGGGTCGAACAATTTAGAGAGCTAAAGAGCGCCCGGACTCTGCCGGATTTACTCCAGATCACCATTGCTGCCTTAGATTCAGATTATAATCATAAAATCCGTTGTACTACGTGATAGGAAATTGTAATCTTCAAGCATCGATCAATAAAAGATAAAAACTTTGGAGTGGACGTAGGCCGGAGATAGCCGAACCACTATAAATCTCGTGTTTTTGTTCATTATTTCTGGATTGCTGTCTGTTGCTTGTTTAGATCTGAGATTTGTGTGTGAATATTGTTGATTTGTATTCATACGCTGGTGCTTTCACAACACTTGGGGTTTGTGACCATTTTTGGCGCAAACACTTTGGTGCTTTCACTGAGAAGGACTAGCACCCGCTACATCGGATTGAAATTTAGATTTGAAAGACAATGACTCGACAAACAAGTAGAAGGCAAAGAGCTGAGAGAAGCCAACAGGGAGGAAGTCAAGAGGCATCCTCTGGTGCTGGAGAAGGACAAGCTTCGATCTACATTACTAGAGACGAAATGGAAGCTATGGCGAATTCATTACATGAGAGGTTGCTGAAGAGTCAACAGGATATGATGCAGACTTTCTTCGAGCAGATGAGAGCTGCAGGAACACAGAACCTTGGACCAACTATAGCGACTGCAAATGTGGAACAAGGAACTAGGGTTGCAGAACCCAATGGAGGACAGAATACAGAACCGGAAGGTAATCAACAATGGCTTGGGGGCAGGCCCACAGGATCCCATGCAGAAGGACCTTTGGAAGGAGTTCAACAGGCTAGAGCCAACGTTGCGGCTAATGAGCCACATGAAGAATATGTGCCGGAATTCCCTCGGGAGCATGGGGGGCAACACCTAACAGGCAATGCTGGATTAATGGAAATCATTAGGAAGACTATGCGTGGAGGTTCGACCAATAGAGACTTGGAAGGAGTGAACAGGAGTCCGTTCGCTCGGGAAATCAGGATGGCTCAGAATCCACCTAAGTTCAAGCTACCTAGCGTGGAAGTATATAATGGAAAGGCTGACCCGACTGATCACTTGATGAGATACACTAGACACATGGAAGTGCTGGGGGCATCGGAGGAAGTGATGGCCAGATGTTTCCCTTTATACTTGACAGACCTAGCGGCAATGTGGTTTAGGCAGCTGGAGGAAGGATCTATCAGGAATTGGAGGGAATTAGTGGACAGGTTTTTGGGACAGTTTCGGGTTCATATCAAAAGACCTAAGAACGTGATGACGTTAACATCGATAAGGCAGAGAACGGATGAATCGCTTAGAGCATTTTTAACTCGATTTAATGCGGCGGTTTCTTCGGTGGATCGGCCAGATCCATCGATGGTTTTGATGGCAGTAGTGTCGGGAGTCAAAGAGGATTCTGATTTTAAGGTATCTTTAGTACGAGACCCACCACTGGATCTCGGGGAATTCTTCCATGAAGCTGAAAGGTTCCTTCGGCAAGAAGATGCATGTATGGACTTAAAGTTAAAGGAGGTGAATGTGACTGGGGGTGGAGGACCATCCAATGGAAGCTCGGATAAAGATAAAGGAAAAAGGAAGCTGGATGACGATTCAGGAAAAACCAGGAAGCAATGGAAGGATCCAAAGTTTTCCACATACACAGAATTAAACGAGACGCAGGAGCGGATATACATGGAAACTCGGAATCGCCTTCCTTACCGGAGGCCGGCTAGGAGAGAACCGTCCGAGCGGGAGAGGGCATCAGGAAAGCATTGTATCTTCCACAATTTGGACGGGCATGATACCAACAGCTGCAGGCATTTAAAGGACATAATTGAGGAGCATGTGAGGAATGGACAGTTGAGGCAGTATGTTGGAGTACGGAATGCAGCGGTGGAGCAGGAGCAACCACCGCCTACCTCGAGCCATGATGGTGCGAGGCCCAGGAATGATGGTAGATTGGTCATCCATTGACCAGGATAATATGAAATAAGTAACAAACCATTGGCGAGCAACCAAGTCATTTACACATGTATGGGGACGGAGATAGCCCCTAGGCATGCTCTGAATGGTGATAAACCGCAAAGCCATGGTTTGCGAAATCTATCTTTTGTTTTTGGATTGGATACTTGGTTTTTTGGTTTGGTTTTTGGAGTTTGGATTGAACTCCTGATTTTGCTTGTTTTTCTGGTTTAGGCATTCATTCGGATGATTGTTCTCCGTTTTGGATGATGGTTTCGATTTTTGATATGGATTTCTGGTTTTCCGATTTGATTTGGATTTTGGATTGGATCTTGATTGGATTCTTTTTGGTTTTTGATGAACGGTCATCAGGTATGGATTATGCCTGGCAAGGGGTGAGTCGTTCTGCCCGAACGCGGTAAAGTGACTCACTCAGGTCGTCGAGTATGAACTATGCTCGGCAAGGGTCCGGAGTGACCAGGATTCAGCCTAGGACTTAGCCCCCCCTATTATCGATTATTGTTTCAGGTCGTCGAGTATGGACTATGCTCGACAAGGGTCCGGAGAGACCAGGATTCGACCTAGGACTTAGGCCTTGTATTATCAATTATCATTTTCAGGTCGTTGAGTATGGACTATGCTCAACAAGGGTCCGGAGTGACCAGGATTTGGCTTAGGACTTAAGCTATGGCATTACTTACGTCCAGGGACACTGGACCACGGTCGTCAGGTGTGGATTGCGCTTGGCAAGAACCCGGAGAGGTTAGCTCAACGTCCAGGGACACTGGACCACGGTCGTCAGGTGTGGATTGCGCTCGGCGAAAGCCCAGAGAGGTTACGGATTTGGATATCGACCCGGAGAGGTCTTGGATTCGGTTGTTGGATAAGGATGGATTAATAACTCAGTCTTCGAGTACGGATGGACATGGAATTGGCTACGGACTTTGGACATTGGATTTGGAAACTATTCAAAACACGCCTCCTTATCACAAGGCATGTTTTGGGGGGCAAATGTTATCCCGCTTTTTGGTCAAAGCTGGAATATCAACAAATTGGCAAGGAATGATGGATATCAGGATTAGAGTTCAATTGGAAACAAGGCTGCAATGGATGTCGTCAAAATTTGGCCGAGCTCCGATCAAGGCAGAATTGATTGGGAATGACAATCAAGGTTAGGAGAGGCTATGTTTCAATTTTCAGGACGATCGGAGTTCGTACGCACAAGATATGAATGAATTACGATGCACAGAGCACGGTTCGAATCGATGTACTTCGCATCGATGGATGTTGGTTCGAATCGATGAAGGTTCGAACCAGTTGAAGTTTACTGCACTTCATATCGACATGGTTCGTATCGATGAAGACGAAGTCAGACATTTGCTCTGGGACAACATGTTCGAATCGATCGAAATGAAGTATAATGCTTCGAATCGATGAGGTCAAGGAGAGTTCGAATCCATCGGGTTAGGGTATGTTCGAATCGATCGATTCGACGAGATCGATTCGAAGCATGCCCCTAGGATCGATGGGTACGAATTGGAGATATGCACTATTCAGGGAAACACGCACATACGGATCGATTCGAAGAAAATCAAAGGCATACGAGAAGGATACCTTGGGAGCCGGCTTCGTAGATACGAAGTCATGAACACGAAGGATGGGTGATCGCATGGATTCGAAGGATTCAGGGACAATGTTCGTATCGATCGTGCTCGAATCGATCGATACGAAGGAAATGAACGAATCGATACGAACTGAACACGAAGAATGGATACGAGCTGAGGTACGAAGCATGATTAAGAGTGTGAAGTATGCGCAACTCATGGGAAGAAACGTTCAACGCGGCGACAAAGATGGAGTCGACCCATTCAACTCGGAGAAAAAGGAGGATCGACTCGAAGATTGCGCGCCACATCACCACAAGCGCGCGTGCCATGATCGATTCGACCTAATCGATTCGAAGGAAGATCGATTCGAAGGGAGCTTATCAACCAGAAACATGATCTCGAATCGATCATAACTCGAGATCTACAAGTCCAAATGCTATGAAATTTTCACAGTAGCTTGAGCACATGTCGAAGAATGTTCACACCAAATTTCAGCTTGATTGGACAATTTCTTGATCGATTCGAACATAGCTTCGAATCGATCCCAAAGTGGGCCCGGATTTCCAGAAAGCGGGCGTGTGGGCCCCCTCACGTGCCAGAACTGGTCTCCCTTCAATTTAGGCAAAATATCAGCCTCCTACACCTATAAATAGAGCCCCAGGTCATTCAGAAAAGGGGTCGGACAATTTTGAGAGCTAAAGAGCGCCCGGACTCTGCCAGATTTACTCCAGATCACCATTGCTGCCTTAGATTCAGATTATAATCATAAAATTCGTTGTACTACGTGATAGGAAATTGTAATCTTCAAGCATCGATCAATAAAAGTTAAAAACTTTGGAGTGGACGTAGGCCGGAGATAGCCGAACCACTATAAATCTCGTGTTTTTGTTCATTATTTCTGGATTGCTGTCTGTTGCTTGTTTAGATCTGAGATTTGTGTGTGAATATTGTTGATTTGTATTCATACGCTGGTGCTTTCACAACACTTGGGGTTTGTGACCATTTTTGGCGCAAACAACTGCCATCAAAACCATCGATGGATCTGGCCGATCCACCGAAGAAACCGCCGCATTAAATCGAGTTAAAAATGCTCTAAGCGATTCATCCGTTCTCTGCCTTATCGATGTTAACGTCATCACGTTCTTAGGTCTTTTGATATGAACCCGAAACTGTCCCAAAAACCTGTCCACTAATTCCCTCCAATTCCTGATAGATCCTTCCTCCAGCTGCCTAAACCACATTGCCGCTAGGTCTGTCAAGTATAAAGGGAAACATCTGGCCATCACTTCCTCCGATGCCCCCAGCACTTCCATGTGTCTAGTGTATCTCATCAAGTGATTAGTCGGGTCAGCCTTTCCATTATATACTTCCACGCTAGGTAGCTTGAACTTAGGTGGATTCTGAGCCATCCTGATTTCCCGAGCGAACGGACTCCTGTTCACTCCTTCCAAGTCTCTATTGGTCGAACCTCCACGCATAGTCTTCCTAATGATTTCCATTAATCCAGCATTGCCTGTTAGGTGTTGCCCCCCATGCTCCCGAGGGAATTCCGGCACATATTCTTCATGTGGCTCATTAGCCGCAACGTTGGCTCTAGCCTGTTGAACTCCTTCCAAAGGTCCTTCTGCATGGGATCCTGTGGGCCTGCCCCCAAGCCCTTGTTGATTACCTTCCGGTTCTGTATTCTGTCCTCCATTGGGTTCTGCAACCCTGGTTCCTTGTTCCACATTTGCAGTCGCTATAGTTGGTCCAAGGTTCTGTGTTCCTGCAGCTCTCATCTGCTCGAAGAAAGTCTGCATCATATCCTGTTGACTCTTCAGCAACCTCTCATGTAATGAATTCGCCATAGCTTCCATTTCGTCTCTAGTAATGTAGATCGAAGCTTGTCCTTCTCCAGCACCAGAGAATGCCTCTTGACTTCCTCCCTGTTGGCTTCTCTCAGCTCTTTGCCTTCTACTTGTTTGTCGAGTCATTGTCTTTCAAATCTAAATTTCAATCCGATGTAGCGGGTGCTAGTCCTTCTCAGTGAAAGCACCAAAGTGTTTGCGCCAAAAATGGTCACAAACCCCAAGTGTTGTGAAAGCACCAGCGTATGAATACAAATCAACAATATTCACACACAAATCTCAGATCTAAACAAGCAACAAACAGCAATCCAGAAATAATGAACAAAAACACGAGATTTATAGTGGTTCGGCTATCTCCGGCCTACGTCCACTCCAAAGTTTTTATCTTTTATTGATCGATGCTTGAAGATTACAATCTCCTATCACGTAGTACAACGGATTTTATGATTATAATCTGAATCTAAGGCAGCAATGGTGATCTGGAGTAAATCTGGCAGAGTCCGGGCGCTCTTTAGCTCTCAAAATTGTCCGACCCCTTTTCTGAATGACCTGGGGCTCTATTTATAGGTGTAGGAGGCTGATATTTTGCCTAAATTGAAGGGAGACCAGTTCTGGCACGTGAGGGGGCCCACACGCCCGCTTTCTGGAAATCCGGGCCCACTTTGGGATCGATTCGAAGCTATGTTCGAATCGATCAAGAAATTGTCCAATCAAGCTGAAATTTGGTGTGAACATTCTTCGACATGTGCTCAAGCTACTGTGAAAATTTCATAGCATTTGGACTTGTAGATCTCGAGTTATGATCGATTCGAGATCATGTTTCTGGTTGATAAGCTCCCTTCGAATCGATCTTCCTTCGAATCGATTAGGTCGAATCGATCATGGCACGCGCGCTTGTGGTGATGTGGCGCGCAATTTTCGAGTCGATCCTCCTTTTTCTCCGAGTTGAATGGGTCGACTCCATCTTTGTCGCCGCGTTGAACGTTTCTTCCCATGAGTTGCGCATACTTCACACTCTTAATCATGCTTCGTACCTCAGCTCGTATCCATTCTTCGTGTTCAGTTCGTATCCATTCGTTCATTTCCTTCGTATCGATCGATTCGAGCACGATCGATACAAACATTGTCCCTGAATCCTTCGAATCCATGCGATCACCCATCCTTCGTGTTCATGACTTCGTATCTACGAAGCCGGCTCCCAAGGTATCCTTCTCGTATGCCTTTGATTTTCTTCGAATCGATCCGTATGTGCGTGTTTCCCTGAATAGTGCATATCTCCAATTCGTACCCATCGATCCTAGGGGCATGCTTCGAATCGATCTCGTCGAATCGATCGATTCGAACATACCCTAACCCGATGGATTCGAACTCTCCTTGACCTCATCGATTCGAAGCATTATACTTCATTTCGATCGATTCGAACATGTTGTCCCAGAGCAAATGTCTGACTTCGTCTTCATCGATACGAACCATGTCGATATGAAGTGCAGTAAACTTCAACTGGTTCGAACCTTCATCGATTCGAACCAACATCCATCGATGCGAAGTACATCGATTCGAACCGTGCTCTGTGCATCGTAATTCATTCATATCTTGTGCGTACGAACTCCGATCGTCCTGAAAATTGAAACATAGCCTCTCCTAACCTTGATTGTCATTCCCAATCAATTCTGCCTTGATCGGAGCTCGGCCAAATTTTGACGACATCCATTGCAGCCTTGTTTCCAATTGAACTCTAATCCTGATATCCATCATTCCTTGCCAATTTGTTGATATTCCAGCTTTGACCAAAAAGCGGGATAACAATATCAGATTCCCCTTTACAATTATTTAGTTTTGAAATATTAACTTAATCATTTCCATAACATTTAAATTCAATTTCAATTTACAATTTAAATAAACAAAATATCTCATTCAAATATTTATACGTTTGAAATATCCATTTAAGTCACCTTTTCAAATTCCAAGTTGTAAATCACTTCTTTAAATTTCAAATTCAATACATTCAAATCAAACTTATTTAAGTATAATTCTTAAATAAATACAATTTCAATCAAATTTCTAATCATTATAAATTCTATATTGAAAATACATATATTAAATAAATACTCAAACATATTATTTATCAATTTTATTAAATCAACTTTTAATAAATCTTTAAAATCAATATTTAATAAAACCATATATCTCTTTTCAAACCAAAGAAATCATTTTCAAAAATATATATCTATAGACCAACGGTGTCTGTATATAATTTTCTATCCTATGGTCAAGTGATACGGATTTTTATCATTTCAATCCGCAATTTAAAACATCTTTGAGTGTATATCCTTTCAACCCGAAATCCCAAATTCAATTCATTGAAAATCGCTTGGGTTTATCATTTCAACCCATAACGATTTTCTCCTATTCTATAGATCGTTCGGGTATGTATCATTTCAACCCATAGTGATTCTATACTAACAGGGAACTTGCAGAGTGATAACAGATATGATAATAAAATAACAACAGAAACAGGCATATATCAACAATATAAATAACAGATAATGGTGTCAGATGTCACAGGTGAAAAGATACAGATAATGACATATATAACAATGTAAATAACTAACATCAGCATATTTCAATTGATATTTCAATTAAAATCAAATTTAATAAATATAAGAATATTAATCGTGAGTGATTGCTCACCTTTCGAGGTTAGAGATGAACGAAAATGAGATGAGTTACGAATCCAAGCACGAGGTCCAAATCAAATCAAGATTGGCATGGATTTTGGCGATAGAGCTGATAAATAGGAATGGATGAAATCGAATCAAAACAGAATTGAATCAACACATTTTAAACATAACGGTTTAACATAAACGGAAACAAAATAAATATTATATCCATATAAATCTTTCTAAAAATCAAAGTAAAGTTTTAACTAATAATATATATTCAATATTTTATTACAACCAAAAATCTGTTTAAAATAACATATATGTGTATCAAAACCGAAATATATATGTATATATCTCTCTCATAAAATAAAACATTTTGAATATCATAAATATACTCCATATATATATATGGACAGCACTGTAAACTAATATATATACATATAAGACCAAACTCTAAGATATAAACAAGTTTAATATATATACACACGTTATATTGTTTCACAGAAAAACCCAAGACATGTAATTTTACATAAACAGACTCTATATAAGACAAATATACTTTCAAATTAAAATTTTAAAAGTGTATATATTTTACAGTATTTACAAATCTATATTAAAGTGATGTCTTAAGTTTAAGTAAGTACCATAGTATACTATCACTATACCCATAAACATGCTATATATTAAATCTGAACACATAAAATATCTCATATAAATATATACATAAATATATATATATATAGTAGTTACCCAAATTATGTATATACTGACCCACCCTAAACTTTCCTTCTAGCAATGCAAAAACAGAAAGCAAAACAAATATAGGTCTCTACTCAAGCTTACAGTATACATAAAATATTCAAACCCAATAACTTACATAATGATAATACATATAAACTTACATAATGATAATACGTATAAACTTACTGACTCATATAACAGTACCTATACCAAAGAGTATTTGTAAAAAAAACTGGCAATATAATAAAATTTAATATACTGTATATAACTTTATATATATATTAACATCTATAAACCCCGGAACAAATAAAGTTATACATATATGCACCGGTCAAAAATTTAATATATATAATACTTTTATAACTCTATATACTTAATATACATATACTATATAAACTGTAAAGATGCATTAGATCTATACATATATAATAGTTTTAAATCAAAATTATATATATAAACTAATAACAACTAAAATTAAACTTGCATATATAAAATAAAATAAAATACCTATACCCAATTCAAAGCAAAAGGAAGAAGGATGAGAGCAGATGTGTTGCTGCTGGGTTGCATGCGACCATGCTTGGGGTCAGGCTCGCTGGAGATGAGGTCGCGTGGTGAAGAAGGCGGGCTGGTGGTGAAGGCCTGACTGCGAGCTACCATTGATGGCTCAGGTAGGGGAACTAGAAAGAATAGATGGCGATCAGCATGCCTAGAATTGGTTGATGGTGGTTTGGGCACGGATGAAGGGAGGGAGATCAGTGTGGGGTGGCGACAGTCAGGGGAGGTGCGTGGCACGGCTGGAGGAGGTGGGATGATCGGCGGCACACTGGGTTCGGCAGGGATGGGCGAGGAAAACTGGCGGTAGCGTGGGAGGCTACGAGTTGCCGAGGTCAGGGAGATGAGAGGGCGGAGGAACGTTGGTGGCTCAGGGAGAACGGTGGATCTGGTGAGAAGTGAGATGTGAGGCTAATGGGTTCACATGCTTGAGCAGTTCGGGTGGATGCAGTGAGTGGTGTGGGGTTCGAGGGCTGTGTGGTAGGAGTTGCAGCCAGAGGTCAATGGAAGTCTCGGCTGTAGTCAGGTGGAAGGACATGGGTGGATATGGACATGGCTGTACGTGTGGAGAGTTGGTGTTGTTCTACTGGAAGAAGAATGGAGGAAATAAATGAAGAGAACAGTACCAAGTGGGCAGGAGAAAATGAATTGGTTTTAGGCAAATGAGCTGTCCCCTTGAATAATGTAAACGAACAGACGAGTGGACCAAGTACAAAATATGAACGGATCTTGATTAAAGGAAGGAGTTTCCAAACGAATAGCACATTTGAATTTGAAAAGGTCAGAAAGTGGAAAGTCACAAATTTTGCATCGTTACAATGGAACGTTACCATCGTTTTCGTTACCTACCGGACCTCAAAATATAGAAATAAATATACCGTAGAGATCAGCACGACGAGACGATTAAAATGGTATACAGATGTCAGTGGTACGGTCATCCGATCAAAAGTCGATAACCGGTACCAGAAATGCTGCTATTCTAACCGAATTAAGATAAACGGAGCAACAGAAGTCCAAATTTGACGAAACGAAAGATGACGTCTCACTCAGAAGATGATTTACAAATTTTCCATGTAAAAACATTTAGGTTTGGAAAACATTTTATTATCATCAATTTTAACTGATTAAATTGAAGTAAATTTATGCGCGAAATAAATTTTCGTATTTTCGGACGAAAATTTACCAGTTGCTATCTTTAATTAGACGCATTCCAAATATCAAATTTATATTTCAAAATTTTACTGTTTAAAATTTCACAAAATTCAATTAATTAAATAAATAAAACCACTGAAATTTTCGGGTCGTTACACTCTCCCCCACTCAAAACTTTTCGTCCCCGAAAAGGAAGGAGGTAGGAGAGTAGAGGCAACCAACAGAAAAATGGATTAAAAGACAAGATAAGACTATTAATTTAAACCATATGATTTCAAATTAACTAATTAATATTTAACAATTTGGTTTAATCAATTTGAGTTCACTTAAGTTAAATCAATCTATCTATTTCTAAATTCATTATCTTATTATCTAGTCATTCTCAATTAACAATTTCTAAACTATCAATTTGTATAATCATTTATTTTCCTCATATTTTATTCAACAAATTTAATTCTTTTATTCAAATTATTATTAAGTTTATTCCACTTAATTTTTTCTCTCATATATTTAAACCATATAAATTAATTTAAACCATATAAATTTCAATTTAAATTAACTTATATTCAGTAATTGATTTTAAATTCAAGGTATTTCCATACTTTAATCAAATTTCAATTCATTAATTCCTTCAAAACAAATTTATTTGTCTCATCTTATTATCCACTTAACTTATAATTCTATTTATTTCAATTGATATTTATAACTAAATTTTAAGTGTATAACATTTATTATAACCACTCAAATTTTACTTATAAATTTCGTTATATTGTATATTATCCAATTACATTTTTTAACTTCTGAAATTTTAGGTAAGTTATGCTAAGATGTAATTGAGTATTATACAAATAGGATTTTACAATTCGGTTATTCCTAGTTAACTATTTATCCAAGAATTTTGACTTTAGTTTATAATTGAAATCATCTTAAATCTAAAATTTAAGAATTTAAATCTCCGATTTACTTCAAACAATTTAGAGATATATATAATATATTTATATCAAATCAAATTAAATTTTAAAATCAGATACCAGTACATATATATACATCAAATTATACTAAAGAAATTCAAATTGATTATATATATATATATATATATTTTTCTCAAAACAAAACCGTAGCAAAGCTACAGAATGGTTTCTCCTCTTCGAAACTCGAAAATGAATGTCGATGATGCGGCCGTCATCACCGAAATTATTTTCTAGCGACAACGAGAAGAGCACCGATTTAAACATTTAAATTTTTTTGAAAACCATTTATTCGAAAATACTTTAAATAATATACATTTTAAGACTTTAAAACAAAGTTTGAAATCACCAGAAATTTAATTCTTAAATTCTCAATTTAAATTCATTTCAATTCCAAATAAATTTATAAACAATAGTCATTTTGCAATAGTCAATGACTTACAAACAATAAAATGAAAATCAAATATTATCATTTTCAACAACCAATTTTTTTTAACTTTTAATTCCAGAAAATTTTTCTTATATATTTATAGTATAATCATACAAATTTATTTCATTTATCAAATTTGAAAATTATATTGTGTCAGTTTGCTCTGTTCAAGTGTTTTGGAAATCCTATCGATAGCGTTGATCAGACGAATCGATCGAAAACCCAAATCAACATCAACAACTCAAACAACACAATATATAAAACATTTTAATATTAATATACAAATACCAATACACTCCCTCACACGATGATTTCAGAATTGGATTCCGACAAAAGGATAGAGATCCAAATATAGAGGGACTCTAATCAAAGAGAATTATAATCTAAAATAGATAGGCTCAAAACGAAGGTTAGATGATTGCATTTCAAACAGGAAGATGAATAAAGTGGTATAAATCGCGGGCAACCTTAACCGAGTCAACCGTGACTTCATAGATAAGATCGATGTAGAATTCTGAAACAAATCGACATTCGATCACCAAAGGTAGAATTCGGGTATAACATAAGATAGCAGCATCGTAAACCGAGGATATAGAAATCTCCGGTGAATCAATACCGATTATAAAGGAGTTTCACCCAAGTACAAATTATTCGAAGATTGGCGAGACCGCCGATTTATTATAGAGATCATTCGAAGTGAAGTTATGGGATACTCCAGAATCAAAAGACACGAACGGGGAGACACGAATGGACTTTGGAACCGAAGTGAACGTCCCAAAATTCAAAGGAACCGAGTCAAAGAAGAAGGAATTCAAGCTCGAACGAAAGTGATTCTGTAATTGAATTTACTACATATGCTGAGTTTTGCCTAAAACCAGAGCTCTGATACCACATGTAACGACCCGATATTTTGGACCATTCGCATCCATTATAAGTGTATAGGTAGACACTCATGCCGGAGTTGAATTGCTCAAAATACCACGTTGTAAATAAAATTTGGCAAAACTCAACATATACAGTAAATAAAATAATTACAGGTCACAGACACAGAGTAATATAACAATACTGCAGCGGAAACAAAGGATAGTAGTTCATGAAGCTACTATATATATATAACAGAGTTAAACAAGATACAACAGAAGTCTCGAATACCATAGATGTCTCAATACAATAATCAAATACAAGATCTGAATACATCACTGGAATCAACAGAATAACTGAAAGCAGGATCGATAGATTGTTGGATCTCCAAGCGAAGCTCCAACTCCAAAGGTGAGTCTCAAATGCTGTATCACTCAGTCTGACCCGAGCGTAAAGCAAAACACAAAACACTCGAGTCAGGATTAACATTCTTATATAAATAAATCCAACTCAAGTGAAATATCAACTGAAATACAAGTAACTTAAAGGATGTTTGGGATAACCATCCCCTAAGGATCCGTTAAACTATTTACTATGTAGTAATATATGCTATATACAGTAGTGTCTAAATAAGTAAAGTATAATCATATCGGAAAATAGCGTTAAGGGGATGGAGAACCTTAACGCGGTCGGATCTTAAAATCATAATCGTAGTAAAGCTCGATATGGTAGGTGACACGGCACAACTAGGCAATGCCAGGGTAGATATACCAATTACGCACACGGACTGATGGATACGCATAGCAGCCACTACCGTTCCACCTCGAACAACACTCCCAATCGGAGGATGGCCATCTAGTCAAATCACAAGTAAGAGTATAAATCGAAGAAATGCGTCCGAGAAGAGGTGCTACCTCACTGGTCCGAGATCGCTCCTGTTTTAGCCACCTTATGCCAACTCACGGGAGTTGGGTCCACGTAACATACCTTAAGAACGCCGCCACCATCCTACTTCATTCTGGAATCTCCACTGCGTACACGGTTGTCAAAGTGGTTTTCGGTATCGACAGAGAGTATGTCCATATCTGATCCCGGTCTCTTTGCCAACCAATCGTTATTATAACACCGTGGTCGTTTCAAAATAGTTAATACTTTAAACCAAAATCATTATCATTTCCAAAACCCAATTTAATACGATATCATTTCACTTCAAATATCCATTTTCAAAATCATATTACTTTCCAAAGTTATAATGCTTTCGAAATCATAGTCTGGAAATCACAGTATTTTGGCAATCATAACACTTTCCTTTTTAAACAGTTTAGATAATAAAATTTCGTTATAAAATAAATTAGTTTCCTCAAATTTCACAAATCGATTCAAATTAACTCGAATTCCAAAATTTTAATTTAATCAAATCTCAAATCATTAGTTTCAACTCGATTCAGCTTCTAAATAAACCATTTCAATTTATCGATTTCAAATACATATCTGAACCATAAAATAAGTCATTTCAATTTTAATATATTTCAAAGCTTTATATATTCATTATTTCAAAACTAAATTCGATAACTTTATATACATATCAGATTCCCCTTTACAATTATTTAGTTTTGAAATATTAACTTAATCATTTCCATAACATTTAAATTCAATTTCAATTTACAATTTAAATAAACAAAATATCTCATTCAAATATTTATACGTTTGAAATATCCATTTAAGTCACCTTTTCAAATTCCAAGTTGTAAATCACTTCTTTAAATTTCAAATTCAATACATTCAAATCAAACTTATTTAAGTATAATTCTTAAATAAATACAATTTCAATCAAATTTCTAATCATTATAAATTCTATATTGAAAATACATATATTAAATAAATACTCAAACATATTATTTATCAATTTTATTAAATCAACTTTTAATAAATCTTTAAAATCAATATTTAATAAAACCATATATCTCTTTTCAAACCAAAGAAATCATTTTCAAAAATATATATCTATAGACCAACGGTGTCTGTATATAATTTTCTATCCTATGGTCAAGTGATACGGATTTTTATCATTTCAATCCGCAATTTAAAACATCTTTGAGTGTATATCCTTTCAACCCGAAATCCCAAATTCAATTCATTGAAAATCGCTTGGGTTTATCATTTCAACCCATAACGATTTTCTCCTATTCTATAGATCGTTCGGGTATGTATCATTTCAACCCATAGTGATTCTATACTAACAGGGAACTTGCAAAGTGATAACAGATATGATAATAAAATAACAACAGAAACAGGCATATATCAACAATATAAATAACAGATAATGGTGTCAGATGTCACAGGTGAACAGATACAGATAATGACATATATAACAATGTAAATAACTAACATCAGCATATTTCAATTGATATTTCAATTAAAATCAAATTTAATAAATATAAGAATATTAATCGTGAGTGATTGCTCATCTTTCGAGGTTAGAGATGAACGAAAATGAGATGAGTTACGAATCCAAGCACGAGGTCCAAATCAAATCAAGATTGGCATGGATTTTGGCGATAGAGCTGATAAATAGGAATGGACGAAATCGAATCAAAACAGAATTGAATCAACACATTTTAAACATAACGGTTTAACATAAACGGAAACAAAATAAATATTATATCCATATAAATCTTTCTAAAAATCAAAGTAAAGTTTTAACTAATAATATATATTCAATATTTTATTACAACCAAAAATCTGTTTAAAATAACATATATGTGTATCAAAACCGAAATATATATATATATCTCTCTCTCATAAAATAAAACATTTTGAATATCATAAATATACTCCATATATATATATGGACAGCACTGTAAACTAATATATATACATATAAGACCAAACTCTAAGATATAAACAAGTTTAATATATATACACACGTTATATTGTTTCACAGAAAAACCCAAGACATGTAATTTTACATAAACAGACTCTATATAAGACAAATATACTTTTAAATTAAAATTTTAAAAGTGTATATATTTTACAGTATTTACAAATCTATATTAAAGTGATGTCATAAGTTTAAGTAAGTACCATAGTATACTATCACTATACCCATAAACATGCTATATATTAAATCTGAACACATAAAATATCTCATATAAATATATACATAAATATATATATATATAGTAGTTACCCAAATTATGTATATACTGACCCATCCTAAACTTTCCTTCTAGCAATGCAAAAACAGAAAGCAAAACAAATATAGGTCTCTACTCAAGCTTACAGTATACATAAAATATTCAAACCCAATAACTTACATAATGATAATACATATAAACTTACATAATGATAATACATATAAACTTACTGACCCATATAACAATACCTATACCAAAGAGTATTTGTAAAAAAAACTGGCAATATAATAAAATTTAATATACTGTATATAACTTTATATATATTAACATCTATAAACCCCGGAACAAATAAAGTTATACATATATGCACCGGTCAAAAATTTAATATATATAATACTTTTATAACTCTATATACTTAATATACATATACTATATAAACTGTAAAGATGCATTAGATCTATACATATATAATAGTTTTAAATCAAAATTATATATATAAACTAATAACAACTAAAATTAAACTTGCATATATAAAATAAAATAAAATACCTATACCCAATTCAAAGCAAAAGGAAGAAGGATGAGAGCAGATGTGTTGCTGCTGGGTTGCATGCGACCATGCTTGGGGTCAGGCTCGCTGGAGATGAGGTATCGTGGTGAAGAAGGCGGGCTGGTGGTGAGGGCCTGACTGCGAGCTACCATTGATGGCTCAGGTAGGGGAACTAGAAAGAATAGATGGCGATCAGCATGCCTAGAATTGGTTGATGGTGGTTTGGGCACGGATGAAGGGAGGGAGATCAGTGTGGGGTGGCGACAGTCAGGGGAGGTGCGTGGCACGGCTGGAGGAGGTGGGATGATCGGCGGCACACTGGGTTCGGCAGGGATGGGCGAGGAAAACTGGCGGTAGCGTGGGAGGCTACGAGTTGCCGAGGTCAGGGAGATGAGAGGGCGGAGGAACGTTGGTGGCTCGGGGAGAACGGTGGATCTGGTGAGAAGTGAGATGTGAGGCTAATGGGTTCACGTGCTTGAGCAGTTCGGGTGGATGCAGTGAGTGGTGTGGGGTTCGAGGGCTGTGTGGTAGGAGTTGCAGCCAGAGGTCAATGGAAGTCTCGGCTGTAGTCAGGTGGAAGGACATGGGTGGAGATGGACATGGCTGTACGTGTGGAGAGTTGGTGTTGTTCTATTGGAAGAAGAATGGAGGAAATAAATGAAGAGAACAGTACCAAGTGGGCAGGAGAAAATGAATTGGTTTTAGGCAAATGAGCTGTCCCCTTGAATAATGTAAACGAACAGACGAGTGGACCAAGTACAAAATATGAACGGATCTTGATTAAAGGAAGGAGTTTCCAAACGAATAGCACATTTGAATTTGAAAAGGTCAGAAAGTGGAAAGTCACAAATTTTGCATCGTTACAATGGAACGTTACCATCGTTTTCGTTACCTACCGGACCTCAAAATATAGAAATAAATATACCGTAGAGATCAGCACGACGAGACGATTAAAATGGTATACAGATGTCAGTGGTACGGTCATCCGATCAAAAGTCGATAACCGGTACCAGAAATGCTGCTATTCTAACCGAATTAAGATAAACGGAGCAACATAAGTCCAAATTTGACGAAACGAAAGATGACGTCTCACTCAGAAGATGATTTACAAATTTTCCATGTAAAAATATTTAGGTTTGGAAAATATTTTATTATCATCAATTTTAACTGATTAAATTGAAGTAAATTTACGCGCGAAATAAATTTTCGTATTTTCGGACGAAAATTTACCAGTTGCTATCTTTAATTAGACGCATTCCAAATATCAAATTTATATTTCAAAATTTTACTGTTTAAAATTTCACAAAATTCAATTAATTAAATAAATAAAACTACTGAAATTTTCGGGTCGTTACAAGTGTTTTAAGGAATTACTAATTCTTTTCGAGTTTATATTAATTTGAACACAAATGTATGCAATATTCAGACATAGATATGATCATAGATTCAAACACGGATGCAAATATAAAGTAAAAGCAGTAAAGGAAAGAACACACCGGATTTTATACTGGTTCGAAGTTACCCTACATCCAGTCCCGCACACAAGTACGGATTTCCTTTCAAAAATAATCTTTACAATTACAACCCTCGATTTCAAGGCCAGGAAGTACACCACTCCAGATTCACAATCCTCTGGGTAGAGATACTTGATTTCCCGGGCAACAAGTTCACCCAATTGATTTCCTAGGCTACAATCACACCTTTTCTCACTTGATTGATTTCCAAGGCTACAATCACACCTTTTATCACTTGATTGATTTCCAAGGCTACAATCACACCTTTTCTCACTTGATTGATTACAAAGAAGCCTATAACTCTGAATAGCACTGGGATCTTGTTGAGATAGTGATAGAGAATCAAACCAGAAATGATCTAGTTAAATTCAATGGTGATTTCGGTAGAGTAATGGTAAGAATATATATAAAGAAATGTGGAAGAAGAAGAGGAGTGAAAACCAGAAAAATATTGTTAAAAATTCGTTGAAAACATCCCCTATTTATAGAAGAACAACAGCCATGTCTATTCGTGAAAGGTTATGTCGAATAGACACTTCTTTTGAAATTCAAATTTTTGAAACCAACTGCTACTATGTCGACATGGGTATCTTGGGTATGTCGACACCCCAAAGGAAATTTTGGTGATTTTTTTTCTTTGAAAAGCAGTTTTGAAAATCATTTTGAAGTAGTTTTGCAAGCTTCTTCCTACAGAATATCTCATCACATCAGGACTCGAGAACTTGTACAAAACCAAAATGTTCGTGGGTTTGTAAGCCACTTGTCGTAGGTTTGTAAGCTACTTGTCGTGGGTTTGTAAGCCACTAAAAAGGTAGAAATGGGTTCCATCCCAAATGAAATATGGAGTGAAGATTTCAGTGCTATTATGAAGTTTTAACATAATTCTAGACTCAATACTTATCTTTTATTATTAAAATCTTGAACTCTTGATAACTTGATTTCTTGATACTCACGAGTCTTTAATCTTGATATCTTTGATCTTGAAATTCATCAGTCTTGTATCTCTATACTGTACAGTCTTCATTCTTGATACCTGCATGGTTAAATCCTGCATATATATATATCTAAACTATAATGTTAGTATTTATATTTTATAATCTTATTCTAAGGTTGTTGTCATCAAAACCATCATCTCAAGGACTAACAATCTCCCACTTTTTGATGATGACAACCTTTTTTATAAAATATTATTTCTATCCTAATGACTCCCCCTAAAACTAATAACTCCCCCTTAATATATGCCTAACTATCCTATATTTTATACTTCTCCCCCTTTGTCATCAATAAAAACTAACTCCAAACTATATAACTCCCCCTTATTCTAATATTAAATGATTATAATGATAGTGTTATCATAAATAATCAACACATAAATCTAAAACAAAAACTTTAGTCCTAAATTACCAACTTTCCTAACTAAGAATCTATATATGATAATATTTGTAATATAAGAACACAAATAATTTATATTGTTATATTTACATGAGCGTAGAGAACGTAAGTAAAAACATACAACAATAGGAAAGAAGAAAGAGAAACTAATGCGTGTCCTTAAAAATGGGAGATCTATGAACCGAACAATTTGGATAGTGGAAACAGAAATTTCCACGTTGTTCGACAAGATTTCCATCTTTGTCAAAGCACACTTCGCCAACGCAAACGACTTTGTCGTTATCTTCAGCGTGCTCTTCTTCCATGGGGGATTCTTCTTCTTCTTCCTCGCTGTCCTCTTGCACTTGATCTCTTGAAGACTCTTCATCAATCAAGATCGGATTAGCATGATTGTCCATTAGAAATTTTTGCAAATTTCTAAGAATTTTTCCTTGTTGTTCTTTTTCTTTGGCCATTCTAAGTTGCACCACTTGAATTTCAGTCATTAGTTGCAGTGCATCCTTCAAAGAATCCTCCATTTTCGTCAGTCGTGCAAGTGTAGTTTGTTGAAACGGTCTAGAAGTAGGACAAGGGAACGAAAAGATTGACTTTTTGTTTGATTTGGAAGAGGAGGCCATTGTTTAAATGTTTTCAGAAGATAGAACAGAGAAAGAACAGAAAGAATGATCCAAATTTTCGAAATAAGAAGAACATATAACCACTTATTTGAATTTTGGTGGAAAAATTCAAAAATAAAAAATTGTTATATGTCGACATGGTTAGGAGGGGGAAGTCGACATGGTGCTTGATATTTTTACTATTTGATTTATTTTTAATTTAATTTTAATTATACTTTGTTATTTATATTTATATTTCAGTTATTGAACAAATACCTAATTCTCTTCTTAATTTAGTAAATATAGATTCATTTAAGGGTTTTGTTAATATATCAGCAATTTGATTCTCGGAATTGATATGATCGAGAGTAATTACTTCCTTACTTATATTATCTCTGAGAAAATGATGTCTGATATCAATATGTTTAGTTTGAGCATGATGAGTAGTATTTTTTGATAAATTTATTGCACTAGTATTATCACAATAAATTGGTGATCTTGAGATATTTAAACCAAATCTTTTAAAGTTTGTTGCATATATATTACTTGAGAACAAGCTAAAGCAGCAGAAATATACTCTGCTTCAGTTGTTGATAAAGAAACCGTGTTTTGCTTTTTACTAAACCAGGAAATCAGAGAATGCCCCAAAAAGTGACAAGTTCCACTTGTACTTTTTCGATCTAACTTACAACCAGCATAGTCAGCATCACAGTAAGATATTAATTCAAAAGAATCATTTTTAGGATAAAATAAGCCATAGTCAATGGTGTGTTTAATATATCTTATGATACGTTTTACAGCTTTTAAGTCGGTCTCTTTAGGTTGGGATTGATATTTTGCACAGAGGCAAACGCTATGCATGATATCAGGTCTACTAGCAGTGATATAGAGTAGTGATCCAATCATTCCTCTATATAATTTTTGATCTACATCTTTCGAGAGATCTTCTTTACTTAGGTACTCATTGGTTGCCATAGGAGTGGGTTTTCCACTTGCAGTAGTCAAACCAAATTTACTAACTAGGTCTTTAGCATATTTTTCTTGACTAATAAAGATAGCATTATCTAATTGTTTTATTTGTAATCCTAAAAAGAAGTTTAATTCACCCATATGACTCATCTCAAACTCTTTTGTCATTATTTCAGAAAATTCTTTATTCATTTCAAAATAAGTTGATCCGAAAATGATATCATCTACGTAAACTTGTACTAGTTGAATATCATTTTTATTTCTTTTAATAAAAAGAGTATTATCTACTTTACCAATTTCAAAGTTTGATTGAAGTAAGTAAGATCTTAGTCTATCATACCAGGCTCTAGGAGCTTGTTTTAGACCATATAGAGCTTTCTTAAGTTTGTAAACATGATTTGGAAATTTTTCATTTTCAAAAAGTGGTGGTTGTTCAACATATACGTCTTCTTTTACAAATCCATTTAAAAGGCACTTTTAACATCCATTTGAAATATTTTGAAATTATTATAATTTGCGAAAGCAAGTAGAATCCTAATGGCTTCTAATCTTGCTACGAGAGCAAAGGTTTCATCAAAATCTATTCCTTCTTCTTGACAATAACCTTGAGCGACTAACCGGGCTTTATTTCTAACGACCTCACTTTGTTCATTCATTTTATTTTTATAAACCCATTTTGTTCCAATTATAGTTTTATTTTCAAGTCTAGGAACAAGTTCCCAAACATTATTTCTAGTGAATTGATTTAATTCTTCTTGCATAGCCAAAATCCATGAATCATCAATTGATGCTTCTTTTGGATTTTTGGGTTCAATAGTTGATATAAAAGCTACATTGCTCATTTTACTTAGTTGATTTCTAGTTGTAACAACAGATTGCATATCTCCTAGAATATTTTCTATGGGATGATCTTTTAAAAGTTTAATCCTTTTATTAGGATGATTAAATTCATTATTAGTTTCGATTGACTCTTGATTTTGAGTAATTAAATCCTCTTCATCATTTTGTGTTCTTACGTTGGTATTTATTTCTCCAATTATATTTTCAGCAGGGTGATTTCTTAAAAGCATTGGTGGTGATCTTATATCATTATTGTTTTGTAAATTATTGTTTGTATTTATTTCAATATCATCATCTGAGTCATTTGATTTAGAAATAATTTCTTCATCTTCTATTTTATGGTTAACTTTGAAATTTTCATCAAATGACACAAGAAGTGTTTCTTCGATTACTTTAGTTCTTTTATTATAAATTTTGTAAGCTTTACTTCGTTCCGAATATCCAATGAATATTCCTTCATCAGATTTTGGATTGAATTTACCAAGCTTATCTTTTGTATGTAATATAAAACATTTTGAACCAAAAACTTTAAAATATTATATGTTAGGGTTCTTCCATTAAAAAGCTCATATGGTGTATGTTTAGTTAATGGTCTGATGGAAACTTTATTTAAAACATAACAAGTAGTTGCTACAGCTTCTGCCCAAAAATGTTTTGGTAGAGTACTTTCATCTAATAAAGTTCTAGCACATTCTTGAAGTGTTCTATTTTTCCTTTCTACAACTCCATTTTGTTGTGGAGTTCTAGGAAATGAAAAACTGTAAAGAATTCCTTTCTTATTACAGTAATTTTCGAAAGATTCATTTTCGAATTCACCAGCGTAATCGCTTCAGATATTTTTAATTTTTAAATTCTTAATATTTTCAATTCTTTTACCAAATATTTTAAAATTTTCAAAAGTATCACTTTTATTTTTCAAAAATATTGTCTAGGAATATCTTGAAAAATCTACGATTACAAAAACATATCTATTATGGTTTATAGATTGAGTTTGAGTTGGTCCAAAAAGATCCAAATGTAATAATTCAAGTGGTTGTAATGTAGAAATCATTTTCTTTGATTTAAAAGAAGAGTTTGTTAATTTTCCTAATTGACTAGCATCACAAATATTTTTTATCTTAAAATTCATTTTTGGTAAGCCTTTAACTAAATTATGTTTAGATAATTTATTTATAGCTTTAAAATTGATGTGACAAAATGTTTTGTGCCATAACCAAGGATCATTTTCTTTGGCTTCTAGACACATATTTGTGTTATGATTGACATTCATATTTAATAAAAATATTTCTTTCTCTGGTTCCTTCAAAAATAAGATTATTATTTTGATCAAAAATGTTGCATTTATTCTCTGAAAAAGTTATATTAAAACCTTTATCACATAGCTGACTTATACTTAGTAAATTATGTTTTAAGTTTTTAACTAGTAAAAAATTTGTAATAAGAGGTAAGTTAGATGTACCGTCATTGGTCACATCGTCTTTATCATTGATATAGCCTTTGGAATTATCTCCAAATGTGACAGACCCTCCATCCAAGTAGATAATGTTGGTTAGCATATCCTTATTTCCTATCATATGTTTTGAGCAACCACTGTCTAGTATCCGCTTTCTTCTTTTCTTAGTCGGTACCTGCAAAAAATATATGAATGACGTTGGTACCCAATTTTTTATTAGGGCCCTAAAAGTTAGATCTTAGGAAGCCAAACCCAAGAGGGTTTAGAATTCCCTTTATAAGTAAAATCTTTATTTTTATGAACTGAAGTTATAAAAGATTTAAATTATTATTTGTTTTTGGTACCCAAATTTTTATAGTATTTGTTTTACCAATTTCTTTCCTTTGTGTAACAACCTTTGGCTTTGTTTTTGCTTTTACAAAATTATTATGCAAATTGAAATTTTCATATGATATACTATTCTTCTTTGAAATTGTCTTTAAAGAATTTTTATATCCTAATCCATTCTTATTAGAAGTAGTTTGAGAATTGCTAATAATTTTAGAATGATCTCTCTTCCTTTATTAAAATTAGTTACGGTTTTAGTGATATTCTGTAACTCGGTTTTAAGACTGGTATTATTCAATTCGAGAATTTTGACATTTGATTTTAGATCATGATTTTCTGAAGCTAATATCATATTCTTTTCTTTTTGCACTTCTACTTCATTTGTTAGCATAGTGAGTCGAGAAGAAACGTTAGACAAAGATTCTTGTGTATTAACAAGTTCTTCTTCTAAGATTTTCTTTTCATCTCTTAGCATATCAACTTCTATTTCTGTTCTGTTTAATTTTTCTAGTGCATCGTTATATTTTCTTTTAACTTCTTTGAGTTTATCTAACAATTCTGAATTTATATCAATTAAATCATCAAAAGATAAATCACTTACATCGTTGGTTGAAGCCATAAAGTAGACATTAGCTTGTTCAGAATCGCTGTCTGTGTCATTGTATGATGATGAAGACGAATCCGAATCATCCCATGTAACTGAGAATGCCTGCTTCTTTTTGTATTTGTCTTTCTTATTCTTGAATCTGTCTTTCTTTCTATCAGGACAATCTATCTTCATGTGGCCCTTCTTATAACATTTGTAGCATTCAAGATTTGAGACTGGCAATTTACTGGAATTATCCTTCCTATTGTTTCCAAACTTCTTGTTCTTTCTGAATTTTAAAAACTTTTTGAAATTCTTTGCGATCAATGCCATGTCATCTTCATCTGAATCTGAATCCTCTTGTTCATCTTTGAATGCGATATTCTTTTTATCTTATGCTTGATCTCGTTTAGCCTGCAAGTTCACTTCATATGACATGAGATTTCCAATTAACTCTTCAGGTATGATGGTAGAAATGTCGTTAGCTTCTTCAATAGCTAAGACTTTTCATTCCCATTCATCCCTTAAAGAGTTTAGAATTTTAGAAATAATATCAAAATCTGAAATTTTTTCTCCTAATGCCAATAGTGACTGTTGTATGTCTTGAAATCTAGAATACATGTCATTTATAGTTTCATCTCGTCTCATTCTAAAATTTTGGAACTGATTTTTAAGCATAGAAATATTGCTTTGTTTAACTTTGTTAGTTCCTTCATGTGTGATTTTAAGAGTTCTCCAAATTTCATAAGAAGTTGTGCACATGCTAAATTTATTAAATTCATTTTGGTCTAAGGCACAAAATGACATATTCATAGCTTTTGCATTCGATGTAGCATCTATCTTTTGTGTATTTGACCATCTACAAAGGGTGTAGTGGGTATAGTGTATTCACTTTGAGTGATATTCCAAGTATCATATCCATTTGCTTGCATAAAAATTCTCATTCGAGTTGACCAATAATTGTAATTCAAACCATTAAATAGTGGTGGTCGTGCAGTGGATTGACCTTCAACAAAACTTGTGTTAGTGTTATTTTCCATATTAACTATGTATCAAATAACAGTGTTATGGT
Organism: Allium fistulosum; assembly: GCA_030737815.1. Taxonomy (NCBI): domain Eukaryota; kingdom Viridiplantae; phylum Streptophyta; class Magnoliopsida; order Asparagales; family Amaryllidaceae; genus Allium; species Allium fistulosum. Next base: position 1,532,983,981 of record CM060903.1, on the reverse strand, counting down.
TATATGGTGTCCTTGCTTTGATACCAAATGAAAGTGCTGCTATGGATCGTAATATGGAATATAATCTGAGTTATCTACTAGTGCGGAATATATGAATATAAAAAGTAAACAGTAAACTAAATGACACCAGGCATTTTTATACCGGTTCGAACTTCCGTTCTACATCTCGTCTCAGACTCCTTCTAGAATTTAACTATCAACCCTCTCTTAACCCGAAGGAATAGGTATTACACCGACTGAGCAACCGAACATGAATTCTACCGCCTAGACAACTTAATAGGACTTCTACCGCCTGAGCAACCGAATAGTACTTCTATAATACAGTAGGTTTTCTTGACTAATTGTGCTCTGTAGATAGCACGGATAAGTCTTTAGAGTACACCCTTCCTATAATCTACTCCTTTGTCGTATATAGTATAGTTCGTGAAGATTGGAAGTAATTTTATTGACAAATAAATTATGCTTGAATGTGCGAGTGATTAGAATATGTTTATGAAAGCAAATGGCAGAATTTAGGTAGCAAGAATATTAGAATAAAATCAGAAAATTAAGTTATTGAAAACAACTGAATTCAAGGCTATATATAAAGTTTAAAAGATGTAACTATTCGTGAAAAGTTTTTGCCAAAAGATATGGAAACAACTCTTGAATCAAGGGTTGTTTCTGTTCGTTAAAAAGTGGTGGCCGTTTAGAAAAATAGCCGTTATGAATATTCAGTCGACCGAGGAAAGAAATTCAGTGTTTTAAATATTTTAAATATTTCAAATTTCAAATTTTATTTTGAAAAGACACTTAGTTCAGTCGACTGAATGAGGTGGTTCAGTCGACTGAACCTTCAAACATACTTATGCACCTGTGCATGTTTCAGTCGACTGACAACACCTATTCAGTTGACTGAAACTGGTGTTTTCTGCCATATTCACTTCTTTTTGAAAGCTTTTTGTTTATAAACTTAATATAAACAATTTCAATTTTGTGTATATGATTTTGAGTATAATTTAAACCATGTGTGCATGCATATACCACTTAGGAGAGATTTTAACATTGATTAACTACTAAACTAGACTATAGACAAACCATTTATAAAATTTGAAACTTCCGTTTGAATTCTTGGTCTTCGATCTATCATTCAGTAGAATAGTATCTTCTCCTGCAAATATGGTTAGTTCATATAACATCTACTTATATAGTTGTCATGATCAAAACATCAAAATACAAGGTTCTAACACCCTTTCGCATAACTTCCCTCATATGGTTTCTACAAGGCAAATAATTATTTTTTTAGATATAATTAGTAGGTAATTGCTAGCATATTCTTAGGTAGAAAGGTTTGGTCAATACTCAGAAATGTTTTGAGATTTATTTTTAAAGATGGCTTTTAAGATTATTTGTACAAAATGTTTACATTTCAATTTTTTTTTGAAAATTTTACCAAAATATTCTTTTCTTTTCAAATACATATATTAGGTAAAAATGATTTCATATAAAACCAAATTCATTTGTATATGATATTAACAAATACACGCTCATATATAATACTCAAAACTCATTCTAGGGCGTCACTAACCCTGTCTCTAATGAGTTACTCATCCTAAAGTATTACTAACCCTATCTCTGATGGGACTTTACCCCTACCAAAGCCAAGGTGTTCGCTCAACCAAAACTCTGATACCACAATGTGAGGACTCGTTTCTTCGACTCTCGCAAATCGACACTAATACATCCTCGGTATTCACATGTTGTAAATCTAGGTGCTGGAGAAGCGGGTTCTCAAGGGTATGAAAGAAAAATAAAGACAGAACAAAATCTCACATTTGCTTTTTCAATAAAAACTTTACAGTGGAAATTAAAATACATTCATTAGAGTTAAAAAACATGGAAAGTTATAAATTCCTATCCTTACAAATGCGGAATACTATAGTAACTCCATGCCTTGAGCTCCATCCAGATTTCCTCTAAAATCAACCTGATTACTAGGCTGCCAGAGAAAATTAGGGCACTCAGAGTTTAAGGAAAAGGAAATAAACTCCGGGTCAGTCATGAGACTGGTGTGAGAACTCAAAATACACATTTTTGAAACAAAAAGGTATCTCATAAAACCACGCCGCACATAAACACGGAATGGGTTTTTACCTTATTATAACCAAATCATTATTACGTAACATCACTTGATATTATTTTTAATGACATATCTATAAAAACATTTGCAAATAAACTTATTAATCTTCGCCGAAATTGTTACATTATTAAATTCCAGCATACCACCTTGTAAAACAAGGCTTCCTACATCTAAAATCGTACAGGCTCTTATTGGGGAATGGGTTTCCATACAAATGACCTAGTGAAGGGACTACCTTCCGGCAATACATCTCTAGAAGAATGCACTGAAGCACAGAACATCTGCCCTCAACCAACACAAGACTAGCCTACCTCTCTCACTAGATAGTACCGAATATGTCACCACCCCGGTCGTTACCGACCTATCCAAGGGCCCTCACAACATACATCCATAATGATTTAAGTCATGAATGTCATAGCGGGAATAAATATATCTAAAAGGGGATGATCATATCCTAATGGTTGCGAACCACATAGCCTTGCCGCATCTACCCTGTTTCGACCATTTCCGGGTGTGAGGCTTGAGGTAACGATTACCTTTTTTACTTTGCACTTTGCACTTTGAATGCTACATTGCCATTCCATCGATCACTATTGACTTCCACAAACATACAACCTCCGAGCTCATACGTATCGGAGAAGGGTGTTAAGCTAAGAGAAGTTGCCTTCTGTGCCAATAAACAGATGTATGGTTATAAAAGTCAATGATGAAATCTTAAGAATGTAGTGTCAGACATCCCTCCATACAAGTTCATTCTGGGATTGAATGAAACCGAAGGCACTCTCCCACCATATCCTGTCAAGAATTATCCCTAGGATTAGTAGCGAAAGTCCTTGCAACCTAAAGAGTTTTAGAAATGAAGGGACCTATGCTACGTTAATATTTAGGAGCTAACCAGAATTATCAACAAGCTGTCCTTCCACCCCGAAAATCTTTGGTCTTCATTCTTCATTTTCTTTATCAACACTTCAACCTTGAACGCATACATTAGTTCAAAGTGGTTTTCCGAATAGGAATTACCCAAATTCGACCCCGATTCCTTCGATCCAATCATCGATAAAAAGTGGTTCTGTGAATAGGGATCATTCTTTAAATGATTAAGTTCTTTTTATCAAAATCTCTTTTAGAGATATACACTTCCAAAACATTCTTTCCGGTATATGCGGAGTTATTAAACCTCTCTTATCAAATCCTTTGATTATATAAAACCCTTTTTAAACTTGGAATAATTCAAAATCATTTCATTTTCACTTAGGAAAATATTTCCACGTCATTTCATTTAAATCTTAACAATGATTTCTTAATTCAAAACTCTCAATTTTGATTGAGTTAAAACTATGTTATCTAGGATGTTAATCCAAACCAGTAAATATTAAGTGAGCAGAATCTATTGAAATCATCTAATTCTACTCAATATCAATCCCCATGTTCAACATATACTATGGGTGGAATAATGGAGAAATCACCTTTTAAATTCCACGAATAGTACGAGTTCCCTCTTCGGGCTTTAACACTATAATAAGATCACCTCTATAAAATCAAAGTTATATTTAATTTGAATCTGGAAAGTGTAAATCCTTTTATACTTAACTCGTTTCCGACATTTCGACCTTATCTATCCTTGCCCAGGGAAGAGGCCAGGTGAGCTAGGGTACTGGTTGCTCCTGAACATCTCCTTAGTTTAAGCACCTCATATCCGGAACTCACGAATAAAATCCAGTCTACTCGTCGGCTTTTAGAGCCAAGATTTAATCACTTAATTTGTAATAGATTTTCTTTAAACATTTATTTAAATTCTTTTTAAATAATTACAAAATTTCCAAATCATTATTAAAAACTTAATTATTCATTTGAAAACATTTATAAATGATTGGGAAAAGAATTGTTAAGTTTAAAGCTATATTTCAAAAGTTACAGGAAAAGTGCTGCAAAAAGTGCTCTTTTAAGCTATATTGATCAAAACAACTTTTTATTATTTGAAAATTCATTTTTATTACCAAAATCACTTTTAAAACATTTTAAAAGATTTATAAGATTTATTCCATAATTTTAAACAAAATTAAAACATCATTTCCAAAGAAATACGGTTTTGGATTTCGACTGCAAAATTATGATTTTTCCAAAAGCTTACTTTACTCATTTTTCAAAATATACTCATCGAAATCTCAATTTTCTTTCTTTGTTGAAAAAAAATGGATATAATAGTTCAAAAAATTCTTATCTTGAAGAATTCCGAGCCATATTCCATCTTTTACACGTGTTTGAATTTTATGGCGCGAAATCACGAACTGTTGTTACGCGATGCGCCTATTTTTGACTAAATTTTCAATTCTCATTCAAACTTCACCAAAACACTTTTGAATGTTTATAAAATATTTCAAACTCATTTTAAACCATTTTTAAAGAGGTTTAACATTCCATACACGCCATTTCGTTAATTCAAGGAAAGTAAGTTCCTTTGTGCTTATCGATGTATATTTTCATGACTTGCATATACATTCAACATTCATTATTTAAACAACCAAACTTTATGATCAAAGCATATTAAACATCCATTTCAAACGTCATATCATCATCCAAAATATAATATAATAGTTTAGGATTTCTCACCTTCATTTTCCCTTCGAGCTAATATAAAATCGGCTATAGCTCCGCTATGATCGAACCAAAACAAACGAAACCAAGCCTACGACCTATGGAAGAGCTCGGCCCAGCCTTGATGGTTATGGTGCTCACGGCTTAGGTGGTGTGGGGTGGTGGCTGTGGATTTTGGAAGAGTAGAGGAGGTGTTTAGAACTAGTTTTGAAGTGGATCGATATTATAAACTAGTGTATATATTTTCCTCTTTTATTTGATATAATTTTTCTCTAATTTTTCTAAAATATATTTTTTATGAATAGGAAGCCATTAAAGAGGCTCTTAGAAAGCTTGAAAAGAAGAGGAAGAAGAAGTGGAATGGTATTAGGATTTTTGTGAGAAGAGGGGTGGTATTTATAGAAAAAACCTTAGAATAAGATATTGTATTGCATAATTACCTAAATACCCCTAGCGCACGGCTCACCCCACCCCCCAAAGTCAAGTGATGGTTGATGTGAGGTGATGGTGTGGTACAATGAAGTGATGTTTTCTTTATAGTTACTTAAAGGTTAAGCTTAGGAAATATTAAATCATTTTTGTATTATATATATATATATATGTATGTATGTCTGTATTTATGTATGTATGTGCATGTTATCATGTGCATGTGACATATATATATATATATATATATATATGTAGGTGCATAACACTTTGAACATCTTCGAAAAACTTTTGTTCGTTAAATCATTGAAATCCGAAGAACCGATTATCCGTCACAGTTTCACTTATTTATTAACGTACATATATTTGTAAACAAAATTCAAAAATAAATTTATTATCATTTTAAACTAATTAAAATGATCACATTTAATTACAAAACTATATAATTTAATATTAAAAATTATTTACAAAAATTGTCTTTATACCGATAAAGCGATATCGATTTTTCCCTTATATTTTCAAATAAAATATATCTCGTTATAAAACTATTATAAATGATTTATTATCCTTTATAACTATTCAAAATGAATTATCATCATTTAAAATAATTAGTTGGATAATTAAAATAATTATTAAATCATTAAATCTTAATTTCAATTAAATAAATATATTATTTAAGTACAATGCTATCTTATCAATATTACTTTCGAGGAAAATATTTTATTTAAATATTTATTCAAAATAAGATTACTATTACTTATTATCACTTGAAACAATATTATCTGAATTATCATCCTTTTATTTGAATAAATTAAAAATAAATCCAATTTATCAAAGCGATAAATTGGCAGGTCGTTACAATAGTATATTAGCGGAATTTGGAAATCCAAACCTAATGACATTAACCAAATGCCAACTCTCTATCAATTATGAATACATGAGGCATTTCCATATCAGAATCGATCATAATAGACTTCAAACATTCTAAAGCCCAAAAATATTTTTCCTCACTTTTCGCTACTAAGTAAGCAATGGTAATAAAAAATATTTGATGCGTAGAGGTTACACCAACTATTTCGAGTTATGGCACTTTTACCTTTTAGTTTTGTACGTACAATCTAATATCATAACTTGAGGAAAAGTTATCAAAAAAATCCATACTAACTAGATGTGCCCGAAATATATCTTTGATAATATCGCTTCCATCTAAAGTCTTTCTATGCCATTCAAAGTAGCCACAATCTTTTAGTTTACTAAGAAAATATTGCATTGAGAGCGCCCACCGTGTTCGATTGCATATTGAGTTTAAATTACATTATATATGGTTTTGATGGTAGTACCATTCGACGAATCATTTCTTTTTAATGTACGTTGAATTTGCTTAGCTTTAACCATATTTCTATGCATTTCAATCACTGCTTTAATATCTTCTTCACTTAACCTTCTTGCATATAAATGACAATCATTGTGCTTTAGCTTAGAATAATTATGGACTCCATTCACAACCATCAAACGCCAATTGTCCAAAGAAGGAAGTTTCACACCTTTTAGCCTAACCGGACAATTGCATTTTTTGGTTCTCGTCAATCTACAATTACTAGGATCTGTAATTTTATTCCTCTTATAAACACCATCGCATTCTACATGAAAACATTTTCCTCTGTTTCTTACTAGAGACATAAGTATCCAATTTTATTATAATGATTACAAAACCAAGACGTTTGCTGGTGTTACAAACCCAATCAACCAATTGATGACGAGATGGATAAATCTATGAAAAAATAATAATCGTATTACCCAACTGTTTACCAAAAACCAATAAAAAGGTAATATTACTCACATCATATGTTGTAAATTCATTAGTATAGTCCAACAAGATTCATTATTAACATCTTTATCACTCGAGTATTTTATAAGCTGTAGCAATCAAAACAAATTCAAGGTGAGATAACATTTAATTAACGTTGAAAAAAGTGATAAAATAGAAAATCGCGCAGAGCACCTATGAGATTGCCTATTTATTCATGCACTTCTACCATGTAATTCATCACACTATAATGCATGGAACAGGTGTGATGTAACATACCCCATTTTGAGGCCAAAAAATAAGTGCTACTGATGCAGCAGTCATGAATAGTATTATTTCCTAGTGATAAAATGAGATCAGTTAATTGAAACTATAACATCAAGAGAACACGAATATTAATTTTTTTTTCAAAACACATTTCATTAATAACTTTCATATTCATTACATAATTCCATCGATTCCACGTTCAAAGGAAATATAATAATTACAATTATAATCCAAGATCGACATATGAAGATGCCTCCTTGGGTGATCAGAGTCAAACTACTTGATAGTTATAAATCATGTCATTACATCCATTCAAACATAGCATAGAATTTAAACAACATAGCGGAAATAAACTCCTAATATTAGCTAGCTTGCCTCATACACGTCTCCAGAAGCTTATTCGTCTAACCTGAAAACCCCTACTCAAATAAGTATCCGAGAGTTTAAGGAGAAAAGCAAAAACTTCAAGTCAGACAAAAAAGTCTGGTGTGAATAATAATATTCCATCTCAAACCAAAATAGATATCTAGTGAGGCCATGCAACTGAGCAGAACAGGTTTTCCCCTCACTGGTATCTTATCCAAATATGCCAGTCGTAAATCATGCAACTGGAGCCATAATGGTTAGAATAAGCATAACATGATCATATGCATACATGCAACATGGGTAAGTCTGACTAGTCTGTCATCATAGGGTTATGAACACCCACGGTTTACCCTTTCCAAAAATAAACAAATCATAGCTTTCCAAGGATCACTATGAACCTAATGGTTTTACAGACCAACCAATAACCTATCGGGCTGACTCGGATCAAAAAAATTATCCAGATATTCCAAACCCTTCAAATACAAATAGGAGTAAAACTGGAATGTCTGTCTGAAACAGAGGACTATCTGTACATGTATCATAGTTTTCCTAGAGTTACTTTGAACCCACCTATTTTTTTAGGTAATTGATCAACCTTATCCAGAATCATAGTTTTCCTAGGGTCACTATGAACCAACTAGTTTTCACAGGTAACTAACCAACCTTATCCAGACTCATATGGACCGTCTATCTCATATGTCACAGATTTCATAGGGTTGCTATGAACCTACTAGTTTTCATTGGATAACTAATCAACTTATCTGATTTTAAAATCACGAGTCATATATCTTTTGATCAGTATAAGGCATCCTAACATAATTGATCTATTCGATCTTTTAGATGCAATTATACTCACTCAGAAGTTTAGTTCGATCATACACACTACTAGGACAACCTAACTGGCAATTCTGCCTCCAAATCTCAAGATGCGATGTTGGGTCATAATGGTGTGAGTATGATAAAGATAAATATGCAAATTTAACTAATCAAATGGTAACAGGAACATATAATATCATTCATCATATGTTCAATCAATGGTCATTGGCATTAAAAAATTACTTAATCTTAAGCAATAATTTCCTTTGGAAAATTCATCTAAAATTTAGGCAAAAACACCATTTTATTTCCTTGAAAACATTTACTTTAATAAATGATTAACCACTTAAGATCGTATTTTAAAATAAGAAAAACATAGCCCAATACATAGCCAAAATCCTATGCCAAAATACAACCATCTTTAATTAGCTTCTTTTAATCATTCAGTATAAATATAAGGTTGCCAAGCCACTAAAACATATGGCTCATCGAGCCATTAAATAAAACTATTAAATTTGTAAACATGCGGCATCTATGCCGCTAAAATAGGACGTCGAGCCTCTTTATGGAGTATCTACAGCATTGAGATACCCAAACCCTACAATGCTTGGTGCCGCACTTCTTTCACAAGTAGGTACATCACATATCTATTGAGTAGATATCGAATGCATCAACCCATATAGATGTCGAATCCTATAAATTCGATACCTTATATAACTGTAAATTAATTATTCCAGGTATCATCTATTATAGATGTCGAATGTCAATATAACAAAGGTGCCTAGTATCTACAACGGCGTTTCAGTAAATAAGTTTAAAACTATTTTATTTCCTTTTTAAACCAATACATTCCACCAACTCTTGCCTCTTATCAAAATATTATTGGTTAACAAATTACATTTCATATTCTTTTAAGAAATTGCTGAAGATAACATTTTACCTTCCAAAAATAATTAGCAAACCTTTGTAATTAACATAATTAATTAATATTAATTAAAAGCTTTTTCATAATAAATTCATAGAAAATCATAACCACTTAGGAAAATTCCCAAAAAATTTTAATTTCCTTCTTCTTTCACATATAAAATTTTTGGGACCAAAATATTTATATAATTATTTTTAGTAATTAAAACCCAAAATTAACTCCTTTTTCCCTTTAGGAAATTATAAAATATTCATATAAACTTTAAAAATTAAAAAATTAAAAAATCATCTCCAAAATAATGTTTTATTCAACATATTTAAATTTCAAGTCAAATGAAATCAAAAATTAGGTTTTTACCTTTAAAATCCATAAGAATAGTTCCATAGTAATTCTAATAAATCATGATTCAATCAAATAATGATATAAACCATCCAAGCATGACATATTATCTCAACAATTCAGAAATCAAACATAGAGCTGAAATAAGCAAAATAAATGAGATGGATACTATTATTCACTTTAGATCAAATAAGAGAGGCTGAGATTTGATGTTGATAAATCCCCTAATCCTTTTTCCTTTGAATACTTTAGATTTCCTATTCCTTTTCTTCTTGGTAATGGCAGGCCTCTTTGTTTAGTTTTGATTATTTTGTAAAAGAAAATGAGAATGAAAGAAGGGAGGATGGGTTTAGGGAATGAAATAAGAAACAATTCCCATTTTGTCCCTCTCATACATTCCTTTCTGTTTATGTTTAATCAATCTTTTTAACTGATTACTTAAGGCACGACCCATATTAGTTAACAAATCTCATTATCCTTATCACACCATACATTATTATATTTAATTTATCTAATTAAATCTCTCGAATAGTGCTACCTAAAAATTAGGGGTGCTACAGGCTCCCCCCTGAAGAATTTAGTCCTCGAAATTACGATAAGGAAAATAACAAGTATATCAATCATGCAAACATGTGTGACAACACATAACAACAATATTAGTATATCTTACTAGAAAAAGGTCTATATGAAAAATATAGAACATACCATCAAAACAACTTAGGATAAATCATGTCCTCTATCTACTAAATACAGTCTTTCTCATTATCACTCTAGTATACTTTCACTAATGTAACTGTCTTGTTTCTCAAGTTCTTCTCATCTCTTGCTACAACACAAACTAGTTGTCCAACAAAAGTCATATCTGGTTTCACTACTAAATCTTCCAATGTTGTCAGTGCAATAGTAGTCTCTCGATCATACACACACTTTCTAAGATGAGAAATATGAAAAACATTATGGGCTCCTGTCAAACTATTCGATAACTCTATTTGATACGCGAGTTTCCTAGACCTTTTATAATTGGAAACAGACAACATATCTCGTGCCAATTTCCCTGATTTTCCAAATCGTACCACATCCTTCATCGGTGATACTTTAACAAAAACATGGTCTCCAACTAAGAACTCTAAATCCTTATGCCTCTTATTTGCGTATATTTTCTGTCTAGGTTGAGCTTCCTTTATCCTTGTTTGGATCAAATCAATCTTTTCAATAGCTTCTCTAACCATATTTGGATCAAGAATCAATGTGTCCCCGGTCTCTAACCATCATGCTAGTGATTTGCACGACCTTCCATAAAGAGCGTCGAAAAGCGCCATTCTTATACTGGTTTGATAACTATTATTATAGGAAAACTAGACTAAATGCAAATGGTCCTCCCATGACCCTCCAAAGTCTTGTACACACCCTTAACAAATCTTTGAGAACTTTGTTAACTCTTTCCGTTTGCCCATCCATTTGTGGGTGGCAAGCGGTACTCATCTTTAGCTTGGTACCTAAACACTTCTCGCAGACTCTTCTATACTTCACTAGTAAACAAAGTATTTCTGTCACTGACTATACTACTAGGAATCCCGTGCAATCCTAAAATATTCTTCATAAACAACATTGTCAAAGTAGGTGCCATCCTTGTCGACTTAACAGGAATAAAGTGTGCACTCTTTGTCAGTCTGTCTACCACTATCCAAATACATTTATTTCCTCTATTCAACCATGGCAACCCATCAGTAAAATCCATGGATATAGAATCTCATTTATAAAGTGGCACTTCTAAAGGTTGACTTAACCTACTCAGTTTCTAATGCTCGACTGTCACTTGTTGGCAATTCAAACATTTCTTAACCCATAAGCCTATATCCTTCTTCATATCTTTACAGAAGAAACTTCTCTTGATGTAGCGATACAAATGAGTTCCTCCAGGATGAATAGTAAACTTCAGTTGATGACACTCCCTAAGAACTTCCCTCCTTAGGTCATAAACATCTGGAACACACAACCGTCCCTTCTTCCTCAACCATCCATTCTGGTCAAGACTAAAATCTTTTAAATCATCAATCTCAGTTCCTCTTTTAGTCTTTTAATCCATTTAGCCAGTAATGGATCATCTCTCTACTTAAAAGCAATTCCTTCGATCGTCACTAATGCAACATCCAAAAAGGATAACATTGCTGTATTCCGGCTAGAACTAGCCATCGACCTTAACTGCACACCACAAGTATTTAATGCTTCTAAATCTTTCCATTATGCTACCATAGCAAACACCACACTCTAACGTTTTCGGTTAAGTGCATCTGCAACCTTATTCCCTTTTCCTAGCGTATACCCAATACCAAAATCATAAGCCGCCAAAAACTCTAGCCACCTTTGCTGTCTCATATTCAACTCCATCTGAGAGAATAAATATCTTATAGACCTATAATCCATAAACAACTTGAATTATTCTTCCAAAAGACAGTTTCTCCACACTTTTAAAGCAAAGATCACCATTGCGGACTCTAAATCATGAGTCGGATACCTAGCTCCATATGGTCGAAGTTGTTGAAAAGCTAAAGCAATCACTTTACCGTTTTACATTAACACAGCTCCTAACCCTATCCCACATGCATCAATATACACCACCAAATCTTGATTTTCATCTAGAACAACAAATACAGGTGCATTGGTCAATAAATGTTTTAGCTTTAAGAATGCTTCTTCACATTTATCGGCCTAAACAAACTTTACGTCCTTCCCCGTTAGTTCAGTCATAGGTGCCGCTTTATGTGAGGAATCCTTGATCAATCACCGATAATAGCCTGCTAACCCTAGAAAACTTCTTATCTCGGTCATAGCCTTCGGTCTTTTCCAATTATTAACAGCTTTAATCTTGTCTGGATCTACTGATAACCCTTTTTTGGAAATCACATGACCAAGGAACTTCACTATTTTCTTCCAAAAATGAAATTTTGAAAGCTGCGCCTTTAGTTTATGCTGCCTCAACATTTTAGCACTACTCTAAAATGAACTACAAGATCTTGTTCATTCTTAAAAATATATCAGAGTATCATCTATGGGCACTAACATGAATCTGTCCAAATGCTCTCAGAAGATATGGTTCATCAAATGCACAAGTAAGCAAGCGCATTGGTCAGTCTGTAGGGCATGACTAACTATTCATATAAATCATATCTTGTTCGAAACGTCATTAATGGAATGCTACCCTGTGCCACTCTCAAGCGATGGAACTTTGTTGCTAAATCCAATTGAGAAAATACCTTGGCTCCACTCAACTAGTCAAAAAATCATCTATTCTTGGTAAGGGATACCGATTCATTATCGTTTTTTATTCCACTAACGATAATCAATACACATCCTCAACGAACCATTTAGTTTCTTCACGAACATCATTGTTTCTCCCCAAGAAAAACTACTTGGTCTAATGCAATTCTTCCCTTCTAGGTCCACTAGATGCACCTTTAACTCTTTCATCTCTGTAGGTATCATCTTGCTAGGTGGTTTACTAATGGGTTCAGCTCTATGTACAAATCTATTTGAAACTCAATAGCTTGTTTCGGCGATAGTCCTATAACTAGCTCAAAGACATCTGCATGCCCTCTTACAATGAAAGCCTGATTCACTTAACCTCCATTTCCATTGCACCTAATAAAGCACATACATCAAAACTCAAATTTTCTACCGAGTATATAATTCAATCACGGCTATTAGGGTCTCTTAATGATATCTTCCTATCCTGAGAAAATATCCTACCATCATATTTGCTTAACCAATCCATACCCAAAATAATCCCAAAACCCACAAAATCAAAAACATGTAAACTATAGATAAATACATGACCTAACAACTCAAGTTCTAAATGGTCACATCCTATCCCAAGAGTCACATACCCTCTTATCGGATTCACAACCCATAAGGAAGTAATAAGGTATGATGGTTCTAGGTTTGACTTATCTACTAAACATTGTAAGATAAAAGAATGTGATATGCTAGTATTAAATAATACTTTAACAGGTATGCCATGAATCAAAAGCATATCTCCCATCACAGACTTTCCCTTCTCCTCTACGGTCAGTCTAGAAGCAGATGGTTCCAAAGCAAAAAAGTTTCCCTTTATTAGCCTTGGTCGATTCTGGACATTCATTCTTCCAATGCCCCAGCTGGTTGCAATTATAACACTTCACGCTCTTCTTTCCGGCAACCATCTTTCCACCACCAGATCGACACTCATTAGAAAAGTGCCCTTTCTTATCACACTTATAGCAAACAACACCAGGCTTCCCTTTCTGGGTAGCTCCGCCCTTCTAAGCTCCCTTCTTCTTAAAGAACCTTCTCTTTTGCCTTGAGCACCTTGACTCTTAGTAGGCTTATCACTACCAAATGTCGAGAGCATTTCCTCATTTATTAACGCCATCTCCACCACTACATCACATGGATCTCTGAAATGCGGCATCTTTGCCTTGGAAAGCTCAGGCTTCAATCCACGAATGAACTTCTCATTCCTTTTGATCACAGTATCGATAGTAGCATATTCGTATCTACACAACTCATCAAACTTAGTTGCATACTCTAGTATAGACATCTCTCCCTGCTCCAACTCAGCAAACTTCCTCAGTAAAGTTGACTTAGCTATTTCAAGCAAGAACCTTTCCTCAAATCTTCTTCTAAATTCTGCACAAGTCAAATTCTCCTCTGGTACTTTTACTGTCACACTGTTCCACCAATATAAAGTAGATCCCTCCAACTGTCTAAGCGCCAACATCCTCTTCTGCTCATCATTCAGGCCTAAGTCAGCAAAGATCCTTTCACGGTGCCACAACCAATTCTCCACTTTAATAATACTTTCCATTCCTAGAAAAGGCTTCTCTTCCAAACTGGTATAATCATGGCTTAACTTGGCATAATTGGTATGGGCAGGTACCTCGGGATTAGCACCTCTCGCATTGCCAACATTTCCTCCAACCAAACCAGTAGTTGCTCCAGCTTTCATCATATTCACGAAGAACTGATACATAGCCCCCATATTTAATAGTGGGGTTCAAGCACACACATAAGCATTTGCATTTGGATTAATAGTTGTTGGTCGACCCTGATTCCTTCTAGTGTTGGGTCAAACATTTCCGTTAGTTGTGTTGCTTCCTCCCTCTAGATTCCCTCTCCCATTTCCTGCTTCCATATCTTGCTTTCTCATAATCTACATACGAGCCTTAGTAAGATACAAAAGAACGGTCTAAGAGAGACTGGAGAATAGAGATAGAATACATACTCATATATATAATATACAGATACGTTACTATAGCATTATCCCATACCGCAATCTTATTCTCTAATTTACTAGGATTATGTTTTCAAAATCTTTTAATTTTTATTTAATCAAAATCGTATAAGTTTTACATAAACCTATTCTCTTATACCAAATTTGTAACATCCCCTATTTTGAGGCCCGAAAATAAGTGCTACTGATACTGCAGTTATCAACGTTAATATTTTTCCATGACAAGACGGGATCAGTTAATTGTATTCATAACATCAACAGCACATGAATATGAAAATATCAAAACACATTTCATTAATAACTTTCATATTCATTACATAATTCAGGCGATTCCACATTTAGAGAAAATTAAATAATTACAATTATAATCCAAGAGCGACATATGAAGATGCCCACTTGGGTGATCAGAGTCTAACTACTTGATAGTTATAAATCCTGGCATTACGTCCATTCAAACCCAGCATAGACTTTAAACAACACAGTAGAAAAAAATTCCTAATATTAGCTAGGTTGCCACCTACACGTCTCTGAAAGCTTATTCGTCTCACTTGAAAATCCCTACTCCCGACCTACTCAAATGAGTACCCGAGTTTCGAGGGAGAAACAAAAACTTCAGGTCGGACAAAAAGTCTGGTGTGAATAATAATTTACCATCTTGAACTAAAATAGATATCTAGTGAGACTACGCCCTTGAGAAAAACGGGTTTTCCTCATACTAGTATATTATTCAAATATGACGGTCATAAATCATGCACCTGTAACCATAATGATTAGAACAAACATAGCTTGATCATATGCATGCATGCAACATGGGTAAGTCTGACTAGTCTGTCATCTTAGGGTTATGCACACACACGGTTTGCCATTCCCAAAAATAGATTGTTTTCTCGAATTAAAGTTCTCCTATAGTCACTATGAACCTAACGGTTTTTCAGGCCAACCAATAAAATATTGGGATAACTTGGGCTAAAATTTTTAACCAAATATTCCAAAATCTCCAAATATGTTAGAAATAAAACTCGACTGTCTGTCTGAAATAGAGGACTATCTGTCCCTGTATCATAATTTTTCTAGGGTTACTATGAACCTATAAATTTTCATAGGTAACTGATCAACCTTATCTGAAATCATAGTTTTACTAGAGTCACTATGAGGCTACTAGTTTTCACAGGTAACTAATCAACCTTATCCGAAATCATATGGACTGCCTGTCTCATATGTCATAGTTTTTGTTGGTTTACTATGAACCTACTAGTTTTTATGGGTAACTAATCAACCTATCTAGTTTTAAATCCATGAGTCATATTTCTTTTGATCGGTACAAGCATCATTACATAATTGATCTATCTGATCTTCTAGATGCAATTATACTCACTTTGAGTTTAGTTTGACCATATTCACTACTAGGATAAGCTAATTGGTAATTCTGCCTCTAAATCCCAATATGCTATGTTGGGTCATAATGATGTGAGTATGACAAAGATAAATATTCAAATTTAACCAATCAAATGGTGATAAGAACATATAACATCATTCATCAACTTATGTTCAATCAATAGTCATTGGCATCACAAAATTACTTAATCTTAAGTAATAATTTCCTTTGCAAAATTCATATAAAACTTGGGTAAAAACACCATTTTATTTCCTTGAAAACATTTACTTTTATAAATGATTAACCTCTTAAAATCATTCTTTAAAGCAAGGAAAACATATCCCAATACTTAGCCGAAATCCTATGCCAAAACACAACCATCTTTAATTAGCTTCTTTTAATCATTTGGTATCTAAATGAGTTGTCGAGCCTCTAAACACGTGGCTCATCGAGCCACTAATTAAAGCAACTCAATTTGAGAACATGCGGCATCTATGTCACAAAAATAGGGTGTCGAGCCTCTATATCGAGTCTCTAAAACATATGGCCGTCATGCCGAAGATATCTGGCTATCAAGTTTGTACATACATATGCTATCGTACCTTTAAAACATAGCCTTTCGGTTTGCATATCATATGGCTTTTGAGCCTTTAAAACCATGATATCGGGTTTATAAACATACTTCTACTATATCGCAAACATAGGTATAAAAAATATAGAAGACAAGAGACTTTGAGTTTTAAAACATTTAGGGTTATCTAACCCTTAAAAATTCAGGGGTGCTAAGCCCCTAAAACTTGTTGGTGTTAAAACTTCGAAAGCTTAAGTGTACCGAACCCATAAACCAAAGAAGACGTCGAACTTTTAAAAGGAACAGTATCGAATCTCGAAACCATATATTGCCAAGCCTCTGCAACATTACAATATTGAACCCCTATTATGCTTGGTCCCGCACTTCTATATAATCAGGTACATTACATATCTACTAAGTAGATATCGCATGCATCAACCCTTATAGTTGTCAATCCTATAAATTCAATTCCTCATATAATTATAAAGTAGCTATTCTAGGTATCATATATTATAGGTGTCGAATATCAATATAACAGAGGTGCCAAGTATCTATAATGGCGTTTCAGTAAATAAGTTTAAAACTTTTCCTTTTTAGGCTAATACTTTCCACCAACTCTTGCCTCTTATCATGGTATGATTGGTTAACAAATTACCTTTCATATTTTTTTCATATATTTGTTGGAAGATAACATTTTACCTTCCTAAAATAATTACAAACCCTTTGAAATTAACATCATTAATTAATATTAATTAAAAGCTTTTCTAGCATAATAAATTCATAGAAAATCATAAACCGCTTAGGAAAAATCCCCAAAAATTATCGAAAATCCGAATTTCCTTATTCATTCACAAATAAAAACTTTAGGGCCAAAATACTTATTTCATTATTTTTAATAATTAAAATTCGAAATAAACTCCTTTTTCCTTTAGGAAATTCATTAAATATTCATATAAACTTGAAAAATTATGAAATTAGAAAATAATCTCCAAAATAATGTTTTCCACAACATATTAAAGTTTCAAGTCAAATAGAGATCAAAAATTAGGTTTTTACCTTTAAAGTCCATAAGAATAATTCTATAATAATTCCAGTAGATCATCAATCAATCAAACAATGATATAAACCATCCAAGCATGACATATGATCACAACAATTCAGAAAGCAAACATAAGTCCAAAAATAGCTTAAATAAGTGAGATAGATACCATTATTCACCTTAGATTGGATAAGAGAGATTAAGATTTGATGTCGATTAATCCCCTAAGCCTTTTTCCCTTGAATACTTCAGATTTCCTCTTCTTTTTCTTCTTGGTAATGGCCGGCCTCTTTGTTTAGTTTTGATTGTTTTGTAAATGAAAATGAGAATGAAATAAGGGAGGAAGGGTTTAGGAAATTAAATAAGGAACCATTCCTATTTTTCTCTTCTCATACATTTCTTTCTATTATATGTTTAAATCAGTCTTATTAATTGATTGCTTAAGGAATGACACATATTTGTTAACAAATCTTATTCTTCTTATCACATCACACATTATTCTATTTGATTTATCTAATTAAATCTCATGAATAATGCTACATGAAAATAAGGGGTGTTACACGTGATTGACCCATAACCATGTTCTATTACTACGTGGTGGTAGTGAAGAACCACGCATGGCCCATGCGTGATTGTGGTATCACTCTCATAGTCGCCCTTCTGCGAACTGAAACAGTATCAACAAGTCAATTTAAAAAATATTGGTAGGTTTACCTCTTCACATTCCCATAGACTCGTTGTTTCATTATCAAAATCCATTGCTATAGTCCAAAAATTTGAATTTTAGGAATGAATTCTTGGACTAAGGGTTTAGTGATAGAAAAGAAGAGATAAAGAAGAAAGAAAGGAAATGAAAATCACCAAGGGAAATTTTACCTTAGAAAAAAGGGAGGATGACTCGGCAAAATAGGAGGTTCAAATAGAATTATCCTTGACATTATGGGTTAATCCTAATATGAGAAAATACTAAAATATTTAAAAGATTATGATGACAAACTGGTAGGCATATATTCCCATATAATGTGAGAAATATTTGTGGGGAAAATATTTTAGCGATAATGTGTTTTTCTATTATTTGTTTTCTAGTGTATATATGTTTAATTAGAGGTTAGGTAGTGTATAGTATTTTGGTCTACAATGTAATATATTCTGAAAAAGAAGTAAAAAGGAACCTATTTTCATGTATACGAACTAGAATTAATAACTTCCTTTATTTAGCATCATTTGAAGTACTTTGCTATTAGTCATAATTTCTATTTAAATATTTGGTCCATGTGACAGGAGAGAGAAAGCGCAAATATTTAGATAGAAACCTATGGCTGGTATCCGAAGGCTACGAAATTTGTTAAATAAATGGGGATATTGATCCTAGCTATATATATATACACACATACATAATCTGTGACTGATATAACATCAACATGATATGACATATATGAAAATGATGATAAATATAACAGATAAAATATGCACTGATCACTATATATAATTGAATAAATTAAATGGATTATACCTTAATAGATAAGGCCATAGAAATGCATGTTAATATAAACAGACTTCTTAGATCCCTCAGATTCGTATTTTCTTTTGCAAGAGACAAGCGTGCAAAAACCAGATTTAATTATATTTGACTGAATGGACGTGTTTAAGGTAAGAAAATCGATGGAG
This sequence comes from Allium fistulosum, assembly GCA_030737815.1. Taxonomy (NCBI): domain Eukaryota; kingdom Viridiplantae; phylum Streptophyta; class Magnoliopsida; order Asparagales; family Amaryllidaceae; genus Allium; species Allium fistulosum. The sequence goes on along the minus strand of CM060903.1, from coordinate 1,532,964,399 downwards.
ATGGGAGGGGTTATTTGGGGCTAAGAAGTGAGAAGGATGGTGGCAAAAGTTAAACAGAAAGTGGAGTTCAATGATTTGAATATATTGTGAGATATAGGAACAAACATCTACATAAATCTCTCTTACCAATCCAAGATCAAAGAACCCCCTTTGCCCCTATTTCTTGGTCAGCCATCTATGAGTTCAAAATGGACTAATGTAACAATCCTGATCGAGATTACTCGAAACTAAAATTTTAAATATAATTTAATTAATTATAACTAATAATATAATGAATTGTTCTTTTATGCAATTTAATTCTTATATTTAATAATATAAGAACAATCTTAGAGAAAATGAGTAAAAAAATATATGGAAATAATTTTATAATTTAAAATATGAATTCTCCAAAGGGTTTATTTGCTTATTTATTTTAATAGGAGATTTATGAAAAATATCTTTCAATTCTAAAATTATAACAACAAGTGTTGTAAATTAAGATAAAGGTTAGTATTGAGATTTATTGTTAAAACTGATTTTTTCAATTAATAGTTTATTTTATTAAAACTATTGAGAATAACCATTTTTATTCAAAAGTTGTATTTAAATTTTATAAGATGTTTCAATATTAATAGAGACGAGAATTTTAACATGGTTATTTGTTTTGGGAAAGTTAAAGAAATCAATGTTGGTTGAATAGAAGATTATTTAGTACACACTGTTATTTATGAAGTGATAAAACCAAATAACTTAGTAACACTTTTCTTTTAGAAAATTAGCAACACTTTGCTGTTTAATCCATACGTTAACCCATTTAGCCCAAATAAGAGAAATAAGAAATGAGAAACCTATACGAACAAGTTCTCATTCTCATTCAATCCCACAAACCAGAAAACTAAAATTCTCTTAAGTCTCAAAACTCTAATCCTTAAATCAAAGCTAGAAATGAAAGTGATTGTGATTAATTCAAGTGTAGATTTATAAAAGGTAATCTCTTTCACCTATTTGTGTATCTATTGTTGATCAATTTCAGTTTTAATATCTAATTGTAAACATTCCTCTCCAATTTCTGAAATTAACCTAGGTTGAAGTTGAAATAGAAAAGCCTAGGAGAATCCAAGCTTTAATCCTCAATTTTGGATTTATTTAGGTGAGTTTATCTCACAATATCTAATCTAAAATGGATGTGTGTTGCTGATATATGAAATTGCTTGGATCTATAGTGAATATGATTTCAATAGGGTATTGAGTCTTTTGTCACTTTGAATTGATTATCTATTTGCTAAAACCCTACCTTATATAATCATGATTTGCATATAATTGTACTTGTTTATGTGCTAGCATGATTGCTAATACAGTATCCTCGACCCTAGGGAACCAACGAAGGAGAAATAGGCGGAATCAGATCGTCGAAGGGCCATCGGAGCCGCTTGGGATAAACCTAGGTGCAACGACTGATGGATCGGTCTACACGACCGGTGCACCGGTCGCAGCCTGAAGTTGACTCCCAGGCTATGTTGCTTTGTTCCTTGATCACCTCGTTCGCCACTCGTTTGTTCGGTTGATCTCCTGATGTTGTTTGCTTGATTTTAATTTTGCATTTCATATCAATTTCATTATCATTTCCAAATTTTGATTTGTGAATTGATGAATTCATTTTGGTGTTTCTATACCATAGATTGCTCTATAGGTCTTGGGAGTAACACATAACTTTTTGATGCATGTTTTCAACTTGGATTTATAAAAGGCTGATTTCTAAATCAAATCATTTTATCAAAGGCATGTGTGGCATTCAAAGTACGAAAACAAAGTAAGTGTAAGACCTGTGTGGCATCTGAAATACCAAGACGAGAATAAGGCCTTAATGGCAGTCGATAAACTGTGCAAGTGTATACAGTATTTAGACATAAGGCCTTAGTGATAGTCAGTGTTAAGACCTTAATAATATATATATATATATATATATATATATATATGTGAACCACAAAAATATGTAAAGACTTAGAGGTAGTTACAAGTAAGGTATTTTAGTTATATTGAAGTTTTGTTATATTTCTACGGACTGATCCAAGGGATTGCTTTTGGTTAAGGTACCACGGTATTGTTTTGACAGTTAGTAATGAACCTACATCTAGTGTTATAATTCAATTAGATAATTTATTTCTTTTGTATAGTAAGGGGGAAACCCGTTTTGCATCTTAGCAGCGTAGTTTTACTATTTTGTACGCTTAGCATGATATGATACTCGTACCAGACTCTGTGTCTGACCCATGTTTTATTCTTGTTTTCCCTATAAACTCTATGCCATGATGACTGTCAAGAGTAGCGTACTGTTGGAAGAATGTGTAAGGTTCAAGATGGCCAAGATCAAAACCTAGGACACTAATGAAAATATGGCAACCAATACTAATAATCAAAAGAAGATTATCTGAAATGTTAGCTTGATAAATTGCTAAGTGGAAAGCCTAATAGTGAATGATTGTTAATAGATTTTGTAGTTGAAGTAAGGCCTTTGTGGCCGTTAAGGAACCGAAAGCAAAGGAGTAAAGCCTGTGTGGCATCCGAAACAAAAGCTAAGGAGTAAGGCCTATGTGGCATCCAAAATCGAGAATGAAAGAGTAAGGCTTGTGTGGTATCTGAAACATTGAAATGTTGGTTTAAGTCCTAAAAGGAAACCATCTTGGCAACCTAGGAAACGAAGTAGGTGTAAGGCCTCCATGGCATCTGAAATACGAAAGCAAAGTAGATTTAAGGCCTTTGTGGCAATAGTAATACGAAAGCAAAGTAAGTGTAAGGCATGTGTGGCATTCAAAATATGAAAACGAAGTAAGTGTAAGACTTGTATGGCATCAGAAATACCTAGACGAGCGTAAGGCCTTAATGGTAGTCGATAAACTGTGCAAGTGTATATAGTATTTAGGCATAAGGCTTTAGTAACAGTCAATGTTAAGACCTTAATGATATATATATATATATATATATATATATGAATTGAAAAAATATGTAAAGCCTTAGAGGTAGTTACAAGTAAGGTATTTTAGTTCTTTTTAAGTATTTGTTATATTTCTATGTACTGGTCATAGGGATTTCATTTGGTTGAGGTACCACGGTATTGTTTTGACACTTAGTAATGAACCTACAGCCTAGTGTTACTATTCAGTTAGATAATTATTGATTTTGTATAGTACGGGGAAAACCCATTCTGCATCTTGTAAGCGCAGTCTTACTATTTTGTATGCTTAGCATAATATGATACTGATACCAGACTTTTTGTCTGACTCATGTTTTATTCTTGTTTTCCCTATAAACTCATGGATGCCCATTCGAGCAGGTTGAGTTTATGAAACTAGGCATGTGGCTTTTGGGAAAGGCCGAATAATGCAAGCCAAAGACAAAGCAGGAGGCTTGGGCATTAAATTTGTGTTGTTTTAATTATGTTGTATCTAGTGTTCATGTAAACATCTTCATATATAGTGCATGACACCAATTACTATGTTGTACTATATTTTTGACCTTGTGTGGGAACGACTTTTGGGTGTAAATATTGTTGAAAATTTTTTGTAATGATGTGCTTCATTTTAGTTATATTCGCTCTATTTACTTAAAGACTGTAATATAGCTGATCTCATCTCTATCACCGAAAGATGATTCTAAGCTACCTGCAGCATAATGAGATTTCATCTTTAGGTTTCAGAATGAGGGATGCTACAGTTGGTATTAGAGCCTTGGTTAGAGGACACTTAACTGGGACAGATCTTAAAACAAATAAACAAACACCTTGAGGTGGGTATACGCTACTATATAATGTACTTGTATTTTCTATATAGAGATATAAATGAGTTTAGTTGAGATTTCTATTGCTAAATCACTTCTTTATTATGTTTCCAATGAATACTCTCTAAGTAGAAAGTGGATCTGAAAAGTAGAAAATGCAAGAAGGGGATAATACTCAGACTGTTGAATGGAATAATAAAGAGGTGTGTTGACAGTTGTAGATAAGGCTATCCTACCTACCTTGGTTGTGGATGTAAATGTTTTATTCCAAATTTACGGCCCATATGATGAGAGAAGCTACGCCAAAAGTGGCTGAGCCGAGGCCAGTTTTGGGGGAAGACTTTTCAAAGTTAATCCAGGACTACCAAAACTTGGACGGCAAGATGTTTACCAGAAAAAAGTAGAAAGTGAAGGTGTTAAAGTGGTGAAAGTAAGTGATCGCATTTTATGAGATTTAGGACTAAATGACTAGAAGAAGAGGTGATTGGCCACCACGCAATTGCATGAAGACACCTTCGATTGGTGGGGACGATGACTGCTGAAACCCTGGAAGCTGATATTTCTTGGGAATAGTTCAACGAGTATATGGCTGAGTTTGATGCCATGTCTAAGTACGTCATGTCTTTCATTGACACCCCGTTAAAGAAAAATGAGAAGTTTATTATGGGTTCGGATGATTATGTGAGAGAGAAGTTAGTGGGTCATATTGACGATACTTTTGAGAAACTCATCGAGAAAGCTCATTGCCATGAGAGTTTGTCTCCTAAGTGTAAACTAGCTGTTGTTTCTAAGGAAAAGCCAAAGCTGCAATCAGGCAGGGGATGCAAAAAGCAATGGAATGGGAAGAGGAAGTAGTTCCAGAATAAGTATGCTCAAAAGAAGGCTAAGTGGAACCCTGTTTGCTATAACTATGGTGATTGGGGTCATCAGAATAAGAATTCTAAAGCTGAAGGGAAGAAGTGTTATAACCATAATAAGGAAGTTGCTGAAGAATTGCCCTGAAGCGGCGAAGCAGAAGCAAATGGTGAAGGCATAATATACTTTAGATTTTGTTCTGACTTCATTGAGTGCTCCCTCGATGAAAGAGAAGGAGAAGGGCATCACCAATCAAGGTACGGTTTCTACTTACAGTGTTCCTATATGTGTTTTGTTTGGTATCAGGGCTTCACATACCTTTATATCTAGTTACTTGGTAGATAGATTGAGATTGAGACCTTAATTGTTGATCGACCTTTAGTAGTGGAAAAACAGTTGGAGGCCCCACCAACTTGTGTATGGTTTGTTGTAGTTCGGTCTTATCGAGTCATGGATTGTAACACCCCGTAAAAATTGATAAGAAGTGAATAAAATAAATAAAATAAGATAAATTAATTAAATGAGATAAGGTTAAAAATGGAAATTTTGCAGAATTCATAATTTTGCCACAAAAGTTATACCATTGTGTTAGTAGCAAAATTCTGATCAATTTTCATATCTGATATGTTGAAAACGAAGCTCAAATGGAAAAGTTATGGACTTTTAAGGTTTTTAAATTCAAAATAATTTAAACAGAAATCAAATTTAAATAATTTAATAATTATTAAATTTGAAACTTGAAAGTTAACGGTATTTAGACTTAGGGTTTAACTAAACGTTAAATTTACATTAACGTTAAGAGATAATTAAGGAATATAATAAATAAAACAACGGTAGAATGAAATACTTTCCAAAACAACATAACGGGTGGAAGTTATAAGTGGTGGCTAGGGTTTTAACACTTTGAACGTCCAGATTTTTATTTTTTTAAACTAACCTAAATTTGATGGTTCTTGTGCACTCTAACCACTATAAATAAGACCTTAACCCCCTCACATTCAATCACAAATTATTTAGGAACCTAAAGAAGCTCTGGCAGTTCGTCTCTTCTAAGATTCGAAAAAAACTCAATTAGGGTTACAAGTAGGAAATCCTATATATATTTTTTGTTTTCTGTTTATTTTTCCAACCTATTCTTCTCCAGTCCCTTTTTTGAATCAAATCTATATACAAATCTCTTGTTGTATATATTAAAAAGAAGAGATCTAATAGAGATTGTCAAACGCATCTCAAATCTAAAGGAGGCAAGTCTAAGGATATACAACGAGTGGAAATCTTAGCTTTTCTATTTTAGTGATTGTAGTTTGGCTTTCAATACGCCTTGGGGAGTTTTAGTTTGCGAAAACATCATATTATAAACCCTCAAAACTCCTTCAATGCGAAATGTCAATTCTATGTTGGAATCTCAATTGTTTATATCAAAATAATGGAAATTGTGCAGATTTGCAGTTTTGATAATTTTACCTTCTATTCCACTTCCTTTTCTTTTTCTTTGAATTTCGTTAAAGGTTTTGATTAAGGAATAGTGTGTAAGGTGCGAATTTTATTCGTAGTTTGCACTGCTTGTTCCCATGAATCAAATAGAAATTCCTTTGTTTATTTTTATGTGAAAAAGGAGTTCAATAAAGCATAAAATTTGGAATTGTAAGTCTCTATTATCAATATATTCCATTATTTTGATGTAATAAATTGGGTTTAAATTTTAATTGTATGCAAGTATGTTGATTGGAACATCTGATATGAATATTGGAATTTTGATATTATTGGTAATATGGAATGAGACTTATATAATTGTGTAAAGAGTTGACATTTAAACGCTAGTTTAGGGAGTATATTCTGCACGCATAGAAATTACTGGATGGGCGCATGTGTGTGTATGTGTATATATTAGCGTAATTTACTCATAATTATAATATATAATTGCATAATTAAATAGGTTATTAATTTTATCAAATCCCCCTTAGGAAGGTAATTAATGTTAATGGCGAAATAAGAAAGATTTCTTATAAGGCCTTGATTGTGGAAACAGTGAGATGTTTGATAATATATCTAGAGTGTGATATACATTATGACTAAGTTATAGGGATGCGAGGTCAGTCAAAAGCACACGGAAGTCTGCCCAACTAATCTATCTACCAGTAGTGTCACATTGGGGTTGATATGAGACATCACCTATAATAAGTAACTACGATGACGCAATGTTAGTCCCAAATTCTGTAAGGGAAATCTACCCAGCTAATTTGGCTACCAAAACCTACGAATAGTTAGGCTAATGTCAGACGTCACAGTGGAGTACAGGTCATAGTACGAAGGAATTGCTTCAAATATTAAAGGTAATAAGTGGTTGTGTGATGTAACAACCCATCCCGAAATGAACCTATATTCCGACACAAAAAAGACCCATCGAAACTTAGGTCCATTCTAAAGCCGACTATTGGTTGGCAAAACGAAATACTATACAAAGCATCTATCTATTCTTTCAAAACTCACAACAGAAGGAACAAAATATAATAACAATAATAGTACTCATTTACTTCAAATCATTTCAAATATCATAATACGTAACAGAAACCGTTACAACATTTTTTTCAAAAATACATTTCATGGGTACCATAGAAAATAATACAAAAGGATAGGTAGCGACAGTCACAAGCTTCACTCTCGCCATCTTCAAGTTTCATCAACTCCTTCTCTAAACTGTGTTGTAATGAGTAGGGAGTCAGAACAATGAGTGTCTGGTGAATAGAAATATCAAGCCTTACTATTTCAGTACTTGGGCGGTATAATTTAAATAAGAACATGTCTTACGATCTAAACCACATAATACTTCATATAGGAAAGGAGGTGGGTCCTCGATCAACCACATAATACGTTCCATTTCCGATGTAGGTTTCTAAATCCCATAACCCATAACCAACGTCAAAAATATCTAACAATGCGAGAGATAGAACCTAAGCCACTTAATACCTTTTATTGTAAAAGCGGCAGACTTTGGCCATTTAAGATCTCAATTGAGGCGGACTCCATTATCTAATACTCATTCCCAAGGCGCGCTCCACATGGGTATCAATCTAGCTATCATTGCACAATAATCTTCGGATACTTAATACTTCCTATTGAAGCGAACCTTCCCGAGATATCCTTAACCATGCCTAAACCCAATCCTGACCATTTAAAACTTCGTTTGAGGAAAAAAGGCAGTCCCTCAAACAACCACTTAATACCTCAAGACACCGAAGCAAGCCCTTCGTATAATGACCCATACTCATAATGTCGTCTCACATTAGCCCGACTATTTGTAGGAACTGGTAGCTAGATTTGCTGATCAGATTTACCCTACAGAATTTGGGGCTAACCTCACGTCATTATAAATACTTATCATAGGAGATGTCTCACATTAGCCCCAAAGTCACACTGGTGGTAGCCATATTAGTTGGGCAGACTTCTGTGTGTCTTTTGACTAACCTCACATCCCTATGACTTAGCTATAATTTAAATACTCTATATATATAATACTCATCTCACCGCTCCATAATTAAGGCGTTATTAGGATCATTCCTTATTACGCCTTAAAACATCAATTACTTTCCTAAGGAGGATTTAATAACAATCATTACCTAATTAACTATGCCATTATACATTATAATTATATGTCTATTACGCAAGTTAATATATAAATAAATATGCACTTATTATTCTATGCTTGTGGAGATTACGCCCTAACTAAGCTAAATGTCAATTTCTTTTTAACCATAATAATACAAGTCTTTCCTTTTTCTTCCATTTTACCAATAATGGCTAAATTCCAATACCCATAACAAGGGATTGTAATATCCATAATAAGGATTCAACACTTGTTTCCTGGGGATTTGACCAGGCAACTAGTACTCGACAATAAGTGCTCGGCATCAGAGAGTGTCCGGCATCTAGGAGTGTTCGGAGAAGCACTTGCCATCCAGGAGTGTTCGGCGAAGCAACTGTCATCCATGAGTACTCGGCGTAGTACTCGGCATCCATAGTGTCCGGCGTCCAGTAATGTTCGGCGTAGTACTCAGCAGTGTTCGGCGTCAACCGGCACTCAACGTCAACCAATGCTCGGCATCAAGGCTGCTCGGCATACAAGACTGCTCGGCATCAAGACTGCTCGGCATCAAGGCTGCTCGGCATACAAGACTGCTCGGCATCAAGACTGCTCGGCATCAAGGCTGCTCGGCATACAAGACTGCTCGGCATCAAGGCTGCTCGACATCAAGGCTACTCGGCATCAAGGCTGCTCGGCATAAAGAGCACTCGGCGTCGAGACTACTCGGCAACAGGAGTACTCGGCATCCCATGGTGTTCGGCGTAATACTCGACATACATAAGACATTCAGCATGCACAACTAATCAGGATACCGGCATCGTTCGGCATGCATACGCCGTTCGCTCAAGAGCTTGAGATAGAGGCACGTTCGGCCTCAACAGACGACCGTCCTACACTTCCCACGACACCAACATACCGTTCGGCATAGAAGGAATGGTTCGGCGCAGAGCGTTCGGCACGCCTGGTTCGGCATACAGCGACCACTGCACTAGGGCTTGAGCGTTCGGCTATCCAGCCCACTTGGGAGTCCAGCCCATATTTGCCTATAAATAGAGGGGCAGGGTCACAGTGAAATGGATCCTTTTTTGGAGAGAAAACACCGGGGAGACTCTGCCATTTTCAAGACTCATCTTCTCTACTTAACAACTCCATTTAAACATTTGATTCACGAATTGTATTTGTAATCAACTATAAAGAAGATCAATAAAGTTTAACCTCAAAGTGGACGTAGGCAATTACGCTGAACCACTATAAATTCGGTGTTCTTTTTTTCTGTATTTAGATTAGCACTGTCTTCTCTGTTTAATTTGATTTCATCACTTATATCTCTTCACAATCTTCTTCTACGAGTTTAGTGACCAATTTTGGTGCTAACACTTTGGTGCTTTCACTGAGAATCGAATTCTCAGACCTCAAGGATCTGCTTTGAAGCTACTGGATTGAACAAATCCCCCGAAGAAGATCCGACTCACTGATAGGACATCCGTTGATTCTACTCAGAGTTCATACCAATAACTCTACAATGGCAAGACCACGTACCAGGTCAGCTTCTCATAATGCGGATGCCCGCGAGACTGCTAGCGTGCAACAAGCAAGACCTAGCAATCAACCAGCGATCCCGAGTGTAGGGATTGCCGCTGAAGAACAGACTCCAGTTGTCACCAGAGTAGAGTTCAATGACTTGATGAGAGAACTTAGGGAAAGCAGGAGACAACTAGGAGAACAGATGCAAGCTAATGCCAACCTGATGGCACAACTCACTCAACAGCAGCAACAGAATGCTGGGGGCAATCCCGCTGCTTACTCCTCATCTGACAGCTCAACTTCCTCTGATGAACCTCCCAGGCGCAGACGCCGTAAGACTGATGTTGCACGAGCAGATGCTGCTGTTCGAACAGCTGGAGACCGCGACCAAGCAAGAGCTGGAAGCTTCAGGACCGGTATACAGATGGAAGATAGAGGCCCAGATCATCAAAATGCTAACGATGTCGAACCTCAAGATGCACGATTGGCAGATCGCCAAGAGAGGAGGCATCAGCATGGACAGGCGCATAGAACAGACTCCAACCTTCCGCCTTCCATATAGACACCCGATCTGACAGCCATGATCAGGCAATTGATGAAAGAGAATCAGGGATTATCAAATGATGACTGGGGAGTGTCAAGAAGTCATACTCCGTTCACGGATGTTGTGTTGCAAGCGGCGTACCCCAGGAAGTTTAGTATGCCTACTATTCCTGCATATGAAGGAAAAACTGACCCTAGACAACATGTCATGAGGTACGAATGGATGATGGATTCAGCCAGATCGAATGATGCCACCAAGTGTAGGTGTTTTCCGATTACTCTATCTGGGATCGCTACTATGTGGTTCACCCGACTTCCTCCGCGATCCGTATCAAATTTCGAGGAGTTGGCAAAGAAGTTTATTGAGCAGTTCAGGATACACACTACGCGCCCAAAAGATGTGATGTCTCTGTCAAGTGTAATCCAAAACCATGGGGAATCGTTGAAGGAATATTTGCAAAGATTCCACGTAGCAGCAACTGAAGTCAGTAACCCAAATGACCATGCAATTCTGATGGCTGTGATGAGAGGTGTGGATCCAGACTCTGAGTTTGGAGACTGGCTGGCAGGAAAACCTCCAGCTACGCTAGAGCGTTTCTACTCTAAGGCACACCAGTTCATAAGAAGAGAGGAAGCTAGGTGGGTACGACGAGATAAGGCGCCAGGACCTGTCCAAGAGTCAATAAAGAGCAACATTGCTGTGAAGCAATTCGGAGACAGCTCGGGAAAGGTCCAAGTCAATGTCCAGAACAAGCCTGGGCAACCCAAGGAGTCCGGAGGAAGAAACCAAGGGAAAAGGAAAGAAGCAGGAAAGTGGAAGTCGAGAATTCCGAGCTACAGCGAGTACACTCCGCTAAACGCCCCACTTGAAAACATTTACCTACCCACCTGCAATACTTTTCAGTACAGAAAACCACGTCCAAAAGAATCAACTGAAGAGCAGAAGCGGACCGGGAAATATTGTCGCTTCCATGAGACTTATGGACACAATACGGAAGAATGTAGACACTTGCACGACACTATCGAGAAGTTGATCAGGCAGAAGAAATTGCAAGAATTTGTGAAGGATCCACAAGAAGGAGGACAGGGAACGTCGAACCTAGGTCGTGCACCGGCTCCACGTCATCCCGAGGAGCCTGCCCGGACCGTTGGTAGGCTGGTCATAAATACAATTATCGGCGGGCCTCACCCCGTGGATAAGAATTGGCAGGAGATGGAGCGATATGCAAGTTCCTTGAAGCATGCAGATTTTGAGTGTTGTTCGAACATGGAGGACGGAGCCCCTGCTAAGCAACAGCGCGTAATGACAGACGATATTGTGTTCAGAAGCAGAGACGCTGATCAGGTAGAGGCTTCGACCATCGACCCCATGGTCATATCTGCAACGATCGGACCAGCATACGTAAAAAGAATTCTGATTGATTCTGGAAGTTCAGTCAACATCATCTTCAAGAAGGCCTACGATCAAATGAAGCTAGAAACAAAAGACTTGAAACCATCCAAAGCCCGTATCCACGGCTTTAACGGCGCTGCAACTGATGCAGTAGGATATGTCGAGTTACCAGTTGAACTGGGACAAGGCGAGCGTCGGAGAGTGCGAATTCTACCCTTTGTAGTTTTGGATGTGGGCTCTCCATATAACGTTTTCTTGGGCCGGCCAGCCCTGGCGGAGTTTAGGGCAGCGTTAGCCCCGTGGTGTTTAACTTTGAAGTTCCCGACTGACAAAGGAGTAGGCGTTGTTCACGGCGATCAAGCAGCTGGTCATTCCTGTTATGTGGCCGAGCTCCGAGAGGCCCACCGGAGGGAGAAAGGAAAGGTTGCGGACGATCCCGTCCGCATCCTCAATACGGATAATTGACAAGTAGTGCCCGAGCCCTGGCTCGGGCATAGTTCTCGGATCTACGGAGATATAGATCCGAGAGACGACGATGAGAAACCCAGGGAAGAGAAGGCGGCACCGGCTGAATTAACTGTTGACATTTCAATTAGCCGTGACGACCCTTCGCGAATACTGAAGATCGGATCACAGCTAGGCCCCGCAATGACTGAAGACCTTAGCGACTTCCTCCGGGCGAACCTTGATGTTTTCGCCTGGACGCATTCTGATATGTGTGGGATTTCTCCCGCCATCACGAGTCATATGTTGAACATAGACCCGAAATACGTCCCAGTCAAGCAAAAAAGGAGAGGAATGGATCCGGAGAGGTCCGCCGCTCTTGGAGAGGAGGTGGACAAACTCAAAGCAAATGGGTTCGTCCGCGACGCCCTCTACCTGGAATGGGTCTCCAACCCCGTGCTAGTAAAGAAGGCGAATGGGAAATGGAGGACTTGCATAGATTATTTCGACTTGAACAAAGCATGCCCTAAGGACAGTTTCCCGTTGCCTAGGATCGATCAGTTGGTCGATTCCACCGCAGGACACGAGTTACTGTCATTCATGGATGCGTACTCAGGATACAACCAAATCCCAATGCATATTCCGGACCAAGAACACACCAGCTTCGTTACAAATGTCGGGCTGTATTGCTATGTAGTGATGCCCTTTGGATTGAAGAATGCTGGAGCAACTTACCAACGTCTGGTGAATCGAATGTTCAAGGACCAGCTGGGTAGAACCATGGAAGTCTATGTGGATGACATGCTCGTGAAGTCACGACGGTCAAACGACCACATTCAAGACTTGGCTGAAATGTTCGACATACTCAGGTTTTACGGCATGAAGATCAACCCGTTGAAGTGTTCATTCGGCGTTGCATCAGGGAAGTTTTTGGGATTCATCGTCAACGCTAGGGGAATCGAAGCCAACCCAGAAAAGATCCAAGCTATTCGAGATGTACAAGCGCCCAGGACTATAAAGCAGGTACAGAGCTTGAGCGGAAAAGTAGCTGCGCTGAGTCGATTTATATCCAAGGCAACTGACAAGTGCATCCCGTTCTTTGACATAATAAAGAAAGGAAAGAGAAATTTTGAATGGACGTCTAGCTGTGAGGAAGCATTCCGGAATCTGGTAAGGCATCTGGAAAGCCCACCAATGCTATCAAAACCGGTTGACCATGAGATGTTGTACGTTTACTTGGCTATATCCCCTCACGCGATAAGCGCAGCTTTGGTTCGTGAGGAGGATCGAGTCCAGAAGCCGGTATATTATGTTAGCAAGCGTTTAACGGGGGAAGAAAAGAATTACCCTAAAATCGAGAAATTGGCTTACTGCTTGGTGATTGCATCACGCAAGCTGCGCCCATACTTTCAAGCGCATTCAATCGGTGTTTATACCGATCAAACCCTGAGGCAGGTACTCCAACGGCCGGAAACTTCTGGAAGATTGCTAAAATGGAACATCGAGTTGAGCCAATTCGATATCGCGTACTTACCACGGAGAGCCATCCGAGGGCAAGCGTTAGCAGACTTCATCGCTGAATTTACCATACCCACCAAACCGGACGATCACGACATCATTCCCCCCGTTCGATGGAAATTATACACTAACGGTGCATCAAACGACCGTTGCTCCGGCGCGGGCGTAGTTCTTGTAACTCCGGAAAACCGATCGATCTGTTATGCCCTGAAGCTCGATTTCCCGGCTACAAATAATGAAGCTGAATATGAAGCACTAATCGCTGGCTTGAAGCTCATTAGGGAACTCGGGATCGAATCAGTCGAAATCTTTTGTGACTCGCAGTTGGTGGTTTACCAAGTACGGGGAGACTACCAAGCAAAGGGACGAAGGCTAGCTCCGTACCTCATTCAGGTCCAAGAACTACTATCAAATGTTGAGCGTTATGACATCTCACATATCCCACGCGAACAGAACAAAGAAGCCGACTTATTGGCTAAATTCGCAAGCACCGACGATGCGCAACAAATGGGATTGTATCCCGTCGAAGTCTTGCATGCCCCGAGCATAGACGAAATGAAAGTCGATCGCGTGTTGGGAACAGAAATCGAGAAGGAGTCGTGGATAACCCCATTCAAACTGTACCTGACAACCGGGGCTTTACCAGAAAAAAGAAGCGAAAGACGACGGGTCCTTCGAAAGGCTGCGCGGTACGTAATGCAGGGTGGATCCATGTATCGAAAAGGATTCTCAGTCCCATTATTACGGTGCATCGCTCATGATGAAACAAAGCGAGTCTTGAGGGAAGTTCACGAAGGGGAATGCGGCGACCATACTGGGGGGCAAACGCTAGCAAAGAAGATCCTCCGCTATGGATATTACTGGCCCACCGTAAACCGGGATGCCGCGGACTACGCAAGAAAATGCGACAAATGTCAAAGATATGCAAAAATCCCGAGGGCTCCATCAACGGAACTCACACAAATGATCAGTCCCTGGCCATTTGCGATCTGGGGAATCGACATAATCGGCTCTTTTGCCTTTATCCAAAGGTGGTGCGAAATATGCAATAGTTGCAGTCGACTATTTCACGAAATGGGCTGAGGCAGAACCTTTGGCCACTATCACCTCTAAGAAGGTCATTAACTTCGTTGTACGAAACATTATATGCCGCTTTGGCCTTCCACGCACCATCATTACGGACAACGGAACGCAATTTGAAAGTAGAGAGTTCAAAGAGTTCTGTTTGAAGTACGACATCGAGAAAAAGTTCACCGCCGTTGCGCACCCAAAAGCTAACGGACAAGTCGAGGCCGTTAACAAAATAATCAAGTCCATATTGAAGAAGCGTCTGGAGAAGGTTGGAGGCAAGTGGGTAGATGAGCTCCCGACAGCATTATGGGCGTATAGAACTACCCACAAGTCCGCGACCGGCCACACTCCGTTCGCCTTGGCATACGGCTCTGAAGCCGTTATACCCGTTGAGCTTGAAGTTCCATCGCACCGAGTGACATACTATGATCCCAAGACGAACCAAAACCTCTTGCTGGAATCACTGGACTGCATCGACGAAAAGCGGGAAGAAGCTGAATTAAGGGCGGCGGCGCACAGACATCGAGTCAAGCGTTACTACGACGACAGAGTCCGCCCAAGAATCTTTGATGTGGGAGATCTCATTCTGAAACGAGTCTTCCCGGTACCATCACGCATAAATCCCAGCTGGGAAGGTCCATACGCCATTGAACGGAAGCTTGGAGAAGGAACATTCAAGCTAGCGACCGTTGATGGCGCGACACTCCCCCGAGCATGGAACAGTGAACATTTACGGCACTATTACATTTAGCATGTTTTCCTTTCTTGTTGTAGGCACTGTTGTTTCCTGCATGTTTCCATTCAGTAATGACTTAGTTTCCTTTTAAAGTTGTAATCAAGCAATTTAGTTGATTTTCATTAATAAAGGCTTGAAGCCACATTTTCTATGAAGTTTCTATATCTCTTAATTGGATGATAAATTATGTTATCCTGCACGACATACAGACTCGTACGAACGATTCCAAATCTCTGAATCCCCAGAGCGCGGATCGGAGTACTCTAAGTCCCCAGAGCGCGGACTAGAGTATAAACGATTCCAAATCTCCGAATCCCCAGAGCGCGGATCGGAGTACTCTAAGTCCCCAGAGCGCGGACTAGAGTATAAACGATTCCAAAACTCCGAATCCCCAGAGCGCGGATCAGAGTACTCTAAGTCCCCAGAGCGCGGACTAGAGTATAAACGATTCCAAATCTCCGAATCCCCAGAGCGCGGATCGGAGTACTCTAAGTCCCCAGAGCGCGGACTAGAGTATAAACGATTCCAAAACTCTGAATCCCCAAAGCGCGGATCAGAGTACTCTAAGTCCCCAGAGCGCGGACTAGAGTATAAACGATTCCAAATCTCTGAATCCCCAGAGCGCGGATCGGAGTACTCTAAGTCCCTAGAGCGCAGACTAGAGTATAAACGATTCCAAAACTCTGAATCCCCAGAGCGCAGATCAGAGTACTCTAAGTCCCCAAAGCGCGGACTAGAGTATAAACGATTCCAAATCTCCGAATCCCCAGAGCACGGATCGGAGTACTCTAATTCCCCAGAGCGCGGACTAGAGTATAAACGATTCCAAATCTCCGAATCCCCAGAGCGCGGATCGGAGTACTCTAAGTCCCTAGAGTGCGGACTAGAGCATAAACGATTCCAAAACTCCGAATCCCCAGAGCGCGGATCGGAGTACTCTAAGTCCCCAGAGCGCGGACTAGAGTATAAACGATTCCAAAACTCCGAATCCCCAGAGCGCGGACTAGAGCATAAACGATTCCAAATCTCCGGATCCCCAGAGCGCGGATCGGGGTACTCTAAGTCCCCAGGGCGCGGACTAGAGTAGAAACTATTTCAAGCCTCCAAGTCCCCGGGGCACAGAGTCAGCAAGAAGTCCAAGTACTCAAAAGATGTGGACGGGAGGCACGCCATGTCCAAAAATGTTTGAACATCACAAGAATGGACCGGGAGATAATGCAACTCATAAGGACTTGAGTTATGGCTACAATTAGTCAACAAACCAAAGAAAGACAAGAGAATCATTCAAGCAATAAAGAAACTAAAATTTTATTCGATAAGTCCAAAATGGGGATACATGATCACTCCTACAAAATTCAGACCTCTCTATACAAACTGCAAGTTGTGAAAGATAAAAGCAATTACAAGACTTAAGCAAAAAACTCGTTGAACGAGTGTATCGATTATTTCTTCGACTTCTTCTTTTTGTCTTCCTTTGATGTTTCCGACGACTCCTCTCCCTCACCTTTTTTCTTGGACTTTTTGCTTGCTAGAGAAACGGAGTCAGGAGTAGGAGACGGAACATCTAGTGGTTTGGACCTGCCCGGGAGAATGATTTTCAAAGGTCTGTTCCGCGGGTCAGTGAGTTCCAGTATTTCAGACTCGACTTTGACTTTGACTTTTCTCTTCTCCTCGTCGGCAAGACGGTCCTTCATGCTCATCTCTGAAGTATCAAGTTTGTCATCATCAAGCGCCCCGATCACTTGGGCGTCGGGACCGGGAGTTACCCCTGCGTGAGCAACGTCGCTTGTTTTCCCTGCTTCCTCCTTGGCGTCATCGCTCCACGGAGTTGGCTCGGCGTCAGAACAACCTGCACGAAAATATAAGAAATGGGCATTAGAACGAATAACCATTGCTGAAAAATGACGGGATCTCTTCGACTTCTAGAGAAAGAAGAATTTCCTACCAGGATCCGGTTGGCTATCGGTGGCGCGCGGGGTTTCACCCTCCAGGATAGGTGACAGCACATGAACGCCGAGCCCGAGATCTTCGGGATCATAACTGGCATGCTGCTCGAATGGATCAAGCGTCGACCGACCGGCCGATTGAGCAGCATAAGGAGCGGCGATGTGAGGAGTAGTAGCATCGGCCTCTGACGGGCCGGCCTCGTCGTTCTTCTCTTTCGAAGGGGAAGAGCCTTTGCCATAAAGAGCCAATGCTGCGGATAAGTCCGATGGCTCATTCCCCCTCAAGAACTCCTTCACCAATGCATCCTCGTCGACCTCTTCGGGGCCCGACTCGACTTTCCTGATCTTTATCAGAGTTTCCCATGCCTCAGCCAGGGATTCGAGGTAGCCGTCGCCCAAGAATGTTAAGTCACGGTGCATAAGGACGCGGGCTCCGTACTCGGCGATCAACAGGTCAAACATACTTTTGACCTCTTCCCTGCCGGCCTCTGCGGCCGCCTCAAGGCGAGAATCAAGCTCCTCCACAGCCATTCTTTTGCCCTCCTCACGGGCCTCATCCTTCATTTTCTCGACCCCGGCAAGTTCGTTGTCGAGCTTTGTCTTCAAGAGTCGGGTAGCAACAATCTCATCACAATATCGCTGTGATTCTTCCTGAGCAGCTATTTTGTCTTCTTTCTCCTTGGAGAGTTGTTCTTTCAGCTCTTTGACTTGAGTAGCGAGCGCGTCCCTTTCTTTTTGGACAGAGTCTTTTTCTAGGGCAAGGGCGCCGCTGCGCTGAACTGCTTCGTCAAGCTCCTTTTTGTGAGCCACCTCTAAGCGAGTAACTGCCTCAGCAGTATCTTTCGCACCTTGTTCAGCGGCTTCTAGCTTTGACTTATACGAAGCGAGCTCTTCGTCTTGGAGTTTGATGATTTTCTTATCGCTGTCAGCCTCCAGATTCAGACGGTCAATCTCGTGTTGATGCTCGACAGATACTTCCGAGATCTTCTCCACCAAGTGCACGAATGCGTCATGTTGAACATAGACGTCATTGTTGCAGGCAATGGCACTTTGCTTCACGTGCCCAGGAATGTGATGGATGGCTGGGAGGAATTTCAAGCCGTCAAAACAGATTTTCGGAAACTTGGCCTTAAGGTCGACCATCTTTTCCGCAACAGTTGGGTCCACAGCAGGAATAGGAGGAGGAGGCTTAGAGAATTCCGTTCTTTTACGTTGCTCTCGAACTTGCCTCATACTCGATGAACTGGAATGTTGTTCTCGAGCAGCATCAGACTGATAACCCTTCTGCAAAGACTTCTCTTTATCCGGCTCAGTTGGAGTAGGAAGATCGCGGGACTGGGAAGATTGAGAGTGTGCTTTCTTGCGGTGAGACGAATCGTGAGGATGATTGTCCCTATCTTCATAATCACCTCGATCCCTACGTCTGCCTGAACCGGAATCCCGTCCGGAGTGATGGAATATAGAAGACCCCTAAAGGCGATCAAGTCCGTGTGAGCGGCCCATATCACCTGCAAAGAATGGAGATAACAATGAGTTAAGGAGAATTCACGAATTAAAAAGACTTGAAGTATATTATGGAATGCGCATGTGCGTGTGTGTCATAGTGTTCCCCCCGACGGACCCGTTCGTTTATCTTTGCTAATCGGAGTATTGTCTCCTTGAGTCGGGAGTTGAACTCCTACATTGCCTCTAACGGGCGAAGAGAATTTGAGAGCTTCAGGATCATCGAATCCGTAATTAAGTAAATCATCGGGGATGGACAAGTTGGACAGACCCCTCAGTGAACTTTCCAGATGCTGCGAAGAAGCCTCTTTCTCAGGAGGGATAGGCGTAGATTTTGAGGTGCCACCAACTTTCTCCTTTTGAACCGTATATTTCAGCTTCTTTTTTCCCTTCGAAGGGGAGGATGATGTCTCAATATCCTGAACTTCAATTGCCGGATTCCAAGCGGGACCCACGTTCTCGCCCTGAGTCTCGGGAGCAACATCCTCTCTACGCTCGCTTTCTCCGTTCATATCGGGAGTGCGGTGCGACGACGGTCCGGCCTGCTTTTTCCCTTTACCAGACGAAGGCTTGGGAATAGTGACACCTTCTGGAAGGCTGATCCGACGACCAGGGGCTAGCAAGCCAAACCCCGACAGCGACTCATTTGAAATGATAGTCCGGATGTCTCGATCCTCAGCAGGAAGAGCTCTAATGGCTTCAACGGCCTCAGAATATCCTCAGCCTTCCGGACGCGGGTTGATGCCTGAAAAGATGAAATGAAGAGTTAGGAAAAGCATGACTCCAATTAAATACGAATAGCGATTCGGCAGCGAGACTTACTGCCTTTAACCCATCTCCTAGCGAAACCAGACGGGCAGCGCACATAGAACCATTCCTGTTTGTACAGGGCGAATTTGCTGCAGGCTCCTATCAAGATCTGGCACTTGTGGTATGGCTCGAGGAACATAAAGGAAGGGCTATCTTTCCGTCTCTTGAACATATAAATATATCGGATATCACCGGGGGTTGGAGGTTTGGAGAAGACGGCCATGAAAAGTAAGTAAGTCCCATATAGAAACGCATGACCGTTCGGGTGCAGTTGCGATGGAGCCATGTCTATGTACTGCAGAACGTCCGGGAGAAATAAGTTGAAGGGAGGCACGCTGCCCATCCAACACATGAACTTGTTGCAGGTAGTGTACCCGACTGGGGGCAGATGAGGGCGATCGTGTCTCGAAGGGACTAACACGTCGGCGAAAGGAATCCCGTGAATAGAGCATATCCGCCTCAGGGCAGCTTCGTTGATCTTCGAAGCTTGAGAATCGATCGGATTGTCTAGTAAGATGGTTGCCTCCAGAGCGTCAGGCGCCAAATTATGAGCGGGAGAAATTGACGGGTTAGAAGAATCAGTGACTCCTTGCCTTGCTGACGGCCCAGGCCTGTCAGATATGGTGGCAGAACTAGATTTTCTCGACATCCCGAATAAATAATGAACTTGGCTAAATGCTTGAGAAAGCTATACTTAAAAAACGTTGAACGTTAGAATTAGCAACACGATTTTTTTCCCCCGTGTTGTGTGTGAACTAATGCAAGCAATTGTGTACAGGCAATAAGAATCTAAAGGTTTTAAAGATATAATAATTAGCTTCGAATCATCGCCTTCGAAGACCGTCATCGCTGACCGTCTCAAAAAGCTCGCCTTGAGGTGATTACAGTTCTAGATTCAGAAAGCATATGATTTATAAAGTGACCGGCCTAAGTGTAGCTTGACGTTTATGTTGTTCGACATGTATGTGTTTGTTCGGCATTTGAATGTTGTTCGGCATTGACATTGTTCAACCTAAGTTCTGTTCGGCATGTATGTGTTTGTTCGGCATTGAGACTGTTCGACCTAAGTTCCGTTCGACATGTATGTGTTCGTTCGGCATTTAAAATGTTGTTCGGCATTGGAATTGTTCGGTCTAGGTTCTGTTCGGCAATAGTATTGTTCGGCCTCAATACTGTTCGGCATCTAAGAATGCTCGGCTTGGGTTTTGGTCAGCTAAGTTGTTGTTCGGCTAAGTTATCGTTCGGCTAAGTGGTTGTTCGGCTGAGTTATCGTTCGGCACTTTTGTAAGTGTTCGTCTTTAGTCCCTTCGGCTAAGTTGTCGTTCGGCACTCTAACGAGTATTCAGCCTCATTAAGACGAGATACTATTCGCTATCGTTCGGCGCACGACAACGTACGCCGAACCATAACTATGCCATCCAACACCCTTACCACCTCCAACGTTTCCCTTGTTCCTTCATTTTTTGGCTGTGGTTCGACGCGATGGAGCTAAATACAATAGCCACATATTTGCAAATGCCTCAAATCCATTCTCCTCGCCTCACATTATCGTTCGGCAAGGGGAACAACCTACTCGAAAGCTTTCTACAGAACACACTTGACTCATTTGAAACGTATTCAAGTTATACGAGGAGCGGTACCTAGATTGCAGTTAGGAGTCTAAGAAGGAGTGTTCAAGTTGCAAATCTGTTCGACTGGAGAAGGTTAGAAATCTTGGAAGAATGACGGAAACGAAAAAGTAAAGGAAAAGGGATAGGAAGGACCCGGTTATATAGAGGGAGGTAGAAGTCGAAGAGGCTATACCCGGTAGAGCCGGTCAATACCGGAGTGTTCGGCATCGTACCGGAGAGACGTTCGGCACGCTAGGTACGTTCGGCTTCGGACGTATCGTTCGGCATCCCAACCTCGTTCGTCTTGCACCACCTTCGCTAGCATTCTCGAGAAGGTACCTCCGAGGTAGATTGTACCAGATTCAAAGCGCATCACGTTCGGCCACGCAATACACTTTGGGGGGCAAGTGTTTCCTGGGGATTTGATCAGGCAACTAGTACTCGGCAATAAGTGCTCGGCATCAGAGAGTGTCCGGCATCTAGGAGTGTTCGGCGAAGCACTTGCCATCCAGGAGTGTTCGGCGAAGCAACTGTCATCCATGAGTACTCGGCGTAGTACTCGGCATCCATAGTGTCCGGCGTCCAGTAATGTTCGGCGTAGTACTCAGCAGTGTTCGTTGTCAACCGGCACTCAACGTCAACCAATGCTCGGCATCAAGGCTGCTCGGCATCAAGACTGCTCGGCATTAAGTCTGCTCGGCATACAAGACTGCTTGGCATCAAGACTGCTCGGCATCAAGGCTGCTCGGCATACAAGACTGCTCGGCATCAAGACTGCTCGGCATCAAGGCTGCTCGGCATCAAGGCTGCTCGGCATAAAGAGCACTCGGCGTCGAGACTACTCGGCAACAGGAGTACTCGGCATCCCATGGTGTTCGGCGTAATACTCGACATACAGAAGACATTCAGCATGCACAACTAATCAGGATACCGGCATCGTTCGGCATGCATACGCCGTTCGCTCAAGAGCTTGAGATAGAGGCACGTTCGGCCTCAACAGACGACCGTCCTACACTTCCCACGACACCAACATACCGTTCGGCATAGAAGGAATGGTTCGGCGCAGAGCGTTCGACACGCCTGGTTCGGCATACAGCGACCACTGCACTGGGGCTTGAGCGTTCGGCTATCCAGCCCACTTGGGAGTCCAGCCCATATTTGCCTATAAATAGAGGGGCAGGGTCACAATGAAATGGATCCTTTTTTGGAGAGAAAACACCGGGGAGACTCTGCCATTTTCAAGACTCATCTTCTCTACTTAACAACTCCATTTAAACATTTGATTCACGAATTGTATTTGTAATCAACTATAAAGAAGATCAATAAAGTTTAACCTCAAAGTGGACGTAGGCAATTACGCTGAACCACTATAAATTCGGTGTTCTTACTTTCTGTATTTAGATTAGCACTGTCTTCTCTGTTTAATTTGATTTCATCACTTATATCTCTTCACAATCTTCTTCTACAAGGTTAGTGACCAATTTTGGTGCTAACAACACTCATATCCAAAATTGCAATAAATGGGCTTTTATATAAAATCTAAATCCATCTTATCTCATATTAAAACAATGGAATAGACCAAAAATGGAAACTTGCAATTTAATCAATTCTACGCTCTTTTCAACTTCTTTTGCATGAACTTTGATAAGGGAATTTCTATTAAATTTTAACAAAATAGGCGGTGTAAACTACGAATAAAGATTCGTCCTTTACACACCATTTATCAATTAAATCCCTTAATCGGATCTAGAGAAAACGAATAAGAAGTAGAATAAAAGGTTGAATACATAAACTGCAAAATCCACAAAACTCCATTATTTTAACACAAGATAATTAAGATTCCAATCCTAAGAATTAACATTTTGCTTTGGGGAATTTTGGGGAGTTTTAATATGATGGTTTCATAATCCAAAACTCCCTAAGGCATATATCAAATCCAAACTATACTATTCAACTACTAAAATAGAAAAACTAAGATTTTCACTCATAATTGGTCCTTAGATTGCTTCTCATTGGATTTGCAACGCCTATTATAATCCCTTTTAGATCATTTCTCTTTGATATTTACAATAAGGGATTTGTGTGTGTGTATTAGATTCAGTTAGAGGAGAAGAGGTTTAGAAATAAAATAGTAAACAAAGATAGATTATGATTTCTTACCTAAAACCCGAATGGAGCTTTCTAAATCTAAGAAGAGATAAATAGATAGAGCTTCGCTGATGTTCCCAAAATATTTGCGAATAAAAGTGAGAGGTCTAGGGTATTCTTTATAGTGGTTGAAACGCACCATAACCGTTGGATGAAACTAGGTTAAGAACGGATAAATCTAGAACACTCAAATCAAAAAAACTCTAGCCGCCACCTATTCATGACCAGTAGACCGCCACCTTTAACTAGTCGATTGCTATGGGTCAACCGGTCACAATGATGGGTTCGACCAGTGTATATTTATTTAGAACGTTTTGTTTGTTTCCATTGCCTAATTATTTTATTCGCTAATTAACTTCTAACATTAGTTGTTAACTTAACGTTTACTTAACCTCCAAGTCTAATCACAGTTATTATTAGGATTCAAACTCTAAATTTAAATACTTATTTGAATTTTAATTCGAACAAAATTAATTTAAATATGAAAATTTCAAATTCTAATAGCTTCTTTATTTGAGCTCCATTTTCAGCATATTATATATGAAAATAGATCATAATTTCACCACAAACGTAATGGAATATCTTTCATGACCAAATTCCAACTTTTGTAAAAAAATATTTTTATCCCTACCCTAGTTAATTGAATTTCTCTTATTTTACTTATTTAATTAAGGTTGGTTTTACGGGATGTTACATGTGAGGTCCCGCCTCTTCTCTATGTAGGAAGTAGTAAATAGTCGGGATTATGGATTAGGCATGGTAAAGGATATCTCGGAAAAGGGCCCGCTTTAATAAGAAGTATTAAATGGCTGAAGAGATTCCGTGCAATATCAGCTAGATATTTACTAGTAAGGAGTCCGCCTAGGGATTATAGGTGGTAAATAACATGGATCTGCCTTAAATAAAGGTATTAAATTGTCGGAGTTAACCTAATTCCATGTAAAAGGTATTAAGTGACTTGAGTACTATCTCTTACATTAATATGACATTATTGACAGTAGATATGGGTTATTTGGTTGATAGCAAATTGGTTATGGGCTTATATTTGGAAAGCCTTTTATTTTAGTTTGAGAAAATCCTTCGGCCTTATATTTCAAAGACTTTTGATGTAGGTAGAATACGTAAGACATATTCCTATTTAAATTATACTGTCTAAGCAGTGATATAGTAAGGCTCGAGATTTTTATTCACCGGACATATGTTGTTCTAACTTTCTCCTTATTACAACATAGGTATGGAAAGATGATGATGTTGAAGGGCATGGAGAAAACTTGTGGTAGTTTACCTATTTATATGCTTATGTTATTTTCTGATCTGTTCATTAAAGTATAATGATGTGTTTTAAAAATGTAGTACTACAGATATGTATTATGTTATGTATTTATGACAATTGGGTTTTTAATGAAATAGGTATTGTTTTTGTTATTATACTTTATCCTCCCGCCGTGAGTTCTGAAGTGTAGATAATAGCTCTATATTATTCTTTATACCAACCAAAAACTAGCTTTGGAAAAGGTCTAAGTTTCGATGGGCCATTTCTAGGTTGAAATTTAGGTCCATTTCAGGGCAGGTTGTTATATTTGGTGTCCGAGCTTGTTGAAGCATGATAGAAGGTTCCCGCATTATGAACTGTAATAAAGCTTTGTCTCTTACCCCTACATGTCCTAAGGTGGGTTGATCAGGCAGTCAAATGACTAGCTAGGCAGTCGAGTGGCTGGACCGTAAAACTAGTTGTTGAGGTTACTATTTGTAGCCACCACCATTTAGGGTGACTGTTACATTAGGTACTAAAGCCTAGGTTATCCAATCAACGAGGATAGGTATACGTATGAGAGGCGTACTTGTTATATTTGAAAAGTATTTTTCAAAAATCATACTATATATAAATATATATATACTAAATCGTAATGTATGCAAAAACACTAGGCAAACCTTTACTTCAACAGCTAATACTATCTTAGGAAATATGGATGGAAAAGATTGTAACTCCAACGTTAATAAGGCAATAAATGTGCGGTAAATAAGGAGTTACAAAAATTTAATAAGGATATAAATGGACCAATTAAAAGAGATTATTGGAGTAATTATGGAAAGATAAGAAAGGGATAATAGGTAAAATTTGAATAAATTAATAAATATTTTTAAATATTGTCTGTAGAATAAAAATCATTTATTATAGACAATTAACATTTATAGAAATAGCAAATAAACATTTTTGGCATTAATTAAATATTATAAGGTAGTATAATCGTCATTTTGGTAGATTATGTCGCCTTAATTGTATAGACAAAGATTAGTGGGCCTAGCGCAATACATAAAAATAGATGGGAGATAATGTAACATCCAATAATTTTATCATTTGGATTTTGAATATTTAACTAATTTTAAATATTTAAGTAATTGGTTTTTTAAAATTTTAATAACATGAATTCAAATATATAGATTATTTAAATATTTGAATTATGAATTAAATATTAATTAAATGGATTTAATAGCCTTATTTAACTCCTTTTAATTAATAAATAATAATTGTAAACTCATTTTATAAATTTATTTACAATATTAAATAGTTTGAATAAATAATGAGAAAATCAATTGTTGATAAAATGACTGCATTTTTAGTGATGTATTTTTATTCAATTTATTTGATTATTCCATATTTTTAAATTTGAAAAATATTTAAATTGCCGTTTGATAATTTTTCGGCAAACAATGGTATTTCTGTGATGTTATAGAATATGATAACCAGTGTATATTATTTTTGTTTGGTGGTCATATCATATTTTTGTGTGTGATCGTATTTTTTTTGTCGTTAGGGATTCATAGGCGAACGAAATTTTGGACAGCGACATGCTGGAAATTGTAGAATAACATATCTCAACTCTTAACCTAACTTTTCACTTTCCCTCCTCTCTCTTTCATTTTTATTTTACAGTAAGCAAAAAAATGGCCTCCTCTCTTCAAAAATTAAAATATCAAGATTTCCTCAACTAAAAATTATAAAAATAGTTTCTTTGAGTTAGTAATGAAGAGATCTTCAATTCTATATAAGTTTGGTTCTATACGGTTGGGTTAGGAGTTGTTCGATAGTTTTGGGCATTTATGGTTGAACTAGAGTTTGGGTTTTTGGGTCGTTAAAGGCGATATTAGGCTCAACGAATTTTGGATTTGAGGTGCTCGTGCGAAGGGGAGCTAGTGGGTGCATTTTGGTGGAGCTCGATTCTATGTAGGGGAGTGCGACACTACTGGTTACGGCTATGAACAGCCCGGGTTGACTTTTTTGTTTATGGCATCGAGTTGAACTTTTTGGTTTCGAGAAGGTGGAGCTCGCGAAGAGATGAAGGTCGGCGAAGTCCATTCATCAAACGGTCGAGCGATGCACTATATCTTGGTGGGTCCTGCACGCTTGGGAATGACATTGTGCGTATACGAGCATTTGAAATTGGGGATTGGAGGGAAGAAGATGGTTTGAGTTTGGTAGTTTATATTTTATTAAGTAATTAAAGAAATTTAATTATTTAATTAAATCAAAATCTTGTAAACTCAATAACTTGCTCATATGAGCTCAGATTTGGACGCGGTTAGTTGTGTTGGACTCGTGGGAACGTTAGCTACACATTAGAACTAGTTTCATCAAATTTGGAGAAAGTGGAATTCAGGGGTTCGATTTTAGACCAAACCGGAACATGAAAGAATCAACTAGAATTTCAGTGAGTTTACTCACCTCTAAATAAATTATATGATATCTGTGTTACTATAGATTATTGTTGAATGCTTGGATAATGGTTATATCATTGTTTGATTGTTTTTTTGGATTTAATTGTAAAGTAGATGGCATAAATAACCATTGTACGTAGCGAATAGGGCATTATGGAACACTTCAAAAATTCACAAACATCTATGTGATTTACAGGGGACTTCTATAGAGAGACCCTATGGTGTTTCTCACAATTATTTACTTACTTATATTCTAATGTTGCTTATATTGGTGTTTGGTTGAAATATTTGTGACATATTGATTGATTTAGGAAAGTGTCATATAGCGATTATCGCTATACTGTCACTTATAAAATATCATCCCCTTAAACCCTTGTTGTGTGTTTAACTTGGGCTTGTATTTTTACAAAATAAATGTTTGGTCGTGTTTTTGCACTTTGAAAATTGTTTGAACTATATTTTCAAGTAATTTTAGAATTTTGAAAATAAAGGATAAGTGTTGTTTAAAATTTATAAAAGGAGTTATAAGTTTAATTAATTATGTTTTGGAATAATTGGGTTTTGTTTTGTTTCAATTTAATTGGGTTTTATTTTAATTTGCTTCCCTTTCATTCATGTGCGGAAGTTGTTCTTGCGAGGCAAAACCCGTTCCGTGTTTAGCGGCGTAGTCTCATAAAATCATTATATGTTCACCACATTACTTGAGTTTTCTCACGTTGGTTTTTCAGACTGATCCAGGTGTTACATTATTATAATGCTCAAGTCAGACTGAGTATTTTTCCAAGTTTTCATTGGTGTGACATGGAGTTCATGGAGTAAAGTTGGATGTTTACTGATCGTAATGTTTTCATTTTCCACTGTATTATTATATATACCCATCAGCAATTGTAACGTCAAAAAGTTATAACTGTCCAAGAGGTTTATTTTTAACTCTGATATACCATGTATTTTAGAGTGAAAGCTTTTATTGTCTTTATTATATTATATGTTGTCATTCTGCTGTGAGATTTTGTTTTTCCCTATTCTTTTTCATTTTCGTTTTCTTTTTATTTTACCCCAACGATCTGCCTTTCCGACGATTGGATGTTTGGCGTTGGAACACCGTATATGTATTTGGTGCCGACTTTTAATGGTTGAAAAGGCGGGTTGTTACATGTGGTATTAAAGCTGAATGTTAAGCTAGAACCTTGGCTTTGGTGGGGTAAAATCATTAGAGATAGGGTAAGTGACACCCTAGAATGAGTTGAGAGTAATATATATATACAAGAGCGTATTTTTTATTATTATAAAAATGTATTGTGTTAATTGGTCTATTGAGTGGTTTATGAATTCAGATCGAGACGTGAGAGGCCACGGTGTTGATAGGGGTTTCTAAACTCTCAAACAAGGCAAACATACACAATATTGATTTTTGAAAATTGGTAAATGAAATATTTTACCTAGGATTATATATTTTATATATATAAAGGAATAATTCTCAAATTTAATATAATTATTTTTGGTATGTTTGTTTGTTTGAAAATGATAACATTATTTATTATCATTATTTTTTGATTTGTCATGCTCGGATAGTTTAGGAGCATTTGTTGTTGTTGGTTGATTGCTGATTTTTTATGCTTAGCTTAGTGATGAGCATTTATTGCTTTTGTTTCAAAATTAACCCCTCGTGAATTAAGTTTTATAGTTTGACTATAAGATGTTCGGCAATAATGTTGAATTAAAGGTAAACTTTTAATAAAAGTTGTTTAGTATAATCTAAATGGTAAAATATAAATTTATAGGATAAATATTTGAAAAAAATTTGATTATAAAATAGGAGAACTATAAGATGAGATAATTTTATATAAAGGAAAGTTTATATAAATTTTGTTTAAAAAATGAGTTTGAAAAAGAAATTTTGAGAATTTAAATCCAGGTATTATTTGAAATGATTTCAAAAGGATTTTTGAGATAAGTAACGATAGTATTACTCAAAAATATTTGTAAGTATAAATATTTCAAAGAGAATTTTTATGTTTTCTTTGAAAAGTTCGGGGAAAACATCTTGATTAGTTTTGTGGTAATCTGAATAATCTTCTAAGTGACGATCGAATATTTGCTTAGGCGAACGTCGTAGTGCACTTAGTAAATTATTCTCTTTATTATTTACGATCGAAATGAGTTCGAAGTCGAACAAATCCAGAAGTGAGTGTTGGTGAATAAAATTGTTGAAGTTAATTTAAATATAAAAATATATGTAGTATGATTACAAAAAAGGATTTTCGGGCAAACGATGATATTTCTATGATTTTATAGAATACAATAACCAGTGTATATTATTTTTATTTATTAATCGTATCGCATTTTTGTACGCGATCGTAATTTTGTTTTGTCGTTTGGGGTTCATACACGAACGAAATTCTGGGTAGCAACGTGTTGGAAATTGTAGATTAACATATCTCAACCCTTAACCTAACTTTTCACTTTCCCTCCTCTCTCTTTCATTTTTATTTTATAGTAAACAAATAGAAAATGGCCATGTCTCTTTAAAAATTAAAACCTCAAGATTTCCTCAACTAAAAACTATAAAGCTGGTTTCTTTGAGTTTATAATGAAGAGATTTCGATTCTATATAGGTTTGGTTGTGTGCGGTAGGGTTTCAAGTTGTTCGATAGTTTTGGGTGTTTTTGGTTGAACTAGGGCTTGGGTTTTTTGGGTTGTTTGAGCTGATGTTAGGCTTAACAAAGTGTGCATTTGAGGTGCTCATGCGAAGGGAAGCTATTGGGTGCATTTTTGGTGGAGCTCGGTTATATATAGGGAAGTAGGACACTAATTGTAACTACCGGCAAATTCATCACTTCAGAAAAATCTTGAAATATTCAAATATAAGATTTATTTAACATAAATAATAGTCTTTTGAACAATAAATAATATTGGTAATCTTATTTTGAAAAAACATTTACAAAAATATATACTTCGAAAGATATATCGATAAAATGACCGAAAACCATTTTATCAATAAACAGCTCTTGGACCATCCGATATCATGCATGGAGCTGGATACATACACTCATTTATGTATACGAGTGAGAATATGTAATAAAATTATTTATTTTATTTTTAAAAATAAAATCTCTTTATGACATCATTAATGATATCACTATTTTGAAATAAATGATTTTCGAATTTAAATTGATTTTAAATAATTTAATAATTATTTTAATTATTAAATAAGTCCTTTTAAATATTATATATTGCTATAAATATTATTATCAAACTTTGTTTACAAATATATATACATACATATATATATACACATACACACACACACACATATAATATGTATATATTAAATAAGAAGTGAAAATATGACCGAAAATCAAAATCGAAATCCGAAACGATTCAACGTAGAAATGTTGTGCAACATTTTGAATCATTTGAGATATACATATGCATACATACATGTACATATACACGAACACATTCACATGCACATGAACACATATATGTACAAATATACTTATACATTTAAATATATATATATATATATATATATAAATATATTACAAAATATCAAGATATTTTCCATATACTTCATCCTTAAGCAAATCAAAATCAACCTCTTTTCACCCAAAGTACTAGCACATGGATACACACATAGAAGGGGCACACAGCCGAGCACGATGACATGGGAGGGGGTGTGGTGGTGAGAAAATGATGATATATTTGTTAGAAATATTATGATATTTACGTCCTCGCTTTTGCCTATAAATATCACCCATCTCTCTTCACTTTGTTCACTTCATTTCTTCATAAAATTTCTAAGCTTCTTCACTTCTTAATCTCCACTTTAATGGCCTCCCTGCCTAAGAAAATTTATGTCAATTATGGCAAAAAGAAATTAAAATTATAGAGTAAATATATATTATCAAAACTCTTCAAAACAAAAGCAAATCCACTCCTTTTCCAGCTCAAAACCCATGGCCACACCTACCACCACCCAAGGCTGAGCACATCTCCATTAGCAAGAATAGGCCAAGCCTTCCCAAAGGTTCAAGGCTCAATTCCATAGGCTCTAGTGCGATCGTAGCGGAGCTATAGCCGTTTTAAAGTTAGTTCAATCGAAAAACAAGTGAGAAACTCTATATATATATATGTATATAATTTGATGAAGTGATAGGATTGCTATGGATGTTTACTATGCTTTGATCATCAAGTTTGGATGTTGATTATATGTTTAATGTTGATGTTGAAATGATTCACGTTTAATACATGTCGAATATCACAAAGTAAATCACTTTCCTTTAATAAATGAATTGGTGTAAATGAGATTATTAAACCTCTTTTAAATGGTTTAAAATGATTTATAAATGCTTTATAAACACTAAAATCCAATTTGGCGAAGTTTTGACAAGTTATGAAAATTTAGTCAAAAATAGGTGCATCACGTAACGGCAGTTCGCAATTTTGCGCCATAGAAAGTTAATTCTATTTATACGATTGATTTGGAGTCGGAATTCTTTATAATAAGAATTTTCTGAACTCTTACAATCATAGTTTTCAAAAAAAAAAGAAAAAGATGATTTCGTTTAGTAGATTTAAAATATGAGCAAAACAAGTTTTCAAAATAGTCGCGGTTTGGCAGTTCGGACAACAAAACGAAAATTCTTTAAAATTGATATAATTAATTCTTTAAAAATATGGAATAAATTTTATAAATATGTTAAAATGTTTTAAAAGAAATTTGAGTTATAAAAATGGATTTCTTAATGATCCAAAAGTTATTTTGATCAAATAAGCCTTAAAAGCACTATTAGTAGCACTATTCACAGCAATTTTTGTAGCACTTTTAATAACTTTTGAAATATGACTTTAAACCTAAGTATTTTTTCCAAATCTTTTATAAATGTTTTCAAATAAATAATTAAGTATTTAAAAATTATTTGAAGGCTTTATAATTTATTTTAAAAGAGTTTAAACAAATGATTTAAAGTAAAGCTGTTAAGATCAAGTGATTTAATCTTGGCTTTAAAAGCCTATGATTAGAATAGGTTTTTCTATTCGTGAGATTCGGATGTGAGGTGCTTAAACTAAGGGGATGTTCAGGATAAACCAGTGCCCTAGCTCACCTGGCCTTTTTCCTGGGCGAGGAATAGATAAGGTCGAAATGTTGTAAACGAGGCAAGTATAAAAGATTACAATTTTTCCAAATTTACTACAACTTGGATTGTATAGAAATAATCTTCTTATACTCGGTATTAAATTCCAAGGAAGAAACCTACACTATCCATCTGAATTTAAAAGGTGATTTCACCATTATTCGACAAATAGTAAAGGTTGAATATGGAAATTGACATTGAGTAGACTAGTATAATTTATATCGACCCTTTTTACTTAATAATGTTTTGCAATATGAGAAATGATTTTAATTTTGTATTACCAAAGTTAACGAGAGGTCTTATAATTCCAGATATACCGAAAAGAAATGTTTTAAAGATATATATCTCTAAAAGATATTTTTGATAAAAAGAAAGTAGTTAATCAAATGATAATCACCTATTTACTTAACATCTTTTTATCGATGATTGGTTCGAACGAACCGGGATCGGATTTGAGTGATTTTTATCCGAAAACCACTTTGAACCAATTTATATATGCGAAGTAAAGATATGGAATGATAATAAATGGAATGAAGGGCTGCTTGTCATTGGCACTAAGGAGAAATTTCCCATATCATATATATATATATGTGTGTGTGTGTGTGTGTGTGTGGTAGTAGGATCTTCATTTGATCTTCGATGCAAGGGATGCTCGCTACTAATCCTAGAGATGATTCCTGATAGGATGTGGTAGGAGAGTTCCTTCGGTTTGTCCTGTTCCTGGACAACTTGTATGGACGAATTTCTGACATTGCATTTTCAAAATACATGTACATTGATTTTTACGAACGTACATTTGTTTGGTAGTGTAGAAAGAAACTCTTCTATATTTAACACCCTTCTTTGAGACGTATGAACTTAGAGGTTGTATATTTGTAGAAATCAATAGTGTGTGATGGAATTGGCAATATGGCATTCAATGTGAAATGTGCTACGTAAAAGGTAATCGTTGCCTCGGGCCTTATCCCTGGGAAATGGCTTAAACCGGGCATGCCATAAGGCTATGTGGTTCGCAATCATTAGGGTATGGTCATCACCTTTCTAGATTACTCTATATATTCGAGTAAGTTGTATATGCTATGGGATACCGAATAGGTCGGTTACGATCGGGGTGATGTCATATTCGGTTCTGTCCACTAATAAGATGGTCTGCGGGTAGGACGGTCTTATCAAGTGTAGAAGTTTTAAAGTTGTTCATCCCCAGTACATCCCTCTAGAGATGTATTGTATGGAAGGTAGTTCATTACCTGCCATTGTATGGAAATCCATTCTCCAATGAGTGCCTTCGGACTTGATTGTAGAACCTAGTATGCTAAAATTTAATAATGTAACCATTTCGGCTAAGATTATTACTTAAAAAGTGTTTTCAAAGAAAGTCATTAAAAATAATATCCCCGTATTTTGCGTTGCAAATGATTTGGTTATCATAAGGTAAAAGAACCCGTTCCGTGTTTATGTGCAGCGTGGTCTTATGAGATACCCTTTGTTTTCAAATATCCGTAATTTGAGTTTCTCACATCAGTCCCATGACTAACCCAGAGTTTATTTTCTTTTCCCTTTAAACTCCGGGTGTCTTATTTTCCCAAGCAGCCAAGTAGTTAGGTAGCATAGAACATTTTGGGAGAAGCTCAGAGCATTTTGGATGGAGCATAAAGCTGGAGGATCCTATATAGATAGTCATCTATTTTTAATTTCGCTGCATTTTATATTAAATATCTACCAGCACTTATGAGGATATGTAGTTATAAATATCCTGGTTGGATTAGTACTTACTAGAGCTGTTATGGAGCAATTTGGAGTAATTGCATGTACTACTCATTTGTATAATTAAATGTTGGATGCGATGTGAGATTCTATTTTGTTTTGTCTTCTTTTTTTTTCTTTACCCCATGATAGTCTGCCTTCCGGCACTTTGAGTTATAGCACATATACCGAGGATGTATTAGTGTCGATTTCTGAGGGTCGATGTAACAACTCGCATATTTTACGATTATATATTTAAATGTTTTATTTAAATATAGCATCGTTAGTTGAATTTGAAGTCCGAAATGTGACTTTCTGTAAATGATCGAATCCGGACTCGGGACCACTTCCATTGAGTCCAAAATGGTGTTTGCGACTTTTTTGAGTATAAACATCGATATGTTTGGAGTTGAGTAGAATTTTGCTATTTTTCTATTGGGCTTTGGGTTTGGGTTTCAGCCCACCAACTCATCTAATACCCTAACTCCTCCAACTCCTCTTCATGCATTCTATTATTTCCTAACACTCTCAAGCTAAAGGAAAATGGGGGAAAGAAGAGGAAATTAAAATTCCTAAGCCCTAGATTCTTAGGAAATTCAAGATCCAAGCTCCATAATCAAAGAGAAGCTTAGGTAAGCATCATCTTCTTCTTCTCCATCTCAATCTCTCTCCAATTTCAGAAATTTCCTATAACCTAACTTAGGAAATGTTTGCTTATGATCTTAGATTGGAGCTTCTAGAGTTGAAGTTGTAGAATAGTTGATCTTTCCTTTGTTTTTGAGCTTCTCATTCGTTGTTTTTGGGTTTAAAGGTGAGATTTTGAACTCACATCTATGTCTATAGTTTTCATTATTATTAGGTATGAATTCCTAACATCTATTCACATTCATTTGCTTTTTATTTGAATTGGTTGGGTGAATTTTCCAAATTTTGGTGTTTTGAAGTCAAAATCTTTAAAGATCCTATCTTGGATATTTGGACGTGTTATTTGGGGTGTATCGAAGAGCCTATAGGACTGGGTTGTCGCTTGGCATAAATCCCTGGTCTTCGTTGCTCGTCTGATTGCTCCCGAATCGTTTTGGCCATCATGGCCTAGGCAAATTGTTGCCCAGACCAGGCAACCAGACGTCTGGTTGGAAGGTCCAGATGTCTGGTTAGGGCCGTAGACAAAAAAAATATACTGCAGAAAAGAAAAAAAATGGCAGAGACTTGGACCAGACGTCTGGTCCAAACCTACCAGACGTCTGGTTACTTTTCAGACGTCTAGTAGGTTTCTGGAATATTCTCAGAACCCAAATCCAAACACCTGGATGAACCCCCAAACGTTTGGAACTGCCAATTTTGCCTATTTTGGCTGTTTTGATTAGATTTCCAGTTTTTATCGATTTTTGTTGATCCAATTGGTTGTTGTCATTTATTATCGACTTTGATGACTTCTTTCTTTGGATTTTTGGGAATATCCATTTGATGGATTTGATATCGATTTCTATGGTTTTGATTCACGTCGTCGAATGTGAATTTTTGGTTGATCGATTGTTTCTACAATCGTTTTCTGTGATTTGTCATTTTTAAAAATACAATGGTTTCTATACTAGTAGTAAATATTCAAACGCTTTTACAAAGATGATTTCAATACCATTTTTAATACAAAACTCGTTTTTAAATCCGTTTTCCAATCTATTAGTATATACAAACCTTTACCTCATTTGTACGAGAAATCCAATTAAACGACTTAGCAAAACAAGTGGTATGAAAAGCTTGTGTTTACTTCATCGGTTAATACTTAGACTTGTTCGATTGAAATCTTGTGATAATTTTCGAGTGGAAATCTACAAATTGTTCATAAATATTTAAGTTAAGCCACTGGTTATGGGACATGAAGCTAAACTCATTTATTTACTAGCTTAGTGTAATCTACACTTTTCATTGATCAATGGTGATCATTTTATGGTTTAGGCTAGCGATATGCGATGTCTCTTTGTCCACGTGGGGGACAGTACCTCATTTTATGGAGCTTCGTCTCAATTTTTATAGGCTAGCGACCTATGGTTTTTATGGAGTTTGGTTTATCGGGCGTACCGTTGTTGTACTACGTCGCTGTTCCAGCTTATCAGGTTCATCGGGCATACCGTTATTGTACTACGTCGTTGTTCCGAATTATTTGAGTTTCAGGTTCATCGGGTGTACCGTTATTGTACTACGTCGTTGTCCCAACTCATTTGAGTTTCAGGTTCCTCGGGTGTACCGTTATTGTACTACTCCGTTGTCCCAACTCATTTGAGTTTAAGGTTCCTCGGGCGTACCATTATTGTACTAGGCCGTTGCACCGGCTTTATGGGTTAGCGACCCATTTGTGATACACATGTTGGTGAGTTTTCACGCTCCCGTTTGTGATAGGCCTCCCCTTTTGTGTTTTTTGGATTTCTAGTTGATGATTTCTAGAATTTGTATTTCGCCAATTTTGATGATATGCATTGATAAGCTCTATCAATATTTGTGTTTTGGTGAATAATTTAAAGAATATGACATTCTTTTTAGTGTTTGAGAATATTTGAGATATTGTATGATTTTTGTTGTTATCCGATGTATACTTGTCACAGTATGCAATTATTGTTATCATATTTTTTTGTGATATCCCTTATCCTATCTCATTTTATATGATATTTATAGCTAGACTGATCCGTTTATTATTTTTCTTCTTAAATAATACTTAGGTCAGACCGAGGTATTTCATGTGCTTCTACTTGACTTCTTATCTGGGACTGTCATCTGACTTTTGGCTAACTACTTTAGCTTAGTAGTTTTTGTTTTTATACATTCGAGATAGAGACTCCTTGATGTATTTTTTTGTCTAGCACTTGTACCTATTCTTTTGTGATGTAGTGGATCTTGTAAGACCACTATTTTGATGTACACTTCTATGTGTTGTATTCATATCTGTTTCCTCCTTTGTGATATGAATATTTGTGACTGATTTGTGTTATGCATATTTCTATATTTGTTTTCGAGGGCCACATAGCCACTGTGTGGTAGCTTTGAGTTTGTATTTGATATGTCGAATTTCCTCTTGAAATGAAATGCATGTCATACTATCTGACATATCCGTACTCGCACAAAGCAATTACACAGATGTTCGCTCCTCAACAGCCTTATTCTTCATGCTAGTCGACGGCATTACCTCGTAGTGTCCTTGGCTAGTGTGAGTATAGAGGTGGGGCGTCACAGTCGAGGAGGTGGGTCATCACACTACTGGTTGTGGCTATGAATAGCCTAGGTCGCAAATTTGTTTATGGCAACGAGTTGACCATTGTGGCGTCGGAAAGGTGGAGCTCACAAAAAGATGAAGGTTGGCGAAGATTGTTCGTCCAACGGTCAAGCGATGCTCCATATCTTAGTAGGTCATGCATGCATGGGAATGACATTGTACGCATACGGGCTTTTGAAATTGGGGATAGGAGGGAAGAAGATGGTTTGAGTTTAGTCATTTACATTTAATTAAGTGATTAAGGAAATATAATTATTTAATTAAATCAAAATCTTATAAACCCAATAACTTGCTCATACGAGGTTGAATTTGGACGCGGTCCATTGCATTGGACTCGTAGGAACGTTAGCATGCATTGGAACTAGTTCCACCGAATTTGGAGCAAGTATAATTTGGACAACGTGAAATCGTCAATTGGAATTTCGGTGAGTATAATCATCTTGTTTGCGCCAAAAATGGTCACAAACCCCAAGTATTGTGAAAGCACCAGTGTATGAATACAAATCAGTAATATTCAGACACAAATCTCAGATCTAAGCTAGCAATAAACAGCAATCCAGAACTAAATCACAAGAACACGAAATTTATAGTGGTTCGGCTATCTCCGGCCTACATCCACTTCAATGATTTTTATCTTTTATTGATGTTCTTTGCTGATTACAGATGATTACAGCAGATACAAATGATTGAATTCGAGTATAACAGCAATGGAAAGAAGTAGAATTGAATCCGGTAGAGTCTGGACGTTGAATGGCAAAAAGATCCCCTTTCTGTAGGCTTCAAGGGGCTATTTATAGGCGTAGGAGGCTGAGATCGCGCTCAAACTTCGGGAGACTCCTTCTGGCACGTGAGGGGACCCACGCGACCGACCCCACCAAGTTTCGAACCAATCTGTGATCGATTCGAAACTATTTCGTATCGATCAGAAACTGCTCCAATTGAGCTGAAACTTGGCAGAGACAATCTTTACCTCATGTGTAAGCTCCTGTGAAAATTTCATTGCATTTGGATCGAGGGTTTGTGAGATATGATCGATACGAAATTGCAATTTTGTGAACACTGCTGCATTCGAATCCATGGTTCGTATCCCCCTGTCCGACTCGATCGGAGCACGTGCGCGTGCAATGACGTGGGGTGATATGGAGCGAGTTTCCTGGGTCGATCCGATTTTAGTGGCGTATTGACCGATTCGTATCCACGAATTTCGCCTCGTTTGCATCGAGTACCGTTATCTAGTTTGAATCAATCAATCTCGTATTTCTCGTATCAGCTTTCAACGTCTAGTTCAAATCGAGATTGGAAGCTTAGCTCGTATCGATGGAGACCCATTCAATGGATACGGTTTGTGATGGATACGAACTAAAGCTAATGAACGCCTTGTTCATCGATTCGAACTAATCATCGATCAACCGATGCGAAGTTCATGGATACGAAGGCCTGAGCCATTTCGATCAATGCGAAGCCAATGGATACGAACCAAGGTGTGGTGATGGATACGAACGGATGGATTCGAGCTTCATGACCGCGGACTGACTCGTACCTGATCGATTCGAAGACGATCGATCCGAAGTCGCCAAGTCCCGATGGATTCGAACTTGACGATGACTCTCTGATGGATACGAATCTGATGGATTCGAACAGGTCGTCACTTTGGTTTTCTGATGGATACGAACAACACCTTGTATCCAACTTGCATCGATCATATCTCATTCATACGAACTCCGATTAACCTATCTGAAACGTTGGCTTCCATGGCTTTTCTTGTCATGTCTTGTCAATTGCAGCCCGATCCGGACTCGGACAAAATTCATCGATATCCATGGTTACCCTGCAACGCATAGCTGAATATTCATGACCAGTTATTATCGGTTTTTAGTCAGTTTTGGGTATCTCAGCTTTGCCAAAAAGTGGGATAACACTTTGCCCCCCAAAACATGCCTTTTGGTAAAAGGTGTGTTTTGATTAGTCTCAAATTGAATGCAGTGAGTTCATGTTTTATTCAGAGCTTATAGCATTTTCAATCAAGTCCATGGCTGTTCGAAGCCGAATCGTTATCAATTTCTGCCAGTGAAAGTTTAAGAATGAAATTCTACAGTCTCTCCGGACTGTTGATGATCGCTCCGGACCCTTGCGAAGCCCATTCCAGACTTAGCGGTCGAATAGAAAGATCCTATTGCACTCCGGCGTTGCTTTCTATCCCTTGCACTCTGGCCCCAGTTAGGGCGTGAAGCGATGTCTTGGCCGTTCTGGACCGATCGTAGCCTCTCCGGGTTCCTATTGGATCCCATCCTATCACTCTCCGATGAAGGGGAAACAACGTTAAGTGGGTCGATCCTGTCGCTCTCCGGTGAAGCGACCCACTTCTTGCACTCCGGTTCAGTGTATCTGAACATTAAGCGATGTCTTGACCTGAATCGTCGGCCGATCACAGCCTCTCCGGGCTCTTATCGAATCCCGATCCAATCACTCTTCGGTGAATAGGAAACGATGCTTAAGTGAGTCGATCCTGTCA
Source organism: Allium fistulosum (assembly GCA_030737815.1). Taxonomy (NCBI): domain Eukaryota; kingdom Viridiplantae; phylum Streptophyta; class Magnoliopsida; order Asparagales; family Amaryllidaceae; genus Allium; species Allium fistulosum. Next base: position 1,532,924,587 of record CM060903.1, on the reverse strand, counting down.
CTCTCCGGCGAAGCAACTCACTTCTTGCACTCCGAACCCCGCCTCTCCGGGTAGGATCATAAAGCGATTATGTTTATACTGATATTTAATGTTCATCCTTTAACTCTCCGGTTAAAGATTTATTTCAAGAAATTCGAGTTTATTTATTAAATTCAGGTCCCAGATGTTCAATCTCAAACATCAGGAAAAAACTAAACATTGCCTCTCCGGGCAGATCGGTCTATCTCCACCTCAGAGCATGCCTAGGGATCTCTCCGGTTCCCGTACATGAGTAAGTGGAGTAGCCGTTTATTCTAAAAGCAAATCTGATGAAATTATTTGACCGAAGTCCAAATCCTGAACTTGGCCCTTGCCATCTTAATCAGTTGATGACGAGTCGTGATCCCGATCCAGGATCGTTTCTGTTAGGTGGAGGCGGTAGTTGCTCAGGCCTTACCGCCGCTGCCCGTTCTCTGACATATTGTGGCAATCTACCACTCCTGGCATGTTCTTCCACCTCATCCTTTAGGTGGCGGCATTCGTCGGTTGTATGCCCATCCAGTTCATGGAATATGCAATATTTTCCGGTTCTACGCTCCCGCTCTGTGGGATCTCTCCTGGGTGGTTTTCGATAGGGGAGTTGCCCCGAGTTTCAGCGTAAATCCTTTCTAGGCTTGCCGTCAAATCTGTGTATTGCCTGAATCTAGGCTCTCGGAATTTCTTCCGTTTATCAGGACTATCATGTGCGTCATCTTGCTTTCGTTTTCCTTTGTCTGCCCTGGGTTGTTCCTTGGCGGTTCCTTCGCCTTGTGCAGCATTTACTTCCTGCCTCTCGGCTCGTGATTCTTCTAGTCGAATGAATTTTTCAGCTTCATGGTAAAATTCTCCGAGATCTTGTGGTGGATCTCTTGTCCATGAATCTTTGAATTCGGTGCCTTCTCCAACTCCTGCCACCGCCGCCATCAAAATCATCGATGGATCCGGGCGATTTACAGAAGCCACCGTTGCATTGAATCGCAGCAGAAAACCTTTTATGGACTCTCCGGTCCTTTGCTTTATTGAAGCTAAAGTCATCACACTCTTGGGTCTTGTCACATGGACCCTAAATTGTTCCATGAAGCAATCTACAAGCTCGCCCCATGTCTTGATTGATCCAGTCTTTAATTGCATGAACCAAAGTGCAGCCAAGTCTGACAAAAATAAAGGGAAACATCGCGCCATCACTTCCTCAGATGCTCCCAGTACTTCCATGTGTCTAATGTATCTGGTAATGTGCATGGTCGGATTCGACTTCCCGTCATACGGATTCAGCGTCGGTAGTTTGAACTTTGGAGGGTTCCTTGCATTCCTGATATTCGGAGTGAACGGACTCCGACTGACTTCCTCCAATCCTCCGCTAGACAATCCTCCTCTCATGAGTCGTCGCACTAATCCAGCCATCTTTTCATCTCTATCCTGGGGTTTCCCTCTTGGTCTTGAAGGGTATTCTGGTACGTATTCTTCGTGTGGCCCGTTAGCATCAGCGTTGGCCCCAGCTTGTTGAGCTCCATCTGTCGGCCTTCCAGCATCAGATCCTGAGGGTCTGCCCCCCAGTCCTTGTTGATTGTCTTCTGGATCTGCATTCTGACCTTCATTGGGTTCCGCAATCCTAGCTCATTGTTCCACATTCATATCCGCTGTAGCTGGTCCTAGGCTCTGCACCCCTGTAGCTGTCATCTGTTCAAAGAAATTCTGCAGCATCTCTTGTTGGCTCTTCATTATTCTTTCGTGCATCAGATTGGTCATGGTCTCCATTTTGTCTCTGGTGATGTAGATCGAAGCTGGTTCTTCTCCAGCGCCAGAGGATGCCTCTTGACTTCCTCCTTGTTGGCTTCTCTCAGCTCTTTGTCTCGTTTGTCGAGTCATTGTCTTTCAAATCTTCAAGCTTTCAAATCTAAACTTCAAATCTTGCGTAGCGGATGCTAGTCCTTCTCAGTGAAAGCACCAAAGTGTTTGCGCCAAAAATGGTCACAAACCCCAAGTATTGTGAAAGCACCAGTGTATGAATACAAATCAGTAATATTCAGACACAAATCTCAGATCTAAGCTAGCAATAAACAGCAATCCAGAAATAAATCACAAGAACACGAAATTTATAGTGGTTCGGTTATCTCCGGCCTACGTCCACTTCAATGATTTTTATCTTTTATTGATGTTCTTTGCTGATTGCAGATGATTACAGCAGATACAAAAGATTGAATTCGAGTATAACAGCAATGGAAAGAAGTAGAATTGAATCCGGCAGAGTCTGGACGTTGAATGGCAAAAAGATCCCCTTTCTGTAGGCTTCAGGGGGCTATTTATAGGCGTAGGAGGCTGAGATCGTGCTCAAACTTCGGGAGACTCCTTCTGGCACGTGAGGGGACCCACGCGACCGACCCCACCAAGTTTCGACCCAATCTGTGATCGATTCGAAACTATTTCGTATCGATCAGAAACTGCTCCAATTGAGCTGAAACTTGGCAGAGACAATCTTTACCTCATGTGTAAGCTCCTGTGAAAATTTCATTGCATTTGGATCGAGGGTTTGTGAGATATGATCGATACGAAATTGCAATTTCATAAACACTGCTGCATTCGAATCCATGGTTCGTATCCCCCTGTCCGACTTGATCGGAGCACGTGCACGTGCAATGACGTGGGGTGATATGGAGCGAGTTTCCTGGGTCGATCCGATTTTAGTGGCGTATTGACCGATTCGTATCCACGAATTTCACCTCGTTTGCATCGAGTACCGTTATCTAGTTTGAATCAATCAATCTCGTATTTCTCGTATCAGCTTTCAACGTCTAGTTCGAATCGAGATTGGTAGCTTAGCTCGTATCGATGGAGACCCATTCAATGGATACGGTTTGTGATGGATACGAACTAAAGCTAATGAATGCCTTGTTCATCGATTCGAACTAATCATCGATCAACCGATGCGAAGTTCATGGATACGAAGGCCTGAGACATTTCGATCAATGTGAATCCAATGGATACGAACCAAGGTGTGGTGATGGATACGAACGGATGGATTCGAGCTTCATGACCGCGGACTGACTCGTACCTGATCAATTCGAAGACGATCGATCCGAAGTCGCCAAGTCCCGATGGATTTGAACTTGACGATGACTCTCTGATGGATACGAATCTGATGGATTCGAACAGGTCATCACTTTGGTTTTCTGATGGATACGAACAACACCTTGTATCCAACTTGCATCGATCATATCTCATTCATACGAACTCCGATTAACCTGAAATCTGAAACGCTGGCTTCCATGGCTTTGCTTGTCATGTCTTGTCAATTGCGGCCCGATCCGGACTCGGACAAAATTCATCGATATCCATGGTTACCCTGCAACGCATAGCTGAATATTCATGACCAGTTATTATCGGTTTTTAGTCAGTTTTGGGTATCTCAGCTTTGCCAAAAAGTGGGATAACACATCTCTAAATAAATTATATGATATTTGTGTTGCTGTAGATTATTATTGGATGCTTAGATGATGGTTTATATTGTTTGATTGTTTATTTGGATTTAAATTCTCATTTGAAAAGCAGATGCATAAATAACCATTGTGTTGCAGGGGACAAAAACAAGAGGAAGTCAGAGTGTACGTAGTGAATAGGTCACTATGGAACACTTCGAAAACTCACACACATCTATGTGATTTACAGAGGACTTTTGTAGAGAGATCCTAAGAGATTTCTCCTTATTATTTATTTACTTATATTATGATGTTGCTTATATTGTTGTTTGGTTGAAATATTTGTGACGTATTGATTGATTTGTGTAAATGTCGTGTAGCGATTGGGACAACCTAGAATATAATCAATTTTAATATATTTTTTATAATTAATTAATGGGTTTCACTACTAAATCTTCCAATGCTGTCGGTGCAATAGTAGTCTCTTTATCATACACACACTTTTTAAGATAAGGAATATGAAAAACATTATAGGCTCCTATCAAACTATTCGGTGACTCTATTTGATATGCAAGTTTCCCAGCCCTTTCTATATTAGGAAATGTACAACATATCTCGTGCCAATTTCCTTGATTTTCCAAATCGTACCACATCCTTCATCGATAATACTTTAACAAAAACATGGTCTCCAACCGAGAACTCTAATTCCTTACGCCTCTTATCTGCGTAGCTTTTCTGCCTAGATTGAGCTTCATTTATCCTCGTTCGGATCAAATCAATCTTTTCAATAGCTTCTCTTACCATATTTGGATCAAGAATCAATGTGTCCCCGATCTCAAACCAACATGCTAGTGATTTGCATGGCCTTCCATAAAGGGCTTCGAAAGGCGCCATTCTTGTACTGGTTTGATAAATATTATTATAGGAAAACTAGACTAAGTACAAATGGTCCTCTCATGACCCTCCAAAGTCTTGTACACAACCTTAACAAATCTTTGAGAACTTTGTTAACTCTTTCCATTTGCCCATCCGTTTGTGGGTGGTAAGCGGTATTAATCTTTAGCTTGGTACCTAACACTTCTCGCAGACTCTTCTAGAATTCACTAGTGAACAAAATATTTCTGTCACTGACTATACTACTAGGATTCCCATGCAATCCTAAAATTTTCTTCATAAACAACTTTGCTAAAGTAGGTGCCATTCTTATCGATTTAACGGGAATAAAGTGTGCACTCTTTGTCAGTCTATCTACCACGATCCAAATACTTATTTCCTCTATTTAACCTTAGCAGCCCATTAGTAAAATCCATGGATATAGAATCCCATTTCCAAAGTGGCACTTCTAAAGGTTGAAGTAACCTACTCAGTTTCTAATGCTCGATGGTCACTTGTTGGCAATTCAAACATTGCTTAACCCATAAGTATATATCCTTCTTCATATCTTCATAGAAGAAACATCTCTTCATGTCTTGATACATATGGGTTCCTCCAGGATGAATAGTAAACTTCAGTTGATGGCACTCCCTAAGAACTTCCCTCCTTAGGTCACAAACATTTGGAACACACAACCGTCCCTTCTCCCTCAACTATCCGTTCTGGTCAAGACTAAAATATTTTAAATCATCAATCTCGGTTCCCTCTTTTAGTCTTTTAATCCATTTAGCTAGTAATGGATCATCTCTCTACTTAAAAGCAATTCTTTCGATCATTATTAATCGAACATCCCAAAAGGATAACATTGCTGTATTCTGACTAGAACTAGTCGTCGACCTTAACTGCACACCACAAAGAGTCAATGCTTCTAAATATTTCGATTATACTACCATAGCTAACACCACACTCTGATGTTTCCTGTTAAGTGCACCAGCAATGTAGCGACCCGACCTTCTACCACCAGAAAGTCGTATCGTTTTTAAGAAAGAAAGAGGTGAGAAAGTAGAAAAGATAGAGAAGAAGAAGAAACAACATCAGAATCTCAACAGCGGAACGAATAAAATATAATATATCACATAAGATATTACATAGTATCATATACATCAGAGTCACACAGATAATACAACACATACTAGATAGTTATAAACACCTGTCTAGTTAATACAACTCGATACAACTCAAACAAATATCTCAGAGATACCAACACAGCGGAAATACAGGATAAACACTAACACAGCGGAACCACTATATATCTATACGCTGAAGCCTCCTACTCCATTGCTCCTCCAGAACTCGTCAAAGCTAACCTGAATCACTTGGCTACCCGTAAAAATTTGGGTACCAGAGAGTTTAAGAAAACAGAAGATAAACTCTGGGTCAGACATGGGTCTGGTATGAGTAACAGGTTAAAGTTGTTTAACTTTGAAAATCATTTGAAAACAAAGGTATCACGTAAGACTTCCCACACATAAACATGGAAAAGTTTTTACCTTACGCTAACCAAAACATTTGATAGGAAATCCAGTGATATTATAATAGTGTCTAGGGTTTTCAAGTAAAATACAGAAATAGCTGAAATGCTTACATCTCACATTCCAACATAGTTGGGCACAACTAATACGTACGGCACTTATTGGAGATTGGATTCCATACAATGGCAGGGCTACTGGGGTACCGCCCGTCACAGTACGTGGCCTAGATCACCGTACCGAGGAGTACGCCCGCTCCCCTGCAACACAAGGGCGGAACCATCCCTTACTGGATAATTCCCGGATAAGAAACCCCGCAGTCGGTGCGCAATTCCAACTGCCACTAAGCCGAATAAAAGGGACCTCTAGACAGGGGAAATCTCATCCTACTTGGGTGCTACCCACTAACCTTGCTGCACCTCCCCTGTTTTAGCCATTCCCGGTTGATGAGGCTTGAGGTTACGATTACCTTTAGAGAACACATCTCTTAGAATGCTCATCGCCCGCCTGACGATGTTCTGAAAGCATTCAATCCATACAAATTCGTTCCGGGTTCGAACGAAACCGAAGGCATTATCTCGTTACACTCATATTGGAATCACCCTCAGAGTTAACGACAATAACCCTTGCACTCTGAATCTTCATCTTCACTTGAGATTCACGACCTAACGTTAGATTGGATCGATGTGGTTTTCGGACCCCCAAATATGGAAAGATCCGATCCCGGTCTCACCGAAATCCAAAACGCCATCTTTTAGGTCCAAGTTGTTTTAATGATTAAAACAATTCAATTCAATTATTATCTATATCAACACAGAAAGATAATTCAAAATATCACAGATGGATAATTCACATATCAGCATAAATAGGTAATCTATATTATCATCACACTTCAACCAAGCATCCATATCACACAGCATTGTTCATCTCATATCAGAGATTTTAAACCATTCAAGGAAATCCATATCCATCATATATAAACAAGGATTGATAATCACATCATTTATAATTAATTTAAAATGAATTAAATTAATTACCTTATCTTTAAATAATTTAAAGTAAATTAAATTAATCACTTCATCATTATTAAACTTGCTTATACTACTATTAATTAATTATCAATCAATTAATTAATCATCATCCCATTATTTCTTTTAATTAATCATCCCTGATTAATTATCTTTAATTACATTTAAGTAATTATCCTTAAATTATTTTCACAAATTAATTATCTTTAACCAAATATAGAAATAAATCTTTACATCACTTCATTTATTAATTAACCAAAATTAATTACATTACTTAATTAATTATATTAATAAATCCCTTCATTTATTAATTATTTCCAAATAAATCCATTCTAAATCCAACATTAATTATAATAATTAATGATCTTTAATTACATTTTACCATTTGATTTAATTACATCAAGTAATTAATCTTTAATTAACCCACAATATTAATCACCTTTGATTAATCACATCTAGTAATTAACTACCCTTAATTACTTCATTAAATAAATTAATTACTCCATAATTAATTATCTCTAATTAATCCCTTGATTAATTATACAAAGTAATTATACTCAAATTACTTTATTAACAAAACATCATCCAATTAATTACATCTAGTAATTATTCATCAATTACTTTCCTAAGTAATTATACTTCCCAATTATCAAGTGATTAATCCAAATTAATTAAACTAAATTAATTAACTCAAATTAATCAAATTACTCAATTAATTAAAATGAGTAATTAACTCCTTAATTACTTCCCATTAAGTAATTACACTTAAATAATTACAATGATTATTAAATTAATTAATCCAATTAACTATTAAAAATCAATTACATTAATTAATTATAAAATAATCCAGTTAATGACCTTCATTAACTTTTATTTAATTACTTATCTAAAATAATTAACTACATTAACCATTATTAATAAGTTTAATTAACCATTCATTTATTAATTAAAGTCTAATCTATGATTCTTAATTACATAATAATTACTTAATTCATTATTTAAACTTTAATTAATACATTTAAACTTATAATTACAAATTAAATCAATACAAATTATCAATTATCACTCTAATTCTCTTAATGGTTAAAGAATTTAAATCTTAATCTTCATTTACTTAGAGTAAATTCAATTCCCATTTATTTATTTTAAATTATCACTACAATATGTTGAAACATTTATTTCACTCTTCCTTTTGAACTTTCATTTTAAAATTCGAGGTTTAAAACGAACACTAATTGAGCTTTAAATCAATTTATAAACTAACTTTAAAAAAAATCTTTAAATTACAAATTAAAATCAAATCTTAGTTATGGAAAGATTTTAAATCAAATCCCCTAAATTTTCAAAACTCTACTTATTTGAAGTATTTAAATCTATAACTTTCTTTTTCCCAAAATCTGGAATTTAAACACTTACATTAGACTCAGTTTTAACATTAGTTACAATTTAAAGCTTAATAATTTAAAACTGTTAAACTGGGTTCTGTTTTAAACTTGAAAACAAAATGACCTGAGTCCCCCATATTTTACTTTGAGTAAAACATCACAAAACCTCGGGCAAAACAGAAATCTACTCGAGTAAATCTCGAGTACCACCTCTGCCATCACAAAGAAAAAACAGCCACCAGAAACATCCCACCGTGCACGTGCACGCCTCCATTCGCTACCTTCGATCGACTACAACCAGGGCCGGCCCCAGGGTAAGGCGAGCAAGACGGCCGCCTAGGGCAACCGATCCGGCAGGGGCAACAATTCCGGCGGTGGCTTGGTTATGTATTATGATTACTAAAATATGATTGTATATGAACTTTTACAATTCAAGCTGTAGCCTAGTGGTTGTGTCTCCTTTCCTTCTTTGGGGCAACCCAGGTTCGATCCTCGCAAAATGCCTTTAATTTTTGTCTGGGGCAACAGCTGTGTTTGGGCCGGCACTGACTACAACCATCCCCTCATATCGGCGACCACCTCTACGTCCTATCCCAACCCTCAGATCGACACCCCAAACTCGAGATCGAGATCGAGTTTCTCAAATCAAAGCCTGGAACCAAAACAACATCCCAACTTCAAAACCTGGCAGTTCGCCTTCCTCCGACTTCCGACCACCAGAGGACCACCACCACTGGCCACAGCCTCGTCTATCTCCCCTCTACCAAACCTCAAATGCATGCGACACTCAATCCAACCATGAGTTCGAACGAGACGAAAAACAAAAGCCACGCAAAACTAGGTTTACGAGAAAGAATTCGACGCCATCGCCTCCACGTTGGTCTGACCACCAGTCCACCATTTTTCCGAGCTCCATCCATCACTCCTCCACCTCTAGACAAACGCTCGACCCTTCCAGCCGACGAGATCCCCTACGGCAACCCAAAATGCTTAAAACAGTCGAACCAAAACTGCTCTTAACCCCTTTCTTTAAAAATCATAAATCTTGTTTTAAAAATCCTGTTTTTGTATGTAGTTTCACCATATACTCCTGAATTCTTAAAACAAGAAATTTATTTTTAGACTTATTTGAAGTTAAATGTTGTTTTCTTCATTTCCAGAGGCAAATACAGTTTGTTTCAACATTAATAAAATTTTTACACTTAAATTATAACCAAACAAACCATATTTATTTACATCCTAAGTTCACACAACCTTTAGATCAAAAGATAAAGGTTTGCTTACCAATCTACTCAAAGAAAATAAACTACAGGTAACATAGTAACAGAGTATCAAGTGTACATATATACAGAGATTTGCACATCCACATATACACATAATATATTTTATCACAGAGACAAGCATGCTTCAGGTTAACAAGTTATATTGTTTTTTAAAAAAAATGTTACTCGCCAGGATTTTTGTGAAAGATCAGAGCACCCTGTTTGAAAAAAGTTTTGAACTCTAAAAGCTGGAAAATGTTTTTATTTAGATCTTCTTGCCAAATCATCTTGCTTCTCTGTTGTATTGAGTTGCTTGATGTTGTAGAATCTTTGTTTAGGTTTTAAATGGAGTTTTAGCTTAGTTTTGCTTAGCTCGAACGAAATGAAAAGATGATAGGGGAAGAGTAGCTTACAGGTTGAAATATAAACAAGTTACAGGGTAAAATATCTTATACAAAGCAGTGTACACACTTGTACAATTATCAGAGATTTTTTTTAAAAAAAAAGGAGGCTGAGAGGATTTTTATACAACTCGAATAGACTTTGGTTTGCTACTAATAAATGGAAACATTAAATGCTATTGTACCTTATGTCCCATACTTCCTTATTTTACACTTATCTTATTATCTTATACTTGCCTGAGTCTTAGTTTACAAGCTTCACGCATAATACATTTTTACTTTTGCTTTTAAATCTTATCTTTGCACGTTTTCTGTTGGAATTCCTTTTAGATGGTGAATGAGATATATCCCACATCACCAAAAATATGTCCAATAAGAGTGGACCCGACCCGGTTATATTTTTGGTAAATAAAAGTGAACAGTTTTACTGTTTGAATATGAATAGATGCGATGAAGAGACGCGATGTTTTAAACAGCAACGGTTCTGGAGCGTTGCAACTGAACGGACGCAACTGTTGCAAACAGCAACGGTTCTGGAGTGTTGCAACTGAACGGACGCGACTGTTGCAAACAGCAACAGTTCTGGACCGTTGCGACTGTTGCAAACAACAACAGTTCTGGAGCGTTGCAAATGAAAGGAAGTGACTGTTGCGAACAGTAACGCTTTTTTGACGTTGCAAATGAAGAGGTGTGACTTTTCTCAACGGATGCAGCCGTTGGGAATTCGGCTATAAATAAGGAGGAAACCTGATCACTTTCTTCACTCATTTTTCAAACCGAATTATCTCTTCAATCTCTTCATTTCTTAAATCATATTCAGTCCTATCACACAGAAGATCATACACATCACAATCTCGTGCAGATTACGTCTGTTGTATCTTGGGAGAATTTTGAAATAAAATTCTTAAGGAAATCGTTACGACGAGCCTCAAACAAAATCGGGTTAGAACTTTTATTCTACATTCTACCCTTTAATTTTGTTATACTATTTATTCAAAATAGTATAACGCTGTTGTTGTAATTTATTTACAACATTCATATTATTATTATAATTAATGCAGAATTCCAGTGTAGTGGAAATCTGAGTTATAAACTTGTGCGACGAGTTTATATTTGATTATTCTCTGTTTTGGTATACTAGACAAATAACATCTTAAGAATTTTACTGTTTTCACTAAAACAGAGATGGCAACAGTAGAGCTCTCAACAAAGGCTACTACACACAACAGACCCGATCCTTTTAAAGGAGATGGTGACGAGTTTTAAAATGGCAGAATCAGATGTTATTTTACCTCACCACACTCGGCCTACAACGGTATCTCGAAGAGGAGGAACCGATTTCTTCACCAGGCAAGGAAGCAGATGTTGCTACGTGGAAACATTCCGATTTCCTATGCAGAAACTATATTCTGAATTGTCTTGACAAGGTGCTATACAAAGTATATCAACCTCTAAAGACAGCAAAAGCACTCTGGAATGCACTTGCCACAAAGTATAAGACGTAGAATATCAGTCTTAAGAAATTCATTGTAGACAAATTCATGGACTACAAGATGGTCGACTCCAAACCGCTGACTGCTCAACTGCATGAACTGCAAATCATCATTCATGAACTCGAAGCGGAAAGTCATAAGGTTGGAGAATCGTTTTTGGTTGAAGCCATCACGGGAAAACTGCCATCGTCATGGAGAGATTACCGCAATTATCTGAAGCATAAAAAGAAGGAAATCTTTCTACAGGATCTCATAGTCCGATTGAAAATTGAGGCAGATAACCGTGGAATTACAAAACAAAGCGAGGAGGCATTTGTGGCTGAAGATTCAAAGACCAAAAACAAAAAGAAGAATTTCCAGAAGAAAAGGAAAGCTCCAGACAACAAACCAAAAGACAACAAATGAACCAAAAAGTTTAATGGTGAATGTTGGGTTTGTGGAAAGGTTGGACATGCCGCTAGAGATTGCAGACTCAAAAAGGACCGCAACAAAGAGGCAAATTTAGTAGACAACATGGAAGTGGATGAGTCCAACTTCTCGGCAGTTGTATCTGAATGCAATATGGTTCAGAATCCTAACCAATGGTGGGTGGACACAGGCGCTACTTGTAACGACCCGTAAATTTCAACTGTTTTAATAACGTAATTAGTTGGAATTTTGTGAAATTTTAAACGATAAAATTTTGAAATAAAAATTTAATATTTGGAATACGTCTAGTTAAACATAGCCACTGGTAAATTTTCGTCCGAAAATATGAAAATTTATTTCGCGCGTAAATTCACTTCAATTTAATCAGTTAAAAAGCGTTGAAAATAAAATATTTTCGGAACCTAAATATTTTTACATAGAAAAATTCTAAATCATCTTCTGAGCAAGATGTCAGTTTGTCGTTTTTCCAAATTCGGACATCTTTGGCTCCGTCGATCTTATTTTTCAGTGTTTTTCTTGCATTTTTCGTAGTAGAAAAATTCGAATTTTTATAATTCAATCATACCACTGATATCTGTATACCGTCTTGATCATCTCGTTGTACTGATCCTTACGGTATACTCATTTCTGTGTTTTGAAGTCCGATGCACGACGGAATCGGTTGAACCGATTAACCATATCGGTATCCGTTTGAACTTTTTGATTCCTGTGTCCATTCAAATTTCCCAACGGTTGAAAAACGAACAGCCTTTTGCTTTTATTATTCTTGAATTCTCGTGCCCTGACTTTTTCCATTCCCACTGTTAAATGTTTATTGACGGTTCGTTGGTGTTCTTTTAGCCTCTTCGCTTCTCTTTCAAAATTATATTTATTTTTCTTTTAACCTGTCTGTTCTCCTTTTCTTGGTCCTTTCATTTTTTTCTCTTCTGTACATACAAAATTATATTTAACTTTTGTTGCCAGAACCCAAGAAATGGCTACCCATTCCCATAGCCTAAACAATGCACGAGCAGCTCGTCTTCCAACTTATCCTTTGCCTTACCATCGACTTGCTCTCACCTCTGCCACTTTTCATGTTCCTCTGCCTTCCCTTCTCCCACATCTCCTCACCGTAGCTTCACTCACCACCTTGACAACTCCTCATGGCCGATCGCCCTTATCTCCAACCATCCCTTCCTCCACGTCGGCCTCTTGTGCCTCAAGTACAACCTAAAAAAAAACCCCTACCGCATGCCCCAGTGCCAGCATCAAAGCCCGAGCCAGGCAACCTCGGCCTTCCGTCCTCCTCCGCCTTGAGACCCTCACCGAAACCACTGCGAACCATCACCTCCAGATCCCATCCTCTACCAGTGCTCGACAATCCCACCACAACCGCTTGGCCACGCAACCATCTCCCAACACCTTTTCCCAACCCATCAGCCGTGACTTGTTGCCGAGCTCCACACAAACCCCTCTGAACCCATCACAGTCCACCATGGCCTTCCATCTCCTCATCTTTTAGACAAAGCCGCACATGTCTCCTTCACTTCTTCTTTGCGCAAGGTATTATATATATAGTTTTCGATAGACTATTTACTAGCTTGCTTTTATATATATCTTTATGTTTCATTTATTCGGATATGGGTTTAAACTTATGTAGATATTTGCATTATATTTTATAAATACAAAGTTTATATATTTTATAAAATAGTTCGTTTCTATATATATTGGTTTCAGTGTTTATATATGTGTTCAAAAGTATGTATAGTTACATATAATAGAAACTGTATTATAAGTTTTTAGTGTTGTGTGTGTACAGTTCTCTATTACTCGATTTTTATATGCAGGTACGAATTTTACTTATACTCAAATTTGAGCTAAAGGTATATGTTATATGTGTGTGGTTCTTTTATATATATGTCGTATATATAGTAGTTTGGGGTTATGGTTTGTTGATAAGAAAATTTAAATATAAGTTTTACCGTCTGTATTTATATACTTACAGTGATATATATATATATATATATTGTTTGTTTAAAGTGTTATATTTTTATATGTTGTATAAGTTGTTGTTTATACAATGTCGTTTATACTGGGTGTTACTCTGACTATAGTTTATATATTTCAGTTTGACTGTATAAGTTATGTCAGTATATATTTAGTTGTTTGTATAAATTTAAACAATCTGTTTGAATATCGGGTTCTTTATGCTAGTTTGCATAGGTGACTTGGATATAGTGCAGTTGCCATCATTTCATATATAAACTTATACGTATATAATAACAGATGATACATCATTAGTTATACAATCTGGTGAATATATAGGGGTCTGACTGCATTCGATTTTGGTGCTAAACTTATATATAATAATGGGTATATTTTATATTTTATATGTAATAGATCATATGTATGCATTTAGTTTGGTATATATATGTAACGTTCAAAAGTATTTGCTTAAGCATTCATATATTTGTTTCGACTTTAAAATTTTATCTTTGCATTGAATAAGAGGATATAAATATGTATTGATTTCACTATATATAATGTATACAGGTTTGATTTTATATGTGTGCTTTAATTTAAAACTATGGTTTTGAAACCCATATATATATATTTAATTTAATATATATATTTGAATTTAGAATATGAATTTTTTTATATAGATATATATATAGTTATATATAAAAATAAAAATAAATAAATAAATCACTTATATAACTGAACTTCATCGATTCAGTACTGATTTGATTTCGTTGATTCCTATTTATCAGCTTGTCAGTCGAACTCGTGTTCATTGTGCTTCACTTTGAAATCCGTTCTTGGATTCGTAACTCATCTCAATCTCGAACCTCTCTAGCCTCGAAAGGTGAGCACTCACTCACGATTAACGTTCTTTTATTTATTAAATTTGATTTCAATTGAAACGACAATTGAAATATACTGCTGTTAGTTAATTACACTGTTATATTTGCTATTGCCTGTATCAGTTCACCTGTGACATTTGACACCATTATCTGTTAATTATTTATGTGATGATAATACAGTTTGGCTGATAATTGATTGATTGTTGATGTTTATATTGGACGTTAAATTGTAAATGTTAAAATGATAAATAGTATGAAATTGAACTTGATATAGGATAGTTAAATGTTAGATTTGATTAATTGACATTTGTAAAATATGACCCCTTTTACTGTTAAATTATTGACACGTAGGATTTGTTTAATTACACTTTGAACCTCTGAATGTATATTGTTAAATTGATGATGTATGAAATTGTAAATAGATGACAAGTGAAAACCGTAATGTAATAATCTTTAATCTACATGAAATGATAGTGTAGATTCTAGAAATAAGTATATTAATTCGTACAAATAACAATACGAATTAATACGGTTATTTCGGGATTATTTAAATTGATTATTGGATTGTTATTGTTGTTGTTATTGTTTGTTTATTTACTTTGACACCATCCTTGTTATCACACTGCAAGTTCCCTTTACTATGCTTTGATTTTGAATTGAATTGGAATCGGGTTGAAATGATAAATACCCAATTTAAACTTTGACCTAGGATAGGAAATTAAATAAAACCCGATTGGTCAATAATTTGATTTAAAATAAAACAAAGATTTTATTTGAATAAATAATATGGTTTTGAAATGAAGTTGAAATTTAAATTTTTAATGAAGGGAAAATGTTAATATTTAATAATATGAAATAAAATATTGACAATGTAATTGATGGAAGAATGATGTTTAATTTGAGAAATGATTGAATTAAGTTTGAAATTATAATTAAGTTGAAATGATTTAATAATTAAGTTTGAAATTATAATTAAGTTTGAAATTATTAAACTTTGAAATTATTTAATAATTAAGTTTTGAATTATTTAATAATTAAATAAGATTGAATTATTTAATGATTAAATTGAATTGGATTTTTAATTAAGAAAATTGAACTTTTGAATAAGTGAATTTACTTCGTAAATAATTGAAATTGAGTTTCGTTATTAATTAAGTTTTGGAAAATTATTTAAGTAAGTAAATAAATGAAATTGAATTTCTTTAACAAGAAATAAACTATGAATTATTGAAATTAATGTAAGACTTGAAAATTTAAAGATTTGGTTTGATGAATTTAATTTAATTCAAATTGTAAGTTTTGAAATAAGGAAGTTGAATTGAATAATTGATTTAATGAATTGGAAATTTAATTGAAATTGTTTTGAATGATAAAGTAACTTAACGAATATTGAATGAAATCGACAAATGAATTTAAATTGATTTGAATGTTGAATTAAATTAATTTAAATGTTTTCGAAATGAAACTTATATTCGAACTTGAATCGATATTTGAATTGAAATCGAATTATAAGATTTTGAAATGGTAATTTGAAAGTTTGAAACGTAAATTTTGGAAATTGGTTTAGAAAGACAAATGAAATGTTGATTTACGAATTGAAATTGAAATTGAAATTGATTTGGTTTTGAAATAAATAAACGACCAATCGGTGAAATAATTACGAAAGTTATTGAAGAGACCGGAATCCGGTTATGGATATACTCTCTATCTAAACCGAAAACCACTTTAATAACTATACGCGGAGTGATGATCCAGAATGAAGTGGTTGGATGATGTACGTGTTGACTGAAGAAAGAGAACGATGATGGATAGCCTTGACACTTGTGTCAAATTGGAAATGACTAAAACGGGAGCTGTGCCAGGCCAATGGAGGATTTGCTACCTCAAGTGGACACACTTCTTCGAACTATACATTACATGTTGTCGATTGGTGCACCCTTGATTTTGGGAGTGATGTTTCATGGTGTTGCGGGCGCTACGGCGTTGCGTTCTCACCAGTCCGGATCAGGCGAACGGTAGTATCACTACCTTGGGTATTGCCTCATGTGCCTTGTCATACTTGTATTCCATTTATGCGCGACCACTACGATTTTGATTTGTACCTTTAGTATATGGATTGCCCTCTGGTGACTTCCGGTTTTGGGGAAACTACGGTCTTGTATATGCTTTTGGGAATAAAAATGTGTTAAGGGTGGAATGGGCCATGACTTAACGCTATTTTGATATCTTCTTATATTACTGATAGACATTATCTACTTAGCGTACATTACTACCTAGTAGATAGTTTAACGGATCCTTAAAGGATGGTTATTCCAAACATCCTTTGAGTTACTTGTATTTCAATTGCTATTTCACTTGAGTTGGATTTATTAATATAAGAATGTTAATCCTGACTTGAGTGTCTTGTGTTTTTGCTTTACGCTCGGGTCAGACTGAGTGGTTCAGCTTTCGAGACTCACCTTTGGAGTTGGAGCTTTGCTTGAAGATCCAGCCATCTATTCTGCTTCCAGTATTCAATGATTCCAGTGATGTATTCTGATTTAACTCTGATGTATCATATTACTCTTCTGTTGTAAACTCTGATGTATTTTATATATTCATATAGTAGCTTCATGAACTACTATCTCTTTTATTTCCGCTGCACTTATTACTCTGTGTCTGTGATCTGTGATTATTTTATTTACTGTATATGTTCAGTTTTGCCAAATTTAAATTAACAACGCGGTATTTTGAGCAATTCAACTCCGGCATGAGTGTCTACCTATACACTTATAATGGATGCGAATGGTCCAAAATATCGGGTCGTTACAGTTGGTTTCAGAGCTTTGGTAGCTCTAGGCAAAACTTAACATATAGGGTAAATGTATTTACAGAATCACTTTCATTTCGAGTTTCAATCTCTTCCGTTTTGATTCGATTCCTTTGAATTTTGGAACGTTCCCTACGGTTCCAAAATTTCATTCGTGTCCCTCACTATTCGTCTCCTTTCAATTCTGGAGCATCACATAACTCCACTTCGAATGACCCTTATAGTGAATCGGCGGTCTCGCCAATCTTCGAATGATTCGTGAAGGAGCAAAACTCCTTTACAACTGGCATTGATTTACTGGAGATTTCTGTATCCTCGGTTTACGATGCTATCTTTCTCCTACTATACCTGAATTCCATCTCTTAAGATCGAGTGTTGATTTACCTCGGAAGTCAGCATCGATCCTATTCTTGAAGTTACGGACGACCGGTTAAGGTTGCCCGCGATCTATATAAACTTATCCATCGCCTTATTTTGTTATTTAATTATCTCGTCTTTGTTCAAACCTATCTTCGAATCAAATTTCTCTTTGATTTAAGTCCATCAAATTTGAATCCCTATCCTTATTTTGAAAATCCATTCCTGTATCGTCGAGCAAAGAAATGTATTTCTAAATTTATATTAAAATGTTGTTTTCAAATTTGATAAACAAAATAGTTTTGAATGATTATATTATATATAAATATAAGTTTTCTGAAATTATATTGTTAATAAATTTGTTGTCTGAAATAATAATATTTGATTTTCATTTATTGTTTTGTAAACCATTGACTATTGCATAATATAAATAAATAAAGTTATAAACTTGGTTATAAATTGATTGGAATTTAAAATGAATTTAATTCAGAAATTTGAGAATTTCGTTTCCGGTGATTTCGAACTTTGGTTTTAAAATTTTTAAGTATATATTATTGGAAGTATTTTCGAATATAAATGATTTTCAAAGAATTTTAAAATGTTGAAATCAGTGCTCTTCTCTTTGTCGCTGGAAAATAATTTCGGTGATGGCGGCCGCATCATCGACATTCATTTTCGAGTTTCGAAGTGGAGAAACTATTCTGTAGCTTTGCTACGGTTTTGTTTTGAAAAATATTTTGATTTGAATTTCTTCAGTATAATTTGATTTATATACATATATATGGACATTTATTTTAAAATTTAATTTGATTTGATATAAATATATTATATATATCTCTAAATTGTTTAAAGTTAATCGGAAATCTAATTCTTAAATTTTGTTAAATGATGATTTTAATTATAAATAAAACCAAAATTTGGAATAAATATTTAAACTTGAATAATTGAATTGGGAAAATTTTATTTGTATATTGTTCAACTGCATTCTAATACAACTTACCTAAATCATTCAGAAGTTGAATATGTAATTGGATAATATATAATATAAATTGAATTTATAAATAAAATCTGAGTGTTTATAATAAATGCTATACACTAAATTTTGATTATAAAGATGTCAATAGAGTTAGATAGGATAATTAGTAAACTCGGTTAATAATGAAATAAATTTGTTTTGAAGGAATTAATAAATTGAAATTTGATCAACATATGAAAATACCTTGAATTTAAAGCAATTAGTGAATATAAATTAATTTAAATCGGAACTTTTATGGTTTAAATTAATTTATATGGGTTAAATATATGTGATAGGATATATTAAGTAGAATAAATTTAACAATAATTTGGAATAAAGAAGAATTTAAAATTGTTGAAGGAAATATGATTATAATAAAAGACTATTCGGATTTATGGTTTTAAAAATTGTAAATTTGAGATAATTGGATAATAAGATGATGAATTTAGAAATAGTTGAGATTGATTTTAGTGAAATCAAATGGATTAAATCAATTATTTAATATCAACTAATTTAATTTGAATTTATAGGGTTTAAACCAATTGTTTTATTTTGTATGTAAAATCTGTTTTCTTTCTGGTTGTTTCTATTCTCCTACCTCGTTCCATTTCGGGGACGAAAAGTTTTGAGTGGGGGAGAGTGTAACGATCCGTAAATTTCAACTGTTTTAATAACGTAATTAGTTGGAATTTTGTGAAATTTTAAACGATAAAATTTTAAAATAAAAATTTAATATTTGGAATACGTCTAGTTAAACATAGCCATTGGTAAATTTTCGTCCGAAAATATGAAAATTTATTTCGCGCGTAAATTCACTTCAATTTAATCAGTTAAAAAGCGTTGAAAATAAAATATTTTCGAAACCTAAATATTTTTACATAGAAAAATTCTAAATCATCTTCTAAGCAAGATGTCAGTTTGTCGTTTTTCCAAATTCGGACATCTTTGGCTCCGTCGATCTTATTTTTCAGTGTTTTTCTTGCATTTTTCATAGTAGAAAAATTCGAATTTTTATAATTCAATCGTACCACTGATATCTGTATACCGTCTTGATTGTCTCGTCGTACTGATCCTTACGGTATACTCATTTCTGTGTTTTGATGTTCGATGCACGACGGAATCGGTTGAACCGATTAACCATATCGGTATCCATTTGAACTTTTTGATTCCTGTGTCCATTCAAATTTCCCAACGGTTGAAAAACGAACAGCCTTTTGCTTTTATTATTCTTGAATTCTCGTGCCCTGACTTTTTCCATTCCCACTGTTAAATGTTTATTGACGGTTCGTTGGTGTTCTTTTAGCCTCTTCGCTTCTCTTTCAAAATTATATTTATTTTTCTTTTAACCTGTCCGTTCTCCTTTTCTTGGTCCCTTCATTTTTTTCTCTTCTGTACATACAAAATTATATTTAACTTTTGTTGCCAGAACCCAAGAAATGGCTACCCATTCCCATAGCCTAAACAATGCACGAGCAGCTCGTCTTCCAACTTATCCTTTGCCTTACCATCGACTTGCTCTCACCTCTGCCACTTTTCATGTTCCTCTGCCTTCCCTTCTCCCATATCTCCTCACCGTAGCTTCACTCACCACCTTGACAACTCCTCATGGCCGATCGCCCTTATCTCCAACCATCCCTTCCTCCACGTCGGCCTCTTGTGCCTCAAGTACAACCTCAAAAAAAAACCCCTACCGCATGCCCCAGTGCCAGCACCAAAGCCCGAGCCAGGCAACCTCGGCCTTCCGTCCTCCTCCGCCTTGAGACCCTCACCGAAACCACTACGAACCATCACCTCCAGATCCCATCCTCTACCAGTGCTCGACAATCCCACCACAACCGCTTGGCCACGCAACCATCTCCCAGCACCTTTTCCCAACCCATCAGCCGTGACTTGTTGCCGAGCTCCACACAAACCCCTCTGAACCCATCACAGTCCACCATGGCTTTCCATCTCCTCATCTTTTAGACAAAGCCGCACATGTCTCCTTCACTTCTTCTTTGCGCAAGGTATTATATATATAGTTTTCGACAGACTATTTACTAGCTTGCTTTTATATATATCATTATGTTTCATTTATTCGGATATGGGTTTAAACTTATGTAGATATTTGCATTATATTTTATAAATACAAAGTTTATATATTTTATAAAATAGTTCGTTTCTATATATATTGGTTTCAGTGTTTATATATGTGTTCAAAAGTATGTATAGTTACATATAATAGAAACTGTATTATAAGTTTACTGTGTTATGTGTGTACAGTCCTCTATTACTCGATTTTTATATGCAGGTACGAATTTTACTTATACTCAAATTTGAGCTAAAGGTATATGTTATATGTGTGTGGTTCTTTTATATATATGTCGTATATATAGTAGTTTGGGGTTATGGTTTGTTGATAAGAAAAATTAAATATAAGTTTTACCGTCTGTATTTATATACTTACAGTGATATATATATATATATATTGTTTGTTTAAAGTGTTATATTTTTATATGTTGTATAAGTTGTTGTTTATACAATGTCGTTTATACTGGGTGTTACTCTGACTATAGTTTATATATTTCAGTTTGACTGTATAAGTTATGTCAGTATATATTTAGTTGTTTGTATAAATTTAAACAATCTGTTTGAATATCAGGTTCTTTATGCTAGTTTGCATAGGTGACTTGGATATAGTGCAGTTGCCATCATTTCATATATAAACTTATACGTATATAATAATAGATGATACATCATTAGTTATACAATCTGGTGAATATATAGAGGTTTGACTGCATTCGATTTTGGTGCTAAACTTATATATAATAATGGGTATATTTTATATTTTATATGTAATAGATCATATGTATGCATTTAGTTTGGTATATATATGTAACGTTCAAAAGTATTTGCTTAAGCATTCATATATTTGTTTCGACTTTAAAATTTTATCTTTGCATTGAATAAGAGGATATAAATATGTATTGATTTCACTATATATAATGTATACAGGTTTGATTTTATATGTGTGCTTTAATTTAAAACTATGGTTTTGAAACCCATATATATATATTTAATTTAATATATATATTTGAATTTAGAATATGATTTTTTTATATAGATATATATATAGTTATATATAAAAATAAAAATAAATAAATAAATCACTTATATAACTGAACTTCATCGATTCAGTACTGATTTGATTTCGTTGATTCCTATTTATCAGCTTGTCAGTCGAACTCGTGTTCATTGTACTTCACTTTGAAATCCGTGCTTGGATTCGTAACTCATCTCAATCTCGAACCTCTCTAGCCTCGAAAGGTGAGCACTCACTCACGATTAACGTTCTTTTATTTATTAAATTTGATTTCAATTGAAACGACAATTGAAATATACTGCTGTTAGTTAATTACACTGTTATATTTGCTATTGCCTGTATCAGTTCACCTGTGACATTTGACACCATTATCTGTTAATTATTTATGTGATGATAATACAGTTTGGCTGATAATTGATTGATTGTTGATGTTTATATTGGACGTTAAATTGTAAATGTTAAAATGATAAATAGTATGAAATTGAACTTGATATAGGATAGTTAAATGTTAGATTTGATTAATTGACATTTGTAAAATATGACCCCTTTTACTGTTAAATTATTGACACGTAGGATTTGTTTAATTACACTTTGAACCTCTGAATGTATATTGTTAAATTGATGATGTATGAAATTGTAAATAGATGACAAGTGAAAACCGTAATGTAATAATCTTTAATCTACATGAAATGATAGTGTAGATTCTAGAAATAAGTATATTAATTCGTACAAATAACAATACGAATTAATACGGTTATTTCGGGATTATTTAAATTGATTATTGGATTGTTATTGTTGTTGTTATTGTTTGTTTATTTACTTTGACACCATCCCTGTTATCACACTACAAGTTCCCTTTACTATGCTTTGATTTTGAATTGAATTGGAATCGGGTTGAAATGATAAATACCCAATTTAAACTTTGACCTAGGATAGGAAATTAAATAAAACCCGATTGGTCAATAATTTGATTTAAAATAAAACAAAGATTTTATTTGAATAAATAATATGGTTTTGAAATGAAGTTGAAATTTAAATTTTTAATGAAGGGAAAATGTTAATATTTAATAATATGAAATAAAATATAGACAATGTAATTGATGGAAGAATGATGTTTAATTTGAGAAATGATTGAATTAAGTTTGAAATTATAATTAAGTTGAAATGATTTAATAATTAAGTTTGAAATTATAATTAAGTTTGAAATTATTAAACTTTGAAATTATTTAATAATTAAGTTTTGAATTATTTAATAATTAAATAAGATTGAATTATTTAATGATTAAATTGAATTGGATTTTTAATTAAGAAAATTGAACTTTTGAATAAGTGAATTTACTTCGTAAATAATTGAAATTGAGTTTCGTTATTAATTAAGTTTTGGAAAATTATTTAAGTAAGTAAATAAGTGAAATTGAATTTCTTTAACTAGAAATAAACTGTGAATTATTGAAATTAATGTAAGACTTGAAAATTTAAAGATTTGGTTTGATGAATTTAATTTAATTCAAATTGTAAGTTTTGAAATAAGGAAGTTGAATTGAATAATTGATTTAATGAATTGGAAATTTAATTGAAATTGTTTTGAATGATAAAGTAACTTAACGAATATTGAATGAAATTGACAAATGAATTTAAATTGATTTGAATGTTGAATTAAATTAATTTAAATGTTTTCGAAATGAAACTTATATTCGAACTTGAATCGATATTTGAATTGAAATCGAATTATAAGATTTTGAAATGGTAATTTGAAAGTTTGAAACGTAAATTTTGGAAATTGGTTTAGAAAGACAAATGAAATGTTGATTTACGAATTGAAATTGAAATTGAAATTGATTTGGTTTTGAAATAAATAAACGACCAATCGGTGAAATAATTACGAAAGTTATTGAAGAGACCGGAATCCGGTTATGGATATACTCTCTATCTAAACCGAAAACCACTTTAATAACTATACGCGGAGTGATGATCCAGAATGAAGTGGTTGGATGATGTACGTGTTGACTGAAGAAAGAGAACGATGATGGATAGCCTTGACACTTGTGTCAAATTGGAAATGACTAAAACAGGAGCTGTGCCGGGCCAATGGAGGATTTGCTACCTCAAGTGGACACACTTCTTCGAACTATACATTACATGTTGTCGATTGGTGCACCCTTGATTTTGGGAGTGTTGTTTCACGGTGTTGTGGGCGCTGCGGCGTTGCGTTCTCACCAGTCCGGATCAGGCGAACGGTAGTATCACTACCTTGGGTATTGCCTCATGTGCCTTGTCATACTTGTATTCCATTTATGCGCGACCACTACGATTTTGATTTGTACCTTTAGTATATGGATTGCCCTCTGGTGACTTCCGGTTTTGGGGAAACTACGGTCTTGTATATGCTTTTGGGAATAAAAATGTGTTAAGGGTGGAATGGGCCATGACTTAACGCTATTTTGATATCTTCTTATATTACTGATAGACATTATCTACTTAGCGTACATTACTACCTAGTAGATAGTTTAACGGATCCTTAAAGGATGGTTATTCCAAACATCCTTTGAGTTACTTGTATTTCAATTGCTATTTCACTTGAGTTGGATTTATTAATATAAGAATGTTAATCCTGACTTGAGTGTCTTGTGTTTTTGCTTTACGCTCAGGTCAGACTGAGTGGTTCAGCTTTCGAGACTCACCTTCGGAGTTGGAGCTTTGCTTGAAGATCCAGCCATCTATTCTGCTTCCAGTATTGAATGATTCCAGTGATGTATTCTGATTTAACTCTGATGTATCATATTACTCTTCTGTTGTAAACTCTGATGTATTTTATATATTCATATAGTAGCTTCATGAACTACTATCTCTTTTATTTCCGCTGCACTTATTACTCTGTGTCTGTGATCTGTGATTATTTTATTTACTGTATATGTTCAGTTTTGCCAAATTTAAATTAACAACGCGGTATTTTGAGCAATTCAACTTCGGCATGAGTGTCTACCTATACACTTATAATGGATGCGAATGGTCCAAAATATCGGGTCGTTACACTACTCGTCATGTCTGCTCTGACAAATCCATGTTCTCTACATACAAGAAATTCGATCATGAAGAGAAACTCTATATGGGTAATTCTGCAGTATCTATGATCGAAGGCAGTGGCACAGTAATCCTCAAGTTTACTTTTGGAAAAACTGTCAAATTGAATGACGTGCTCCACGTTCCAGACATACGCAAGAATCTCATCTCTGGTGCAGTACTATCAAAGAAAGGATTCAAAATGGTGTTCGAGTCAGACAAGATGGTTCTGTCCAAAGTTGGAATGTATATCGGAAGGGTATATTTATGTGATGGCCTATTTAAGGCAAATTTAGCCGTTATCAGCAATAAAACTATGTATTCTGATTGTGCTATTAATAAAATTGAAGTTTCTTACTTGCTTGAGCATGAAATTTTACTATGGCATGATAGATTAGGACATATAAATTTCCAAAAAATGAAAATATTATCAAACTTGGGATTAATTCCAAAATTCCAAGTAGATAAGAACTACAAATGTGAGACATGTGTAGAAGCAAAAATGGTTAAAAAACCATTTCAATCTGTTGATAGAAGCACCAAACCACTAGGTTTGGTTCATACAGATTTATGTGATTTTAAATCATTACCTACAAGAGGTGGGAAAAAGTACTTTATCATGTTTATTGATGATTATACGCGATATTGCTATGTATATCTTTTGAATAGTAAAGATGAAGCAATTACATCATTTATAAAGTACAAAGCTGAGGTAGAAAATCAGTTAAATAAAAAGATCAAGATATTGAGATCTGATTGAGGTGGAGAATATGAATCACCATTTGAACAGTTCTGTGCCGAAAATGGTATAATTCATCAAACAACAGCTCCATATTCACCACAACAAAATGGTGTAGCCGAGAGGAAGAACAGAACGTTAAAAGACATGATTACCGCCATGCTTTTAACTTCTGGTCTACCGACGAACTTGTGGGGGGAAGCCTTAAATATGTCTAATCACATATTAAACAAAGTCCCTCATAATAAAACAGGAACAATTCATATGAGATATGGAAAGGACACAAACCAAGTTTTAAATACCTCAAAGTGTGGGGGTGCTTCGCAAAAGTTCCAGTTCCGCCTCCCAAGAAAGTCAAACTTGGACCAAAAACAGTAGATTGTTACTACTTAGGGCCAGCCCAAAATAGTAGTGCCTATAGATTTTTGGTATTCAAGTCTGATATAGCTGATATTCATGTAAATACAATCATGGAATCTAGAGATGCCTCATTCTTTGAAGACGTGTTTCCGCACAAAAGGAATGAAGGGAATAATGTCCCTAAAAGGACAAGAGAAGAATCAAGCAATTCACATGAAGATGAAACTCATCATGAGATTGAGGAATTTGAACCAAGAAGAAGCGTAAGGGCTAGGACTTTTAAGACATTTGGTTCGGATTTTTTCACATATGTGTTAGAACATGAACCTCAAACGTACAAGGAAGCAATGTCATCTTCTGAATCTTCATGTTGGAAAGAAGCAATCCAAAGTGAGATTGATTCAATTCTAAGTAATAAAACTTGAGAAATTGTTGATATTCCACCTGGAATAAAACCTATTGGCTGCAAATGGATTTTCAAGAAGAAAATGAAAGCAGATGGCTCTATCGACAAGTATAAAGCCAGATTAGTAGCCAAAGGATATCGTCAAAAAGAAGGAGTAGACTTCTTTGATACATATTCGCCAGTAACACGAATAACCTCTATAAGAATGCTAATAGCAATTGCATCAATTTATGGTCTAGAAATTCATCAAATGGATGTAAAGACAGCATTCTTAAATGGAGATCTCGATGAGGAGATCTACATGGAGCAACCTGAAGGTTTTATTTCCAAAGGAAATGAAAACAAAGTCTGTAGATTAGTAAAATCATTATACGGACTAAAACAAGCTCCAAAACAATGGCACGCAAAATTTGATAGTGTCATGATGAGAAATGGTTTTCGTATAAATGAATGTGATAAGTGTGTTTATTATAAACAAATTGGACAATCATATGTGATGATTTGTTTATATGTAGACGATATGTTAATATTTGGTCCAAATACTCAGGTAATAGAGACCATAAAGAAGATGTTAACTAGCAATTTCGATATGAAAGATTTAGGAGTTGCAGACGTTATTTTGGGAATCAAAATAATAAGAACTCCTAATGGAATTGAATTGTCTCAGTCACACTATGTAGACAAAGTGATTGAAAAATTCCAAGACTATGGAATTAAAGGAGTAAAAACACCTTTTAATCCATCAGAAGTACTGCATAAAAACACTAATGAGAGTGTAATGCAACTGGAATACTCTCGTGTAATAGGATGTCTCATGTATCTCATGAATTGCACAAGACCAGATATAGCTTATGCAGTAAGTCGACTGAGCAGGTATACAAGCAATCCAGGAAAGGAACACTGGAAAGCACTAATGAGAGTGCTTGGATATTTAAAAAATACCACAAATTATTCCTTACATTATGGAAATATCATGCCGTCTTAGAAGGATATAGTGATGCAAATTGGATTGCTGATTCATAGGAATCAAAATCAACAAGTGGTTATGTCTTTACCTTAGCAGGGGCAGCAATGTCATGGAAATCTACTAAACAAACATGCATAGCTCGATCCACTATGGAATCAGAGTTCATCGCTTTAGATAAAGCAGGCGAAGAAGCAGAATGGCTTCGTCACTTTTTAGAAGATATTCCATTTTCGCCTAAACCTGTACTGGCCATATGCATACACTGTGATAACCAAGCTGCGCTAAGCAGAGCGCACAACTTTGTGTATAATGGAAAGTCACGACATATTCGTCGACGCCATAACACAGTTAGGCAGTTACTCTCAAATGGAACTATTTCCATAGATTATGTGAGAACAAATGATAACCTAGCGGATCCATTTACTAAAGGTTTATCAAGAGAGAAAATTGACTGCGCATCGAGGGGAATGGGTTTAAAAGCCTAAACCAAAAAGAGTTATCTTATACGGAAACCTATCCTAGCGACTGGAGATCCCACGGACTAGGATCAATAGGCAAACCAGTTCTGAATAACTCAAGACGTAATGCATTTGCGTGGACATAGTCCAACTCCATTCCTATGGTGCACAATATAAATGCATGCCTACAGAAGTATTTAAAGGTTAAAACTATGTTTTTTAATGATGACCATATCTTGGAAATAACAAGTGGGGTATATGTAGGATACTCTTAATGGTTGCGATCACCTATGTTAGTGTGAGCTGGGTCGGCTCTATGAGAATATTAAAAGGCTTTTATTCTCTAAAAACACTCGCAGAACCAAAAATTGTTCAGGACCAAAATGAACACAACCAAGAGATTGGATGTGAAGGGAAATAATGCTTTGTAAAGCTTATTGTCTGGTTATACAATAACGGCTGACGGTTCAAGATGAAATAATTCACCGATTAGCCAAGTATATCCGATAAGTTTTAACTAGGGAAAGTTCAAAGTGAAATATCTACTTATCCTCGATATAGCATTATTTTCATATGAACTATGTGATATTGCACTTTGTGTGGGGGAGAGATATATCATCATTCATGTGGGGGATTGTTGGAATTCCTTTTAGATGGTGAATCAGATATATCCCACATCACCAAAAATATGTCCAATAAGAGCGGACCCGACCCGGTTATATTTTTGGTAAATAAAAGTGAACAGTTTTACTGTTTGAATATGAATAGATGCGATGAAGAGACGCGATGTTTTAAACAGCAACGGTTCTGGAGCGTTGCCACTGAACGGACGCAACTGTTGCAAACAGTAATGGTTCTGGAGTGTTGCAACTGAACGGACGCGACTGTTGCAAACAGCAACAGTTCTGGAGTGTTGTGACTGTTGCAAACAGCAACAGTTCTGGAGCGTTGCAAATGAAAGGAAGTGACTGTTGCGAACAGTAACGCTTTTTTGACGTTGCAAATGAAGAGGTGCGACTTTTCTCAACGGATGCAGCTGTTGGGAATTCGGCTATAAATAAGGAGGAAACCTGATCACTTTCTTCACTCATTTTTCAAACCGAATTATCTCTTCAATCTCTTCATTTCTTAAATCATATTCAGTCCTATCACATAGAAGATCATACACATCACAATCTCGTGCAGATTACGTCTGTTGTATCTTGGGAGAATTTTGAAATAAAATTCTTAAGGAAATCGTTACGACGAGCCTCAGACAAAATCGGGTTAGAACTTTTATTCTACATTCTACCCTTTAATTTTGTTATACTATTTATTCAAAATAGTATAACGCTGTTGTTGTAATTTATTTACAACATTCATATTGTTATTATAATTAATACAGAATTCCAGTGTAGTGGAAATCTGAGTTATAAACTTGTGTGACGAGTTTATATTTGATTATTCTCTGTTTTGGTATACTAGACAAATAACATTTTCTTCTTACCAGCCTACATATCTTTGATTTGGTTGTACTCGAACCTGTATGGTTATCATTTCGAATTATTTGTTTACATATCTATGCAAGCTTTTCTAACAAGTTAAATTTTTTCTCTTTGTTCATTAGACTATGCAGATTTATTTTGAGCTGGCTAATCATCCTTATGTATTATATCTTCTTGTTTTACATTTTGAATTGTAGTTGAAACGTAAATGGAATGTAAATGAAATGTTGTTTTCTTTTGTTTGTTTTCTTGCTTATGCAGATTCCTGGTTTGATAATGAAATGTAAGTGAATGTTGTTTAAATATTTAGTGTGTTTGTTTTATAATTTACAAAACTATAAAATTTAACTTATGTATATTTGTTTCATTTCTAACTAATTGCTTAGACTTGTATTTCAACATGTATATTTATATTTATTAATATTATTAAAAACCCATTTATCAAATTTAAAATAATTCAAAAAAAGAAATTATCTTTTTATTTAAATTACTTATTTTATAATATATACTAAAGTATCATTTGACAAAATTGCATTTAAAACTTATATACATTTTTAACTATATTTTTAACAAGCTATACTTTAAAAGAAAATAGAACAAATCTCTTTTGTTAATAAATTTAAATCTAAACTAAAGTTAGAATAAGTTTAAACAATTTAAACATTTATCTTAAGTATTTAAAACCATATATTTATTTAATAGCTTTGGAAAGCTTATTTTAAATAAATCATAATTCTCAAATCACTAAAATGTATATTAGAAATTTGAAAACATAATTTATTAGTTAAATTTAAACCAAAGTTTTCCTATCTATAGTATATACAAATATATATATTCATTATAAATAGAAAATAATTTATTTGTTTTAAAAGATAAAATTCCCCAATTAGATATTTATTAAAAGAAAAGTATTATTTCAAATCTTATAAATCAAAGATCAATTTAATATTTAATATAAATTATTAAATTGATATTGCTCAAAATTCCGGGTTGTCACAAGCAACCTTATTTCCTTTTCTTAGCGTATACCCAATACCGAAATCATAAGCCGCCAAAAACTCTAGCCACCTTTGCTGTCTCATATTCAACTCCATCTGAGAAAATAAATATCTTATAGACCTATGATCCTTAAACAACTTGATTTGTTCTCCCAAAAGATAGTGTCTCCAAACTTTAAAAGAAAAGATCACTGTAACGGCCCGCTATTTTGGACTATTCGCATCCGCACATGTCGAACTTGAATAATTCAAAATACCGAATTGTTAATTAAATTTTGCAAAACTGAACATATACAGTAAATAAATAATCACAGATCACATACACAGAGTAATAAATGCAGCAGAAACAAAAGATAGTAGTTCATGAAGCTGCTATATACATATCAGAGTAAAATAAGGTACAACAGATGTCTCGAATACAATAATCAAATACAATATCAGAATGCATCACTAGAATCAACTGGATATCTGAAAGCTGGATAGATAGTTGGATCTCCAAGCGAAGCTCCAACTCCAAAAGTGAGTCTTGAATACTGGTATACTCAATCAGACCCGAGCGTAAAGCAAAACACAAAACACTCGAGTCAGGATTAACATTCTTATATCAATAAATCCAACTCAAGTGAAATAGCAACTGAAATACAAGTAACTCAAAGGATGTTTGGAATAACCATCCTTTAAGGATCCGTTAAACTATCTACTATGTAGTAGTGTACGATAAGTAAATGATGCCTATCAGTAATATAAAATATCAAAATAGTGTTAAGGCGTTACCATTATCCCCCTTAACACATTTTATATAAGCGTTATAGTCTATACAGCACTGTAAACTAGTGGGATATAAGGGAGTACTCCATAGATATAACACAAAACAAATCGTAGTGGTCGCGTATAGGGATACAAGTATGACAAGGCACATGAGGCAATACCCAAGTTTGTGAAAATACCGTTTGCCTGATCCGGACTGGTGAGAACGCATTGCCGCAACAATCGCAACACCGCAAAACAACACTCCCAAATCAAGGGTGCACCAATTGATAACAAGTAATGAGTAGTATTCGAAGAAGTGTGTTCACTCGAGGCAGCTAACCCAATTTGGCCCGGCACGGCTCCTGTTTTAGTCATTTCCAATTTGACACAAGTGTCAAGGCTATCCATTATCGTTCTCTTTCTTCAGTCATCACGTACATCATTCCAACCACTTCATTCTGGATCACACTCCGCGTATAGTTATTAAAGTGGTTTCCGGTTTGGACAATGAGTATGTCCCTAACCGATTCCGGTCTCTTTAATAACTTTCGTAATTATTACACCGATTGGTCGTTTAGTAAATTTCAAAACCAAATCAAATTCAATTTCAAATAGAATTTGTAAACCAACATTTCATTTCTCTTTCTAAATCAATTTCCATAATTTACGTTTCAAAACTTCCACATTCATAATTTCAAAATCTTATAATTCAATTTCTATTTCTATTTAAACAATTCAAATATTGATTCAAGTTCGTATATAAGTTTCATTCCGAAATCATTTAAATTAATTTAATTTAACATTCAAATCAATTTAACTTCATTTATCGATTTCATTCAATTATTCGTTAAGTAAATTTATCATTCAAACAATTTCTATTTAATTTCCAATTCACTAAATCAATTACTTAATTTCAACTTCATTGTATCAAAACTTACAAATTTAAATTAAATTAAATTCATCAAATCAATTCTTCCAATTACAAGTCTTACATTAATTTTAATAAATCACATTCTATTTCTTGTTAAAGAAATTCAATTTCACTTATTAAAGGATTCAGTTTATTTAATTATTAAATCATTCAATCTTATTTAATTATTAAATAATTTCAAAACTTAATTATTAAATAATTTAAAACTTAATTATTAAATAATTTCAAACTTAATTATTAAATAATTTCAAACTTAATTATTTAAAAAAATTTCAAAACTTAATTCAATCGTTTCTCTAATTAAATAACGTTCTTTCATCAATTACATTGTTAATATTTTGTTTCATATTATTAAATATTAACATTTTCCTTTCATAAAAATTCAAATTCCAACTTCATTTCAAAACCTTATCATTTATTCAAATAAAATCTTTATTTTATTTTTAAATCAAATTATTGACCAATCTGGTTTTATTTAATTTTCTATCTTAAGTCAAAGTTTTATTTGGGTAAATATCATTTCAACCCGATTCCATTTCAATTCAAAAACCAAAGCATAACAAAAGGAACTTGCAGTGTGATAACTGAGATAGTGTCAAAGTAAATAAACAAGCAATAACAACAATCAATAACAATAATCCAATAATTAATTCAAATAATCCCGAAATAATCGTATTAATTCACATTGTTATTTGTGTAAATTAATATAATTATTTCTAGAATCCACACTATCATTTCATGTAGATTAAAGATTATTACATTAATGTTTATATGGTTCTTCACTTGATATTTATTGTTTAATTTCAAACTACATTGATTTAAACAACATACATTTAAATGGTTCAAGGTGTGGTTAACACTATTCCTACGTGTCAATTTATTTAACATTTAAAGGGGTCATATTATGCAAATGATATCAATTAACACATGTATCAAATCTAACTATCCTACATCAATTTCAATTTCAAATTACTTATCACTTACAACATTAACAATTTAACGTCCAATGTAAACATCAAACAATAAATCATCTAGCAACCAAACTGGATTATCATTGCATATATAACAGGTAATGGTGTCAGATGTCATAGGTGAACTGATACAGGTAATATCATATATTTAACAGTGTAAGTAACTAACAGCAGCATATTTCAATTGTCGTTTCAATTGAAATCAAATTTAATAAATAAAGAACATTAATCGTGAGTGATTGCTCACCTTCCGAGGCTAGAGAGATAAAAATGAAGTTGAGTTAAGAAATCCAAGCACGAATTCGATAATCAAAGCTGGTAACAAGAAATAGACGAACGAAATCAAATCAGAATTTGGGTTGTTGAAGGTGAATGGGTAAAAGTGAACTTTTATAGATATATACTATATATTCATATTCTACTTTCGACACATATTAAATTAAATATGTATACATATATATATAAAAATATATATATATTTCAAATAAGTATTAAATCTCTAACGCATAAAACATCCATAAAATTTTGAAAGCTAAATTCACATATACTTATATATAAACTAATGTACAAAACATACCTTTATTTATGTAATGGACATATACATAATATGTACAGAAATAACAAAATCAATGATACCACAATATACACGTATAGATCACTGCATATGAGTATATCATTGTAAATATATATATATCTTTGCAGATTAACACATTTAGACTACACTATATAAATTAACATATTATGTTTATATTTTAAAGTACTGTATTTATATAATTTGAAAACTAAGCTACCGTATATTTTAACATATTATACATATATATAGCTAATGCATGATATAATCTATGTTACCATATATAAAACTAACACATAAAATTTGTCCAAATTATGTATATACTTGTACAAACGATAACCATATATATATATATATATATATATATACACACACACATAGCAGCAAATGAAGTTATGCTAACCATCTACACTTAATACATAACTTACTTTATCTATAAACTCATATATACTGACCTAACATATATGAACTTAAACTTTCACACAATTACTTATGGTAACGGATAATAAAATTTGTATAAACTAATACTCATCTACAAATATATATACATACGAACAATATTATAAAAAAATGTTTAGATAAATATACTTTTATATGGAGCCACATGTAAATACTTTGCTTATATCCAGTAAACTAGAACAAGATATATAACTATACATCCTTATTTAAGCTTAATATTATAACTGGCACAAAAGGCAAGTGTATAAGCATATAAACTTTCGCAACCATACAGGAAGACTCTAACATACTCAGGATAGAGAATACCATTGTGTTCATAATATATAAAATACTTCTTTCACAAAATAAAAATAAATGTGAATATAGTAATATAAATAACACTGTAAAAAAATATAATACATTCTTGATTCCTCCACTAAAATGCAATACATATACAAAAACACACGTGTATATAATATGTACCAGTTAACTTTATAATATAAACTACGGTGAACAAATATACAAAATCCTACCCTTTTTATATATAGACATATGTATACAACAACAAATATAACATATATATTACCTGCGAATGACAAAAGGGTAGAAGAGTAGGAAGCAAGGAATGTTGAAGCCTACAGTCTGGGTTTGCTGTGCGGTTCAAGTTAGATGGCGACATAGTGGTGGATCGAGTAAGAACGGGTGTGGAGCAAGGAGGCGAAGGCTTGAGGGTGGACACGATCGTCGGAGGAGAGGGCGGTGCTGTTGGCTTCGCAGGCGAAGCCATGGATTCTGGTGAAGGCTGTGGCTTCCGGAAGATGCATCTACACGAACCCGTGATGTGGGATGGTGAAAAAAACGAGCTCGGTGGTTGTGTAGCGGGGCGGTGAGGCAATGGCACGACAAAGATGGGAAGAAGTCAGGACGGAAGGGAACAATGTCGTGCTATGTTGGCGAGACATAGCGGAGATGTGCTGGGTCGGGTTCAAGGCCACGGGTTGCTTGGTTGGAAGGGGACGCACAAGAGATATGGGAGGAAGAAGGAGCTGAGCAAGCATGCAAGAAGGTGGGGAGGAGAGACTCGGGGCAAGGAAATAAAATTTTTAGAGCACGTGGTATAGGTTGGTTTCAGAGAAGAAAAGCAATTAACATTGAAAATATAAGTTAAGCGTGTGGAACCGAGAACAAAAAGATGGCAGAGGAATCAAAGCGAATGAAAAGAACCAATCAATTAAATTAAATGCTGGGAATAATAAAGGTCACGGTTACATTTTCTAGGAAATATGAAAGACAACTGACTGTTTTTTTGAACAGGTGAGTAATTTGAACAGGTGAGTAAATTAATGGTAGTAGAAATCAAAAAGGAAGATTTCGAAACCGATACAGAAATCGCTCCGTAGATTTCGCTGTCTCCCGGACTTCAAAACACAGAATAGAATATACCGTAGAGATCAGTACGACGAGACGATCAAAATGGTATACAGATATCAGTGGTACGATTGAATTATAAAAATTCGAATTTCTACTAACGGAAAATGCAGGAAAAATGCAGAAAAATATGATCGACGGAGCTAAAAAGTCCGAATTGGGAAAAAATGAAAAATGACGTCTTGCTCAGAAGATGATTTAGAATTTTCTATATAAAAATATTCAGGTTTCGAAAACATTTTATTTTCATCAATTTCTAACTGACTAAATTGAAATAAAATTTTACACGAAATAAACTTTCATATTTTTGGATGAAAATTTATCAGTTGCTATGTTTAACTAGACGCATTTCAAATATTAAATTTTTATTTCAAAATTTTATTTTTTTTAAAATTCCAAAAAATTTCAATTAATAACGTTATTAAAACCAGTTAAATTTACGGGTCGTTACACTCTCCCCCACTCAAAACTTTTCGTCCCCGAAAAGGAAGGAGGTAGGAGAATAGAAACAACCAGAAAGAAAATAGATTGGAATACAAGTAAGACAATTAATTTAAACCATATAAATTTTGTTTAAATTAATTAATATTTAACAATTTGGTTAAATCCCTTTGAGTTCACTTAAGTTAAATCAATCTATCTATTTCTAAATTCATTATCTTATTATCTAGTCATCCTCAATTTTCTAAATCATCAATTTGTATAATCATTTATTGTGCTCATATTTTATTCAACAAAGTTAATTCTTTTATTCCAAATTATTATTAAGTTTATTCCACTTAATATATCTTATTACATATATTTAAACCATATAAATTAATTTAACCATATAAATTTCAATTTAAATTAATTTATTCAATAATTGGTTTAAATTTAAGGTATTTCCATAAGTTGATCTAATTTCAATTTGTTAATTTTTTCCAGAACAAAATTTATTACATTCGTCTCATTCAATTAACTTATTATTCTATCATCTTTATTAGCATTTTTTTATATAATTAAAATCTAAGTGTATATCATTTATTATAAACACTCAAATTTTTTATTTATAAAATCATTTTATATTGTATATTACCAATTACATTTTAACTTCTGAATAATTTAGGTAACTTATATTGAAATGCAATTTAGTACTATACAAATAATATTTTCAAATTCAATTATTTCAAGTTTAAATATTTATCCAAAATTTAGCTTTACTCATAATTGAAAACATCCTTTAACATATTTTAAAAATTAAATTTCCGTTTAATTTCAAACCCTTTAGAGATAATTATGTATATACTATATATATTAAATCAAATTAAATTTAAAATAATATACCCATATATATATAAATCAAGTCATACTTAAGAAATTCAAATTAAAATATTTTTCCAAACAAAACCGTATCAAAGCTACATAATGGGTCGAAACTCGAAAATGAATGTCGATGATGCGGCCACCATCACCGAAATTATTTTCGAGCGACAAAGAGAAGAGCACTGATTTAAACATTTTATATTCTTTGAAATGATTTCTATTTGAAAATATTTTAAATACTATACACTTTAAAACTTAAAAACCAAGTTGAAATCACCAAAAATTTAAATTCTCAAATTCTTGATTTAAATACATTTCAAATTTCAAATTGCATTATAGCCAAGTTTATACTTCATTTATTTATATTGCAATAGTCAATTGTTTACAAAATAATAAATGATAATCAAATATTATCATTCCAACAATCAATTTATTAATAGTTTGGTTAAAGAAAATTCATACTTATATATATAGTAAAATCATACAAACTTTATTTTATTTTCCAAATTTGAAAACAATATTGTGTCAGCTTGCTCTGCTCAAGTGTTTTGGAAATCCTATCGATAGCGTTGATCAGACGAATCAATCGGAAACCCAAATCAACATCAACAACTCAAACAACACCATATATAAAACATTTATATATTAGTTTACAAATACATTTCTTTGCTCGACGATACAGGAATGAACTTTCAAAATAAGGATAGGGTTTCAAATTTGATGGACTCAAATCAAAAAGAATTTTGATTCGAAGATAAGTTCGAAACAAAGATATGATGATTAAATAACAAAGTAGGAAGACTGATAAATTTATATAAATCGCGTGCAACCTTAACCGGGTCAACCGTGACTTCAAGAATAAGATCAATGTAGAATTCCAAGGCAAATCGACATTGATCCCAAGAGATAGAATTCGGCATAACCAAAGATGTCAGCATCTAAACCGAGGATATATAAATCTACGGTGAATCGATGCTATCGTAAAAGAGTTTTACCCCTTTACAAATCAATCTGAGATTAGCGGGACCGCCAACTCATTATAAAGATCATTCAAATTGGAGTTATGTGATATTCCAAAATTCAGAAGAATACGAAAAGTGAGGGACAAGAATGAATTTCGGAACCGCAGGGAATGTTCCAAAAGTCAAAGGAATCGAGTCAAAAGGGAGAGATTCAACTCGAATGAAAGTGATTCTGTAAATACATTTACCCTATATGCTAAGTTTTGCCTAGAGCTACCAAAGCTCTGATACCAACTGTAACGACCCGCTATTTTGGACTATTCGCATCCGCACATGTCGAACTTGAATAATTCAAAATACCGAATTGTTAATTAAATTTTGCAAAACTGAACATATACAGTAAATAAATAATTACAGATCACATACACAAAGTAATAAATGCAGCGGAAACAAAAGATAGTAGTTCATGAAGCTACTATATACATATCAGAGTAAAATAAGGTACAACAGATGTCTCGAATACAATAATCAAATACAATATCAAAATGCATCACTAGAATCAACTAGATATCTGAAAGCTGGATAGATAGCTGGATCTCCAAGCGAAGCTGGATCTCCAAGCGAAGCTCCAACTCCAAAAGTGAGTCTTGAATACTGGTATACTCAGTCAGACCCGAGCGTAAAGCAAAGCACAAAACACTCGAGTCAGGATTAACATTCTTATATCAATAAATCCAACTCAAGTGAAATAGCAACTGAAATACAAGTAACTCAAAGGATGTTTGGAATAACCATCCTTTAAGGATCCGTTAAATTATCTACTATGTAGTAGTGTACGATAAGTAGATAATGCCTATCAGTAATATAAAATATCAAAATAGTGTTAAGGCGTAACCATTATCCCCCTTAACACATTTTATATAAGCGTTATAGTCTATACAGCACTGTAAACTCCACCGTAAACTAGTGGGATATCAGGGAGTACTCCATAGGTATAACACAAAACAAATCGTAGTGGTCGCGTATAGGGATACAAGTATGACAAAGCACATGAGGCAATACCCAAGGTAGTGAAACTACCGTTTGCCTGATCCGGACTGGTGAGAACGCATCGCCGCAGCGATCGCAACACCGTGAAACAACACTCCCAAATCAAGGGTGCACCAATCGATAACAAGTAATGAGTAGTTTTCGAAGAAGTGTGTTTGCTTGAGGCAGCTAACCCCATTTGGCCCAGCACGGCTCCTGTTTTAGTCATTTCCAATTTGACACAAGTGTCTAGGCTATCCATTATCGTTCTCTTTCTTCAGTCATCACGTACATCATTCCAACCACTTCATTCTAGATCACACTCCACGTATAGTTATTAAAGTGGTTTTCGGTTTGGACAGTGAGTATGTCCCTAACCAATTCCGGTCTCTTTAATAACTTTCGTAATTATTACACCGATTGGTCGTTTAGTAAATTTCAAAACCAAATCAAATTCAATTTCAAATAGAAATTGTAAACCAACGTTTCATTTCTCTTTCTAAATCAATTTCCATAATTTACGTTTCAAAACTTCCACATTCATAATTTCAAAATCTTATAATTCAATTTCAATTTCTATTTAAACAATTCAAATATTGATTCAAGTTCGTATATAAGTTTCATTCCAAAATATTTAAATTAATTTAATTTAACATTCAAATCAATTTAACTTCACTTATCGATTTCATTCAATTATTCGTTAAGTAAATTTATCATTCAAACAATTTCTATTTAATTTCCAATTCATTAAATCAATTACTTAATTTCAACTTCATTGTATCAAAACTTACAAATTTGAATTAAATTAAATTCATCAAATCAATTCTTCCAATTACAAGTCTTACGTTAATTTTAATAAATCACATTCTATTTCTTGTTAAAGAAATTCAATTTCACTTATTAAAGGATTCAGTTTATTTAATTATTAAATCATTCAATCTTATTTAATTATTAAATAATTTCAAAACTTAATTATTAAATAATTTCAAACTTAATTATTAAATAATTTCAAACTTAATTATTTAAAAAAAATTCAAAACTTAATTCAATTGTTTTTCAAATTAAACAACGTTCTTTCATCAATTACATTGTTAATATTTTGTTTCATATTATTAAATATTAACATTTTCCTTTCATAAAAATTCAAATTCCAACTTCATTTCAAAACCTTATCATTTATTCAAATAAAATCTTTATTTTATTTTTAAATCAAATTATTGACCAATCGGGTTTTATTTAATTTTCTATCTTAAGTCAAAGTTTTATTTGGGTATATATCATTTCAACCCGATTCCATTTCAATTCAAAAACAAAAG
Organism: Allium fistulosum; assembly: GCA_030737815.1. Classification (NCBI taxonomy): domain Eukaryota; kingdom Viridiplantae; phylum Streptophyta; class Magnoliopsida; order Asparagales; family Amaryllidaceae; genus Allium; species Allium fistulosum. The sequence goes on along the minus strand of CM060903.1, from coordinate 1,532,884,480 downwards.
CATAACAAAGGGAACTTGCAGTGTGATAATTGGGATGGTGTCAAAGTAAATAAACAAGCAATAACAACAATCAATAACAATAATCCAATAATTAATTCAAATAATCCCGAAATAATCGTATTAATTCACATTGTTATTTGTGTAAATTAATATAATTATTTCTAGAATCCACACTATCATTTCATGTAGATTAAAGATTATTACATTAATGTTTATACGGTTCTTCACTTGATATTTATTGTTCAATTTCAAACTACATTGATTTAAACAACATACATTTAAATGGTTCAAGGTGTGGTTAACACTATTCCTACGTGTCAATTTATTTAACATTTAAAGGGGTCATATTATGCAAATGATATCAATTAACACATTTATCAAATCTAACTATCCTACGTCAATTTCAATTTCAAATTACTTATCACTTACAACATTAACAATTTAACGTCCAATGTAAACGTCAAACAATAAATCATCTAGCAACCAAACTGGATTATCATTGCATATATAACAGGTAATGGTGTCAGATGTCATAGGTGAACTGATACAGGAAATATCATATATTTAACAGTGTAAATAACTAACAGAAGCATATTTCAATTGTCATTTCAAATGAAATCAAATTTAATAAATAAAGAACATTAATCGTGAGTGATTGCTCACCTTCCGAGGCTAGAGAGATAAAAATGAAGTTGAGTTACGAAATCCAAGCATGAATTCGATGATCAAAGCTGGTAACAAGAAATAGACGAACGAAATCAAATCATATTTTGGGTTGATGAAGGTGAATGGGTAAAAGTGAACTTTTATAGATATATACTATATATTCATATTCTACTTTCGGCACATATTAAATTAAATATATATACATACATATATATATATATATTTCAAATAAGTATTAAATCTCTAACACATAAAAAATCCATAAAATTTTGAAAACTAAATTCACATATACTTATATATAGACTAATGTACAAAACATACCTTTATTTATGTAATGGACATATACATAATATGTACAGAAATAACAAAATCAATGATACCACAATATACACGTATAGATCACTGCGTATGAGTATATCATTGTAAATATATATATCTTTGCAGATTAACACATTTAGACTACACTATATAAATTAACATATTATGTTTATATTTTAAAATACTGTATTTATATAATTTGAAAACTAAGCTACCGTATATTTTAACATATTAGACATATATATATAGCTAATGCATGATATAATCTATGTTACCATATATAAACTAACACATAAAATTTGTCCAAATTATGTATATACTTGTACAAACGATAACCATATATATATATATATATATATATATACACACACACATAGCAGCAAATGAAGTTATGCTAACCATCTACACTTAATACATAACTTACTTTATCTATAAACTCATATATACTGACCTAACATATATGAACTTAAACTTTCACACAGTTACTTATGGTAACGGATAATAAAATTTGTATAAACTAATACTCATCTACAAATATATATACATACGAACAATATTATAAAAAAATGTTTAGATAAATATACTTTTATATGGAGCCACATGTAAATACTTTGCTTATATCCAGTAAACTAGAACAAGATATATAACTATACATCCTTATTTAAGCTTAATATTATAACTGGCACACGAGGCAAGTGTATAAGCATATAAACTTTCGCAACCATACAAGAAGACTCCAACATACTCAGGATAGAGAATACCATTGTGTTCATAATATATAAAATACTTCTTTCACAAAATAAAAATAAATGCGAATATAGTAATATAAATAACACTGTAAAAAAAATCTGATACGTTCTTGATTCCTCCACTAAAATGCAATACATATACAAAAACACACGTGTATATAATATGTACCAGTTAACTTTATAATATAAACTACAGTGAAAAAATATACAAAATCCTACCCTTTTTATATATAGACATATGTATACAACAAAATATAACATATATATTACCTGTTAATGACAAAAGGGTAAAAGAGTAGGAAGCAAGGAATGTTGAAGCCTGCAGTCTGAGTTTGCTGTGCGGTTCAAGTTAGATGGCGACATAGTGGCGGATCGAGTAAGAACGGGTGTGGTGTAAGGAGGCGAAGGCTTGAGGTCGGACACGATCATCGGAGGAGAGGGCGGTGCTGCTGGCTTCGCAGGCGAAGCCATGGATTTTGGTGAAGGCTGTGGCTTTGGGAAGATGCAGCTACACGAACCGGTGATATGGGATGGTGAAAAAAAGAGCTCGGTGGTTGTGTAGCGGGGCGGTGAGGCAATGGCACGGCAAAGATGGGAAGAAGTTAGGACGGAGGGGAGCAATGCCGTGCTGTGTTGGCGAGACATAGCGGAGATGTGCTGGGTTGGGTTTAAGGCCACGGGTTGCTTGGTTGGAAGGGGACGCACAAGAGATATGGGAGGAAGAAGGAGCTGAGCAAGCATGCAAGAAGGTGCGGAGGAGAGACTCAGGGCAAGGAAATAAAATTTTTGGAGCACGCGGTATAGGTTGGTTTCAGAGAAGAAAAGCAATTAACATTGAAAATATAAGTTAAGCGTGTGGAACCGAGAACAAAAAGAAGGCAGAGGAATCAAAGCGAGTGAAAAGAACCAATCAATTAAATTAAATGCCGGGAATAATAAAGGTCACGGTTACATTTTCTAGGAAATATGAAAGACAACTGACCGTTGTTTTGAACAGGTGATTAATTTGAACAGGTGAGTAAATTAATGGTAGTAGAAATCAAAAAGGAAGATTTCGAAACCAATACAGAAATCGCTCTGTAGATTTCGCTGTCTCCCGGACTTCAAAACACAGAATAGAATATACCGTAGAGATCAGTACGATGAGACGATCAAAATGGTATACAGATATCAGTGGTACGATTGAATTATAAAAATTCGAATTTCTACTAGCGAAAAATGAAGGAAAAACGCAGAAAGATAAGATCGACGGAGCTAAAAAGTCCGAATTTGGAAAAAACGAAAAATGACGTCTTGCTCAGAAGATGATTTAGAATTTTTCTATATAAAAATATTCAGGTTTCGAAAACATTTTATTTTCATCAATTTCTAACTGACTAAATTGAAATAAAATTTTACATGAAATAAACTTTCATATTTTTGGATGAAAATTTATCAGTTGCTATGTTTAACTAGACGCATTCAAATATTAATTTTTTTTTTCAAAATTTTATTTTTTTAAAATTCCACAAAATTTCAATTAATAACGTTATTAAAACCAGTTAAATTTACGGTCGTTACAATCACCGCTGCTGTAACACCCCATATTATTAGTAACATTATTTAGAATATTTAATTGGTTAAATTAAAAAATATAATGTAAGATGATTAATAGATTGAGATTTGATTTAACTAAGGGTAGCTGTGCCATGTTAAATGTAAATCAAAACGAGATAGCATGAATAAAAGTGTTAAAAAATAAGGGAGGGCAAAATGAGAAATAGGATGAACTTATACCCTAAACCCTTAAGAAATCAAACACACGTTCATTTCATTTTTATCAAGCAAAAAAACTCTAAGGCCGGCCATCATTTTCAATCTCGAGAGAAGATAAGGCTAGGATTTTCAAGTGGAAGAAGTAAATCAACATAATCAAGATCAAATCTCACATCTCTAATCACAAAGCTAAGGTGAGTGATTACTACATCCCATTTTTCTTATAGTTTTTGGATTTAAGGATAACCCGAAATGATTTTGCATGATAATGCCATGTTTTGGACGATTGAAAGTTTATATATGCTTGTTGATGATTTATACATGTTTGTATTAGTTTTTATGATATGTTTGATATGAAAACCCTATTAAATGACATCCAAATGCTTTGAAAATTTAAATGTAGATCAGAAATGATATTTTAGAGATGGGTTTCAATTTTCATAATTTTGAATTAATGTGGATTTTATATTAATTTTCTAGTGAAGAAAATGATTTATTGGGTTATAAATTATTTGGGTCTAAAATTTATATATGTTAGAAAACACATTGAAAAGGATTTTCTGGAATTTTTATAGAATTTTCCTAAGTGTTTTGATGAATATATAAAACTGTTTAAGGTATGGGACTTAAATGTTTTATACATTTAATTAAGGAGAAGGGGTGTTTTGCAAATGATTTAAATTAATTAATTCTGAAATTATGGCAGCACTTTTAGAAAAGAAAAATTAGCAACCAATAAGAGTTTGACAAACAAGGTAGGTTAGTGAAAAAGTTTACTTAGAAAGGTTAAAAATCAAAAATTCATGTTAAAAGCATGTTTCGCCTCTTTTGGTTTCGCCCAAGTAGCTTTCAACTAAGACCCTCCACATCCTTCCACGATCCAATGCACATAGTATCAACACATTGGTACATAGTGAATTGGACAAAGGCGGAAGGTAAGCGTCGAAACCAAGGGGTTTCGAAAGGTTTGAAGCGCCTTTTTGTTTTAATGAGAAAAGCGCCTTGTAACGACCCGTAAATTTTAAATAATTTTATTGTTTTAATAATATATTTAATTGAATTTTGTGAAATTTTAAATAATAAAATTTTGAAATATAAATTTGATATTTGAAATATGCCTATTTAAACATAACAAATGGTAAATTTTCATCTGATAATATTGAAGTCAATTTTCCTGTGTAATTCTATTTCAATTCAAATCAGTTTATATTTGATGATAATAAAATATTTTCCAAACCTGAATATTTTTATATAGAATTTGTAAATCATCTTCTGAGTGAGACGTCATTTTTCGTTTCGTCAAATTTGGACTTCTCTAGCTCCGTTTATCTTATTTCTGGCAAATTATCGGCATTTTCAGTACCGATTATCAACTTTTGACAGGATGATCATACCACTGATATCTGTATACAGTTTTGATCGTCTCGTCGTGCTGATCTTTACGGTATGTTCAATTCTGTGTTTTGAAGTCCGGAAGACGGCGGAATCTACGAAACGAGTTCGTATCGGCTCCGTATTCGACCTTTTAACTTCCTTTACTTTTCATATTCCACTGTTTAAGCCATATAGCCATATGCCTTTCCATATTCTTTGAATTCAATTTACATGACCTTTGGCTATTCCACCGTTCAATATACTTTCTGATTCCCTCCATTCTCCTCTGGTTCGTTCATTTTCTTTGCTTGTTTTCACTTTCCTCTTCTCTTCTCTTTGTTTCTACCATACTCAAATTAAAAAATATATATAGAAAGACCGTAGCTTGTCTCTCGTGCATCTCCTCCTATCCAGCGTGCATCTCCACCTATTCACATTCTCGTGCTCCTTTGACATGCAAGCCAACCTTGAGACCACCCAGGCCCTTGCTTGTTCACGCGAAGCCACTCCACCTTTTGTTGCCGAGAAACCGAGCCACCCAATTGCTCTGCCTTTGTCATCGACCTCTCCTCCTCCCGACAACCGCTGCCACCCGACCACCTGCCGTGTTATCTGCCTACGACCCAAAGCGCACAGCCTTCGCCCATACGCGGCCATTCCCCTATCTTTCATCTCGCAGCTTCGCGCGTTAAGTAAGTATTATATATTATATGTTATATATATATGAGTTGTTAGATTTGGATTCCTTTGTTTATATATTTTCTCTTCTTTACTGTTTATGTATATAATTATACAATTGCAATCTTGTTTTGCTGTGAAAGAAAAAGTAAGTAATATATTTACAGTTTCCTTTTTCTTTATAGAAAGGTGTATTAATTTTTGAGTATTATAAGTATGTTTTTTATATATATTATATTGTATTATATTCTAATATGGTAGAGCATATTTTAAGACTTAGCATGTTGTAAGTATACATTATTTTAAGTAAGCTATGTGACATAGTTACATCTTTAGATGATACAGCTACATTATAAAGTGGTACACCTTTTGATGCTTTATTGCTATCATATATCTTGTAGTCTATATAAATTATATATATATATATATATCAATTATATTTTCAGTGTATGTTAGTTTATATAAGTAAAAATGATTCTGCTAAGTCATAATAGTTTTCCAATTTGTTATTGGTTTTAAGTATACATATGTATATAAGAATTGTATTTCTCAAGTGCTTTGATTAGTATGCAGTCAGATTCTTTGGTTGCACTTATAATAAAAGATGAGTTATGTTTGTTGTGTTTTATATATATATATATATATCCAGTGGGATAAAGCATACTTTAAATTGTAATGTATATACTGCCATATGTATGTGTTTGAATGGTTTTGTAACATAATATATATATATACAGACTTTATGTAATATATTTTATCATCCATTTCAAATTTTTTTTAAAGATTTGTTTTGACAGTGATTATATATGATTTGTTTGATTATATATATGAATATATATAAGTTATAATATGGTGATATATACTATATATTAATTAAATATATTTGTTGATATATATATATATTGATTTTAAATTTTATAAAGTGGTTTACATATATATTGGTATATACATTGATCTGTTATTATGAAGTTATAAAGTGTGTCTTAAACTTCTTTGTTTATACAATATATTTGTTATTTATATGATCTGTTGAATTATATATAAAACATTATACTGAGTTTTGGTTTTAATAAGGTAACGAGTTTTATTTTTTTTTAACTAGGCATTTATTTTAAAATTATAATATATGTGTTAAATTAAAACAATGATTTTTGAAATATGTGTATATTTAATTTTGGATATGATTATTTTATATGTATAGTTATATATAGTTATATATATAAGTTCACTTATATCAATTATCTTCATCAATCTAGTCAGATTTATTTCGCCAATTCCTTTTTATCAGCTTTGTCGTCAAATTCGCGTTCAATCGTGCTTCGTTTTGGAATTCGTGCTTGGGTTGTAACTACTCTTGTCGAATCTCTCTAGCCTCGAAAGGTGAGTAATCACTCACGATTTACGTTCTTATATTTATTAAATTTGATTTCATTTGAAACGACAATTGAAATATGCTGCTGTTAGTTATTTACATTGCTATATATATGTTGTTATCTGTATCTATTCACATGTGACATCTGACACCATTATCTGTTAAATTAGTGATATATGCATGTTATATTATCATATCTGTTATCACTCTACAAGTTCCCTGTTAGTATAGAATTCCCTATGGGTTGAAATAATACATACCCGAACGATCTATAGAATATGAGAAAATTGTTATGGGTTGAAATGATAAACCCAAGCGATTTTCATTGAATTGAATTTGGGATTGTGGGTTGAGAAGATATAAACCCGTATATATATTTAAATTGCGGATTAAAATGATAAATATCTGTATCACTTGACCATAGGATAGAAAATTATATACAGACACCGTTGGTCGATATATAAATATTTTTAAAATGATTTCTATGGTGTTGGAAAGAAATATATGATTTTATAAATATTGATTTCAAGATATTATGTATATATGTTATTTTATAAAGGATAAAATTTAGACTTTTAAATTTATATGTTGGAAAATTTTAAAGGTTATAAGTTAGTTTTGAAATTGTATTTTTAAAATAGATTTATAATGATTTTTATAAATAAAGGTTGGAAAGATAGTTTTGAAATTGATTTGGAATGGTATTTAATTAAGGATTTTATTTAATTAAATCAATTTTGAAACTTATAGAATTTGAGATTTTTAAAGATATGATTATATAACTTAATCTTGATTAAAAGTGATTTAAATGAATATTTAGTTTATTGTAATTTGGGATTTATTTAAATGATATTGGATTTATGTGAAGACCCAAATTATTGAGATAAAAATAAATTTGAAAAAAAAATTGAAAATCAGTTAATAGGAAATATTTAAAGGATAAACAGTTTGAAAAATAAATATCAAGGATGAGTGGAAATAAATAAGTAAGTGGATAATTGTTTTCCAATAAATAAACATGAAAAGGAGATAACTAAGTATGAATGAATTTTAAAATTCACATATCTTATATATACTGTATATAAGTAGTCAGGGGTTTAAAGTGATAAAATAAATTCTATGATAATTAAAATATAAGAAACTAGTTTAGTATTGATTGTGCATAAATACATTTTTATAAATCAAGAGAAAATAAATGGGCCGAAATATTAGCAAGGAATCAATATATGTGTGAACACTAGGTTTAAGAAAATATATAAGGAAGAGAAGCCACATGAAAATAGTGTGAATCATGCAAATAGCATGTACACAGAAAAACAGTAAAGCAACAGCTTTTACCTGAAATGGAAATCAAAAAGAAAATGGCATAATTAGCCATAAACATGCATACAAAATTCTCTTATTTTTGTGAGGATAAAATGGGTTTTTCCTTCATTAAAAACCCTAGTTAAATGATTTAAATCAAGGGGGAAGCAATAGTTTTTTCTGAGGGAAAAAAAGAAACATATTTTCAAAAAAAATAGAAGGGAAGAACTCACACTGTCTTCAAGCTTAAGCATTCTCATGGAAGAGAAGAGGAAGGTGAGTGATTAATCACCTATGAGATTTAAGGCATTAAGACCCATGTTAAGGGTAGCCATATCATTTTTTATAAAAATATTAATATGCTTTTGTTTAATTTTTATTCTCTGAATAAATGAATGTTGAATATGGTTGATACTTTGGTTGAGTATTTGATTGCTGTTTTGGTTTGTTATGATTGTTTCAATTTTTGCTTTGAAATATAAATAATTAAACAAATACTCTGATCACAGAAATGGATTTTATAATCCAGGTTTTATACGAAAATGAGCTAAATATTTACTGAGAAATAGGGTATCAAAGAAAATGAAGTAGGCAGTGTGAATAATGAGGTTCATGCTTATGTCTAGTACATTTAAAAATTGATATGAACAAAGCAATATTATATATATGTGCTGATTTGTTCAGATCATAAGCCAATATGTTTTATAGGTTTTTCTCAAAAATCATATCTTATGTTCACAGTAAAAATAAATATAGTATTTCATATGACTTCATCAGATTTATGCAAGCAATGGGAAAATTTCTAGAAATAAATATATAAGCAGGTTTTAGAAAATATGATTAAGCAAAAATGACTTTGAAATGAGATGTGCAATTTTGCATGAATGTTTTGTATGTCTGGATGTAATCTTTAAGTGAGTTTAATAATTTTTGACTTATGTAATGAAGTAAAGAACATAAGCATCTTTGGAATTAAAAATAAAAACTCCTCAGAAAATAAATAAGCATGGTCTCTAAATTATAAAATAATTTAGGAGCAGTGCCTTGATCTATTATTCATCATCAGGTGGATGATGGGTATGTGCATGACTTGCTTAAGTCCTGTAGGCCTTAGTGTAAAGGGTTAACAGAACTGAGCCCCTTTACAATGCACACATGGTGTTCAATGGAAAGAGTAAGACCAATGAAAATGATAAAGGGGATTGAGGAAATAAGCTATGGAATTTAAGTGAGTAATCCATAGGAGAATATGTACATATAAACTGAATGATGTTGATGAATGAATGCTTGGGTGTATGTATGATGGAAAAATTTGCATATGTATATGTAGATACCCAGATTTTTGTATGAACTCAAATGGGCAACAAACACATGAATTCACTTCACCATATTTAATAATTACAAGTTGTTTATAATTTATGATTTCACTCACACCGGAATATATTTTCTGACCCTATTTGTTGCCTTTGTAATATTTGGGGTGTCTCATTTTCAATGGGGCAGTTCAAAGTGTTGCTGCAGGGAAGATGCTTGAGTAGCAAGCTTGTATGGATGTTTGAAGATCTTGTTGATTTTAAAATGCTTAGAAAAGTAGCAGTTTAGTTGTAATAAAGAAAACTAGGCAAACTCTTTTATGTCTTGTGTATTTCCAGGATTGTCTTTTGCTTTGTTATCTTGAAAAGAACATGTAAGAAGAAAAAGAAACCTAAGTGTTATGTGTTTGTGAGCTGTGGATTTAAGTAACAAGTTCTGAAATGATTTTAGTAGCTTATGGTGAAGGAGAAGATGCTATATAATCTGATATGTGAACATATTATCCTTGGCAAGCTTGATGCACCTCAGTTATGAAGTTAGAACTGTTTTGAATGAATATGTGCTAAAATAATAAGTATCTGGGTTGAACATAATCTTGGCTAACCAGCAAGGCTTAAGCATGTCCTATAAGTTGATATAAGTACATGTGAAGGGTTAAAGTCTTAGTCACCAGATTTTTGAAAAGAAAAACCATAGGGCAAGCAAAGTTGAATTGCAACAAAAATCTTATGATATAGCTAGAAAAAAAGTAGAATTAAGGTACCATGAAACCTGAAAATTATAAGTGTGTAAGACTTGAAAGATTGGAATTGGAAAAATCTGATACCAAGACTTCAAAACCGATACTAAGTGGTAAGACAAGGTTAAGGGTAGACAATATGTATTCAAAAAAGTATGCAGAGTAATGGTGTTAAGTGTTTAAAGGTTTAGAACATCATTTTTACATGTTTTTAGCCTAGAAGAATGCAAAGATCTTTCTAAAATCAAATTCAACACTTTTTCCAGTTCCAAATATCAGAAGTTGTATGACCTATAGATTAGATCACAACACTCTCACTCATATGATCATTACTTGCTCTATTAATCTGGATCTATGCATTTTGTTTGTCATGATTGGTTTGTGCATGTTTGTATTTGAATTCAGAACCTAGGCTAGACTAACTAGTGAACCATAAGTCAGGCCAAGGTTTGATATGTTTTATCATTTTAAGAATAACATGTATAAATTTCTGAATCCCAAAGATCAAATACATGGGATTATAAATCCACCTAAAATTAATTAGTCGGGTTTATACAACAATCTGAAAAAAAAAGATAGAAATAGCTATGGGACACAAAACCTTTCAATTATGAAAAATATTGTGTGAATGAATTTCTTTGCTATTTTAATTACACTGATATGCAAAGAAACATTTATATATCTTCGTATATATAAATGACATGATTTGATTTATATACTGATATTTTTATATTGGTAAAATTCTAGATCTTGGGAAATTGATTGAAAGAAGTGATCCTTTGTTTTAAAAAAAACTCAACTAAAAATCCATAAAATAAAGGTTAACATAAGTGGGTCATTTCAGTCGGTACCAGAGCTATGTTATCAAAAACATAGCATATATATACTAAAAAAAATCTAATCTTCTTATATAGATAGAATTCTAATATATATATATATATATATAAAATATTCTCAATAGGAATGAACTGCTGAAATAATTAAATTAGAAACCAGACTAACTAGCTATGCAATTTGAATAGTGAATCATGGTAGGAAGACCACTAAGCACTGGAGTAGGACCCTCTAATGCAACACCATTGGTCAATTTGCAAGATTTAGTGAGGGCATTTAGGGAAGGAGCAATGTAGAGGGAAGAAAATCCTCATGAGGAGTTAGCTAAGTTATTGAAAACATTTTCAAATTTAGGAGGCAGGGATTTTGAAGGCACTGAAGTAGTCATGGGTGTACAAACATGGCTGAGGACCTTAGAAAGAAAATTTGCAGATATGCAAATTGATGACCAAAGGAAGAGGCAGGTAGCTTCTAGAAGGCTCAAGGGAGCAGCACTAGACTGGTGGGAGGTAATCATCACAGGAAGACCAGAAAATGAGATAACATGGGATCAATTCAAGGAGATGCTTGAGGCAAGATTTGTCCCAGCAACAGCTAAGGCAACACTGCTTGAGGAATTCATAAGGCTGAGACAAGGATCAATGAGTGTGACTGAATACACTCAAAAATTTGAGAGCTTGTCTAAGTATGGAACCATGCTCATAGGGAATGAGGAATCAAAGAATTCAAGATTTATTCAAGGACTTAATGCTAGTTTAAGTAGAGCAATGCTACCATACAAAGACAAAACATTTGATCAAGTCATAGATCTCACTCTTTCTTTTGAACAACATGATAATGCAAGAGAGAAATTCAGGAATATGAGGGCTAATAACCAAAAGAAGGGGAAAAATAGAGAACATCCCTATGACAAAAAGAATGCAGATAAGAAGATTGAAGGAGCAACTAGTGGGGAAGCTAAGAAGAAAATTGTTTGCTACACTTGTGGCAAGGAGAGACACATGAGTAATAGGTGTCAAGCAGCTAAGAAGACACCATTCAATTGCTATAATTGTGGGAAAGAAGGCCATATCAAAAGGAATTTCCCGGAGGTCAAGAAAGGAGATAAGGTAGGAGCATTGGAAGCCAAAGTAAAAGCAAGTGCAGTGGGAAATTCTGGACAATTGGAAGGTATACTTTTAATTAAAAATTATCCCATCACAGTTATATATGACACTGGGGCTACACACTCTCTAATATCACAATACATAGTGGATAAATTGGCTCTCACATGTAATATAGTTGAAAAACCTTTGCTTATTCAAAGTCCTCTAGGTAGCTCTTGTCTGTTAGAATTAAGATGTTTGGGAGTAGAATTAAACATAGGAGGAAAGATGTTTGAATTTGACTTGTTGGTGTTGAAATATCCTGGAATAGGAATTATTCTAGGAGTAGATTGGTTGAATAAATTCAAAGCAATTTTGAATTGAGAAAATTTTACTATTTCTTTGAAAACAAAAAATGGTAAAAATATTGTAGTCATGAGTGAAACAGCCAAGATAAATTGCCTTAATCAAATATGGAGCATGATTGAAAAAGAATTGACTCTAGAAGATATAGAAGTGATAAAGGAATACCCAGATGTTTTTGGAGAGGTTATAGGAGTTCCAGAAAATAGGCAAGTTGAATTTCAAATAAGGTTAATCCCAGGATCAAGTCCTATCATCAAGAAACCTACCAGAATGGGTCCAAAGGAATTAGTGGAATTAAAACAACAGCTAGAGGAATTGGAACAGAAAGGTTTCATAAGGCCTAGTAGTTCAAACTGGGGTTCTCCAGTGGTATTTGTGAAGAAGCATGATGGTACAGTGAGAGTGTGTATTGATTACAGGGAATTAAATAAAGTCACCATCAAGAACAAATACCCACTCCCCAGAATTGATGATTTATTTGACCAATTAAATGGAGCAAAAATCTTTTCAAGGCTAGACTTAGCCTCTAGATTCCATCAGATGAAGGTTGAGGAGGAGAGTATTAAATACACTTCATTCAATACAAGGTATGGGCTATATGAATTTTTAGTAATGGCTTTTGGATTGACAAATGCACCATCCTATTTTGTAGATTTAATGAATAGGACATTTAGAGATTTTCTAGATAAATTTTTAGTTGTCTTTATTGATGATATACTGGTATATTCAAAATCAGAAGAGGAATATGCAATGCACTTGCATCTGGTTTTGTCAAGACTAAGAACATATAATTTAAAGGCAAAATTTACTAAGTGCACATTTTGGCAAAATGAAGTTAAATTTTTGGGACACATTATATCTCAACAGGGGATTAGTGTAGACCCAAATAAGGTCATTGCAGTGCAATCATGGAACAGACCCAAATCAGTGACTGAGGTGAGATCATTTTTAGGAATGGCAGGTTACTATAGAAGGTTCATAAAAGACTTTGCAAGGATAGCCATTCCACCGACCAAGTAAACCAGAAAAGAGCAACCATATGTGTGGACAGAAAAGTACTAACAAGCTTTTGAATTATTAAAGAAAGCATTGATGGAAGCTCTAGTCTTGCAAGTCCCAGAGGGAAATGAAGGATTAGTGGTTTACGCAGATGCTAGTGGGTCTGGGTTAGGGGCAGTACTCATGCAACATGGTAGAGTCATAGCATATGCATCAAGGCAACTCAAGCCAAATGAAACCAGGTATGCCACACATGACTTAGAGCTTGCTGCTGTTGTTTATGCATTGAAGCTATGGAGACACTACTTGTTAGGTACTAAATTTGAATTGTTTACAGACCATAAATCACTTAAGTGTTTGTTTTCCCAAAAAGACTTGAACATGAGGCAACATAGGTGGAAAGAATTTCTAGCTACCTATGATCTTGATATATTATATACTCCTGGGAAAGCTAACAAAGTAGCAGATGCATTGAGTAGGCATCAAGCAAGATTGGCAAGCCTAATGATGACTGAATTCAAGGATTTAACAATCCTCAGTGAAGTAGACATAAGAGAAGAGATTGGTGCATCAGACAATGCACATAGTGACATGATTGAATGTGGGAGATTAAGTCTTATCTCCTTGAGATCAACTCTGGTTGATAAAATAGGAAGAATGCAGAGTCAAGATGCTAATTTGAAAGAAAAGAAGGACATGATATCACAAGGTATGTCAGTGGAAAATTATGAAGTTGATGATAAAGGCTACTTAAGGAAGAAAGGGAAGCTCTGCATACCCAATGTGGAATAACTGAAGCAAGAGGTTATGGATGAGCATCATAAAACAAAATACACTATACATCCAGGTGGTACAAAAATGTACCATGATCTTAAAAGAAATTATTGGTGGCCAGGTATGAAAGGGGCAGTGGCAAGATATGTGGCAAAGTGCTTAACATGTCAACAAGTCAAGGCAGATTATCAAAGACCCTCAGGCCTACTGCAACCACTAGAAGTACCTACCTGGAAATGGGAAAGTATTTCAATGGATTTATGGATGGTTTGCCAAGAACAAGAAGAGGTAATGATAGTATATGGGTTGTGGTTGATAGGCTCACAAAAACAGCACATTGTATCCCAGTGAACTCAAATAGAAATGCTCATAAATTAGCTCAATTATTTGTGAAGGAGATAGTGAGATTACATGGCATCCCCAAGACTATCATTAGTGATAGAGACTTGTTTACCTCAAGGTTCTGGGGTAGCTTTCAAGAAGCCATGGGGACAGAAATAAGCTTACCCACAAACAGATGGGCAAACTGAGATTGTTAACAAGATTTTAGAGGATTTACTTAGAGCATGTATACTTGACTTTGGAGGCAGCTGGGAAGATCATCTCTACTTAGCTGAATTTGCTTATAATAATTGTTACTAGTCCACTATAGGTATGGCTCCATTTGAGGCCTTTTATGGAAAGCCTTGTTTATCTCCTGCATGTTGGATGGAGGTAGGTGAAAGAGTATTGCTTGGACCAGAACATGTGAAGGAAACTTCTGCAAGAATTGAATTAGTGAGGCAGAGACTGAGAGCAGCACAAGAAAGACAAAAAGCATATGCAGATAAAGGGAGAAGGCCAGTGGAGTTTGAGGTAGGAAATTATGTATTTCTCAAAGTTTCACCAATGAGAAAAATACTGAGATTTGGCAAGGCAGGAAAATTATCACCAAGATATATAGGTCCATATGAAATTTTTCAAAAAGTAGGAACTTTAGCTTACAAGTTGAAATTGCCAGAGGAATTGAGTAATATACATGATGTGTTTCATGTATCTCAATTAAGGAAATGGGTGCATGACAAGGAGACCATTCTGGAATCACCTACCCAAGTTGAAGTTCAAGAAAATCTGGTTTATAAGAGGGAACCAGTGGGTATTGTGGTTAGAGAAGAAAAGAAATTGAGAAATAAAATAATCAAATTGGTTTAAATCCAGTGGAGTTTAGATGAAAATGATTGTACATGGGAGGCTGAAGATAGGATGAAGGATAAATATCCTAATCTATTTTCTGCTTAAAGGTATGCCTAAAATTATAATAAATTTAAATATTACTTATGTGTATTTGATTGGTTTTGAATGCATGAGTTTTTGAAATTTCTGAAATGAAATTATGCTCTGTATGCAACTGAATGGAAATGTATGAAAAAAAAAATTGTGGGACACAATTCCTTTTAGGAGGAGAGTATGTGAAGACCCAAATTATTGAGATAAAAATAATTTTGAAAAAAAATTGAAAATCAGTAAATAGGAAATATTTAAAGGATAAACAGTTCGAAAAATAAATATCAAGGATGAGTGGAAATAAATAAGTAAGTGGATAATTGTTTTCCAATAAATAAACATGAAAAGGAGATAACTAAGTATGAATGAATTTTAAAATTCACATATCTTATATATACTGTATATAAGTAGTCAGGGGTTTAAAGTGATAAAATAAATTCTATGATAATTAAAATATAAGAAACTAGTTTAGTATTGATTGTGCATAAATACATTTTTATAAATCAAGAGAAATAAATGTGCCGAAATATTAGCAAGGAATCAATATATGTGTGAACACTATAGGTTTAAGAAAATATATAAGGAAGAGAAGCCACATGAAAATAGTGTGAATCATGCAAATAGCATGTACATAGAAAAACAGTAAAGCAACTGCTTTTACCTGAAATGGAAATCAAAAAGAAAATGGCATAATTAGCCATAAACATGCATACAAACTTCTCTTATTTTTGTGAGGATAAAATGGGTTTTTCCTCCATTAAAAACCCTAGTTAAATGATTTAAATCAAGGGGAAAGCAATAGTTTTTTCTAAGGGAAAAAAAGAAACATATTTTCAAAAAAATAGAAGGGAAGAACTCACACTGTCTTCAAGCTTAAGCATTCTCATGGAAGAGAAGAGGAAGGTGGGTGATTAATCACCTATGAGATTTAAGGCATTAAGATCCATGTTAAGGGCAGCCATATCATTTTTATAAAAATCTTAATATGCTTTTGTTTAATTTTTATTCTCTGAATAAATGAATGTTGAATATGGTTGATACTTTGGTTGAGTATTTGATTGCTGTTTTGGTTTGTTATGATTGTTTCAATTTTTGCTTTGAAATATAAATAATTAAACAAATACTCTGATCACAGAAATGGCTTTTATAATCCAGGTTTTATAAGAAAATGAGCTAAATATTTACTGAGAAATAGGGTATCAAAGAAAATGAAGTAGGCAGTGTGAATAATGAGGTTCATGCTTATGTCTAGTTCATTTAAAAATTGATATGAACAAAGTAATATTATATATATGTGCTGATTTGTTTAGATCATAAGCCAATATGTTTTATGGGTTTTTCTCAAAAACCATATCCTATGTTCACAGTAAAAATAAATATAGTATTTCATATGACTTCATCAGATTTATGCAAGCAATGGGAAAATTTCTAGAAATAAATATATAAGCAGGTTTTAGAAAATATGATTAAGCAAAAATGACTTTGAAATGAGATGTGCAATTTTGCATGAATGTTTTGTATGTCTGGATGTAATCTTTGAGTGAGTTTAATAATTTTTGACTTATGTAATGAAGTAAAGAACATAAGCATCTTTGGAATTAAAAAGAAAAACTCCTCAGAAAATAAATAAGCATGGTCTCTAAATTATAAAATAATTTAGGAGCAGTGCCTTGATCTATTATTCATCATCAGGTGGATGATGGGTATGTGCATGACTTGCTTAAGTCCTGTAGGCCTTAGTGTAAAGGGTTAATAGAACTGAGCCCCTTTACAATGCACACATGGTGTTCAATGGAAAGAGTAAGACCAATGAAAATGATAAAGGGGATTGAGGAAATAAGCTATGGAATTTAAGTGAGTAATCCATAGGAGAATATGTACATATAAACTGAATGATGTTGATGAATGAATGCTTGGGTGTATGTATGATGGAAAAATTTGCATATGTATATGTAGATACCCAGATTTTTGTATGAACTCAAATGGGCAACAAACACATGAATTCACTGCACCATATTTAATAATTACAAGTTGTTTATAATTTATGATTTTACTCACACTAGAATATATTTTCTGACCCTATTTGTTGCCTTTGCAATATTTGGGGTGTCTCATTTTCAATGGGGCAGTTCAAAGTGTTGCTGCAGGGAAGATGCTTGAGTGGCTGGCTTGTATGGATGTTTGAAGATCTTGTTGATTTTAAAATGCTTAGAAAAGTAGCAGTTTAGTTGTAATAAAGAAAACTAGGCAAACTCTTTTATGTCTTGTGTATTTCCAGGATTGTCTTTTGCTTTGTTATCTTGAAAAGAACATGTAAGAAGAAAAAGAAACCTAAGTGTTATGTGTTTGTGAGCTGTGGATTTAAGTAACAAGTTCTGAAATGATTTTAGTAGCTTATAGTGAAGGAGAAGATGCCATATAATCTGATATGTGAACATATTATCCTTGGCAAGCTTGATGCACCTCAGTTATGAAGTTAGAACTGTTTTGAATGAATATGTGCTAAAATAATAAGTATCTGGGTTGAACATAATCTTGGCTAACCAGCAAGGTTTAAGCATGTCCTATAAGTTGATATAAGTACATGTGAAGGGTTAAAGTCTTAGTCACCAGATTTTTGAAAAGAAAAACCATAGGGCAAGCTAAGTTGAATTGCAACAAAAATCTTGTCATATAGCTAGAAAAAAAGTAGAATTAAGATACCATGAAACCTGAAAATTATAAGTGTGTAAGACTTGAAAGATTGGAATTGGAAAAATCTGATACCAAGACTTCAAAACCGATACTAAGTGGTAAGACAAGGTTAAGGGTAGACAATATGTATTCAAACAAGTATGTAGAGTAATGGTGTTAAGTGTTTAAAGGTTTAGAACATCATTTTTACATGTTTTTAGCCTAGAAGAATGCAAAGATCTTTCTAAAATCAGATTCAACACTTTTTCCAGTTCCAAATATCAGAAGTTGTATGACCTATAGATTAGATCACAACACTATCACTCATATGATCATTACTTGCTCTATTAATCTGGATCTGTGCATTTTGTTTGTCATGATTGGTTTGTGCATGTTTGTGTTTGAATTCAGAACCTAGGCTAGACTAACTAGTGAACCATAGGTCATGCCAAGGTTTGATATGTTTTATCATTTTAAGAATAACATGTATAAATTTCTGAATCCCAAAGATCAAATACATGGGATTATAAATCCACCTAAAATTAATTAGTTGGGTTTATAAAACAATCTGGAAAAAAAAAGATAGAAATAGCTATGGGACACAAAACCTTTCAATTATGAAAATATTGTGTGAATGAATTTCTTTGCTATTTTAATTACTCTGATATGCAAAGAAACATTTATATATCTTCATATATATAAATGACATGATTTGATTTATATACTAATATTTTTATATTGGTAAAATTCTGGATCTTGGGAAATTGATTGAAAGAACTGATCCTTTGTTTTAAAAAAAACTCAACTAAAAATCAATAAAATAGAGGTTAAGAGAAGTGGGTCACTTCAATTTATTAAGTGAATATTTCAAAACTAAATAATAATGAAGTTAAATTAAGAAGTTAAATTAAGATATATTAAATTATAAAATTTAGTTTTGAAATGTGGAATATTTAAAGCTTTGAAATATATTGAAATTGAAATGGCTTATTTTATGGTTCAAATATGTATTTAAACTCGGTAATTTGAAATGGTTTACTTAGAAACTGAATTGAGTTGAAATTGATGATTTGAGATTGGATTAAATTTGAATTTTGGAATTCGAGTTGATTTGGAATCGATTTGTGAAATTTGAGGAAGCTATTTCATTACATAAAGTAATTTTTAAATAATATTTAAAACTATTTTTATATTTTACTTTATAAATTCTTTTAAAATAAACTATTTTAATATATATCATTTTTAATATAAATTATTTTGTTATAAACTATTTTATTATACTAACTATTTTATTATAAACTATTTTAACTTATAACTATTTTATTTTTTAAACTATTTTATTTTTATATACTATTATTTATATTTAAATTGTTCAAGTGGGGAGCTATGATTTCAAAATTATGAATTTCAAAGTATTATGTTATCAAGTGTTATGATTTCCAAAGTGTTACAATTTCTAAGCTTTATAATTTCGAAAGTGTTATAACTTTGAAAGTGCTATGATTTTGGAAGTGCATATATATTTGAAGTGAAAATAATATCATTTTGATGTGGTTTTGAAATGGAAATGATATTTTGGTTTTAAAGTATAAACTATCTTGAAATGACCACGGTGTTATAATAATGATTGGTTGTTAAAGAGACCGGGATCGGATATTGTCATACTCTCTGTCAATACCGAAAACCACTTTAACAACTGTGTACGTGGTGGAGATTCTAGAATGAAGTAGGATGGTGGCGTCGATTCTATATGAGGTATATACGTAGACCTAAATCCCATGAGTTAGCATAAGGTGGCTAAAACAGGAGCAATCGACGGCCAATGAGGTAGCTCCTCTTATCAGACACACTCCATCGTATACCATTCTATTACTTTGTGATTGATTAGGTGCACCCCTTGATTCGGGAGTGTGGCTCGAGGTAGGCGATTGCTGCGGCTCTGTGTTACCACCAGCCCGGAAGTGTAATTGGTATATCTACCCTGGCATTGCCTAGTTGTGCCGTGTCACCTACCCTAGCGCGCCTTCTACAAGTTTGTTTTGTGTCATACCTATGGAGTATCCTCTGGTAGCTCCAGTTTACGGGGTATTACGGTACTGTATAGACTATTGGCACTATAAAATGTATTAAGGGGGATATGGGTCACGCCTTTACGCTATTTTAATAGTTTACTTTACTATAGACATATTATAATAGCGTATATTACTACATAGTAGATAGTTTAACGGATCCTTAGAGGATGGTTATCCCAAACATCCTTTGAGTTACTTGTATTTCAGTTGATATTTCATTTGGGTTGGGTTTATTGATACAAAATGTTAATCCTGACTCGAGTGTTTTGTGTTTTGCTTTACGCTCGGGTTAGACTAAGTGATACAGCATTGGAGACTCACCTTTGGAGTTGGAGCTACGCTTGGAGATCCAGCTATCTATCCAGTTTTTGGTTATTCAGTTGATTCCAGTGATGTATTCTGATCTTGTATTTTGACTATTGTATTGAGACTTCTATGTATTCGAGACTTCTATTGTATCTTTTTTAACTCTTATATATATATTGTAGCTTCATGAACTACTATTCTTTTGTTCCGCTGCTTATTGTTATATTACTCTGTGTCTGTGATTCTATGATTATTTATTTACTGTATATGCTGAGTTTTGCCAAATATAAATTAACAATTTGATATTTTGAGCAATTCAAGTCCGACATGTATGGATGCGAATGGTTGAAAATTTCAGGATGTTACACGCCTTCTTGCTTTCGACTAAGTAGCCTTCGACTTAATTGGATTCCGACTAGGTCGATCGATTTAAATAAAAGGTTTCGAATGGGTTGCGCTCTTTTATTCTAAGTAATGCTTTTGAAGGGGTCGAAACCCCTAGCTGCCGCTCTTCTACCTATCGAAGTCAATGGTTTCGAAAGGTATACTTTGTTTTTTAAATTAACCACTTATCCAATGCTTTCGAAGGGATGGTTTTGACACCATCACTTCTTTACCTAGAAACAGGTCTCGAAAGAAGTCTTTCGACTTAGATGTTTTAAATGACCCTTTTTATTCTGGTTGAAGTAACCCAAAGGTTTCGAAAGAGTTGGGTTAAAAGGTTTCAAAAGGTGTTTTTCCACATGTTTTAAATTGAACCCAAAAGCTTTCGAAAGGTTTGAGTTTCTAAAGGGTTGGTGCTTTCGAAAGGTATTTAAAATGGTTTCGAATGGGTGGTTCCCCAAAGGGTTTTGAAGGAGTCGAAAGGTAGCGTTTCTGATGGTTTCGAAAGGGTTGAAATGGAAGGTTTTTCCAAGGTTTTTAAAGGCAATGTTTTAAAGTATTTTAAGATATGACGTCTAAGGTTTTAAAGCTTTCGAAAGGAAGATTTTCAAAGGTTTCGAAAGGGTTTTAAGAATGGTTTCGAAAGGAAGGTTTTGGCTTTTCGGCCTAGATAAATAAAGGGTTTTACTTGGTCTCGAAAGAGACGCTTTCAATTGTTTAGAAAGAGGTACTTTCAATTGAATCAAAAGGGGTACTTTCAAGTGTTTAAATGTTTTCATCAACTAAGGTTTGAGTAAAGTATATATATATATATATAACATGGAAAATTGATTTTGAGTAAAGCATAGAGTATATGTATTTTCCTTGTATGAGTTTGATTTAAAGGTCTTAAATCATTTTAAAAAAGGTTTTCAAGGAAAATTATGGGAAGAGATCCCTAAGTAAAAATGACTCAGATATTAGAATACCAGATGAGATTGGGGTAGGGTCGCGCCCTATACATTAGCTATTGGCCCGAGCTAATTTAATCCAAAATTCCAGTATATAGGGCTTTGTCATGGGTAAGACTAAAATTATGATTACACGCAGAAGGGGATATATATTTGTATACGATTAAGTTATTGTTGAGCCCGCAAAACCATTAGGATCAGGTAACCCTGGGAGATAGTAAATTAAGGACAGACCGACCAGAAGAGAAGTAATTAACAGATAGTTAAGGATAAACTGTCCAAAAAAGGTGTGTCTAACAGATGTTAGATTAATATGTTATTTTTTCTATTAGGCACAAGTCAGCCAAAGGTTAATAGTCAGCCAAACAAAACTAAAGTGTTTGAACATATAGTTCTTTTATTACCTAATATGTATGTTTACATAATGACGCTTTACAGTATTTAACCAATTTTGGTTGTAGGAAGTGATTTGCAAAAGATATGTTTTAAAAGAATGTTAGTAAGGGGAAACCCGTTCCGCTAAGCGGCGTGGTCTCACTTAACATTAATAACCGGATGTATAGTATTATTCACACCATGCTTTATGTCTGACTCGAAGTTTATGTTTTCCCCTTAAACTCTCGGGTGCTCAAAATTGATTTGAGTTGGCTGAGGGTTGAGGTTCTTTCAGGTTTTTAGTGGGATGATGAATAAAGCTACCGGAGGCGAGCAAGAGGCTAGCAGATAGCTAATTCGAAGTTGCAGTTCTTTGTTTGTGTTTATTTCCGCTGTGTATGTATTATGTCAATTATGACTCTATGAATCTGATCATCCAAGGGGGCATCTTCATATGTCACTCTTGGCGTATTTTGTAATAAGTATATTTTATCATTGCTTGGGAAATGTTTGAGAATTATGTAATATGAATATGGAACATGTATTTTGAAATGTAATGGAAAATTGTTGTTCTGAAATCTGTGATTTGTTTCATACTCAAGTGCTTCTGATATTATAGATACCATTAACATAGCCGTATTTAGTCGCCTGAAGTTAATATTATAGATGACTGCAGCATCTGCAGTGCTTAGATTTGGGCCTTTAGATAGGGGATGTTATAGCCACGGACTCTAAATCAAGAGTCGGATACCTAATTCCATATGGTCGAAGCTGTTGAAAAGAAAAGGCAATCACTTTACCTTTTTACATTAACACAGCTCCTAACCCTGTACTACACGCTTCAATATACACCACCAAATCTTGATTTCCATCTAGAACAACTAATACATGTGCATTGGCAGTAAATGTTTTAGCTTTAAGAATTCTTCTTCACATTTATCGGTCTAAACAAACTTTACGTACTTCCTCGTTAATTCAGTCATAGGTTCCGCTTTATGAGAGAAATCCTTGACCAATCTTCGAAAATAGCCAGCTAAACCTAGAAAACTTCTTATCTCAGTCATAGTCTCTTTTCCAATTATTAACAGCTTTAATCTTGTCTGGATCTACTGATAACCCTTCTTTAGAAACTACATGACCAAGAAACTTCACTTCTTTCTTCCAAAAATGATATTTGAAACCTTCGCCTTTAGTTGATGTTTCCTCAACATTTTAGCACTACTCTGAGATGAACTACATGATCTTGTTCATACTTAAAAATATATCAGAGTACCATCTATAGGACCTAACATGAATCTATCCAAATGCTCTTGTAAGATCCGGTTAATCAAATCCACAAGTAAGCAGGCACATTGGTCAGTCCGTAGGGCATGACTAATGATTCATATAAACCATATCTTGTTCGAAACGCCGTTAGTGGAATGCTATCCTTCGCCACTCTCAATTGATGGTACCCTGTTGCTAAATCCAATTGGGAAAATACCTTGGCTCCTCTCAACTGGTCAAACAAATCCTCTATTCTCGGCAAAAGACACTGATTCTTTATCGACTTTTCATTCAACCTACGATAATCAATACACATCCTCAACGACACGTCCAGTTTCTTCACGAACATCTATGTTGCTCCCCAAGGCAAACTACTTGGTCTAATGCAATTCTTCCCTTCTAGGTCCACTAAATGCACCTTTAACTCTTTCATCTCTATAGGTGTCATCTTGCTAGGTGGTTTACTAACGGGTTCAGCTCTATGTACAAGATTTGTTCGAAACTCAATAGCTTGTTTCGGTGATGTCCTGTAACTGGCTCAAAGACATCTGCATACTCTCTTACAACAAAAACCCGATTCACTTCACCTCCATTTCCATTGCACCCAATAAAGTACATACATCAAAACTCAAATTTTCTACCGAGTATATAATTCGATCATGGCTATTAGGGTATCTTAATGATATCTTCCTATCCTGAGAAAATATCCTAGCATCATATTTTCTTAACCAATCCATACCCAAAATAATCCCTAAACCCACAAAATCAAACACATTTAAACTACAAGTAAATACGTGACCTAACAGCTCAACTTCTAAATGGTCACATCCCATCCCAAGAGTTTGATACCCTCCTATCGGATTCACAACCCTTAAGGAAGTAAAAAAAGTATGATGGTTCTAGGTTTAACTTATCTACTAAACATTGCAAGATAAAAGAATGTGATGTGCAAGTATCAAATAATATTTAATAGGTATGTCATGAATCAAAAGCTTATCTCCCATCACATACTTCCTCTTCTCCTCTACGGCCAGTCTAGAAACAGATGGTTCCAAAACAAAATGTTTCCCTTTATTAGCCTTGGTCGAATATGGACATTCATTCTTTTAATGCCCCCAGCTGGTTGCAATTATAACACTTCACGCTCTTCTTTCCTGCAGCCTTCTTTCCACCACCAGATCGACACTCATTAGCAAAGTGCCCTTTCTTAGCACACTTATATCAAACAACATCAGACTTCCCTTTCTTGGTAGCTCCGCCCTTCTGAGCTCCCTTCTTCTTAAAGAACTTTCTCTTTTTCCTTGAGCACCTTGACTCTTAGTAGGCTTATCACTACCAAATGTCGAGAGCATTTCCTCATTTCTTAACGCCATCTCCACCACTACATCACATGGATCTTTGAGATGCGGCATCTTTGCCTTGGAAAGCTCAGGCTTTAATCCACGAATGAACTTCTCATTCCTTTTGATCATAGTATCGATAGTAGCATATTCATATCTACACAGCTCATCAAACTTAGTTGCATACTCCAGTACAAACATCTCTCCCTACTCCAACCCAGCAAACTTCCTGAGTAAAGTTGACTTAGCTATTTCGAGCAAGAACCTTTCCTCAAATCTTCTTCTAAATTCTGCACAAGTCAAATTCTCCTCTGGTACTTTTACTGTCACACTATTCCACCAATACAAAATAGCTCCCTCCAACTATCTAAGCGCCAACATCCTCTTCTGCTCATCATTCAGGCCTAAGTCAGCAAAGATCCTTTCACAGTGCAACAACCAATTCTCCACTTTAATATTACATTCCATTCCTGGAAAAGGCTTCTCTTCCAGATTTGTATAATCATGGCTTAACTTGGCATAATTATTGTGGGCAGGTACCTCGGGATTAGCACCTCCCGCATTGCCAACATTTCCTCCAGCCAAACTAGTAGTTGCTCCAGCTTGCATCATATTCACGAAGAATTGATACATATCCCCCCTATTTACTGGTGGAGTTCAAGCACTCACATTAGCATTTGCATTTGGATTGGCCGTTGCTAGTCGACCCAGATTCCTTCGAGTGTTAGGTCAACCATTTCCGTTAGTTGTGCTGCTTCCTTCATTTAGATTCCCTCTCTTGTTTCCTGCTTCCATATCTTCTTTTCTCGTAATCTACATATGAGCCTTAGTAAGTTACAGAAGAACAATCTAAGAAAGAGTGGAGAATAAAGATAGAATACATACTTATATATAGAAATACAAGTACTTTACTATAGCGTTATCCCATACCGCAATCTTATTCTCTAATTTATTAAGATTATGTTTTCAAAATCTTTTAAGTTTTATTTAATCAAAATCGTATAAGTTTTACATAAACCTATACTCTAATACCAAATTTATAACATCCCATATTTTGAGGCCTGAAAATAATTGCTACTGATGCTACAGTTATCAATAGTATTATTTTCCCATGACAAAACGAGATCACTTAATTGTATTCATAACATCAACAACACATGAATATGAAAATTTTCAAAACACATTTCATTAATAACTTTTATATTCATTTCATAATCCTATCGATTCCACGTTTAGAGGAAATATAATAATTATAATTGTAATCCAAGAATGACATATGAAGATGCCCCCTTGGGTGATCAGAGTCTAACTACTTGATAGTTATAAATCCTGTCATTACATCCATTCAAAGATAGCATAGACTTTAAACAACACGACGGAAATAAATTATTAATATTAGCTAGGTTGTTACCTACACGTCTCTGAAAGCTTATTCCTCTGACCTGAATATCCCTACTCCCGACCTACTCAAATGAGTACCCAAGAGTTTAAAGGAAAAACAAAAACTTCAGGTCGGACAAGAAGTCTGGTGTGAATAATAATTTACCATCTCGAACTAAAATAGATATCTAGTGAGACCACTCCCTTAAGTAAAATGGGTTTTCCCCTCACTAGTATCTTATCCAAATATGTCGGTCATAAATCATGCACATGTAACCACAATGATTAGAACAAACATAGCATGATCATATGCATGCTTGCAACGTGGGTAAGTCTGACTAGTCTGTCATCGTAGGGTTATGCACACACTTGGTTTACCCTTCCCAAAAATAGACTGTTTTACTCGAATCAAAGTTTTCCTAGGGTCACCATGAACCTAATTGTTTTTCAGTCCAACCAATAACCTATCTGGCTGACTCAGGCAAAAAACTAGATATTCCAAAATCTCCAAATATGGTTAGGAATAAAACTGGGTTATCTGTTTGAAATAGAGGACCATCTGTCCCTGTATCATAATTTTTTTAGGTTACTATGAACCTACAAATTTTCGCAGGTAACTGATCAAACTTATCTGAAACCATAGTTCTACTAGGGTCACTATGAGGCTACTAGTTTTCACAGGTAACTAATCAACCTTATCCGGAATCATATGGACTGCCTGTCTCATATGTCATAGTTTTCGTTGGTTTACTATGAACCTACTAGTTTTCATGGGTAATTAATCAACCTATCTAGTTTTAAATCCATGAGTCATATATCTTTTGATCAGTACAAGGCATCATGACATAATTGATCTATCTGATCTTCTGGATGCAATTATACTCACTCAGGAGTTTAGTTTGAGCATATTCACTACTAGGATAAGCTAACTGGTAATTCTGCCTCTAAATCCCAAGATGCTATGTTGGGTCATAATGGTGTGAGTATGACAAAGATAAATATGCAAATTTAACCGATCAAATGGTAACAGGAACATATAACATCATTCATCAACTTATGTTCAATCAATAGTCATTGGCATCACAAAATTACTTAATCTTAAGTAATAATTTCCTTTGGCAAATTCATATAAAACTTGGGTAAAAACACCATTTTATTTCCTTGAAAACATTTACTTTTATAAATGATTAACCATTTAAAATCATTCTTTAAAGCAAGGAAACATATCCCAATACTTAGCTGAAATCCTGTGCCAAAATACAACCATCTTTAATTAGCTTCTTTTAATCATTTGGTATCTAAATGAGTTGTCGAGCCTCTAAACACGTGGCTCATCGAGCCACTAATTAAAGCAACTCAATTTGAGAACATGTGGCATCTATGTCACAAAAATAGGGTGTCGAGCCTCTATATCGAGTCTCTAAAACATATGGCCGTCATGCCGAAGATATCTGGCTATCGAGTTTGTACATACATATGCTATCGTACCTTTAAAACATAGCCTTTCGGTTTGCATATCATATGGATTTTGAGCCTTTAAAACCTTGATATCGGGTTTATAAACATACTGCTACTATATCGCAAACATAGGTATAAAAAATATAGAAGACAAGAGACTTCGAGTTTTAAAACATTTAGGGTTATCTAACCCTTAAAAATTCAGGGGTGCCAAGCCCCTAAAACTTGTTGGTGTTAAAACTTCGAAAGCTTAAGTGTACCAAACCCATAAAACAAAGACTTTGAACCTTTAAAAAGAACAGTATCAAATCTCGAAACCATATATTGCCAAGCCTCCGCAACATTACAGTATTGAACCCCTATTATGCTTGGTCCCGCACTTCTATATAATCAGGTACATTACATATCTACTAAGTAGATATCGCATGCATCAACCCTTATAGTTGTCAATCCTATAAATTCAATACCTCATATAATTATAAAGTAGTTATTCTAGGTATCATATATTGTAGGTGTGGAATATCAATATAACAGAGGTGCCAAGTATCTATAATGGCGTTTCAGTAAATATGTTTAAAACTTTTCCTTTTTAGGCTAATGCTTTCCACCAACTCTTGCCTCTTATCATAGTATGATTGGTTAACAAATTACCTTTCATATTCTTTTCATATATTTGTTGGAAGATAACATTTACCTTCCTGAAATAATTACAAACCCTTTGAAATTAACACCATTAATTAATATTAATTAAAAGCTTTTCTAGCATAATAAATTCATAGAAAATCATAACTCGCTTAGGAAAAATCCCCAAAAATTACCAAAAATCCAAATTTCCTTATTCATTCACAAATAAAAACTTTAGGGCCAAAATACTTATTTCATTATTTTTAATAATTAAAAATCGAAATAAAATCCTTTTTCCTTTAGGAAATTCATTAAATATTCATATATACTTGAAAAATTATGAAATTAGAAAATAATCTCCAAAATAATGTTTTCCACAACATATTCAAGTTTCAAGTCAAATAGAGATCAAAAATTAGGGTTTTACCTTTAAAGTCCATAAGAATAATTCTATAATAATTCCAGTAGATCATCATTCAATCAAACAATGATATAAACCATCCAAGCATGACATATGATCACAACAATTCAGAAATCAAACATAAATCCAAACATAGCTTAAATAAATGAGATAGATACCATTATTCACCTTAGATTGGATAAGAGAGATTAAGATTTGATGTCGATTAATCCCCTAAGCCTTTTTCCCTTGAATACTTCAGATTTCCTCTTCTTTTTCTTCTTGGTAATGGCCGGCCTCCTTGTTTAGTTTTGATTGTTTTGTAAATGAAAATGAGAATGAAATAAGGGAGGAAGGGTTTAGGAAATTAAATAAGGAACCATTCCCATTTTTCTCTTCTCATACATTTCTTTCTATTTTATGTTTAAATCAATCTTGCTAATTGATTGCTTAATGAATGACCCATATTAGTTAACAAATCTCACTCTCCCTATCACGCCATACATTATTCTATTTGATTTATCTAATTAAATCTCATGACTAATGTTATACAAAAATAAGGCGTGTTACACATGATTGACCCATAACCATGTTTTATTACTACGTGGTGGTAGTGAAGAACCACACATGGCCCATGCATGATTGTGGTATCACTCTCGCAGTCGCCTTTCTACGAACTGAAATGGTATCAACAAGTAAATTTAACAAATATTGGTAGGTTTACCACTTCACATTCCCGTAGACATGCTGTATCATCATCAAAATCCATTGTTATAGTTCAAAAATTCGAATTTAGGAATGAATTTTTGGAGTAAGGGTTTAATGATAGAAAAGAAGAGATAAAGAAAGAAGGAAGGACATGAAAATCACCAAGGGAAATTTTTTCTTAGAAAACAAAATGGAGGATGACTCAGCAAAATAGGAGGTTCAAATAGCATTAGCCTTGACATTATAGGCTGGTCCTAATATGAGAAAATGCTAAAATATTTAAAAGATTATGATGACAGGCTGGTAGGCATATATTCCCATATAAAGTGAGAAAGATTTGTGAGGAAAATATTTGAGCGATTATGTGTTTTTCTATTATTATTTTTCTAGTGTATACATGTTTAATTAGAGGTTAGGTAGTATATAGTATTTTGGTCTACAATGTAATATATTCTGAAAAAGAAGTAAAAAGGAACCAATTTTCCAATATATGAGCTAGAATTAACAACTCCATTTGTTTAGCATCATTTGAAGTCCTTTGATATTAGTCACAATTTCTATTTAAATATTTGGTCCATGTAATAGGAGAGAGAAAGAAAAAATATTTAAATAGAAACCTATGGCTGGTATACAAGGGTTACGAAATTGTGTTAAATAAAGAGGGATATTGATCCTAGCTATATATATACACATAATCTGTGACTGATATAAAATCAACATGATATAACATATGAAAACGACGATAAATATAATGAATAAGATATGCACCGATCACTATATATAATTGAACAAATTAAATGGATTATACCTTAATAGATAAGGCTATAGAAATGCACATTAATATAAACAGACTTATTAGATCCCTCAGATTCAGACTTTCTTTTGCAAGAGACGGGCGTGTAAAAACCAGATTTAATTATATTTGACTGAATGGATGTGTTTAAGGTAAGAAAATCGATGGAGATAGGAGGGGTTATTTGGGGCTAAGAAGTGAGAAGGATGGTGGCAAAAGTTGAACCGAAAGTGGAGGTCAATGGTATGAATATATAGTAAGATGTAGGAACAAACATCTACATAAATCTCTCTTACCAATCCAAGATTAAAGAACCCCATTTGCACCTATTTCTTTATCAGCCATCTATGAGTTCAAAATGGACTAATGTAACCATCCTGGTCGAGATTACTTGAAATTAAAATTTTAAATATGATTTAATTAATTATAACTAATTAATTGAATAAATTTAAGGAATCTATAATTACTATATTTCCAAATTTAAAATGGATTTGGAATAAAATAAATTGGGAATTTAATGAATTGTTATTTTATGTAATTTAATTCTTATATTTAATAATATAAGAATAATCTTAGAGAAAATGAGTAAAAAAATGTATGGAAATAATTTTATAATTTAAAATACGAATTCTCCCAAGGGTTTATTTGCTTATTTATTTTAATAGGAGATTTATGACAAATATCTTTCAATTCTAAAATTATCACAACAAGTGTTGTAAATTTAAATAAAGGTTAATATTGAGATTTATTGTTAAAAATGAGATTTTTCAATTAATAGTTTATTTTATTAAAACTATTGAGAATAACCATTTTATTCAAAAGTTGTATTTAAATTTTATAAGATGTTTCAATATTAATAGAGATGAGAATTTTAACATGGTTATTTGTTTTGGGAAAATGAAAGAAATCAATGTTGATTGAATAGAACACTGTTTAGTACACATTGGTATTTATGAAGTGATAAAACCAAATGAATTAGTAACACTTTTCTTTTAGAAAATCAGTAGCACTTTGCTGTTGGATCCACACGTTAACACATTTAGCCCAAATAAGAGAAATAAGAAATGAGAAACCTGTATGTACATGTTCTCATTCTCATTTCACTCTTACAAACCAAAAACCAAAATTCTCTAAAGTCTCAAAACCCTAATCCCCAAATCAAAGCTAGAAATGAAAGGGCTTGTGATTAATTCAAGTATAGATTTATAAAAGGTAATCTCTTCCACCTATTTATGTATCTATTGTTGATCATTTCAGTTTTAGTCTCTGATTGTAATCATTCCTCTCCAATTTCTAAAATTAACCTAGGTTGAAGCTGAAATAGAAAAGCCTAGGAGAATCCAAGCTTTAATCCTCAATTTTGTATTTATTTAGGTGAGTTTATCTCACAATATCTAATCTAAAATGGATGTGTGTTGTTGATATATGAAATTGGTTGAATCTGTTGTGAATATGATTTCAATAGGGTATTGAATCTTTCTTCACTTTGAATTGATTCTCTATTTTCTAAAAACCTACCTTATATAATCATGATTTGCATCTAATTGTATATGTTTATATGCTAGCAGATTGCTAATTCAGTATCCTAGACCTCAGGGAACCAACGAAGGAGAAATGGGCAGAATTAGATCGTTGAAGGGCCATCAGAGCCGCTTGGGATAAACCAAGGTGATGCAACCAGTGGATCAGTCTACACGATCGGTGCAGCGGTCACAGCCTGAGGTTGACTCCCAGGCTGTGTTGCTTTGTTCCTCGATCGTCTCATTCGCCACTTGTTTGTTCGGTTGATCTCCTGATGTTGTTTGCTTGATTTTGATGTTGCATTTCATATCAATTATTGCCATTTCTAGATTTTAATTTGTGAATTGATGAGTTCATTTTGGTGTTTCTATACCATAGAATTGCTCCATAGGTCTTGGGAGTAACACACAACTTTTTGATGCACGTTTTCAAATTAGATTTATAAAAGGTTGATTTCTAAATCAAATCATTTTATCGAAATCTTTTTAAGTATAAATCTAATTTCTACATAAGAATTTTAGATATATATGTATATGTATGTATGTATATATTATTTATTCTCATTAACAATGGTTTTTAAAGATGATTTGGAGCAATGGTTTAAAAAGTGTACTTCATTTAGCAATTTATTTAATTTAAATCCAATTTAAATCTTTATCGATACGTATGTATATAGCTTTTGTATATACACCCAACAAATTACTAATCACACCCCGAACAATTCCAAAGGCTATTCCATTTTACTAAACACGTGTCATAAAATAAATACAATAAAAATTAACATTTCATAAATAGTAATTAATTTAATAAACTTATAAACGTTATAAATCAATTAAATTAAACGGTGTTTCGGAGACTGAATAAATTCGGTTGTGCGACTCGCATATGCTGCCAATGGTTAATTTTTGAACAATTCAAATACTATCGCACATCACCTTAGCTAGTGGTGTGATAGTTAGACTAAATTCATTGCTTACAATCTCCTCGGTAAAATCCAGTTTTACAAATTCAAGCGGAACCTGTTAGTAATGATTATTTACACCAATTCTCTTTATCAACACTATATCACATTAGGACTTATGGAATTTGGTTTTGGTAAAAATTCTAATATCATAAATATTCAACTCGATTAGTCCATAAAATGTCCTTGGTTTAACAATAACGATCATTATTAACCGTACAACTCTGTCAAGAGATATTGACTTCGAGTTAACTATAATTGGCCGTGATGTTAACCTCATACCACCGAGGAGGCAAATTATCTACTGAATAGTGTTTTACTTCCAATGCTTCAACTTGGACCTAACTTTAGTCATTTAATGGACATCTTGTCATGATTTAACTATAATCAAAGTTGAGTGGCCACGTTGAATTTCAAACATTATTCTCAAGTCGACAGAACTGTGTAATATCGTCACTCAAGATTTCCTATTTAACCTAGTTGTTATTAACCAACAGGAAACTCTCGAACAGTAACACCTTATGAATTAATAAATAATTAATTAAGTAATTAGTCATGAGAACAAAGAAAATTAAAATGATGGAAAAGGAGTAAATATTCATGGGACATTTTTTACTCATTATGGTTGGGTGAATCAAGTGATAAAAGGAAAATCCTAGTTATAAGTCTAAATTAATGAGAATTGAATGCAATAGTTAGAGCTAACTAATTCATAAAAAAAGGATAGTGGGCCAGTGGCCAATTTATTGTTTTGACGTAAAGATAACCAACTCCCCCTTTTTATTTTCATTACACTCAAAATTAAAAACTAAAACTTGAGCTCTTTAATGATGCTTGTGACCTATATAAAAAGAAGAAAAAGGAAAAGATAGAAGCTAAGAGAACTAGAGACTTCATCAACTTAAGGGCATATGTGAGTAATATATTCCTCTAATCCTCTTTCTCTCCGTGTATTCCATATGACTGTATGATAATTTGGTCATGCCTTTGGTTTTTCTTATTTAGTTGATATAGGATTTAGTACAAGGTTAAGAACATCATGTTATAGAATAGTTTTGATTAAAAGAATTCATCCTTGAGTAGAAAATTGTTATGAATCAACTAAGATATTTTATTTTGTGTGAAATTGATTACTTATGAGGAAAACCAGACATGATTTATTTGGCTATAGAAATTTTGGAAAAAATTAAGTAGATTCCAAAAGAAGTTTAGCACAACCGAAGGGCTTTAATGGAGAGCTGAAAAGAAAACAATTATCGTCGAAGGTACTTTTAACTGAAACAAGTAATCAATATCATGTTTAAGGGACCAAATTAATATTTTAGGCTGAATGCGTCAATAAAGAAATAAATAATGGTCAAAAAGTAATAAGTCAAATGAATCAGAGGTCGACTAGTGGAAAGTTTGTGGAAGATGTGTAGGAATGATTCCCAACATGTACCCAATGGAAGTGTCGAAGGAGGTTGACCCAAACCAAAAGGTAAATAAAATGAAATCCTAAGAATAAAGACTTAAGTATGAAGCTAAGGTTTGATAAAGTAAAGGTGCTAATAGAAGGTCGAAGGCAGTCGATAGTTAAGTATTTACCTTCATCACTTATTTCTCTACATAATCTTTCTCTACGAGGTTAGTGACCAATTTTGGTGCTAACACTTTGGTTCTTTCATTGAGAGTTGAATTCTCAGACCTTAAGGATCTGCTTTGAAGCTACTGGATTGAACAAATCCCCCAAAGAAGATCCAACTCATTGATAGGACATCCGTTGATTCTACTCAGAGTTCCAACCAATAACTCTACAATGGCGAGACCACGTGCCAAGTCAGCTTCTCATAATGCGGATGTCCATGAAACTGCCAGCATACAACAAGTAGGACCTAGCAATCAACCAGTGATTCCGGGTGTAGGAATTGCCACCCATGACCAAACTCCAGTTGTCACCAGAATAGAGTTCAACGACTTGATGAGAGAACTCAGGGAAAGCAGGAGACAACTAGGAGAGCAGATGCAAGCTAATGCCAACCTGATGGCACAGCTCACTCAACAGCAGCAACACAATGCGGGGGCAATCCCGCCCCCTATTCCTCATCCGACAGCTCAACTTCCTCTAATGAACCTCCCAGGCGCAGGCGCCGTAAGACTGAAGCTGCGCGGATGGGTGCTGCTGTTCAAACAGCTAGAAACCGTGACCAAGTCGGAGCTGGAAACTTAGGAACTGGAGTACAGATGGTGGCTGGAGGCCCAGACCATCAAAATGCTAATGATGTCGAACGTCAAGACGTATGATTGGCAGATCGCCAGGAGAGGAGGCATCAACATGGACAGTCACGTAGAACGGACTCTAACCTTCCACCTTCCATACAGACACCAGACCTGACAGCCATGGTCAGGCAATTGATGAAAGAAAATCAGGGCTTGTCGAATGACGATTGGGGAGTATCAAGGAGTCACACTCCGTTCACAGATGTTGTGTTACAGGCGGCGTACCCCAGAAAGTTTAGTATGCCAACTATCCCTGCGTATGAGGGAAAGACTAACCCCAGACAGCATGTCATGAGGTACGAATGGATGATGGATTCAGCTAGAGCAAATAATGCCACCAAGTGTAGATGCTTTCCAATTAGTCTATATGGGATCGCTACTATGTGGTTTACCCGACTTCCTCCACAGTCTGTATCCAATTTCGAGGAGTTAGCAAAGAAGTTTATTGAGCAGTTCAAGATACACACTACTCGTCCAAAGGACGTAATGTCTCTGTCAAGTGTAATCCAAAATCCTGGGGAGTCATTGAAGGAATATTTACAAAGGTTCCATGTTGCGGCAACTGAAGTCAGTAATCCCAACGATCATGCAATCCTAATGGCTGTGATGAGAGGTGTGGATCCGGATTCTAAGTTTGGAGACTGGTTGGCAGGAAAACCTCCGACTACGCTAGAGCGTTTCTACTCAAAGGCACACTAGTTCATAAGGAGAGAGGAAGCTAGGTGGGTAAGAAGAGATAAGGCACCAGGACCTGTCCAAGAGTCCATGAAAAGCAACGTTGTTGTGAAACAGTCCGGGGACAACTCGGGAAAGGTCCAAGTCAATGTCCAGAATAAGTCTGGGCAGCCTAAGGAGTCCGGAGGAAGAAATCTAGGGAAGAAGAGAGAAGCGGGGAAGTGGAAATCGAGAATTCCAAGCTACAACGAGTATACCCCGCTGAATGCGTCTCTTGAGAACATTTACCTATCAACCTGCAATGCCTTTCAGTACAGAAAGCCACGTCCAAAAGAATCAACCGAGGAACAGAAGCGGACTGGGAAATATTGCCGCTTCCACGAGACTTATGGGCACAATACGGAAGAGTGCAGACACCTGCACGACGCTATCGAGAAGTTGATTAGGAAAAAGAAGTTGCAAGAATTTGTGAAGGATCCACAGGAAGGAGGATAGGGAACGTCCAACCCAGGTTGTGCACCGGCTCCGCGTCATCCCGAGGAGCCTGCCCGAACTGTAGGTAGACTAGTCATAAATACAATCATCGGCGGACCTCACCCCGCGGATAAGAATTGGCAAGAGATGGAGCGGTACGCAAGTTCCCTGAAGCATGCAGATTTTGAGTGATGTTCGAACGTGGAGGATGGGACCCCTGCTAAGCAGCAGCGCGTAATGACAGACGATATAATGTTCAGAAACAGAGATGCTGACCAAGTAGAGGCTCCAACCATCGACCCGAATGTCATATCTGCGACGATCGGACTGGCTTATGTCAAAAGAATTCTGATTGATTGTGGAAGTTCTGTCAACATCATCTTCAAGAAGGCTTATGACCAAATGAAGATGGAAACCAAGGACTTGAAACCATCCAAAGCTCGTATACACGGCTTTAATGGCGCAGCGACCGATGCAGTGGGGTATGTTGAGTTACCAGTTGAACTGCGACAAGGCGAGCGTCAGATGATGCGAATCCTACCCTTCGTAGTTTTGGATGTGGATTCTCCGTATAATGTTTTCTTGGGCCGACCGGCCCTGGCTGAGTTTAGGGCAGCATTAGCCCCGTGGTGCTTAACTTTGAAGTTCCCAACTGACAAAGGGGTAGGTATTGTTCATGGCGACCAAGCAGCTGGTCATTTCTGTTATGTGGCTGAGCTCCGGGAGGCCCATCGAAGGGAGAAAGGAAAGGTTGCGGACAATCCCGTCCGCATCCTTAACACGGATAATTGACAAGTAGTGCCCGAGCCCTCGCTCGGGCATAATTCTCAGATCTTCAGAGACATAGATCTGAGAGACGACGATGAGAAACCCAGGGAAGAAAAGGCAGCGCCGGCTGAATTAACGGTTGACATTTCAGTCAGCCGAAACGACCCTTCGCGAATACTGAAGATCGGATCATAGCTTGGCCCCGCAATGACTGAAGACCTTAGTGACTTCCTCCGGGCGAATCTTGATGTTTTCGCCTGGACGCATTCTGATATGTGTGGGATTTCTCCCGCCATCACGAGTCATATGTTGAACATAGACCCGAAATACGTCCCGGTTAAACAAAAGTGGAGAGGAATGGACCCGGAGAGGTCCGCTGCTCTCAGAGAGGAGGTGGACAAACTCAAAGCCAATGGGTTCGTCCGCGACGGCCTCTATCCTGAATGGGTATCCAACCCCGTGCTGGTAAAAAAGGCGAATGGGAAATGGAGAACTTGCGTAGATTATTCCGACTTGAACAAAGCATGCCCAAAGGACAGTTTCCCGTTACCTAGGATCGATCAGTTGGTCGACTCCACCGCAGGACATGAGCTTATATCATTCATGGATGCATACTCGGGATACAACCAAATCCCGATGCATATTCCGGACCAAGAACACACCAGCTTCGTTACAGATGTCGGGCTATATTGCTATGTAGTAATTCCCTTCGGACTGAAGAACGCAGGAGCGACTTATCAGCGTTTGGTGAATCAAATGTTCAAGAACCAGCTTGGTAGGACGATGGAAGTCTATGTGGATGACATGCTCGTGAAGTCACGACAGTCAAACGACCACATTCGAGACTTGGCTGAAATGTTCGACATACTCAGGTATTATGGGATGAAGATCAAACCTCTAAAGTGTTCCTTCGGCGTTGCGTCGGGGAAGTTTTTGGGATTCATCGTCAACGCAAGGGGAATTGAAGCTAACCCAGAAAAGATCCAAGCTCTTCGAGATGTGCAAGTGCCCAAGACTATAAAGCAGGTACAGAGCCTGAACGGAAAAGTAGCTATGCTAAGTCGATTCATATCCAGGGCAACCGACAAATGCATCCCTTTCTTTGATATAATAAAGAAAGGGAAGAGGAATTTCGAATGGACGTCTAGTTGTGAGGAAGCATTCCAGGATCTGGTGAGGCATCTGGAGAGCCCACCGGTGCTGTCAAAACCAGTAGTCCACGAGATGTTGTACGTATACTTAGCTGTATCCCCGCATGCGATAAGTGCGGCTTTAGTTCGCGAGGAGGACCGGATCCAGAAGCTGGTGTATTATGTTAGCAAGCGCTTAACGGGGGCAGAAAGAAATTACCCTAAAATCGAGAAATTGGCCTATTGCTTGGTGATTGCATCACGTAAGCTACGCCCGTATTTTCAAGCACACTCAATCAGTGTTTATACCGATCAACACTTGCGGCAGGTACTCCAACGACCAGAAACTTCAGGAAGATTGCTAAAATGGAACATCGAGTTGAGCCAGTTCGATATTGCCTACTTGCCACGGAGAGCCATACAAGGGAAAGCATTAGCAGATTTCATCGCTAAGTTTACCATACCCATAGAACCAGATAATCATGACGTCATTCCCCCCGTTTGATGGAAATTATACACTAATGGGGCATCAAACGACCGTTGCTCCGGCGCGGGTGTAGTTCTTACAACTCCGGAGAATCGATCGATCTGTTATGCTTTGAAGCTTGATTTCCCAGCTACAAATAACAAAGCAGAATATGAAGCACTAATTGCTGGCTTGAAACTCATCGGGGAACTCGGGATCAAATCAGTTGAAATCTTTTGTGACTCACAGTTGGTGGTTTACCAAGTGCGGGGAGATTATCAAGCAAAGGGACAAAAGCTTGCTCCGTACCTTGTTCAGGTCCAAGAACTACTGTCAAATCTTGAGCATTATGACATTTCGCATGTTCCACGCGAACAGAATAAAGAAGCCGACTTGTTGGCTAAGTTTGCGAGCACAGGCGATGCGCAGCAAATGGGATTGTATTCCGTTGAGGCCTTGCACGCCCCGAGCATAGATGAGATGAAAGTTGATTGTGTATTGGAAATGGAAATCGAGAAGGAATCGTGGATAACCCCATTCAAACTATACCTGACGACCGGGACTTTACCAAAAGAAAGGAGCGAAAGATGGCAGGTCCTTCGAAAGATGGCAGGTCCTTCGAAAGGTCGCGCGATACGTGATGCAGGATGGATTAATGTATCGAAAAGGGTTCTCAGTCCCATTGTTACGGTGCATCGCTCATGACGAGACAAAGCGGGTCTTAAGAGAGGTTCACGAAGGGGAATGCGGCGACCATACTGGGGGGCAAACGTTAGCAAAAAAGATCCTCCGCTATGGATATTACTGGCCGACCATAAGTCAGGACGCTGCAGACTACGCAAGGAAATGTAACAAGTGTCAAAGATATGCCAAAATCCCGAGGAATCCATCAACTGAACTCACACAAATGGTTAGTCCCTGGCCATTTGCGATCTGGGGAATCGATATAATCGGCTCTTTGCCTATATCCAAAGGAGGTGCGAAATACACGATAGTTGCAGTCGACTATTTCACAAAATGGGCTGAGGCAGAACCTTTAGCCACGATCACCTCTAAGAAGGTCATTAATTTCGTTGTACGAAACATTATATGCCGCTTTGGCCTCCCTCGCACCATCATTACGGACAACGGGACGCAGTTTGAAAGCAGAGAGTTCAAAGAGTTCTGTATAAAGTTTGGCATTGAGAAGAAGTTCGCCGCCGTTGCACACCCAAAAGCTAACGGACAAGTCGAGGCCGTTAACAAAATAATCAAGTCCATACTGAAGAAGTGTTTGGAGAAGGTTGGAGGCAAGTGGGTAGATGAACTCCCGATAGCACTATGGGCTTATAGAACTACCCACAAGTCCGCGACCGGCCACACTCCGTTCACCTTGGCATACGGCTCAGAAGCCGTTATACTCGTGGAACTTGAAGTTCCATCACACCGAGTGACATATTATGATCCCAAGACGAACCAGGACCACTTGTTGGAATCGCTGGACTACATCGATGAAAAGCGTGAAGAGGCCGAATTAAGGGCGGCAGCGCATAGACACCAAGTCAAGCGTTACTACGACGGCAGAGTCCGCCCAAGGACTTTTGATGTGGGTGATCTCGTTATGAAATGAGTTTTCCCGGTACCATCACGTATGAATCCCAGCTGGGAAGGTCCGTACGTCATTGAACGGAAGCTTGGAGAGGGAACATTCAAGCTAGCGACCGTTGATGGCACGACACTCCCCCGAGCGTGGAACAGTGAACATTTGCAGCATTATTACATTTAGCATGTTTTCTTTCTTGTTTTAGGCACTGTTATTTCCTGTATGTTTTCGTTCAGCCGTAACTTAGTTTCTTTTTAACTATGTAATCAAGCAGTTTAGTTGTTTTTCATTAATAAAGGCTTGAAGCCGTATTTTCCACGAATCACTAGTGTTTCTATATCTCATAATCGGATGACGAACCACATTATCCTGTATGATGTACGGGCTCGTATAAACGACCTCAAATCTCCGAATCCCCAGAGCGCGGAACGGAGTACTCTAAGTCCCCGGAGCGCGGACTAGAGTATAAACGATTTCAAATCTCTGAATCCCTAGAGCGCGGACCGGAGTACTCTAAGTCCCCAGAGCACGGACTAGAGTATAAACGATTTCAAATCTCCGAATCCCCAGAGCGTGGACCGGAGTACTCTAAGTCCCCAGAGCGCGGACTAGAGTATAAACGATTTCAAATCTCTGAATCCCCAGAGCGCGAACCGGAGTACTCTAAGTCTCCAGAGCGCGGACAAGAGTGTAAACGATTCAAATCTTCGAATCCCCAGAGCGCGGAACAGAGTACTCTAAGTCCTCAGAGCGCGGACTAGAGTATAAACGATTTCAAATCTCTGAATCCCCAGAGCGCGGACCGGAGTACTCTAAGTCCCCAGAGCGCGGACTAGAGTATAAACGATTTCAAATCTCCTAATCCTCAGAGCGCAGACCGGAATACTCTAAGTCCCCAGAGCGCGGACTAGAGTTTAAACGATTTCAAATCTCCGAATCCCCAGAGCGCGGACCGGAGTACTCTAAGTCCCCAGAGCGCGGACTAGAGGGTAAACGATGCGAACCTCCGAATCCCCTGAACGTGGATCAACTTACTCTAAATCCTTGGAGCGCAGATTAAAAAAAAGGTCCAAGTACTCAATAAATGTGGAACAAGAAGTATGCCACGTCTGGAAATGTTCGAACAACACGAGAATGGACTGAGAAATAATGCAACTCATAAGAACTTGAGTTATGACCACAGTTGGTCAGCAAACCGAAGAAAAGCAAGAGGATCATCCAAGCAAAAAAGAAACTAAACTTTATTCAATATTTCAAAATGGGGTTACACAGTTACTCCTCCAAAACTTGGAGTCAAATACCTATCTATACA
Source organism: Allium fistulosum (assembly GCA_030737815.1). NCBI lineage: Eukaryota > Viridiplantae > Streptophyta > Magnoliopsida > Asparagales > Amaryllidaceae > Allium > Allium fistulosum. The sequence continues at coordinate 1,532,843,012 of CM060903.1, read as the reverse complement.
AACTATAGAGACAAAAGATAAAGGTAATTACAAGACTTAAGCAAGGAACTCGTTGAACGAGTGTGGCAATTATTTCTTCGGTTTCTTCTTCTTGTCTTCTTTTGTTTTTTCCGACGACTCCTCTCCCTCACGCTTTTTCTTGGATTTCTTGCTCACTAAAGAAGCAGAGTCAGGAGTAGGAGACGGAACATCCAGTGGTTTGGACCTGCCCGGGAGAATCATTTTCAGAGGTCTGTTCCGCGGGTCGGTAAGTTCCAGTATTTCATGCTCAACTTTGACCTCGACCTTTTTCTTCTCCTCTTCGGCGAGGCGTTCCTTCATGCTCATCTTTGAGGTATGCTCAGAGGCGCCAGTGATTTCGATTTCATCACTCCCTTCGGCAGGAGATGAAGTGTCAAGCTTATCATCAGCTAACGCCCCGATCACTTGAGAGTTAGGGCCAAGAGTTACTCCCGCATGAGCAACATCGCTTGTTTTCTCCGCCTCCTCCTTGGCGTCATCGCTCCTCGGAGTTGGTTCGGGGTCAAAGCAGCCTGCATGAAAACATAGAGAATGAGCGTTAGAACGAATAACCACTACTGGAAAATGACAAGATCTTTCAACTTCTAGAAAAGAAGAGTTTCCTACCGGGTTCTGGTTGGCTATCGGTTGCGCGTGGGGTTTCACCCTCCAGAATAGGAGATAGCACATGAACGCCAAGCCCAGGATCTTCAGGATCATAGCCGGCGTGCTGCTCGAATGGGTCAAGTGTCAGCCGACCGGCCGGTTGAGCAGCGGGAGGAGCAACAATATGAGGAGCCATAGTCTCAGCCCCAGACGGGCCAGCTTCATCACTTTTCTCTTTTGGAAGGGGCGAGCCTTTGCTGTAAAGCGCCAAAGCTGTGGATAAATCCGCTGGCTCATTCCCCCTAAGAAACTCCTTCACCAAGGCATCCTCGTCGACCTCTTCAGAGCCCGACTCGATTTTCCTAATCTTCGCTAAGGTTTCCCAGGCCTCAGCTAGGGATTCGAGATAGCCCTCGCCCAAGAATGTTAAGTCACGATGCATAAGGACGCGGGCTCCATACTCAGCAATCAACGGGTCAAACATGCATTTGACCTCTTCCCTGCCGGCTTCTGCGGCCGCCTCGAGGCGAGAGTCCATCTCCTCCGCAGCTTTTCTTTTGCCCTCCTCACGGGCTTCGTCCTTCATTTTTTCAACCCCAGCAAGTTCGTCATCGAGCTTCGTTTTCAGGAGCTGAGTAGCAACGATTTCATCACAGTATCGTTGTGATTCTTCTTGGGCGGCTACCTTGTCCTCTTTATCCTTGGAGAGTAATTCCTTCAGCTCTCTGACTTGTATGACGAGCGCGTCCCTTTCTTTTTGGACAGAATCTTTTTCTAGGGCAAGGGCACCGCTACGCTGGACTGCTTCATCAAGTTCCTTCTTGTGAGCCATCTCTAAACGAGTAACTGCCTCAGCAGTATCTTTTGCGCTTTGTTCAACGGCTTCCAGCTTCGACTTATACGAAGCAAGCTCTTCGTCTTGATGCTTGATGATGTTCTTGTCACAGCCGGCCTCCAATTTTAGACGATCAATCTCATATTGTCGCTCAACGGACACCTCCGAGATCTTTTCAACCAAGTGTACAAACGCATCATGTTGAACATAGACGTCGTTATTACAGGCAATGGCACTCTGCTTCACGTGCCCAGGGATATGGTGAATAGACGGGAGGAATTTCAGACCATCGAAGCAAATTTTTGGAAACTTGGCCTTGAGATCGACCATCTTTTCTGCTACAGTTGGATCAACCGCGGGAGTAGGGGAGGAGGCTTTGGAAGTTATGCTCTTTTTCATTGCTCCCGAATTTGCCTTGTACTCGATGAACCAGAGTGTTGTTCTCGGGGAGCATCAGGTTGGTACCCCCTCTATGAAGACTTCTCTCTATCCGGCTCAGTTGGAGGAAGAGGATCATGGGACTGTGAAGATTGGGAGTATGCCTTCTTACGATAAGACGAATCGCGGGGACGGTTGTCTCTATCTTCATAATCATCTCTGTCCCTGTGTCTGCCCGAACCTGAATCCCGTCCAGAATGATGAAATATGGAAGAGCCGTGAAGGCGATCGAGTCCGTGAGAGCGCTCCATGTCACCTACGAAGAATAGAGATAACAACGAGTTAAGAAAGATCCGGGAAATAAGAAGAAAAAAAACTTGAAGTGTATAATGGAATGCGTATGTGCGTGTGTGTCCTAGTGTTCCCCCCGATGGACAAATTCTTTTGTCTTTACTAATCAGAGTATTGTCTCCCTGGACTGGGAGTTGAACTCCCGCATTGCCTCTAGCAGGCGAAGAAAACTTGAGGGCTTCAGGATCGTCAAACCCGTAATTAAGTATATCGTTGGGGATAGAGAGATTCGACAAACCCCTTAGAGAACTCTCCAGGTGCTATGAGGAAGCCTGTTTCTCTAGCAGGATAGGCATAACTTTTGAAGTGCCGCCAACTTTCTCCTTCCGAATCTTGTATTTTAACCTCTTCTTTCCCGTCGAAGGGGAGGATGACGTTTCAATGTCATGAACTTTGACCGTCGGATTCCAAGCTGGACCCACATTCTCGCCTTGAGTCTCAAGAGCTTCATCCTCTTTGTTCTCACCTTCTTCGTGCGCATCGGAAGTGCGGCGTAATGGCGATCCTGCCTGTTTTTTCCCTTTACCGGATGCTGGCTTGGGAATGGAGATGCCCTCCGGGAGGCTAATCCGACGACCAAGGGCTAGCAAGCCGAACCTCGACAATGATTCATTTGAGATGATGGTTCGGATGTCTCGTTCCTCGGTAGGAAGAGCTCTAATGGCCTCAACGGCCTCAGAATATCCTCGACCCTCCGGACGCGGGTTGATACCTGAAAAGATGAAACGAGGAGTTAGAAAAAGCATGACTCCAATTAAACGCGAATGATGACTTAGCGAAGAGACTTACTGCCTTCAACCCATCTCCTCGTAAAACCAGGAGGGCAACGCACGTAGAACCATTCCTATTTGTACAGGGCGAATTTGCTACATGCCCCTGTCAAGATTTGGCATTTGTGGTACGACTCTAGGAACATGAAGGAAGGGCTGTCTTTCCGTTTCTTTATCATATAGATGTATCTTATGTCGCCAGAGGTTGGAGGTCTAGAGAAGACGGCCATGAAGAGTAGATAGGTCCCATATAGAAACGCGTGACTGTTCGGATGTAGCTACGACGGAGCAATGTCGATGTACTGCAACACGTCCCGAAGGAATAAATTAAACGGAGGCACACTGCCCATCCAACACATGAACTTGTTGCAGGTGCTATATCCGACTGGGGGAAGGTGAGGACGATCGTGTCGCGAAGGGACTAACACATTGGCGAAAGGAATCCCATGAATGGAGCATATCCGTCGAAGTGCGGCTTCATTAACCTTCGAAGCTTGTGAATCGATCGGGTTGTCTAAAAGAATTGTTGCCTCCAGGGCATCGGGTGCTAAGTTATGGGCAGGGGAAGTCGACGGATTTGAAGTATCAGTGGCTTCTTGCCTTGATGATGGCCCAGGCCTGTCAGATATGGTGGCGGTGCTAGACTTCTTAGACATCCCCAATAAATAATGAATCTGTTTAAGTGCATGCGAAAACTATATTTGAAAAACGTTGAACGTTAGAGTTAACAACACGAATATCCCCCCGTGTGGTGTGTGATCTAGTGCAAGCAATCGTGTAAAAGCGTTGAAAGTTTGAAGGTCGCAAAGTTGTTGCTATAAAACTGAGCATCAAGTCATTGCCTTCGGAGACCGTCATCGCTGACCGTCCCCAGAAGCCTGCCTTTTGGCGATTACAATTCCAGATCCAGAAAACGTATGGTAATCTAAGTTCAGATTTACGTTTACGGAAGCTAAGAAGTTAGTGATCCAGGTCGGCTTCACATATGCTAGAGTGCTTGGGCCCTGTTTCTTGTTTTGCTATACGGGTAGATATAGTTAATAAATGTTCGGCGTTTGCGACTATTCGGCTAAGTCTATTGTTCGGCTAAGTCTATTATTTGGCTAAGTCTATTGTTCGACTAAGTCTATTGTTCGGCTAAGTCATTGTTCGGCTAAGTCATTGTTCGGCTAAGTCATTGTTCGGCTAAGCCTGTGTTCGGCTAAATTTTGGTTCGGCTAAGTTGTTATTCGGCATGTAAGTCTTGTTCGACCTTGTTTTGTTCGGCATGTTGTGGCCTAAGTATGGTACGGTGTTTGTGACTGTTCGGCTGAGATGACCATCGGCACGCTGTCCTCAACATTGGCCTCGTCTCTTCCTCCATCCGCACCGAACCACGAGGGCACATCGTTCGGCAAGTCGTACCAGGCCATACCACTCGATACCCCCAATCATCTCCTACTTCCTTCATGTTTCTCTTTCCACCAATCTGGTCCGACATAAAATACTTATGCCGAACCACAGTGTGTCTACCAATGATCTCCTAGAAAACTCATCTCTATTTACTCTTCCTACCACCCTCGTCGCGTGACTCGACACTTTAGTCAAAGCTCGATTTATCCCATCAATTAAGGGAGTTCGAGCGTAAAGGATGTATTTAGGCGAAAGGATCGGTACCTAGTTGGTAAGGTGAAGACTTGGGAAGAATCAGCGAGTTGTATGTTGGCTGGTAGCTTCGGCAGGTGCAAGGCAGAGATGTTAGAAGTGTGGAAAGGGAAAGAAGGAAGGAGGTGCCGGCTTTTATAGGGAAGAAGAAGAAGTCGAAATAGCTACATCCGGTGGAACCGGTCAAAGTCATAGCGATCGGCATCGGCATACAATAATGTTCAGCAATTGAAGAGCGCTCGGCTTCCGGTGCATCGTTCGGCATTTATAACACGCTCGGCACACGCCTCAACTGCTGATATTCTAAAAAAGGCATCTCCATTCGAAGTTAGCCAAGGATTTGAAACGAAACGCGAAGGTTATACAACTCAAAGCATATCACGTTCAGTCACGTAATACGCTTTGGGGGGCAAGTGTTTCCTGGAGATTTGACCAGGCAACTGAGTGCTCGGCATTGGATAGTACTCGGCTTCCAGGTCTAGTCGGCATTCAGTAGAACTCGGCTTCCAGGAGTACTCGACTTCCATGAGTACTCGGCATTCAGAAGCACTCGGCATCCAGGGGCACTTGGCATACAGGAACATTCGGCATCCAGGACTACTTAGCATTGGGGAGTACTCGGCATCTAGGAGTACTCGGCGTTCAGGAACGCTCGGCATCTTGGAGTACTCGGGATCTAGGAGTACTCGGCGTTCAGGAACGCTCGGCATCTTGGAGTACTCGGCATCTAGGAGTACTCGGCATTCAGGAACACTCGGCATCTTGGGGAACTCGGCATGACTGTACTACTCGGCTAAAGGCAACGTCCGGCCATAACTATCGTTCAACTAAAGCATCGTTCGTCCAGAGACAACGATCAGCTAAAGGCTAACGTTCGGCCAGGGACATCGTTCAGCCAGAAGCATTGTTTGGTTAAAGCTATCGTTCGGCCAGAGGCATGTTCGGCTTCGACTGACATTCATTCCACTCTTCCCACACACCAGGCATATCGTTCGACACTGAGAGGGTGGTTCGGCATCATTGTGTTCGGCCTGTATCGTTCGGCATATGGCGACCACCATATATGGGCCAGAGTGTTCGGCTGTCGAGCCCACCTGGGAAGTCCAACCCATCTTTGTCTATAAATAGAGGGGCAGGGGCACAGTGAAGAGGACCTTCTTTTTTGGGTGAAGACTGGGGAGACTCTGCCATTTTTCAGATCCATCTTCTTTACTTAGCAACTTCATTCAAGCATTTGATCTACGAATTGTATTTGTAATCAATCATTAAGAAGATCAATAAAGTTTAACCTCAAAGTGGACGTAGGCAATTACGCTGAACCACTATAAATTTGGTGTTCTTACTTACTGCATTTAAATTAGCATTGTCTTCTCTGTTTAATTTACCTTCATCACTTATTTCTCTACATAATCTTTCTCTACGAGGTTAGTGACCAATTATGGTGCTAACAGAAGGTAATTAATGTTAAAGGAGAAAAAGAAAGATTTCTTATAAGGCCTTGATTATGGAAATGGTTAGATGTGTGATAATATACGTAGAGTGTGATATAGATTATGACTAAGTTATAAGGATACGAGGTCGGTCAAAAGCATATGGAAGTTTGCCCAGCTAATCTGGCTACCAGCAGTGTGACTTTGAGGCTGATGTGAGACATCGCCTTTAATAAGTAACTACGAAGACGTAAGATTAGTCCTAAATTCTATATGGTAAATCTGCCTGGTTAATCTGGCTACCAGTACCTATGAATAGTGGGGCTAATGTCAGACGTCACAATAGGGTACGAGTCATAATACAAAGGACTTACTTTAGAGATTGAAGATAATAAGTGGTTGTGAGATATAACAAACCGCCTCGAAAAGGACCTAAATTCTGACCCAGGAAAGGTCCATCGAAACTTAGGCTTATTCCAAAGCTGGTTGTTGGTTGGTAAAAAGAAATACTATATAGAGTTATCTATCTATTCTTTCAGAACTCACAGCAGAATGAATAAAATATAATAACAATAACAGTACCCATTTATTTCAAATCATTTCAAATGTCATAATACATAAAAACAATCGTTACAACCTTTTTTTCAAAAATACATTTCATGGGTACCATAGAAAATAATACAAAAGGATAGATAGTAAATGTCATTCACTTCACTCTCGCCATCTTCAAGCTTCAAAAACTCCTTCTCTAACCTGTGATGTAATGAGAAGGGAGTCAGAACATCAAGTGTCTGGTGAATAGAAATATCGATCCTTACAATTTTAGTACTTGGGCAATATAATTTAAATAAGTACATGTCTTACGTATCTAAACCATTTAATACTTCATATAAGGATATGACATTATGGATGATAGATATGGGTTATTGGATTGATAGCAAGTTGGCTATGGTTTTATATTTGGATAGCCTTTTATTTCATGAAATAAGCCTTCAAGATTATATTTTAAAAGACTTATGATGTACACAGAATACGTAAGACATGTTCCTATTTAAATTATACTGCCCATGTACTGATATAGTAAGGCTTAAGATTTTTATTCACCAGACATATGTTGTTCTGACTTCCTTCTCATTACAACATAGGTTAGGAAAGATGATGATGTTGAAGGCAAAGGCATTGAGAAAATTTATGGTAGTCTACCTATTTATCTACTTATGTTATTTTCTAATGTACCCATTAAAGTATAATAATGTATTTTGAAAATGTTGTACTACTGATATGTATTGTGTTATGTATTTTATGACAATCAGATTTTTAATGAAATGGTTACTATTCCTTTAGTTATATTTTATCCTTCCGCTATGAGTTCTGAAAGTGTAGATAAATAGATCTACAATGTTCTTTTTACCAACCAATAGCCAGCTTTGGAATAGGTCTAAGTTCGATGGGCCATTTCTGGGTCGAAACTTAAGTCTGTTTCTAGGTGGGTTGTTACATGGATGCTCTTTTGTTTTTGGTTGCTTTGGTTTGACTTTTTTCATATTTGGTATTATCTTGGGGATGGACTCGTGAGGAAGTATATGGTCTTGGTGGATTGCGAAAACTGTTGGTGACAATTAGGATAGAGGATGGTCGGAAGGTAGAGATTGGCTACCTACTAGAGAACGAGGTTATGGTTAGCTTTATATATTCATTAGAGGTCAATCAAATGAGTTGTCATCTGTCATACCATTAGAGAGTATCCGGACATATTTGAGGAAGTGACTAGATTCCACCACACCGAGAGATTGAGATGCGCATAGATTTAGTGAAGGATGCCAGACCAGTAGTTATGCTTTTGAGGCATACCAGAGAGAAGAAGAAGTTAGAAGTGCAAGAAAAGGACCTATTGAGGTAGGGTTAGTTCCCAGGAGTATATCTAAGTGGGGTGCACCTGTAGTATACGTCACTAAGGCGGATGACTCCCTAGGATTGTGTGTTGACTACAGTGTGCTGAACAAGGTAACGAGGAAGAACAAGTTTTCGCTTTTACGTATTGATGAGTTTTTCGATTGGCTCCGTGGTGCAAAATTGTTCTCTTGGTTGGATCTTGCGATAGGATTTCATCGGCTAAGAGTAGCGAAGGATAGTGTGTCGATTACAGCATTTCGTACGCTATTTGGACTCTATAAGGGGTTAGTTATGCCATTTGGACTGATCGACGTACCTGACCAACAATTTGGAGTTGGCACCAGTAGTGTTTCTTTTATAGATCTGGACGCGTTATTTGCTTGGAGAAAGGTTCGAGTTATTCAGGGACCACAAATCCTTCAAATACCTTATCCCCTAGAAAGACCTCAACCTTCATCAACTATGATGGCTGAAATTTTCAACCTCCTACGACTTTAGCATTTCTTATACGCTTGGTAAGGGAAATGTGGTCGTCGATGTTTTAAGTAGAAGACATGTCAGTTGAGGAGTAATGTTCGTAGAATGGACACGGCTCGAGTATATTATTGTTTACAACTTCGGACCTCATTGTGAACTGGAGCCAGAAACGTCGACAAGTTTGACCATCAGACCTACTTTGATCGAAAAGATTGGCACTAGTCAGAAGCAGGATGCTAAACTGGTAGAGATCATAGCAAAGATAGAAGGTGGAGTGGGGTCTGATGAGATGGGGTAGTATGGACTCGATAGTAATGGTTGGCTCCGTAAGAATGGGAGATTGTTTGTTCCTGATGCATATAGGGTGCGCGATGGGATAATATCAGCGTGCCATTACTCGAGATTGACTATATGTACAACCCATACTTTTGGGTTGATTAAATAAAATAAATTATGGTTTAAATTCAATTTGGAGTTTGTATTCTTTTTTATAAAAGATAATTTATTTTAGAATGATTAATTCTAAATAATTGTGAAATTAGAAAATGAAGGGATTTTCAAAGTGTTAAAAAATCACTTTAAAATCATTATTTGGATTTCATTTCAATTAAATCTAATTAGTGTTTAAATTGGTTTCTAAATTAAAAAGTGTAAATTTCTCTTTTTAGTCATTTATTTAATAGGGCTATGATTTAATTACTTAGGCTTTTGATTGATGAAGTATTAGTAGTAATTAAAATATTAAGTTGGTTTTTATAAGAAAATTTAAAGAGAAATAGTTCTTTTAATAATACATAAGGTTTTATTTTCTTAGTGGGTTTATTCCTTAATCGAAGCCCACTTAGCTAAAGAGAAAATCCTTCTTTTCTTTTACTTTATGTTCACTTCATAATTAGTAAAAAAATAGGAAAAACCTTGTTCCTCTTTTAAAACTTAGAACCTCATTAACTAATTAAATGGGACATCAATTGCTAGAAAATCCAAGATAATCAAAGAAAATATTCCTAGCCCTAGTTTATCTTATAGACTTGTTGATTTCACTTATACAGTAATTGATTTGGTTGTTGTTTATTTTGTGTTTGAGTAATTTTCTATGGTTTTGCTGAAATGAAGTGTTTGGCAAATCAGATTAGAGGTGAGTTAATCCTCACACAACCTATCTTTGATTATCTAGTTGCATGCTTAGCAATTTCATGTTCAATAATTGAGAATTTGAGATTGATGAATTGTATTCTATAGTTGAGAACTTGAATAATCACTTTTGTCTATTTACCGTTGTTTAACGATGAATTTTCTATCGAATTAGAAAACCATCGAAAAATGTGATAAAAATTAACCGCAAGGGCACGACGTATATGTTAGTACGTGGTGAGTACGGGTCGATCCGCAGGGAATTGAAGTGATTTTAAAAATTCTACTCAATTAAGTTAACCCAAATTTGCAAGTTTGTTTAATACTAAGAAAATTAGCAAAATTTAAAGTAGAACAAAAGTGATTGAAAATATAAGATTAGACAACAATTTAGAGGCAAATCCACTCTCATATTTTTACATGTCAACACAAAAATAATCTATGATTTCTCTATTTTGATCTTAAGTGGAATTAGTGATGTGTTTATCATAAGTATGGTCTATTTATGTTATTAATTAACATAACTTAAGCCATCAAACTATAGTACAACAACTAAACCACTTATTAAATGTCATGAAAATGAATATGAAACTAAAACAAAATCTATTTTAAGCATGGTCTATTTACTATTTGTGATTAGTAACATAGATCATCAAATTTTGTTTCTATTTTAATTCCATAATCAAAATCACTAGTTAGATGATAGTGTAAATTGTGTTTATGTTGGATTAAGCATAGCCCATTTGTGATTACAACATAGGCTATCAAATTCCCTTTATAAACTTACATCAAATTCCAACTCTTCATGAAGCATTAAAAAGAGATCATAAATCAAAAAATATGTTGAATTTACATAGTCTAGAGAGCTTCATTACCCCTATATTGAAGGGGTTTACTCATTTGTGTTATCATTTCAACACTTGTAAATTTCAACATAAAAATCAAGCAAAGTAAGAGCTAATAAAAAGAGAATTAATCTACTTGCATAAAATTAAACTAAGTGCATAAAAAAGAAAGCTAATATACTAACATGAAAATAAAGAAGCATGTAAATAAAAACGAACAAAAAATGAAAGAGCATGTAGAAAAAGAAGAGACTTAGGAAGTCATTTTATTTCTCATTTGATTTGAGACTGCAACTTGCATAATATAATAAGAGGATAAAAGCTTCCTTACATGATCATAAGAGGGTTATTTATACATGCCTAAAACCGAAATCCATATTTTAGGGGACTACCCAAAATACTCCTTAGGAAGTGTAACCTTCAAGTAATCATTAGCATGAGCTTAATCCTCCATTAAATGTGCATGTGACTTTAATCCCCACTAACTTGTGCATTAACTCCTAATTGTAGATTATGGTAAGTGGGTAGGTGGGGTCCTCCATAATTTCATGAATCCATTTATTTCTATCTTCATTTGCCTTCTTCTCTTGTGCATGCATATCTTCATGAAGGCTTCTTCCATTTTCCATCCAAATTCGTACAAATAGAACTAAAATGTGCAAATAAATATTCTCCAAAATTAATATATGCAAAAAGTTACCATTTTGTTCCTAAATGAAGATGAATCAATGATGATTTGATGAAAATTGGATTTTGGTAAAAACATGTAAAAATACCCAATTATGACATTTATTTAAATAAAAGTAGATTAAATATTGAAGTAAAAAAATGCACATTTACGTGCACATCAAATACTCCCACAATTATCTTTTTACTCGTCCTCAAATAAAAAAACTAAGATAAATCCACTTTATTAAGGAGCATGATTGCATTGAGCGTATGCAACAAGCCGTTAAACCTTTAGATGTCCCTAGTAGGACGAGTGTTGTCTCTTGAGGGTTTTCAGCGGATACTACCTACAAAATCCAAATGCAACATGAAATATTCCTAAATGCAAGATTTATTTACAAAAAATATGAATGCAAGTTTTTGAAAATATTTACAAATGAAGAAATTACTTTTAAATAAGTTAAATATAAGTTCTGGTCATTAGCAAGAAATTTAAGTCCTTTTACTCGTCTAAACATCCAACAAAAATTAAGTTATCATCACAATTAGACTCGAGTTTGACTAGTTTGGTTGATAACATAGTGAAACTATGAAATGGATCCTTAGTTGATTATCAAAGTTTTTCAAAGTGGTATTTTTATTTCTTTTGGAAACAAATCGAATCAAATAAGTGAAAATAGTGCTTGGATTTAAATTGCTTTCTCTCTCCATTTTTGAAAAGTATTAACATTATTATTATTTACACACCTAACTCAGATAAACTGAGGCCAGATATACTGATCCTGCACTGCCTTTTGAACTTATGTGAGAAGAGTACAGAGCGTGGCGAGTGTACACACTTGCATATGAAAACATGATTCTATGTGGTAATTTTTATTAAATCTATTTACATACACCTAACTCGGATAAACTGAGGCCAGATATACTGATCATGCACTGCCTTAAGGGCTTACATAAGAAGGGTACAAAGCATGGCGAGTGTACACACTTGCGTATGAACACATGACTCTATGTGTTTCTTATTTTCAAAAAAACCATTTTTTTTCTTTTATTTTTTTTATGAAGAGAGAGTTTTGCAAAACCATCTTAACACCACTTAACTTAGAAGATCAAAAACATTATCGCCTTTACTTTAAATCAACCACTCTTTTAAACAAAGATTATCAATTAGGATATACTTCATAATTAACACCCATGAACCTTTCTATATACTAGTTAAACCATAGTTACTTGTAATCAAACTTTATTTTTATTTTTGTTGAGACAAATAAATTTTCAAAAATTTCAACTTAATAACCATAAACATATACTTATCCTATAGTTTTTTTTCAAAAGTAAATTAATATGCTAAAAAGAAAATTTGTTTTGGGACTTTTAGTTTTTTTAGTTTTGAGTTTTGGAAAGAAAATGTGACGCCCCATCTCTATACCCACTCTAGCCAAGAACACTACGGAGTAATGCCGTCAACTAGCGCGGAGAATAAGGCTGTTGAGGAGCGACCATCCGTGTAATTGCCTTGTGCGAGTACCGATATGTCAGATGGTATAACATGCATTTCGTTTCAAGACGAAATCCGACATACCGATACAAACACAACGCTACCACACAGTGGCTATGAGGCCTTTGGAAACAAATATAGAAATAAACGTAGCACAAATCGGTCATAGACATCCATATCACAAAGGCGAAAACAGAGATGAATATAACACATAAAAGTGTACAACAGAGTAGTGACCAAACAAGATCCACAATATCATAAAAGAATAGTTACAAGTGCTAGACAAAATAATAAGTATACATCATGGAGTCTATATCATGAATGTATAACAACAAAAACAACAAATGTAATGTAGTTAGGCAAAAGTCAGAAGATGATCCCAGACAAGGAGTCAAGCAGATGCACCTGTAACATCTCGGTTTGACCCGTATTATTTAATAAGAAAATAATAAACGGATCAGTCTAGCTATAAATATCAGGTAAGGGAATGAGATATAAGCAGAGATATAATAAGAACGTATGATATCAATAATGTCATACCAGAACAAATATGATATAAAACATCAACATAATCATACAACATCTCATAAATCTCAAAGCATCAAAAAGAATATCATATTCTTTATCTTATTCACCAAGCTACAAATATTGACAAACATATTAATGCCAATCGAAAAAGTTGGTGAAACCCAAATTCTAGAAATCACAACAAGAAATCCAGAAATCACAAAAAGGGGGAGGCCTATCACAAACGGGAGCATGAAAACTCACCAACACGTGTGTCACAAACGGAACGCTATTCCATGGTCGCTAACCATAAATATTGAGCCGAAGCTCCACAAACGGTCAGAAGACGACGAGTCGCTACCCCGCCAAATTGAACCGAAGTTCCACAGAAACGGGGTTTAGTCTCCCTCGCAAACAAATAGACATCGCACATCGCTAGTCTAAACCACAAAATGATCATCATCGGTCAATAAAAAGTGTCGATTACACTAAGCTAGTAAATATATGAGTTTAGCTTCATGTCCCATAACCACTAGCTTAACTTAAATATTTACGAACAAATTGTAGATTTCCACTCGAAAATTGTCACAAGAATTTCAATCGAACAAGTCCAAAAATTAACCGGCGAAGTAAACGCAAGCGTTTCATACCACTTGTTTTGCTAAGCCGTTTAATTATATTTTCTCATACGAATGAGGTAAATGTTTGTATATACTAATAGATTAGGAAACGGTTTTGAAAACAAGCTTTATATTTAAAATAGAGTTGAAATCATCTTTGTAAAAGAGTTTGAATATTTACTACTAGTATAGAAAACCTTTATATTTTTAAAGTGACAAGTCACAGAAATGATTGTAGAAATAATTAATCACCAAAATTCACATTCGAAGATGTGAATCAAATCTAATTAAACCGATAAAGAATCCATCGAAATGGATATTCAAAAATCACGAAAAAGAAGTAATCAAATTCATAATAAATGATAACAACAAATATGATCATCTCGAATCGATTCAAATTGGAAATTCAATCCCAAAAGGCAAAGTGAGCAGAAACAACAAATTCAGTTGACTGAACAGAGATTTTCAGTTGACTGAATTCTGCCTGGAAACTTTCTGTTTCCATGTTCAGTCGACTGAATAGAGATTTTCAGTCGACTGAAGCATGCCTGGAAACTTTCTGTTTCCAGGTTCAGTCGACTGAACAGAGATTTTCAGTCGACTGAAGCATGCCTGGAAACTTTCTGTTTCCAGGTTCAGTCGACTGAACAGAGATTTTCAGTCGACTGAAGCATGCCTGGAAACTTTCTGTTTCCAGGTTCAGTCGACTGAACAGAGATTTCAGTCGACTGAATCATGCCTGGGCTGTTTTTCATCCTATCCAAATGAATGGAAAACTCTTCCAAAATGCAACCGGACGAACATTGGCGCTAAGGATTTATGCCAAACGACAACCCAGCCCTATATGCTCCTTGATGCACCACCAAAAGCATGATCAAACATCCATAAAAGGGTTTTCACACAAATTTAACTTAAAAACCCAAAAATTGGAATATTCACAAAACCAATCCAAATCAAAAGTAAATGCACATGAAGAGGTGTTAGGAATTCATACCCAACAACCAAAGATAATTATAGTCATAGATGTGAGATAAAAATCTCACCTTTGAACCCAAAAACAATGAATGAGAAGCTTGAAGACAAGGGAAGATCAACCACACTTCAATCTCAACACAAGAAGCTTGAATCTAAGCTTAAAAGAGAAACACTTCCCAAATTAGGTTTAGGAATTTTCTGAAATCAAAGAGAGAATGAGTTGGAGAAGAAGGAGATGATGCTTACCAATGCTTCTCTTTGAATTTGGAGCTAGAACTTGATTTGCAAATGGAAACTAGGGCTTAGGATTTTTAATTCTCTTTCTCTTCCCCCATTATTCTCTTTAGAACTGAAAAGATAAGGAAGAGGAGATGAATGAAGAGAGGTGGTTCAGTTTTGGGTATTAAGTTGGCTAGTGGGCTGAACCCAAACCCAAACCCAAAGTTAAAAAGGTCAAATTTTTAGCTAGCTCCAAACATATCAATGTTTATACTCAAAAAGGTTGCAAACGGCATTTTGAACTCAATGGAAGGGGTCCCGAGTCCCAATTTGACTGTTTACAAAAAGTAACTTTTCGGACTAAAATCCAACTAACGATACTATATTTAAATAAAATATTTAAATAGATAATTGTCAAATATGCGGGTTGTTACAGACTCCCCTCCTTAAAGAAATTGCGTCCTCGCAATCATAAGAAAATTTGAACAAAAAGTAACAACCATAAAAGCATATCAACTCAAAAGAAGAAATTTGAAGTAAGAAGTTCACCTCAAAAGAGCTCAAGAGAGTAAGTCCGGATGTGTTCGCTAGATGAATTCTCTAGATTCCCAAGAGCAATCCTTAGGATTCGAGGACCATTGAACCTTCACAAGTGGGACATCTTTATTTCGAAGGCGTTTAACCTCCGAAGCAATAACACGAATAAGATGTTGCTCATATGTTAAATTAGGCGAAACTTCAATTTCTTCAAAACACCGGGCTCAAGAATAGTGTCGGAATCTCGAAGGCATTTCCGAAGTTGAGAGATGTGAAACACGTCATGAATAGCAGAAAACTGAGCCGGTAATGAAAGCGATAAGCCACGGAACCAATGCGTTCGGTGATGGGAAATGGGCTAATATATCGAGGTGCTAATTTTCCCGATCGACTGAAACGCACAACACCCTTCATAGGTGAAACACGAATGAACACAAGATCTCCCACAGAAAATTCTAATTTCCTTCTTCGATTATCGGCATAAGATTTTTGTCTACTTTGAGCTTCTTTCATCCTATGACGAATAAGGTCAATCTTTTCTGTGGCATCACGAATAAAATATGGTCCTAAAACCAGCTTCTCACCGGCTTCAAGCCAACACAAAGGAGATCGGCATGGCCTTCCGTATAGTGCCTCGAAAAGTGCCATACCAATACTTGATTGGATGCTATTATTATAGGAAAATTCAACAAGAGAAATATGATCTTCCCAACTTCCACCAAAGTCAAGAACACAAGTATGAAGAAGATCTTCAAGGGTTTGATTCACACGCTCGGTTTGTCCATCGGACTGCGGATGATAAGCGGTGCTAAAATTAAGCTTCGTTCCCAAAGCTTTTTGAAGACTCTTCCAAAATCCACTAGTAAACAATGGATCACGATCACTAACAAGAGAAGTAGGAACTCCATGCAATTTAACAATTTCTTTAATAAAGAGTTTGGGCAAAAGAGGAACGGTCCGATTAGACCGAACGGGAATAAAATGGGCGGATTTAGTATGTCTATCAACTATCACCCACAAGCTATCATGACCCGAACGAGAACGGGGAAGGCCATCAATAAATCCATGGAAATTTGATCCCACTTTCACATTGGGATGTCTAAAGGTTGCATTAACCCACCAGGCCTTTGATGCTCGGCCTTAATGAGTTGGCAAGTCATGCAACGCTTAACGAAGTTAGCGATATCAAATTTCATTCCCTCCCAATAATAAAGTCGCTTCATATCCGCTTACATTTTACTACTACCGGGATGAATGGTGAATTTAGAACGATGAGAATCTTCTAATATGTCCTTGCGAAGATCACTAATATTTGGTACGATAAGTCTACCAAATTTTCGAATACCGCCACGAGAATCAATATCAAAGTCTTTCATACCTTCAATATAAATTTTATCCCTCAAATTTTGTCCAAGAAGAACCAATTCGGGATCAAGTTTTTGAACTTCAAGAATGCAGTCCAAAAGAGATGGATGAGCCTCAAGGCTACATAAAACAAGAGATGAACATAAATCGGATACACGATCTCGAATCTCACAAGTAGACAAAGTCTTGAGATCGTTCCATTCAGATATCATCATAGAAACAACCGCTTGTTGTTTTCGGCTAAGGGCGTCGGCAACACAATTTCCCTTTCCGGGAGTATAAAGAATATCGAGATCATATGATGCAAGGAACTCGAGCCAACGTTGTAGACGCAAATTAAGTTCCTTTTGGGAAAATAAATACTTTAAAGATTTATGATCGGTGTAAAGAATAAATTTTTCTCCCAAAAGATAATGGCGCCAAATTCAAAGAGCGAAAACAATAGCCGCGAGCTCTAAATCATGAGTGTCATATCTAGTCTCAGCTGGCTTCAATTTCCTAGAAGCATAAGCAGTAACACGTTCTCTTTGCATAAGAACGGCACCCAAACCAACGCGACTAGCATCGGTATACACAAAAAAATCTTGGTTTCCCTCGGGAATCACAAGAATAGGAGCATCGGAAAAGAGTTCCTTTAATTTCTGAAAAGAAGCTTCACATTTGTCGGACCATATGTATTTAACTCCTTTCTTTGTCAAACTAGTAAGAGGCACGGAAATTTTAGAAAATTCTTTTATGAAACGACGGTAATAGCCCGCCAATCCGAGAAAGCTACGGATTTCCGTCACACTCTTCGGTCTCTTCCAATTTTGAATCGCTTCAATCTTCGAAGGATCCACGGAAATTCCGGATTCGGAAATAATGTGACCAAGAAAATTCACACGAGATTGCCAAAAGTGGCATTTAGAAAATTTTGCTTTTAATTGATTACTTCTAAGAGTTTCCAACACAATCCGAAGATGCTTTTCATGTTCTTCCTCGGTTTTTGAATACACAAGAATATCATCGATAAAGATGAGAACAAATCGATCGAGGAAATCTTTGAAAACTCGATTCATGAGGTCAACAAAATAAGCTGGAGCATTCGTCAAACCAAATGGTATAACAAGCCATTCATACGATCCATAACGAGTACGGAATGATGTCAAAGGAATACTATCTTCTGCAATACGAAGCTGATGAAAACCAGTTGCTAAGTACAATTGTGAAAAGACTTTAGCACCACTAAGCTGATCGAATAAATCATCAATCCGCGGTAAGGGATATTTATTCTTGATGGTGAGATCGTTGAGCTTGCGGTAGTCAACGCAAAGCCTAAGTGTACCATCGGATTTCTTCACAAAAATAGCTGAAGCTCCCCATGGAGAGGAACTAGATTGAATAAATTGCTTCGCTTCCAATTCGGATAATTGTTTGCGCATCTCCTCATTTTCTTTATTGGACATACGATACGGAGGACGAGTAATAGGTAGAGCTCCAGGGATTAGATTGATTCGGAACTCAATTGCTCGCTTAGGTGGTAATCCTAGAACGGGCTCAAATATGTCGGGAAATTCTCGAACAACGTGAATGAGAGAAATGACATCTTCCTCATCATCGTTATCGTCATCATAAGGATTGAGAGAATATAAGGATGCTTTCGAATTGGAATCTGAATCTTTCAGAACGAGAGAAATCTGCTTAACAGATTGAGGATGCCGAAGATATATAGTCCACTCTGGACATAGGATATGGGCTTCATAACGGTTAAGCCAATCCATTCCCAAAATCATTCTGAAACCAAGGTAACGCATAACATGCAAATCGGCATGGAAAGAGTAATCACACAAAATAATTTCGACATCTTTACATAATAAAATGAGTGTTGCGGATCCACCGACCGGATTCGCAATTCTAAAAGAGATCATCAAGCCAAGAACATTCAAAGATAAATCATCAACAAGTTCTTTTGATATAAAAGAGTGAGATGCACCCGTATCAAAAAGAACTCGAATAGAAAGATCACGAAATTTAATAATACCATCAAGGATAGAATGAGAAATACCTTGACCACGAGAAGTGTTAGAAGGGGCTTGTACAACATTTAGCTTGCCCTCCTTCTTGCCTTGAAGTTTGGGACACAAAGATAAAGTATGACCCGAACTCTTGCAATAGCGGCAGAAAAGAGGCTTCGGGCACTTGTTTGCATAATGGTCCTTAGAACCACAATTGTAACATTCTCCACGACGGGAGGTAGAAGTATTTGCTATAGGTGTTGCTTGCTTTCCCTTCTTGTTGGGATTGGGCTTGAATTTAAAAGGTCTCTTCTTGTTGATGTTTGGTTTGACCTCCGCATCACTATCTTTATCAGCCTCTTCGAGTCGAAGAGCAATATCAACAAGTTGACCAAAAGAAACTTCTAGTTTCAGAAGTAATGGCTTTTTAAGGTTCTTGTTCAAGCCATAAACAAATCTGTGGTTTTTCTTTAATGGGGTATTAATTTATTCAACCCCATATTTAGACAAAGATTCGAAAGAAGCGACGTAGTCGGTCACGGAAGATTCACCTTGAACAAGGTCAATGAAGCGTCGGGCTAAAGATACTTTTTCGGCTTCCGGCACAAATTTTAATTCGAACCTTTCCCGTAATTGCTCCCAAGTAAGGTCCGCTTCAATAATTTCGGAGATAAGAAGCTCGTACCAGTCTAATGCTCTTTCTTGGAGCATACTATAAGCCACTTGGACTCGATGAAAATCAATAATATTCATGCGAGAAAAGATGTGGTCGCATGTTCGAAGCCAAGCCTGGACTTCTATAACACTCTCGGAAGCTTTGAATGGCTTTCCACCCAAATTAGTGTAGTCACTGCACAAGCGTGCAAACCCAGACTTAGGATGTGTGGGCTCAGGAATAGGTCCGACAGCTTGAGCATTTCTCACAAGGTCTAGAAGTTGCTGAGCAGACATAAATACTCCATTCTGGGGAGTAGCACTAGATTGACCGGCGCTGGGACGGCCAGGTCTAACCATTTCTTTTCTTTAAGAAAGAAAGAAAAGAGGAAAAAGGTTAATCTCAGAATGAATATCAAACAAACTTGATTGATAAAACAAGGCATCATAAAAAGAAATAGGATAGAACGGTACGAAGACCCGAATTAAATCCTATGGCACGATTCCTAAGATAGACTTAGGACAATGATCCTTGCTAGATTATTCTATATTGTTCTGAAGTTTGGCTCTGATACCAAGCTATGACGCCCCACCTCTATACCCACTCTAGCCAAGAACACTATGGAGTAATGCCGTCAACTAGCGTGGAGAATAAGGCTGTTGAGGAGCGACCATCCGTGTAATTGCCTTGTGCGAGTACCGATATGTCAGATGGTATAACATGCATTTCGTTTCAAGAGGAAATCCGACATACCGATACAAACTCAATGCTACCACATAGTGGCTATGAGGCCTTCGGAAACAAATATAGAAATAAACGTAGCACAAATCAGTCACAGACATCCATATCACAAAGGCGGAAACAGATATGAATATAACACATAAAAGTGTACATCAGAGTAGTGACCAAACAAGATCCACAATATCATAAAAGAATAGTTACAAGTGCTAGACAAAATAATAAGTATACATCATGGAGTCTATATCACGAATGTATAACAAGAAAAACTACAAATGTAATGTAGTTAGGCAAAAGTCAGAAGATGATCCCAGACAAGGAGTCAAGCAGATGCACCTGTAACATCTCGGTCTGACCCGAGTATTATTTAATAAGAAAATAATAAACGGATCAGTCTAGCTATAAATATCAGGTAAGGGAATGAGATATAAGCAGAGATATAATAAGAACGTATGATATCAATAATGTCATACCAGAACAAATATGATATAAAACATCAACATAATCATACAACATCTCATAAATCTCAAAGCATCAAAAAGAATATCATATTCTTTATCTTATTCACTAAGCTACAAATATTGACAAACATATTAATGCCAATCGAAAAAGTTGGTGAAACCCAAATTCTAGAAATCACAACAAGAAATCCAGAAATCACAAAAAGGGGGAGGCCTATCACAAACGGGAGCATGAAAACTCACCAACACGTGTGTCACAAACGGAACGCTATTCCATGGTCGCTAACCATAAATATTGAGCCGAAGCTCCACAAACGGTCCGAAGACCACGGGTCGCTACCCCGCTAAATTGAACCGAAGTTCCACAGAAACGGGGTTTAGTCTCCCTCGTAGACAAATAGACATCGCACATCGCTAGTCTAAACCACAAAATGATCATCATCGATCAATAAAAAGTGTCGATTACACTAAGCTAGTAAATATATGAGTTTAGCTTCATGTCCCATAACCACTAGCTTAACTTAAATATTTATGAACAAATTGTAGATTTCCACTCGAAAATTGTCACAAGAGTTTCAATCGAACAAGTCCAAAAATTAACCGACGAAGTAAACGCAAGAGTTTCATACCACTTGTTTTGCTAAGCCGTTTAATTATATTTTCTCATACGAATGAGGTAAAGGTTTGTATATACTAATAGATTAGGAAACGGTTTTGAAAACAAGCTTTATATTTAAAATAGAGTTGAAATCATCTTTGTAAAAGAGTTTGAATATTTACTACTAGTATAGAAAACCTTTATATTTTTAAAGTGACAAGTCGCAGAAATGATTGTAGAAACAATCAATCACCAAAATTCACATTCGAAGATGTGAATCAAATCTAATTAAACCGATAAAGAATCCATCAAAATGGATATTCAAAAATCATGAAAAAGTAGTCATCAAAGTCATAATAAATGATAACAACAAATAGGATCATCTCGAATCGATTCAAATTGGAAATTCGATCCCAAAAGGTAAAGTGGGCAGAATCAACAAATTCAGTTACCTGAACAGAGATTTTCAGTTGACTGAATTCTGCTTGGAAACTTTCTGTTTCCAGGTTCAGTCGACTGAACAGAGATTTTCAGTCGACTGAAGCATGCCTGGAAACTTTCTATTTCCAGGTTCAGTCGACTGAACAGAGATTTTCAGTCGACTGAAGCATGCTTGGAAACTTTCTGTTTCCAGGTTCAGTCGACTGAACAGAGATTTTCAGTCGACTGAAGCATGCCTGGAAACTTTCTGTTTCCAGGTTCAGTCGACTGAACAGAGATTTTCAGTCGACTAAAGCATGTCTGGAAACTTTCTGTTTCCAGGTTCAGTCGACTGAACAGAGATTTCAGTCGACTGAATCATGCCTGGGCTGTTTTTCATCCTATCCAAATGAATGGAAAACTCTTCCAAAATGCAACCGGACGAACATTGGCGCTAAGGATTTATGCCAAACGACAACCCAGCCCTATATGCTCCTCGATGCACCACCAAAAGCATGATCAAACATCCATAAAAGGGTTTTCACACAAATTTAACTTAAAAACCCAAAAATTGGAATATTCACAAAACCAATCCAAATCAAAAGTAAATGCACATGAAGAGGTGTTAGGAATTCATACTCAACAACCAAAGATAATTATAGTCATGGATGTGAGATAAAAACCTCACCTTTGAACCCAAAAACAATGAATGAGAAGCTTGAAGACAAGGGAAGATCAACCACACTTCAATCTCAACACAAGAAGCTTGAATCTAAGCTTAAAAGAGAAACACTTCCCAAATTAGGTTTAGGAATTTTCTGAAATCAAAGAGAGAATGAGTTGGAGAAGAAGGAGATGATGCTTACCAATGCTTCTCTTTGAATTTGGAGCTAGAACTTGATTTGCAAATGGAAACTAGGGCTTAGGATTTTTAATTCTCTTTCTCTTCCCCCATTATTCTCTTTAGAACTGAAAAGATAAGGAAGAGGAGATGAATGAAGAGAGGTGGTTCAGTTTTGGGTATTAAGTTGGCTAGTGGGCTGAACCAAAACCCAAAGTGAAAAAGGTCAAATTTTTAGCTAGCTCCAAACATATCAATGTTTATACTCAAAAAGGTTGCAAACGACATTTTGAACTCAATGGAAGGGGTCCCGAGTCCCAATTCGACTGTTTACAAAAAGTAACTTTTCGGACTAAAATCCGACTAACGATACTATATTTAAATGAAATATTTAAATAGATAATTGTAAAATATGCGGGTTGTTATAGAAAAATGAAAAAAATAAACCATGAAACCATGAAAAATGAAGACGAGACTCCACCCACACTTGATTTTGACTGTGTCCCCAAAGTTAATGCATGATATACTGAGTGTGACGGGGAAAATTATGTACGTATTTACAAAAGAGGGTTAATCTTACTAGATGTAGAACAGCTCATGAAGAATCATGAGCTCCTCCTCTTGATTACTTAGCAATTCCAAGTAGGTTTTCAAGCGATGACCATTGACTTTGAAAATTGTTCCATCCCTGGGGTTTTGTATTTCTATGGCATGTGGAAAAACAGTTGTACCATAAATGGTCCGGTCCATCTCAATTTTAGTTTCCTAGGGAATAAGTGAAGTCTAGAGTCATACAAAAGAACTTTTTGGTTTGGTGAAAACGTTTTTCTTAGAATTGACTTGTCATGAAAAAATTTGTTCTTTCTTTGTAAATTTTTTCGTTTTCATACGCGTCATTCCTAATTTCCTCTAACTCGTTGAGTTGCAATTTTCTATTTTTGCCAGCTTTTTCAAGATCAAAGTTTAAGTTCTTAATTGCCCACAATGCTTTATGTTCGAGTTCAACTGGTAAATGGCACTCTTTCCCATAAACTAAGCAAAATGAAGACATCCATGGTTAGTTTTAAAAATAGTACGGTAAGCCCAAAGTGCGTCAGTTAATTTCTGTGACCACTCTTTTCGATTTTTATTAACAGTTTTCTCTAAAGTTTGTTTGATTTGACAATTTGAAACTTCAACTTGGCCATAAGTTTGAGGATGATGCGGAGTGGATAACTTGTGGGTTATTGAGTATTTCTTCAATAAAGTTTCAAATGATCGGTTACAAAAATGGGTTCCATTATCGCTTATTATTGTGCGAGGTGTTCCAAATCTCCAAAAGATGTTTTCTTTAAGGAATGTCACAACAATTCTATAGTCGTTGGTTTTACATGGAACGGCTTCGACCCATTTGGAGACGTAATCAACAGCAAGCAGAATGTATAAATTTTCAAAAGAATTGGGAAACAATCCCATAAAATCAATGCCCCAAACATCAAAGATCTCGATCGTAAGGATGGGGTTCAAAGGCATTATATTTCGTGGAGAGATTCTTCCTACCATTTGGCAGTGATCGCAAGTTTTACAAAATTCGAATGAGTCTTTGAAAAGAGTGGGCTAGTAAAAGCCACATTAAAGCACCTTTTCCACAGTTTTCTTAGGATCAAAGTGACCGCCACAAGCTTGGTCATAACAAAACGAAAGAACACTTTTGATTTAACAATCCGGGATGCAACGTCGAATGATTTGGTCGGAACAGTATTTATACAAGTAGGGATCATCCCAATAGAAGTACTTGACTTGGGAAAGAAATTTATATTTATCTTATTTCGACCAAAATGAAGGAGTTTCCTTAATGACTAAATAGTTCACTATATCGGCATACCAGGGATCGACATAAACAGAAAGAAGTTGTTCATCGGGAAAGTTCTCGTTGATCGGTAAAGAAGATGGTGCGTTTGGAAGACGTGACAGATGATCGGCAATGACATTGTCAGATCATTTTTTATCTTTAATCGTAAGGTCAAATTCTTGGAGTAGAAGGATCCAACGGATCAAACGAGACTTGGCATCCTTTTTAGTGAAAAGGTACCTAAGAGCGGAATGGTCAGTGTAAACCGAATGTGTGAGCTAATTAAATAAGGTCGGAATTTTTCGAGCGCAAAGACTACTGCTAGAAGCTCTTTTTCAATGATCGTGTAATTGAGTCGAGCATCGTTTAGAGTCATACTAGCGTAGTATATTACAAGAAGGATTTTGTTGATGCGTTGTCCTAAGATAGCAGCAACTGCGAAGTTAGAAGCGTCACACATTATTTTGGAAGGAAGATCCTAATTGGGTGAGCAAATGATGGGAGCAGAAATGAGTTTGTTTTTGAGACGTTCGAAAGAAGAAAAATAGTCAGAATTAAAGTCAAATGGAACGTCTTTTCCAAGAAGAGTCGTAAGAGGTCGAGCAATTTTATTGAAATTCTTCACAAAGCATCGATAAAAACAAGCGTGTCCAAGAAACGATCGGATGTCCTTGACAGATTTGGGAATGGGTAGATTCGCAATTACATCAACTTTCTCTTTATCTACCTCAATGTCTTTGTTTGAAATGACATGCCCAAGGACAATGCCATGAGTAACCATGAAATGGCATTTTTCCCAATTTAACGTTAAATGTTTATCCTTGCATTGTTTAAGAACCAACTCAAGGTGCTGTAAGCATTCGGAAAAAGAGTTTCCAAAGATAGAAAATCGTCCATAAACACTTCAAGAAAGCGTTCGATCATATCGAAAAAAATGCTAACCATGCACCTATGAAACGTAGCAGGAGCGTTGTAAAGGCAAAATGGCATACGTCGATACACAAAAGTGCCAAAGGGACACGTGAAAGTTGTATTCTCTTGATCTTCGGGAGCGATTGGAATTTGGTTGTAGCCGGAATAACCGTAAAGAAAGCAATAGAATTCGTGACCAGCTAAACGTTCAAGCATTTGATAAATGAAAGAAAGAGGGAAATGATCCTTACGTGTTGCAGCATTTAATTTTCGATAATCAATGAAAACAAGCCACCCCGTTTGAGTACGAGTTGGAATGAGTTTGTTAGAGTCATTTTTGATAATGGTAAGTCCAGACTTTTTGGGCATGACATGAATTGGGCTAATCCACGAACTATTGGAGATTGGGTATACGATTCCGTTATCGAGGAGTTTAAGAATTTCGTCACGAACCGCATCCTTCATTTTTGGGTTAAGCCTTCGTTGCGCATAACGAACAGGCTTGGTGTCATCAATTAAATGGATGCGATGTTGAACAAGAGCATGGCTAATTCCCTTTATATCGGCGATCGACCATCCAATTGCTTCTTTTTTTCGATAGAATTGAAAGTAAGGAAATTTGTTGATCAAGAGAGAGAGTTGAAGAAATTATGACGGAAAACGTTTTGTTGTCACCTAAGTATGCATACTTAAGGTGATCGGGAAGGGGCTTAAGATCCAACCTCGGGGGTTGCTCAATCAAAGGGTTGGGTTGAAGATCTGACTCAACAATGAGAGGTCCAAATGGAAGCACAATTTCAATCTTGTTAGACTCATCTCGTTCGATTGATTTTCAAGATTTAAAATTTTAAGATCCAAAGTCATGTTTCCAAAAGAAAATTTCATTGATCCCTTTTGACAATTTATTAGACCATTCGAAGTAGCCAAGAAAGGTCGGCCTAAAATCAATGGAATTTGACTCATTGGATTATTCACGAGTTGAGTCCCCAAAACGATGAAATCGATCGGGAATACAAATTGACTGATTTTGATGAGTACGTCCTCGATTTCTCCTATGGGTTTCTTTATTGAACGATCGACAAATTGAAGAGTTACTTTTGTTGGTTTAAGTTCACCCAAGCCAAGTTGTTGGTAAACGGAATAAGGAATCAAATTAACACTCGCACCCAAATTGAGTAAGCATTTATTAATCGTTTTGTCTCCTATCGTGCATGAGATCGTCGGACATTCAGGGTCTTTGTATTTAACGGGAATTGATTGAGACAAGACTTCGCTAAGTCGGATGGCTAAGAAAACATTCTTGGGTACATGAGCGTGTCGTTTTTGGGTACATAGGTCCTTGAGAAACTTAGCATAAGTTGGGACTTGTTGAATGATATCAAGAAGTGGGTTCCAACATCTTTTCCATTTGGTCAAAATATTTCTTGGGTCGAAGACGATGTGGAAATGGAATACAATACTCAGTAGGTGGATCTACTTGAGTAGAAGAAGAACTTGGATTGGAGTTTGATTCAATGTCTGGCTCAATGTTTTGTTCAGATTTGTTTATTGTTTTGGAAGTGTCGAAAGGGATTTTCGGTAAATCGTTTGGATTAACGACTTGATTATCGATTTGTTTAATGGAATGCAAAGTCGTGATAGCATGGGCTTGATTCGAATTCGTGTTTTGATTTCTGGGATCCGGAACTGGTTGTCTTGGGAATGTGCCTCATTCTCAATCACTCACAGACGTGGCTAATTGACTCATTTGTATTTCAAGTTTAGCAATTGATTGACTCATATGTACGAGGTTAACAAATTTTGCAAGTTATTGTTTGATTGGAGATTTTGGGTGGTTGCTTTAGCCAACGTTATAAGATTTTTCTCAAGTGAACTTAATCGTTTATCATCTTGGGGAGTAAAAGATTGTTGAAGTTGATTTTGAGACGGACCCGCAAAATTTTGTTGAAAATAATTAGGTTGAAAAGGAGGATTCGAAGCATTGTTCGAAAATGCTTGAAAATTAGGACGAACCAAATTCTTGTTGGGATTATTTTGGTTCCAAACAAAGTTCGGATGATTTCTCCAACCACGATTGTACGTCGGAGAAAATGGGCCATTCTTAACTTTATTAAAAGCATTGAGTTGTTCTGTCGAGTTAGGGCACCGATCGACAATGTGATTTGGAGCGTTACATTTATAACAAATGGGTTGGGAAGATTGGTTCAGTTGGTTCGATGAGAGAACGTTGTCGAATTTATTAATCATTGCGTCGATTTAGCTTCCAAAGCCAAAGATGATCCTATCAAGTGTGCGCTCGATCGTGAATAAATGGATTTTTCGTTAGAACATTCCCATTGGGATGGTTTTTCGGCTAGGTTTTCAAGAAACTACTAAGCATCGTTGTGATGTTGGGCGAGAAAGTCGCCTTGGCACATTGATTCAGGCATGGTTCGTGACCTGTTTCCAAGTCCATCGTACGATTTGACAAAGAGTCCATTTTTTGAAATTATGGTGTGGACATTTTATCAAAAGCTCTTTAAATCTTTCAAAATATTTTACAAATGGTCCACTCCTGAATTGATGAAAATTTATGATTTCGTTTCGAATTTTAGTTGTTTTTTCCAAGGGGTAGAACTTTTTTAAGAAAACTTTAACGAATTTTCCCAAGTTTTAATCGAATTTGATGGTAAGCTGTACAACCATTTTTCAGTGTAATTAGTAAGAGCGGATGGAATTAATCTGAGTTTGATTTCGTCATCACTGAGTTGTTGGAGTTTAATGGTTGTGCAAACTTGTTCGAATTTCGTCAAGAAAATGTATGGGTCATCGTGTTCAAAATAGCCAAATTTTGGAAGGCAATATGATTAGAATTAATTTCAGAGTGATTACCCGTAGGGGCGGGTAATGTGATGCAAGAAGGGATAGAAACTCGATCGAGAAAGATTCTACCCATAAGAGTTTGAGGGGCGTTCTCGTTTGCCATTTCGGGAGGATCGTTTGTTCAAGTTAAACGATTAGTTGTTGTGTCACGAGTCCAACAATTTGTTATTGTGTCACGAGTCTAAGTACTCATGCACAATTAAAAGTCGAAAAGAGAAAGAAGCAGAATCGAGTTTAAGAGAAAGAAACAAGGTTTAGCAAATGAAGTGAGAAATTGTTTGTTTTTATATATATATTTTTAAAGGGAAAAATATTTACCAAAAAGAATTTATTTTTCAAAAGAGAGATTTGATTTTGGTTTTTTTTTTATTTTCAAAATTTTTTCTTTTTATATGTTTTTTTAAAAGATTACTTTTTTTGGATTTTTGTTTTTCTAAAGAAAACTAACTCAATTTTTTTTTTCAAAAGTAAAATGCTTGTTTTTTTTGGATTAAAAAGAAAGAACTACGTTAAGTAAAATTTACAAATTTTTTTTTAGTTTTGTATTTTGAAATATTTTTAAATATGCATGAACTAATGCAACTAAATGAATGCAAGGACTTAATTACAAATTTTCTGTCCTTAGTAGCTCTTAACCCAAAATTGTATAATCACACTTTGTCTTAATCCAACAAAATATTTCTTAGCCAGGTAACGGACATGAGTTATCGGTGAACCACGAATCAGCGTAGCAATGCAGCCGAAGGTTTAAGTACCTTTAGAGAAATAATCAGTACAATATTTATGAATCACCATAATATTTATAACTGATTATTGCTCTACCGTAGCCTAGAGACCAAGAAAATAAATTGTTCAAAGAAGACAACTTGTCAAGATACAATTAAGCCCTAGGTGAGCTCATGATACCCTTAAGTCAAATATCTAATCATTATTATTAGTCAAGTTCTAAACTGAAATGCAATTTATGGGCCAAGGAAGGGGTGATGAAATCCCTCACCTTATATGGATTTGGGTATTGCCCTTAGAGAAGAAAATAAAATAAGATGAATGAAAAACTAAAATTAAACGTGATTTAACGATGCAACTACGAATGAAATTTGATTTTGCTTTTGTTTTTCAAATTTTTTTTATATAATGCAAGCAACCAACAATGCAATGAAAAAAAAGCAATAGATAAGAGTACGATCCCAGAGCGTGCAGAATTATTAGCAATTTATTTAAAAGCGGCGATTTTTTTATAAGCGAGCAATTTATTTGGCAAGCAGAGCGAACTAGCAAGCATTCTTCCTTTTGAATTTCGGCTTTTGCAACCTGAAAGTAAAAACAAGATATATATATATATATAGCTTTTTATTTTTCTTTATTTTTATTTTTTTTCCTTTTTTATATAAGGATGGACTTAAACAAATTAAAACAAAACCAATTAAAACCAAAGATAGAAAATAAAAGAAAAATTATACTCAGGCCTACAAGACTTGATGCTAACCCACCTGCTAAAACACTTTTTAACTTTCACAAACTTCTAAAAATTCTCGATCAAACAAAATGAAATAAAACTATGCTGAGCGCCACAATTTCGCAAATTTCCAAAACCCCAATAAAGTTGAATTTCGCAAATCGAAATCTTTTCCTTTTTTTATTGGAATCGGTTCGCGGCTGTAAAAGGTAGTTCGGGTTGCGGTGAGGTAGAATCTGTTTGGCGCTTGAATTGATTTGAGGGTTCGTCGTGGATTGTTTGCAGGTTAAGTTCGGAGGTCGTGGTGGTTTTGCATGTTCGTGGATTACTGGCAATGATTGTGTTGGTGATTTCGAGTTGATTTGAGGTTGGTCGAGGAAGGTGGTTGGAGTTAGCAGAGGTCAGTGAGTATGTTCATTGTGATGAAGGGAAGTATGTCAGTAATGAAGTAAAGATGATGGAATAGTTGTTGTTGTATGACCGAGGAGTGTTGTAGGCAGTAAAGAGAGGATTGATGTTGTTATTAGGTTGAGGGGATAGCGATGAAGTGATTTGAATGGTTTGGCTCTATTAGATATGTGATGAAGTGTTGGCTGATGACAGTGGAGTTTTAGGCTTGATGATTGTGGGGAAGTGTAACAGTAGGCAGGGAAGTGATGTAGGTGTAGTTGTTATGGAGGAGGGAAGTATTTGCTGAGATGAATGTGGATAGTGATGCAGTAGATGGTCATGGGTGGGTTGATGGTAGGATGTTGAAGAAGTATTGGATGTGCATGATATATGCACAGAAGTTTGTGTTGTGGCTTGAATGGTGAATGAACCAGGCATTTTTGATGTGAAGGCAGGTGATTTGGCAAGATGGTGGTTTGTATGTGTTAGCAGTGGTGAGTTTTTGCTGGAATAGTGGTGGTTGGTGGAGATGTTGTGTATACAAGTGTCTGGGGCAACGAAGGTTGCGGTATTTGATGTTCGGGTATGTTTGATTGTTGTGACTGGTTGGTGTGTGGTGTGGTGTAGTTGTTGTTGCACAGAATTAGAAGTGCTTTGAAATGCAATGGTTGTTGTTGAAGGAAATTGAAGTGTGGAAGTTGAAGTATGATGATGGAAGGTAGTATGGATGTTATTGCAGGCGGAAGTAACAGATGACAGAGGAGACAGGTGAGTGGAAATTTGTGTGACTGGGTTGTGGAGGAGCAAGCAATTTGGTATGTGATGTTTTGGAAGGTGGTAGGGGACAGTGTTGCAATGAAGCAGTGGATATATTCAGGGGTGTTGATGGAGGATGGCAGAAGATGTTGAGGCAATGCAGTTATGCAAGTTGAAGTGTGGTGTTGTATGGTGGAATTTTCCGGCAAGTTGGCTTGGGGAATGAGCATAGCTTTAACACCCTATATTTTTAGTAACATTATTTAGGAAAATTAATTAGCTAAATTAAATTAAATAATGTAGGTTGATTAATGGATTGAGAATTGTGATTTAATTAAGGTGTAGCTGTGCCATGTTAATGAATAAACAAATGAACTAAAGAATGAAGTGTTAAGGCAAATAGAGGAGGGGTAAAATAGGAAAAAGAGCATTCTAACACCCTGAACCCTTAGTAATTTACTTCCATACGTCCATTCATACATTCATAAGCAAAAAATTATAAGTCTAACGCCGGCCACCATTAGCAAAGAGGAAGAAGATAAAGCTAGGATTCAAGAGAAAGAATCAAATCACTTAATCAAGATCAAATCTCACATCCTAAATACCAAAGCTAAGGTGAATAATGACTTCATCTCTTATTTCTTAAATATTTTCGGTTTTAAGGGAATTCGAATTTATCTTGCATTGTTTAGCCATGATTTTGAAGAACAAAATGTTTATATATGCTTGTTGATGATTTACGCTTATTCATATAGATTTTATGATATGTTTTGATGTGAAAACCTTAATGACATCCAAATACCTTACGATTTTAGATATATATCAGAAATGATATTTTAGAGATGGGTTTCAATTTTCATAATTTTCTAAATTAATGTGGATTTTATATTAATTTTCTAGTGAAAAAAATGATTTATTGGGTAATAAATAATTTACTATTAAATAATAAATAATTTGGCTTTGAAATTTATATATGTTAGAAAACATATTAAAAAGGATTATCTGGAATTTTTTGTAGAACTTTCCAAAGTGTTTTGATGAATATATAAAATTATTTAAGGTATGAGACTTAAATGTTTTATATATTTATAAAAGAAGAAGGGGTATTTTGTAAATGATTTAAATTAATTAATTCTGAAATTATGGCAGTGCTTTAGAAAAGAAAAATTAGCAACCAATAAGATTTTGACAAACTAGGCAGGTTAGTTAAAAAGATTACTTAAAAGGTTAAAACCAGTTTTTCATGCCATATGCATGTCTCGCCACTTTCGGCACCCTGCTTCCGATTGGGTAGCTTTTGATTTAGTAGTTCCGCCTCTATGCCATCGAAACCAATGCAAATAGTATCATTAACCCAGTACATAGTGAATTGGACAAAAAGCGGAAGGAATTGGGTCGAAACTAGGGGTTCCGAAGGAGGTCGAAGCGTTACATTGTTTTAAATTGAAAATGTGCCTGCTTTTGTTTGACTATATTGCTTTTGAATTGGTTGGCTTCCGACTGGGTCAAATGGTTTAAAGAAATGGTTTTAGGAGGTTGGACCTGTGAAGACCCAAATTTTTGAGATAAAAATAATTTTAAAAGAAAATTGGAAATCAGTTAACAGAGAATATTTAAGGAATAGAATAATTTGAAAATAAATATTAAGAGTAAGTGAAATAATTAAATATGAGTAGCCAGAGAAACATAGAGTGATAAAATAAATTCTTCTAATAATTAAAGTGCATAAAACCAATTTAGTATTATTTATGCATAAATACATTTTTAAAATAAATCAAGAGAAAATAAATGGTCTGAAATAATAGCTAGGAATAATAATAAAAAGAAGTATAAGTGAACTATTCAGGTCTAACAAAATATACAATGAATCTAAGTCACACAAAAATAATGTATAGGTGAATCATGCAAATAGCATGTACACAGAAAAGAAGAGAAGCAACTGCTTTTACCTGAAATGGAAATAAAAAAGAAAATGGCATAATTAGCCATAAACATGCATACAAACTTCTCTTATTTCTGTGAGGACAAAATGAGTTTTTCCTCCATTAAAAACCCTAGTTAAATGATTTAAATCAAGGGGGAAGCAGTAGTTTTCTCTGAGGGGAAAAACAGAAACATATTTTCAAAAAAAAATAGAAGGGAAGAACTCACACTGTCTTCAAGCTTAACCATTCTCGGGGAAGAGAAGAGGAAGGTGGGTGATTAATCACTTATGAGATTTGAGGCATTAAGACCCAAGTTAAGGGCAGCCAAGTTATTTTATATAAAAATTACATTATGTTTTTCTGTTTTATTTTATTCTCTAAATGAAAATATGTTGATCATGGATGGTATTCTGGTTGAATTTTTGGATGAGATTTTAATCTGTTTTGATCTGTTGTGATGGTTTCGATTTTTGTTATGAAATATAAATAATCAAACAAATACTCTAATCACAAAAATAGATTTTATATTCTAGTTTTTATATGAAAATGAACTAAATGTTTTACTGAGAAATAGGGTATCAATGAAAGAAAAGAAGTAGGCAGTGTGAAATGAAATTCATGCTTATGCCTAGTTTATATTAAAAATGATATGAACAATGCAATATTATAAATATGTGCTGATTTGTTCAGATCACAAGCCAATATGTTTTTATGGATTTTTCTCAAAAACCATATCCTATGTTCACAGTAAAATAAATATAGTATTTCATATGATTTCACCATATTTATGCAAGCAATGGAAAAATTTCTAGATATATATATATAAGCAGGTTTTAGAGAATATGATTAAGCAAAAATGACTTTGAAATAAGATATGGAATTTTGTATGAATGCTGGAGTGTTTGGATGTACTCTTTGAGTGAGATCCATAATTTTTTATTTATGTAATGAAGGAAAGAACATAAGCATTTCTAGAAATTAAATAGAAAAATTCCTCAGAAAATAAATAAGCATGGTCTCTAAATTATAAAATAATTTAGGAGTAGTGCCTTGATCTATTCATCATCAGGTGGATGATGGGTATGTGCATGACTTGCTTAAGTCCTGTAGGCCTCTGTGTAAAGGGTTAACAGAACTGAGCCCCTTTGCAATGCACACATGGTGTTCAATGGCAAGAGTTCAGACCAAATAAAATATAAATGAGATTGAGAAATTGAGCTATGGAACTAGGGAGTTAATCCATAGGAGCATGTGCATGTATGACTGAATGAAGTGAATGGATGAATGCTTGGATGTATGATTGTTAGATAAGTTTAAAGATACACATACACAGGTTTTAATATGAAAATGAATAGCATCAAATATATGAGCTCTCTACCTAGTCATAGTAATTTGTAAGTTATTTTTAATCCTTGATTTCACTCACACCAGAATTTATTTCTGACCCTATTTGTTGCCTCTGCAATTTGGGTTGTCTCATTTTATTGAGGCAGTTCAAAGTATTGCTGCAGGGAAAGATGCATGAGTAGCTTGCTTGCATGGATATTGGAAGATCTTGAAGAATTTAAAGTGTTAAAGAAAAATAGCAGTATTATTGTAATGAATAAGTTAGGCAAAACTTTATTATGTTTTAAGTATTTCCAGAATTGAAATTTGCTTATTTCTTGCAAAGGACATGTAAAAACTTAAGTATTATATGTGTGTTTATGAGTTACTGATTTAAGCAACTAATCTTGATGTTCTCTGGTGAATTATGATGAAGGAAATTATGCCATGTAATCTGATATGTGGACATACTTTCTTTGGCAATATTTGATAAGTTTTTAATTATAAGGTTGAAGCAGTCTTTGAAAAAGCATGTAATAAAATTGTTAAGTGATAAGTTGAACCTGGTCTTAGCTAACCAGTAAAGCTTGACCATGCCTTATAATTGATATAAGACCATGGAAAAAGCTTGAAGCCTTAGCCTGCAAATCCTACTTGAATATCTGATTTCGAGTGGAAATTTGTATTGCATTGTATAGTAAGATGAGGTGCATACTATATACTTATAATCTTCACTGCAACCACATTGAACTGCACCTTGTTGTCTACTTATTTGATTTAAGTCTGGTTGCATTTTGGTCTTAGACAAATCACTTGTAGTATGCATTGTCATGTAGTCTTATTTAGGTATTTAGCATGTCAATTATTCCACTGTTTATTGATCACAATCTTTTGTTCCACTATTTGGGAATTCATCAGTAGTCTTCATTATAGGTGCAACTGAAAGTTTTGCATTAGTCTGATTGTTGACATTGCCTTAATCATATTGTCTTCATGCATATGCTAAGTCTCCATTTGGCATGTTAGTTTGAGTTAGCATTCTGGTTTGATTGTATTGCTTTTCCTCTGCTTGGCTTTAAACTAGTTTACTACCTTATTATTCATATGATCATTGCATACTTTATAAACTAGAATATGAGTATTTTACCTGACACAAAATGTTGTGTTTGAAATAAGAATCCCGGGCTAAACTAATATGCATGAGTTGTTTTAACACCCTGTATCAATCAAAAATCAAGTATCAAATGCCTAAATCCCAAAGGTTAAATACAGGGGTTGTAAATCCAGAAATAAATTAATCTGGGCTATAGAACAAGTTGGGAAACAAAACTAGAAAATAATAAGTGGTAGTATTTGAATTAAATATTAATCAAGCTTGAATTAAAAAAAAAAGATTAGAAAAAAAAGTAGAAATGGCTATGAGACACAAAATCTATCAAATATGAGAAATACTGTGTGATTGAATTTCTTTGCCATTTTAGTTGCTCTGATAGGCAAAGAAACATTTATATATCTTCATATATATAAATGACATGATTTGATTTATATACTAATATTTTTATATTGGTAAAATTCTGGATCTTGGGGAATTAATTAAGAGAAGTGATCCATTGTTTTATATAAAGAAAAAAAAACTCAACTGAAAATCACTAAAATAGATATAGAGAAAAGTGGGTCATTTCAGGGCCTTTGTTTTAAATAACCGCTTTCGACTAGGTCGAAGCCTTAGCTGCCGCTTTCTATCTTTCGAAGCAATACCTTCGAAAGGGTTGATTTTGTTTTATAAAAACCCTACCGCTTCTCCAATGCTTTCGGAAGGATGGTTTCGACACCATCACTTCTTTACTTTGGTTTTGGCTTTCGAAAGAGTTTCTTTCGATCCTGTTATTTGTGACCCTTAGAGATTTTTAAAGATTAACCCAAAGGTTTCGAAAGAGATGGTTTTAGATGGTTTCGAAAGGTGTTTCCACATGTTTTAAAATTGAACCCAAATGCTTTCGAAAGGTTTTTAAGGAAGGTTTTTAAGGGGTGGTTCCCCAATGGTTTTGAAAGGTTTAAAGGAAAGGTTTTTCCAATGGTTTCGAAAGGCTATGTTTAAAGGTTTTAAAGATAGGATGTCTAAGGTTTTTAGCTTTCGAAGGAAAAGGTATTTCAATGGTTTTGAAAGGTTTATGTAAATGGTTTCGAAAGGAAGGTTTGGCCTTTCAGCCTAGATGAAAGAAAGGATTTATTTGGTTATGAAAGGGATATTTCAATGGGATCGAAAGGGGAACATTCAAAGGTTTAAATGTTTTCATCAACAAAGATTTGGGTAAAGTATATATAGCATGGCAAGGTGACTTTGAGTAAAGCATAGAGTATATATTTTCCTTGTTTAAGTTTGATTTAAAGGTTTTAAATCAATTTGAGAAGAAAAGGATTTCGGTGAAAATTTAAGTAAAATGACTCAGATATTAGAATGCCAAATGAGACTGGTATAGGGTCGCGCCCTATACATTAGTTATTAGCCTCTAGCTAATTTAGTCCAAAATCCAGTGTGTAGGGCTTTGTCACAGGTAAGACTACAATTACGGTACACACAGAAAGGAATATATTTGCGCAAGTGTAGGTTATTGGTGAGCCCGCAAAACCATCAGGATCAGTGGACCTTGGGAGAGAGTAAGTTAAGGACAGACCATCCAGAAGACTTGTCGAACAGATGTTAGGCCATTTTTATTGTATCTGTCTGCTAGGTCCGAGTCAGCCAATGTTTAGTAGTAAGCCAAACAAAACTATAGTGTTCGGATAGATAATCCAATTTTTACCTGATAGGTATGTTTAAATAAAATGCTTTACAGTTTTTTAACCAGTTTTGGTTATAGGATTTTGATTTGCAAAAGATGTGTTTTAAGAGGATATTAGTGAGGGGAAACCCGTTCCGCAAAGCGGCATGGTCTCACTTAATATCGTATATCTAAGATGTATAGTATTATTCATACTAGGCTTTACGTATGACTCGAAGTTTATGTTTTTCCCCTTAAACTCTCGGGTGCTCAAAATTGATTTGAGTAGGCCGAGGGTTGAGGATTTAATGATTTTAGTAGGTTGGCGAATAAAGCTTCCAAAGACGAGCAGGTGACTAACGGATAGCTATTTAGGAGTTGCAGTTTGTTTCATTTTGATGTATTTCCGCTGTATTTGTAATAGGCCAGTTATGACTATTTAGTACTTTGGTCAACTAAGGGGCATCATCATATGTCGCTCTTGGCATATTTATGTAATAATTATATTTTATCCGAACTTGGGAAAGCGATGGGATTATGTAATTTGAATATGAAACATGTTTTGAAAATGTAATGTGAAAGATGTTTTTTTTGAAATCTGTGATTTTGTTTCATATTCATGTGATGTCGATATTATGAATACCATTAACATTACCGTATTTGGTCATCGGAAGTTAATACTATGGATGAATGCAGCATCTGTAGCGCTTAGCTTTGGGCCTCTAGATAGGGGATGTTACAACTTGGTATCAAAGCACGGTTTATGAAAAACTTTAACTAAAAATGGTTTTTGAAAAAACATAATCCTTAGGAATTAGAGAAAAGATGGAGTATGGGATAACGCTATAGTAACGTACTTGTATTTGCTATATATAAGTATACGCTATATCTCTAGTCTTCTATCTTTACTAGGCTATTCTTCTGTATCTCACGAGGTTTGAATATAGATATGGATTCGAGAAGAGTAAATCTTGAGGGGAGCACCAAAACAAATGGTAATGCCATACCGAATACGAGAAGGAACCAAGTTCAAGCACAAGCTGGTAGTATGGGTGCTAGAGTCCCGCGGTTTGGAATGGAAGCTATGTATCAGTTTTTCATGAATATGATGCAAGCGGGTGTTGCTGCTAGAGTAATGGGAGGAGGAGTTCAGGAAGTTCCGGTAGTCAACAATTATGTTGTTCTGAGTAGAGACTATGTCAGGCTTGGAGGGAAGCCATATAATGGAACTAAAGATGCTATTGAGGTGGTGAACTGGTTGCTGCATTGTAAGAGAATATTTGCAGACTTGGGGCTCATGTTGAGCAGAAGAGGAGGTTGGCATCAAGATAGCTTCAGGGAGCAGCTTTATTTTGGTGGAATAGTGTGATTGTGGCAGTGAATGAAGAGACGATGACACAGGCTGAGTTTAGGAGGAGGTTTGAAGAGAGATTCATGTCATTTATGAAGAAGTCCACCCTATTAGAACGTTTGCTGAGCTAGAACAAGGAGATATGACTATGTTGGAGTATGCTAGGTGATTCGAGGAGTTGGCTAGATATGGATATGCCACTGTTAATGCTGTGCTGAAGAGAAATGAGAAGTTCATTAGGGGGTTAAAGCCTAAGTTGGCAAGGTCTATGTTACCTCATATTAGGGACCCTTGTGATGTTGTAGTGGAGATGGCTTTGAGGAACGAAGAAATGCTTGATTTGTTGAAGAAGAGTAAGGAAAAGGAAGTCCAGGTAGGGCAGAGTCAAAAGAGAAAATTATTTCATAAGGGTGCTCAGAAAGGTGGAGCTACGAAGAAAGGAAAGTCTGAACTGGTTTGTTATAAGTGCGACAAGAAGGGGCACTTTGCTAATGATGCCACACAGGAAAGGCAAAAGAAGTGATCGGGAAGAAGAACATCAAGTGCTTCAATTGCGATCAGATTGGCCATTATAAGAACCAAGGAACCAGCAAAGGAAGGGAAAGGAAAAGTATTTGCATTGGAACCAACTACCTCGAGGCCAAAGACACATGAGAAAGGGAAATCGGTATTAGGAGGTATGGTTCAGATCCATGGTATGTCTGTTAGCATTTTTTTGATACAGGTGCATCGCATTCTTTCATATCTCAATGTTTGGTAGATATGCTTAACCTAGAACCCACATATTTAGTTACTTCCTTAAGAGTTGCAAATTTGATAGGAGGGCATGCGACACTTGGGATGAAGTGTGACCACTTAGAGTTTGACTTGCTAGGTTAAAACTTTTCTTGCAATTTGCATATATTTGACTTTGTAGGGTTTGGCATAATATTGGGCATGGATTGGTTAAGTAAGTACGATGCTAGGATATTTTTCCACGATAGGAAACTATCACTTAGACACCCGGATTGTAGTGATCGGATTGTATATACCGTAGTAAGCCCTAGCTGTGAGGTGAATAGTTTGTTGGGTGTTTTGGAGTTAGAAGACGAGTTGAATCGAGTTTTCGTGGTTAGAGAATTCACGGATGTCTTCGAGCCGGTAGTAGGGTTGCCACCGAAACGAGCCATTGAGTTTCAAATAGATTCAGTGCCTGGAACAGAACCAGTTAGTAGGTCGCCAAGTAGGATGACACCTACAGAGATGAGAGAGCGGAAGGTGCAGTTGGTGGATTTAGAAGGGAAGAATTTTATCAGATCTAGTAGTTCACCTTGGGGAGTAGCCATAGTGTTTACTAAGAAGTCGGACGGATCATTAAGGTTATGTATTGATTATCGTAAGCTAAATGAAAAGACGTTAAAGAATCGATATCCATTGCCTAGAATTGACGATTTGTTCGATCAGTTGAGTGGAGCCAAGATATTTTCTCAGTTGGATTTGGCTACAAGTTTCCATCAGCTTAGAGTAGCAAAAGATAGTATACCTTTGACGGTGTTAAGGACTAGATATGGATCGTACGAATGGTTAGTTATGCCGTTCGGACTAACTAATGTGCCGACATTCTTTATAGACTTGATGAAACGAATTTTCAAAGAGCACTTGGATAGATTTGTGTTGGTGTTCATAGATGATATTTTGATATACTCTAAGGATGAGAAAGAGCATGAAGTTCATCTTAGAGGTGTTTTTGAGACTTTGAGAGAACATCAGCTGAAGGCGAAGTTTTCAAAGTGTTATTTCTGGAAGAAGGAGGTAAAGTTTCTTAATCATGTAGTTTCAGAAAGAGGATTGGCAGTAGATCCAACTAAGATCGAAGCGGTGAATAGATGGAAGAGACCAGAAACAGTGACTGAGATAAGAAGTTTTGAAACACTTATTGACCCATGCACCTGTATTAGTTGTTCCTGTAACGACCCCGGATTTTAATTTAATTTAAATTAATAATTTGTTGAATTTTGAATAAAAATAGTAAATTAATTGATAAAGTAAGCGAGTTTCCCCGGATCGTAATTAAAATTTGTTAAATCATTTAAATTTATATATTGTATATATATATATATATTTATGTATATGTATATGTGATTTAAGAGTAAAATTAATAATAATAATTGAATTTATAAATTAAACATATGACAATAAAAATTTAAGTAAAATAAATAATTGAGTTATAAATAGAAATAAATTAGAAGAAATTTAACAACATATTAAAATATAGAATTTCATTTATATTCCTAAGTAATAAGGCTAAAACAAAACTTAATCTTCATGTAACAAAAATAAACATAAGTCAAGGCAAAAGAAATATATACATAACATAACTAAGCAAGCAAAAGGAAAGACAACAAATTATATAAGTATAGGTAGGCTGAGAAAACAAGTACGAGTTGATAAAGAAATTTTTTTACAAACAAACCAGTACATACAAATAGGATAGGCTGTAACTAGGAAAGGGAACACATGCATTTAATAGCACCTCCTTAGCACACAAGTATTATCACTTCAGCCTCCATATAGAAATGTATCTTTGTCCTATGTTGTACAAAATAATATATCCCCTGTACAAAATGAAGTATCAACCAGTGAGCCTTCTTTTCTATATCCATCATCCTCACTCAGTTTCGTCCACTCCAAACTAAATTAAACTGAAGCAAGTATTTTCTTCAAAACTAAAAAAAACAACAATACAAAAATCAAAGCCAGAGGATTTAAAGAAGAAGTTTTCAACTTGCATTTCTCCAGCTTGTTCATTCTTTCTTCTGGAAAAAAAAACAAGGTGAGCAAACCTTTCAACCCTTACATATATATGATCTGGTTTGCATATGATCTATATTGGATATATGTTATGGAATAATTTTGTATAGAATAAAATTATATTGGTATG
Source organism: Allium fistulosum (assembly GCA_030737815.1). Classification (NCBI taxonomy): domain Eukaryota; kingdom Viridiplantae; phylum Streptophyta; class Magnoliopsida; order Asparagales; family Amaryllidaceae; genus Allium; species Allium fistulosum. The sequence continues at coordinate 1,532,802,064 of CM060903.1, read as the reverse complement.
TCCATATATATATATGTATATCTGTAACTAAAATATATATACAGGTATATGTACCTGTTTCTTTGTTACAGGCTAAACAGATTCAAACAAAAAAAATTCATATCTCCTAATTCAATAAAATTTAAGCTTAGATCTGTGGATGAAAAATGATTATAGTAGTGTAATGTTAATTATAAAATTAGTTCCAGAAATTTATATTAGAAAGTTGTCTCAAAAATTTATAAAAGACAATGAAAATCAACTGTGGGTTATAAATCGATCACGTTAATTTCAAGTTTTGAATATATATCCAGATTAGTATTGTAAAATGATGAATTTAGATGAAGATATCATGATTTTTAGTTGAGAGACTGTCGAGATAATCAGTGTTGAATAAAATTGACATTTTTGTCGACTGCCGGTGATCGGCGTTGAGGTGAGGGTCGAGATTTGATCTGGAGGTGGCCGGGGCGTAGTCGATCTCAGGAAAAATGGTAGTGGAATTTTCTGGTGATTGTGGCGTCGGGGCGAATCGATTGTAGGGTTTGGGTCAGTGTTTTAGATAGGGTTGGTATTCGATGAAGTTCGTCATCCTCAGGATGATTCAGCCGATCGCACCAGGAGGAGTAGTTGCGTGGGTCATCGGGGAAGCTTTGGACGTGGTGGCGCGAATTCAGGTGGCCGTTGGTGGCGATGCTTGGTGATTTTGATGAGCAGTTGGGTTCTAGAGTGTAATCGAACTTGCTCGATTTTGATTCTTTGATGATTTCGCAACCTGGATAGCTCGAATCGCTTAGGGTGGTCGCCGATGACCTGAGAGTAGCCGCAGCGTTGATCGGAGATGGCCAATTTGCCTGTGCACGGATACGCGTGTCGTTTGTGCCTGTTGGTTACAGGAATTGGGGAAGGAAGAAGAAGAACGAACGCACAGTGTAACGACCCGTAAATTTCGACGTTTAATATTAATTAATTAATGGGATTTTTAATTTAAATTTAGAAAAAAAAATCTTATTTATTTATATGAAAGCAACTATTGAAATTTGATGTATCAAGGGTAACTAAAGCTTTACAAATTGAATTACATATTGCAATTAATTGGAAAGAGTATTTATGAAATAATAACAAAAATGAATTGCAACTATATGAATGGAAGAAATTGTAAGTAAGTGGATGTAAATATTGAATTAATTAATAGAAATAAATTGCCCACATTTGATTGTAATAAATTTAATTAAATGTACATTTACGTGAAATGTAATACCATGTTTAAGAGATTGCTAAATTGTATATATTAAAAAGAATTTTATAAATTGTTTTAAAACCTTAATTAATATGGTGATAAATTTAATATAAGGAAAATCAATGAAAATTTTGATTTAATAAGTGAAGCAATAATGATAAATAGTAATTAATTCAAAATTTGTAACTTGGGAATAAGGTTAATTGAAAATCGAATGGGTTAACTTGGGAATTAAGCTTTATTTATTTTATTGGATCTAAGATTTGATAATTTGGATTTATTACAATTAAATAAAAGTAAATGTAAATTTTTCGTTAAATTTAAATTGAGTTGAAACGGAAAATATTTATACAATAATTTTAAATCCAATGATAACCGTTTATATTGGAAATTTATAAAGGGGATAAATATAGGTTAATTAAATAAAAAGGGAATTTTGGAAATTTATCTATAATTTGAATTTTATGAAATATAATATTTATATTGATTTAATCCTTAATGAAATAGACAATAAGGATTGTTAGATCATTTTAAATGTTTGTGAAATTGTAAGTAATAAAAATTGTCAATTCTCTAATTGAAATATAAAATTCGATTTAATTAATTTATTTTAAAATTTATTTAATTAATATAAAAATAGCCATTTTGGCCACTGACTCGGATTTTGACGAAACCAATTTCATCAGATCCGTAACGGTGAATTATAATAATGTTTCAAGTTTCGTAGCGATCGGACTTGTCGTTTGATCGTACGGACTCGAAACGCCTTGAAATTTATGCAATTGAAATCAGTTAAAATCAATTTGAAAATATTAATTTTAGCATAACTTCTTCATACGACACAATTTGAACCTGTAACCTTTTCTATTGCATTCAGAATATTTTAAATTACCTGTTTTGATATATGGGTTGACCCAATTTCGTTTCGGGGTCAGAACGGGCTTTTTGGGCCATAGTTTGTTCCGCACGTTCATTTATCCGATCTGTCTACTCTACCACTATATAAGCATGGTTTTAAACCCTAGCCTCCATCTTCTATCAATTGTCTGTATGTTCATTTTTCTTCAATCCTTTCTCTACCTCAATGGATGCTTTCAGATCCAAATAACAGTTCAAAAATCAAATAAAAATTTAAGTCCTCAGAAAAATCCCAAAAAAATATATGTGATAGTTTTCATTGATACGAATCTACGGGTGATCTCAGTTTTTGCAAATGATGCTCAGATCAACTGGAAATCGCGGTCAAAGTTATGAATTTCGAAACCCTAAGCATGAAATTGGGGCTTTTCGATTTAAGCCGTAATCGGGAAAATTAGAATCTGGGTATTGGAGAGTTTGTCGAGGGCAGTTCAACGCCGGTGGTCTCGCGGTGTATAAGGGCCGGTAGGGGATGAAATCAAGGAAATAGGGTTCGAAACCCTAGTGGCGGCGGCGAAGCCAGAGGCGGCCGGTCAGTGGGTGGAGGTGCGGCTCGGCTAGAGCTTCGAGGTGGTGGTGGTTAGAGGCGGTCAGATGGTCGGAGGCGCTCGCGATAGGTGGTCAAAGCGCCGGTCAAAGGCACGATCTAGGCCGTGCGTGCGTTCGTTCCAGTGGAAGAAGAGATGCGCATATCTGGGGAGAATGTGTCTTGCTGACGTGGCAGGTGGGAGAAGTAAATTGTGGACCATTTTTCTTTTATTTTAAATTTTGTTTCAATCGAATTTTTTCAACATAACTTTTTCATACGACCTCCGATTGTCGCGAAACTTTTTTTGTTAGGATCGTAATTTAATTTCGGATCTGATGACGCTGGTTTGGACGGATTCTGAGACCGTCAAATTTTGGGGTTTAAATTGAATTTTAAATTCGATTTAAATCCAAAAGGTGAGTGTTTTAACCCACTCACAACTTCTAAGATTTCCTATGTTTGTTAAATTCATGTATGATGTGGTTAGAAATTTATTTATAGCTGTTTGACATATATTTCATCATTATCTCAGTTAATTGCATTCATCGTAATCAATTGTTAATTTATTTATTTATTGCATTTAAATTTCTAGTTAATTGTTAATTAATTTATCCATTGCATTTAAACTGCCAATTAATTGTTAATCAATTTATTTGTTACATATAAACTGCCAGTTGAAAGTTATTAATTTTTATTGAATATAAACTATTTGGTGATGCCTGTTATTTTATATGCTTTATATTGATGTTTTTGTTTAAATTGGATGACGATTGTAATGAATGGTTGATTATTGATATTTGGATGAATCGATGCTATATTTTATATAGTATAAACTGCAAGTTATTATGCATTTTATTTTATTCGGGATTGCGGTTTGAAATGATATATAACCGTAAACTTTTATTTTTAAAATTACGGATTGAAATGATAAATATCCGTATCACTTGACCTTAGGATAGAAAATTATATACAGGCACCGTGGTCTATATATAAAATATTTTAAAGTGATTTTTCTATGGTTTGGAAAAGAAATATATGGTTTAATAAACATTAAATTTTTATATTTTATAAATATTATTTTATATATAGTTAAATTCTAAAATTTAAGCTATGTGTAACTTAATGAGGTTTTAAGTTGATTTACGAATATTTCAAGTTGAGTTTTATTTAAGTGATATTGAACTTATTAAATAAATATTTCTAAACTAAATAATAGTACAATTGAATTAAGGTATATATAAGATTTTCAGATTTGGTTGAGAATTTTAGAATATTTTAAGACTTGAAATATATCAAAAATTGAAATGTTTTATTTAAATTAAGGTATTATTGTTTTCAAAGTATTGGTTTTCGAAATTCTTATAACTTTGAAAGTAATATGGTTTGAAAATGAATTCATTTGAAATAGAAATTATTTAAGAATTATCTTTGAATATATTGATTTGAAACCGATTGAAATTTTTAGATTTAGGATATGTCTGCCTTATGTGATTTGGGTTTAATATGGTTTTAAAGAATATTTCGAGTTTTATAAATAAAAGTAAGACTAGCGATTGGAAATTTGGTTTTATTTAAATGAGATAATTGAATTGTTTTGGAAATGGAAATGATATATTATTGAATTGGGTTTTGAAATGGAAATAATACATTGATAATTTGGGGTTTTAAATGACAAAAATATTTTGGTTTAAAGTATATACTATTTTGAAGTAAAGGATATGTTTTGAAAGGGCAATGATTGTGTTTTAAAGTATATATATTTTAAAATGACCACGGTGTTATAATAACGATTGGTTGTTAAAGAGACCGGGATCGGATATGGACATACTCTCTGTCGATACCGAAAACCACTTTGACAACCGTGTACGCGGTGGAGATTCCAGAATGAAGTAGGATGGTGGCGACGTTCTTAAGGTATGTTACGTGGACCCAACTCCCGTGAGTTGGCATAAGGTGGCTAAAACAGGAGCGATCTCGGACTAGTGAGGTAGCACCTCTTCTCGGACACATTTCTTCGATATTATACTCTTACTTGTGATTTGACTAGATGGCCATCCTCCGATTTGGGAATGTTGTTCGAGGTGGAACGGTAGTGGCTGCTATGCGTATCCATCAGTCCGTGTGCGTAATTGGTATATCTACCCTGGCATTGCCTAGTTGTGCCGTGTCACCTACCATATCGAGCTTTACTACGATTATGATTTTAAGATCCGACCGCGTTAAGGTTCTCCATCCCCTTAACGCTATTTTCTATATGATTATACTTTACTGATTAGACACTACTGTATATAGCGAATATTACTACATAGTAGATAGTTTAACGGATCCTTAAGAGATGTGAATCCCGAACATTTCTTAAGTTACTGCACTCACGTTAGACACTGGATAGGAGATGTCAAACCCCGTAAACATCTCTGACGCCGTTTACACTCATATTTATTTCATTGATTTAACTTACATAAGATCTTTTAGTTCTGACTCGAGTGTTTTGTCTTTTCAATTCGCTCGGGTCAGCCTGAGCATTTCAGGATTTGAAGGCCTATTTCTGAAGGATGAAGACGAAGATTTTATTACTACTATTTGTTATATATTCTACTACACCATTGTATTCCGCTGCATAATTATCATTCTCTGGTATGTGTAACTCTGATATGTATTGTATAAGTATAATCAAATGTTTTGTAAAACAGCTTCATGAACTGTTATTTGATTATTATATTTTATCGTTCCGCTGCAAGATTCTATTTTGTTTTATTTCTTTCTTGTCTTTTCTTATTTACCCCATAACAATCCATCCTTTCGTATGGTTTGAATCGGCATGTGTGTCGGTCTAAAGCGTGCGAAAAAGCGGGACGTTACACACAGGGGTTTCGTTCGAGAGTGTTCTCGGGGAAAATTGTGTTTGGCTCGAGTAGTTTTAAGTTGTATCGGGTATAAACATAACTTAAACAAATTTTAAATAAAATTGAAAGTGCCTCGGGTTGATTTGGGGAAAGCTCGAGGTTAGGAGGCAGTTGGCTCGAAGCAGAGGCTGATATAGCCCGGGTAGATGTTGATTACAGGTTTACAAACCTGTTTTGTTCTGGAATTTAAACTGGGATTTAAATTTTTAAATAAGTGACTAGAGATTAGCCGATTTGAAATTAAAGATTTGGTTAATTAACGATTAAAGTGTTTAATTTATTTGTAATTATTAATTGTTGATGATAATTAATTTCAAGATGGTTAATTAAAGATTTTTAATGATAAGTTAGTGATTAATTAAAGGATAATTGAAAAAAAATTAAAGGTTAATTATTTAAATAATTTAAAGTTGATTTGATTTGATTAATAAACGATTAAAGGACCTTTAATCAAATGATTTGAAATCAATTAGTGTTAATTAACTATGATTGGTGACCCATCTGATTTAAATAAATCAGATAATTAATTGATCATATTTATGGATGACTATATTCTATTGAATGCTGTGTATTGGATTGATAACTCTGTTATCTGATTGTGATGCTTTGTGATATGAATTACTTTGTGCTAAGCTGTGATTTCTATTTCTGTGATATATTACTATATGAATATGAAACCCTTGACCCATAAACGATGCTTGAATTTCGATGCGACAGGGAGTCGGATTCCAGTTGGTTATCCGAAACCCACATCGAATTGTAATAGTGAATCTTTGTGACTGATAAATTTATTTTATCTATGAATCTGTGAATGAAGATAAGCGTTATCGATTATACCGCTTATCGATATATCTGTGATGATTGATGTTGTGCACTATTGTGTGAAACCCCTGGACCACACTCTTACACACACAAATATGGATTTCACGTGGAAATCGGTTAAATCAGAGATGATTCTTTAATTTTAATTTCAATTGATTTTGAAATTGGAAATTTGGGTTAAAGTGAAAAGCTTTTGAAATGGAATTTCAAAGATAAAAGTTATTTTGAATAACTTAATCGAGTTTTGAAATTTAAATAATTTGATTTAGATTTGAATTCAAGTTTGAAATTGAATTCTATGATTTGAAACTAGGGATTAAAGATGTTGTATAAGTTATATATGGGTTAAACCATTTTAAAGGTATTGATTTGGGAATTTGAATTTAATTCAAGGGTTTTAACTCGTGTAAATATAATTGGATTTTTCTGAAATGAAACTATTTGTTTTCAAATAGTAAAAGCTTTCACATAAGTAATGAACTTCCAATTTGTGTTGGAAGAATTTCAAGTTTGAAATAGAATTGAAATGTTTTGAAATTTATGAAATGAGTCTTTGATTCAAAGACCGAACGAGTTAATCCAACTTGAAATGGAATTGGTTTGAAAGCTATAAGTTAAATCTTGACTTAAAGATTTAACAAGTTAATCCAAGTGAAATGGAAATTGTTTTGAAATCCATAAATGAATCTTTGTGAATGGGGTAAACCTTGTGAATTGAATCTTTTTGTTTAAAAGATTAAAAGTGTGGAAATTGTTTAAACCATTGAAGGTTTTTGAAATGAATCTTTTTTGTTTAAAGATTGGAAATGGTAATTTGTTTTAACCATTTGAATGAAAAGTTTTAAGCTTTAAGCTGTGATTTAACTGAGACCCCAGTATCCATATGATTTTTAATTGCGCTCGTTATTCGGTTTAGCCGGGGAAGGACCTTTGTGTCACACAACCCATTCCGAATAATGATACGTCGTATATGGACTGCATTTGAAGACCGGTGGTGAAGACCGGATATTTTCGAAAATGAAAGGACAACTTGTCGAATGTCTCTGCACCGACTGGTCCCCGGTATAGAGATTTTATCACCCATTGTTGTCAAGACCCAAAAGTCGACCTTCGAAAATCGGCACCCGTACTTCACTTGTACTCAAAATGCCGTAGATTCAAATGCCGAATCTGGTTCTCGGGAGCTTATAACACAGTTAAGTAAATAACACAGCGGAAGAAATGAATAATACATTGATATAAAATATCTGATACAACAGAGTGATACAACGGATATCAATATACATCAGAGATATGATACAAGAAATAGCAACGGAAAGAAAATAGATAACACCAGCAGCGGATAGAATGTCACCAATAGAAGCTCCAAGATAAGCAACGTCAGTCCATGAACTCCAAGAACTGAACTAGCTCCATATAATCTACTAAACCTGAATATCTGAAAAACCCAACTCTAGACTGCCCGTGTGGAAAATGGTGGGCACCCAGAGTTTAGGAAGGGAACAATAAACTCCGGATCAGTTATGGGACTGGTGTGAGCAACAAAAACAGTTTATCTTTAAAACAAATAGCAGAAAATTTTAAAGTCAATTCGCAATGCTTTTGGAAAATGAAACTACCATAAGACCTCCCACCACACACACAATGCAAACGCAGAATTGGAGGAGATTTCTTCTTATGATAGTCAAAGATGCTTACTACGCAAAAATCAAATCCTTTTTGATATTATTATTAGTGCATAGTGTAGAAAACATTTCGAAAGTAGAATATAAATCTTAGCCAACATACGACCAGTATCATATGCCTACTATAGCTACCATGTTCAATAGCAGGTTACCGCCACATTCCATGGCAGGTAATACAACTAAAACCGTACAAGTCACGTATTGTTTCTTTGGATTTCCAACAAATGGTCAGGCTAAGGAACTTCCTATGCCACGATGGGTACGTCCCTGGAATAGACGACCCGAGAACCTAACGTTACGGTTAGATCTCTGCCAACACAAGGCCGGGTTACCTCTGCAAAAATAGGTAACTACTGACACGCGTATGCCATCCCCCGATCGTCACCGATCTTCCCGAGGATCCTCGATTTCCAACAACCACAAAGTAATAAACTTGCAGCAACCACAGAGGTTAAGTATCTGGGCTCCATACCATGATACCACCTTTATCCAGAAAGAATGACATACACTAAGGGGCGCTACTCCCTAGAACCTTGCTGCATCTTTCCTGTTTTGACCATTTCCGGGGTGTGAGGCTCGACGAAGTCTCGTCCACAAAGCTACGCTTTCTACAAAGCCATGCTTCGGGTCAAACAAATGATCAACCTATGATCACAAAGATATAAGATCAAACAAATGATCATATCGCAAATGATCAAACACTGATCATCACACAGCAACACTCAGCATGCCACATTACCAAATTGGGATATATCGCTGATAAATTTCAACTACATAACCTCTGAGCTCGTACGTCTCAGAGAAGGGTGTTAAGCTAAGAGAATAAATTCTCCGCCACCAAACAGAAATGTATTTGAAAGAAATCGGCTTTATATCTCAAAGTGTAATGTCAGACATGTATCCATACAAGTCTGTTCCGGGTTCGAACAGAACCGAAGGCACTTCTCACGAAGCCCTTGCAATTCCGGATAACTTTCAATCACGTCCGGACTTCCCGTCACAAAAGAGTGATATAAATCTCTATACCGACGCGACTCAGTGCAGAGACATTCGACAGGTTGTCCTTTCATTTTCGAAAAATATCCGGTCTTCAACACCGGTCTTCAAATGCTATCCATATACGACGTATCACTATTCGGAATGGGTTATATGACACAATTGTCTTTTCCCGGCTAACCCGAATAGTGAGCGCAATATTCAAAAACAAATGGATAATGGGATTTCAATTAAGTCACAATTTTAAACCCAAACTTCTCTTTTCAAATGGTTTAACAAATTACCATTTTAATCTTGTAAACAAAAGATTCAATTCACAAAGTTCACTTAATTTCACAAAGATTCATTCACAGATTTTCCAAATCAATTTCCCTTTCAATTTGATTAACTCGTTAAATCTTTAAATCAAAGATTTAACTTATAGTTTTCAAAACAATTTCATTTCGAATGGGTTAAACAAATCATCATTTTAAATTTGTTAAAAATAGACAGATTTAATTCATAGCTTTCGAAAAGAATTCATTCATAACTTGGAAAATCCATTTTTCAATTCACTTGAAATTCCTTTAATTTAAACTGGAATTCCTTTTCTTATCTAAAAGCTTTTATCATTCGAAAACAACAGTTTTCAATTTGGAAATCTGATTCATTCATACGAGTTGAAATCCTTGGTTTAAATTCAAATTCCCAAATTAATACTTTAAAATGGTTTAAATTCATATGAACACATTTATATCATCTTTTATCCCTAGTTTTCCAAATCATAGATTTAATTTCAAACTTGAATTCAAATTTAAATCTAATTATTTAAATTTTCAAAAACTCGGTTAAGTTATTCAAAATAACTCTTATCTTTGAAATTCTATTTCAAAAGCTTTTCACTATTTATTTTAAACCCAAATTTCAAATTTCAAAATCAATTGAAATTAAAATTTCAATTTCAAAAACATCAAATTTAAATTATCTGTGACTTAACCGATTTCCACGTGAAATCCATATTGGTGTGTGTATAAGTGTGGTCCAGGGGTTCAACACACAATAGTGCAACATCAATCATCACATAACAAAATACAGGATATAGTTGATAAGCGATATAAACTATACGCTTATCGTTCATTCACAGATCGCAGATATATATCACAGGTAAGTAAACTACAGATCACAACATAAATCAGGGTGTATCACAAAGCATCATATATCAGGGATATCAAACAATTCAATTCAATAGAATCCAAACATTCACAAGTAAGGTCAAACATCCAATAATCATTTATAAGCAGGATTAATAAATCGTTTAATCCAAATTTATTCAATTTATTTCCAAGTAAATTTATTACTTATGAATTAATTATCAAATTCTGATTTATTAATTACAAATCATTTGATATAAATTAATTAATCAATTGCCTTAATTAATCCAAATTATTCTTAACTAATCATATAAATTAATTTAACCTTTAACCCAATTACATAATAAATTCATCCCTTAATTACTTTCATTCAGTAATTACCAATTTAAAAATTGATTTTCTTAATTAATTTATCAAATTAATTATCAAAATTAATCGCATTAATTTAAATTACCTAGTAATTCCTAGTTAATTATCTTCATTAACTAATAACATTTCTTAAATTGCTTTCTTAAGAAAATATCTTAGATTAAAATCATCATTAATCATTTCTATTTATAAATTAATCAAATTATTTGTTTATAATTTAAATAAATCATTCTTTGCTTTCCTTATAAATTAAATCAGTTTTAGTATAATTTAAACATTTTATTTAAATTAAAATTCCATTTCAATTCTTTTAAATAAAAGAATTTTATCAAATCAAGTTTATTTAAAACCGGAATCCATCCTCTGCCTCGACATGAACCCAGACTGCTCCGAGTCTTTTCATCCTTTGCTTCGAGTAAAACACCCAAAATCCCGAGTGAAACCCCGAGCATTTCCAACTACACTCTCCAAGATCGACAGCCTACCCAAATATGCACGTGCACGTGCACCGTGCCTCCAGCCACCTCCGGCCACTCACCAACGTCGCACCCCATCGGCGATCGACCCACGACCACATCACAACCTCCCAAACCTACCACCTTCACTCGAATCAAAATCGAGCATCCCATGTCAGCCTGGAACTCGAGACAGAACCCATTCCACAACCTTTCATTGCCTTGTCCCCGACACTCCGATCACCTGAACACCAGCGTCTCCGGCTACAGCTTCGCCTACGATCCCTCTACGCAATCCCAAACTCCGATCGAACTCGATGTCCCGTAGCATTCGAACGAGATCAAAATACAATTATGTCAAAAACTAGGTTTCCCAACAGAATTTCGTCGCCGTTGCCACCACGACGAACTACTGCGCCTTCCACCATTTTTCCCGGCCTCTCCGTTCACTCCTTTACCTCCAGACCAAACCACGACGTCTCCAGTCGACTCCATCGTCCACGGCAACCCAAAATGCTTAAAACAGTAAAACTAAAACTGCTCTTCAACCCAAGCTCTAAAAAATACAAAACTTGTTTTAAAAATCCTATTTTAGTATGACGTTTCACCCTATACTCCTGGTTTCCTTAAACAAGAAGTTTGATTCTAAACTTATCTGAAGTTGAGATTTGTTTCTTAGTTCCCAGAGATAAATACAAGTTAATTAAATCTTAAATAAATTTTGATACTTAGATTTTTAGTTAAACAATCTACTTTTGTTTACAACTTAAGCTCAACTAGTTGATAGATCAAGAGATGAGGTTGATTTTTCCTATCTACAAACATAAACACAAATAACAGGTATCAGAGAAAAACCAGACACACATATAATTTGCACAGTCATAAATATACAAGATACATAACATCACCGAGGGAAGCATACCATATTAGCTTAAGTTATAAGTTTTAAGTAAAATGTTACTCACAGTTTTATGGAGAAGAAGAACAGAGACTTGTTTTTGAAATCTGTTTTGAACTTGAAAAACTGGAAACATGTTTCCACTTTGATACTTCCTGCCCATCACTTGGCTTCACTGTTTTGTTTAGTTGCTTGATGCTTGTTGAAGCTTGTTTAAGATTTTAAAATGGAGTTTCATTTTGTATTTGCTTAACTCGAACTGGAAGTAAAAAGTGATAAGGAAAAGGTTGTTTTCCAGGCTATGCATAAAACAGCCTACAGTGTTTGTCTATATGTTTTCTTATTTCATTTCTAAGGTCAGAGATATTTTAAAATTTTGGAGGCTGAAAAGAAATTTATGCCAATTCGAACAGATTTGTTGGCTGCAAGGATTGAAGGCATTTAATGTTGTGTACTTTATGTTTTGTTTATTCATACTTATCTCATATTTTCACTTGCCTAGCTTCAATAACAAGCTACCAGCAAATACTAGATACAAATGTATTTATATTTTACTTTTCTTTGATTTTCTTCTTTGTTGCCTTTTTAGTCTGCATGTATATCGCCCTCGAACCATCAATGTTATACTATGCAAGCTTTGTATTAGGCTGGAAAGTCTTCATTCCTTAGTGCTATGTTTTCCTTGTTTTGTTTAATACTTGAATGTATATTATTCATTTTCTTTTCTTAGGTTTGTATTTGTTTAAGACTTTTAGAAACTGGGATTGCAAAGTCTTTTGTAACGAATGAAAGAAGATAAGTTGATAAATAACCATTTAAACTTAGATTTAAACTCGAATTCATTTAATTATCAATTTAAATAAAATTTAAATTTCGGGGTCGTTACATTTGTGATGGGAAGTCCGGACGTGATTAGAAATTATCCGGATTGCAAGGGCTTCTTTGGAAGTGCCTTCGGTTCTGTTCGAACCCGGAACAGACTTGTATGGATGTGTGTCTGACATTACACTTTGAGATGTAAAGCTGGTTTCTATCAAATACATTTCTGTTGGTGGCGGATAATTTATTCTCTTAGCTTAACACCCTTCTCTGAGACGTACGAGCTCAGAGGTTATGTAGTTGATGGTTACTAGTGATACATTCCCAATTTGGTAATGTGGCATACGAAGTGCTGTTGATCATTGTTGGTCAAAGCGTGGCTTTGTGAAAAAGCGTGGCTTTGTGAAAAAGCGTAGCTTTGTGGACGAGACTTCGTCGAGCCTCACAACCCGGTAATGGTCGAAACAGGAATGTTGTGACAAAGGTTTTTAGGGGTAGCTCCCCTAGGGTATGTCATTTCCTTCTGGATAAAAGGTGATATCATGGTATGGAGCCCAGATATTTTACCTATGTTTATGCTGCACAGTTATTATACTTTGTGGTTGTTGCTTTATGATCGAGACGTCTCAGATAAAGGTCGGTGACGGCCGGGGGATGACATGACTCGTGTGTTAGTTACCTAGTTACAGCTCGGTTAGAGCGTGAGGTAGCGTCGGCCTTTTGTTTGCAGAGATCCGGTTAGGTTCTCGGGGCGTCTTTCCAGAGGCGTTTCCATTTCGGTAAGGAATTTCCTTAGCCTGATCATTTGTTGGAAATCCAAAGAAACAATATGAACCCTGTATGGTTTTAGTTGTATTACCTGTTATGGAATGTGGCGGTAACCTGCTATTGAACGTAGTAGCTATAGTAGGCATACAACAATGATTGTATGATGGCTAAGATTTATATTATATTTTCGAAATGTTTTTCTATACTATGCACTAGTAATAATATCAAAAGAGTTTTGATTTTGCGTAGTAAGCATGTTTGACTATCATAAGGAGAAATCTCCTCCAATTCTGCGATTGCATTGTGTGTGTGGCGGGAGGCCTTATCGTAGTTTCATTTACGAAAAGCATTGCGGATTTCAATGTTTAAAATTCCTTTGTTGTTTGTTTAAAGATAAACTGTTTTTGTTGCTCACACCAGTCCCATGACTGACTCGGAGTTTATTGTTTCCTTCCTAAACTCTGGGTGCCCACAATTTTCCACACGGGCAGTCTAGAGTTGGGTTTCTGTGACGACCCGAAATTCCGCTACCGGAAAATCGCATCATCGAAAGAAAGAAAGAGGTGAGAAATAGAAAAGATAGAGAAGAAAGAACAAAACAACATCAAAATCTCAACAGCGGAACGATTGAAATATAATATATCACATAATAGATTACATAGTATCATATACACCAGAGTTACACAGATAATACAACACATACTAGACAGTTATAAACACCTGTCTAGTTAATACAACTCGATACATCTCAAAACAACACAGAAATATAACACAGCGAAAATACAGATAAACACTAACACAGCGGAACCAATATATATCTACATGCTGAAGCCTCCTGCTCCATTGCTCCTCCACAATTCGTCAAAGCTAACCTGAATCCCTTGGCTACCCATAAAAATTTGGGTACCCGAGAGTTTATGAAAAACAGAAATAAACTTCGGGTCAGACATGGGTCTGGTATGAGTAAACGGTTAAAGTTGCTTAACTTTCAAAAACCTTTGAAAACAAAAGGTATCACGTAAGACTTCCCACACATAAACATGGAAAAGTTTTTACCTTACGCTAACCAAAACTTTGATAGAAAATCCAGTGATATTATAATAGGTCTAGGGTTTTCAAGTAAATAAGAAATAGCTGAAATTGTTACATGATTAAATTCCAGCATACATAGGTATACAATCAAATCCGATGGCACTTATTGGATTTTGGATTCCATACAATGGCAGGGCTACTGGGGTATCGCCCGTCACAGTACGTGGCCTAGATCACCGTACCGAGAACCCACCCTAAGTTCCCTGCAACACAAGGCCGGAACCATCCCTTACTGGACAGTCCCAAACGAAACAACCCCACGGTTGTTCATGACCAACCGCACACTAAGCCGAAAATAATAAGGGACATCTAGACAGGGGTATATCTCGCTCTCAAGTGGGTGCTACCCACGAAGCCTTGCTGCACCTCCCCTGTTTTAGCCATTCCCGGTTGATGAGGCTTGAGGTCACGATTACCTTAACAGAACTCATCACTTAGAATGCTCATCGTCCACCTGACGATGTTCTGAAAGCATTCGATCCATACAAGTTCGTTCCGGGTTCGAACGAAACCGAAGGCATTATCTCGTTACACTCGTATTGGAATCACCCTCAGAGTTAACGACAATAATCCTTGCATTCTGAATCACCATCTCGAATCTATAAGTACTATCTTCGTCAAACTCATTACGGAATCACCCACAGAGTTATACTGACGTATAGTTCTTATACCTCGAGTCTTCACTTGCTCCATTTGAATTTCACGACCTAACGTTATTTTGGATCGATGTGGTATTCGGGTCTCCAGACCTAGAATCCCGGTATACGGAAACCCGATCCCGGTCTCATCGAAATCCAAACCGTGTCTTTTAAGGCCAAGTTGTTTTAAAGTTAAAACAATTTAATTCAATTATCTATATACTCACAGATAGATAAATCACAATATAACAATAGATATAACATCATCATCATAAACAGATAATCCATATTATCTACTCAAACAGATAGTCAATATCATCATACTTAACCAAGCATCCATATCACAATAGATCTATATCTGAGATCACAATCAATCATGGAAATCAATATCATCCATCATATATAAACAAAGATTAATAATCACCTCATTTATAATTAATTTAAAATGAATTAAATTAATTACAAATCTCTAATTAATTTAAAGTAAATTAAATTAATTAATTACTTTATCAATATTAATCTAGCTTACATAACCATTAATTAATTCCAAGTCAATTAATTAATCATTCTCTACTTTTCCATCTTAATTAACCTTCCTAGATTAATTATCTTTAATTACATTGTGTAATTATCCTTTATTTATTTTCACAAATTTATTACCTTATACCAATTATAGAAAGTAAACTTTTAATTTACTAAAATCAATTACATTACTTCTTTAATTAATTTCATAAGTGAATTCCTTCATTTATTAATTATTTCCAAATAAATCCATTTCAACTTACATCATTAATTACAATAATTAATGATCTCTAATTACATTTATTTCATTTAGTAATTTATCTTAAATTAAACCAAATTTGTTAATCACCTTGATTAACTCCATATAGTAATTAACTACCCTTAATTACTTCATCAAATAATTTAATTACTCCATAATTAATTATCCTCTAATTAATCCCTTGATTAATTTATACAAAGTAATTATACTCAAATTACTTTCATTTTTAAATCATCCAAAATTAATTACTTCCTTAAGTAATTATACTTATCCCATCATCAAAGGGTTATTTAAATTAATTAAACTGAATTAATTAATTTAAACAATTCATATTAAACTTAATTAATTACAATGAGAAATAAATTCCTTAATTATTTCCATAAGTAATTATACTTAAATAATTTACTACTGGTTATCTTAAATTAATAAACTTAATTAATTATCAAGATTAATCATATTCATCCATTATTTAATAATCCTAGTTAATAACTTCCATTAATTATTAACACTTCTTAAATTACTTTTCTAAAGTAATTAAATTAAGATTTATTATTAATTACAATTAAATTTTATCTTTACTAACTCATAAATAAATCCTTAATTATTTAATTAATTAAGTATTCAATATAACTTAATTAATTCTTACTTCATCAATTAATAATCATAAATTAAATTCAACTCTTATTTAATTAATGATTCTTAATTTTCCATTTATTACCAATTGATTATCTTAAACCTTAATTAACCAATTTAAGCTTTAATTATTAAATTAATTAATTCAATCATTAATTAATCAAATTAGCTAATTATTTATTTTAATTAACTTAATAATTACAAATCTATAAATCTATATTTATATAAAAAGTAAGGCATTTTCTTATTCCAAAAGCTAGATTCAATTAAATACAAAATTTACTTAGCTAAATTTACACACTACAAAATATACTTAAGACATTTTTAATGTTGTTAAACATTCTATTTTTTTTAAAACTTGTATTTTGAAAACTAGGATTCAAACTCATTTGAATTCAGATTTAAACTTATTTCAAAGCCTTTGTATTAACTTGCTCTATTTTTATTTAAAGTCTGAAATCTAAAAACAGTAACAATGACAGTTCGAAGTCCCATAACAAAAACTACTCGAGCCATCTTCCCTTTACTTCGAGTCGTAAACCAAATTACACGAGAATGAAACAAAGCCCCAAAAAAACAGCGACAGTTCAACTTGGAACCAACTCCATCTTCACTGCTTCGAGTCCCCCCCTTGCACGACTTCGAGTAAATACTCAAATCTCTCGAACACATGGGAACTGTCGTCCCAATTCCAAGATCTTCCACCAGAAACAAGAGTGCACGGTGCACGTGCACCGTGACTTCGATCAACTCCGGCCTCCCACCAGAATTCCATCTCATCGGCAACCTCCCACTCTCCATCCCACGATCATCTACACATCATCCCAGACTCGAATTCAAACTCGAGCTGTTAAACCAAACCTGGAACCCATCGACATGCACTCACCCAAACCTGGCAACACGCTGATGCTCGCCGACCAACCATCTGACAGTCGACCCTTCCGGCCTCGTCTCCCTCTTCACGTCTACGACCAATTCCCAAAGACTCGCCGAACTCGATCAACCAGGGAGAGAGAACGAATCGAAAACTCCCGAGCTCACAAAACTAGGGTTAAAAATTTCAAACTCAAACTGTTGTCGCCACCGTGGCCATGGCCATCTACCACTATTTTTCCAATCACCCCCATAGACTCCTCCACCACCTCACACAACCCCGACCACCCTCGACCCCGCGATCATCGAAAATGCTCGAAAACATGATTTCCAGACAAACCCAAATAACCCATTCAATACTACATTAAAAATCATGAACTTGATCTTAAAAATCCTAGCTTTTATATACGATTCCAGTTATATACTTATATCAACAAATTACAAGTTTTGATTTTTAACTAAACTCTAACTCCTCCGTGTTTTCTTCTTTCCAGACAAAGTTTCCTATCTATAATTTTGGCAATTATTTTTAAAGCTTTGTTAAATTTAAAACAACCAACTTTGTTTTAAATACCTAAGTCTAAAGAAATTTGAGTGAGAAGAAATTGAAATTAAAGCTAAGTTTTATATCTCAAATGTTTAAAACAGAGATGATCACAACAGTTTATCTAAACATACTCATATGTTTCCAGAGCCTTTAAAGCAATCATACAAACCCACTTCCATACATACATCACATATAACTTCAACCATAGGTCATATGCATCTAAACTGAAGACATCTCAAGTTAACAGTTAAAGTCAGGGGCTTGAACTAAAATCTGAGGTGTTAAAGCTACAGATATGCACACATACATAAGTTCACAAGTATTGCACATACACATACATATAAACAAACATAATCACAGAAATTCATAGATTACTTAAGTTTTGTTTTAAAAAGTTTACTCACCTGGCTATAAAACAGAGAGCTTATTCTTTAGTTTGAAAAGAGGCAGCTTGAAACAGGCATGTGAAAACTTGTATTATTTTGTTGTTGATTCCAGAAAATCTGAACTAGCTTGAACTTGAAAACTGAGATGTTTGACTAGCTTTGAAACTGAAGTGCTTTGTTTTTCTTATTGATTTCCAGGTTTGTATACTTCTTTTATTCTTTCTTTTACTTGGTTGTATTTGTTTTAAGACTTTTAGAAACTGGGATTTGCAAAGCTTTGAAATGAAATAAAATGAGGCAAGTTTGATAAATACAACAAGTATACTCATTTGTTTATTATCCTAGTACACGAGAAATCAGAGATTTTTATCTCTTTGGGGCTGAAAGGAAATGTTTCGTGTACTTGCAGTGATGGTATTCAATGCCTTATGCCATATCAAGTCTACACAGCCATACTTTATTCCTTTATGTACAAAATTACAAACATATGTTTATTATTTAACTTAAACTTAGCATACTTACCCTATCTTCATTCGTATGCATAGAGATGATTCTACTGCCTACTCATGTACAATGCTAAAATGTAAAAATATTTACTTGCCTTATCTTATTGTCTTGTACTTAGGTGAATTTTCAAGCCTACAACATATGTCTTTGCTATAGGGTATAACATATTTAACTTAAGTTTTAGTTTTAAAGTTGTTATGGTCATTGTATTATGTTAGTTTGCATATTTGTTTCTATCTCTACATAAGTGCATTTATTTCTAATTTCTAACATGAAGGTATGTACATTTTAAAAGATAAACAATCAATATATAATTACCCATTATCATTCTATTTTATAATTACTTTAAATATTTACAATGTATATTTTATTATCTATAATTATTATATTTATTTTAGAGATTCATATATATTTAAACACCATAACTTCTTTTCAAAATATATATAACAATTTCCATTTATAATAAAAATCTACTTATATAGACATTATATTATAAATAAAGCTCATTATCACATTATTACTAATTTTTATTAAGCTATACTCTAAAAAGAACAACAATCCTTTTATTTAATTTAAATCTAAGCTAAAATCATTTAGAAAATTTTAACTTAAACCTCGAGTATATTTTAAAGCCATATGATTATTTATTTAATATTCAATTTAAACCAAATTTAAAACAGACATTTACTATTTACAATATATACAAATATATATATAAATAAATAGAAAACAATTTATTAGCCTTTAAAAGATAATTTATCAGTTAAATATCCATTTAAAAGAAATTATTAATTCAATTCATATCTTATTATCAAAGATATATCAAATCAATTTAATATTTTATATAGATTGTTAAATTGATATTGCTCGAAATTCCGGGATATCACATTCCTCCCCTCTTAAAAGTATTTCGTCCCCAAAATTTAAAACAAAGGTAATTTAATAATCTCATTAATGATTTAATTTTAAACACAAGCATATATCATCAATATATACTAACAACCATAGCAATCAATCATCCAATCAAACAAATCTAACTATCCAGACAAAATACTGGGTAGAATTTCCTCGAGTTTCCCCGAGTATAAATACCGGGCTACTCGCTTTATAGAATCCAAACAATCAATACTACAAAGCTACACACAACTAGATCTACGAACAAGATAGGATATCAGACTATAAACAAGTCTGACTCAACATCCAAAACTCCCTGAACTGCTGGTTCTACAACCAGAGATAACTCATACACGTACTCCCTCAGAGACACGTGTAAACTACGAATCTCAGTTATCCAAACTGAAAATTCACTCCTGAAGATCAAACACTTATCCAAAATCAAATCTCCAATTCTTATCCACAAGATCCTCGGACGATCCTGGGCCACCCACATCCTTATTGATCACCTTATCCTTCGCTGATGCCCTCGAAACGACCTGAACCAAAACAATCAACAAAATGATCTTTCCAAGATCAACCACAACTCAGAACTCCACTCTATTCCATAATCAAAACAGGTCTCACTACTCTTATCCAGAAGAGATAAACAGGTGCTCTTCAAACTGCTTCCGCTGCACAACTCTGATCCGAGCAGATGAAAATGCTGATGTCGAACACAAGCAAAGACTGGGAAAAACACTTTCCAAAAATAAAACTCAGAAGTTCCTCCAAAATCTGAGCTACCTCACTAACATCTTCCTCCAAAAACCATCCTACCACTGAGCTGAACCATCGGTATCATCCCTAGAATCAAGTTGATACCAAACTCAATCTCCAGATGCTAGCAAAACTCTGACTTCCTGAAGTCATCCAGAAAAAATCTCTGACAAACCAAAAGAACACTCAGACTATCGCAAGTCACCTTTGCGATCAACCCAACTACTATCCAAAGAAAAATTGTTCTCTCTTAACCAAACAGAACAGCTTACGCTTAACTAGCCATCCAACAAAGAAACGAAACCACTCTGCTGCTTCTGAACTCCACTGCTAAGCTAGAAAGCTTCTTGCCAATACACAGAATACTCCGAGCTGCACTGCTGACACCAATGCCAAGGAATTCTAAATCCAAAGCTCTTCGAGAAACTCGAACCTCAAACCAAACAGAAACACCCTGTTGCACTCAGCCACATCACCGAAGCAGACACACTTCTTTAAAACTTGTTCCAAAGAAACATCTTCGGAAACATCCATAGTCACTGCGTCTCATCACACAGCTACTACTCCCTGAGATATCAAGATATTATCTCTAGCTTCTGTCCAACCGACAGATCCAATCTCTACTCAAAGATGGACTCCGAACCTTTACAGGTTTCCTTCAGAGATCCATGAAAACTTTACATCAACAAAGCTCACTCGAGACGGTATTAGGTTTACAGTCTCGACAAATACACTTCCAACCATTGGTAGTCGTGTTTCACACACCACTACACTATCTCCCTTTATAACTTATATTGGAAAACCCGAACAGGTAATCCAACAGACAAGTAGAAATAGATAAATATATATATAGATAAAAATTACAAGTACGCTCTCTCAGGATAGGCACCACTCCAGAGCCTAGGTATTCACTCAACCTATTGCTCTGATACCACCTGTGACGACCCGAAATTCCGCTACCGGAAAATCGCATCATCGAAAGAAAGAAAGAGGTGAGAAATAGAAAAGATAGAGAAGAAAGAACAAAACAACATCAAAATCTCAACAGCGGAACGATTGAAATATAATATATCACATAATAGATTACATAGTATCATATACACCAGAGTTACACAGATAATACAACACATACTAGACAGTTATAAACACCTGTCTAGTTAATACAACTCGATACATCTCAAAACAACACAGAAATATAACACAGCGAAAATACAGATAAACACTAACACAGCGGAACCAATATATATCTACATGCTGAAGCCTCCTGCTCCATTGCTCCTCCACAATTCGTCAAAGCTAACCTGAATCCCTTGGCTACCCGTAAAAATTTGGGTACCCGAGAGTTTATGAAAAACAGAAATAAACTTCGGGTCAGACATGGGTCTGGTATGAGTAAACGGTTAAAGTTGCTTAACTTTCAAAAACCTTTGAAAACAAAAGGTATCACGTAAGACTTCCCACACATAAACATGGAAAAGTTTTTACCTTACGCTAACCAAAACTTTGATAGAAAATCCAGTGATATTATAATAGGTCTAGGGTTTTCAAGTAAATAAGAAATAGCTGAAATTGTTACATGATTAAATTCCAGCATACATAGGTATACAATCAAATCCGATGGCACTTATTGGATTTTGGATTCCATACAATGGCAGGGCTACTGGGGTACCGCCCGTCACAGTACGTGGCCTAGATCACCGTACCGAGAACCCACCCTAAGTTCCCTGCAACACAAGGCCGGAACCATCCCTTACTGGACAGTCCCAAACGAAACAACCCCACGGTTGTTCATGACCAACCGCACACTAAGCCGAAAATAATAAGGGACATCTAGACAGGGGTATATCTCGCTCTCAAGTGGGTGCTACCCACGAAGCCTTGCTGCACCTCCCCTGTTTTAGCCATTCCCGGTTGATGAGGCTTGAGGTCACGATTACCTTAACAGAACTCATCACTTAGAATGCTCATCGTCCACCTGACGATGTTCTGAAAGCATTCGATCCATACAAGTTCGTTCCGGGTTCGAACGAAACCGAAGGCATTATCTCGTTACACTCGTATTGGAATCACCCTCAGAGTTAACGACAATAATCCTTGCATTCTGAATCACCATCTCGAATCTATAAGTACTATCTTCGTCAAACTCATTACGGAATCACCCACAGAGTTATACTGACGTATAGTTCTTATACCTCGAGTCTTCACTTGCTCCATTTGAATTTCACGACCTAACGTTATTTTGGATCGATGTGGTATTCGGGTCTCCAGACCTAGAATCCCGGTATACGGAAACCCGATCCCGGTCTCATCGAAATCCAAACCGTGTCTTTTAAGGCCAAGTTGTTTTAAAGTTAAAACAATTTAATTCAATTATCTATATACTCACAGATAGATAAATCACAATATAACAATAGATATAACATCATCATCATAAACAGATAATCCATATTATCTACTCAAACAGATAGTCAATATCATCATACTTAACCAAGCATCCATATCACAATAGATCTATATCTGAGATCACAATCAATCATGGAAATCAATATCATCCATCATATATAAACAAAGATTAATAATCACCTCATTTATAATTAATTTAAAATGAATTAAATTAATTACAAATCTCTAATTAATTTAAAGTAAATTAAATTAATTACTTTATCAATATTAATCTAGCTTACATAACCATTAATTAATTCCAAGTCAATTAATTAATCATTCTCTACTTTTCCATCTTAATTAACCTTCCTAGATTAATTATCTTTAATTACATTGTGTAATTATCCTTTATTTATTTTCACAAATTTATTACCTTATACCAATTATAGAAAGTAAACTTTTAATTTACTAAAATCAATTACATTACTTCTTTAATTAATTTCATAAGTGAATTCCTTCATTTATTAATTATTTCCAAATAAATCCATTTCAACTTACATCATTAATTACAATAATTAATGATCTCTAATTACATTTATTTCATTTAGTAATTTATCTTAAATTAAACCAAATTTGTTAATCACCTTGATTAACTTCATATAGTAATTAACTACCCTTAATTACTTCAACAAATAATTTAATTACTCCATAATTAATTATCCTCTAATTAATCCCTTGATTAATTTATACAAAGTAATTATACTCAAATTACTTTCATTTTTAAATCATCCAAAATTAATTACTTCCTTAAGTAATTATACTTATCCCATCATCAAAGGGTTATTTAAATTAATTAAACTGAATTAATTAATTTAAACAATTCATATTAAACTTAATTAATTACAATGAGAAATAAATTCCTTAATTATTTCCATAAGTAATTATACTTAAATAATTTACTACTGATTATCTTAAATTAATAAACTTAATTAATTATCAAGATTAATCATATTCATCCATTATTTAATAATCCTAGTTAATAACTTCCATTAATTATTAACACTTCTTAAATTACTTTTCTAAAGTAATTAAATTAAGATTTATTATTAATTACAATTAAATTTTATCTTTACTAACTCATAAATAAATCCTTAATTATTTAATTAATTAAGTATTCAATATAACTTAATTAATTCTTACTTCATCAATTAATAATCATAAATTAAATTCAACTCTTATTTAATTAATGATTCTTAATTTTCCATTTATTACCAATTGATTATCTTAAACCTTAATTAACCAATTTAACCTTTAATTATTAAATTAATTAATTCAATCATTAATTAATCAAATTAGCTAATTATTTATTTTAATTAACTTAATAATTACAAATCTATAAATCTATATTTATATAAAAAGTAAGGCATTTTCTTATTCCAAAAGCTAGATTCAATTAAATACAAAATTTACTTAGCTAAATTTACACACTACAAAATATACTTAAGACATTTTTAATGTTGTTAAACATTCTATTTTTTTTTAAAACTTGTATTTTGAAAACTAGGATTCAAACTCATTTGAATTCAGATTTAAACTTATTTCAAAGCCTTTGTATTAACTTGCTCTATTTTTATTTAAAGTCTGAAATCTAAAAACAGTAACAATGACAGTTCGAAGTCCCATAACAAAAACTACTCGAGCCATCTTCCCTTTACTTCGAGTCGTAAACCAAATTACACGAGAATGAAACAAAGCCCCAAAAAAACAGCGACAGTTCAACTTGGAACCAACTCCATCTTCACTGCTTCGAGTCCCCCCCTTGCACGACTTCGAGTAAATACTCAAATCTCTCGAACACATGGGAACTGTCGTCCCAATTCCAAGATCTTCCACCAGAAACAAGAGTGCACGGTGCACGTGCACCGTGACTTCGATCAACTCCGGCCTCCCACCAGAATTCCATCTCATCAGCAACCTCCCACTCTCCATCCCACGATCATCTACACATCATCCCAGACTCGAATTCAAACTCGAGCTGTTAAACCAAACCTGGAACCCATCGACATGCACTCACCCAAACCTGGCAACACGCTGATGCTCGCCGACCAACCATCTGACAGTCGACCCTTCCGGCCTCGTCTCCCTCTTCACGTCTACGACCAATTCCCAAAGACTCGCCGAACTCGATCAACTAGGGAGAGAGAACGAATCGAAAACTCCCGAGCTCACAAAACTAGGGTTAAAAATTTCAAACTCAAACTGTTGTCGCCACCGTGGCCATGGCCATCTACCACTATTTTTCCAATCACCCCCATAGACTCCTCCACCACCTCACACAACCCCGACCACCCTCGACCCCGCGATCATCGAAAATGCTCGAAAACATGATTTCCAGACAAACCCAAATAACCCATTCAATACTACATTAAAAATCATGAACTTGATCTTAAAAATCCTAGCTTTTATATACGATTCCAATTATATACTTATATCAACAAATTACAAGTTTTGATTTTTAACTAAACTCTAACTCCTCTGTGTTTTCTTCTTTCCAGACAAAGTTTCCTATCTATAATTTTGGCAATTATTTTTAAAGCTTTGTTAAATTTAAAACAACCAACTTTGTTTTAAATACCTAAGTCTAAAGAAATTTGAGTGAGAAGAAATTGAAATTAAAGCTAAGTTTTATATCTCAAATGTTTAAAACAGAGATGATCACAACAGTTTATCTAAACATACTCATATGTTTCCAGAGCCTTTAAAGCAATCATACAAACCCACTTCCATACATACATCACATATAACTTCAACCATAGGTCATATGCATCTAAACTGAAGACATCTCAAGTTAACAGTTAAAGTCAGGGGCTTGAACTAAAATCTGAGGTGTTAAAGCTACAGATATGCACACATACATAAGTTCACAAGTATTGCACATACACATACATATAAACAAACATAATCACAGAAATTCATAGATTACTTAAGTTTTGTTTTAAAAAGTTTACTCACCTGGCTATAAAACAGAGAGCTTATTCTTTAGTTTGAAAAGAGGCAGCTTGAAACAGGCATGTGAAAACTTGTATTATTTTGTTGTTGATTCCAGAAAATCTGAACTAGCTTGAACTTGAAAACTGAGATGTTTGACTAGCTTTGAAACTGAAGTGCTTTGTTTTTCTTATTGATTTCCAGGTTTGTATACTTCTTTTATTCTTTCTTTTACTTGGTTGTATTTGTTTTAAGACTTTTAGAAACTGGGATTTGCAAAGCTTTGAAATGAAATAAAATGAGGCAAGTTTGATAAATACAACAAGTATACTCATTTGTTTATTATCCTAGTACACGAGAAATCAGAGATTTTTATCTCTTTGGGGCTGAAAGGAAATGTTTCGTGTACTTGCAGTGATGGTATTCAATGCCTTATGCCATATCAAGTCTACACAGCCATACTTTATTCCTTTATGTACAAAATTACAAACATATGTTTATTATTTAACTTAAACTTAGCATACTTACCCTATCTTCATTCGTATGCATAGAGATGATTCTACTGCCTACTCATGTACAATGCTAAAATGTAAAAATATTTACTTGCCTTATCTTATTGTCTTGTACTTAGGTGAATTTTCAAGCCTACAACATATGTCTTTGCTATAGGGTATAACATATTTAACTTAAGTTTTAGTTTTAAAGTTGTTATGGTCATTGTATTATGTTAGTTTGCATATTTGTTTCTATCTCTACATAAGTGCATTTATTTCTAATTTCTAACATGAAGGTATGTACATTTTAAAAGATAAACAATCAATATATAATTACCCATTATCATTCTATTTTATAATTACTTTAAATATTTACAATGTATATTTTATTATCTATAATTATTATATTTATTTTAGAGATTCATATATATTTAAAAACCATAACTTCTTTTCAAAATATATATAACAATTTCCATTTATAATAAAAATCTACTTATATAGACATTATATTATAAATAAAGCTCATTATCACATTATTACTAATTTTTATTAAGCTATACTCTAAAAAGAACAACAATCCTTTTATTTAATTTAAATCTAAGCTAAAATCATTTAGAAAATTTTAACTTAAACCTCGAGTATATTTTAAAGCCATATGATTATTTATTTAATATTCAATTTAAACCAAATTTAAAACAGACATTTACTATTTACAATATATACAAATATATATATAAATAAATAGAAAACAATTTATTAGCCTTTAAAAGATAATTTATCAGTTAAATATCCATTTAAAAGAAATTATTAATTCAATTCATATCTTATTATCAAAGATATATCAAATCAATTTAATATTTTATATAGATTATTAAATTGATATTGCTCGAAATTCCGGGATATCACAGTTTCTCAGATATTCAGGTTGAGAAGATTATCTGGAGCTAGTTCAGTTCTTGGAGTTCAGGGCTGCACTTGCTTATCTTTGTGCATCGTGATGGTGGTTCGAGCTTGACGTTGGAGTTGTTGGAGTCATTCTCTTTTGTAGATCATTTGGAGTGATCTCTTCTATTCTGTTATTTCCGCTGTATCATTATTTATCTCTGATATTGTTGTATCATATTGATATCATTGTTGTATATCATTCTGGATATTGTATTCATTGGAGTTGTATATGATATCATTGTTTTCTTTCTTCCGCTGTGTTGTTATAAGCTCCGGCGTCTCGGATTTGAACGGTCGAATCTGTGGCATTCGAGTACGATGTAAAGTATGGATGTCGATTTTCGAACGCGAAAAATCAGTATCGTTACATTTGGTATCAGAGCTAAGGTTGAACTTTAGCTCAGGAGTATAACACGTTAAGTAGCTCATTAGAGATAGAGTGAAGTAAACTCTAGAATGAGTATTCCTCAGATATCTATCCGTATGCCTTAGTAAATTCTCTTGCTATTCACTGATAGTAAGTATGAGTGCGAGAAGAGGATGAGATAGGGGACAGGGGAATATGACTATAAATGGTCGATACTCTGTAACAACAAGGAAGCAATCTTTTCTCTATCATTCTCTTTGATTTGTTATTTTTTCTCAATTCTTCGATAGTTTCTGGTGGATCCAGGAAGGAGAAATTCGATATATTTGATATGGGACGTAAACTCCGGATGGACCAAAATTGTTTGTTGGATGATTGTTTGCTTTGGTTGCTATGGTTGATAGGTATAATTGGGTTTTTAAACTGAAAGTTTTGGAATCGTATCCATATATCTATCTATTCTTTGGGTTCCGATATGTTCTACGAGTGGTTAGTTATCCCTTTGAACTAACCGATGCCACTGCATATTTCATAGATCTGGATAACCCGAGTATCTTGTGAAGTGTTAAACAGATTCGTTCTTGTATCTGTTATTGATATTCTGATTAGGTAAGCCAAATGTAGAATAAATATTCAGTTGATTCGATGAAATATCCTTCATCTATCTTTGTGTCTCCTTGGCAATTTCGAGGACGAAATTCTTTTAAGGGGGGAAGTTTGTAACGACCCCAGATTTTAATTTAATTTAAATTAATAATTTGTTGAATTTTGAATAAAAATAGTAAATTAATTGATAAAGTAAGCGAGTTTCCCCGGATCATAATTATAATTTGTTAAATCATTTAAATTTATATATTGTATATATATATATATATATGAATGTATATGTATATGTGATTTAAGAGTAAAATTAATAATAATAATTGAATTTATAAATTAAACATAAGACAATAAAAATTTAAGTAAAATAAATAATTGAGTTATAAATAGAAATAAATTAGAAGAAATTTAACAACATATTAAAATATAGAATTTCATTTATATTCCTAAGTAATAAGGCTAAAACAAAACTTAATCTTCATGTAACAAAAATAAACATAAGTCAAGGCAAAAGAAATATATACATAACATAACTAAGCAAGCAAAAGGAAAGACAGCAAATTATATAAGTATAGGTAGCCTGAGAAAACAAGTACGAGTTGATAAAGAAAATTTTTTACAAACAAACCAGTGCATACAAATAGGATAGGCTGTAACTAGGAAAGGGAACACATGCATTTAATAGCACCTCCTTAGCACACAAGTATTATCACTTCAGCCTCCATATAGAAATGTATCTCTGTCCTATGTTGTACAAAATAATATATCCCCTGTACAAAATGAAGTATCAACCAGTGAGCCTTCTTTTCTATATCCATCATCCTCACTCAGTTTCGTCCACTCCAAACTAAATTAAACTGAAGCAAGTATTTTCTTCAAAACTATAAAAAACAACAATACAAAAATCAAAGCCAGAGGATTTAAAGAAGAAGTTTTCAACTTGCATTTCTCCAGCTTGTTCATTCTTTCTTCTGGAAAAAAAAACAAAGTGAGCAAACTTTTCAACCCTTACATATATATGATCTGGTTTGCATATGATCTATATTGGATATATGTTATGGAATAATTTTGTATAGAATAAAATTATATTGGTATGTCCATATATATATATGTATATCTGTAACTAAAATATATATACAGGTATATGTACCTGTTTCTCTGTTATAGGCTAAACAGATTCAAACAAAAAAATTCATATCTCCTAATTCAATAAAATTTAAGCTTAGATCTGTGAATGAAAAATGATTATAGTAGTGTAATGTTAATCATAAAATTAGTTCCAGAAATTTATATTAGAAAGTTGTCTCAAAAATTTATAAAAGACAATGAAAATCAACTGTGGGTTATAAATCGATCACGTTAATTTCAAGTTTTGAATATATATCCAGATTAGTATTGTAAAATGATGAATTTAGGTGAAGATATCATGATTTTTAGTTGAGAGACTGTCGAGATAATCAGTGTTGAATAGAATTGACATTTTTGTCGATTGCCGGTGATCGGCGTTGAGGTGAGAGTTGAGATTTGATCTGGAGGTGGCCGGGGCATAGTCGATCTCAGGAAAAATGGTAGTGGAATTTTCTGGTGATTGTGGCGTCGGGGCGAATCGATTGTAGGGTTTGGGTCAGTGATTTAGATAGGGTTGGTATTCGATGAAGTTCGTCATCCTCAGGATGATTCAGCCGATCGCACCAGGAGGAGTAGTTGCGTGGGTCATCGAGGAAGCTTTGGACGTGGTGGCGCGAATTCAGGTGGCCGTTGGTGGCGATGCTTGGTGATTTTGATGAGCAGTTGGGTTCTAGAGTGTAATCGAACTTGCTCGATTTTGATTCTATGATGATTTCACAACCTGGATAACTCGAATCGCTTAGGGTGGTCGCCGATGACCTGAGAGTAGCCGCAGCGTTGATCGGAGATGGCCAATTCGCCTGTGCACGGATACGCATGTCGTTTGTGCCTATTGGTTACAGGAATTGGGGAAGGAAGAAGAAGAACGAACGCACAGGGGTTTCGTTCGAGAGTGTTCTCGGGGAAAATTGTGTTTGGCTCGAGTAGTTTTAAGTTGTATCGGGTATAAACATAACTTAAACAAATTTTAAATAAAATTGAAAGTGCCTCGGGTTGATTTGGGGAAAGCTCGAGGTTAGGAGGCAGTTGGCTCGAAGCAGAGGCTGATATAGCCCGGGTAGATGTTGATTACAGGTTTACAAACCTGTTTTGTTCTGGAATTTAAACTGGGATTTAAATTTCTAAATAAGTGACTAGAGATTAGCCGATTTGAAATTAAAGATTTGGTTAATTAACGATTAAAGTGTTTAATTTATTTGTAATTATTAATTGTTGATGATAATTAATTTCAAGATGGTTAATTTAAGATTTTTAATGATAAGTTAGTGATTAATTAAAGGATAATTGAAAAAAAATTAAAGGTTAATTATTTAAATAATTTAAAGTTGATTTGATTTGATTAATAAACGATTAAAGGACCTTTAATCAAATGATTTGAAATCAATTAGTGTTAATTAACTATGATTGGTGACCCATCTGATTTAAATAAATCAGATAATTAATTGATCATATTTATGGATGACTATATTCTATTGAATGCTGTGTATTGGATTGATAACTCTGTTATCTGATTGTGATGCTTTGTGATATGAATTACTTTGTGCTAAGCTGTGATTTCTATTTCTGTGATATATTACTATGTGAATATGAAACCCTTGACCCGTAAACGATGCTAGAATTTCGATGCGACAGGGAGTCGGATTCCAGTTGGTTATCCGAAACCCACATCGAATTGTAATAGTGAATCTTTGTGACTGATAAATTTATTTTATCTATGAATCTGTGAATGAAGATAAGCGTTATCGATTATACCGCTTATCGATATATCTGTGATGATTGATGTTGTGCACTATTGTGTGAAACCCCTGGACCACACTCTTACACACACAAATATGGATTTCACGTGGAAATCGGTTAAATCAGAGATGATTCTTTAATTTTAATTTCAATTGATTTTGAAATTGGAAATTTGGGTTAAAGTGAAAAGCTTTTGAAATTCGAATTTCAAAGATAAAAGTATTTTGAATAACTTAATCGAGTTTTGAAATTTAAATAATTTGATTTAGATTTGAATTCAAGTTTGAAATTGAATTCTATGATTTGAAACTAGGGATTAAAGATGTTGTATAAGTTATATATGGGTTAAACCATTTTAAAGGTATTGATTTGGGAATTTGAATTTAATTCAAGGGTTTTAACTCATGTAAATATAACTGGATTTTTCTAAAATGAAACTATTTGTTTTCAAATAGTAAAAGCTTTCACATAAGTAATGAACTTCCAATTTGTGTTGGAAGAATTTCAAGTTTGAAATAGAATTGAAATGTTTTGAAATTTATGAAATGAGTCTTTGATTCAAAGACCGAACGAGTTAATCCAACTTGAAATGGAATTGGTTTGAAAGCTATAAGTTAAATCTTGACTTAAAGATTTAACAAGTTAATCCAAGTGAAATGGAAATTGTTTTGAAATCCATAAATGAATCTTTGTGAACGGGGTAAACCTTGTGAATTGAATCTTTTTGTTTAAAAGATTAAAAGTGTGGAAATTGTTTAAACCATTGAAGGTTTTTGAAATGAATCTTTTTTGTTTAAAGATTGGAAATGGTAATTTGTTTTAACCATTCGAATGAAAAGTTTTAAGCTTTAAGCTGTGATTTAACTGAGACCCCAGTATCCATATGATTTTTAATTGCGCTCGTTATTCGGTTTTGCCTGGGAAGGACCTTTGTGTCACATAACCCATTCCGAATAATGATACGTCGTATATAGACTGCATTTGAAGACTGGTGGTGAAGACCGGATATTTTCGAAAACGAAAGGACAACTCGTCGAATGTCTCTGCACTGACTGGTCCCCGGTATAGAGATTTTATCACCCTTTGTGATGGGAAGTCCGGACGTGATTAGAAATTATCCGGATTGCAAGGGCTTCTTTGGAAGTGCCTTCGGTTCTGTTCGAACCCGGAACAGACTTGTATGATGTGTGTCTGACATTACACTTTGAGATGTAAAGCTGGTTTCTATCAAATACATTTCTGTTGGTGGCGGAGAATTTATTCTCTTAGCTTAACACCCTTCTCTGAGACGTACGAGCTCAAAGGTTATGTAGTTGATGGTTACTAGTGATACATTCCCAATTTGGTAATGTGGCATACGAAGTGCTGTTGATCATTGTTGGTCAAAGCGTGGCTTTGTGAAAAAGCGTGGCTTTGTGAAAAAGCATGGCTTTGTGAAAAAGCGTGGCTTTGTGAAAAAGCGTAGCTTTGTGGACGAGACTTCGTCGGGCCTCACAACCCGGTAATGGTCGAAACATGAATGTTGCGACAAAGGTTTTTAGGGGTAGCGCCCCTAGGGTATGTCATTTCCTTCTGGATAAAAGGTGATATCATGGTATGGAGCCCAGATATTTTACCTATGTTTATGCTGCACAGTTATTATACTTTGTGGTTGTTGATTTATGATCGAGACGTCTCGGATAAAGGTCGGTGACGACCGGGGGATGACATGACTCGTGTGTTAGTTACCTAGTTACAGCTCAGTTAGAGCGTGAGGTAGCGTCGGCCTTTTGTTTGCAGAGATCCGGTTAGGTTCTCGGGGAATCTTTCCAGAGGCGTTTCCATTTCGGTAAGGAAGTTCCTTAGCCTGATCATTTGTTGGAAATCCAAAGAAACAATACGAACCCTGTACGGTTTTAGTTGTATTACTTGCTATGGAATGTGGTGGTAACCTGCTATTGAACGTAGTAGCTATAGTAGGCATACAATATTGGTTGTATGCTGGCTAAGATTTATATTATATTTTCGAAATGTTTTTCTACACTATGCACTAGTAATAATATCAAAAGAGTTTTGATTTTGCGTAGTAAGCATGTTTGACTATCATAAGGAGAAATCTCCTCCAATTCTGCGATTGCATTGTGTGTGTGGCGGGAGGCCTTATGATAGTTTCATTTTCGAAAAGCATTGCGGATTTCAATGTTTAAAATTCCTTTGTTGTTTGTTTAAAGATAAACTATTTTTGTTACTCACACCAGTCCCATGACTGACTCGGAGTTTATTGTTCCCTTCCTAAACTCTGGGTGCCCACAATTTTCCACACGGGCAGTCTAGAGTTGGGTTTCTCAGATATTCAGGTTGAGAAGATTATCTGGAGCTAGTTCAGTTCTTGGAGTTCAGGGCTGCACTTGCTTATCTTTGTGCATCGTGATGGTGGTTCGAGCTTGACGTTGGAGTTGTTGGAGTCATTCTCTTTTGTAGATCATTTGGAGTGATCTCTTCTGTTCTGTTATTTCCGCTGTATCATTATTTATCTCTGATATTGTTGTATCATATTGATATCATTGTTGTATATCATTCTGGATATTGTATTCATTGGAGTTGTAAATGATATCATTGTTTTCTTTCTTCCGCTGTGTTGTTATACTTAATGGTGTTATAAGCTCCGGCGACTCGGATTTGAACGATCGAATATGTGGCATTCGAGTACGATGTAAAGTATGGATGTCGATTTTTGAACGCGAAAAATCCGTATCGTTACAGTTCTGAAGGGGAATCAAGATTTGGTAGTTTATACAGATGCGTGTGGAACTTGATTACGAGCAGTGTTAATGCAGAGAGGTAAAGTGATTGCCTATGCTTCTAGACAGCTTAGACCGCATGAGGTTAGATACCCGAGTCATGACTTGGACTTAGCTGCGGTTATTTTTGCTTTAAAGGTGTGGAGACATTACCTTTTGGGAGAGAGATTTGAGCTTTATACGGATCATAAGTCATTGAATTACTTGTTCTCTCAGAGGGAGCTAAACATGAGACAACAGAGATAGTTAGAGTTTATTGTTGCTTATGATTTTGGAATTGAGTACACACCAGGGAAAGGCAACAAGGTTGCAGATGCGCTTAGTAGGAAGCATCAGAATACACTGTTGGCTATGATAGCAGAATGGAAAGACTTGGAAGCGTTGTCGACTTTCAGAGTGCAGTGGAGATTCGGGGCTGGGTCTAGTGGAGAATCTGATATGTTATCTTGTTTAGAAGTCCGACCGGTATTGATTGAAATGATTTCTTCTAAACAGGAAGAGGATCCAGTGTTAGTTGAAAGGATCAGGAAGTTAAGGGATGGAATAGAGAGCGATGACTTGACAGATTCAGTCTTGACTAAAGTGGGTGATTGAGAAAGAAGAGAAGATTACGTATTCCAGATGTGGGAGGCCTAAGGAAGGAGGTTTTGGAGGAATGCCATCGTTCAAAGTTCACTATTCATCCAGGAGGAACGAAGATGTATCGGGATATGAAGAGAAGTTTCTTCTGGGAAGTAATGAAGAGGGATGTAGGCTTATGGGTAAAACAGTGTTTGAACTGTCAGCAGGTGAAAGCCGAGCATCAGAAGCCAAGTGGGTTGCTTCAGCCGTTGGATATTCTGGTACAGAAGTGGGATTCTATTTCTATGGACTTCATAGACAGGTTGCCGAGGTCTAATAGAGGAAATGAAAGTATATGGCTCATAATGGACAGATTGACCAAGAGTACCCATTTCATTCTCGTTAAGTCAAATAGGACGGCACCTGTATTGGCTAAGTTATTTATGAAGAATACGGTCAGACTGCATGGAATTCCTAGTAGAATTGTTAGTGATAGAGATTCCTTATTCACTAGCAAGTTTCGGAAGAGTCTATAGGAGAGTTTAGGAACCAAGCTCAAGATGAGTACCGCTTACCATCTACAGACAGATGGGCAAGCAGAAAGAGTTAACAAGATCTTGGAAGACTTGTTAAGAGCTTATGTATTAGACTTTGGGGGATCATGGGAAGACCATCTACACCTAGTTGAGCTTTCATATAATGATAGTTATCAAACTAGTATAGGGATGGCATAGTTTGAAGCTTTGTATGGAAGACCATACACATCTCCCGCATGTTGGTTAGAGATTGGAGATAGATTAATCCTTGGTCCCGATTTGGTAAGGGAAGCTGCAGAGAAGATTGAGCTGATAAGGGCGAGAATGAAGGAAGCTTACTCTAGGAAGAAGAGCTATGTAGATAGAAGATGGAAAGATTTAGAGTTCTCTATTGGAGATCGTATTTTCGTCAAAGTATCACCGATGAAAGGTATTATCGAGTTCGGGAAGATAGGGAAGTTAGCACCGAGATTCGTAGGACCATTTCCTATTTTAGAGAGGATCGGAAAAATCATGTACATAGTAAAGTTACCTAGGAGTTTGGCAGGAGTCCATGATGTTTTCCATGCATCTCATCTAAGGAAGTGTGTTAGGGATCCAGACACTACTATAGCCCCGACCATGTTAGAGGATTTAGTAGTGGAACCAGACTTGACTATAGTTACGAAGTCTGTCTAGATAGTCGCGAGAGATGAGACGAAGTTGAGGAACAAGACAGTCAGATTAGTGAAGGTTCAGTGGAGTGACGATGATAGAGATTGTACTTGGGAGACTGTGAGCAGGATTAGAGACACTTATCCAGATTTGTTTGATGTTATCTTTTACCTTTGTTTATTTTGATGCGCACCTTATCGTAATTTCGAGGATGAAATTCTTTAAGGAAGGAATTCTGTAACACCCCATATTTTTAGTAACATTATTTAGGGAATTTAATTAGCTAAATTAAATTAAATAACGCAGGTTGATTAACAGATTGAGGATTGTGATTTAATCAATGGGTAGCCATGCCATGTTAATGGATAAACAAATGAACTAAAGAATGAAGTGTTAAGGCAAATAAAGGAGGGGTAAAATAGGAAATAGAGCGTTCTAATAAGCTAAACCCATAGGAATTTACTTCCATACGTCCATTCATACATTCATAAGCAAAAATTATAAGTCTAAGGTTGGCCACCATTAGCAAAGAGGAAGAAGATAAAGCTAGGATTCAAGAGGAAGAATCAAATCACTTAATTAAGATCAAATCTCACATCCTAAATCCCAAAGCTAAGGTGAATAATGACTTATCTCTTATTTCTTAAATGTTTTTAGTAAGGGAATCTGAATTTATCTTTCATAGTTTAGCCATGATTTTGAAGGACAAAATGTTTATATATGCTTGTTGATGATTTATGCTTATTCATATAGATTTTATTTTATGTTTTGATGTGAAAACCCTATTTAATGACATCTAAATACCTTACGATTTTAGATATAGATCAGAAATGATATTATGGAGATGGGTTTCAATTTTCACAATTTTCAAAATTAATGTGGATTTTATGTTAATTTTCTAGTGAAGAAAATGATTTATTGGGCTATAAATAATTTACGGTTAAATTATAAATAATTTGGGTCTGAAATTTATATGTGTTAGAAAACATATTAAAAAGGATTTTTAGAATTTTTTGTAGAACTGTCCAAAGTGTTTTGATGAATATATGAAATTATTTAAGGCATAGGACTTAAATGTCTTATATATTTATAAAAAGAGAAGGGTTATTTTGTAAATGATTTAAATTAATTAATTCTGAAATTATGGCAGTGCTTTTAGAAAAGAAAAATTGGCAACCAATAAGATTTTGACAAACTAGGCAAGTTAGTTAAAAACATTACTTAAAAAGGTTAAAAACTAGTTTTTCATGCCATATGCAAGTTTCGCTACTTTCGACACCCTGCTTCCGATTGGGTAGCTTACGACTTAGTAGTTCCGCCTCTATGACATCGAAACCAAATGCACATAGTATCATTAACCCTGTACATAGTGAATTGGATAAAAAGCGGAAGGAATTGGGTCGAAACTAGAGGTTCAGAAGGAGGTTGAAGCGTTACTTTGCTTCAAATTGAAAATGCACCTGCTTTGCTTTTAACTATATTGCTTTCGACTTGGTTGGCTTCCGACTGGGTCAAATGGTTTAAAGAAACGGTTTTAAGAGGTTGGGCCTTTGTTTTTAAATAACCACTTTCGACTAGGTTGAGCCTTAGCTGCCGCTTTCTAACTTTCGATACAATGCCTTCAAATGGGTTGATTTTGTTTTATAAAAACCCTACCACTTCTCCAATGTTTCGGATGGACGGTTTCGACACCATCACTTCTTTACTTAGGTTTTAGCTTTCGAAAGAGTTGCTTTCGACCCTGTTGTTTGTGACCCTTAGAGATTTTTTAAGATTAACCAAAAGATTTCGAAAGAGATGGTTTTAGATGGTTTCGAAAGGTGTTTCCACATGTTTTTAAATTGAACCCAAATGCTTTTGAACAGTTTAAGGTTTTCATGCTTTCCAAAGGTTTTTTAGGATGGTTTCTAAGGGGTGGTTCCCCAGTGGTTTCGAAAGGTTTAACCCATGGTTTCGAAAGGTTTAAAGGAAAGGTTTTTCCAATGGTTTTGAAAGGCTATGTTTAAAGGTTTTAAAGATAGGATGTCTAAGGTTGCTTTCGAAGGAAAAGGTATTTCAATGGTTTCGAAAGGTTTATGTAAATGGTTTTGAAAGGAATGTTATGGCCTTTCGGCCTAGATGAAAGAAAGGGTTTATTTGGTTATGAAAGGGATACTTTCAATGGGATTGAAAGGGGTACTTTCAAAGGTTTAAATGATTTCATCAACAAAGATTTGGGTAAAGTATATATAGCATGGCATGGTGATTTTGAGTAAAGCATAGAGTATATATTTTCCATGTTTGAGTTTGATTTAAAAGTTTTAAATCAATTTGAAAGGAAATGGTTTTCAAGGAAAATTTAAGTAAAATGACTCAGATATTAGAATGCCAGATGAGACTGGTACAGGGTCGCGCCCTATACATTAGCAATTAGCCCCTAGCTAATTTAGTCCAAAATTCTAGTGTGTAGGGCTTTGTCATAGGTAAGACTACTATTATGGCACACACAGAAAGGAATACATTTGCGCAAGTGTAGGTTATTGGTGAGCCCGCAAAACCATTTGGATCAGTGGACTTTGGGAAAGAGTAAGTTAGGGATAGACCATCCAGAAGACTTGTCGAACTGATGTTAGGCCATTTTTATTATATCTGTTTGGTAGGTCCGAGTCAACCAAAGGTTGTAGTAAGCCAAACAAAACTATAGTGTTCGGATAGATAATCCATTTGTTACCTGATAGGTTTGTTTACATAAAATGCTTTACAGTTTTTAACTAGTTTTGGTTGTAGGATTTTTATTTACAAAAGATGTGTTTTAAAAGGTTTTGTGAGGGGAAACCCGTTCCGCTAAGCGGCATGGTCTCACTTAA
The DNA here is from genome assembly GCA_030737815.1 of Allium fistulosum. Lineage (NCBI taxonomy): Eukaryota > Viridiplantae > Streptophyta > Magnoliopsida > Asparagales > Amaryllidaceae > Allium > Allium fistulosum. The sequence continues at coordinate 1,532,763,425 of CM060903.1, read as the reverse complement.
TATCATATATCTGAGATGTATAGTATTATTCACACTAGGATTTACGTCTGACTCGAAGTTTATGTTTTTCCCCTTAAACTCTTTGGTGCTCAAAATTGATTTGAGTCGACTGAGGGTTGAGAATTTACAAGTTTAGTAGGTTTGCGAATAAAGCTTCCGGAGACGAGCAGGTGGCTGATGGATAGCTATTTAGGAGTTGCAGTTTGTTTCATTTTGAAGTATTTCCGCTGTGTTTGTAATAAATCGATTATGACTATTTAGTACTCTGGTCAACCAAGGGGGCATCATCATATGTCGCTCTTGGCGTATTTATGTAATAATTATATTTTATCTAAACCTGGGAAAGCGATGAGATTATGTAATTTGAATATGAAACATTTTTTGAAAATGTAATGTGAAAAGTTTTTTTTTAAATCTGTAATTTTGTTTCATATTCATGTGATGCTGATATTATGAATACCATTAACATTACCATATTTGGTCATGGGAAGTTAATATTATGGATGACTGCAGCATCTGTAGTGCTTAGCTTTGGGCCTCTAGATAGGGGATGTTACAAGAGCAGAGGTTATGGATGTAATGAAGTATAACAGTGGTGTGGTAGAAGTAGAGGAAAGTTATTGCAGTGATGGTGGTGAAGTAATCAGTTGCAAGGCAGGACAGTGGGAAAGTGGGTTTGGGTGAATGATGGCAGTTATGTATGATGACAGTTTGTAGCAAGGTGAAGTTGAATGGTTACTGATTTGCAACAACAGTGAGTTGTGATTCCTGCTATGGTATAGGATGATGGTTATGACAGTAGGTGGCAGCAGTAAGGTAAGGTTTATGCAGTGATTATGGAATAAAGAATTTGAATATATGCAACTGTTGTGTGGTCAGGGATGGATATGTGCACAGTGCATAGTTCGATGAAGGCAGTGATGTAGAAAAACAAAAATTGTAAATATAAAACTATATAATAAAAACAGAAATTGTAAATGTAAATAAAAATTAAATAAAATATTTTTTTTAAATTGTGTTTGTTTTTTTAAATAGAAATGCAAATGCAAATAGAAAAACAACAAACACACAAACAAAACGAAAACAAAAATTACACATAAACACACAACAACTTTTTTTTAAATGCAACTCAACGCACAAAATTAACACACAATAAAATCAAACGAAACTAATTCGAAGAATAGAAATAAAATCAAATTGCAATTCCCTGGCAACGGGGCCAAAAACTTGTTTAACGATGAATTTTCTATCAAATTAGAAAACCATCGAAAAATATGATAAAAATTAACCGCAAGCGTACGACGTACAATGTTAGTATGTGGCGAGCATGGGTCGATCCGCAGGGAATTGAGGTGATTTTAAAAATTCTACTCAATCAAATTAACCCAAATTCGCAAGTTTGTTTAATACTAAAAAAATTAGCAAAATTTAAACTAGAACAAAAGTGATTGAAAATATGAGATTAGAAAACAATTTAGAGGCAAATCCACTCTCACATTTTTACATAAATCAACAAAAAAAAATCTATGATCTCTGTATTTTGATCTTAAGTGGAATTAGTGATGTATTTATCATAAGTATGGTCTATTTATGCTATTAATTAACACAACTTAAACCATCAAACTATAATACAACAACTAAACATCTATTAATGTCATGAAAATTAATATTAAACTAAAACAAAATCTATTTTAAGCACGACTATTTACTATTTGTGATTTAGTAACATAGATAATCAAATTTTGTTTCTATTTTAATTCCATAATCAAAATCACTAGTTAGATGATGATGTAAATTGTGTTTATATTGGATTAAGCATAGCCCATTTGTGATTACAACATAGGATATCAAATTCCCTTTATAAACTTACATCAAATTCCAACTCTTCATGAAGCATTAAAAAGAGATCATAAATCACAAAATATGTTGAATTTACATAGTCTTATGGAGCTTCATTACCCCTAAATTAAAAGGGTTTAGCTACCATTTATGTTATCATTTCAACATTTGTAAATTTCAACATAAAAATCAAGCAAAGTAAGTGCTAATAAAAAGAAAATTAATCTACTTGCATAAAATTAAACTAAGTGCATAAAAAAGAAAGCTAATCTACTAACATGAAAATGAAGAAAGCATGTAAATAAAAATGAACACAAAATGAAAGAGCATGTAGAAAAAGAAGAGGCTTAGGAAGCCATTTTATTTCTCATTTGATTTGAGACTACAACTTGCATAATATAATAAGAGGATAGAAGCTTCCTTACATGATCATAAGAGGGTTATTTATACATGCCTAAAACCCAAATCCATATTTTAGTGGACTACCCAAAATACTCCTTAGGAAGTGTAACCTCCAAGTAATCAATAGCATGAGCTTAATCCTCTATTAAATGTGCATATGACTTTAATCCCTACTAATTTGTGCATTAGCTCCTAATTGTAGATTATGGTAAGTGGGTAAATGAGGTCCTCCATGATTTCATGAATCCATTTATTTCCATCTTCATTTGCCTTCTTCTCTTGTGCATGCATATCTTTATGAAGGTTTCTTCCATTTTACATCCAAATTCCTACGAATAAAACTAAAATGTGCAAATAAATATTCTCCAAAATTAATATATGCACAAATTACCATTTTGCCCCTAAATGAAGATGAATCAATGATGATTTGATGAAATTTGGATTTTGGTAAAAACATGTAAAAATGCCCAATTATGACATTTATTTAAATAAAAGTAGATTAAATATGGAAGTAAAAATATGCACATTTACGTGCACATGAACTGTTCATCATTTTGCTTTCTCTTTTAAATGATCTGATTCCTATATGAATCTTTGTTGAATGCATGTTGATTTCATGAGTTTATATAGCAAATATATGTTGCGAGAATGAACTATAGTCATGCCGATTAGATGAATGTCGACGGTGGGGAGCTAGGAGTGCTTGGAATTTTCGTTCTTGGTACCCACCGGTCGACAGGTCAATAATGATCGGTCGACAGATCGGTAATTTGGAACATGAGTTCTAGGGTTCTTTTGCTTCCTCTTGCCTTGTATTCTTGAATTTGCTTTCACCTTACCTTGTTTAATGATTTCCAAGTGATTTGCGTACTGATTTTCTGAGCTTTGTTTTCAGCGATTTGGTGATTTATTTGATTCAATGATTTTTCAAGTTGTTTATACATATACATATACATATACAAATATATTTAATATATATAGTTTGAATAAAGCAGAATGGTAAAAGATAGTTTATTATAATATACTGATTTCAAAACCAATTTTCATATAAATTCAATTCCTTTTGTAAATGATTTTAATAAGTAAGTAAATTATTTATGTATATTAAGCATTATTAGTAGAAATAGTTTTATGGGTTTAAAAGAACAGTTTTGAAATATAAAACTATATTGTTTCTAAATAAACAGTTGTATATCTATATATGGCTTTTGAAACATAGTTAGTAGAACTATATTATGTTATGGAACATTTGTATTACTTTATCGGTTAATAATTGGACTTGTTCGATTGAATATTTTAGTCAAGTTTGATTTATAATCGTTTAGTAAATATTTACGCATCGCATAGTGGTTATTGGACATTGGGCGATACTCATTTAGTTAGTAATCAAAAATATATTACACTTATCGAGTGGAGTTTACTAACTTATAGTAAATATTTGGGTAAAACCGACTGTATGGGACATGTGGTTGTTACTCGAATAATTACTATTCAAAAGTACATAACACTTATTTTGTCGAGTTTTCATACTCGTCCTTAGGTGATCCGTTTTATGCGGATTATATGGGTTTTCAGGCCCATCTTGGGATACTCGTTTACAAACGAGTTTAGACTTGTGAAGTGCTCATCTCTTGGGTTAATCCATGAAGTGTATGACTTTTGTGATGACTTGAAAGTGCTTGTCTATACTGCTAGCTTATGAATTTGACTTGCGATGTACTTGTCTTATTCGATGTGTGAAGTGCATATCAATCTACATTGGCATGCGAAGTGCGTATTTATTATTATAGTTTGTGAAGTGATTTCTTTTGTAGGACCTGCGATGTGCTTGTTGTTATGATTTATGATTTGTGACTTGCTTTTCTGCTAAGTCATTTAGGTTTTGACTTGCTTTCAAGTGGTCTTATATTTTTTAGAGTTGACTTACTTTATGCAGTCTTTTGTATACTTGAGTTTTCAAAGTTAGTTTTCCTTATCACCATATTTGAGATGATTGCCACTAATGGGCATGAGAGTATTTGATGACATGGTGATTTGGAATTGATTTTTTATTTGCATATGGCATATATTAGATAGTTATTAACATGCCTTGTGTTTTATGAAAATTTATTAGTGAATGATTTCATGGTGAATCTTTTTAAAGTTTAGTGTGATGCACTATTTGGACTTATATATCTTTGACATTATGCATGCATATTATATGTTCTCACCTTTTGGATGTTTAGAGATAGTCTGACCCGTTTATTTTATAATACTCGAGTCAGACTAAGACTTGGCAGGTACATGGACTCAGTGACTTTGGATTTGGGCTGGCTAGAGTAGTTATATGAGGTAGTAACTTTGTGATAGAGTTCCCTTTAGAGATGTTGGTCTTCTTTGTATACTTGTGTATATTTGGTTGTAGTTTGACTTGGGTAGTCATGTATTTTTATAGACTTGTCATTATGTATGCAAGTATATATAATTGTATATGTAAGTCTGGTATTTCATTTTATAGACTTACACTTTTATGAGATATGCGATGTATTTTATTTCTGTTGCAACATTTCATTACATGTTGTCTATTATGTTATGTATTGTTCTGAATTAAATTAAATCATTGTATTATTGTTTTGAACTTGGATCCGATATGTCGAATTACCACTTGTAAGAAAAGAGAGAAAAAATCAGTCGTATAATTCGATGTATCGATACTCGCCCAAAGCAATATTACAGATGGTTGCTTCTAACTAGCCTTATTCTCTGTATTACTCGACAATATTTCTTATAATATTCTTGGGTAATATGGGTATAAAGGTGGGGCATTACAGTTGGTATCATAGGAAAGGTTCAGAACAATATAGAACGTAAGAAACACGAATCTTGACCTAGATAGACTTAGAGTCCTGTCCCATGGGTATGTTGGGTAGAAATTAGGATATATTTCCTATTTTAGAATAGAAGTATAAATGATTATTGGGAATAATCATTGGGACGTATTTATGGAAATTTTGAATTACTTTACAAATTATTTTCATAAAATGATTTTATAAGTTAGGTGTCGTGTAGTGGTGTTCAGACCCGTTAGTGATTAGAGTTACACAGCGGAAGTTGATAAACTGTTTCCACTGAGCATAGTAATTTGTTGATTATTTATGGTTGATTGAATATTGTATGCATGGATGAATGGTTTCATATTTAATTTGTTATTGATATACTTTCATTTATATAAGAATTTAAGGATTTGGAAACTTTGGAATTATTTTTACGTTAAATTGACCATTGAGTGTTTTATGAATTTTGGTCGACTCGTAGGACTCCACGATGTTGATAGGGATTCCTAATGCTTTGATGAGACAGTCCAACATGGTAAATTTGAGTTATGATATTTGAAGTACTATATATAATTGTGAATATGCTGAAAATAATATTTAAGAAGAAAATAGTGTTAAGTGAATTATATATTATTTTCAAATGTGGTAAATATTTTGGAAAATATATTTATATGCATATGTAATAACTTTTGGAAATAAAAGGATATTTGTGAAAAGTATGTATACATGATTATACAAATGTGATGATATTAAAAACAAGTATCTTGAAGAATGATAATATTTTAACAGAAAATATAATTAACTATATGGTTATTTGGAAAGGAAGTATTATTTAAGTTTTGATAATAATATTTGGTAAATGATTTGAAAGTAAATATTATTATTTATGAAAAATAAAATATTTTGTGGAAAGAAATTTTGGAAAATAAATTTAGAAGAAATTTTTATCTATCTATATATGTGTGTGTTTAAAAAAATTTGGTGGTTTAGAAAATTATAATGGAATTTATAAAGATAAATTATATGTATTGATTTTAGACAACGGTTGCAACCACCGTGCCTTAGCAATAGCAGAGATCAGTGGTAAGGCCATGTTGATTTCACGATCAACATCGCAGCCATGTGACTAAGCGATTCGCTATAAATAGATAGCGAGGCAACGTCATTAAATTATTTCATATTTTTAAATTGTGAATGTTTATTTTTAAGATGTATGTTAAGAAGGAAACTATGTGATATTTTGATATGTCGTGTATATGATTTTATGCTTTAAATTGACACTAACTTTTATTTATTTTTAAGATGTATGTTAAGAAGGAAAGTATGTGATATTTTGATTTGTCGTGTATATGATTTTATGCATTAAATTGACACTAACTTTTATATTTGAGCCTGTGTTATAAGAAGTTGAAATAAAAGATGTAAGTAATTGTGTTAATAAAATTTTGGAAGTTCAAAATAAGAAATTAATTGAAATCTAAGAGATGGATTATATAAATAAGATTTAGTATAAATAACTACCATAAGAAGTTATTTTATTCTTTTCAAAATGAAACTTTTGAAAAGAATTATTTGGAAGTAATAATTGAGATTTTGAAATTGAAGTTAAAATATTTGGAGTAAAGGGAAAATTTTAAATTATTTCCTATTCTTATTCCAAAGTGGCTAATTGAGTAGATGTTTTTTTATGTTGACAAGCGAAGAGCTTGTGTAACAACCCGGAATTTTCGAACCCGAAAATTCCAGATAGTTAGAAGAAAAAGAAAGAGATAGAAGAAAGAAACAGAAAGAAGAAAAGAGAACAGAGAACACAACATCTCACATTCGCAGCGGATCAAAATACAATATCAAATAATAATATCAGTTATACAAAGAAAACTGTATCAGTCAATTACATTTTTATACATCAGAGTTACAACATTTCACAATCACTATACAGTTAAAATAACTCGTCCCAATAATTAACAATATATCACACTCCATACGTTCCTGCCATCCAGCTCGCCTCTTGAGCTCCAGAACGTCCTTACCTGAAATCTGTAATACTCGGTCTGACCCGAGCATTACCACAAAGTAACACCCGGGTCAGGCTGGAAACCAGCGTGAGTAAACTCATTTAACATGAAATTTCAATCCATAGAACTTATTTAAAACCCGGGGTAACTCGTACTTACTACACGTAAACAACTTATATAGTCATCACTTACTTTCACAAAACAATATCTAAGTATCCAACTTAGTTTAAATGGTCCATATTATCCAAATCCAGCCCATTGATTTCACATATCAATCTATAAAGAATTATAGAAGATTTCAAATCGAAGTGGTTTCGGATATTGCTAATATCCGATCCCGGTCTCTTCGAATTCAAATGTCATCCTTTTTAAGCCAAGATGTTTAAGTTAAACAATTTAATTTAAATTCAGGATATCATATTCATATAGCAATTCTATCACAGATAGATAACTTACATTATCACAATTTATCCAAAGCATCTCGTATCATAGAGCATCACAATCACATATCAGATATATCAAATAATCCAAGGCATTCAATATTATTCAATCATTCATAAGCAAGATTAATTTGATGTATAATTCCTAATTAATTTAACTTAATCTCCACATAAATTAAATTAATTACTTTAATTTCTTTTAAATCATGCTTACTTAACATTAATTAATTACAAATCAATTAATTAATCATCCTTTAATTATTCATCTTAATTAATTATCCTAAATTAATTATTCCTTAATTACATTAAGTAATTAGCCTTTAATTAATTACATGAATTAGTTATCCTTTAACCATTCATATTAATTTACCCTTAATTACACTTATTAATTACATTAATTAATGATCCTCTAATTACTTTCACTAATTAATTATTTCCTTAATTAATTACATTTATCAAAAAATCTTAAATTAAACATATTCATTAATTAACCTTAATTAATCACATTAAATAATTATCATTCAATTAATCACTTAAATTAATTATCTTTTAATCACTAGTTAATGATCATCACATTAATTACATTCATTAACTATCCTTAAATTACCTTCATTTAGTATTTACCCTTATTAATTCATTAAGTAATTATCTTTTAATAAATTTTATTAATTATCCCTAATTAATCACAACCTTGATAAATTTAAGATAATTTCTTTATCTTAATTAATTACTTATTTAAATCTCATTAAATTGAATACTTAATTACATCATTTAATCTCCTTTAGAAAACATTTAGAAATCAATTATATAATTAAAAACTTACAAACAAAATAATTTAAACATTTAATTTTAACATTTAAAATATTTGAAAACTTGTTTAAACTTGTTAATACTTTATTTTGAAAACTTGATAATGTTTCCTTGATAACTTAGTTACTTTAATAACTTTAAAACTTGATAATACTTTTGTTTTTAACCTTTAATAATCTGGTTAATTCAATTTTAATACAAACCCGGGTTCAAAGCCAAAGTACTCGAGTAAAACCCGAGTCACTAACGCACTATTCCTTCCTTCGAGTCGAACTACCATCTCCTTCGAGTATAAACCCGAGACAATATCATTCTTCCCCAAACAACATCTCCCAGACACAAACACACACGCGTGCACATGTACAGGAATTCCGATCACCTTCGATCAAGTCTCCGACCACCACCAAGTCGCCGTTCCTCCCCTCAGTCACCATAAACAACCAGATCATCTAAACGATTACGAAATCAAAATCGAACTATGCTATCACCTCCAGGAACACAGACCATGGATGAAATCACCTCGCTCCGATGATCTAGACCACCAGATATTACGAATCTCCGCCCGAAGCTTCGTCACGAACCCTAGTCTCGTTTCCCTTCGGTCCGGTCCACCTCGAATCACTACTGACGAAGAAATCGACCTGACAACATCCTCGACCAAAAACAGCCTCCAAACCCTACTTCATCGTCTTTCAGCCACCACGATCAACTATAAATGCTTTGAGCATTTTTCCTGAGTTCCCCCTGCCTCCACCTTCCTTCAGCCATGACCATGACTTACCCAACCTCGCCGATCGTCAGAATTTGCCAAGAAACCATTTTCGTTCAACCTTGAAATTCTCGTGATTTACTCAACTAAAAAATGTGATTTTTCTTTTAAAATTCATTATTTCCAAAAGTAAAACATTTTATATAAGTAAATCAAGAATCTATGATGCTCAAGTTTTGATATTTATTTAAGTTTCACTGTAAATTTTCTTCCCAGTAAAAACCATCTTCAAATTCATCTTAAAACTATTTTTAGAAGTTAGAATTTGATTATATGAACATAGTTGGTTTAGAACTTGAAGCCTAAAATGGATCAGAGAAAGAAGTATTGATTTTTGATTATATTTAAACTTGTGAAACTGGAATAGAGCTCTGCAGACATGCACACTAATATTAACAACCATATATACAGCAATCCTATCTAAACAAACATGCAATACATATATCACATTATAAATTCAAGGACTATTACATGCATCAGATCATCAGACAATTTTAGGCTTATTAAAGAAAAGTTTACTCACCTTTTTTTTTTATAAAGCAGAGAACAGGCTCTGTTCATATTGTTTCCCTGGAACTTTGTTTTGATCTGTAACTTGTCTTTAAATTTGAAATCCTAATGTTGTTTGAATCAGTGAAGTTGTTGTTGCATTCCATTTGATCTCAGGTTGAAGGCTGAAATCAAGCTGTTGCATTTACTTTCCAGGTTTCATTTGATTGCAGATTTGATTTGGTTTCAGGTTTTTATTTTAGTTTGAATTTTTGGTTTCTCAGGTTGGTATATTTTTAGTTTCTGGTTTGAGAAAAGTTGAATTGAAAAATGAAGAAAACAGGTTTCTTACTAAACATACATTATATAAATTAAATGTAAAATGAAAAATATTGTGCCACTTGTTATTTTTAATTTAGACAAGTGTAATTTGCAAATCCATTTAGCTTACACATGTTAAAATAAAGCAATATTATGTTTATACCCTTATCTTACTAAGTATTTATGCTTTGTTAATTATGTAAATATGTATATATTGTGATTTGAAGTTTTGTTTTAAATTTAATATTTTTCAAAAACTAATTATAAAGAAAATAAATATAAAACTAAAAATCATATATATATTACTTTTAAATCCAATATTTTTTAAGGTGTTTATCTTTTGAATTTCCAATTCAAATTAAATTTCAATTTAAAATCAACCTAAATATATATAGATATAAATATCTATTATCAGCTCTATTTGTTCAATCTATAAATCAGTATTCTTATTAATCAATCCAGTTAATTATCAATTAACAAGTGTTCAAAAATCCGGGTTATCACATTCCTCCCCCCTTTAAATCTTTTCGTCCTCGAAAAGGAACGAAGCCAGAATTTATTCAATTCTTAAAATCTGATAAATTTTTTTCTTTTATCAATTTTAAAACACTTTTAAAATATTCATAATATTATAAAATAGTTTTTATAAAAATAATTTTTTATAACTTGATGTTTCAACAAATCCATCCTTGTTCTCATAGAAATTCGGTCATACGTTGATCAGGCGTACGACTGAAAATCTATAAGTACTCGGTAAACTCGTTTTCAACACCTAGTGAAAATATTTGAAAAAATAATTTTATTGAAAATATCGAAAACATTTTTGAAAATAGAGGAAATATCTTTGGTGAGAATGCTCTGGAAATCATCACCCCCATCCATGGTCGCAGTTAACCCGATGGTTACGTTGCCGTCCCGGCAAAATCCACAGATAACTGTAGGTCTCCGCGCTCCTCGATTACGCCATGGAACCCGCTACAGATCGCAGTTATACCCGGGCCTTACGTTGCTATCACAGCACAAACCCATATAACTGTAGGCATCAGCGCCACCGAATTTCGCTGCCAAATAATGAAACTTCTCCCACATAGGTCGCAGTCTACCGATATAAAATCAAACGTAGACAGTTGGCTCTCAGCGGCACACACGACTTTCGCTATGTTACCATAGTGTCACAGTCTACCGATATAAAATCAAACGTAGACAGTTGGCTCTCAGCGGCACACATGACTTCCGCTATGGTCTGTAGTAGATCGCAGTGACATCGAGTTACGTTGTCGTCACAGAATAACCCAAATGCCTCTGTGGGCACCAGCCCCTCGACTTTCGCTACATAAATAATCCTCAGGAACTAGTTTGTCCGGACTCCTCACAGGATCAACTTTAGAAACCCCCCTTGGGGCTCAAGGCAGTACCACCCTGTGGTACTCCTGAGAAGTTCATTTCAAGGAAGCGCCTTTTTCCCCAGAGCTATTTTCAAAATACTTTATACTATATACTTATAGTATCTTCAAATCATACCCTTTATGATTTATCAAAATCTCCTTTACACAAAATCGATTACCAAAATCGATAATTCTCAAACTAGGCTTTCCAAAATCCAAAATTGATTTTCCCAAAAATCAAAAGCCTTTTCCAAATTCATAGGTTCCCAAGACCTTTTCCAAAATCATTCTCATAAGATCCTTTATATATATAGATATAGATATATATAACTTTGAAAATCTTTGGATCATTTCAAACTTGTATAAAACCTCTTTTATACTTCAAATATTTCAAAACCCTTTTTATTCTGGCTAGATTCAATAAGGGAAGTTTATCATATTACAAAATATAACTTTATTTATTGTCAAATCAAATATTCAAGTTTGATTTCTTTATAAAGTTATTTACCATTTACTTACCTCCATAAAGTAAATTTCAACCAAAGAAATACCCAATTCCATTATATTTCACATAATATACCTTTCATTTTCGAAAACCATTTCAAATTTCTTATCCTCAAATTTTAAATGCCAAATTCATTCAAATTCGTACGATGTACACATATCATCCGTACGCTATATCAATCTGATCGCTCAATCGATCACACAATTTCACTTCCGAACTAGTATTGTCCACCCGGCTTCCTAGTGCGGACTCAGATCTGGTTTCCTGATCAGAAACCGTCATTCTCCTTGCATAGTCACAACTATGATAGAGAATATCCACAACCAATCAACAATCCATATCCAGGTTCGCCGTCGAAAATCGAGCGAAAAAATCCCAACTCGGATCGATAATACTATCTCGAAATTCTGTGTTCGAATCTGGATCAAATCACTATGCGAATAGAATAATATACGTATATCCTACGTATTTATCTTTATTGGTTATTAGCCAAATCAATTCTCTTTTCTATTCACATTTCCTTTAATTCTATTCTCTTATTCTCAATTGCTTCCATTTACAATTGAGTTAATATTTCAATTATAAACAGTTTGAACTCTGACCCATTTAAATTTAAAAATAGCTTGAAAAAGTTTTAAAATAGATAAGTAGTTGAAAAATAGTTATTAGTTTATAAAATAGCTGTAAAATAGTTAAGTAGGTACAAAATAGTTAGATAATTGCAAAATAGTTTTTAAAATAGTGATTAGATATAAATAACTGAAAAATAGTAATTAGTTTATAAGACAGTTTCAAAATAGTTAAATAATTCTAAAATAATTGTAAAATAAGTATAGATAGTTTGGGGTTTAAGAAGAAAGATTGTATAGTAAATAGTTTGGAAAAATTTATTTGTATTAAAACAATTTATTTTAAAAATTGTCCAGAGCCAAACTGTTTAATTTCCCAATCTACATTCCCAATTAATTTCCCTTTTATTCAATTTAAATTTCCTTTTCCATTTAAATTGACTCAACACTTCAATTTCCATTGAAATTTATTAAATCCCAATTTAAGTTGAATTAACCTTAATTCCTTTCCAAATTCAAATCAAATTTCATTTGATTTTTTTAAACATATTCAATTTTAATCATAATTCCAAATTATTTCAAATCAAATTCAGTTTGAACTAATTCTATTCAAATCTCAACTTAAAATCATCTCGAATTATATAAATTCGAGTTAAATTTTAAATGTTGATTTAATCACTTAAGTCAAGTTAACCCTTACCTTTAAATCAAATCAACCTTTAAACCAATTAATTCTGGATCCAAAATCCAAAATTACTTTTTAAATTATCATTACTTAACTTATTTTAAAGTTCAAATTAAAAGTTCAAAGAAATTTTATCTTCAAAATTCAATTTATTGCCCAATTTTATCTTCCAACTTTGAAACTGATTCTTAAACAATTTTAAGTTACAAATTCAATTCTTAATATTCAAATCTTAAGTTTAAAAGGGATTCCATATCCTTAATTTCAAATTAAGGTTTAATTTTCATTTATCTCTATAATGGATATATTATCACAATCCATTTCTTCATTCATTTAAACTAATCAAATTCACCATTTTTAACTTTCCAAGTTAAATTTCAATTTCATCTTGAAATTCCCAATTCAAGTTGTTCATTCTAAACTTATTTAACTTTCCTTAAGTTAAATTCAATTTAATTTAGTCAACTAGACCCAATTTGAATTCCCATTCAAATTTTAAACCTTATATTAATAATATTCCCACTTATAAGTTCAAAAACTTATCACTTTGGGTTTTCATATCATATTCCAATTTAAAACTCAACACTAAGAGTTATTTCGAATCATCTTTGATATTATGTATATCCTCATTTATACATATTTACTTCCTTTACACACCAATTTATACCTTAAATTTTTAAACCACCTTTGGTTTTAATTAAAAACAAATTTCTTTAAAACAATTTCAAGTTTCTGGATTTAGATTTAAAATTTGACAATTTTAAATTATCTTCAATTCCAATTTATAAGTCATACTTACCTAAAAGTTTAATTCCCTAAAACATTTCATTTTACTTAATCATTAACAAATTTCATTATTAAATACAACAACCATTTATGATAATAACCAAGATTATCATATCTGGAAACCAATTCATTATTTTCTTTATTCTGATAACACTTCTACAAATTCAAGATTTTAATTTCAGTTTGAATTCATTTCAAACTTATCTTCATTTAATTTAAATTTGGTTGTATTAATATTACTACTTATATTTAATTCAATTATTTAACAACCAATTATCTTAATAGAAATATTGCTTTATATATCAAATATAATTTTATATAAAATCATTTACCTTTTAAACCATTTAAAATCTTTATATAGAAAAATAACAAGTACGTTCTCTCATATATATATACACTCAACTCATTTTAGGGTACCATTGACCCTATCCTTAATGAGTAATCCCACCAGAGCCAAGGTTCTCGCTTAACCTTCTGCTCTGATACCAACTGTAACAACCCGGAATTTTCGAACCCGAAAATTCCAGATAGTTAGAAGAAAAAGAAAGAGATAGAAGAAAGAAACAGAAAGAAGAAAAGAGAACAGAGAACACAACATCTCACATTCGCAGCGGATCAAAATACAATATCAAATAATAATATCAGTTATACAAAGAAAACTGTATCAGTCAATTACATTTTTATACATCAGAGTTACAACATTTCACAATCACTATACAGTTAAAATAACTCGTCCCAATAATTAACAATATATCACACTCCATACGTTCCTGCCATCCAGCTCGCCTCTTGAGCTCCAGAACGTCCTTACCTGAAATCTGTAATACTCGGTCTGACCCGAGCATTACCACAAAGTAACACCCGGGTCAGGCTGGAAACCAGCGTGAGTAAACTCATCTAACATGAAATTTCAATCCATAGAACTTATTTAAAACCCGGGGTAACTCGTACTTACTACACGTAAACAACTTATATAGTCATCACTTACTTTCACAAAACAATATCTAAGTATCCAACTTAGTTTAAATGGTCCATATTATCCAAATCCAGCCCATTGATTTCACATATCAATCTATAAAGAATTATAGAAGATTTCAAATCGAAGTGGTTTCGGATATTGCTGATATCCGATCCCGGTCTCTTCGAATTCAAATGTCATCCTTTTTAAGCCAAGATGTTTAAGTTAAACAATTTAATTTAAATTCAGGATATCATATTCATATAGCAATTCTATCACAGATAGATAACTTACATTATCACAATTTATCCAAAGCATCTCGTATCATAGAGCATCACAATCACATATCAGATATATCAAATAATCCAAGGCATTCAATATTATTCAATCATTCATAAGCAAGATTAATTTGATGTATAATTCCTAATTAATTTAACTTAATCTCCACATAAATTAAATTAATTACTTTAATTTCTTTTAAATCATGCTTACTTAACATTAATTAATTACAAATCAATTAATTAATCATCCTTTAATTATTCATCTTAATTAATTATCCTAAATTAATTATTCCTTAATTACATTAAGTAATTAGCCTTTAATTAATTACATGAATTAGTTATCCTTTAACCATTCATATTAATTTACCCTTAATTACACTTATTAATTACATTAATTAATGATCCTCTAATTACTTTCACTAATTAATTATTTCCTTAATTAATTACATTTATCAAAAAATCTTAAATTAAACATATTCATTAATTAACCTTAATTAATCACATTAAATAATTATCATTCAATTAATCACTTAAATTAATTATCTCTTAATCACTAGTTAATGATCATCACATTAATTACATTCATTAACTATCCTTAAATTACCTTCATTTAGTATTTACCCTTATTAATTCATTAAGTAATTATCTTTTAATAAATTTTATTAATTATCCCTAATTAATCACAACCTTGATAAATTTAAGATAATTTCTTTATCTTAATTAATTACTTATTTAAATCTCATTAAATTGAATACTTAATTACATCATTTAATCTCCTTTAGAAAACATTTAGAAATCAATTATATAATTAAAAACTTACAAACAAAATAATTTAAACATTTAATTTTAACATTTAAAATATTTGAAAACTTGTTTAAACTTGTTAATACTTTATTTTGAAAACTTGATAATGTTTCCTCGATAACTTAGTTACTTTAATAACTTTAAAACTTGATAATACTTTTGTTTTTAACCTTTAATAATCTGGTTAATTCAATTTTAATACAAACCCGGGTTCAAAGCCAAAGTACTCGAGTAAAACCCGAGTCACTAACGCACTATTCCTTCCTTCGAGTCGAACTACCATCTCCTTCGAGTATAAACCCGAGACAATATCATTCTTCCCCAAACAACATCTCCCAGACACAAACACACACGCGTGCACATGTACAGGAATTCCGATCACCTTCGATCAAGTCTCCGACCACCACCAAGTCGCCGTTCCTCCCCTCAGTCACCATAAACAACCAGATCATCTAAACGATTACGAAATTAAAATCGAACTATGCTATCACCTCCAGGAACACAGACCATGGATGAAATCACCTCGCTCCGATGATCTAGACCACCAGATATTACGAATCTCCGCCCGAAGCTTCGTCACGAACCCTAGTCTCGTTTCCCTTCGGTCCGGTCCACCTCGAATCACTACTGACGAAGAAATCGACCTGACAACATCCTCGACCAAAAACAGCCTCCAAACCCTACTTCATCGTCTTTCAGCCACCCCGATCAACTATAAATGCTTTGAGCATTTTTCCTGAGTTCCCCCTGCCTCCACCTTCCTTCAGCCATGACCATGACTTACCCAACCTCGCCGATCGTCAGAATTTTCCAAGAAACCATTTTTGTTCAACCTTGAAATTCTCGTGATTTACTCAACTAAAAAATGTGATTTTTCTTTTAAAATTCATTATTTCCAAAAGTAAAACATTTTATATAAGTAAATCAAGAATCTATGATGCTCAAGTTTTGATATTTATTTAAGTTTCACTGTAAATTTTCTTCCCAGTAAAAACCATCTTCAAATTCATCTTAAAACTATTTTTAGAAGTTAGAATTTGATTATATGAACATAGTTGGTTTAGAACTTGAAGCCTAAAATGGATCAGAGAAAGAAGTATTGATTTTTGATTATATTTAAACTTGTGAAACTGGAATAGAGCTCTGCAGACATGCACACTAATATTAACAACCATATATACAGCAATCCTATCTAAACAAACATGCAATACATATATCACATTATAAATTCAAGGACTATTACATGCATCAGATCATCAGACAATTTTAGGCTTATTAAAGAAAAGTTTACTCACCTTTTTTTTTATAAAGCAGAGAACAAGCTCTGTTCAAATTGTTTCCCTGGAACTTTGTTTTGATCTGTAACTTGTCTTTAAATTTGAAATCCTAATGTTGTTTGAATCAGTGAAGTTGTTGTTGCATTCCATTTGATCTCAGGTTGAAGGCTGAAATCAAGCTGTTGCATTTACTTTCCAGGTTTCATTTGATTGCAGATTTGATTTGGTTTCAGGTTTTTATTTTAGTTTGAATTTTTGGTTTCTCAGGTTGGTATATTTTTAGTTTCTGGTTTGAGAAAAGTTGAATTGAAAAATGAAGAAAACAGGTTTCTTACTAAACATACATTATATAAATTAAATGTAAAATGAAAAATATTGTGCCACTTGTTATTTTTAATTTAGACAAGTGTAATTTGCAAATCCATTTAGCTTACACATGTTAAAATAAAGCAATATTATGTTTATACCCTTATCTTACTAAGTATTTATGCTTTGTTAATTATGTAAATATGTATATATTGTGATTTGAAGTTTTGTTTTAAATTTAATATTTTTCAAAAACTAATTATAAAGAAAATAAATATAAAACTAAAAATCATATATATATTACTTTTAAATCCAATATTTTTTAAGGTGTTTATCTTTTGAATTTCCAATTCAAATTAAATTTCAATTTAAAATCAACCTAAATATATATAGATATAAATATCTATTATCAGCTCTATTTGTTCAATCTATAAATCAGTATTCTTATTAATCAATCCAGTTAATTATCAATTAACAAGTGTTCAAAAATCCGGGTTATCACAGCTTGCCTTCGTTAGACTTGTGAAGAGTAATCATTTGTGTAGACAAGCGAAGCACTTGCCTCAAGTGTTGGACATGCGAAGTGTTGTTCATAAATCTCTTGTTTGCTTGATGATTGTTATGATTTTGAGTTGATTTTCATCTTGATTATGATGGTTGTTGAATTTGGTATGACAAATTAATGAAGGTGTTTCAAATTTAAATAGCTTACGAAATAATAATGAGATTATTGAAGTCCTTTTGTAAAGCAAGAGAAGGGATGTTTTTAAATGAGTTGAGTTTTACTATAAGGATATGACTTAAACTAAATTAAATTTCCTTTTAATCATAGGAAGTCTATGAAGAATTGATGAATTAATAATTTAGTAAAGGAAAGAAAATGTCATTGGTTTGAGCTTATATTTAGCTGTTTACAAGGAATTAGTTTTCCTAGTTTATGAATTTCAATTATAGAAATTTGAATTGGAAAGAAATTAAAAGTTGAGTTTGATTGAAGCTTTGTAATTTTTCATATTATGGAAAATTAATTTTTGGGAAAATGATTTCTTTTCAATAAAATGAAATTAAACAGTGGGATTTAAGATGAAAATAAAAGAAGTCTTTTCACATTCTAATTTTAAGAGATTTAAATAAGATGAATATCTTTTTAACACCTTAATTGTTTAGTATTTTAAACTATAAAATGTGTTACCTTTTTTTAAAAAAAAGAATGTGATATATTGGTATGAACTTATTTTCAATCTAGAAAATAAGGATGAATGATATGTTGACTTTTGTAAACTAAAATGTTGAATAAAATTATTGTTTTGTAATGATAGAGTTTAGCTGAAAACAATGTTTATATTCTAGAGATATTTGGTTAAAATTTAAATATTGAAGAAGAATTAGGAAAAAATCTGAAAATATATTATAGACTTTTCTCGAATTGGAAATTGCAAGAATGCAATTTCTTTAAGGAGGGAGTCTATAACAACCGGATTTGTAGGTTAATTAAATAAAATAAATAATGGTTTAAATTGGAGGATTTAAATCATCAATTTGGGGTTTGTATTCATTTTACAAAAGATAATTTATTTTAGAACGATTAATTTTAAATAATTGTGGAATTAGAAAATGAAGGGATTTTCAAAATGTTTGAAATCACATTAAAACTCACTATTTGGATTTCATTTCAATTAAACCTAATTAGTGTTTAAATTGGTTTCTAAATTAAAAAGTGTAAAATTCTCTTTTTAGTCATTTTATTTAATTAGGCTATGACTTAAATACTTAGACTTTTGATTCATGAAGTATTAATAGTAAGTAAAATATGAAAGTGAAATAGTTCTTTTAATAATAAATAAGGTTTTATTTTCTTAATGGCTTTGTTCCTTAACCCCAGCCCAATTAGCTAAAGAGAAAATTCTCCTTTTCTTTTACTGTACGTTCAACCAATAAACAGAAAATGAGAAAAACCTTGTGTAACGCCCCACCTCTATACCCACGCTAACCAAGAACACTACGATGTAGTGCTGTCAATTAGCACGGAGAATAAGGCTGTGGAGGAGCAACCATCCATGTAACTTCTTTGTGCGAGCACCGATACGTCAGATAGAATAGAATGCATATCTTTTAAGGAGGAAATCCGACATGCCGATACAAACACAAAGCTATCACACGGTGGCTATATATTATCTTCGGAAAACAAACATAGAAATAATCATAACATAAATCAGTCACAGACATCCATATCACAAAGGCGGAAGAAGATATGAATAAATATATAACACATGAAAGTGTTCATCAGAGTAGTGGTCAGAAAAATCCACGATAATACAAAAGAATAGCATCACGTGCTATACAAAAGAATAAGTACACAACATAGAGTCTATATCTCAAAGGTGTACATCCAAAAACTACTAATCTAAGTAGTTAGCCAAAAGTCAGAATAATCCTGAAGAGAAGTCAAGCAGAAGCACCTGTAACATCTCGGTCTGACCCGAGTATTATTTATAAGAAAATAATAAACGGATCAGTCTAACTATAAATATCAGATGATATGGTATACAGTAAAAGGCATGACATGAACATGTAATAACCATAGCGACATACTACTATAAGTATGTAAATGATAATCAACAAAAGATTAATCAATATCACAAGAATCTTCTCAAAGATAAGGTAGGGTTTCATACCCTAAACTTGTATTCATAACAAGTCAATAACACATGAATTCACCAATGCACAAAAACTGATATCATATCAATGAAAATCATGAAAATTGGTGAAGCACAAAATTCCAGAAATCATCATCAGAAATCCAGAAAACACATAAAGGGGGGAGGCCTAACACATGAATGGGAGCATGAAAACTCACCTACGCGTAAACACATGACGAGAAGTTATCTCATGGAAGCTATCCATTAAATTTTCACACATGAATGGCCCGAAGACCATAGGAAATGTGATGGCGAAACATCACATAATCGGGGTATAGTCTCCCACGTAGACAAAGAGACATCGCTCAATCGCTAGTCTAAATCACAAAAATGATCGTCATGATCATAAGGAAGTGTCAATCACACCAAGCCAGTAAATATATGAGTTTAGCTTCATGTCCCATAACCACTTGCTTAACTTAAATATTTACGAACAAGCTGTAAATCTTCACTAGGAAATTGTCACAAAAAGGGTTCAATCGAACAAGTCCAAGAGCTAACCGACGAAGTGAACGCAAGCGTTTCATACCACTCGTTTTACTAAGTCGTTTAAGTCGATTTCTCATTCGAGTGAAGTAAAGGCTTGTATATACTAGTAGATTGAAAATCGGTTTGAGAAAACGAACTTTTGATACTTAAAATAGTGTTGAAATCGCTTTGATGAAAGAGTTTTGATATTTACTATTAGTATTGAAACCTTCATATATCTTTAAAGTGACAAGTCATAAAACGATGGTAGAACAAATCAATTCACGTACGAAGACGTGAGTAAAGTCCAAAGAAGTCAATCCCAAAACCATCAAAGTAGAAATTCTAATAAACGTTTTTCAGAAGAGATTGCCTACGCAGAGTAATACGGGGTTCGACCTGCCCGGTCAGGTCGCGGGGGTCCAGGGGGCAGCGCCCACGGCGGGGTGCGGGGCAGCGCCCCGTCACGGTACGACTTAGTGAAGGCGAGCTGGTCCAACGACCTAAGGAGAAGTAGGTCATACGACCTAAGGGAAGACTGCCGTGCAACCTAGCTGAAGAACAGGTAAAATGACTAAGTACAAACTCGCGAACGACTTACGACTTAGGGGATAAGGTCATACGACCTAAGTGGAGAATGCCACGCGAGCTAGCAGAAGAACAGGTCAAACGACCAAGTACTAACTCGCGAACGACTTACGACTTAAGGGAGGAAAGCGACTTAAGAGAAGCAGCGACCTACGACTTAACGATTTAAAGCCAACGACCTAGGACTTAAGAGTCATACGACCTAGGACTTAAGGGAGGCAAGAGACTTACGACTTAAGGGAGGCAAGCGACTTACGACTTAAGGGATAAGGTCATACGACCTAAGTCTTGAACGACTTAACGACTTAAGCCTTTAACGACTTAACGACTTAAGCCAGGGCGAGCGAGCTAACTGCAAAACGACCTACGACTTAAGGCCTTTAACTCCTGAACGACTCATGCCTTTAGCTCCTGAACGACTCAAGCCTTTAGCTCCTGAACGACTCAAGCCAGTAACTCGCGAACGACTCAGCCTTTAACTCGTGAACGACTTAGCACACCCAGAACGACTCAACGCCTGGAACGACTTAACACTTTAACTCGAGAACGACTCAGGCCAGACGAACAGAAATACACGCGCGCGACCTAAGCCCTTAACTCGTGAACGACTCACGACTTAGGCCTAACTCGTGGACGACTCAGCGAAGGCCAGAAACGACTTAAGGCCAGGAAAATCACCAAAACGCTGAAAATTGAAGTTTTTTGCCAATCCAATCCAAACCAAATGCAAATGTTGATGCAAATTCAATAGGGGATCATTCCCAACAGTCCAAGATAGATATAGGCAAGATGTGAGATCAAAAATCTCACCTTTTCACGGAATTTGATGAAGATGGAGATTTGAGAGCAAAGCAAGAACACCAACAAGCTTGAATCAATGGTCTACACGTGAATTTGATGTTGAATCTCGGATTTGCAATGGAATTTGTGTTTGGGAGTTTTAATTTCTCTTTCCCTCCACCATTTTTGAAGAAGCTTGAAGTGATGAAGAGAAGAGGGGGTGGGCTGAGTTAAGAAGGTGCAGTCCAAACCAAAGTCAAAGGCGGGAAAAAGTGTTGAAAATTTCACTATCTCCAAACATATCGAAGTTTACACTCAAAAAGATCGCAAACGTCATTTTGAACTCAATGGGGGTGGTCTCGAGTCCTAATTTGACCGTATGCAAAAAGTAGCTTTTCGGACTAACATCCGACTAACGATAAAATATTTAAATAAAATATTTAAATATAGAATCGATAGATATGCGGGTTGTTACAGCCTCCCCTCCTTAAAGAAATTGCGTCCTCGCAATATATATGGTGGAAATAAAAAGTAACAACCATAAAAGCATATTAACACAAAAGAAATTGGAATTAAAAAGTTTACCTCAAAGAGCATGAGAAAGTAATTCCGGATGTGTACGCTCGATGAATTCTCTAGTTTCCCAAGAGCAATCCTTAGGATTTGAGGACCATTGAACTTTAACAAGCGGAACATCTTTATTTCGAAGCCGTTTAATCTCCGAAGCAATAATTCGAACAGGATGCTGCTCATAAGTTAAATTAGGTGAAACTTCAATCTCTTCCACAACACCGGGCTCAAGAGTAGAATCGGAATCCCGAAGGCACTTCCGTAATTGAGAAACGTGAAACACGTCATGCATAGCAGAAAACTGAGCCGGTAATGAAAGGCGGTAAGCCATGGAACCAATACGCTCGGTGATAGGAAATGGCCCAATATATCGAGGCGCTAACTTTCCCGATCGACTGAAACGTACAACACCCTTCATTGGTGAAACACGAATAAATACAAGATCACCAACAGAAAATTCTAATTTCCTTCTTCGGTTGTCGGCATAGGATTTTTGTCTACTCTGGGCTTCTTTCATCCTATGTCGAATAAGTTCAATCTTTTCTGTGGAATCTCGAATAAAGTCTGGTCCTAAAACCAGTTTCTCACCGGCCTCAAGCCAACAAGAAGGAGATCGGCATGGCCTTCCATAAAGTGCCTCGAAAGGAGCCATACCAATACTAGATTGGAAGCTGTTATTATAGGAAAACTCAACAAGTGAAATATGATCTTCCCAACTTCCCCCAAAGTCAAGAACACAAGCACGAAGAAGATCTTCAAGTGTTTGATTCACACGCTCAGTTTGTCCATCGGACTGGGGGTGATAAGCGGTGCTAAAATTAAGCTTCGTTCCCAAAGCTTTTTGAAGACTCTTCCAGAATCCACTAGTAAACAATGGATCCCGATCACTAACAATGGAAGAAGGAACTCCATGCAGTTTAACAATTTCTTTGACAAAGAGTTTGGCCAGAAGAGGAACGGTTCGGTTTGACCGAACAGGAATAAAATGGGCGGATTTAGTAAGTCTATCAACAATCACCCATAAGCTATTATGACCCGAACGAGAACGGGGAAGGCCATCTATAAAATCCATGGAAATTTGATCCCACTTCCATACTGGAATTTCCAATGGTTGCAATAACCCACCGGGCCTTTGATGTTCAGCCTTAACAAGTTGGCAAGTCATGCAACACTTAACAAAGTTAGCGATATCAGATTTCATTCCCTCCCAATAATAAAGTCGCTTCATATCAGCGTACATTTTACTGCTACCGGGATGAATGGAATACTTGGAACGATGAGAATCTTCTAGAACGTCTCTACGAAGATCACTAATATTTGGTACGATAAGTCTACCAAATTTTCGAATGCCGCCACGAAAGTCGATATCAAAGTCTTTCAAACCTTCAATATTGGTTTTATCCTTAAGATTTTGGCCAAGCAAAGCCAATTCAGGATCTAGTTGTTGAGCTTCAAGAATGCGGTCTAATAAAGAAGGACGAGCCTCAAGGCTACATAAAACAAGAGATGAACATAATTCGGAAACACGATCTCGAATTTCACAAGTGGATAAAAGTTCGAGATCGTTCCATTCAGATATCATCATGGAAACAACCGCTTGTTGTTTTCGACTAAGTGCGTCGGCAACTCGATTCCCCTTTCCGGGAGTATAAAGAATGTCAAGATCATAAGAGGCAAGAAATTCGAGCCAACGTTGTTGACGCAAATTAAGTTCCTTTTGAGAAAACAAATATTTCAAAGACTTATGATCAGTATAAAGAATAAACTTTTCTCCCAAAAGATAATGTCGCCAAATTCGAAGGGCGAAAATGATAGCCGCGAGTTCTAAATCATGCGTGGCATATCTAGTCTCAGCCGGCTTCAATTGCCTAGAAGCATAAGCAATAACACGTTCTTTTTGCATAAGAACGGCACCCAAACCAACGCGACTAGCATCGGTGTAAACGACAAAGTCTTGATTCCCTTCGGGAATAATAAGAATAGGAGCATCAGAAAGGAGTTCTTTTAATTTCTGAAAAGAAGTTTCACATTTGTCTGACCAATTGTATTTAACACCTTTCTTTGTTAAGCCAGTAAGAGGTACGGCAATCTTAGAAAAGTCTTTTATAAAACGGCGGTAATAACCTGCCAATCCGAGAAAGCTACGGATTTCAGTCACGCTTTCTGGTCTCTTCCAATTTTGAATCGCTTCAATCTTTGAAGGATCCACTGATATTCCGGATTCAGAAATAATATGACCGAGAAATTTCACACTAGATTGCCAAAAATGGCATTTAGAAAATTTTGCTTTTAGTTGATTGCTCCTAAGAGTTTCCAATACAATTCGAAGATGCTTTTCGTGTTCCTCCTCGGTTTTAGAAAACACAAGTATATCATCAATAAAGATGAGAACAAACCGATCGAGAAAATCTTTGAAAACTCTATTCATAAGGTCAACGAAATAAGCCGGAGCATTCGTTAAACCGAATGGCATAACTAGCCATTCATAAGATCCATATCGCGTACGGAACGAAGTCAAAGGAATACTATCCTCTGCAATACGAAGCTGATGGAAACCGGTAGCCAAGTCCAATTGTGAAAATACTCTAGCACCAGTGAGTTGATCAAACAGATCATCAATCCGAGGCAATGGATATTTATTCTTAATAGTAAGATCATTAAGTTTGCGGTAGTCGACGCAAAGCCTAAGTGTACCATCGGACTTACTTACGAAAATAGCTGAAGCTCCCCAAGGCGAGGAACTAGAGCGAATAAGTTGCTTCGTCTCCAACTCGGATAGTTGTTTGCGCATCTCTTCATTCTCCTTATTAGACATGCGATAAGGAGGACGAGTAATAGGTTGAGCTCCAGGTAAAAGATTAATTTTGAACTCAATTGCTCGTTTAGGTGGTAATCCTAAAACGGGCTCAAAGATGTCGGAAAATTCACGAACGATGCGAATACGAGAAATGACATCCTCCTCATCATCATTGTCATCATCACGAGGATTTAAAGAATATAATGATGCAACTAAAGCGGAATCCGAATCTTTAAGAATAATAGAAATCTGATTAACAGATTGCGGATGACGGAGATAAATAGTCCGCTCAGGACATAGGATATGAGCTTCATAACGAGTAAGCCAATCCATACCCAAAATCATTCCAAAGCCTAAGTAACGCATGACATGCAAATCGGCTAGGAAAGAAAAATCACATAAAATAATCTCTACGTCTTTACAAAGTAAACTAAGAGTTGCGGATCCACCAACCGGATTCGCAATTCTTAATGAAGTCATTAAAGCAGTAACACTTAAAGAAAAAGTATCGACAAGTTCTTTTGATATAAAAGAATGGGATGCACCCGTATCAAAGAGAACTCTAATTGGTTGATCATGAAATAATATAATGCCATCAAGGACAGAATGTGACATACCTTGACGGCCAGATGTGTTACCAGGGGCTTGAGCCACATTAAGCTTTCCCTCCTTCTGTTGAAGCCTTTTGCATTGGTGCATATAATGATCTGTGCCTTTACAGTAGCGGCAAGAGCGGGGCTTTGGACACTTGTTCGAATAATGGCCCTTAACACCACAGTTGTAGCATTTGTTATCATCAGAGGAAAAAGTCTTTGCAGTAGGAGCTGCTTGTTTACCCTTTTTGTTCGGGTAAGGACCTTTAAATTTGTTGGGCCTCTTTTTGTTGTTAAAGCCAGGTTTGGAAGCTACTACTTCAACATCACTTTCTTTATCAGCCTCTTCAAGACGAAGAGCGATATCTACAATTTGGTCGAAAGAAACTTCTAACTTCAAAAGTAATGGCTTCTTGAGGCTTTTGTTTAAGCCATAAACGAACCTCTGGTTCTTCTTTAGTGGGGTATTTATATATTCGACCCCATATTTGGAAAGGGATTCGAATGATGCGACGTAGTCCGCCACAGAAGCCTGACCTTGAACAAGGTCAATAAATCGCCGAGCTAACGTTACCTTTTCAGCCTCGGGTACGAATTTCGATTCGAAGCGGTCTCGGAAGTGCTCCCAAGTGAGGTCCGCTTCATTAATTTCGGAAGTGAGAAGTTCATACCAATCCAATGCTCTCTCTTGGAGCATACTGGAAGCCACTTGAACGCGATGCAGGTCGATAAGGTTCATGCGAGAGAAAATTCGATCGCATGATTTTAACCAAGCTTGAACCTCGATAATAGGTTCGGAACCTTTGAAAGGCTTCCCACCCAAATTGGTGTAATCGCTGCACAACCGTGCAAATCCCGACTTTGGGTGAGTAGGTTCCGGGTTAACTCCAGCTGCTTGGGCATTCGTCACTAACTCAAGAAGCTGTTGAGTTGTCATAAAAACTCCATCTCGAGGAGCCGCAGTAGATGTCCCAGCTCTGGGACGGCCTGGTCTTGACATCCTCTTCCTTTAGAAAGAAAGAAGAGAAAGAAGAAGGTTATTCACCAATGAACATCAAACAATCTTGAATGATGAAACAAGGAATCATAAAGAAAATAGGATAAGTCGGTTCGAAGACTCGAGCTAAATCCTGAAACACAACTCCTAAGGTGGACTTAGGACGATGATCCTTGTTAAGTTATTCTACGTTGTTCCGAAGTTTGGCTCTGATACCAAGCTGTAACGCCCCACCTCTATACCCACGCTAACCAAGAACACTACGATGTAGTGCTGTCAATTAGCACGGAGAATAAGGCTGTGGAGGAGCGACCATCCATGTAACTTCTTTGTGCGAGCACCGATACGTCAGATAGAATAGAATGCATATCTTTTAAGGAGGAAATCCGACATACCGATACAAACACAAAGCTATCACACGGTGGCTATATATTATCTTCGGAAAACAAACATAGAAATAATCATAACATAAATCAGTCACAGACATCCATATCACAAAGGCGGAAGAAGATATGAATAAATATATAACACATGAAAGTGTTCATCAGAGTAGTGGTCAGAAAAATCCACGATAATACAAAAGAATAGCATCACGTGCTATACAAAAGAATAAGTACACAACATAGAGTCTATATCTCAAAGGTGTACATCCAAAAACTACTAATCTAAGTAGTTAGCCAAAAGTCAGAATAATCCTGAAGAGAAGTCAAGCAGAAGCACCTGTAACATCTCGGTCTGACCCGAGTATTATTTATAAGAAAATAATAAACGGATCAGTCTAACTATAAATATCAGATGATATGGTATACAGTAAAAGGCATGACATGAACATGTAATAACCATAGCGACATACTACTATAAGTATGTAAATGATAATCAACAAAAGATTAATCAATATCACAAGAATCTTCTCAAAGATAAGGTAGGGTTTCATACCCTAAACTTGTATTCATAACAAGTCAATAACACATGAATTCACCAATGCACAAAAACTGATATCATATCAATGAAAATCATGAAAATTGGTGAAGCACAAAATTCCAGAAATCATCATCAGAAATCCAGAAAACACATAAAGGGGGGAGGCCTAACACATGAATGGGAGCATGAAAACTCACCTACGCGTAAACACATGACGAGAAGTTATCTCATGGAAGCTATCCATTAAATTTTCACACATGAATGGCCCGAAGACCATAGGAAATGTGATGGCGAAACATCACATAATCGGGGTATAGTCTCCCACGTAGACAAAGAGACATCGCTCAATCGCTAGTCTAAATCACAAAAATGATCGTCATGATCATAAGGAAGTGTCAATCACACCAAGCCAGTAAATATATGAGTTTAGCTTCATGTCCCATAACCACTTGCTTAACTTAAATATTTACGAACAAGCTGTAAATCTTCACTAGGAAATTGTCACAAAAAGGGTTCAATCGAACAAGTCCAAGAGCTAACCGACGAAGTGAACGCAAGCGTTTCATACCACTCGTTTTACTAAGTCGTTTAAGTCGATTTCTCATTCGAGTGAAGTAAAGGCTTGTATATACTAGTAGATTGAAAATCGGTTTGAGAAAACGAACTTTTGATACTTAAAATAGTGTTGAAATCGCTTTGATGAAAGAGTTTTGATATTTACTATTAGTATTGAAACCTTCATATATCTTTAAAGTGACAAGTCATAAAACGATGGTAGAACAAATCAATTCACGTACGAAGACGTGAGTAAAGTCCAAAGAAGTCAATCCCAAAACCATCAAAGTAGAAATTCTAATAAACGTTTTTCAGAAGAGATTGCCTACGCAGAGTAATACGGGGTTCGACCTGCCCGGTCAGGTCGCGGGGGTCCAGGGGGCAGCGCCCACGGCGGGGTGCGGGGCAGCGCCCCGTCACGGTACGACTTAGTGAAGGCGAGCTGGTCCAACGACCTAAGGAGAAGTAGGTCATACGACCTAAGGGAAGACTGCCGTGCAACCTAGCTGAAGAACAGGTAAAATGACTAAGTACAAACTCGCGAACGACTTACGACTTAGGGGATAAGGTCATACGACCTAAGTGGAGAATGCCACGCGAGCTAGCAGAAGAACAGGTCAAACGACCAAGTACTAACTCGCGAACGACTTACGACTTAAGGGAGGAAAGCGACTTAAGAGAAGCAGCGACCTACGACTTAACGATTTAAAGCCAACGACCTAGGACTTAAGAGTCATACGACCTAGGACTTAAGGGAGGCAAGAGACTTACGACTTAAGGGAGGCAAGCGACTTACGACTTAAGGGATAAGGTCATACGACCTAAGTCTTGAACGACTTAACGACTTAAGCCTTTAACGACTTAACGACTTAAGCCAGGGCGAGCGAGCTAACTGCAAAACGACCTACGACTTAAGGCCTTTAACTCCTGAACGACTCATGCCTTTAGCTCCTGAACGACTCAAGCCTTTAGCTCCTGAACGACTCAAGCCAGTAACTCGCGAACGACTCAGCCTTTAACTCGTGAACGACTTAGCACACCCAGAACGACTCAACGCCTGGAACGACTTAACACTTTAACTCGAGAACGACTCAGGCCAGACGAACAGAAATACACGCGCGCGACCTAAGCCCTTAACTCGTGAACGACTCACGACTTAGGCCTAACTCGTGGACGACTCAGCGAAGGCCAGAAACGACTTAAGGCCAGGAAAATCACCAAAACGCTGAAAATTGAAGTTTTTTGCCAATCCAATCCAAACCAAATGCAAATGTTGATGCAAATTCAATAGGGGATCATTCCCAACAGTCCAAGATAGATATAGGCAAGATGTGAGATCAAAAATCTCACCTTTTCACGGAATTTGATGAAGATGGAGATTTGAGAGCAAAGCAAGAACACCAACAAGCTTGAATCAATGGTCTACACGTGAATTTGATGTTGAATCTCGGATTTGCAATGGAATTTGTGTTTGGGAGTTTTAATTTCTCTTTCCCTCCACCATTTTTGAAGAAGCTTGAAGTGATGAAGAGAAGAGGGGGTGGGCTGAGTTAAGAAGGTGCAGTCCAAACCAAAGTCAAAGGCGGGAAAAAGTGTTGAAAATTTCACTATCTCCAAACATATCGAAGTTTACACTCAAAAAGATCGCAAACGTCATTTTGAACTCAATGGGGGTGGTCTCGAGTCCTAATTTGACCGTATGCAAAAAGTAGCTTTTCGGACTAACATCCGACTAACGATAAAATATTTAAATAAAATATTTAAATATAGAATCGATAGATATGCGGGTTGTTACACCTTGTTCCTCTTTTAAACCTAGAACCTCATTAGCCAATTATATAGGAAATCAATTGCTAGAAAATCTAGGATAATCAAAGTAAGTATTCTTAGCCCTAGTTTATCTTATAGACTTGTTGATTTCAGTTATACAGTGTTTGATTTGGTTGTTGTTTATTTTGGATCTGAGTAATTTTCTAGGGTTTTGGTAAAATGAAGTGTTTGGAAAATCAAATTGGGGGATTAGAGGTGACTTAATTCTCACACAACCTATTTTTGATTATCTATTTGCATGCTTAGCAATTTCATGTTGAATAACTGAGAATTTGAGATTGATAAATTGTGTTTTGTAGTTGAGATCCTAAATAATCACTTTTGTATGTTTACTGTTAATCATTTTTCTCTCTCTTTTAAATGATTTGATTCCTATATGAATCTTTGTTGAGTGCATGTTGATTTCATGAGTTTATATACCAAATATATTTTGCCAGAATGAACTAGAGTCATGCCGGATAGATGAACGCCGATGGTGGGAAGCCAGGAGTGCTTGGAACTCATGTTCTAAGTACCGATCGGTTGACCAATCAATGATGACCGGCCGATCGGTTAGCAACGTGGAACGTGAGTTCCCAGGTGCTTTTGCTTCATCCTGTAACGACCCTGAATTTCGAACAAATTAAATTGGGAATATTTAATTAATTTTAAATATTTGAACGACGATTTAATTTGAATCCCCGATTTAAATTTGAATTTGGCGTTTAAATGGTATAATTTAATCTATTGAACTGGATAAAAATTTGAATCTTCAAATTTAGACCGATTAAAAATATTTCAAAAGTTTGTAAAATTCATATAGATGATACTGAAGATAATAGAAGCTTCGGAATCGAGTTTGAAAATGATTGTTCAGTTTGAAAAATTATCGTTCGTATCGATATTCAAAAATAGCGTTCCGGGGCACAGTCTCGGAATTGGACGAAACCAGTTCCATTGGGTCCGTAATATTGAATTATTATCGGATTTCAAATTTTGTATTGATTGGAGTTGATATGTGAGCGCACGATAGATGAATGCGTTGAGATAAAATCAAATTCAAATTTAGTTTTATAGTTTAAAAAATTTGTAAATATCAGCTACTTCTCTTCCCTTGAATCACGCCTTAGCCCATGCCTGAAATCACGAAATAAATCGTGCAAAACATCCCTCCTTCTATTTTTAAATAACCGATCCCCCTCAGCTTTAAAACGAAAATCCCTCTTTCGTTCAAATTAATGGCCGCCTTCATTTCTTTCTCTCCATCTGAATCCCACGTTCGTTTTTATTCACCGCGAGTGGAAGGGAGGTAGCGACGTGGTCGCGGCAATGTTCTGGAAGGCTTACGAGCACGAGTTCGAGCAACAATGGCAGGGAGACTCGCGACTCTCGTTCGCGTGAGACTGGCGACGTGGTTCAAGCTGGGGGTCATCGGCGATCTAGGGTTCAACGTTCTTCTCGAGGAGCTCGCCTACGAGGCTCAGGCGATGGGGGCGTTCGATTTTGGAAGGAGGCTCACGTTCAACTGGAGGCAGCTGGGGTGTCGGCGCTGGGGGGATTCGCGAAGAACGGCGTAGCTCGCGACTCGAGGTGGGTTGCGATCGATCGTGGCAGGCTCGCGTGGCAACTGGTGGATGGATACGGTGGCGCGACAGTGGGTCGCGAATTGAGGCCGTGGGTGAGTTCGATTTCCGTGAGGTATATTCGATTCGATTCTTTTTGTATATTTAAAAATGTATTAACACATATGTATGTAAACATTTTACAGGAGAAGAAAATTTGTTTAAATTAAAAGTGATAACTTTTAGAAATCAAAGTTGAAATCAATTTGGTAATGGAAAATAAATTGTTAAAAGAAATTGAATTGAATTAAAGATATTTATTTTAAGTAAAATTTTGGTTGAATAGATTTATTTAAAAAGAATAAGTTCGAATTATAAACTTTTATTTTGAAAAGAAAATTTTGTTTACAGTTTAAAATGGTTTAGTTAAAATATAATTTTTTGTTAGTTAAATTTATTTGGGAAAGTGAAATGCATTTGGAAAAAGAAAAGGAGAATAACAAATGGAAATATTAAATATACACACGCACACATTCTTATTTTAAGAGTTAAGCAGGAAATAGTATATAGGTATATAGAATTTTGGAAATGGAAATATTAAGTGCTGTAAAGTTAAACAAAGTTGTAAATGTATACAGTTTACGATTAAGAAAATTTGTTTAAAACTAAATTTTTAGTTGAATTAAAATGTTAGTTTCAAATGGAAAATATTTTATTGGTTTGAGAATTAAATCAGATAAGATAAAAACTTTTGGTTAAGTAAATAGATTAAACGATAATTTAATTGTTGGATTTAATTCGAGTATTAATAGAATTGTATAAATTATTTATACCAGGTTAAAAATCGAGAAAATGAAACTGAAATGGAAACGGATTTCCAATAAAAACTAAGGTGAGATCTTCTCACTCAGATTTGAATTTGATTTGCAGTTATTGATTGATTTGTTGAATGTGCTATTAGATATGATAGGATATATCTATATATATAGCAGTATATACATATTGGCATATGTATATATTGGATTGATTGATTCCCGCCTCGTATAGCGGATGAGACCCTATTGCGCCGTTAGTAAGCGGATTTATAAAAACCTATATACCGCGATAATTCCGTACTGGAGCGGAATTGGTATTGTGCTAACGTCTTTGGATGCAGGGAAACAGGTTGGAGGGATCCAACTGGACCCCTCACATTGATTGATTTTATTTATACTGTGGTATAAATCTGTGAATGATTATATTGATGTTATTGATCAAATCGATGTCTGGAAATTGATTGAAAGCTAAAAATTTAGCTGAACGGATGTTTGATATCATTGGATTCCAAAAATAAACGAAATTGAATTTTTGAAATTCAAGTAGGAATTTTTAAGTGAATTGATTTTAGAAATTTAATAAATTTGAAGAAAAGAATTTAAAAGAATAAAGGCTGATTTTTATAATCGTATTGAATAAATCCCAGAATCAAGTGAAAATGTTAAATAAATGGATTTCGTAAAATAGTGATTTTTAATTGAAGAATTTAATTTAAAATTTGGATTTTTAAAATAGATTGAAAGAAACGATTGAAATTTATTTTCCTTAAAAAGGAATTTATTAAGAGAAGATAAGTTGGAAATCCGATTAGAAATTTTCTTGGTAAATTGAAATGATTTGGGAAGTAAATGTAAAATGACTTCAATTTAAAGAATCCTTTTTAAAAACAGGATGTTGAATAATTTGAGAAAAAAAATAAGGAATTTATTTTAGTAGTGAAAATAAATTTAGAAATCAATATTGAAATTGAATTGATATTGAAGTTTTTATAAATAGAATTGAAATTTATAAAAGTTGTTATAAACCCACAGTCACTTATTTTAATAAGTTAAATATAGAAGTTGATAAAAGAAGGTTTATAAGCCGAAGTTGTTATTAAAAAGAGAAATAGAATTTATAAACGTGCTTATAAATTCGAAATAGATTGAATGTGATAAATCTAATATTGAAGATTATTTAAGAAGATATATTCACGATTTTGAATAGCGAATTTTTATTGAATAAAAATGTGTAGAAATGATTGAAATGGGGTTAAGTAAATTTTATTCACGATTTTGGACAGTGAATATATTGTTAAGTAAAATGGATTCATTTTTGAAGAAGTAATATTTTAAAAATGAAGTTAAACATTTTAAAGGTGTTTTAAAATGTGTTATGAATCGAAAGCATAGATTTCAACATTTATTGTTGAAATAGACGTTTTCGAGAAATTTAAGGAAATGGTGGACTATAACACTGTTGTTATAGTAAATGATTTCCAAAAGGAAATGTTTTGATGTAGTATTGGGATTTATATACCTATCTTAAAATCCGAATCCCTATACTAGTGATTTTTGAGTCGTCGTAACGATGTTTTACGTAACATTCGTTTTGACTCAAATAAAGGTGTTAAAAGAATATTTTCCTTAAAAGAATGAAATATATACTTAATTTGATTTAAGTATATTGAATATTTTCAAATGATGAAAATAAATAGATTTGTGAATTACTTATTATTTAATAAGTATGGAAATACTTTTCCAATATGAAATGAACTGTTTTGAGAAATTATCTTTAAAAAAATAAATTGAAGTTGAATATTGAAATCGATTTGAAAATCGTCTATCAGTAGATATTTTTGAAAATATAAATTCACTATGGAATTTATAAAAGAAATGGAAATTCGTTTTAAAGAAAATAAACGTTGGTTTATTTTTGAAGTGTGGAAAAGTTTTTATATCTAGTAAAGATATTTTTGAAGATGAAATAATTTGGAAAATTATTTGGAATCTGATGATGTCGCGCATCTTTATTGATAGTTAAATAACCGACTATCAATAATTACCTTTAGATAGGTATTTGTTGTGAATTGGATGAATTTAAATGCCACGCTTATTTTTGAATAAACGCTCACTATTCGGGTTAACCGGGAAAGGACCATGGGGTCGTATAACCCATTCCGAATATGTGATACGTCGTTATGAATCGCATTTGAAGACCGGTGTTGAAGACCGGATATTTTTGAAAACGGAAGGATTACCGTCGAGTTACTCTACACCGACTGATCCTCGGTTTAGAGGTTTTATCACCCTTAGTGACGGGAAGTCCTGACGTGATTGAAAATTATCCGGAAATGCAAGGGCTTC
This sequence comes from Allium fistulosum, assembly GCA_030737815.1. NCBI lineage: Eukaryota > Viridiplantae > Streptophyta > Magnoliopsida > Asparagales > Amaryllidaceae > Allium > Allium fistulosum. Next base: position 1,532,728,471 of record CM060903.1, on the reverse strand, counting down.
GTGAGAAGTGCCTTCGGTTCTGTTCGATCCCGGAACAGACTTATATGGATTGTGTGTCTGACGTTACAATTTGAGATATTGAGCTGATTTCTTTCAAATACATTTCTGTTGGTGGCGGAGAATTTATTCTCTTAGCTTAACACCCTTCTCTGAGACGTACGAGCTCAGAGGTTATGTAGTTGAAATTTATCAGCGATATATCCCAACTTGGTAACGTGGCATACTGAGTGTTGCTGTGAAATGATCAGTGTTTGATCATTTGTGATATGATCATTTGTTTGATCTTATATCTTTGTGATCATAGGTTGATCATTTTGTTTGACCCGAAGCAGGGCTTTTTGTAGAAAGCGTAGCTTTGTGGACGAGACTTCGTCGAGCCTCACACCCCGGAAATGGTCGAAACAGGACGAATGCAGCAAGGTTCTAGGGAGTAGCGCCCCTTAGTGTATGTCATTCCTTCTGGATAAAGGTGGTATCATGGTATGGAGCCCAGATACTTAACCTCTGTGGTTACTGCATTATTTTTTCTATGTGGTTTGTTGGAATCGGGGATCCTCGGGAAGATCGGTGACGATCGGGGGATGGCATACGCGTGTCAGTAGTTACCTATTTTTGCAGAGGTAACCCGGCCTTGTGTTGGCAGAGATCTAACCGTAACGTTAGGTTCTCGGGTCGTCTATTCCAGGGACGTACCCATCGTGGATAGGAAGTTCCTTAGCCTGACCATTTGTTGGAAATCCAAAGAAACAATACGTGACTTGTACGGTTTTAGTTGTAGAACCTGCCATCTAATATGGCAGCTATAGCAAGCATACTATAATGGTACCTATGCTGGCTAAGATTAATATTTTCTACTTTCGAAATGTTTTCTACACTATGCACTAATAATAATATCAAAAAGAATTTGATTTTTGCGTAGTAAGCATCTTTGACTATCATAAGAAGAAATCTCCTCCAAGTCTGCGTTTGCATTGTGTGTGTGGCGGGAGGTCTTATGGTAGTTTCATTTTCCAAAAGCATTGCGAATTGACATTAAAAATTTTCCCGTTGTTATTTTAAAAGAATAACTGTTTTACGATCTCACACCAGTCACCATGACTGACTCGGAGTTTATTGTTTCCTTTCTAAACTCTGGGTGCCCACCAATTTCCACACGGGCAGCCTAGAGTTATATTATCAGGATATTCTGGATATTCTGGAGCTTTGGAGATAAGCTGGATGACGAGACGTAGTATTTGTATCTAATAGTATTTATTCCGCTGTGTATTCTGTATGAGGACAAGTTATATAACTGTCCATTGTTGTACTGAGTTGTATATTGACTCTGATGATTGATGTATGTATAAACTGATATAGTTCTTTATTTTAAAAGGCTAGTGATTATCTATTATATATTGTTCCGCTGCGATATGTGAGATTCTGATATTGTTTTCTATTTCTGCTCTTGTTCTGTTGTTGTTCTTCTTTCTTTTTCTTCTATCTTCTTCTTCTACCTTTTTCTTCTTTCTTAAAACCATAACTTTTCGGGTTTCCGGCATTCGATGGCTCAGCAGTCGATAAAGTGAGTATCGATGTTGAATTTTCGAAAGTCGAAAATTTTCGGGATGTTACATTTGGTATCAGAGCATATGGTTAAGCGACAACCCTGCTCTGTTGGGTGTTACTCATTAGAGATAGAGTCAGTAGTACTCTAGAATGAGTTGAGTGTATTAATAGATATGAGCGCGTATTTGTTAGTGAATATAAAAATGTTTTATATTGGGTTTGCTTATCCGTTGAGATGTTTATGAATTTTGGTCGGTATATGGGACGCCATATTATCGATAGGGATTTCTAAACAATTAAACGAGGCAAGACGACACGGTATTGTTTAAATAGGGTAAATGAAATAATTTTGCCCAAAACTATTTTTGTATAGAAACGAATTGATTCTCTATGAATTATCATAGTATATGGATGCTTGTTTGTTAGGAAAGTGATAATATTGAAAGTTATCACTATTGTATGAAATTAAACAAGAAACTAAAATCATAACTCCAAAGTTAAGAAATAAATTCACATACAAATGAAATTTGTAAATGTAAATTATAGATGTGAATTATAATTTAAAACAGAATTCCAGAGAAGTTTTTGGAAATGTTTCGAAAAGAATTTGAAAATTTTGGAGATTTGAAAAGTTTAAATCTTTTCGGTTTGAAAATGAGTTTCAAAGGTTTTGAAAAGCGTTTTGAAGGGATAAAAGCTCTAAACTCTTTTTGGTCGCTGGAAAATAATTCTGATGATGACCATGGCATCACCGGTGTTCATTTTCGGGTTTCCAAAAGAGGAATTGCTGCCGAATGGTTTTAAATGGAGGTTGTTTGAAAAATTTGGGTTTTTGTTTTGGAAATTCGAATGGAATTTGAATTGTTTTCAAAATGGCTTTGAAAAGGTTGAAAAGACTCTGGAATACTTTATAAGAATATTTGTGGAATATGAATTGTAAATATGATTCATAAATGAAAATAGAATTCGAAGAGGATAATTGAAGATAAAATTCATAATGGAATTAGTAATGTGAATGGATAAATGATTTTATAAATCAAAATGTAAGTAAGTCAAAGACTTGTAGAAATATTTGAAATTTGATAGAAATATTTGAAATTGTAAATGAATGAATTTGTGAATAAATTTGCAATTGCAAGTGCAAGGAAATGAAATTCGATATGCAGAAGTTGAATTGAATCCAAATTTAGTTGAAATGGTAAACTAAATACAAATAAATGAATATGAAACTGCAATAGCGAACTTAAAAATGATATAAGCAGTTATATTGAAAATTTTGTAATTGAATGTATGAAATGGTTTGAATATATATAACTAGATATTATGGCTAGTAGGATATACAGGTGTATAAAGGGATTGGAAAATTTATTTCACAGATAAAATTGAATTGCTCGAAAAAGGTACGTATTTGAGTTTTAATATGAGTTTTTGATGATTTCTCTCTAGCCGCTTGGCTTTTTCTTTTTCTTTTTGAAATCTGAGAGTCCGTAGGGACGTTTTGTAGTCGTGCCGTATTAGCCGCGCAAAGGAGACGCTGGCGAAATTTTTCGGAAATTTAGGGCGTTAGAAAATTTTTGAGAAATTTTGAAAGTTTAAAATTTGAATTTAAACTCGAATTTGAATTTAGAAGTTAAACAGTGTTGTTTGAACTTAAAATTGAAGTTAGAAATTTAGTTGAATGATAACGAATCTTTAGTAGAAAGATTTGTTTTGATGAATTGATAAAACTATTAGATATTGAAAAATAGTAGACGAGTTAAGGATTTTTTTCTCTAACTTGTAATTTCGAGGACGAAATTCTTTTAAGGAGGGAAGTCTGTAACGACCCTGAATTTCGAACAAATTAAATTGGGAATATTTAATTAATTTTAAATATTTGAACGACGATTTAATTTGAATCCCCGATTTAAATTTGAATTTGGCGTTTAAATGGTATAATTTAATCTATTGAACTGGATAAAAATTTGAATCTTCAAATTTAGACCGATTAAAAATATTTCAAAAGTTTGTAAAATTCATATAGATGATACTGAAGATAATAGAAGCTTCGGAATCGAGTTTGAAAATGATTGTTCAGTTTGAAAAATTATCGTTCGTATCGATATTCAAAAATAGCGTTCCGGGGCACAGTCTCGGAATTGGACGAAACCAGTTCCATTGGGTCCGTAATATTGAATTATTATCGGATTTCAAATTTTGTATTGATTGGAGTTGATATGTGAGCGCACGATAGATGAATGCGTTGAGATAAAATCAAATTCAAATTTAGTTTTATAGTTTAAAAAATTTGTAAATATCAGCTACTTCTCTTCCCTTGAATCACGCCTTAGCCCATGCCTGAAATCACGAAATAAATCGTGCAAAACATCCCTCCTTCTATTTTTAAATAACCGATCCCCCTCAGCTTTAAAACGAAAATCCCTCTTTCGTTCAAATTAATGGCCGCCTTCATTTCTTTCTCTCCATCTGAATCCCACGTTCGTTTTTATTCACCACGAGTGGAAGGGAGGTAGCGACGTGGTCGCGGCAATGTTCTGGAAGGCTTACGAGCGCGAGTTCGAGCAACAATGGCAGGGAGACTCGCGACTCTCGTTCGCGTGAGACTGGCGACGTGGTTCAAGCTGGGGGTCATCGGCGATCTAGGGTTCAACGTTCTTCTCGAGGAGCTCGCCTACGAGGCTCAGGCGATGGGGGCGTTCGATTTTGGAAGGAGGCTCACGTTCAACTGGAGGCAGCTGGGGTGTCGGCGCTGGGGGGATTCACGAAGAACGGCGTAGCTCGCGACTCGAGGTGGGTTGCGATCGATCGTGGAAGGCTCGCGTGGCAACTGGTGGATGGATACGGTGGCGCGACAGTGGGTCGCGAATTGAGGCCGTGGGTGAGTTCGATTTCCGTGAGGTATATTCGATTCGATTCTTTTTGTATATTTAAAAATGTATTAACACATATGTATGTAAACATTTTACAGGAGAAGAAAATTTGTTTAAATTAAAAGTGAAAACTTTTAGAAATCAAAGTTGAAATCAATTTGGTAATGGAAAATAAATTGTTAAAAGAAATTGAATTGAATTAAAGATATTTATTTTAAGTAAAATTTTGGTTAAATAGATTTATTTAAAAAGAATAAGTTCGAATTATAAACTTTTATTTTGAAAAGAAAATTTTGTTTACAGTTTAAAATGGTTTAGTTAAAATATAATTTTTTGTTAGTTAAATTTATTTGGGAAAGTGAAATGCATTTGGAAAAAGAAAAGGAGAATAACAAATGGAAATATTAAATATACACACGCACACATTCTTATTTTAAGAGTTAAGCAGGAAATAGTATATAGGTATATAGAATTTTGGAAATGGAAATATTAAGTGCTGTAAAGTTAAACAAAGTTGTAAATGTATACAGTTTACGATTAAGAAAATTTGTTTAAAACTAAATTTTTAGTTGAATTAAAATGTTAGTTTCAAATGGAAAATATTTTATTGGTTTGAGAATTAAATCAGATAAGATAAAAACTTTTGGTTAAGTAAATAGATTAAACGATAATTTAATTGTTGGATTTAATTCGAGTATTAATAGAATTGTATAAATTATTTATACCAGGTTAAAAATCGAGAAAATGAAACTGAAATGGAAACGGATTTCCAATAAAAACTAAGGTGAGATCTTCTCACTCAGATTTGAATTTGATTTGCAGTTATTGATTGATTTGTTGAATGTGCTATTAGATATGATAGGATATATCTATATATATAGCAGTATATACATATTGGCATATGTATATATTGGATTGATTGATTCCCGCCTCGTATAGCGGATGAGACCCTATTGCGCCGTTAGTAAGCGGATTTATAAAAACCTATATACCGCGATAATTCCGTACTGGAGCGGAATTGGTATTGTGCTAACGTCTTTGGATGCAGGGAAACAGGTTGGAGGGATCCAACTGGACCCCTCACATTGATTGATTTTATTTATACTGTGGTATAAATCTGTGAATGATTATATTGATGTTATTGATCAAATCGATGTCTGGAAATTGATTGAAAGCTAAAAATTTAGCTGAACGGATGTTTGATATCATTGGATTCCAAAAATAAACGAAATTGAATTTTTGAAATTCAAGTAGGAATTTTTAAGTGAATTGATTTTAGAAATTTAATAAATTTGAAGAAAAGAATTTAAAAGAATAAAGGCTGATTTTTATAATCGTATTGAATAAATCCCAGAATCAAGTGAAAATGTTAAATAAATGGATTTCGTAAAATAGTGATTTTTAATTGAAGAATTTAATTTAAAATTTGGATTTTTAAAATAGATTGAAAGAAACGATTGAAATTTATTTTCCTTAAAAAGGAATTTATTAAGAGAAGATAAGTTGGAAATCCGATTAGAAATTTTCTTGGTAAATTGAAATGATTTGGGAAGTAAATGTAAAATGACTTCAATTTAAAGAATCCTTTTTAAAAACAGGATGTTGAATAATTTGAGAAAAAAAATAAGGAATTTATTTTAGTAGTGAAAATAAATTTAGAAATCAATATTGAAATTGAATTGATATTGAAGTTTTTATAAATAGAATTGAAATTTATAAAAGTTGTTATAAACCCAAAGTCACTTATTTTAATAAGTTAAATATAGAAGTTGATAAAAGAAGGTTTATAAGCCGAAGTTGTTATTAAAAAGAGAAATAGAATTTATAAACGTGCTTATAAATTCGAAATAGATTGAATGTGATAAATCTAATATAGAAGATTATTTAAGAAGATATATTCACGATTTTGAATAGCGAATTTTTATTGAATAAAAATGTGTAGAAATGATTGAAATGGGGTTAAGTAAATTTTATTCACGATTTTGGACAGTGAATATATTGTTAAGTAAAATGGATTCATTTTTGAAGAAGTAATATTTTAAAAATGAAGTTAAACATTTTAAAGGTGTTTTAAAATGTGTTATGAATCGAAAGCATAGATTTCAACATTTATTGTTGAAATAGACGTTTTCGAGAAATTTAAGGAAATGGTGGACTATAACACTGTTGTTATAGTAAATGATTTCCAAAAGGAAATGTTTTGATGTAGTATTGGGATTTATATACCTATCTTAAAATCCGAATCCCTATACTAGTGATTTTTGAGTCGTCGTAACGATGTTTTACGTAACATTCGTTTTGACTCAAATAAAGGTGTTAAAAGAATATTTTCCTTAAAAGAATGAAATATATACTTAATTTGATTTAAGTATATTGAATATTTTCAAATGATGAAAATAAATAGATTTGTGAATTACTTATTATTTAATAAGTATGGAAATACTTTTCCAATATGAAATGAACTGTTTTGAGAAATTATCTTTAAAAAAATAAATTGAAGTTGAATATTGAAATCGATTTGAAAATCGTCTATCAGTAGATATTTTTGAAAATATAAATTCACTATGGAATTTATAAAAGAAATGGAAATTCGTTTTAAAGAAAATAAACGTTGGTTTATTTTTGAAGTGTGGAAAAGTTTTTATATCTAGTAAAGATATTTTTGAAGATGAAATAATTTGGAAAATTATTTGGAATCTGATGATGTCGCGCATCTTTATTGATAGTTAAATAACCGACTATCAATAATTACCTTTAGATAGGTATTTGTTGTGAATTGGATGAATTTAAATGCCACACTTATTTTTGAATAAACGCTCACTATTCGGGTTAACCGGGAAAGGACCATGGGGTCGTATAACCCATTCCGAATATGTGATACGTCGTTATGAATCGCATTTGAAGACCGGTGTTGAAGACCGGATATTTTTGAAAACGGAAGGATTACCGTCGAGTTACTCTACACCGACTGATCCTCGGTTTAGAGGTTTTATCACCCTTAGTGACGGGAAGTCCTGACGTGATTGAAAATTATCCGGAAATGCAAGGGCTTCGTGAGAAGTGCCTTCGGTTCTGTTCGATCCCGGAACAGACTTATATGGATTGTGTGTCTGACGTTACAATTTGAGATATTGAGCTGATTTCTTTCAAATACATTTCTGTTGGTGGCGGAGAATTTATTCTCTTAGCTTAACACCCTTCTCTGAGACGTACGAGCTCAGAGGTTATGTAGTTGAAATTTATCAGCGATATATCCCAACTTGGTAACGTGGCATACTGAGTGTTGCTGTGAAATGATCAGTGTTTGATCATTTGTGATATGATCATTTGTTTGATCTTATATCTTTGTGATCATAGGTTGATCATTTTGTTTGACCCGAAGCAGGGCTTTTTGTAGAAAGCGTAGCTTTGTGGACGAGACTTCGTCGAGCCTCACACCCCGGAAATGGTCGAAACAGGACGAATGCAGCAAGGTTCTAGGGAGTAGCGCCCCTTAGTGTATGTCATTCCTTCTGGATAAAGGTGGTATCATGGTATGGAGCCCAGATACTTAACCTCTGTGGTTACTGCATTATTTTTTCTATGTGGTTTGTTGGAATCGGGGATCCTCGGGAAGATCGGTGACGATCGGGGGATGGCATACGCGTGTCAGTAGTTACCTATTTTTGCAGAGGTAACCCGGCCTTGTGTTGGCAGAGATCTAACCGTAACGTTAGGTTCTCGGGTCGTCTATTCCAGGGACGTACCCATCGTGGATAGGAAGTTCCTTAGCCTGACCATTTGTTGGAAATCCAAAGAAACAATACGTGACTTGTACGGTTTTAGTTGTAGAACCTTCCATCTAATATGGCAGCTATAGCAAGCATACTATAATGGTACCTATGCTGGCTAAGATTAATATTTTCTACTTTCGAAATGTTTTCTACACTATGCACTAATAATAATATCAAAAAGAATTTGATTTTTGCGTAGTAAGCATCTTTGACTATCATAAGAAGAAATCTCCTCCAAGTCTGCGTTTGCATTGTGTGTGTGGCGGGAGGTCTTATGGTAGTTTCATTTTCCAAAAGCATTGCGAATTGACATTAAAAATTTTCCCGTTGTTATTTTAAAACAACAACTGTTTTACGATCTCACACCAGTCACCATGACTGACTCGGAGTTTATTGTTTCCTTTCTAAACTCTGGGTGCCCACCAATTTCCACACGGGCATCCTAGAGTTATATTATCAGGATATTCTGGATATTCTGGAGCTTTGGAGATAAGCTGGATGACGAGACGTAGTATTTGTATCTAATAGTATTTATTCCGCTGTGTATTCTGTATGAGGACAAGTTATATAACTGTCCATTGTTGTACTGAGTTGTATATTGACTCTGATGATTGATGTATGTATAAACTGATATAGTTATTTGTTTTAAAAGGCTAGTGATTATCTATTATATATTGTTCCGCTGCGATATGTGAGATTCTGATATTGTTTTCTGTTTCTGCTCTTGTTCTGTTGTTGTTCTTCTTTCTTTTTCTTCTATCTTCTTCTTCTACCTTTTTCTTCTTTCTTAAAACCATATGTAACAACCCGTAAATTCGTAGCATTTAATTATCGCCATTAGGTGATTAAATCGTTCGTAAATTTTTATTGAAATTAAAAATCAATTTGAAATTCTTTTATAAAATGGTTGGTGGAGTTTCTATGTCGAGTAGAAATTCTTTTAATAAAATTTCGTAATTTTGGAAACGGGCTTTAAAGAGAGCTATTGTGGCCCGTACTCATTGTTACCGTGATATTTATCTAACCGATCCCCTTTTTAATTTTTCATTCGTTCATTAGACCCGTTCCCCCTTTATCAATTTCACTAACCTAAATCGAAACGAGAAAGAAATAAAAATGGCGACCGTCCCTCTCTCTTGTTCGATCAAAGTTAGGGCTTTCAGAATGCCGATTTTAGATGGATGATTTATCACGTTCGCACGTTTCTCTGAGTTGCTCTCGGCCCTCTGAAATCGATCGAGTTTGTGGATGATTGCTTGTTTGATTTATCGATCGATCGTCTTCCTCTTTGCTCTGAAAATTAGGGGTTGCGAAAAATTGAAGGTGTCGTTCTGTCGAATTTACTGTTTGGTGCTTGCGACTCCTTCTCTCGAGTTCGTCTCCGCTTCAAACAAGGTGAGTAATATCTCACATCTAATTCATTTCAGTTTGATGCTTCTGCAATTTGATTTTTTGGGTGTTGATCTAGTTCGTTTAACACTTGCTGTTGAGGCCATTATGTTCTTACTGCCTCTAGTGGTATTTCTGCTCTTGCTCGTTTTACTGCTGCTTTATGATATTGAGTTGTTTCGAATTACCTTTGGAACATGCCTACTCTGGTACTTTGTTTATTACGGTTTCATGAGAATTCTAGCATGTCTGTACCCATATACTCGTTCATTATTGCACTGGTAGTTTAGTTTTGGGCATGTGAGCATTTAGCATTGATATGGTTCGAACTTGTTGCCTTGGTAATCATGGTTGTGAATGTCTGAACTCGTCTGTTGACATTGGCTTTGACTTTGCACTAGTACCATTCACCGTAGATCTAAGTACTTCCAACTTGTTTCTTCTCTGACCTTCACTAATATAGTTGTTTTTGTGATTTATCCTGGCCTTGTCGACTTCACTGTGAACTTTGGCTCTGAATCATGGTAGTTCACTGTATTGTTCTTTTGTTTTGTCATTCGACTTACAGGTGCATTGACCTGAACCTGTGCACTTGTGTACTTTGTGTTCTGTTCATTAGCTTGGTAGAAATCCTTATAGTATTTGTGAAATGCCATGACTGTTCTTCGTTCCACTGTGCACTGCTTGACTCGAAATCTATTTGCATCCTTGCGATGATATATTGTTACTGGTGCAGTTTTGGGTTTCCAGTTGTACTTGGTTCATGTCTTGTTGTAGTTCCTTGGTCTTTGCATATGTTGTCTGGGTTCATACTCCATTGTTCCTTTGCATATTTGAACTGTCATTGTTTCACTTGTTCATATTTCTGGTTCAGTGTAGTATGCAGTCTAGTTGGCTGATGGGTTGGTTTCACTTCAGTCCGGTTCCATGCTTTGTGTACTTTGATAGTTACACTTTATGTCCCTTAGCTTGAGTCTTTGGCTTCACGGTGCATACATAGGCTTGTCTGCATTATGGTCCATTGGCCTTTGTTTTTACTGGTGCATCCTTGTTCACTGGAACATTAGCTTCGTGTGCTTCGTCTCTTACCTGATGCCCTTGCAATGCTGTTGGGTTGCTTTGGGATTGACCTTGATTAGTTTGTGACTTTGGCATTTGTTGCTTGCCAGCCTTTGATATTTGCCTGTCCACTGTTTTTCCTGGTCATTTGAAATCTTTACTTTGGCATCTTCACTTGAGTCATTCTTGTTATACTTCGACTTGGCCTTTGATTCACAGTTTTGTTGTCTCCTGTGTTCATATACATTAATGTTTTTTTGGGTTGGGTTCTGCATTTTTGAGATGCAGTTTCCTTCACTGATGTATCTTTGGGAGTTTGATATGTTTGCATCCATGTTGAAGCTTTGCATATACTTGAATCTTTTGTTGCTGGCAGAAAGACTTGGATATTGTAACCTGCATCCACACTGATTTGGTTCTCTTTTGACTCATGCTGTGCTGACCTGATTTGTACATTGGTTAGCTCCACTTGACTTTGTTAAGCATGTCTCTATTGTTCCCTTGACTTGGTGCCTGTAGTTCTATTGCAGCCTCTATTTTCGCATTGCATTGATGCACAGATCTTTATTTGCACATCTGTGTTGCATATTGATCACTCGTTCATTTGTACATGTTTATTCTCGAGTTGTCCATCTCAGTTGAACTGCACTTGGTTCTGCTTCATGATGTACTCGAATTCGTCTCCTTTGCTGTATATGCTTGAACTGTTGATGACTTATCTGCAGTTTAGTTGCAGCCTGCCTTCGTCCTTATATCTGTTTGCCACTGCAGTTTCATATTTGGTAGTGACTTTATATTCGGTGGTGGCGAGGCAGTGCACGCGTGCGTGCGCTGCAGCCACACCGAATTGACAGATTTTAATCGATATTTCTTTTGTTCTTGATTCATCGACCTGTTGCGTAATTCGTAGGCTGTATTGGCGAGGCAGTACACGTTAGCGTGTACTGCAGCCAATTAGCATTGACATTTTTAAATTGACATTTCAATTGCTTAAACTGCTTTGGATTTCTGATTTGTGGATTAACACTGTTTAGTGTTATATCTGCCGTTATCCAATTCTCGTATCGAGAGTTGGATATACGAGATTTCTGTGACTGTCATCTATATTGAGATTGATTATTATTGCTTCTATGCTCTAATAACTGATTTTGAATTAGACTGATCCGAGTATTATTTTCTTTTGAATGTAATACTCGGGTCAGACCGAGTATTTTACAGGTTGTAGATTTTTAGCTTTGGGTTGCTGCTAGAGCTATGAAGACTTTTTATATCATTTGAAGTGGTCTTCGTACTGTTGTAGTAGTCAGTGTGTCTGTTTTAAGATGATAATGTATTCATGTATATTAGTCGATAATGTACTTGTATATATATAACTTCTTGAGTCGACAGTTGTAGTTGTATCATTTGTATTGTGTCAAATGTATTGTAACTGATATCAGTTATTGTATATATGAGACTTTTCGTTCCATCTTTATTCCGCATTTATGTTATCTGTGTTATTTTTATATCTATTGTCCTAAACTATTATAGCCCCTGTGTAGTAGCTTTGAGTTTGTATCGGTATGTCGGATTTCCTCTAAAGATGAAATGCAATGTTTTATTATCTGACATATCGGTGCTCGCACAAAGCAATTACATAGAAGGTCGCTCCTCAACAGCCTTATTCTCCGTGCTAGTTGACAGCACTACACCGTAGTGTTCTTGGCTAGCGTGGGTATAGAGGTGGGGCGTCACAGCTTGGTATCAGAGCCTGGGGTTTAGGACAATAATAAAACATAACTTAGATGGAACATGCGTTACAACTATTTATCGATGTTTTATCTCTCATCTTTACATATGACTATTTTTGACTGTTAGGTATGAATTCCTAACGCTTATTCTTGTGTTTTCGGCTTTGAATTGATTTAGCCGATGTTGATTTTGTTTTAATTTGGCAAATTAAAGCCATTTTTACTTTTGGGCTTTGTTCCACTTTTGTTCTATGCTATGAGTGTCATTATGTACTTGTTACACTGTGATGAAAAATAGCTGGACCAGTTGCAAATTGAGTGATTTTGATTTCTCATTCACATCTAGTTTGAATCTCAGCGATTTTGAACTTGATATTTTGTGTTTTCCTCATCTGGATTTCCCTTCGACTTCGGTCACTTTGTTTTTGAGAAATTGCTAATTTCTTGATTCTCAAGACTCTGATTTTGTTTGCCATTGGTTTCTTTGATAATGATGATTGATTCATTTTATACTCGACTGCGGCTATTAATTGTTGACTTCGACGTTGACTTGATTCTTACTTTTGTTGAAGTCATTTATGCATTTCTGCTCGATTTGCTTTGTATTTCCAGTTGATAATCGATTCTTCTTTTCTAATTAGTTGTTATCACCTTTGTCGATTTTGATAACTTCTATTTCTGGAATTTTTGGGTATTCCTACTTTGATGAATTTGGAATCGAATTCTTTGGATTTTATTCACGTCTTCGAATGTGAAATTTTAGTGAACTGACTTGGTTTCCTAATTTGATCGATTCTTGATCATTTCCCCGATTTGTTGCTATCATTTATTAGCAACTTTGATGACATTTTCTTCGGGATTTTTGTGAACATACTTTCTGATGGATTCAGTATCGATTTCTCTGGATTCCATTCACATCTTCGTATGTGAATTCTTGTGATTGATTGTTTCTACAATCATTTTTTTTGTGATTTGTCACTTTAAAAATATAAAGGTTTTCTATACTAATAGTAAATATTAAAATCCTTTTCTCCAAACAGTTTCAAAACTATTTTACTACAAAACTCTTTTTCTTAAACGGGTTTCCAATCTATTAATATATACAAGCCTTTATTTCACTCGTATGAGAAATTGAATTAAACGGCCTAGTAAAACAAGTGGTATGAAACGCTTGCGTTTACTTCGTCGGTTAGCTCTTGGACTTGTTCGATTGAACCCTTTTTGTGACAATTTCCTAGTGAAAATTTACAGCTTGTTCGTAAATATTTAAGTTAAGCAAGTGGTTATGGGACATGAAGCTAAACTCATATATTTACTAGCTTGGTGTGATTGACACTTCCTTATGATCATGACGATCATTTTTGTGATTTAGACTAGCGATTGTGCGATGTCTCTTCGTCCGTGTGTCGGACTTGCCTTCGGGCCATCCGTGTGTTCGGAAAATTAAATGGATAGCTTTCCATCCGTGTGTTCGGAAAAATTAAATGGATAGCTTTCCATCCGTGTGTTCGGAAAATTAAATGGATAGCTTTCCATCCGTGTGTTCGGAAAAATTAAATGAATAGCTTTCCATCCGTGTGTTCGGAAAAATTAAATGAATAGCTTCCCATCCGTGTGTTCGGAAAAATTAAATGAATAGCTTTCCATCCGTGTGTTCGGAAAAATTAAATGAATAGCTTCCCATCCGTGTGTTCGGAAAAATTAAATGAATAGCTTTCCATCCGTGTGTTCGGAAAAATTAAATGAATAGCTTCCCATCCGTGTGTTCGGAAAATTAAATGGATAGCTTTCCATCCGTGTGTTCGGAAAAATTAAATGGATAGCTTTCCATCCGTGTGTTCGGAAAATTAAATGGATAGCTTTCCATCCGTGTGTTCGGAAAAATTAAATGAATAGCTTTCCATCCGTGTGTTCGGAAAAATTAAATGAATAGCTTCCCATCCGTGTGTTCGGAAAAATTAAATGAATAGCTTTCCATCCGTGTGTTCGGAAAAATTAAATGAATAGCTTCCCATCCGTGTGTTCGGAAAAATTAAATGAATAGCTTTCCATCCGTGTGTTCGGAAAAATTAAATGAATAGCTTCCCATCCGTGTGTTCGGAAAAATTAAATGGATAGTTTCTCGTCCGTGTGCTCGGACTTCCCCTTCTTGGTGTTTTCTGGATTTCGTATGTAGATTTCTAGAATTTGTGATTTCTGGATTTCGTGTGTAGATTTCTAGAATTTGTGTTTTCTGGATTTCGTGTGTAGATTTCTAGAATTTGTGATTTCTGGATTTCGTGTGTAGATTTCTAGAATTTGTGATTTCTGGATTTCGTGTGTAGATTTCTAGAATTTGTGTTTTCTGGATTTCGTGTGTAGATTTCTAGAATTTGTGTTTTCTGGATTTCGTGTGTAGATTTCTAGAACTTGTGATTTCTGAATTTCTTGTGATGATTTCTGAAATTTTGTGCTTCACCAATTTTCGTGATTTCTATTGATATGTTTATCAATTTTTGTGTATTGGTGAATTTATGTGTTATTAACTTGTTATGAATACAAGTTTAGGGTATGATATCCCTTTCTATCTTTGAGAAGATTCTTGTGACATCTTTGATGAATGAAAATTCATTTGGTATTATATTTTGATGCCAGTTATTTTAATGAGACTTTGACGTGTTAACTTCGGTAACCGTCAATTTTGAAATGGATTTACAAGCGGTTCTCCCGCAACACTGATATTGCTAATTTAATCACACGTTTTCAAAATTCTTTATTTTTAAAAGTTGTTTCAAAAATATAAATTAAAATTGTTTTCAAAATTTTTACAGTTTACAATTTTCAAAAGAACGAGGAAGCGATTTAAACGTTTCAGCAAAATCGAGGACTATGACCCCTTTCTTTTACTGATTCGCTTAATTCCGGACTTGTCCGTTTGAGAATGTGAAATGTTATTTTTAAAACACACAATTCTGCACTTTCAAGAAAACGATAAAGAGATTTAAACGATTTAGCAAAAGTAAGGAGTATGGAACCATACTTTTACTACTTCGGTTAAGTCCGGACTCGTTAATTGAATATTTATGACTTCTGATTATCGTTTTTGATAATCAGATATTTGTGAAATTTGATTATCGTTTAAGATAATTAAATATTTTTCGATTTGATTAATCGAATATTTGTGTTTCTGACTATCGTTTTTGATAATCAGATATTTGTGAAATTTGATTATCATTTGAGATAATTAAATATTTTTCGATTTGATTAATCGAATATTTGTGTTTCTGATTATCGTTTTTGATAATCAGATATTTGTGAAAATTCGATTATCATTTTAGATGATTGAATATTTGCGATTTTGAGATTCGAGCTTCGTCTTTTTCTCTGACGATTCAGGTGAGTAATTTGATTTACTCACATTCAATTCGTGCAGTACGTGATTTCTGCTCTGATTCCTTTTCTTTCAATTGCTAGAACTCGATTGATTCTTGCTTTTGATAGTCGTCTGATTTTGATTCCTTGATCCCCTCGATGTTGATTCTTTTGATTTTAAGCCATCGAACCTTTTGATTTTTATCTGATACTTCCATAATTCTAATGCTTCCCTGTGGCATTTGCTTTGCTTATGCATTCAACATTGCCATACTCTTATGGTTGTTACCTTTTGTCCATTTATTCCTTATGATTGCGAGGACGCAATTTCTTTAAGGAGGGGAGTCTGTAACAACCCGTAAATTCGTAGCATTTAATTATCGCCATTAGGTGATTAAATCGTTCGTAAATTTTTATTGAAATTAAAAATCAATTTGAAATTCTTTTATAAAATGGTTGGTGGAGTTTCTATGTCGAGTAGAAATTCTTTTAATAAAATTTCGTAATTTTGGAAACGGGCTTTAAAGAGAGCTATTGTGGCCCGTACTCATTGTTACCGTGATATTTATCTAACCGATCCCCTTTTTAATTTTTCATTCGTTCATTAGACCCGTTCCCCCTTTATCAATTTCACTAACCTAAATCGAAACGAGAAAGAAATAAAAATGGCGACCGTCCCTCTCTCTTGTTCGATCAAAGTTAGGGCTTTCAGAATGCCGATTTTAGATGGATGATTTATCACGTTCGCACGTTTCTCTGAGTTGCTCTCGGCCCTCTGAAATCGATCGAGTTTGTGGATGATTGCTTGTTTGATTTATCGATCGATCGTCTTCCTCTTTGCTCTGAAAATTAGGGGTTGCGAAAAATTGAAGGTGTCGTTCTGTCGAATTTACTGTTTGGTGCTTGCGACTCCTTCTCTCGAGTTCGTCTCCGCTTCAAACAAGGTGAGTAATATCTCACATCTAATTCATTTCAGTTTGATGCTTCTGCAATTTGATTTTTTGGGTGTTGATCTAGTTCGTTTAACACTTGCTGTTGAGGCCATTATGTTCTTACTGCCTCTAGTGGTATTTCTGCTCTTGCTCGTTTTACTGCTGCTTTATGATATTGAGTTGTTTCGAATTACCTTTGGAACATGCCTACTCTGGTACTTTGTTTATTACGGTTTCATGAGAATTCTAGCATGTCTGCACCCATATACTCGTTCATTATTGCACTGGTAGTTGAGTTTTGGGCATGTGAGCATTTAGCATTGATATGGTTCGAACTTGTTGCCTTGGTAATCATGGTTGTGAATGTCTGAACTCGTCTGTTGACATTGGCTTTGACTTTGCACTAGTACCATTCACCGTAGATCTAAGTACTTCCAACTTGTTTCTTCTCTGACCTTCACTAATATAGTTGTTTTTGTGATTTATCCTGGCCTTGTCGACTTCACTGTGAACTTTGGCTCTGAATCATGGTAGTTCACTGTATTGTTCTTTTGTTTTGTCATTCGACTTACAGGTGCATTGACCTGAACCTGTGCACTTGTGTACTTTGTGTTCTGTTCATTAGCTTGGTAGAAATCCTTATAGTATTTGTGAAATGCCATGACTGTTCTTCGTTCCACTGTGCACTGCTTGACTCGAAATCTATTTGCATCCTTGCGATGATATATTGTTACTGGTGCAGTTTTGGGTTTCCAGTTGTACTTGGTTCATGTCTTGTTGTAGTTCCTTGGTCTTTGCATATGTTGTCTGGGTTCATACTCCATTGTTCCTTTGCATATTTGAACTGTCATTGTTTCACTTGTTCATATTTCTGGTTCAGTGTAGTATGCAGTCTAGTTGGCTGATGGGTTGGTTTCACTTCAGTCCGGTTCCATGCTTTGTGTACTTTGATAGTTACACTTTATGTCCCTTAGCTTGAGTCTTTGGCTTCACGGTGCATACATAGGCTTGTCTGCATTATGGTCCATTGGCCTTTGTTTTTACTGGTGCATCCTTGTTCACTGGAACATTAGCTTCGTGTGCTTCGTCTCTTACCTGATGCCCTTGCAATGCTGTTGGGTTGCTTTGGGATTGACCTTGATTAGTTTGTGACTTTGGCATTTGTTGCTTGCCAGCCTTTGATATTTGCCTGTCCACTGTTTTTCCTGGTCATTTGAAATCTTTACTTTGGCATCTTCACTTGAGTCATTCTTGTTATACTTCGACTTGGCCTTTGATTCACAGTTTTGTTGTCTCCTGTGTTCATATACATTAATGTTTTTTTGGGTTGGGTTCTGCATTTTTGAGATGCAGTTTCCTTCACTGATGTATCTTTGGGAGTTTGATATGTTTGCATCCATGTTGAAGCTTTGCATATACTTGAATCTTTTGTTGCTGGCAGAAAGACTTGGATATTGTAACCTGCATCCACACTGATTTGGTTCTCTTTTGACTCATGCTGTGCTGACCTGATTTGTACATTGGTTAGCTCCACTTGACTTTGTTAAGCATGTCTCTATTGTTCCCTTGACTTGGTGCCTGTAGTTCTATTGCAGCCTCTATTTTCGCATTGCATTGATGCACAGATCTTTATTTGCACATCTGTGTTGCATATTGATCACTCGTTCATTTGTACATGTTTATTCTCGAGTTGTCCATCTCAGTTGAACTGCACTTGGTTCTGCTTCATGATGTACTCGAATTCGTCTCCTTTGCTGTATATGCTTGAACTGTTGATGACTTATCTGCAGTTTAGTTGCAGCCTGCCTTCGTCCTTATATCTGTTTGCCACTGCAGTTTCATATTTGGTGGTGACTTTATATTCGGTGGTGGCGAGGCAGTGCACGCGTGCGTGCGCTGCAGCCACACCGAATTGACAGATTTTAATCGATATTTCTTTTGTTCTTGATTCATCGACCTGTTGCGTAATTCGTAGGCTGTATTGGCGAGGCAGTACACGTTAGCGTGTACTGCAGCCAATTAGCATTGACATTTTTAAATTGACATTTCAATTGCTTAAACTGCTTTGGATTTCTGATTTGTGGATTAACACTGTTTAGTGTTATATCTGCCGTTATCCAATTCTCGTATCGAGAGTTGGATATACGAGATTTCTGTGACTGTCATCTATATTGAGATTGATTATTATTGCTTCTATGCTCTAATAACTGATTTTGAATTAGACTGATCCGAGTATTATTTTCTTTTGAATGTAATACTCGGGTCAGACCGAGTATTTTACAGGTTGTAGATTTTTAGCTTTGGGTTGCTGCTAGAGCTATGAAGACTTTTTATATCATTTGAAGTGGTCTTCGTACTGTTGTAGTAGTCAGTGTGTCTGTTTTAAGATGATAATGTATTCATGTATATTAGTCGATAATGTACTTGTATATATATATATAACTTCTTGAGTCGACA
Organism: Allium fistulosum; assembly: GCA_030737815.1. Taxonomy (NCBI): domain Eukaryota; kingdom Viridiplantae; phylum Streptophyta; class Magnoliopsida; order Asparagales; family Amaryllidaceae; genus Allium; species Allium fistulosum. The sequence goes on along the minus strand of CM060903.1, from coordinate 1,532,709,365 downwards.
GTTGTAGTTGTATCATTTGTATTGTGTCAAATGTATTGTAACTGATATCAGTTATTGTATATATGAGACTTTTCGTTCCATCTTTATTCCGCATTTATGTTATCTGTGTTATTTTTATATCTATTGTCCTAAACTATTATAGCCCCTGTGTAGTAGCTTTGAGTTTGTATCGGTATGTCGGATTTCCTCTAAAGATGAAATGCAATGTTTTATTATCTGACATATCGGTGCTCGCACAAAGCAATTACATAGAAGGTCGCTCCTCAACAGCCTTATTCTCCGTGCTAGTTGACAGCACTACACCGTAGTGTTCTTGGCTAGCGTGGGTATAGAGGTGGGGCGTCACACCATAACTTTTCGGGTTTCCGGCATTCGATGGCTCAGCAGTCGATAAAGTGAGTATCGATGTTGAATTTTCGAAAGTCGAAAATTTTCGGGATGTTACACATCCTGTCTTGTATTCTTGAATTTGCTTTTGTCTTACCTTGTTTAATGATTTTCGGGTTATTTATGTACTGATTTTTTGAGCTTTATTTTCTCCGATTTGGTGATTTCTTTGATTCAAATTTTTTTGAGTTGTTTATATATATGTGTATAAATATGTATATTTAATATATATATATATATATATAGTTTGAATAAAGCAAAATGGAATATGATATTTTATTATAATATACCGAATTCAAAACTAATTTTCATATAAATTCAATTCCTTTTGTAAATGATTTTAATAAGTAAGTAAATTATTTATGTATATTGAACACTATTAGTAGAAATAGTTTTATGGGTTTAAAAGAAGGTTTTGAAATATAAAATTGTATTTTTTCTAAATAAATAGTTGTATATCTATATATGGCTTTTTAAATATAATTAGTTGAATTATATTGTGTTATAGGAATTTTGGAACAACTATAGAGATATAAATATGTTTTGATATTTTTTCATATTTATAGTGTATATTTATAAAGTGATCAATAATATATATGTTTATATAGTTAAATAATAATGAGTTATGGATTTAAAATAAGTAGTTTGAAAGTAAGTATATAAATAAAGTGCTTTAAAAACCATTTTATACATGTTCAAATGATATTGTTTACTTTCAAAACAACAAACACTTATTTAATTTTATTGTACTTAGCCTTTGTCTATTTTTATGACATTTGGGAAATTTGCGCTACTTTTGGAGTTTATTGCATTCTTGCAAAATCTGCCTTTATTTGATGAGAAATTTAATCAAGCGATTTAGTAATACAAGTGGTATGGAACATTTGTATTACTTTATCAAATAATTATTGGACTTGTTCGATTGAATATTTTAGTCAAATGGGATTTATAATTGTTTAGTAAATATTTAAGCATCGCATAGTGGTTATGGGAGTTGGGCGATACTCATTTAGTTACTAATCAAAAATATATTACACTTATAGAGTGGAGTTTACTAACTTATAGTAAATATTTGAGTAAGCCCGACGGTTATGGGACATGCGGTCGTTACTCGAATGATTATTATTCGGAAGTATATAACACTAATTTTGTCAACTTTTCATTCTCTTGCGTAGATGGTCCGTTTTATGCAGAATATATGGCTTTTCAGGCCCATCTTGGGATACTTGTTTACAAATGAGTTTAGACTTGTGAAGTGCTCGTCTCTTGGGTTGATGCACAAAGTGTGTGTCTTTTGTGATGACTTGCAAAGTGCTTGTCTATACTGCTAGCTTATGGATTTGACTTGTAATGTCTTGTCTTATTTGACGTGTAAAGTGCGTGTCATTTTGTGTTAGCATGCAAAGTACGTGTTTATTATTATAGCTTGCGATGTGCTTGTCGTTATGATTTAAGATTTGTGACTTGCTTTATGCTAAGTCATTTAGGTTTTGATTCGCTTTCAAGTGGTCTTGTATTTTCTGGAGTTGACTTGCTTTATGCAATCTTTTGTGTACTTGAGTTTTCGATGTCAGCTTTCTTTTCACCATATTTCACAAGATTGCCGCTGATGGGCATGAGAGTATTTGATGACATGGTGATTTGGTATTGATGTTTTATTTGCATATGGCATATATTAGATAGCTATTAACATGCCTTGTGCTTTATGCAAATTTATTAGTGAATGATTTCATGGTGAGGCTTTTTAATGTTTAGTGTGATACACTATTTGGACTTATATATCTTTGATGTTATGAATGCATATTATATGTTCTCACCTTTTGGATATTTAGAGATAGTCTGACCCGTTTATTTCGTAATACTCTGGTCAGACCAAGACTTGACAGGTATAGGGACTCATTGACTTTGGATTTGGGCTAGCTAGTGTAGCTATATGAAGTAGTTTCTTTGTGATAGAGTTCCTGTGACGACCCACCTTTTTGACCCATGGGAACGACACTTAATAAATCCATCGTATTCATGTGTCATTGCCTAAGCGTCCAAAATATAAGTTATCTTGGGGTAAAATAAATAATAGAAAGAACAGAATAGAAAAACCTCATAATGGAATGGTTACATACAATACAAAATGATATAGTATAAAAGGTTACTCCTTACATGGAGTTATCAGAGTTATACAAAAGTACAACACCTAAAAGATTGGCAGTTATACATTTTGACTACATTTTTCAGATACCAAATGCACCAACTTAATCATATAGTGGAAATAAATAACTAGATAACTAAGGAGCCGCCTGCTCGATCATCGTCTTCAAAGAGATCCAAAGAGAAATCTGCTATTCTCAGACTACTCAAATATAATTGAGTATCGAGAGTTTAGGGAAATAAACAACTCAGGTCAGACAATATGTCTAGTATGAGTAAAACTCTAAAACAAAAAGGAGTGTATTTAATAATAATATGCGGGACCATGCCGCTAATATGGAATGGATTTTCTCCCATATAAATAACAACTAAATATAAGAATGGAAAAGAACAATAGGAAACAAATCCAAACATAGATGATGGACAAAAATTATATAGATCCAAACTTTAAAGAATGGAAATAGTCTTAACAAAATCCAAGATGAACAGAATGGATAAAACAAGATAACAGTCCAAACTTGATTGAATGGACAAAACCAATAATTAAACATCGTGAAGAGTGGTTGCTCTTCCCATTGCAATTATAGAAAAACAATTCGAAGATTCAAATCAAATAAGGAAAGGAAATTTTCCAACAAATGAATAGGAAGGTGCACACCTCTTGAAGTATACCACTAGTAATATACTTTTGAGAAGCTCATTTACTCTGTGACACTTCTCGGACAATACCAAGCCGGACCCCGCTAATCCTTATCGAGTATCCGAATATTTCCACATCTAAGTGCACAATCGAATCCAAACTAGATGAGTTGTGACAATACCAAGCTTGGCTTCCTCTCACGCTTTGGGTTTAGTCATTTCTGACAAAGGATAACAAAGCTCAATGAAGCAACAAATCATCTTTGAATGGTGATAATAAAGAAGTTGAGGTAACCTTGTAACAACCCCGGATTTTATACATATTTAAATTGATAATTAATTGAATTTTTGAATTAAAATTGTGAAATTAATCGATAAATGGATGCGAGTTTCCCCGAATTCAAATAAATTCTGTATAAATCATTTAAAATTTAAATATTATATATATATATATATATATATGTATATATGTGAATATATATGTATACAGGCATATATGAGTAAATTTGAATATATATGTATATATATATATGTGTGTGTGTGTGTGACTATATGAATAGATTTGAAATGATATATATATATATATACATTGAAATTGAATTTAAATCTTAGATAAATGGTTTAAAAAATAAATAAATAAAAGTATATACATTGACACAAGGAAATAAATAAATGATTTAAACTTAGAATTGATGGTTAATAATGATTTGAATTTATAAAGTAAATAAAAGACAAGTCAAAAAAAGGAAATGTGAATCTCTTGGACCTTGCAAATGAAGACAACATGATATATTTAAGTTGAACAAAATAAATATATAAGTATGAATTAACTTGTAAAAGGAAACAACAAATATATATGTGAATAAGGCTTGCAAAAGAAGACAATATTATATATTCAAGTATAAACAATATATAAAAATAAGTATTTATACTAGAAATAGAAATAAAATAAAGAAATATATTAATAACAAAGTGTGTTTGCTGTGCAATGCAAGAAGTTAATTAAAAAAAGCAAACAAAAATATCTATACACAAACAAATCTAAGTACATACAAGGAATAGGATAACATTTAAACATATAGGGAGATATAAGCACCAAAACAAAATCATTTCAGCCGAAATATGTTAAGAATCATTTCAGTTTTATAAATATCTTTGGCCAAAGTAAAGTCAAATACATTTAAGTTTGGTACAAACAAATAAAGATATATACATGAAAGCTTATAAAAGAAGATAGCAAACCTATATAGGAATGTACAAACAAATTAGATAAGTGTAGATTGTACAAGATAATTAATGCATGAAGCATTAGTACACTGCAATATTATCTTCAGCCACTAAAGTAATAAATATCAACTTAGTCAAACAGCAAACAAGAAAAAAAATCTCTGAACTAATTTGTACAAAATAATATTACCTTGTACCAATAACAATACCCCGTAAACTCATTTCCATACATCAACTCTTCATCTCAGTTTCGTTCCATTCTAAGCTATGAAAGCTGAAAGTAAAATACCATTTAAATCTGAAACAAAATTCAACTGAAAACATCAAACAACAAAACAAATCAAGCAATTCAATTAGAATCAGAGATCAAAAGAAGCTTCAGCTTGCAAGTTTCAGGCTTTGTTCTTTTTCTCTTGAAACATTGTGAGTAACACTCTATCTTTTCCAAAATTTAAAATTTGACTCTGTTGCACCTACATCTGAGAATATGTGTGCTTATAAGTGTGCTTATAAGTATGCTTATATATATATGTATGAATGCTCTGTATATTTGAAGGATGAATGAATGTGTGTGCAGGCTGTTATTTTCATAAGTTCTCTGTCTTAGTTCATAAACCAAGATTTGATTCAAAAATCTTTTCTACTCAATCTACCCACTATTTGGATTTAAAATTCAAACCAAAACTGTTTGTTATAAAATATACTTAAGATTAAAAATATTATCAAGTTGAACTAGCAAGTAAAACTATTTGGAACAATGAATTTACAGTAAGAACCGTATATATGTTAAAATTTAATGATCATAAATTTGTGTTTCGATTTCATAGCTTGATTCGAATTTGAAAATAATGATTTTTGAATATCATTTCAAGATTTTTAATTTATTTAATTGTGAGAAAATACGAGATGAACGGGATTGACATTTTCGTCAATCTCTGGTGATCGCCGATGATTCTTGGGTTGTGCTTCGTATCGAAGATAGCTTAGAGATTGATGAATCTAGGAAAAATAGTGGAGGATTTTTCTGATGGTCGTGGTGGCCAAAGATCGTTGAACTAGGGTTTTCGATGTGTTTTTGGTCGTGGTTGCTGTCGAGACAATGGCGTAGGCTAGGGAGGATCGGAGATGATCGTGATAGGGGGAATTGACGCTGGAGGTCAAGGTGAGGCTCTGGTCGAGGCAACGTGGTTCCAGGTGGATAGGATCGTTGGTGGTAAATAGTTTTCCGATGATGTTTTGGTTCCAGTTTGACCTTGAGTGCTCGAATTTGAATTTGGGCTTGTGACGATATCGGGGTGATTCGAATCGATAGAGGAGGCGAACGATGACTTGCCGGAGGTGGAGCGGATCGCCGAAGCGCCGCCGTGGCCCTGTGCACGTGCACGTGCACGTTGGGTTAGTTTGGGTTATGCCGTGAGTTCGTGTTTGGGAGAAAACGAGCGTTTCTCTGTGTTAAACTCGAATGTGTTGCGTGAGAGACTCGGAGTAGAGATGGATCGTGAGTGGCATGAGAGAAACTAGGGGATTTTGGAGAGTTTGCTCGGGTTAAAAATGTGATGAGCTTTCTGGGTTTAAGTGAGAACCTGTACCAATTTTAAAATACAGGTTTTAAAATAAAGTAAAATCAAATGCAAGTTTAAAATAAAACTTGTACCAGATTTGTTTTAAAGAAGATCAAAGTGAAAGATAAAATCAAAATGGTTTGTGTGATTGCTCGAGAGTGTCTCGGGGTTTTTGGTGATTTTACTTGGGTCTGGGAAGTTTGGGTTGAAAACAGTTTTTAAATGTCTAAAATATAAACAAGTTTTCGAATTTCAGTTTTAAATTAAGATTTTTAAAGATTTAATTTTTAAGTTAAAAATATGTTTAAATTTGTTTTGGGTTTGAATAATTGTATTGGAATGATTATTTAAAATTAACCTAAGAGTCTTAAGGTTTATTATTAAAGGGTTAAATAATATTTAAAGTAATTAATTAAGACTAATGGTTTGTCTTTAATTAATAAAGGTTAATTAATTATTGTAATTAATTGAAGTTTTTTTTTACAAATAAAAATAATTAAAGGTTAATTATTTAATGATTAAAGATTGATTAGTTAATAATTAAAGGTTAACTAATAAATGATGAAAGGGAAATTTATTCCAGATAATTTGTAATTAACTCATGATAATTAACCCGGGTTAATGATTATTCATAAGTAATACATTTGATAAAAATTAATCAATTGATTAATAAATTTTACTTGTGAATGTTTGAATTTGATTGAATGGTTGAATTGTTTGATATCTCTGATTTGTGATGCTTTGTGATATATCCTGATTTGTGTTGTGATCTATAATTTATTTATCTGGAATGAAAGAAATTGATTATCTGTAATATATATCTGTGATTTGTGAATGAACGATAAGCGTTATAGTTAATACCGCTTATCAATTATATTTCTGTATTTTAATCTGTGATGATTGAATGATGTTGCACTATTGTGTTAAACCCCTGGACCACACTCTTACACACACAAATATGGATTTCACGAGGAAATCGGTTAAGTCACAGATGATTTTAATTTAATATTTTTGAAATTGAAATTTTAATTTCAATTGATTTTGGAAATGAATTTGGGTTAAATGTTAAAGCTTTTGAAAAGGAGTTTTTAAGATAAAAGTTATTTTGAATAACTTGGTAAAGCTTCAAATTTAAATAATTTAATTTGAATTTGAATTTGAATTCAAAAATTGGAATTGGATTCCATGTTTGGAAATTACGGTTAAAGATGTTATAAATGCGTTTATCTGAATTTAAACCATTTTAAAAAGTATGGGTTTGAGAATTTGAATTTAACCCAAGGACTTTAACTTGTATAAATGAATCAAATTTTCCAAAATGAAAACTATTTGTTTTCAAATAATAGAAGCTTTCATATAAGGAATGAATTTCCAATTTGTGTCAAAAGGAATTTCAAGTTTGAATTGGAAATAGTTTTTCGAGTTATAAATAAATCTTTGTGAAAGATTGTTGAACTTTGTTTTGAAATTGGAAAGGTGTATCTTTTGTATAAAAGGTCAAAATGGAATTGTTTTGAAAGCTATCTGTAATATCCCGGAAATTTTAACAAAATCAATTTAATAATCTGTTAAATAATTAAATTGATATTGATGATCTTTGATAATAAAATTTGAATTTAATTTAATAATCTAATTAAATAAGTATCAAATATGTTATTTTCAAATAATAAGTATAATGTATTATTTTTATAAATATGAATGGATTTTAAAAGACTATGGAATTGTTATATTTTTAAATTGATAAGTGGTTATATAAGTGTATATATATATATAACTTAATTTTTAAATTGAATCTTAGAATTTAATTTGATTTGAATTTGAATTTAAAGTTTTGAAATTCAAAAGAATAAATATTTAAATTGATTTGGATTTAGAATATTTGTATAACTTTTATTTATAAATATAATTAGTTTGTTTGTTTAAAAAGTGATTTATATATATAGATAAGTGTTTAAATAAATAAGAAAAAGGCTTTTTAAATAACTTTTAAAATAAATAGAAATATGAGTAATTACTTATAAGACATGTGTCTTTATCTAATGCCTTGTTTTAACATGTGTTAAGTAATGGATTAATCTATGTGACAAGTGTCTTATTTATTTTCTTTTTCTCTTATTTTTATAAAATCATAAATTTACTTACATATATAAACATATGCATTCCCTTTACTTGATTCTTTCTATTTCTTTCTTTTAAAAACAAGATAAACTCAGATTTATCTCTAATTCAAATCTGAATCAAGTCAGTAATCTAATGCCTCAAACTAGAAATTAAACACCTCAAACCAAATCAAAGATCTGTAACCATTCCTCAAACCAGAGATTATCAAAATCAAATCTCTGTAAACCATTTTCCAAAATCTAAATCAAAGTTCAGCCTGCATTTCTTTTGGCCTGCAATTCTTTTCAACATCAAAGCCTGCATTTTCTTTAGTCTGGAAGCAATCCTGGAATCATCTCAAAGCAACCAGTCTACATTCAATTTTCAACCACTGGTAGTTGCATGCATGTAGATTAAAGCAATTTAAGCTTCAGCAACTCCAGTTATTAAATCAAGTGAGGCATTCCAGTTTAAAGTCAAAACCTGTTTCAAAAGCTTTTCAAAATAAAATAGGCTCTGTTCATCTTTAAACAGGTGAGTAACAGTTTTTATTTATAACTATCTTAAGTAAGTTTAGTTGCTTGAATTCTTCATGTGATAATCATGTTTGCAGTAAATAAATGTGATGAAATTCCCTGTATTATGTTTGGTTTCAAATGCATGTTGGGTTTGGTATATATGGATGTATTGTATGCCTGTATGAATATGATCTCTGTTCTGTTCTGTTTGCCCAGACTCAAGAATTCTCTTTTAAATCTCTTACTACCTGATCTAGTTCTTGTTAGGACTAAACTTATAAACAAAAGTTGTTGATTTATCATAGAAGAATGTTTTAAAATTTAGTTAAGTCAAACTTTAAACCAAGTGTCTCTGGAAATCAAAAATAACAGTGCATGTTATATAAAAGTAAAAATTCGAACTTTGTAATTTATAAATTCAGATTTATAAATTGAAAACATAAATGATAACATGATTTTTAGTATTAAAATCATAGTTTTTAGTTTAGTATTAAAGGAGCAGTTCTGGTTTAAACTAAATATGAAGTTTTGGGTAATTCGTTTGATCTAGATGGTTTGATATGTTGAAATCTTCAGTAAGGATAGTGGGATGATCGTAGATTCAAGGAAAATTTGTAGAATTTGAATTAAAGCATCGAGGAGGATATGATTTAAGATTTAAGATTTTAAACCTAGTTTGAATAGGTTGGAAATTTATGGTTGGGGTTACGTCTCTGGTGAACCGAGTGCTTCTATACTTTGGGAAGTGGAAGATTGGAGATGAGGGAAGGCATGGCCAGAAAATTAGCTTCTCTGATGGTCGGAGTCTCGAATACGTGATGATGTCAGGTTTTCGAAGTGGTTCCAGTTTTGGCTTTAAGTCTCGATTTCGTTTTCGAGTTGTAGTGGTGTTTCTGGGTGATCAGATGGCTGAAGTTGGTCGAAGGGGACTTGTCGACGATGGAAGTGGAAGCCGGAGTTCTGGCGATCGATGGTGCATGTGCACAATTTTGTCTGGTGTCAGTAGATTGGGAATGAAGAGGTCTCGAGCTTCTCGAGTTTCTTGCGTAAAAGACTCGAAGTAGGTAGAGTTTCGACTCGATGCAATTTTGTAGGGTCTCGGGTAAATTCTGGGTTCCAGATTTTAAAACTGATCTGTTTTAAAAATTTAAAACTGAATGTTAAATGGTTAAGTGAAATTTAAACAAGTCTTAAACCTAAGTTTAAATCTGATTCAAGTTTAAATTTGAATCTCAGTTCAAAAATAAAATAAGTTTTTAAAATATTTAAAATATTTTAGCAACCTTAAAATGTTTAGATAGTTGAATTTAAGAATGAAGTTTTTAAATTGTAAGTAAGTTTAAATCTGAGTTAATCTGGAATCAAATGTTAAATCTATATCTCAGATTTGAAATAAAAGAAAGTTTTTAAATTAAAATTGTTTAAATAACTTTAATTGTAAATGTGGATATTAAATGGGTAGAATTTAAAAGTAAATTGATTTAAATTCTTAAGTTCTTCTATAAGATTAGTATTTCTTCACCATATGATGATAAGAGATGTAAATGGATTTTAAGCTTTGTTAAAGTTAAATTTTTATTCATTTTAAATCTCATATTTAAAATGGAATTTAAAAGTAAATTTGAAAGTTAAATGTTTTCAAATATGTTTTGAATGATAATTATCATTAATAAGGAAATGTTTTTACAAAGACTTAATGATTTGTAATAAATTAAGTTAATAAGGTAAATAAAAATGGATAATTAATTAATTCAATTAATTAATGATTTGGATTAATTAATTTATAATTAAGGACTTAAATTAATTTAAATAAGGTTTAAGATTAATTAATTAGGAATAATTAATTTATAATTAAGGATTATAATTAGAGTATTAATTAATGATTAAGAATTAATTAATAAAGTAATTAAAGATTAATTAAGTAGGGTTAACACTTAATTTATTAAGTAATTAAAGTTTAATTAATTAGTTATTAAGATTTATCAATTTGAATTAATAATAATTAATCTAAGTTAATTACTTAAGAAAAGTAATTAAATAATAGTTAATGAAGGTCATTAACTATGGATTATTAAATAATTAATTAATGTGATTAATTTTAATAATTAATTAGATTAATTAATTTAAAGATAATCAATTATAGAATTTGTTTAAATGAATTACTTAATGGAAGCAATTAAGAAATTAATTACTCATTGTAATTAATTAAGTTAATTTGATTAGTTAAATTAATTAATTAAGTTTAATTAATTTAGAATAATCAAGAGATGATTTGATAATAATTACTTAATGTAATTATTAAGGTAAGTTTATTTAGAGAAGTAAATAATAAGATAATTACTGGAAGTAATTAGTTGAATAATGATTTTATTAATAGAAGTAATTTGAGTTAATTACTTTGAATAATTAATCAAGGGATTAATTAAGAAATTAATTAAGGAGTAATTAATTTAGTTAATGAAAGTAATTAAGGGTAATTAATTACTGATTGAAGATTAATCAAGGTGATTAATAAATGTTGTTTAATTAAAGATTAATTACTTAATGTAATTAATTTAATTGAGTAATTAATAATTAAGTTGTAATTAAGGATCATTAATTAATATAATTAATGATGTAATTAAGAATTGATTAATTAAGTAATAATTAATAAATGAAGTAATTAATCAATGTAATTAATTAAGGATTAATGTAATTAATTATAGTTGATTAAGTTAATTAATTTTAGTAAATTAATTAATGAAGTAATTAAAGGTTAATTATTATAAGTAGTTAAGGTTAATTAATTTGAGTAATTAATTGAGGATAAATTACTTGAAGGTAATTAAAAGATAATTAATCAAAGATGATTAATTGAAAAAGGTAATTAGAGGATAATTAATTAATTTGTAATTAATTAATGGTTAAGTAAGAAGGATTTATAAAATAAAGTAATTAATTTAATTCACTTTAAATTAATTAGAGATGATATAAATCATTACTTATGAATGGGTGTTAGTATTGGATACTTGACTTTGATTGATATCTCTGATGAGATATATGCTGTGTGATATGGATGTTAGTTGAATTGTCTGATAATGTTGATTATCTGTTATCTTCCTTTGTGAATAAAGATAATGAATTAAATTGTTTTAACCTTTAAAACAACTTGGCCTTAAAAGATACGCTTTGGATTTCGATGAGACTGGGATCGGGTTTGCTACATTACAGCGTGATAGGGGGTTCTCGCTTTGCGTTAGGTGGCGAACGGGAGACTCTTACCCCTACATGCCCCCGGGGGTAGTATAAGGCCTTGCGGGGTTGGTTGCGACTCGAGAGGGTGGCCGTAAAAGCAAACCCGAGGTATCACTGTGAGCCACAGCGGGGCTGGGATGGTTGAAAAGCCTACCGGTCGTGAACCGTTGCTGAAGGTTGAAAAGCCTAGGACGTCACACGTGGTATCGGAGCATTAGGTTGAGTGAATACCTAAGTTCTGGAGTGGTGTCTATCGTGAGAGAGCGTATTTGTAATTTTTATATAACTATATATATATATTCTACCTTTTTGTTGGGTTACCCGTACAGGTTTTCCAATATAGGATATAAAGGTAGATAGGGTAATGGTGTGTGTGACACGACTACCAATGGTTGGAATTTAAATGTTGAGGTTGGAAGTGTATCTGTCGAGACTGTAGACCTAATACTGTCTCGAGTAAGCTTTGCTGTGGTAAAGGATTTCATCGATCTCTGAAGGAAACCTTTTAAAGGTTCGGAGTTTATCTTTGAAGTGTGGATGAGTAGAGTTGGATCTGTTGATGAGGCAGAAGCGAGTGATGATATCTTGATACCTCAGGTAATAGTAGCTGTATGATGAGATACAGTGACGATGGATGTTTCCGAAGATGTTTTCTTTGGAACAAGTTTAAAGAAGTGTGTCTGTTTCGGTGTTGTGGCTGAGTTCAGCATGGTGTTTCTGTTTGGTTTGGAGTTCGAGTTTCTCGAAGATCTTTGGAATAGGAAGTCCTTGGCATCAGTATCAGCAGTGCAGCTCGGAGTATTCTGTGATGGCAGGAAGTTTTCTGGCTGAGCAGTTTTTCTGGAAGTGAAGTTCAGAAGCAGCAGAGTGGATCCATTTCTTCGATAAATTGGATAAATAAGTGTAAGCTGTTCTGATTGGTAAAGAGAGAACAGTCTGTTTGGAATTAGGATGGGTTGATCGCAAAAGTGACTTGCGATTGTCTGAGTGTTCTCTTGTGTTGTCAGAGTTTTTCTGGATGTCTTCAGAGAAGTCAGGAGTTGTCCGCATCTGAAGGTTGAGTTTTCTTATCGACTGGATTCCAGGAGTGATACCGGTGGTTCAGTCTAGTGGAAGGATGTTTCCTAGAGATGGAGTGGTGAAGCAACTCAAGTTGATGGAGTATCCGAGTTTTCTGTATGGATCAGTGAACCTTATTTCTAGAAGTGAGTTGTCCAGTCTGTGCTTGTGTTCTACCTCAGATCAGAGTTGAGCAGCGAAAGCAGTTTGGAGTGTATCTCTGGATAGGAGAAGTAAGTTTGGAATCTACTGATGTTGTGAAGTAGAGTTATGTTTGGATCTCGTCTGTGTTCTGACTTGGATAAGTATTTGGTCTTCGGAATTGAATGGTCAGTTTGGATAATTTGAATTCATTGAGTTTTACGTATCTCTGAGGGAGTACGTATTTGATCTATCTTTGGTTTTGGAATCAGCAGTTCAGGAAGTTTGGTAGTTGAGTCAGACTCGTCTGTAGTCTGATATTCTGTTTAGTTCTGTAGATCTAGATGAGTAGGAGATCTATAGCTTAATAGTTTAGATTGTTTGTAGAGCGAGTATCCCGGTATATATATATACTTGGGGAAACTCGAGGAATTTTATCTAGAATTTAGTCTAGATAGTTAAATTGTTTGATTGGATGATTTGGTTGCTATGGTTGTTAGCATATGGATGATAGTATATGCTTATGTTTTAAATTTAAATCTTTAATAAGATTATTAAATTACCTTTGTTTAAATTTCGGGGACGAAATTATTTTAAGGGGGGAGGAATGTAATATCCCGGAAATTTTAACAAAATCAATTTAATAATCTGTTAAATAATTAAATTGATATTGATGATCTTTGATAATAAAATTTGAATTTAATTTAATAATCTAATTAAATAAGTATCAAATATGTTATTTTCAAATAATAAGTATAATGTATTATTTTTATAAATATGAATGGATTTTAAAAGACTATGGAATTGTTATATTTTTAAATTGATAAGTGGTTATATAAGTGTATATATATATATAACTTAATTTTTAAATTGAATCTTAGAATTTAATTTGATTTGAATTTGAATTTAAAGTTTTGAAATTCAAAAGAATAAATATTTAAATTGATTTGGATTTAGAATATTTGTATAACTTTTATTTATAAATATAATTAGTTTGTTTGTTTAAAAAGTGATTTATATATATAGATAAGTGTTTAAATAAATAAGAAAAAGGCTTTTTAAATAACTTTTAAAATAAATAGAAATATGAGTAATTACTTATAAGACATGTGTCTTTATCTAATGCCTTGTTTTAACATGTGTTAAGTAATGGATTAATCTATGTGACAAGTGTCTTATTTATTTTCTTTTTCTCTTATTTTTATAAAATCATAAATTTACTTACATATATAAACATATGCATTCCCTTTACTTGATTCTTTCTATTTCTTTCTTTTAAAAACAAGATAAACTCAGATTTATCTCTAATTCAAATCTGAATCAAGTCAGTAATCTAATGCCTCAAACTAGAAATTAAACACCTCAAACCAAATCAAAGATCTGTAACCATTCCTCAAACCAGAGATTATCAAAATCAAATCTCTGTAAACCATTTTCCAAAATCTAAATCAAAGTTCAGCCTGCATTTCTTTTGGCCTGCAATTCTTTTCAACATCAAAGCCTGCATTTTCTTTAGTCTGGAAGCAATCCTGGAATCATCTCAAAGCAACCAGTCTACATTCAATTTTCAACCACTGGTAGTTGCATGCATGTAGATTAAAGCAATTTAAGCTTCAGCAACTCCAGTTATTAAATCAAGTGAGGCATTCCAGTTTAAAGTCAAAACCTGTTTCAAAAGCTTTTCAAAATAAAATAGGCTCTGTTCATCTTTAAACAGGTGAGTAACAGTTTTTATTTATAACTATCTTAAGTAAGTTTAGTTGCTTGAATTCTTCATGTGATAATCATGTTTGCAGTAAATAAATGTGATGAAATTCCCTGTATTATGTTTGGTTTCAAATGCATGTTGGGTTTGGTATATATGGATGTATTGTATGCCTGTATGAATATGATCTCTGTTCTGTTCTGTTTGCCCAGACTCAAGAATTCTCTTTTAAATCTCTTACTACCTGATCTAGTTCTTGTTAGGACTAAACTTATAAACAAAAGTTGTTGATTTATCATAGAAGAATGTTTTAAAATTTAGTTAAGTCAAACTTTAAACCAAGTGTCTCTGGAAATCAAAAATAACAGTGCATGTTATATAAAAGTAAAAATTCGAACTTTGTAATTTATAAATTCAGATTTATAAATTGAAAACATAAATGATAACATGATTTTTAGTATTAAAATCATAGTTTTTAGTTTAGTATTAAAGGAGCAGTTCTGGTTTAAACTAAATATGAAGTTTTGGGTAATTCGTTTGATCTAGATGGTTTGATATGTTGAAATCTTCAGTAAGGATAGTGGGATGATCGTAGATTCAAGGAAAATTTGTAGAATTTGAATTAAAGCATCGAGGAGGATATGATTTAAGATTTAAGATTTTAAACCTAGTTTGAATAGGTTGGAAATTTATGGTTGGGGTTACGTCTCTGGTGAACCGAGTGCTTCTATACTTTGGGAAGTGGAAGATTGGAGATGAGGGAAGGCATGGCCAGAAAATTAGCTTCTCTGATGGTCGGAGTCTCGAATACGTGATGATGTCAGGTTTTCGAAGTGGTTCCAGTTTTGGCTTTAAGTCTCGATTTCGTTTTCGAGTTGTAGTGGTGTTTCTGGGTGATCAGATGGCTGGAGTTGGTCGAAGGGGACTTGTCGACGATGGAAGTGGAAGCCGGAGTTCTGGCGATCGATGGTGCATGTGCACAATTTTGTCTGGTGTCAGTAGATTGGGAATGAAGAGGTCTCGAGCTTCTCGAGTTTCTTGCGTAAAAGACTCGAAGTAGGTAGAGTTTCGACTCGATGCAATTTTGTAGGGTCTCGGGTAAATTCTGGGTTCCAGATTTTAAAACTGATCTGTTTTAAAAATTTAAAACTGAATGTTAAATGGTTAAGTGAAATTTAAACAAGTCTTAAATCTAAGTTTAAATCTGATTCAAGTTTAAATTTGAATCTCAGTTCAAAAATAAAATAAGTTTTTAAAATATTTAAAATATTTTAGCAACCTTAAAATGTTTAGATAGTTGAATTTAAGAATGAAGTTTTTAAATTGTAAGTAAGTTTAAATCTGAGTTAATTTGGAATCAAATGTTAAATCTATATCTCAGATTTGAAATAAAAGAAAGTTTTTAAATTAAAATTGTTTAAATAACTTTAATTGTAAATGTGGATATTAAATGGGTAGAATTTAAAAGTAAATTGATTTAAATTCTTAAGTTCTTCTATATGATTAGTATTTCTTCACCATATGATGATAAGAGATGTAAATGGATTTTAAGCTTTGTTAAAGTTAAATTTTTATTCATTTTAAATCTCATATTTAAAATGGAATTTAAAAGTAAATTTGAAAGTTAAATGTTTTCAAATATGTTTTGAATGATAATTATCATTAATAAGGAAATGTTTTTACAAAGACTTAATGATTTGTAATAAATTAAGTTAATAAGGTAAATAAAAATGGATAATTAATTAATTCAATTAATTAATGATTTGGATTAATTAATTTATAATTAAGGACTTAAATTAATTTAAATAAGGTTTAAGATTAATTAATTAGGAATAATTAATTTATAATTAAGGATTATAATTAGAGTATTAATTAATGATTAAGAATTAATTAATAAAGTAATTAAAGATTAATTAAGTAGGGTTAACACTTAATTTATTAAGTAATTAAAGTTTAATTAATTAGTTATTAAGATTTATCAATTTGAATTAATAATAATTAATCTAAGTTAATTACTTAAGAAAAGTAATTAAATAATAGTTAATGAAGGTCATTAACTATGGATTATTAAATAATTAATTAATGTGATTAATTTTAATAATTAATTAGATTAATTAATTTAAAGATAATCAATTATAGAATTTGTTTAAATGAATTACTTAATGGAAGCAATTAAGAAATTAATTACTCATTGTAATTAATTAAGTTAATTTGATTAGTTAAATTAATTAATTAAGTTTAATTAATTTAGAATAATCAAGAGATGATTTGATAACAATTACTTAATGTAATTATTAAGGTAAGTTTATTTAGAGAAGTAAATAATAAGATAATTACTGGAAGTAATTAGTTGAATAATGATTTTATTAATAGAAGTAATTTGAGTTAATTACTTTGAATAATTAATCAAGGGATTAATTAAGAAATTAATTCAGGAGTAATTAATTTAGTTAATGAAAGTAATTAAGGGTAATTAATTACTGATTGAAGATTAATCAAGGTGATTAATAAATGTTGTTTAATTAAAGATTAATTACTTAATGTAATTAATTTAATTGAGTAATTAATAATTAAGTTGTAATTAAGGATCATTAATTAATATAATTAATGATTTAATTAAGAATTAATTAATTAAGTAATAATTAATAAATGAAGTAATTAATCAATGTAATTAATTAAGGATTAATGTAATTAATTATAGTTGATTAAGTTAATTAATTTTAGTAAATTAATTAATGAAGTAATTAAAGGTTAATTATTATAAGTAGTTAAGGTTAATTAATTTGAGTAATTAATTGAGGATAAATTACTTGAAGGTAATTAAAAGATAATTAATCAAAGATGATTAATTGAAAAAGGTAATTAGAGGATAATTAATTAATTTGTAATTAATTAATGGTTAAGTAAGAAGGATTTATAAAATAAAGTAATTAATTTAATTCACTTTAAATTAATTAGAGATGATATAAATCATTACTTATGAATGGGTGTTAGTATTGGATACTTGACTTTGATTGATATCTCTGATGAGATATATGCTGTGTGATATGGATGTTAGTTGAATTGTCTGATAATGTTGATTATCTGTTATCTTCCTTTGTGAATAAAGATAATGAATTAAATCGTTTTAACCTTTAAAACAACTTGGCCTTAAAAGATACGCTTTGGATTTCGATGAGACCGGGATCGGGTTTGCTACATTACAGCGTGATAGGGGGTTCTCGCTTTGCGTTAGGTGGCGAACGGGAGACTCTTACCCCTACATGCCCCCGGGGGTAGTATAAGGCCTTGCGGGGTTGGTTGCGACTCGAGAGGGTGGCCGTAAAAGCAAACCCGAGGTATCACTGTGAGCCACAGCGGTGCTGGGATGGTTGAAAAGCCTACCGGTCGTGAACCGTTGCTGAAGGTTGAAAAGCCTAGGACGTCACACGTGGTATCGGAGCATTAGGTTGAGTGAATACCTAAGTTCTGGAGTGGTGTCTATAGTGAGAGAGCGTATTTGTAATTTTTATATAACTATATATATATATATATATATATTCTACCTATTTGTTGGGTTACCCGTACAGGTTTTCCAATATAGGATATAAAGGTAGATAGGGTAATGGTGTGTGTGACACGACTACCAATGGTTTGAATTTAAATGTTGAGGTTGGAAGTGTATCTGTCGAGACTGTAGACCTAATACTGTCTCGAGTAAGCTTTGCTGTGGTAAAGGATTTCATCGATCTCTGAAGGAAACCTTTTAAAGGTTCGGAGTTTATCTTTGAAGTGTGGATGAGTAGAGTTGGATCTGTTGATGAGGCAGAAGCGAGTGATGATATCTTGATACCTCAGGTAATAGTAGCTGTATGATGAGATACAGTGACGATGGA
Organism: Allium fistulosum; assembly: GCA_030737815.1. NCBI lineage: Eukaryota > Viridiplantae > Streptophyta > Magnoliopsida > Asparagales > Amaryllidaceae > Allium > Allium fistulosum. Next base: position 1,532,690,773 of record CM060903.1, on the reverse strand, counting down.
TGTTTCCGAAGATGTTTTCTTTGGAACAAGTTTAAAGAAGTGTGTCTGTTTCGGTGTTGTGGCTGAGTTCAGCATGGTGTTTCTGTTTGGTTTGGAGTTCGAGTTTCTCGAAGATCTTTGGAATAGGAAGTCCTTGGCATCAGTATCAGCAGTGCAGCTCGGAGTATTCTGTGATGGCAGGAAGTTTTCTGGCTGAGCAGTTTTTCTGGAAGTGAAGTTCAGAAGCAGCAGAGTGGATCCATTTCTTCGATAAATTGGATAAATAAGTGTAAGCTGTTCTGATTGGTAAAGAGAGAACAGTCTGTTTGGAATTAGGATGGGTTGATCGCAAAAGTGACTTGCGATTGTCTGAGTGTTCTCTTGTGTTGTCAGAGTTTTTCTGGATGTCTTCAGAGAAGTCAGAAGTTGTCCGCATCTGAAGGTTGAGTTTTCTTATCGACTGGATTCCAGGAGTGATACCGGTGGTTCAGTCTAGTGGAAGGATGTTTCCTAGAGATGGAGTGGTGAAGCAACTCAAGTTGATGGAGTATCCGAGTTTTCTGTATGGATCAGTGAACCTTATTTCTAGAAGTGAGTTGTCCAGTCTGTGCTTGTGTTCTACCTCAGATCAGAGTTGAGCAGCGAAAGCAGTTTGGAGTGTATCTCTGGATAGGAGAAGTAAGTTTGGAATCTACTGATGTTGTGAAGTAGAGTTATGTTTGGATCTCGTCTGTGTTCTGACTTGGATAAGTATTTGGTCTTCGGAATTGAATGGTCAGTTTGGATAATTTGAATTCATTGAGTTTTACGTATCTTTGAGGGAGTACGTATTTGATCTATCTTTGGTTTTGGAATCAGCAGTTCAGGAAGTTTGGTAGTTGAGTCAGACTCGTCTGTAGTCTGATATTCTGTTTAGTTCTGTAGATCTAGATGAGTAGGAGATCTATAGCTTAATAGTTTAGATTGTTTGTAGAGCGAGTATCCCGGTATATATATATACTTGGGGAAACTCGAGGAATTTTATCTAGAATTTAGTCTAGATAGTTAAATTGTTTGATTGGATGATTTGGTTGCTATGGTTGTTAGCATATGGATGATAGTATATGCTTATGTTTTAAATTTAAATCTTTAATAAGATTATTAAATTACCTTTGTTTAAATTTCGGGGACGAAATTATTTTAAGGGGGGAGGAATGTAATATCCCGGAAATTTTAACAATATCAATTTAATAATCTGTTAAATAATTAAATTGATATTGATGATCTTTGATAATAAAATTTGAATTTAATTTAATAATCTAATTAAATAAGTATCAAATATGTTATTTTCAAATAATAAGTATAATGTATTATTTTTATAAATATGAATGGATTTTAAAAGACTATGGAATTGTTATATTTTTAAATTGATAAGTAGTTATATAAGTGTATATATATATATATAACTTAATTTTTAAATTGAATCTTAGAATTTAATTTGATTTGAATTTGAATTTAAAGTTTTGAAATTCAAAAGAATAAATATTTAAATTGATTTGGATTTAGAATATTTGTATAACTTTTATTTATAAATATAATTAGTTTGTTTGTTTAAAAAGTGATTTATATATATAGATAAGTGTTTAAATAAATAAGAAAAAGGCTTTTTAAATAACTTTTAAAATAAATAGAAATATGAGTAATTACTTATAAGACATGTGTCTTTATCTAATGCCTTGTTTTAACATGTGTTAAGTAATGGATTAATCTATGTGACAAGTGTCTTATTTATTTTCTTTTTCTCTTATTTTTATAAAATCATAAATTTACTTACATATATAAACATATGCATTCCCTTTACTTGATTCTTTCTATTTCTTTCTTTTAAAAACAAGATAAACTCAGATTTATCTCTAATTCAAATCTGAATCAAGTTAGTAATCTAATGCCTCAAACTAGAAATTAAACACCTCAAACCAAATCAAAGATCTGTAACCATTCCTCAAACCAGAGATTATCAAAATCAAATCTCTGTAAACCATTTTCCAAAATCTAAATCAAAGTTCAGCCTGCATTTCTTTTGGCCTGCAATTCTTTTCAACATCAAAGCCTGCATTTTCTTTAGTCTGGAAGCAATCCTGGAATCATCTCAAAGCAACCAGTCTACATTCAATTTTCAACCACTGGTAGTTGCATGCATGTAGATTAAAGCAATTTAAGCTTCAGCAACTCCAGTTATTAAATCAAGTGAGGCATTCCAGTTTAAAGTCAAAACCTGTTTCAAAAGCTTTTCAAAATAAAATAGGCTCTGTTCATCTTTAAACAGGTGAGTAATAGTTTTTATTTATAACTATCTTAAGTAAGTTTAGTTGCTTGAATTCTTCATGTGATAATCATGTTTGCAGTAAATAAATGTGATGAAATTCCCTGTATTATGTTTGGTTTCAAATGCATGTTGGGTTTGGTATATATGGATGTATTGTATGCCTGTATGAATATGATCTCTGTTCTGTTCTGTTTGCCCAGACTCAAGAATTCTCTTTTAAATCTCTTACTACCTGATCTAGTTCTTGTTAGGACTGAACTTATAAACAAAAGTTGTTGATTTATCATAAAAGAATGTTTTAAAATTTAGTTAAGTCAAACTTTAAACCAAGTGTCTCTGGAAATCAAAAATAACAGTGCATGTTATATAAAAGTAAAAATTCGAACTTTGTAATTTATAAATTCAGATTTATAAATTGAAAACATAAATGATAACATGATTTTTAGTATTAAAATCATAGTTTTTAGTTTAGTATTAAAGGAGCAGTTCTGGTTTAAACTAAATATGAAGTTTTGGGTAATTCGTTTGATCTAGATGGTTTGATATGTTGAAATCTTCAGTAAGGATAGTGGGATGATCGTAGATTCAAGGAAAATTTGTAGAATTTGAATTAAAGCATCGAGGAGGATATGATTTAAGATTTAAGATTTTAAACCTAGTTTGAATAGGTTGGAAATTTATGGTCGGGGTTACGTCTCTGGTGAACCGAGTGCTTCTATACTTTGGGAAGTGGAAGATTGGAGATGAGGGAAGGCATGGCCAGAAAATTAGCTTCTCTGATGGTCGGAGTCTCGAATACGTGATGATGTCAGGTTTTCGAAGTGGTTCCAGTTTTGGCTTTAAGTTTCGATTTCGTTTTTGAGTTGTAGTGGTGTTTCTGGGTGATCAGATGGCTGGAGTTGGTCGAAGGGGACTTGTCGACGATGGAAGTGGAAGCCGGAGTTCTGGCGATCGATGGTGCATGTGCACAATTTTGTCTGGTGTCAGTAGATTGGGAATGAAGAGGTCTCGAGCTTCTCGAGTTTCTTGCGTAAAAGACTCGAAGTAGGTAGAGTTTCGACTCGATGCAATTTTGTAGGGTCTCGGGTAAATTCTGGGTTCCAGATTTTAAAACTGATCTGTTTTAAAAAATTAAAACTGAATGTTAAATGGTTAAGTGAAATTTAAACAAGTCTTAAATCTAAGTTTAAATCTGATTCAAGTTTAAATTTGAATCTCAGTTCAAAAATAAAATAAGTTTTTAAAATATTTAAAATATTTTAGCAACCTTAAAATGTTTAGATAGTTGAATTTAAGAATGAAGTTTTTAAATTGTAAGTAAGTTTAAATCTGAGTTAATCTGGAATCAAATGTTAAATCTATATCTCAGATTTGAAATAAAAGAAAGTTTTTAAATTAAAATTGTTTAAATAACTTTAATTGTAAATGTGGATATTAAATGGGTAGAATTTAAAAGTAAATTGATTTAAATTCTTAAGTTCTTCTATAAGATTAGTATTTCTTCACCATATGATGATAAGAGATGTAAATGGATTTTAAGCTTTGTTAAAGTTAAATTTTTATTCATTTTAAATCTCATATTTAAAATGGAATTTAAAAGTAAATTTGAAAGTTAAATGTTTTCAAATATGTTTTGAATGATAATTATCATTAATAAGGAAATGTTTTTACAAAGACTTAATGATTTGTAATAAATTAAGTTAATAAGGTAAATAAAAATGGATAATTAATTAATTCAATTAATTAATGATTTGGATTAATTAATTTATAATTAAGGACTTAAATTAATTTAAATAAGGTTTAAGATTAATTAATTAGGAATAATTAATTTATAATTAAGGATTATAATTAGAGTATTAATTAATGATTAAGAATTAATTAATAAAGTAATTAAAGATTAATTAAGTAGGGTTAACACTTAATTTATTAAGTAATTAAAGTTTAATTAATTAGTTATTAAGATTTATCAATTTGAATTAATAATAATTAATCTAAGTTAATTACTTAAGAAAAGTAATTAAATAATAGTTAATGAAGGTCATTAACTATGGATTATTAAATAATTAATTAATGTGATTAATTTTAATAATTAATTAGATTAATTAATTTAAAGATAATCAATTATAGAATTTGTTTAAATGAATTACTTAATGGAAGCAATTAAGAAATTAATTACTCATTGTAATTAATTAAGTTAATTTGATTAGTTAAATTAATTAATTAAGTTTAATTAATTTAGAATAATCAAGAGATGATTTGATAATAATTACTTAATGTAATTATTAAGGTAAGTTTATTTAGAGAAGTAAATAATAAGATAATTACTGGAAGTAATTAGTTGAATAATGATTTTATTAATAGAAGTAATTTGAGTTAATTACTTTGAATAATTAATCAAGGGATTAATTAAGAAATTAATTAAGGAGTAATTAATTTAGTTAATGAAAGTAATTAAGGGTAATTAATTACTGATTGAAGATTAATCAAGGTGATTAATAAATGTTGTTTAATTAAAGATTAATTACTTAATGTAATTAATTTAATTGAGTAATTAATAATTAAGTTGTAATTAAGGATCATTAATTAATATAATTAATGATGTAATTAAGAATTGATTAATTAAGTAATAATTAATAAATGAAGTAATTAATCAATGTAATTAATTAAGGATTAATGTAATTAATTATAGTTGATTAAGTTAATTAATTTTAGTAAATTAATTAATGAAGTAATTAAAGGTTAATTATTATAAGTAGTTAAGGTTAATTAATTTGAGTAATTAATTGAGGATAAATTACTTGAAGGTAATTAAAAGATAATTAATCAAAGATGATTAATTGAAAAAGGTAATTAGAGGATAATTAATTAATTTGTAATTAATTAATGGTTAAGTAAGAAGGATTTATAAAATAAAGTAATTAATTTAATTCACTTTAAATTAATTAGAGATGATATAAATCATTACTTATGAATGGGTGTTAGTATTGGATACTTGACTTTGATTGATATCTCTGATGAGATATATGCTGTGTGATATGGATGTTAGTTGAATTGTCTGATAATGTTGATTATCTGTTATCTTCCTTTGTGAATAAAGATAATGAATTAAATTGTTTTAACCTTTAAAACAACTTGGCCTTAAAAGATACGCTTTGGATTTCGATGAGACCGGGATCGGGTTTCCGTATACCGGATTTCCAGGTCTGGAGACCCGAATACCACATCGATCCAAATTAACGATAGGTCGTGAATCAAGTGAAGATGAAGATTCAGAGTGCAAGGGTTATTGTCGTTAACTCTGAGGGTGGTTCCAAAACGAGTGTAACGAGATAATGCCTTCGGTTTCGTTCGAACCCGGAACGAACTTGTATGGATTGAATGCTTTCAGCACATCGTCAGGTGGACGATGAGCATTCTAAGATAGATGTGTTCTATTTAAAGTTAATCGTAGCCTCAAGCCTCACAAACCGGGAATGGCTAAAACATGGGAGGTGCAGCAAGGTTAGTGGGTAGCACCCAAGTAGGACAAGGTTACCTCTGTCTAGATGTCCCTTTCTATTTTCGACTTAGTGGTGCGGTTGCTGATCCCAACCGTGAGGTATCTTGTGCGGGAATTATCCAGTAAGGGATGTTCCGACCTTGTGTTGCAGGGGATTGGGAGTGATCCTCGGTACGGTGATCTAGGCCACGTACTGTGACGGGCGGTACCCCGGTAGCCCTGCCATTGTATGGAATCCAATTTCCAATAAGTGATAACGAACTTGATTGTATAACCCACTTTGTTGGCTAGTATGCTGGAATTTAATAATGTAACAATTTCAGCTATTTCATATTTATTTGAAAACCCTAGACCCTATTATAATACAATCGAATTTCCTATCAAATGTTTTGGTTAGCGTAAGGTAAAAACTTATCCATGTTTATTTGTGGGGAGTCTTACGTGATACCTTTTCTTTCAAAAGGTTTTGAAGTTAAACAAGTTTAACCTGTTACTCACACCAGACCCATGTCTGACCCAAGTTGTTTATTTCTGTTTTATAAACTCTTGGGTACTCAAATTTTTACGAGTAGCCAAGGGATTCAGGTTTAGCTTTGACGAATTGTGGAGGAGCAATGGAGCAGGAGGCTTCAGCGTTGTAGATATAGATAGTAGTTTCCGCTGTGTTGATCTTGTTTAGATCTTTGTTTTGTATTGAGATGTAATAACTAGACAGATGTTTATAACTGTCTAGTATATGATGTGTAATCTGTGTAACTCTGATAGATGATGTATATGATACTATGTAATAGTTATGTGATATATTATATTTTATTCTGTTTCCGCTGTGAGTATTTGTGTTTGTTTTCTTTCTCTTCTTTTCTTTTCTACTTCTCACCCCTTTCTTTCTTACTGTCGATGCGATTTTCCGGGAGTGGAAAGTCGGGTCGTCACACTATCAATTAAATCTTTGATTTAAAGATTTAATGAGTTAATCCAATTGAAATGGAAATTGATTTGAAAATCTATGAATAGATCTTTGTGAAACTGGGTGAACTTTGTGAAATGAATCTTTTTGTGTAAAAGATTAAAATGGTAATGTGTTTAAACCATTTGAAGAAAAGTTTTGGGTAATAAGTTGTGAAATCCCATATCCATATGTTTTTAACATTACGCTCATTATTTGGTTTAGCCGGGAGAGGACCTTTGTGTCATATAACCCATTCCGAATAGTGATACGACATGAATGGATAGCATTTGAAGACCGGTGGTGAAGACCGGATACTTTCGAAAATGGAAGGATTATCATTGATTGTCTCTGCATCGGCTGATCCCTGGTATAGAGATTTTAGCACCCTTTGTGATAGGAAGTCCGGACGTGATTAGAAATTATCCGGATTTGCAAGGGCTTCTTTCGAAGTGCCTTCGGTTCTGTTCGAACCCGGAACAGACTTGTATGGTTGTATGTCTGACACTACACTTTGAGATATAAAGCTGATTTCTTTCAAATACATTTCTGTTTGGTGGCGGAGATTTATTCTCTTAGCTTAACACCCTTTTCTGAGACGTACGAGCTCAGAGGTTATGTAGTTGAAGGTTATCAGTGATATACTCCCAATTTGGTAGTGTGGCATGCTGAGTGCTGCTGTGTGTTGGTGATCATTTGTTGATCAAAGCATGGCTTTGTGAAAAAGCGTAGCTTTGTGGACGAGACCTCATCGAGCCTCACAGACCGGAAATGGTCGAAACAGGAAAGATGCAGCAAGGTTTCAGGGGTAGCTTCCCTAGGGTGTGTCCATTCCTTCTGGAAAAAGGTGGTATCATGGTATGGAGCCCAGATATTTACCTGTGTGGTTGCTCCAATCTCATTTACTGTGTGATTGTTGCTGTGTGATCGAGGCGCCTCGGATAAAGGTCGCAAACGACCGGGGGTGGAATATCTCAGGTTTACTACCCGGGAAGGGGGTAATCGGCCTTGTGTTGGCAGAGAGCCAGGTGGTTCTTGGGGCGTCCCTCTAGAGGCGTTCCCATGTGGCATAGGAAGTTCCTTAGCCTGACCATTTGTTGGAAAATCCAAAGAAACAATACGAACTTTGTACGGTTTTAGTTGTAGAACCCGCCATTTAACATGGTAGCTATAGCAGGCATAATATAATGGTACCTATGCTGGCTAAGATTAATATTATACTTTCGGGATGTTTTCTGCACTATGCACTAATAATAATATCAAATGATTTTGTGTAGTAGGCATGTTTGACTATCATAAGGAGAAACCTCCCCCATGTGTGCGATTGCATTGTGTGTGTGCCGGGAGGCCTTATGATAGTTTCATTTTCCAAAAAGCATTGCGGATTTCAATGTTTAAAATTCTTTGTTGTTTATTTTAAAGATAAACTATTTTTGTTACTCACACCAGTCCCATGACTGACTCGGAGTTTATTGTTCCCTTCCTAAACTCTAGGTGCCCATAATTTCCCACACGGGCAGTCTAGAGTTGGGTTTTTCAGATAGTCAGGTTTAGTAGAGTATCTGGAACTAGTTCAATTTTTGGAGATCACGACTGACGTTGCTTATCTTTGTGGATGGTGATGGTGGTTCGAGCTTGATATTGGAGTTGTTGGACTCATTCTCTTTTTCAGATCATTTGGAGTTATCATTTCTGTTATTTTCGCTGTATCATTATTTATCTCTGATATTGTTGTATCATATTGATATCATTGTTGAATATCATTCTGGATATTGTATTCATTGGAGTTGTATATGATATCATCTATTTCTTTCTTCCGCTATGTTGTTATACTTAATGGTGTTATAAGCTCTGGTGAACCAGATTCGGCGTTTGAATCTGCGGCATTTTGAGTACAAGTGAAGTACGGGTGTCGATTTTCGAAGGTCGAGTTCAGGATCATTACATAACCGATAGTTGGGAAACCAACTATCGAGGATAAAAAACAATCGTGTTGTATACTTATCACCACTCATCAAATTCAACCTTGTACTATTTCTTGGTTAACAATAATACCGGACAAGTCAAGGTAGCGTTACCTCAAAGTCATGTCTCAGACTATTCTTAACTTTTGAAATAGAAGCAAGTCTACTACTTTGACGTTTTTTACTAAGTATACAAATAAATCATTTCCATAAGTGATATCGCTTTATGGGAATTAATTAATTTCCATAAACGAATCAAACTTTTACTTTTAAAACCGAATTCGTGCTTGGGCTTCACAATACAAGTATTAGCTTTAAAACACTTTGTTAAAGGAGTTCACTAACTTAAACATCATTATAAAAATGATTTAATAACTTAAACACATCCTTATTATGTTGATTTAATTAACTTTAAAAGTTCATTAATTCGGTTGATGAATTTACTTCAATAGCCTTTGATCCAAAAGACATTAATCACTTTTAAACAGCGTTAATTTAATTAGTGATAATTAATTAAATTAAATTATTAAATAATTTATTATCATTAATTAAAATGAATAACAAAGTCAAACCGTCCTTGCTACTTTGATAATTCAGTGTGAAACTTCATTGATATAGTTGATAAATTAACTTCAAATGCCTTTAATTAAAAAGGGTAAATCACCTTTAAAACATCATTAATTCAATTAATTAGTAATATTTAAATATAATTAATTTAATTGATTAATAAATAATTAAATATCATTATTTAAAATGATTAACAACTTTAAAACATTATTAAAGGAAAGATTACTTAAAGTTAAAACAAATAGATTTAATTTAAAAAAATCATTAATTAAAAGATTAATTAATTTAAAAACATCATTAGAAAATTGATTAATTAACTTTAATCCATCATTATCAAAGGATTAATTAGCCTTAAACATCATTAAATAAAATTATTAATTAATTTCAAAACTTCATTAATCAAGTAATTAGTTAATTTTAAAACACATCGTTAATTAGTTAACCCTGATCCTTATTGATTAAAAATTAATTAAATTAGTTAATCATTATTAAAATAATTAATTAAATTTGAAATCATTATTATTTCAAAAACTTACTTAACTTTTAAAACTAATCGAAGCACGAAAATGAAACTAGTCTAGTATCAATATAGCACCATTCAAGGCATTGTATGGCCGACCGTGTAACGCTCCTTTGTGTTGGTGGGAAGTGGATGAAAGGTCATACTTGGGCCAGATATGATTAAAGAGGCTTCAAAGAAGATTGAGATCATTCGACAACCAATAAAGGTGGCTTGGGATAGACAAAAGAGCTACGCTGAAAAGAGAAGTAGAGATTTGGAGTTCTTTGGCGACGATATGGTGTTTGTGAAGTCTCTCCGCTAAAGAATGTTGTTCACTTTGGTAATAAGAGGAAGTTGGCAGCGAGACTCATATATCCTTTTTCGATATTAGAGAAGATTGAGAACCTAGCATATAGAGTTAAATTACCTTAGAAGTTGGCGAGCGTGCACAACGTATTCCATGTCTCTCATTTAAGGAAGTTTGTGCATGACTCGGGCCTGACGATTACACTAGATTAACTTGATGATATCAAAATTAAACCATAAGCTTCGAGACCTCATACAACAAATCGTATTGTCAAACATAATACGAAGCAGCTTTGCTGGAAGACGATGGAATTAATGAAGGTTCAAAGAAAAAAAAGCGAAAACAATTGCACGTGGCAAACCGAGGAGAACACGAGGACCAAATAGCTAGAGCTCTTTATGTGGTAAGGCCTTCTTTTTATTGTGTTTACTTTCACTTTTAATATCATATAAAATAATTTAGTATCTCGCATGATATGGTAGGTAAATCTATATTATTAATTGCATGACTATATGTTGATGTGTGTGATGATTGCTTGTGATTGTTAGGCATGCGGGGTAATTATGACTGACTTTTCCTTAATTTATTTGGGGATTTCAGTGGTGAAATACCAAAACGGAGGAGAGTGTAAAGACTTGTAATTTACATATCAAAGGATCGTGAAATATTACTTTTAAATTCATTCGAGGTTGTATGACTTTATAAGTTCAAGAAGTTTATACTATGAACATTTTCTATCCTTAGAATTTTTATAGGATGATTTTAACTTTGAAAATCTTATAAGGCCCATAACTATTGATAAAAGCCAAACTAAATTTTGAAACTACTTTCAATAGATCGAGATCATGGTTTCACTTTCCGTAGAGTGGTCATACTAAAGATTTGGACTTAACTTTTAGGAGATGTGTCCATTTGAAGTTTAGACAACCGCTGGTCAGATTAGTGGATAACTAAATAAGCCCAAACTTAAGCCTGCTAACTTATTTCGGGATTTGTGCCTAATTGGGGATGATAGGGTATATCAAAATCATTTTCCCAATTCCTAAAATAGACACAAACCTCCATCAATTCATTTTCCATCCAAAAGCTCCACTTTTTCATACGTTAATTAGCCTACATATATCATTAGGGGATAATTAACAAGGAGGAATCTTAGGATTACTGTTTCTACTTTGGAATCCATGTCATCACTGTTCATCTTGGATTTTCATTGATATTCAGGTAAATTTGGTGTTAGGTGAATGAAATTACTTCTCGCATTATACCAAGTATGTGGATATAGTTAGATTATGGGTTTTAAAGTGATTTTCAAAGTTATAACATTCTTAAACTTAAATTTGATGTTAATAACACCTTGCACCCTTGTTTAAAAAGGTATATTCAGATTTTGACATGTTTTGCACCATTTACCCATCATAGTTGTTATTTTATAGAAATTAGATTTAGGATGATTTATGCTAGCTAATTGTGTTTAGATGATTTGTGTGTAATGTTTGGACGTTATGGAATGATGCTTGATTTTTGTATGAATTGTTTTGATGTGTTTGCTTGTGGTTTTGTATAGTTAGGATTATGGTACGTCATTTGGTGCAAATGCCATCAAAGTGCTCAAAACGTGATGAATTTTGGATATGATGTTCGTTAAAGTCCTAAGAAATCCCAAAACTGGTAGAAAGCAATTAGAGGCGATTTGGTGGTTTGAATTATGATCATTGAAATCATGTTGGTGATGACAAAAATCAGGTCGGGAATCGAGTGCTATGAGTAAAAACAAGGTAAACTTCAAGTTTTAGGTGAAGGAACTTCAGATTGTGCTTACGAGGTATGCTCGGGAAAGATTTGGGACTTAGACAAATTTATGTAGAAAAATTTGGTCGGAGTTGTTAGTTGCTTCGGGTCGAATGGAGGAGGACTTCGGGGTTTTGAGCAAGATGCTGCGAGGTGGACCAGAGAGTGACGTGGAGCTATGGAATTTGGACTTAGCTAAATTTAGGGATGGGAAATATGGTCGGTACCTACCATGTTCACCCTGAGTACTTGAGCCATTTACTTCGAGTTTGGATTAAGGAAACTTCGGGTTAACACGAGGGCAAGGCGAGATGAAGTACTTTGGAATTTGGCCAAGTTTGGACTGACCTACATGGTCGATGCTAACCATACATGGTCGGTGTCGACCAAGTCAAGCATTGGAGGGTTGAAGTGTGGTCTTGGGGGACGACCACGTGTAGCGTTGGTGCATGTGCACGTGTGTTTGTATGTTCGATTGATGTTCATTTTTGACCATAGCGACACGATGAAGGACAATGATAAACGATAAGTTGAAGGCATGGCGCTTTGACGAGTTACCTTCAAAACTTTGATATGTTAATTCTATGACTATGTGAACATCTATAATTGTTTCAATGATGGCGACTAAATCAATCGAGTTATGATGATGATCCACCAGGCAAGATCGAGGAAGGGAACTAATGAATAGAATGTTGAAGGGTTTTATTATGGAAAGCAAAACGTTGTAACATCTCAAAAATTTAAATAGAAAATTTAATAAAAGAATTAAATTAAATATAACAGGGGCGAAAATATAATTGTCACAAATGTCCAAATTTGGCTAAGAAACTTGCATTATTGCTTTCATAGCGATTTCTGGACATTCGGTGTAGGTAAAGTCCAACTTGTTTTGATAGGAATAAACAAAAACAAATAAACTTTAGCTAATGTAATAAACATACCAATTGTTTTTCCAAAAACTCCTATTATTTTATTTATTTCAAAAAATTATGGGATAGATATATACGGAATAGAGAAATTCAACCCGTCTAAGTAAAGAACTGTTATAAATAATGAAGAAACTAATAAATTTAGGTAATAAGAAATGTAAAATAGAGCACATTTAATACTCCAATATTATGTTCGATAACCCGCTACTAATTCCTCCTCTGCTTTTGGTAAATAAAAAGGTAATATCTCACATTCTACTAGAGAAGAAATTATAGAAACAACAAACCCTATAAGCTGATGCTACATATTCCACCCCCAAAAGCCATATTTTGACTGTGACTTAATTATATCAACTGTAAATGAAGTGTTAGATAAACATAGTCGATAATAACATTATTATTCATATCGCTATTTCAAAACCATACATGAGCCCCAACTTCATAACACTCCTCTATGGTCAAAAATAAATGTAAGTACTTGTTTGGTATTATTGTAATTTTAGATTCAAATTCTAATACCGGGAAGTCCAAAATTAGACCAACGAAATTCCGTCTGCTAGAATAAAAAAGCACTTCTGAATTGATCTTTTCCATTAAAATTAAAATTTCTCTTTATTCACTAATAACTTAATCCTTAAATAAAATACTCATTATCAATAAATTAGGTTTTATTAATAACTCTAGTGAAAGAATTAGTTAGAAACAATTGATCATTAATTCCAAATTTATGATTAGGAATTCCATGTACGTATATAGTAGATATAAATATTGAATGAGGAAAAGAAATAAGAAATAAATATCCTTTATCTTATTTTTTGTTTCATTTTTGCCATTCATTCTTTTGCATTCTATTTCTTTTGCTCCTTTTCTATTCTTCTTTCTCAGAGGAGAGGAGGTGCTTTGAGAAAAAAGGACTAATTCGCATTTTGTAGTCATTTCTTTAATCAGTGAATAGTAGCATACTCGAGATCAGAATCGTGGAGTACTACATGGTCATTTCTGCCAACTTAAATCCTCATTATGATTCGTTTTATCCAAAGTTTTATGCAAAAAAAATCCTTTTTTAACCTTAAATTATCTCCATTTCTAATCTTTTACCCATAGATTCTTGGGTATTTTTTCAATGAAAGATTTTATATAATAATGCAATTTATGTATTAATCGGATATTTTTTCTTTTGAATATTTTCCAAATATCCTTCTATAATTCTGATCTTTTATCATCATAATTTAGAATCTTTTTTTTCTTGTGTTTTGTGATTCCTTTTATTTGACTCTTAATTATGATTGTCTTATTAGCAAGATATTTTATTTTTGTTTCGATGAGTAAATATTTTACATTTCTGCAATTTAGGAATTGAATTGCAATTGTCGATTCGCGAAGAATTTTATTATTTATATTAGAATCTCTTTCATTTTCATTTTTAATCGATTCTTACATTTTAACCCTACTCAATTTTAATATGGGTTTTATCAAGTTCTTTCATTATTAGGTCTGTAAATAGAATTATTTTGGTGGCCCGTCTTGTCTTTTTTTTAACTTTTAGAACCTGATTTCCTCTTTCTTTGAAAACTCTTATAACTTGTAAAATTTTATTTTTCGCTTTTGTCATTTCTTTCGAGTTCTTTAAAAATGAGTTCAAAAAAAGAAGGTCGTTTTCCGGGGCACTCATAACTTAGCTCTGCTTCTCTTTCTCAAACTGCTAAAAAATAAAAGTTATCATTTTTCTCTTTTTTTTCCTTTGCTGATCTCCATTGTTAAATCGTACCTTAGAACTTTGCCAAGGTTACAGACAAAAAGGAAATATAATCTTTATTTGAATACCATCTCTTAACCAATTGTTGGGATTCATATGAGAAATTACGAGCATTTTAAAATTTGAAAACGAAATAAATTAAAGAATAAATCTTTCCTTAATTAAACTACCCCATCGGTCGACACCCTAGGATGTGCCGGTCAATAGGTAGCGGTCGACCGATTGATGTTGCAGTATGATAGATTTTAAGCGACAAACAAACTGGACCAACTGAAATATTTTACTTGGTGGCTACATTAGCGAGTAACATTCCCCATTTTGAGGCCCGAAATTAAGCGCTACGGATGCTGCAGTCATCCATGTTATTAATTTTCGATGATAAAATGCAGCTATGTTAATCATATCGGTAACATCAGAAGCACATGAATATGAAAATTTTAAACTCAATTTAATGGAAAACTTTCACATTTCATTTCACAAATAATAGTTCATATTCATTACATAATCCCATTTACAATCCCACATTCACAGAAAATATAATCATTACAAAATACTCCAAGAGCGACATTTGAAGGTGTCCTCTTAGTGGATCAGAGTCTAACACTTAGCAATTATATAACTTTCCATTACATCCATACAGACAAAATTAAACAACATGGCGGATTAGACAAGAACTCCTAAATAGCTAGATTGCTTCTTGTAAGTCTTTGGAAGCTTATTCATCTTACTAGAAACATTAGAACCCTTACTTGCGACCTACTCAAATAAGTACCCAAGAGTTTAATGGGGAAAAACAAAAACTTCGGGTTAGACAAACAGTCTGGTGTGAACAATAACCTACTATATCTCGAACCAAACATAGATATCTAGTGAGACAGGCCGCTAAGCAAAACGGGTTTTCTCCTCACTAGCATCTTAATCAAAACACATTAACCAAAACTATGTTGTTGCATCCACAATGGTTAGAACATAAAAATAAGCATTTGCAGTCATGCAACATATACTAAACCACCCATCCCAATTTATTAAACTATCTATCTTAATTCTATTTGACTGTGCGTCTTAAACTTATGTGGACTACCCATCTCACATGTAAACATTTTTGTAGATTATCTATCCCCTCCCATCTGGACTACCTATCGCATATGGTTTCACTATCAAAGTTATGCGGACTATCCACCTCACATATTTCAATTAATTAAAATGATGTGGACTTTCCATCACACATCCCATAGCTTTCCTAGGATGACTATGATCCTTTCATCAACCATATAGAGACTATCCATCTCCGGCATGATGTGGACTATCTGGCACACTTCTCATAGTTTTCCTAGGATAACTATGAGTACATTACTTATTAACTTTAATTCATGTTTAACCCAAACGTTCAACCGATGTCTATTGGTGTCCCCAATTAGGTTATATACTCCTTAGACTTATAACACATCAAAGCAATATGCATTGGTATCTCCAATGATCTATGTCGAAATTATAAAATAAAACACATTGGTATCCCCAATAGTTGGTGTCAAAATTATAAAATAATATACATTGGTATCCCCAACGAACAACGTCAAAATCATCATACATATAGCACCCTGCCATTAACATAGTAATATAAAGAACATATGGCATTCATGTCGCCATAATAATATCGAACCTCCATCCAAGGTTAGAAAACAAAAATCTTTATTTTATAAATTACGTGGCTAACTACCAAAATCATAAGGTTATCGACCTTCTTAAACATAGGTTATCTAGCCTCTTTAAAACATAATTTTAGTTAGCATCTAACAAAGCCTCACCAGCATTGAAATAAAGAGTAGCAGCATCAATGCCGCTTGGCATTGTAGTCAAAATCAGTCACTTGTGGTATTAATACTATAATATCGAAAAACATAGTACTTTGGCTCTATGCTGTAAAACCTAGAATTTATTGCAATTGACAACCCACGATATAGATTTTCTTTATACCAAAGTCAAGTAATAGCGGCATGATCGCCATAAAACAGTTAATATCGAAAACATTGCTTGTGACATCGTTGTCTAGTGCTATGGCGTCGATATAGAAATCATGTGGCATTGCCGCCTTAATATAGTTGGCATTGAAATAGTGGTATGCAACGTCATTTAAGACTCTGGTGAAAACTTGCGGCATTGCCATGCACCATTGACATGCGACCTTAAGACATGCGGCATCATTGATACCGAAGGAATGAATGCCGACCTTACTCATACTTCTCACTTTAACCAAGTGGATTCATTCCATACCAACTGAGATTGATATCGTATGCATCCACTATAGCTAATGTCAAAAAGCACAGCTGTGGCATAGGTGATTACGGCATGAATGACGATGATAATGACAATCCCGTAATTAATATAAAAACTATTTTATTTCTATTAAAAGCATTTTCTTTTCACCAACTCTTATTCACTATCGAATTTCTATTGGATAACAATATACTTTTGTCCAAATCTTTTCAAAAAACTGCTACAATAAGTTTTTACTTTCCTAAAATATATCAACTTTAATTAATTAATATCCTTAATTAATTATTAATTTAAATGCTATCTAGCATAATAAATTCATAATAAATCATAATCACTTGGGAAAAATCCCCAAAAATAACAAAAATTCAAAAATATCATATTATTTACCATATAAAAATTTTGAAACCAAAAACATTATTTAATTATTTTTAATACTTAAACCAGAATAATCATAATTTCCACCTTAGGAAATTTATAAAATATTCATTTTAACTTGAAAAATTATGAAATTAGAAACCCATCTCCAAAATAATGTTTTACTCAGCATATCAGAAAATCAAACCGATTGGAGATTAATAACTTAGGTTTTACCCTTAAAACTCATTCAAATAATTTTATAAAAATTTCATAATTCATTATTCTATCTAAACAATGATCGTACAACAAAACATGGCATAAATTATCAAAATAATTTGGGTATTACCCATAGTAGAAATAAAAAACAAACAACAAAGATGGTTCACTTATCATTCACCTTAGATTTGGATGTTGGAGTTGAGATTTGATGGTGTTTAGCTTCCCTAAGCTTTATCTTTTGAATCCTCTTTGATTTCATCTTCCTTTTACCTTAATTAATGGCCGACTATATTTATTCTTTGTGATTATTTTTAGATGTAAAATGAGAATGAATGAGAGAGTGAGGGTCTAAGGGATAAAAGATTGATCTATTCCTATTTTTCCCTCCTCATATATTCTTTCTTTTATTAAGTTTAGACCAATCTAACTTAATTAATTAGTTAAGGCCCGACCTTATAAATAACCAAATCTCATTCTCTTATCCCACTACATTATTATATTTAATCCATCTAATTAAATTTCTTGAATAATGTTAAACTAAAATAAGGGATGTTACAGGCTCCCCTCCGTAATGAATTTCGTCCTCGAAATTCAGTAAGAACTACATAATAAGCGTCTCAATCATGCAAACAATGCTAGTATATCCTACCAGCTACAAAGTCCGTATATAATAAATATAGAACATACCATCATAACCACTCAGGATAAGTATCCATAATCCTGTCCTCTGTCTCCCAAGTATAGTCTTTCTCATTATCACTCCACTGCACTTTCACCAATCTGACTGTCTTGTTCCTTAGCTTCTTCTCATCTCTCACTACAAAAATAAATTATTGTCTAACAAAAGTCAGATCTGAGTCTACTACTAAATCTCCTAATGTAGTCAAAGCAATAATAGTTTCTACATCATGCATATACTTTCTATGATGAGAAACATGAAAACATTATGAACTCCTTCCATATTACTCAGTAACTCTACCCGGTATCCGATTTTTCCGATCCTCTCTATAATAGGGAATGGCCCAACATATATCGGCATTGTTTCCCTGACTTTCCAAACTATACCACGCCATTCATTGGTGATACTTTAATGAAAATATGATCTCCAACTAAGAACTCTAAGTCTTTACGCCTTTTATTTGCATAACATTTCTACTTAGACTGAGCTTCCCTCATCCTAACTCGGACTAACTCGATCTTCTCTGTAGCTTCTCTTGCCATATCTGGACTAAGGACCAATCTGTCTCTGGCCTCTAACCAACATGTTGGTGATTTGCATGCCTTTCCATACAAAGCTTCGAAAGGAGCCATTCCTACACTAGTCTGATAACTATTATTATATGAAAACTCAACTAAGTGCAAATGGTCTTCCCATGACCCACCAAAATCTAGTACATAAGCTCTCAACAAATCTTCAAGTACCTTATTGACTCTCTCTGTCTGCCCATCCGTTTGTGGGTGATAAACGATACTCATCTTAAGCTTGGTACCTAACACTTCCCGTAGACTCTTCCAGAATTCACTAGTGAACAAAGTATCCACGTCACAGACTATACTACTAGGAATCCTATGCAGTCTAACAATATTTTTCATAAACAACTTAGCCAATACAGATGACATCCTTGTCGACTTAATGGGAATGAAATGTGCACTCCTGGTCAGTCTATCCACTATGACCACTTTCATTTCTTCTATTTGACCTTGGCAATCCATCAATAAAATCCATGGATATAGAATCCCATTTCAAACTGGTATATCTAAAGGCTGAAGCAACCCACTTGGCTTCTAGTGTTCGGCTTTTACCTGCTAGCAATTCGCACATTGCTTTACCTATAAGCCTACATCCCTTTTCATAACTTTTTAGAAGAAACTTCTTTTCATATCCTAATACATCTTAGTTCCTCCAATATGTATAGTAAACTTCGATTGATGACACTCCCTATGAACTTCCTTTGGTCGCCAACATCAATAACACATAACCATCCCTTCTTCCTTAACCGTCCTCTCCGGTCAAGACTAAAATCTTTTAGATCATCAATCTCAGTTACACTTTTCAATATTCTAATCTTTTCGGCTAGTAATGGACAACTCTTTGCTTAGAAGCGATCCTTTCGATCAATGCTGGTCGAACTTCCAAGCAAGACAACATGGTAGTACATTGATTAGAAATAGCAGTCGATCTTAACTACATCCTATAAGTACTCAACGCCTCTAAATCCTTCCATTCTACCAACATAGCTAACACCACATTTTGATGTTTTCTACTAAATGCATCCGCTACATTGTTTCCTTTCCCTGGCATATGCTCAACTCCAAAATCATAAGCTGCTAAAAAATCCAACCACCTCTGTTGTATCATGTTCAACTCTTTTAAAGAGAATAAATACCTCAAAGACTTATGATCTGTATACAACTCGAATCTTTCTCCTAAGAGGTAGTGTCTCAACACTTTCAATGCGATAATCGCCATTGCCAACTCCAAATCTTGAGTCGGATATCTAATTTCATATGGTCTAAGCTGTCGAGAAGCGTACGCAATTACTTTACCCATTTGTAGCAAAACAGCTACTAACCTATTCCACATGCATCTGTATACACCACTAAATCCTGATTCCAATCTGGAACAACTAACATGGGCGCATTGGTCAACAAAATGGTTTAACTTAAGGAATGCTTCCTCACATTTATCAGACCAAACAAACTTTACGTCCAACCTGGTTAGTTTAGTCAGGGGTGCTGCTATCCGAGAGAAATCTTTAATGAATCTCCGGTAGTAACCAACTAATCCAAGAATACTTCTTATCTCGGTCACCATCTCGGGTCTCTTCCAACCATTTATAGCTTCAACCTTAGTTGGATCCACTGACAACTCTTTCTCTGAAACTACATGACTAAGAAATTTCACCTCTCTTTTCCAGAAATGAAGCTTCGAAAACTTCACTTTTAGCTAATGTTGTCTCAATGTCTCAAGCACCATTATAAGATGAATCTCATGATCTCTTCCATCCTGAGTATATATCAAAATGTTATCAATGAACACCAACAGGCACATGTCCAAGTGCTCTCGAAAAATCCGGTTCATCAAGTCTACAAAGAAAGCAGGCAACTTAGTCAATCTGTACCACGATTAACCACTCGTACAAGCCATATCTTACCCGAAATGCCGTTAAAATATTTTCCTCCACCATCCTCAATTGATGGAACCCTGTCGCCAAATCCAACTAGGAAAATACTTTGGCACCACTTAAATGACCAAATAAATCATCAGTTCTTACCAAAGGATAACTATTCTTTATCACCTTCTCATTTAGCTCACGATAATCAATACATAATCTTAATGATCTGTCAGGTTTCTTCATGAACACCAGACCGCTCCCTAAGGCAAACTGCTTGGTCTAATAAAATTCTTCCCTTCCAAGTTCACTAGCTGCATCTTGCAACTGCCTTGAAGTCAATCTCCTTTTCTTCTCGTCATTCAAACCCAAGTTAGCAAAAATCCTCTCACCATGCAATAGCCAGATTTCCACTTCAATAGCATCCTCAGTTCCAAGAAAAGGCTTTCCTCCAAGACTCGTATAATCTCAATTCAACTTAGAATAGTTATTACCAACCGATGCCACGAGATTAACTCCTCCCGCATTAGTAGCATTCCCTCTAGCCAAACCACCAACGGCTCCGGATTGTATCATGTTGACAAAGAACTGATACTTAGTCCTTATATCTACTGGTGGGATCGTAACACCTACATTAGCATTTGCATTTTGATTAGCATTCACCTATCGACCTTGGTTCCTTCTGGTACGAGGTCGAACATTTCCATTGGTTGTAGTGCTTCCTCCACCAAGATTCACTATTCTACTTCCTGCTTCCATATCTTGCTTTCTCGTTATCTCCATACGACCTTAAAAAAATACAGAAGAACAGTCTAAGAAAGAGGGGAGAATACATACTTATATATATAGCAAATACAAGTATGTTACTATATTGTTATCCCATAACCCAAACTTATTTTCTGATTCATTAGGATTATGTTTTCAAAAATCTTTTAATCTTTTAAGTTTTACAAAAACCTATGCTCTAATACTAACTTATAACATCTCACATTTTAAGGCCCGAAACTAAGCACTACGGATGCTGCAGTCATCCATAGTATTAATTTCCAATGACAAAATGCGACTATGTTAATCATATAATTAACATCAGAAGCACATGAATATGAAATTTTTTAAACTCAATTTAATGGCAAACATTCACATTTCATTTAACAAATAATATTCCACATTCATTACATAATCTCATTCGCAATCCCACATTCAGAGAAAATATAATAATTACAAAATACTCCAAGAGCGACATTTGAAGATGCCCCTTGGTGGATCAGAGTCTACCACTTGGCATTTATATAGCTTGTCCTTACATCTATATAGATGAAATCAAATAGCACAATGGATTAGACAAGAACTCCTAAATAGATAGATCGCCTCTTGCATGTCCCAAAGGCTTTTTCGTCTTATTGGAAACCTAAGAACCCTTACTCCCGACCTACCCGAGAGTTTAAGGAGAAAAACAAAAAACTTCAAGTCTGACAAACAGTCTAGTGTGAATAATAAACTACCATCTCAAACCAAAAATAGATATCTAGTGAGACCACACCGCTAAGCGAAACAGGTTTTCCCCTCATTGGTATCTTAACCAAAACACATTAACCCTATATTGTGCTCTTGCATTCATAATGGTTAGAATGTAGAAATTAAGCATTTGCAGTCATGCAGCATATACTAGACTACCCATCCCAATTTATTAGACTATCTGTCTTAATTCTATTTGACTGGCTGTCCTAAACTTATGTGGACTACACATCTCACATGTAAACATTTTTATGGATTATCTATCCCCTCCCATATGGACCACCCATCGCACATGGTTTTATTATCAAAGTTATATGGACTATCCACCTCACATATTTCATTTAATTAAAATGATGTGGACCGTCCATGACACATCCCATAGCTTTCATAGGATGACTATGAACCCTTCATCAATCATATAGAGACTATCCATCTCCGGTATGATGTGGACTATCCGTCACACATCCCATAGTTTTCCTTGGATAATTATGAGTCCATTACTTATCAATTTTAATTCATGTTTAACCCAAACGTTCAACCTATGTCTATTGGTGTCCTCAATTAGGTTGTATACTCCTTAAACTTATAACACCTCAAAGTGGTATGCATTGGTATCCACAATGATCTATGTCGAAATTATAAAATGAAATACATTGGTATCCTCAATGGTTGGTGTTAAAATTATAAAATAAAATACATTGGTATCCTCAATGGTTGGTGTCAAAATTATAAAATAACATACAATTGTATCCCCAATGAACAATGTCGAAATCATCATATATATGGCTCCCGGCCATTAACATAGTGGTATAAAAAACTACGACATTCATGTCGCTACAATAATATTAAACCTCTATCCAAGGTTAGAAAACCAAAAACTTGATTTTATAAATTACGTGGCTAACAACTGAAATCATTGGTTATCGACGTTCTTAAACATAGGATATTTCGCCTCTTTAAACATACTTTTAGTTAGCATAAAACAAAGCCTCGTCGGCATTGAAATAAAGAGTACCAGCATCAATGCCACTTGCCATGATTGTCGAAATCAGTCACTTGCAGCATTAATACTATAATGTCAAAAAACATAGTACTTCAGCTCTATGTCATTAAACCTAGGGTGTCGGCGTTGACAACTCACAATATAAATTTCCTTTATATCAAAGTCAAGTAATAGTAGCATTATTGCTATAAAATAGTTAATATTGAAAATATTGCTTACGGCATTGCTGCCTAGAGCTATGGTGTCGATATAGAAAACATGCAGCATCGCCGCCTTAATATAGTTGGTATCGAAATAGTGGCATGCTGTGTCATATAAGACTATGGTGAAAACTTCCGGCATTACCATGTGGCATTCATATGCGGCCTTAAGACATGCGACATCATTGATACCGAAGGCATGAATGCCGACTTTACTCATACTTCTCACTTCAACCAAGTGGATTCATTCCATACCAACTGGAATTAATATCATATGCATCCACTATAGCTGATGTCGAAAAGCATAGCCGCAGCACAGATGATTACGGCATCAATGATGATGTTGATGGCAATCCCGTACTTAATAAAAAAAACTGTTTTATTTCTATTAAAAGCATTTTCTTTTCACCAACACTTATTCTTTGTCAAATTTCTTTTGGTTAACAATATATTTTTATCCAAATCTTTTTAGAAAATTGCCATAACCAGTTTTTAATTTCCCAAAACATATATTAACTTTAATTAATTAATATCCTTAATTAATTATTAATTTAAATGCCTATCTAGCATAATAAATTCATAATAAATTACAATCACTTAGTAAAAATTCTCAAAAATCACAAAAATTTAGAAATATTGTATTCTTACTATATAAAAATTTCAAGATAAAAAACATTATCTAATTGTTTTTAATAATTAAACTCGAAATAAACATAATTTCTACCTTAGGAAATCCATAAAATATTCATTTTAACTTGGAAAATTATGAAATTAAAAAATCATCTCTAAAATTAGGTTTTACTCAGCATATCAGAAAATCAAACCAATTAGAGATTGATAACTTAGGTTTTACCCTTAAAACTCATTCAAATATTTTCATAAAAATTCCATAATTCATTGTTCTAACCAAATAATGATCATACAACCAAAACATGGCAAAAAGTATCAAAATAATATGGGTATTACTTATAGCCGAATTCGAAAACAAACAATAGAGATGGTTCACTTATGATTTGCCTTAGATTTGGATGTTGGAGTTGAAATTTGATGGTGTTTAGCTTTCCTAAGCTTTATCTTTTGAAACCCCTTTGATTTCCTCTTCCTTCTATCTTGACTAAGGCCGGCCCCATTTCTTCTTTGTGATTGTTTAAGGGATAAAAGATGAGAATGAATGAGAAGGTGAGGGGTTTAAGGGATAAAAGATGGATATATTCCTATTTTGCCCTCTTCATATATCCTTTCTTTTATTAAGTTTAAAACAATCTTCCTTAATTAGTTAGTTAAGGCCCGACCTTATTAATAACCAAATCTTATCCCCTTATCCCACTATATTATTCTATTTAATCTATCCAATTAGATTTCCTTAATAAAGTTAAACTGAAATTAATGATGTTACAGGATGTAACTCAATATTCCTTCAGGAAAATTAATGATCCGTATTAACCTAAAACACCCTATAAATATGCACCTAACCTAAACCCTAAATTCACTTGAAAATTGGCAGTACCCCCAAAATCTACCCAATTTCTTTCTCCTCTCCAAAAATAAATTTCTTCAAAAATAAACAGAATACAAGGAGATCGGAGCAAGGAAGGGATAAGCAATCGAATGTTGATTTCCAAATGGAGAATTGGAATGAAACTTGAATTAGAGGTGAGACGGAGCATTTTAATAAGATGATTATTTGTAGTTAGGTTTAATTTACACTATCTGAACTACGATGTAAGAACTAAATTCAAGAATTATATTGTTTAAATCTAAGTTGAATAAATTGTATTGGTATAAACTGGTTAAGAGAATTATGTTATTCTAGGCTAAACCCATTCTAATCAAATATAAATTCCTATAACCTGTTAATATAACTTGGTTATATTGATGTTAACCCAGATTGGACTGATTTTGAGAATGGACAAATATCACATTGGATTCTTGAGTAGTGTAAAACCTAAAAACTGCAAGTGTAAGATTTACTATCGAAATCACATAACGAACGAAATTAACAATAAATCAAAATCGAATAAACTATAACCAAAAACCCTAAATGTAACAAGTTCCACTACATATAAATTTTATGAGATTTAATTTCCATTAACACTAGTTAATTGATTTTATTTTCTTAATTACCTATATAATTATTTCCGACTCTAAAACTTCAAACGTTAATAACTTTTCCGCTTGAACTCCGATCGGAAAACTTTATATGAAAGTTGATCAGGAAACCGCCACAAACCCAATAGTGCATGTATCATAGCCAAATTTTAGCATTTCCTAAATTCTATTTTTAGCATTATTATTTATTTATTAAATTCTTTTTAATTTATTAATGTTAAAAATCATGGGGTATTACAGTATGTGTTTTGAAGCATAGGTTGAACCTCGGCATAAGGCCTGGGTAAATTATAGTTAATTGTTTATATATTATATATACAAATGGGTGTTGCGAATAGTTAGTTCCATATTTGATGATTCTAGGACGTTGTGGGCTGGGTAAATGCTCTTTACCCCATGTGGGTTGATTATTCAATTGAGGATAATTCTATCGTAAACAACACTCATAAACGGTTCTATAGTGGACGTGCAGCACTAAATGATGCCTGATGAAGTGTGTAGGCTCGGAACAATGGGAGTTCCTTGGTATGCACAGATACTGATGCGACATGATAATGTGTTGTTGATGGATCCCAACATATGCAATAAGAAGTGTAAACTACCATTGAGAGGTGGACACGAATGCATATGGTAAGACATACCAGCGAGTCGACATTGCAGACTCCCCTCAATGCATAGTTGGGGTACGTATAGTCGTAGTTGTGGAAAATTTATTCCTATATGGAAATTTTATGGAAACCTATGTGAGATAGTTACGCGTAGTCATAATATGAGATGTGGTCCCATAAGGGAAAGTTATAGGGTGACCCTATGTTGAGTAGCTTTGGCAGTGGTGGTCGATCGTATGTTATTGAGGTTCAATATGTAGTTCGATCCTTGTTGGAGCCTGCACAAGTAGTTAATGTAGGTGTGTATTAAATAAAAACCTGTAAGTGAAGGACCTTAGGAATACACGGATATTTGTAGAGCACCCTAGGTCACATAGAGTAGAATTAAAGTCAATTGCGCACGATCATCATATATTAAACATGTACTCATTCACTAGATTTTTGTCTGACCCACCCATTTCCTTTCTTTTCCCCATTACGGGAGGACACAACAGCAAGTGATTGGCCCATTTTCAGTACATGGAGAGGCATTCTCATCATAGGAGTTACTTATCCTTTTTTTTTTACTCTTTATGTAATTATCTATCTTATCAGTACTTAGTATTTTATCAGACTATGAGTTGTACTTCTGTGTACTCTATATTTGACTACGTACTATTTTATGAGACTGTGTGTTGAGATATTTTCTAAGATGGTTATTTTTTATATTTGTATTTTGTTCCTTCCCTTGTGAGTTCTGAAAGTGTAGTATATCTTAGATCATACCTATTTATTCTTAGTCTCTGTGATATAAAAAACCTGATAGCTCGTACTTCTTCGCACCAACGCGAGTTTGAAAGTCATCCAATGCTTTAGATCGATATGTCGAGGTGTGGGTTGTCACATTTGGTATCAGAGCCTAGGTTTAAAATTCCATATGGACTAGGAGCGTATTGAGAGAACGTACTTGAATTTTTTTTGCTAAAATAAAGGTTTTCCAAATGGTTTTCCAAAAGTTTTTCAAAATGGGTTTCAAAGTGTATATATATGTATCGATAAAAGCTTTTAAATTTTTTACTTATATAAGTACAACATAAATATCATCACCTTTATTCTTACCAATGTAATCTATGGAAAGTTGCTAATAAATTCTTAAAAATCATAGATAGAAGATGAGCAATCCCGTAGGTTCAGGCTCAGGCGAAGCAGCTGAAATTCCAGGCATGAATGTCCTGATTTGGTTCCGTCAATATCTTCAAGTTGTGTAAGGATTTCGTGTGCTGTGGAGGAAAACCATATGTAGGGACTGATTCATATGTTGATCCAAGGATATGGAGTCATGCTTGTGAGAGTATTTTTGGGTTTAAGGGCCTTGTAGATGAGGTAAGGTGGCAGCTAGCTACTTGGCAGTTATAGAGGGAGGCCCTAAGTTGGTGTGAGGTAGTTGAAGCAGAGGTTGATGGAGATGAGATCAATCGAGGGGTTTCGGAGATGTTTTGAGATGAATTTTATTTCAAGAGTAGAGGAAGGAGTGCAATTGAAAAGGTTTATCCATCTGAAGCAAGGAGACATGTTAGTAAATGAGTATGTTAATCAATTCAATAAACTGGCTAGATTTGGGATGAAGTTGTTCAATACCACATAAAAAGGCTTTAAAATTTGCTAAAGGGCTGAACCAACCTCTTCAAGGTTAACTCTAAGCCATATTCCCATGAGTGCTACATATGATGGTTTAGTGGAGATGATCTTGCTGAATACTGTCTCTAAGGAGGAAGAAAAGGAAGAACCTAAGAAGATTGGAGGAAAAGCACAGCAGTAAAATCTGCGCAAGGGAGGATTTGGACCTAAGGAGAAGATTAAGAAGCAGGACACGCATTGTAGGAAGTATGGAAAGAGAACATTTCACGAAGGAGTGTAAGATAGATGGTTCGTGTAGAATACAATAGCCTATGATTTTTGTTTGATGATAATAAACACACACACACACATATATATATATATATATATTCATTTAAATGTATTTGTTATTGTACTATTTTATTTTTCACATAATTAAATAAATATTTGTTGAATAAAATAAATAACTCAGAATTCATATTAAACAAATATTTTATTCAGACAAATATTTTATTACAAATTCAAATAGTACAAATTTGAGCTCTCACTATATTTATACATTTTCAATTTCAATACAGTTTCAATTACAACATTATTTTCAATTTACAATTTTCACCTCACTACATATTCACTCTCACTCATATTTGATCTTCAACTCTTTTCCAGCCTGTGTCCAGCGTTTGAACTATCTGAAAATAAACACTACCGCAGTAAAATTGAAAAAGAAATTATTTTGTAGTGCACAATAAAGTGTGTATTTTGAAAATATTATTTGTCTCAATTATTTGGGTTGTTCGTCATCATTTCTTTCAACTCATCATACACGAACAACTTGTGACATGCACAGTGTATCACTGTACATGCCACAAGGTCATGCACACCGATATACACTTGCTTGATAAAATTGCAGGGACAGGTGAGCACAAGGTCAAACCCAAGCCTAGGCTGGATTCAACTCAAGTGCATATGACTCACGAACAAAAAAAAACAAGAACCTGACTTCAAAATGACAACATGAAACCACATGTACAAAGAATAACACAATGCAACAAGACACCAACCAGGTCCACTAGACCACTTCAAAACACAACAACAATCGTCGACCAAAAATATGACGCCAGGGAAGTGCACATGAAATAGAGGCAACAACAAAGGTACCAGACCAGACCAGTTCATTGGCATGTACAAAGTTTAGCACCATACAAATACAAGTTCAGGCATTTAGGCAATTAAAATGCAAAGCAAATCATTCAGGCATGAACTCAATGAATCAAGTGGAACAAGTTCAGTTACAACGTAAACCAGAGTATATATGGAACCAGACCACCAGGTTAAATGGATGCAAAGCAAAATCATAAGAAACTGGACAGTGATATGTATGCAACAGAGAACACAACAAGTAGCACAAAATTTATGGCAAGAAAATCAAAGTGCAGACTCCAAATGGCACAAAGGCACAAACATGACTCAAACAAAACATATGCATATGGTCAGTTGAATATGGCAATGCATATGCTCATATGGACAGAGCAATAGTAATGCAACCAGCACAATGTAGACCAAATGCATCCAGCCAACATACATGAAGAAACACATGTATGCATATGTATATATATATATATGTGTGTGTGTGTGTGTGTGTGCATATATACATACACATGTCAGTTCAGGTATGAAGGCTACACGGGGTTTCAGAGATAACAAAGAAATGTACAAAGGCAATTCTAAAAATGTAAAGCAGTACAACATGCATTCAGAACTTAATTGCAACTGGATATGAAGCAACTGGACATTTAACTCGAAACAAACCAGCATACATATATACATAGGTGACAACAGTTTCAAACATGCTCAGAGACACCAGAGGAGACATCAACATACATAAAGATCAATATGAATGCAAATCCACACAATGCACCAGATCAGTGAAGTAGCAAACAAAGTGACATATATATACATATGCATATGGACAGATACAAGCAAAATCATAATTATCACAAGCATTATATCAATATGAACAGGGGCACTTTCAAAAAGAAATTGTCAAGCAAAAATGTGTTGAAGTGTTTTTTAAAACAATCGAAAATCATAAGTAGCAGTTGGAACAAGTCAAGAAAGTTCGAGTCTTAGAAAATGGAACAGAGGATAACAACTCAAAATTCATCAAGTCCAGATTAACCTTAAAATTCAAAATGCCGAAGTCACGGGAGAACAAATCGAAACCAACTCAACTACATTCAAGCAAATTCGAATTCATGGAGCAACGTGTATCAACTAATGAACAAGTCAGAATCACTACAGTCGTACGATCAAAAATCAACACAAGTGATAAAATCATGAAAGATTCAAACCAAATATATACAAACGAGATTATAGGGTTTCGAACCCTATAAATTAAACCCAATTTCATCATCGGCAAGCATGAGTTCGAAAAACAACAAGTCAAGCATAATCAAAAATCAAAAAGGGCAAATCGCGTACCAATTCAAAGTGCCATTCTAACTCATCACTAATGCGACCTCAAGTAAATCGAACAACACTGATTGAAGAAGCTTCAAAGCTAATTGAGGAAGGAGAGCATAACCAGCAAATGATTCAAGCTTCTACTTTTCAAGTGGTGGTTCTATTGGAAAAACCCTAATACCAGATCGAAGAAAAAACGAGGCGGCCGCAAAATAACAAAGGGGAACAGACTTTTATTTCTTACCGCACTAATAATTTTAGGCCGGCCTTTTATGTTTGTGTTGGGTTACAATTTTTTAAATAGGGTTTTATTTTATTTAGTTTATTTAATTTATAATTTCTTTTTAAAATTTGAGTCAAACTCTAGTTGCGTAACTAGGTACGAACTACGGTTTTGTAGTTCGAGAATTCGCAACTCAGTGGCTGAGTTGTGGAAGGGTTTTGAGCTTAGAGTTAGGTTAGTCAAGTTAGTGGGTGTCGCAAGTTTACATGTGTTTGTAAGCGTCCGACTACTTAATTTCTAGTTAGAAACCTTGTAGGCAGCACGTAGGCGGGTTTTTGCCAAAGCTGGGTAAATCTGTGTTTGATCTCTACTGCATTACTTTCTGTTATTATTTTTATTTCCGCATTAATTTTTAGTACACCCTATTCACCCCCCTCTAGGGTGAAAATGATCCAATAGTTCGAAGATCAAGTGTTACAATTGGAATCGATTCGTGCACACGAAGCGGGAGTGACCAGCACCCCAGAAGACCTTCACCTTGATGGTTCCATCTTATGTACTAGACATAGTACCTAGCTCGAGTATGCCACCAGTTGCAGATAAGGGGAAGACGGTTGTAAATGAAGGTGTGTTAACTCTATTTGGTTTATCTATTCGCACTTTATATGACACTGGGGCATCACACTCTTTTATCTCGAGTAGACTTATGGATGAGTTACACTTAGACACTAGCATGGTTACAAACCCTGTTGTAATGTCAAACCCTATAGGAGGATCGGCTTATTTGTTTGTTGTATGTAGGGGTTTGAAATTATTCATATTAAGAGTCGAGTTCGATGCGATGCTTTTGTCCTAGGATTTTCTAGGTTTAGGTTGATATTGGGCAAGGATTAGAAGCCGATGTAGATTGTGATAGGAAGATTATTAGGTTGAGTACGTGCAGTGGACAGCTTGGAGGTTTATTGTGATCCCCGAGGATCGATTATGTTGAGCTATTTATATTCATTAGACCTGTCATATGACAAGTTAGATTCAGTGCCTGTAGTTAGAGATTACCCAAATATCTTTTCCGAGGTTACTGGTCTCGTACCCTAGTTAGAGATCGAGTTCTGAATTTACCTTGTAGAGAACACCAGACTTGTTATTTACCCTTAAAGTATATGGCTCTAAAGGAGATACGTAAATCGAACAAGTAAGTAAATGAATTGTTGGAGAAGGTCTTCAATAGGAGGAGCATTTCAAAATGGGGAGCACTAGTCATCTTTGCCACTAAGTTGGATAGTTCTCTTAGGCTTTACGTCATAGGGAGCTAAATAACTGACAATGAATAATCGAGATCCACTGCCTCTTATAGATGATCTCTTTAATCAGTTGGTTAGAGTGAAGGTATTCTCACAACTTGATTTGTTTACTGGATTCCATCAGTTGAATGTAATTGAGGATAATATCCATAAAACTACATTTCGTACACCTGACGGACATTGCAAGTGGTTATTCATACCTTTCGGACTAACCAATGCACCTGCCTATTTTTTGATATGACAAGCCAAGTTTTCAATGGGTTGCTTAACAAGTTCATTGTGGTATTTGTTGATGATATTTTGATCTATTCGAAGAGAAAAGGTTGCATTTAGAAGAAGTGCTCAATACACTTCGCGACCATAAGTTAAAGGAAAGTTTTTTAAGTGCCTCTTTTGGAAAGATAAGTTATGCTTTTTGGGACACATTGTCTTGGAAAGTGGGCTGGTGGTCGATCCCAGTAAAGTTGCAGCAGTTTAGGATTGGTATGTCCCGAAAAATGCCATGGAATAAGGAGTTTCCTTTGTTTAAAGGGCAACCATTGAAAGTTCATTAAGGACTTTGAGAAGATCTCTGCTCCTCTGACCCGCCTCATTAAGAAGAATTTAATTTTCTCATGGGACGCAAAGTGTGAGGATGCTTTTATTAAGCTAAATGAGGCGTGACTAATGCATCTATTTTGGTATTGTCAGATGGTACGAAGACATTCATAGTTTATACCGATGCCTGTGGAATAGGGTTAGGAGCGATCTTGATGCAAGAAGGAAGAGTGGTCAACTATACTAGTCGACAGTTGAAGGTCCATGAGAGAAACAACCCTACCCATGATTGTGAGTTAGCATCCACTGTATTTGCGCTCAAGTCATGGAGGCATTATCTTTTAAGAGAGCAGTTTGAGCTATATACGAATCATAAGTTTTTGAAATATTTGTTCTTCCAAAAGGACTTGAATAAGGCAGTAAAGGTGGATGGAGTTTTTTTCATCATTTGATTTTGATATCTCATATACTCCAGGCAAGGGCAATGTGGTGGCCGACTCCTTAAGTAGACAACATGTAGCATTAAGTCCTTTGTTCTTAGAGTGGAAGCACCGGGAGTTCATTTCTATATTCAATTTACAACCATCATTAGACATTACCTTGGGATTGTTAGCAGCTTTGGATGTGCAACCTACACTTATGGATTGCATGGGCCAGTTAGAAGGAAGATAAGGAGCTAGTAGACATTTTTTATAGGCTTGGTTAAGGAGAACAGTCGAGTCATTTTAGGCGTAATGCCATTGACTCGAATGGGTGGTTACGGAGGGATAGTAGGTTATGTGTTCCTCTTAGTATGGATTTGATAGACGTGGTACTAGTCGATTCTCATTGTTCTAGGTTGACCATTCATCCTAGGGGAGACAAAATGTACCGTGACATGAAGAGAGTCTTCCATTGGCTAGGAATGAAGAAGCATGTAGCAGAGTATGTAGCTCGATGTATGACTTTCCAGAGGATTAAGGTGGAGCATAAGAAGCCAAAAGAATTGTTACAGCCATTGGATATTCCTCAGTGGAAGTGGGAGAGCATTTCTATGGACTTCGTCGATGGTTTACCGAGGAGTGGGAGAGGGAATGAGAGTATTTGGGTCTTAGTCGATCGACTAACCAAATGCGCTCATTTTATTTCGATTAGGAGTACGAGAATGGCGACATCTTTGATGACTCTATACGTGAGAGAGATGGTCAGGTTACATATGCAGTTCCTACTAGCATCGTTAGCGACCAAGATACACTTTTCCCTAGCGAGTTTTGGGGGAGTCTACAAGAGGCTTTGGGCATCGAGTTGAGCTTGAGCACCGCTTATCACCCGTAGATGGACGGAAAGAAGAAGAGAGTGAATTGGGTATTGGAGGACTTGCTTTGGATGCGTATCTTGGATTTTGGAGGCTCTTAGGAGGAGTGGTGGAGTTTACCTATAATAACAGTTTTCAAGCGAGCATTGGGATGGCACCAATTAAGGTGTTATAGGGGAGACCTTGTAGGTCACCGTCGTGTAGGTGGGATACTATGGATAGGATTATTATTGGGCCGGACACGGTGAGAGAGACATCGGAGAAAGTAGACATGATCCATAGAAGAATGGAAACCGTGCAGGCTAGGCATAAATCTTACGCTGATAGAAGATGTACAGAGTTAGAGTTCGCAGTACGCAACATGGTGTTTGTGAAGGTCTCGCCGCTTAGGCATGTATGAAATTTGGTAGTTCGGGAAGCTTGCACCGAGATTTGTAGGACTCTTCCAGATTACTGGTAGGATGGGGAAGTTGGTGTATAGAGTGGAGCTTCTTGAGAAGTTAGCAGGAGTACATGATGTTTTCCATGTGTTGCACTTGCAAAAGTGCTCATGATTCAGCTACCGTAGTCAAGCCGAGTTAACTAGAGGAGGTGGAGGTATAGAGGGAGTCACTTGGTTGCCGTATACCCATTTGTATTCTTGTGCATGGTACAAAGCGACTCTATAACAAAGAAATCAAACTTGTTAAGGTCCAATGGGGAGACGATCCAATAGAGAGTACATGAGAACCCGAGGAGAAGATTTGGGCTACCCACACAAAATTCTAATAAGTATAGGTTACTTATGCATTAGGACTTAACTTGGTATACCCCTTTAGGTAGAGACCATTGGATGGTAGGAATGGTTGCAAACATGTCATTAGGACATGTTATCGATGATGGATGCTAGTGGATGTATTATGTAGATTTCTTTTACACATTTAGGAAAGTATATTCTCTAGGTAGTACACACACTCACATCATGTTTTGTTATTTGTTTTATCTTG
The DNA here is from genome assembly GCA_030737815.1 of Allium fistulosum. Lineage (NCBI taxonomy): Eukaryota > Viridiplantae > Streptophyta > Magnoliopsida > Asparagales > Amaryllidaceae > Allium > Allium fistulosum. The sequence goes on along the minus strand of CM060903.1, from coordinate 1,532,656,433 downwards.
TTGAGTATAATGCATATAGATGCTGCATATGGATAAAATGGTTGTGCATACATGTAGAATTACAAGTATATTTACTTAGGATGTCGCATACAACTTGGATACATGGCATGAGTACTTGTATAATAGGAGGTTGGCTAGATCAGGAGACCGCTTCTCTTTGCATTAGCATAGGTTCACGTGAATTTCACGCTTGCATATACATATAGTACATTAGAAATTTACTAGGAACAATGATTACATTTGGATGATTGATGAATGTATGGTGGCAGCTATTTGTGGTTGCACGTACAAGCTACATTTTTCAATCCTTTGAGATTTAGGAGACGAAATCCTTTTAAAGGGAAGAATATAACACCCTAAAAATTTAAGCGGAAAACTTAATAAAAGAATTAAATTAAATATAATAAGGGCCAAAATAAAATTTCCACAACCATCCTAATTTGGCTACGAAACTTGCACCATTGTGTTCATATCAATTTTCTGGACAGTTTTCATATATAATACTTTGAAATCGGAGTTAGTATAGAGAAGTTATGAGCATTTTAAATTTTGAAAATTAAATAAATTAAATAAATTAAATAATAAAACTTTCGTTAATTAAACTACTCCATCGATCGAGACCCTAGGGTGTGCTGGTTGATAGGTGTGGCTGGCCGGTTGATATTGTGGAATGATGGATTTTAAGCGGAGAACGGACTGGATTGACTGATATATTTTCCTTAGTGGCTACGTTAGCGAGTAACGTACATGATGTAACCCAATATTCCCAGGAAAATCAACGCTTCGTATTAACCTAATATCCCTATAAATATACCCCTAACCTAAACCCTAAGTTCACTTGAAAATCAGTCAGTACGCCCAATCTCTACATAATTTGTTTCTTCTCTCTAAAAATAAATTTCTTCAAAAATATAATAGCAATAAAAATAAAAAGAATACAAGGATATCGGAGCAAGGAAAGGACAACCAATTGAGTGTTAATTCTCGAACGGAGGATAGGAATAAAGCTTGGATCTGAGGTAAGTGTGAACATTTTAATAAGATGATTATTTGTAGTTGAATTTAATTTACACTATCTGATCTAGGATGTTAGAACTAAATTTAAGAATTATATTATTTAAATCTAAGTTGAATTTGTAAATTAAATTGGTATAAACTAGTCAAAAGACATATGTTATTCTAAGTTAAACCCATTCTAATTAAATAGAAATTCCCCTAACCCAATATTACTTGGTTATATTAATGTTAACCAAGATTGTACTGTTTTTGAAAGTGGACTAATATCACTTTGGATTCACGAGGATTGTAAAAACTAAAAATGGTAAGTGTAAGGTTTACTGTCAAAATCACATAATGAATGGAATTAATAATAAATCAAAATCGAATAAGCTATAATTAAAAACCCTATAATTTACATAGCGAACGATCGACCGCACTACCTAAGCGGTCGACTGCTAAAGTATAGCGGTCGACCGGTAGGCGTTTTGAAGCGCTGGTTGAACCTCAACCTAAGGCCCAGGTTTTAAATTATAGTTAATTGTTTATATATTATATACATAAATGGGTATTAGTTCCCTATGAGACGCTGCTTGGACATTGCGGGTTGGGTAAATGCTAGGACGTTGCGGGTTGGGTAAATGCTCTTAACCTAATGGGGGTCGATTATTCGACTAGGGGTGATTCTATCGCAAACGACACTTACAGGAGGTTCTACAGTGGACGCGCAGCACCGACTGATGCCTGATGAAGTGTGTGGGCCTGGCATAATGGGAGTTCCTTGGTATGCACGGATACTAATGGGATGTGATACTATGTGGTCGAAGGATCCCAACGCATGTAATAAGAGGTGTAAACTACAATTGAGAGGAGGACACTGATGTAAACAATGAGACATAACAGTGAGTCGGCATTATGGGCTCCCCCTCAATCGGTAGTTGGGGTACGTGTAGTCCTAATTGTGGGAAATTTATTCCCATATGGAAATTGTAGGGAAACCTATGTGAGATAGTTACGCATAGTAGTAGTATGAGATGTAGTCCCATATGTGAAAGTTGTAGGGTGACCCTATGTTGAGTAGCTTTAGTTGCGGTGGTCGATTGTTATTTATTAAGGTTCAATCCGTAGTTGGATCCTTATAGGAGCCTGCATAAGTATTTAGTGTAGGTGTGTATAAATAAAAATCCTTAAGTGAAAGACCGTAGGAATACATGGATACTTGTAGAGCACTCAACGTCACTAGAGTAGAATCAAAATCCACTGCACATGATCACCATATATTAAACATGTACTCGTTCACCAGACTTTTTTCTAACCCGCCCTTTTCCTTTCTTTTCCCCACCAAGGGAGGATAGGGCAGCAGGTGATTGGCTTGATTTCAATACGTGCAAATGCGATCTCATCATAAGAGTTGCTTATCCTTTTATTTACTCTTCATTTAACTATCTATCTTATCGGTACTTAGTATTTTATCTGAATATGAGTTGTATTTCTGTGGGCTTTATATTTAACTACGTACTATTTTCTAAGATTATGTTTGGAGATATTTTATTAAATGATGATTTCCTATATTTATATTTATATTCCTATATCCTATGATTTAAATTGGAGATTTAAATGAGGAATTTGAAATATTGATTGTTCCATGAAAGAAAATGAAATTCTTTTGTAATATAAATTCTAAATTTTTATTTATTATTAGAGAAATAATGAATGTAATAAATATATTGAAGCTATAAATAAATAAATTTCCATAAGCCTTCAAATTGTATATTTTGATTTGGTAAGTGTTAGGAAATTAATTTATGAAATAATAAAATAATATTAGAAAATTTATGTTGATAAACAAAGAAGAAAGAAGTTTTATATGAAATTATAGGTGAAATGTAGAGCTTAAAAAAGAGAAACAAATAATTTGCAATTATACTTAGATGGGCCTAAATAAAACCTATATCCATACTTAAACAAATATTAGAAGGCCGCGGACTCATTTTTTTCACTTTCATCATCATGTACATGCTAAGTAGTGGAGAAAGCAAAACTAGGGTTAGTTTCCTCCTTGCATATTCAATTAAAACTCCTATTTTTAAATACAAAGAAAATTCTGGAAAATAATATAAGATCATGGTACGTAAACTAAGCTCTTGTCTATCATCTCGAACAATCAATCTTAGATCTTGGTAGGTTTGAATTCTTTTGTGTTATTTATTTCCATTGAGTTCAAAGGTTGCTTCATGTAAGAGTTGAGTTGATTCCGGCTGAGCGATCACTAAGGAAAAAATAGAAATTTGGTGAGTAACCCTCACAACTCTCTCTCTCTATCAAGTTTCACATTTATATGGTTGAATTAAATGGGTGTTCTCTATGGAGGAATGAGTTGTCTTGTTGTGCTATATGTCACTGCCTATTAGAGTACAATTGCAAAAGCACTTGCTTATGATAATCTTGTTAATGCATTATTGGATGGTAGTTGGTGCATGTATGCTTGTATATTCTATCCTATGAGATCACCTTGAAGTGATGTCATCGGAGATCGATGAACGTCGATCGTGATAAGTTCCTGGAGCCGAGTTCTCTCCAGGAAACATCACCACCGGTTGATCGGTGGTGCTCCACCGGTCCAACGGTGGGTGAACACCTAGAGCAAGCTCGGCTCTAGGTTGTTCTTCTTATTACTGCTGATTTCCATTTTTGTTTGCACTTTTTCACTTGATCATTTGTGATGGTTACATATGGTATAATGCACTATATTCTTATAGTATTCTCAGCTAACAAATTTTTACAAAGATATATGAGTATATATATTTAGCAATTATTTTATAAACTAATTGATATTCATTAATTTTGAACAAAAATATATATACCATATACTCTACTTTTAAAACTAAGTTTTCAACCAAGAATAGTAGTAGATCAAGCCTATATTTATAAACCTATGTTGATATAATAAAGAGTGTGCATGGATTTTCAAAGAGCATTTACATACATACATATACATACATGTATATGTATATATCGGTGTGTGTGTGTGTATGTATGTATGAATTTCTATATATATATCATACTATGGAAACAATTTCATGTATAGTTGAAATCAGAATTACCACTTATAAACAATATTATTCCTCTTTAATGGTTTTACTAAAATATGCCTTTAACTAGTAGTAATCATTTGGGATTTCTAGGTGACCTTTCAGATATTGCTTGCTTGTAACCATTACCTCTACAGGATGAGAACTATGATCAAACGACTTGGTAATCCCAGGTGGTATGGGGCATCTTGGATCACCTTAATTATATGACTTATTTTATAGAATATTTAAGTCAGTGGAGTTTACTGATTTATAGTAAATAATCAAGTAAACCCGCATGGCATGGGACACCCGGGCGTTACTCGAATGATTACTATTAAAAGGTTTGTAACGAGGTGCAAAGTGATCATCATTTGTGTTAATAGGCAAAGAGCTTGCCTAGTGATTAGACTTGCGAAGAGCGATCATTTGTGTTAGACTTGCAAAGAGAAGTCATTTGTGTTGACAAGTAAAGAGCTTGCCTTATGATTAGACTTGTGAAGAACGATCTTTTGTGTTAAACCTGTGAAGAGTGGTCATTGGTGTTAGACTTGCGAAGAGCGGTCATTTGAGACAGACGGGTAAAGAGCGGTCATTTGTGTTATACTTGCAAAGAGCAGTTATTCATGTTGACAAGTGAAGTGCTTGCCTTTAGAATTTGATATGCAAAGCGCTGTCTATAACTCTCTTTCCTGCTTGATAATTGATATGATTTTGAGTTGATTGTTATCATAACTATGATGGTTGTCTATTATGGGCATAGTATTACTCTAGGAAATGATGAATTAATAAGAATGCCCTAGTATGTGTATAACATGCTAATGTGACATTTCCATATATGTGATATTATGTGTGCTCATTATGGCATCTCACCCTTATGATATTTAGAGAGCGTCTTACCCATTTATTATTTTATAATTCTCTAGTCAGACCATGGCAAGTACTATTGGAATCAGTGAGTACTGTCTCCCCTTGGGCTTGAGTTTATATACATGCAAGTAATTAGGCTAGAGTTGTCTAATACTCAGTAAGGATATGCACCCTATGTAGGATGAGAGATATTGATTCATTTGATGTACATATTTAATTGGAAACTATGTAGTACTTGGAATCTTGTATATTATATAAGACGATTTGTCATTTTGCATTTTGAATTTGTATTACGTAATGTTCGAATTGATGTTGAGCTAGTGTGTGTATTTCTTTGTGCTGAGACCGTTTACGCAATATTTATTATTAGATGCTTAAAATGGTAAAGCGTGACAGTGTTAACCCAAAGTATTGTACATGAATGGTCACTCCTAACCAGCCTCATTCTCCATATTACTCGATAATATTCTTGTAATATTCTTGGGTAATGTGGGGTTTCAAGGTGGGGAATTACAGCTTGGTATCAGGGCAAAGGTTTAGAACAATATAAATTATAGAGAACACGAGTCTTAGCCTAGGAAATAGAGCCCGTCCAAGAGTGTTGGGAGTAGAATTCGGATGCCAATTCCTATTTAGGATGAAAATATGAATGGTTATTAAAAGGAAGTGATAGGACATATTTGTTTCATTCAACCATACACAATAATTAGTATCTTGTAGGGATTCCAAATTCGAACCCAATGTATGGCCTAGACCTTAGTTGGCTGTGTCCTGATCTTTAGTGATTAGAGTTGCAAATTAATTAGATGCCATATATATATATATGGTTGTTTGGTTGTATGTTGAATGCTTGATTTTTTTAAAATAATAATGGAAAAAATATTTAGTGACTATTAAAGATTGATATTGAGTAGGAATTATCATTTGAGAATTTAAAAAAAACCACTCGATATTAATAGGGCCTTGTAATGTCTTCGATGGTATAGCTACCGTAAGGCATAATTGAAAGTTTGATTTTATTTAAAATAGTTTATTAATCCATGTGGAAGAATAATTAAAAACTAAGATGAAATTTTAAATTTGGATGACTACTTGATGTATGCATGGATGAATTGGATGTTTGTTTTAACATTAGCAAATAAAATTTTGCAAAAATAAGATTTTTGAAGTGTATATTATATATATCATATATAAAGAAACTATTAGGGATATATTTTATGTCAAATTGCCTGTTGAGTGCTTTAAAAATTCTCATCGAAGCGCGTGGCCAACATCCTCGATAGGGATTCCTAAACACTTGGATGAGACAGTCAGACACGGTGCTTTATGTTTTAATATTTTGAAAATCTTATGAATATTTTGCAAGAGTAATAAATAATTAGATGAAATGATATTTCGAGAAAAGATATATATATATATACCTAGTGGCATATTTTATAAATTCAATATAAACTTATTTATGAAGTGTTATTCTTGAAAATAAGTTATACTAAAGGTATATAGTTTATAATTACTTTTAAAAAGTAAATTATCTAAATAAGATCTTACTTACAAATCTATTAATTTTATAGTTGTCAACCCACCTTTTGCCAAGGCAGTATACAGGTGGATTTAACCCAACAGACTTCGCGATTATCGAGGCCGATGAGTCCATAGTGATGATTGTGAGACCCATAAATCAAGTACAGATAATAATGTAAAGTCATGATTGAATGGACTTGTTGTATGTACAACTTAGGATGCTCAGAGTATGTAATATGGCTAAATGGATGGAAGGGATCGGCATGGATTGGCATATTGAGAGGGATCGGTATACTTCATGAAGGAGGGATCAACATACATCAAAATACAAGAGCAATCTTGTAGAAAACAATCAATATCTCGAGATCTACAAGTCCAAAGCATATGAAATTAGGAGTGCAAGGTATATGGACCTAAGGAACCTACCCTCGAGATCACATATCAAATGGACAAAGTAGGAGGTATCGGTATACACCCCTCGAGAGGGATCGACAAAAGGCAGCATCCAAGTCATGTTGACTCAAAGAACAAGCGACAACTCGAGTTCTACTAATCTAATTTATATGAAACTTGGAGAACAAGCTAATTGCAACATGTGGAACACCCCATAGGAATCACATATCATTTGGAGGAGTTTGGAGGGATTGGCACTCTTCCCTTGGTAGGGATCGACACCTATCCCTATTATGAATTGGTTTAGTTGGATTTGCAACAAAGATTGATCAATAACTCAAGTTCTACTAATCCAATTGGCATGAAACTTGGAGGCTAAGAATAATACAACATGGAGAAGCTTCCATAGGGATTGCATGGCATTTGGAAGAAGTTGGATGGAACAGTACCTATCCCTCCATAGGGAACGGTAGAAATCAGGATTTAAACAACACCACTTCACGGAAAACGTGATATCTCACAATCCGCAAGTCGAAATGGCACAAAATTTGGAGGGCAAGTATCTAACATCATGGGAAACCACCTAGAGTAATCTCACCCCATTTAGACACCAAAATAAGGATCGGTACCGATCCCTATTGTGGGCCCCAATGGACCTGGAAATTTTTGGGTGGCCTTATCTTGGTCTCCCGAACCTTTTGTCGAAATTTCAACCCAATCCGTACACGTCTTCTCCTATAAATACAGCAGGCATGGCGTTAGAAAAAGGATCTTCTTTCTACTTCTCTTTTTCTTCAACCTAGGCTACACTCTGCCAATTTGATTCTTGGATTTCGGACTGTAACTGTTAATAAACTTCAGTATAATAAATAGGATCATTCCGGAGTGGACGTAGGCCGGAGTTAGCCGAACCACTATAAATCTGTGTCTCTATTTACTTGCTTTCTGATTGTTTTAATTTTTTTCTTCATTTATTTCTCTTCATATTTCTATGATTGGATTGGATATTGGTGCTTTCATACAACTGGATGTTGGTGGCTATTTTTATGCCAATAATAGTCATTAGACTAATACCTAAACGATTTAAAAATAAAGTAGTTTCATGGTTATTAGACCAATATTTGAATGCTTCCAAATGAAGTAATTTCCACATAAAACTATTACTTCATTTGAATGAGAAATCTAATTAATAAATTTAGTAATACAAGTGGTACAGAATATTTGTATTACTTTACCGGTTAATTCTTAGACTCGTTCGATTGAATATTTTATTCGAGTGGGATTTACAATCTTTTAGTAAATATTTAAATATCTCTATGTGGTTATGGGGCATTGGGTGTTGACTCACGAAGTGCTTGTCTATTATTGTAGTTTGCAAAGTGTTTGCTTTGGGGTTCGACTTGAGAAGTGCTCGTCTATATTTGCTGACTTATGAAGTGCTCGTCTATTGCTCTTTTGTATACTTATGAATTAATATTATTTTATGTATGCGAATTTGTGTATGGTTGTTTTAAGCTAGATGCTAAAATAAATTGTGTGCGAAACTTTTGATTTGTTGTGAATATCATATTATGATTTAAATGAATGCAATTTTTTTATATATATATGAGTCCCAATCTAAGGGAAGTTAAAATTAAAAGTAACGGTGTTAATAAATTTTGGAAATCTCCAAATAATTGAAGAAAATGAAACTTTATGTTTTGATAATTTGAAATCAGAAGGATAAATTATATAAATAAGATTTGGTATAAATAATTACCATAAGAAGCTATTATATTATTTGAAAAATGTGAAATTGAAAAGTATTACTAGAGAAAAAATAACTTGGAATTGAATGTCAATAATTTAAAAAGCATTTGGTGTTTTGCTAAAATAATTAAAGAAAAATTCATTTGGTTTTATATATTAAAAGCGATGATAAATAAATCATGAAAATGAAGTAGAAGGGAAAAAAATTCATTTGTCTTATAATTATTATATTCAAATGTTAAGCTTTGTAGTTAAATTTATATGATTGAAATAAGTGGTTGAATTTTTTATATCTAATTTAGTAATTTAAGAATGTTTTGATCTCATGTAGCTTTATGAAGCAAAGAAAAGAGATTGTGAAATGAGTTTTGAATTTAGTATAAAATATATAAGATGTACTAAAATAAGTTTCCAAATATCAAAAATGAAGTTGATAAGATAAATATTTTAGTAGGGAAAAAGAAAATTCATTTGGTTGTGTGTGTGTGTGTGTGTGATGACCCACATTTCGGAAGGTTTAAATCGATAATAATCCACACATGTCCAACTTAAACAATCCGAAACATAGATAATCATTGGGGTTAATTAAGAAAAATAAGCAAAGAAGAAGAAAACAAACACAGAATCTCACAGTGGAATGACAAAATATAATAATCAAATAAACAGTTCATGAAGCTGTTTATATTATACATTTGATTATAATTTATACAACAATTATCAGAGTTATATATACCACAGGGATAAATAAATAATGTAGCAGAACAACATGATGTAGGAATAATAATAGTAATAATATACCAAATCTTCGTCTTCGTCCTCTAGAAAATGATCTTCGATGCCCTGAAATACTTAGGGCTGACCCGAGCGTAATGAAAAGACAAAATACTCGAGTCAGGACTAAAATATCCTTATGTGAGTCAAATCGATATCACATAAAACATAAGTGTAATAGCATCAGAGATGTTTATGGAGTTTCACATCTCCTATCTAGTGTATAACGTTCGTGCAATAACTCAAGAGATGTTACGAGATTTTCCATCTCTTAAGGATCCATCAAAATATTTATATGTAGTAGAATATGCCCCAGTAGCACGTCGTGGTGCACCGTGATACGAAAACACTAAACAAAAATTGTAGGGGTCTCGTATGGGATATAAGTATGACAAGGCACGTGAGGCAATGCCCAAGGTAGGATACTACCAGTTCGGGTCGCAGGGCTAGTGGTAACACATCGTAGCCACGACCGCCCACCACGTCCATCCATCCCATATCGAGTCAAGGGTGCACCAATCGAAACCAACATCAAAAGTAATAGTATGGACCATGTCCAAGAAGAAAATCGAAGAACGGATGTCCGCTAGGGGTAGCTAACCCGCTTGGCCCTGTCAAGCCGTCCTGTTTTAGTCATTTCAAATTAGCACAAGTGTCGGGGTCTATCCATCATCGTTCTCTTTCTTCAAATCCAGCAATGGCGCCAAATCCAACCACTTCGTTCTGGAGTCTCCTCTGTGTACATAGTTGTTAAAGTGGTTCCAATATTGACCAAGAGTATGCATAAGAGGTCCCGATCTCTTTACCAACCAAGCATCGTTTTACACACCGGTGGTACTTTTATATTTCGAAAACAATTCGTATTTGATATCAAATATCATATTCGCTTCAAAAATCAAATTCATTTCGAAATCATCATATTTACTCAAAATATACTATTTCACTTCAAAATCATTTTCGCCTTAATATCTCGATTCGCTTCCAAATTTTTTCGAAGTTCAATTTAGGTTATAACTTCACTTAAACCCAATTCGTATTTAAATCCATGATTAAAGTATAAACAATTCCCACTCCGACCAGTTCGAATTTTAGAAAATATCTTGAATATTTTTAAAATAGTTCAATAGTTAAAATAGTTAATATAAAAATAGTTTGAGTATTGAAAATGGTTTATATAGTAAAATAGCTTGGAAAATCAAAATAATTTGAATATTTAAAAAGGTGGATTTTAAACAGTTTATATTAAAATAATTTATTTGAAAATAGTTTCAAAGTCAAACTGATTCAGTTCCCAATCTTCCAATTCAATTCAATTTCAATTTCCATTTCAATTTAAATCGATTCAATTCCGATTTCAATCCGAATTAACCTCGATTCCAATTTTAATTCAAATTGATTTCAATTTCAATTTCACATTAATTCAATTTTGATTTCAATTCCAATTAATTTCAATTCAATTCCAATTTGAATTAATTTCAATGTAATTCTCAATTTTAAACCATTTCGATTTATATAAATTCGAGTTCGATTTCAGAATATCGATTTAAATCACCGAATTCAAATTTAACTTCAGTCTTCGAATTTAGATTCAAATCTTAAAATAAATTCCATTCCGAGCACAAATTTTGAAATATCAATTTAAATTACTTTTACTTGGATTTATTTCAAAGTTCGAGTAAAAGTTCAAATCACTTAAACAAATCAGTTTCCATCATTCAAATGGTTTCTCAATTATAACTTCAAAATTCAAACTGGATTGTTAAAACAATTTCGATCGACAAGTTCAATTTTAACATTTCGAGCTCGAAAATCAAAATCAATTTAAATAATTTCAAATCAAAACCTTAAAATCATTTAATTTAACCAATTCGGTGTCCGTATATTATTTTCTATCCTATGGCCAAGTGAAGCGATTATTTCAGTTTAATTCAGGGATGGATATATATCATTTCAATCCAAAATAAATGTCATAGGTGTATATCATTTCTACCTATTTCTTAATTGATTCAAAATAATTCGATTTACAATTTTATATACTGTAAATAATATACAGGATGGTAACAGGATATACATAAAAGTAAATAAACATCCAATCATCCAAATATCAACCAATTGGGATTCATCACAATCAATCATCCAAACAGTCAAAATATCGTATCAATTAACTGGATATCAATTTTCGGAAGTTTACTAGTAATTTAATTCCAATTCAATTTAACTGTCAATTTAAACGTCAATTGAATTTATCAAAAAACAATCAATAAATTCAAATCACACCACAATTTCAAATTTAACTAACATAGAAATATTCTAGTACTTCGTGAGCTTTATAAAACACTCACCTTTTATTTGAAACTGAAAATATTTTCGGCTTCGAATAAATACCACTTCGATTCCACGCCAAAGCCTTCGTCGATACGATTCCAATGTGATTCATTTCACCCGAATCCGACCCTGTACGCAAAAGATATCGAGTGATTATCATTAGAATATAATTAAATTTGATTAACAAAATAAAATAAAAACTCACATCTTTCATCCCCCTCTCTTGTTCACGCGTACAGGCTCGCAACTTGTTCTCTCTTCTCCTTCGTTCGCGACCGCCTCTTCTTCTTTTTTTAAGTTTAAACGCGATGCTACCAGGCAATACGAAACCATGCGACCCACCATCATCTCACGCGCCACCATGAAACAACCGAAACCATAGAACGACGAACACTTGATCGACGAGCTTCTTCCACTGCTGCCGCATGCGAGCGTCGCGATTGTCTCGTTCGCGATGACTTCTTCCCAGATCGCCTCGCGACCTTCGTTTGATCTTTATTTTTATTTTATTTTCGATCGGCCTGGTGGGATTTGAAATGAGATATGAAAAGGGGGAAGAAATTGATGACGGAAGACAAAGTTGAGGGCGGAATGTACGAGTGTTGACTTTGAATGGATATATATTACTATTATAATTAGAAAATATCTCGCTTTTAAACGCCCGAAATTATGAAATCCAAACGAAGCATGTCGCCTGGCGTTCATAATGTTTTACCCCCATTCTGAACAAAATGGAACTAGTTTCGAGACCTAATTCGATCATATTCAGAAGATAGCTTCTCAAAATCAATTAACTTTAATCGAATTCCTTAAATTAATGTCTATGCGTTTTAAGCTCGCACGGCCAAACGACAAGCCTGATCGCACGAAACTTAAAATCCTATAATAATTCACTATTACGGATCCGATGAAACTAGTTTCGTCGAAATCCGAGACAGTGGCCAAAATGGCTATTTTTACTCGTTAATTAAAACAAGTAATTTCCATAAATTAATTTAAGCATTTTAAATTAAATTTTAAAAGCTAAAAATTTTCATTCTTGTTTAAATAAAATTTAAATCAACTTCCGACATCATTTTCATTCATATTAAATCGAGGATTCAATTATGTAAATAATTTCCAATATTAAATCTTAAATAATTTAATTATCCAATATTAAAATCTCAATGAATTTTAGTTATCGACAATTAATTTAATTTCAACTAAGAAGTCAACATTTATTATTCAATCCAACTATTGATTATAAATATATTCAATACATAAAATTCATTTCAATACTTGTTATTGCTAAAATCTTCGTAATTAGTTATTTCAAAATTTTATTCAAGTTCATATTCAAATAAATTACATAACTAATTCATTAAATTTTTATTTCCAACTATTTTTATTCAATAATCAAATTAAATTTAATAATTTAAAATAGTTAAAAATACGGGTCGTTATATTCTTCCCCACTCAAAACTTTTCGTCCTCGAAAAAGGGTTAAAGTAGAGAATTTAACACTTGATATATTTTCTCAAAATAATCGACTTATAAAACTTTAAAATCTTATTTGAAACCTTTACTACCTCTCGCTACATCACTTCGATATCGGTTTTACGAAAATTACAACTTATTTATTAAAACAAGTTATAATTTTTTTTAAAAACTTCAAAATTTTTCTAACACCCGAATTTATGAAAAATTTCGGCAGAGTCTCCTTTGCGCGGCTCGATCGAAAAAAATTTACAATACAATATATAACCCAAATATATATCAAATATACATCTCATCTCAATGATGAGGCATCCCATAGGGAAAAATATAAAAATGCGGTATGTAATCCGAGATATTTACCTTATTATTATTAATACGAGCGAGTTCGCTCGTATTAAGCGAGCAAAAGCAAAATATAATCCACGTATACGTCCAAACGGTCTTTGTATGTACCTACCTCAACTAAAATTAGAATATTAGTTACTTATAACAAGATATAGAACATGTATGAGTTCAATAAACTATAAAACATGCATTCTGAATCCAAATCATAAGCACGAGCACAAATACACAACATGCAACAATCATATGCAATCAAAAGAGTCATAACGATGATTTACAACAAAAGAAACCATTCAATTATTAACATTTCTCCAATTTATCCAATTAACTCATAACTATGTTAATTTACATCTTCTAATGTCCATAGCCAATTTTTACACTTCATTTGTATTACCATTTAATTTTTATTAACATTTAATTGGTTTACTTCCAATTTATTTACATCTATTTCATTTACATTCAATTTATTTAAATTTTAATTATTTCGCTTATGTTTAACATATTTCATATAAATTCATTTATGAACCGTTTTATAAAATTATTCCATTTAACCTTTAAGTTAAATTTTATTTTATTATCACTTAGTATATTCTCTTTGATACTAATATCATTTATAAACCATTTAGGTTTATTATAAACATTTTATATAACACAACTCGTGTTTATTATTATTACTTCATATCTTAAGTTCATATTAATTCATTAATTTGCTTTATTAGTTCACTTCGTTTATTCAAATTCATATTAATAATTTTACTTCAATAAATTTTATTTTATAAAATGATTCACTTCATTAGTTCATTATTAACTGTACTTAAGCAAATTTTATTTTATAACTCAATTCATATTAATAAATTTTCTTCTCTCACAATCAATTTCATTCAACTTATTAAATTAACTTCCATTTTATAATTTATCCCATTAACTTATTTCATATTCAATCAGTTACCATTCAATATTATTGAAACTCATTCTATCTGCATTTAATTTATTTACATCCAACTTAAATTAAATTCAATTACTCATATTAATTTTACTTACACTCATTTATTTTTATTCAATTTCTTTCACACCCAACTTACATTTTATTTTATAATCCAAGTTTGTATTCATACTATTGATTTATTTTATAGCTCAAGTGGAATTAATTCACTTTACTTATTCATTTAGTTCAATTCAAATCCAATTCAATTCATTTAATCTTTATTAAATTAAATTTATTTCATTTAATCCATTTCTCGGTTTATTCAACTTTATTTAAGTTAAACTCTTTTTATTTCTTTTCTTATCATTCACATTCAACAAATTTAAATTTTGTTTTTAGCTTAATATTTCTCAAATCTATAAATTATTCAAACTTATTTACTTAAATTTCATTTGTTACCTTATTTAATTCATTTCAAATACCATTCACTTTTATTTAAGCTTCTTGAGTTAAACCTCATTTTATTTACTTTGTTTCACTAATTCAATTTTAATTAACATTTCTTAGGTTAATTCTTTTATTTCATATCTTAAATTTAAATTTTCTTTTGTTTGCTAAACAAAAATGTTCAACCATTTTAAAATTTGATTTTATTTTCCTATTCAAATTTATAAGTTATAAACTTATTTTTATCTATACTATTTTAAATTTATAAGTTCAAAACTTTTTCCATTTATTTATCAAATCATGCTTAGAATATTTTTTCACAATCAAAACTTGTTTTAATTGAAAATAAATTTCTTTTGGTAGCAATTCTCACTCAAAAACTCGAAAATGAATATTGGCGATGCTACAGTCTTCCCCAGAATTATATCCCAACGACTAAAGCGAGTTAAATGCTTTTATTTCTTTCAAACATCTTTTCAAAAAATATATTTCTCTTCAAAACACTTTAAAATAATATTATTATTAATGTTGAAGGCTTTGAAAACAATTTTGAAAACCAAGGGTTTCAAATTCTAAAATTCTCGGTTTTTAAATCCTTTTATTTATAATATAGCTTATACAATTCCATGTCTTTATTATGAAAATGTTTCTTTAATTTACATCTTTGTTATTCTAAACAATTTTCATTTTAATTGGATTTCAATTCAATTTAATTATCAAATGCTTCGTAAAATAAAATTCACAAAGTATTCGTTTTTAAATTTAACTCAACCAATAATCGATGATAACTAAATATTATCATCTCCTAATAACAACTTTCATAAAATTTATCGTTTTATATATAAATATAATTTAGGTAAAATTATTTCATTTATCCGATTTTAAAACAATATTATGTCGACTTGCCTCGTTTAAGTGTTTAGAAACTCCTACCGATAACTTGGCGTCCCATGCACCAACCAGAATTGATAAACAACTAAATGGATAAGTAAACACAATACAAAACATTTTATAACACTAACAAGTACGCGCTCTCATATATACCCTCAAACAACTCATTCTAGGGTATTACTACCCTATCTCTAATGAGTTAAACCCCACAAAGTTAAGGTTATCAATGAACCAAAGCTCTGATACTATCTGTGTAACGACCCCTAAATTTTCGATAATTAAAAATTGTTAATTTAGTTTAAGTTTTGCAATTTAATGTTGAAATAAATAAGAATTTGTAAATTAATAATGAAATGATAACTAAGATGAAATGTAACAACGAAGTTAATTAAAGTTAATTATTGATAAATTGAATGAAATTCCAATCAATTGAAATGACTCAAATGTTATAACTTGGTTATAAAGTGAATATAAGAAAACAAGTGTAAATATTGATTCAATTGATGGATCAGTATATATTTAATGGTAATTGTATAAAATTGGTGTTATGTAAGTATTTATAACCTTTGTTTGGAAGTAGTAACTTATAGAAGTAATTAAAGGCTAATGGTGACAATTATTATAAGTTACCCATTCATTTAGTCCATTAAATCAAAATTTGTAATCAATTGCAATGAATCTAAATTCAATGTTATGTTAGTGTAAATTAAGTTAATATTTGGAAATAATGTTAATTTTATTCATAAAATGATAGTTGGTTGAATAAAAAGAATGGATATCAAGATTTATCAATTTATTGAAATTTAAATTATAATAATTGGATTAATTGCAATTAAATGAAATTAAATATTTAAATATTATGTTAATGGAAATTTAGATGAAATTTGAGAATATTAATGTAATAGATCATGAATCAATGTTAATTTCATCCATTTGATAATAATGGATCGAATAATATGGTGAACTGTCAATTAAATGGAATTATTGAAAATTTAATTTATAATTTTTTGAATTTAATGAAATTGAAATTAAACGCTGAAATTAATGGATTAATCAACTTTAAATTGACATCTAAATTTGTTTAAATTATTGTAAGTGATTAAGAAATAAAAAATTATAGAAGTTGTAAATTATTAAAATTTAAACTGAAAAGGTGATTTGATTAATTAATTATTAATTTATTTAATTAACGTAAAAATAGCCATTTTGGCCATTGTCTCGGATTTCGATGAAACCAGTTTCATCGGATCCGTAGAGGTACATTATTGTAGGATTTTAAGTTTCGTAACGATCGGACTTGTCGTTTTATCATACGAGCTCGAAACGCCTAGAAATCTATTTAATTAAAATCAATTGAAATCGATTTGAAATAAGCTGATTTCAACATAACTTCTTCATACGATGGAGTTTGAACTTGAAACCTGTTCCATTAAATTTAAAAATATCGATAACATCTATTTTGATATATGGGTTGACCCATTTTCGTTCCGGAGGCAGAACGAGCTTTTCGGGTTGTTCGTCGTTCAAATCCAAATCAAATCTTATACGTTCTTTCTATTTTCTGACCTACCTATAAATAGCTCGTTATAAACCCTAACTATCCTGTATTCTCATTTGTCTGTACGTACAATTCTTTCTGTTCTTCTTCTTCTCAATGGCAGACAAACCAATTCCCAAATTGCAAATCCAAATCAAAAATCAAATTAAAAATCAAACTCCACAAACTATATCGAATTATATATCGATTTGAAGCTCTTGATGAGCGCATCTCAGATCTGTAATTCGTTTTCCAATTTGAACCACTGTTCGCCAGAAATTGAAGAACTATTATCGGTCGTTCGTTGATCGTCGATCAACTTCGTCTGATCGACAAATTGAAGGCACGGTTATGTGGAGTGTCGCGAGGGGATCGCATCGGCATAGGTGATTCGTTATCTCAATGGTTAGATCGACGGTATAATTTCGATTAGGGTTCGAATGAATGTGGCGACCGATAATTTTTTGCGTTGATCAGTCGACGTGGGGGGGTCGTAGCCCTCAGAGTGGCAAGGCGTGGCTGCGACGAGATTGCAGGCGGTGTCAGATCAGAGGCGTAGTGGCCGGAGCTCGCTCGGGGATGTTGATTCCTGGCGGCGTAGGGTTTGCGAGACCTTGTTTTGGAATGAGAAGGCATGGTTTGCTTGCTGACGTGGCTGTGTACGATTGGTACCTCTTTTCTTTTTTCTTCCGTTTATCTAATTTGAGTTTTAAACTTCTAACGTCAATAACTTTCGCATACGAGGTCCGTTTCATGCGCAGTTGGATCCGCTTGGATTGTATTGAAATTCCGGACATTTGGACGATGGTTTGGATGAATTATGATACTGTTTAAATTTTGGGCTTATTTTGAATTTAAATTCAAAGGTGAGTGTTTTAACCCACTCACAACTTCTAAAATTTCTTATGTTTGTTAAATTAAATTTATGATGTGATTAGAAATTTATTTTTGACTTTTTGGTATATTTTAAATCATCATCTCAGTTAATTTGAATTCATTTGAATTAAATCGTTATTTAATTTATTATTGAATGTAAATTGCCAGTTAAATAACTGTTATTGATTATTAGTTCTATATTGATATTTATTGATTGATTTGGATGATGATTGTGATGGATGTTGATTTTTGATATTGGATGAATGGATGTTTTATTTTATATCGTTATAAACTAGAAGTTCACTATGGGTTGAAATGATACATACTCGAATGATCTATAGATTAGGGAAAAATCGTTATGGGTTGAAATGATAGACTCGAGCGATTTTATGGATTTTATTATTAATTCGGGATTGCGGTTTGAAATGATATATAACCATAAAATTTTAAATTGCAGATTGAAATGATAAATATTCATATCACTTGACCTTAGGGTAGAGAATTATATACGGACACCGGATTTGTTAAATTTAAATGATTTTGAATCCTTAAATTTTGCTTTGAGTTAAATGATATTTTTGAAATAAAAATTTTGATTTATATAAATTGAATTTTTATCGAATTTCGAGTTTTATACTAAAATTGAATTGTTTTAAAAGAATTGTTAAAGGAATAAAATTGAAATTTTATAGTGAATTTGAAATATAAGCGAAGTTTATCAAAATTGAGTTATTAAAATTGTTGAAGTATAACTTTGAAATATATTGAAACTGGAGTAATTAAACCGATGTTTCAACATTGATTTGAAGCGATATTGAATTAAATATTTTACTGAGAATTTGAATTGGAAGATTTGAAATTTGGTTTTGGGACATTGAAATGGTCCAAATGTATTGGAATGAAATAAATAGTTTAAATTAATAAAAATTTCAAATTCATATTTTATATAAACTGTTTTAAAAAATATATTATTTAAAGACTTTAATTATTAAGATTTTTAAAACTTTTAAACTAATTAACCCACTCATCTTATTTTAAATCTAATTAATCTATTTTAAAGTTATTTAATCGATTTTATTTATATTTAATCTATTTTAAAAATCTATATAACTATCTTAAAGCAAGAAAACATTTTTAAATCTATATTAAACTATTTTAGAGTATTTAAACTATTTATAACTATTTAAACTATTTTTCTAAATTTTCAAACTAAGGAAAAGGGGAAGTGGTTATATTCAATTCACTGGTT
This sequence comes from Allium fistulosum, assembly GCA_030737815.1. Lineage (NCBI taxonomy): Eukaryota > Viridiplantae > Streptophyta > Magnoliopsida > Asparagales > Amaryllidaceae > Allium > Allium fistulosum. The sequence goes on along the minus strand of CM060903.1, from coordinate 1,532,636,994 downwards.
AAAAGCGAATACGGCTAAATGATGTTATAATTTAAGTTGAGACTTAAATGACATAATTAATTGAATACAATGATTTTGAAGTAAGGATTAAACCTATTTGAGAAGATGATTTTTGGAGGAAATTTTGATTTTTGAAAACGATATGATTTGAAAGAGATGATTTCAAGTGAATATGATTTCGAAAGTGATGGTTTTGAGAATATATTTTGATATAAATTGTGAATTGACTTTTGAAATGTAAAAGAACCATCCGGTGTGAAATAAGCGTTTAGTTGTTAAAGAGACCGGGATCGGATATGGGCATACTCTTCGTCGATACCGAAAACCACTTTGACAACTGTGTACGCGGTGGGGATTCCAGAATAAAGTAGGATGGTTGGCGACGATCCTATATGAGGTATATACATGGACCTGACTCCCATGAGTTAGCTTAAGGTGGCTAAAACAGGAGTAATCGACGAGCCAAGTGAGGCCATTCCTCCGATCGGGCACACTCCTTCGATACTATATTCTGACTTTGCGATTGATTTGGTGGTCACCCTCGATTTTTGATTTGGAACTGTGTTCCGAGGTGGGCGGTATTAGCTGCTATGCATTATCACTAGTCCGGACGTGTAATAGGTATATCTATCCTGACATTGCTTAGTTGTGCCATGTCACCTACCCTAGCACGCCTTCTACGAGTTTGTTTTATGTCGTACCTATGGGGTATCCTCTGGCGCCCCCAGTTTACGGGGAGTTACGGTACTGTATAGACTATTGGCATTATAAAATGTGTTAAGGGGGAAATGGGTAATGCCTTAACGATATTTTAATAGTTTATCTTACTATAGACATATTATAATAGCATATTGTACTACATAGTAGATAGTTTAACGGATCCTTAGGAGGTGTGAATCTCGAACATCTCTTAAGTTACTGCACTCACGTTAGACACTAGATAGGAGATGTCAAACCCCGTAAACATCTCCGACGCCGTTTACACTCATATTTATTTACCGTTGATTTAACTTACATAAGATCTTTTAGTTCTGACCCGAGTGTTTTGTTTTTCAATTCGCTCGGGTCAGCCTGAGCATTTCAGGATTTAAAGACCTTATTTCTGGAGGACGAAGATGAAGATTTGTGCTACAATTATTTACTATATTTAGTCCACTGCATTCATACTGTTCCGCTGCATTATTTGGTTATCTCTGATATGTGTAACTCTGATTTGTATTGTATAAGTATAATCAAATGTTTTGTATACAACTTCATGAACTGTTATTTGATTATTATATTTTGTTATTCCGCTGCGAGATTCTGTTTTGTTTTTTTTTCTTTCTCTACTTTTTCTTGTTCACCCCAATAACAATCCACCTTTCTGTATGGTTTGAGTCGGCATGTGTGTCTACCTAAAATGTACAAAAAGCCGGGATGTTACAGTTGGTATCAGAGCGAGGTTTAGCGATAACCTTAGCTTTCTGGTGTCTGACTCTTTATTAATAAGGTAGTAATACCCTATGAAGAGTCGCTGAGTGTGTATATATAAGAGAGCGTATTTGTTAGTGTTATAAAAAGGTTTGTATTGTGTTAATTTGTTCCGTTTTGTATTTATAAATTCTAGTGGGTGCATAGGACGCTATGACATCGATACGAAATTCTAAACACTTAATAGGACAGACCGACACGATATTTATTTTGAAATATAGGTAAATGAAATAATTTTGCCTATTTTATTTTCTGTACATAAAATAATAAATTTTATAAATGATATATTTGGTTGTAATATGTTGGTTGTTAGGTAGTGAAATTTATAAATATTGGTTGTAAAATAAAATTATAAAATAAATGAAATTTGGAAATTTAGAACTTAAGTTCCGGGATTTTTGAAAATCTCTTTCAAATAATTTTGGAATAAATAATAATATTATTTAGAAGTATTTTCTGATATTAATATTTCAACTAGTGCGTGGCCCGTGCTACGCACACGGGTAGATGTTGAAGTTTGAAGTTTGTGTTCATTGTATGATTAATTTATCTCATTCTTCCATTAGTAAATTTATATGTAAATGTTGTTAATGTTATTTTTGTAATGTTATATTTGCTCAAAGTATTGTAGGAATGTTCATTTCACGTAATCAAAGCAATGTTGCAAATTAGTCTTGGTTAAAGTTTTGTTATGACCGGCTATGTATTGGAAAATAATAGGGAAGTAATTATTCTAGAAAAAATGCAATGATTACCGTTGTATAGTAATTAATTCAAATAGTTGATCTTGAATGGATGAATTTTCATCAAAGCATGAGGATGGGTATACTTTGGTTTTAGAAAGAAGTGAGTAGGTAGCTCACGTATTCGCACATAAGGTATCAGCCTGCCCAATTGAATTATTCAACCAAAGTAAAGTTGTTGGTTACCACATACTTGGAAGGCAGTAAATATTCCTTAGGAAAAAAACAACCTAACCGAATATGATAGCATAGTCAGTTCCGTGTGTTATACAGACGGAAGAACATGTAGTTCAGTTATAGTAGCATTTTGGGGAAATGCATTAGCACAAACAGATCATGTTTTAGATGTACGTTGACCAAACTGAAAGTAAAAAGAAAATAGGAAAGTACACTGTAGCAGCTATTTTTTAACAACAATGACAACCATACTAAAATAAATTTACAAACCAACAAAGTACAAATAGGTCAAACAGTAAATAACCATACTTACTGAAATAAAACTACATGCTATAATAAAAATACGAAACAGAGAGCAAGGGCTGGGAAGTGGGTCAAAATAAGCAGCACGTCATTATAGCACTTTGTCTTCGTAACTCTGTCTCCCTTTACTTATAATTTGTTCTTCCCCGTGTCATATTTGGATGTGCTTCTCATATTTCTTTATAATGCATGGCTCGCCCTTGCTTTGCCAAGTCTATTACTATATCTTCTATTTGTTTTGTCTTTGTCAAGTTGAATACTCATCATGATGTGAGCACTCCTCTGTTGAAACCAATTGGGAACTAAAGAATTATTTTAGCCTGACATTTACAAATAATTTAAATAATGTATGTATTTCAAATATGAAAATACAGTGTGTATGTTAGTAACACTTAACATAAGACCATATCATGAATACTATTTGAGAGAATCCAACATATTGCAAGTACCGTTTGTATTTTCATTACAGGCTTTCAAATATATTTTGACAAAATGAATATGCACAACCATTGAAATTTCAATGGCAAAGATATCATTCTCTGCAACTATTATGTTTTTAGCAACATTTTCCAATATCTAATGCTAAAATAGATAAAACACGCGCGCATATATATATATATATATATATATATATTAGAAAAATAAGAATTTCAAACTGAACATTGTATCATGTTTTCTTTTATAAAAATCTAGTACAAATATAACGGCGACGTGAAGCATACAGTTTCGATATGTTTCTCTTGAAGAGATGGCGGTCATCTACCATTTAGCCAACTTTTGACAAAATGATCTTGTCTAAAGTGTTGCTTAATTTGGCATTCTTTGTGCATAGTAAAAATTGATGAAATACTATGTAGTAGTAATTTGTGATGATTGTATCATAGCGTTTATATCTGAATTAATGTTTCAACTTTCTACTTATTAACTTCTGTGACTATGGAGGTTTGTCTTTAACATTATATCCGTCCTGCATTTTTAGTCCTGTATGGATTAGCTGTCACATGTAAACCATTTGTCTTCAAATATAAGTTATATAACTATCCACTTGGCAGAACGAATAGTGAATCTCGTTGTTTGTAGGTAAATTGTTGTTATTTCAAAATGTTATGTTACTATGAATAATGTTAAACACTACAAATGGTGAGGTACTTATATGTCATAATAAGTTTAAGCTATATTAAAAAAGAATTCATATTTCATACCGTATCATTTAAAAGCTATCATGTATCCAATCACAAATATTGAATTCAAAGTGATGAAACCATGCTATTATATACTGATAACGAATTATGTGAACAATGAAGAGGATGCATATATAAGATATGAGACATGATCATGCATTAATTAATGTATAGTAAAGGATATAAACAGTTGGACCTTATTTGATATTGGATGTACAGCTAATAATATTTTATAATACTAATGATAAACAACTTGGTAATTATAGTTTCATTTCATTCATTCTCTTCTATTTTAAATAATTTTCACTTGAACAAAAAAATAGTTTACCGCTTATGACGGATAAATCTGAAATTGCTTTTATGTAAGAATGAGAAACTTAGGTATGACACGTATAAGAAAAATACTAACTTTGTATGTCCAATTAAGTAATCAACACCCAAAATGAATCTAAAGTTACATTAAACAGAAAAGGAAAATAATGCCATTACGTGAATTCTAACTACAAAGCCAGTTATAAGCATGTTAAAAAAAAGAAGGCAATGCATTTCATCTTAAGAGTTGTAAGCAAACTCACAAAATACCGTCAAAATCATGTTTGTGAAATCATATTTTATTTTCAATTGGAAAGTAACATGAAGCCAGAAAATATGAAAAATGCAACGTATAATGGAAAAATATAGGTACATAAAATTCTTCAAAGTTGAGATTTAAAAATTTATACAGGTTCATTATACCCACCATAATACAGACTACAGTCGGAAATAGCCAGGAAATTAATAAGTAGATGATGTCAAGTAAAATTATAATTAATCTACTAAAATTAAATAATTACTTACAGAAAGATAAATTTTAGATATACATTGGAAGTTGATTTGGGCCCGACCTAAAATTTATATCCCACCATGATTAATTTTATTTACTCAGACGCGAATAACTGAAGAAGACACCACGTGTTGATGTATCAAGTGTGCAGTTTATCTTTTCTTATTTAAGTAATAGATCATAGTATATACGAAATTTGTGTACACATAGAAGCCAATATACCTTTGGAACCTTTATGAAATTCACATTAAATCACAAATATAAATGTAGTGCTTTATACTTTCGGGATCATGAATCATTGTTCACATTTGAAATTTGAAGGTGTATATATTTTTAAACTGGCATATATATAGAATCCAAACATATGTGTATTCAAGATCATACAGTAATCATATATACTTGAATCTTCTGTTTGGTCCGTGCTACGCACACGGACAGATGTGGAAGTTCGAAGTTCATTGTCCGTGCTATATTTGTTATATCATTCTTCTATCAATTAGGGTTATATGTGAGTGATGTTATAGTTATGTTGTCAATGATATATCTGCTCAAATTATGGTAGGAATCTTCAATTCTTGTGTAATCAAAGCAAATTACTGAGTTTGTACCAGTTAACACAAAAATTTGAGAAGACATTCACTTTGAAGACCAGGTCTATAATTGGAAATTATGGGAAAAAGATTAATGAGAGAAAACGCAGCGATTACTGTTGTATAAAATTTGACTCAAATTGTTGATCGTCAATGGACAGAATATTTGTAAAAGCATACGGAGAAAAACATAGATATGAGAAAGGAGTAGGTAATTAACATAGTTGCACAGAACGAATTAGTCAACGAAAGAAAAGTTGTTGGTTATCAAATGCTTAGCAGATAGTAAAAATTCCATTTTAGAGAACAATCTCACTGAGTATGGCAGTCATATCAGTTCAGTGTTGTACAAAGACATTGATAGGACAACCAATGACAAAAATTTATGGTAGGTTCAGATGGGGATGAAAATTCAGTTTAGTACAGTCACGTCATGGTACAAATATACATAGATAAACAAACTGAAACCAATATGCAATAGAAAAGTACATTGAAGCTACTATTTTTTTACAACAACGATAACCAAACAGAAATAAATTTACAAACCTGCAAAAAAAAATACAAACCATATAGATCGTAGACTGAAGAACCGTACAGAATATGTAGAATTATCAAACTTGAAAAATACAAAGAGATCTTCCCTGCAGTAGTGTACTTTAAGCATACAGTCCTAATACGTTTCTCATGAAAAAATTGCAGTCATCAGACATGTATCAATTGGCCAATCTATGGTAAAATAATCTTTTCTAAGGTTTTGTTTAATTTTGCACTCTTAGTGCATCGCAAAGTCGATGACATATTACACAATAGTAATATAGGATGCAAACTGTATCTCAGTGTTTGCTGATATGAAGTTATGAACCGATGTTTCAAATATTAACTTATCATTTGTCACCAACATTATCAACCTTTTGCATTTGTAGCCATCTTTGGATTTGGTTATTACTTGCAACCCATTTATCTTTAAATATAAGTATGTAACTATGCATCTTGGTCAAAATTGATAATGATTCGCATTGTGTGCAGAGATAAATTGTTACTATTTAAAAATATTAACTATGTATACACACATACATAAACATGTACATATATACGGGCAATGATCGGCTCCCCCTGAGTGGAGAGAGAAACTATATTATTTAATATAGAATATGCGGTTGCAATCAAGAGAGATTTGAGATGTATCAAAAGTGAGTGAGAGCCGATCCATACATATGTATATATACACGTACATATGTGTGTGTGTGTGTGTGTATATATATATGCATATGCATATACATATATACATATGTACATATGTACGTACATATGTATACGTACATATGTACATATGTATATTATATGTATATATGTACATATATACATATGTAAATACATACGTATATAAATATGTAAAATATTAAAAATTAAAAAGGGTAAGGTACCTGTCATAATAAGTTGAAGCTATCCTTAAGTTAAACAAAATAAATTTATGTATGAACTTCTACCCATAGCATGACAATATAATATTCATGCCTATAGTAAGTTGTTTAATCCATGGTTCAAGATTCCGTCCGGCATACCGGAAATCCGGCCATCCCGATTCGGTTCCCACAGTGACCGAGACAGAATCGTCCATAAATTCCGATTTCAAATCAAATTGGTCAAAAATAAAATTCACTTCATAAAATGTTGCAGGAAAGGGTCAAAGAAGAAATACACATAAAATTAAACAAAAAAGAAAGAAGAATTACCAAAGATTGTTGTAATTATATGCTTTTGATTTGAGAATGAAATAGTCTGACATTAGATTGCGGCTTCAGAAATATGCGACCTGAATACTGGAAGGGGACTTAAGAGATATTGGGCTTTGAAAAAAAATGAGATTTTAGAACGGAAAACAGATATTGGGCTGTATCATTTTTATTAAATTTCATATATAGATATTTGGATGCTATGTAGTAATTTTAAATAGTTGGGGAAAAAAATTCAAAAGGGAAAGAAAAAATAATACGGAATCAGAACTAAAACGGAATTTTCGGAAAATCCGGAACGGAACCGAAAACCGAAATTTTAAACCTTGGTTTAATCATTATAATATTATGTTCCTCACTTCCAACTGAATGAACCCACATTAAAGTCATAATCACAGCTCTATACATGAAATACCCAAAAATGAATCTCATTTACATGAAATATATACAAATAAAAGAAATGCCACTATGTAATGTCTAGCTACAAAGCCAATTGTAAGAATGTTGACAAAAAGAGTGCAGTGTATTTTGTCTTGACAACGTAAGCAAAGTCATAAATTATTGTCAAAGGTATGTTTGTGGAATCATTTTATTTTTTAAATTGGAAAATGAATTGTGTAAGAAAACGGAAAAATGCTATGTATAATAGGAAAACAGAAGTACATAAAATGCTTGGAGGTAGTTGTTCAATATGTACTAAATCCATTTTGGCAATCACAGTATACACTTTATTTAGTTAAAACTAAGAAATCAATAAGTGACTAATTATGTCAACTAAATTTAAAAGAAAAGAATCAATCAACTTAAATTAAGAAAGTTTTAAGAAAAGGATACATTGTAGTTACCGATTGGTAGTTGGTGTGAGCCTATCCTGGATTTTAGAACCCACCACGATCGAATTTATTGACTTCAGTTTACCTTAAAAATTGTGTTATCAGCATCATCAGTCTCGCTTGCCTCCTTTTTGTAGCACGATCCTTGCAATTTCCCTATAGTGTACTCATGTAGCATCAGACCGTCATCACACTTCCTAGCAGCAAAAATCACTCATATATCACCAGACCACCACCACACTTCCTAGCTGCAGCCTACAACCATCTCATCTTTTGCATGCCTCACTTCCTGTCCAGCCTGCAAACTCAATTTGCAGCCTAGCTACATATGCAAAGACGATGAAGCCGCCTAGTCCAACCGCATATGGTTGAAATCTCCCCAGCTCACCCACCATCCAACCTGTTGTGCATGCCTCAAAAATGCTTCATTTCATGTTTAGTCCATTTGTTCGCTCCTTGCTTCCAGCCCCATGTCCTCAGCCTTCTGCCTCGGTCTATAGTACATTGGGATTTCTTCCCTACCACGTAGCAGTTTCCTCTATTCAGCACATTCGCATTCTGAAGCATCAGACCCTGGAAGTGCAATAGCTAGCAGCCTCTGCTCAAGCTGCACTTCTTTTTGATTGCAAGCCCGTTATGTTTTTTACATGTGCACTTCATATCTCTTCCGCAGCAACTCACCACTGTATTGCCATAACACTACATGCCTTCTGTTAATATTCAGCAACTCACCTCTTTGCCACATCATACCATCTCTGTACAACCATGCCGCAATAATACCATCTTTTACCCTTCTATATATGTGCAACCCCTACATTTCGCAGAAGCGCTACACTCCTCCCACTTTTACTCAGCAGCCGCTCAATCCACTAAATTTTGCCCCCTCTATCTTCGGCTTTCTTCCCATGCTGCACTTCTCACTTCACCACTGTAGATGCTCCCCGAAGCAGTTTTTAACATATAAGCACCTGCCAATGGTGCTTATGCTTCAAGGTGTTGGTCCCCATACGCTTCAGGTTTTAAATCAAGCACGTGGTGTTCAGTTGTGCATTTATGTTTCAACCGTTATTCTATCATGTAATGCTCATGCTATACACAACAGCAACCGGAGCACAACTAACATCTTAATGCATACCTCTTATCCATGTGCTCATGCATGCAGATTTGTCTTATGCTTTTCTCACGCATAGGCCTTTGTTCAGTAAATGATACTCAAGGCTCTTGCTTCTACACAGCAGCAAATTGGGCACTTGTCTTCAGCTCCCGTTAATTCTTTTACTCAGCAGCAGCTTTGGCATTTGGTTCAACTATAGAGCATTTTCTATGCATAGCCATATATTTGTATAAAAAATTGATTTTCTGTATTTTACTTGATTAATTAGGATTTAAGGGTTTTAATTAGTTAAAAAAAGTATTATTTAAGGCTATTATCCGTAAGAGTATTTTTGTCTTCAATTTTGTTTTTTAGAAGTCCAGTGTATGTAAAGCAAATTTAGGTCAACAAATTGAAGTATTATTCAACTATAGCGCGTTCAAGGATACCCCAAAATAGTGCAGCACCCTTATAGCACTCTGATTTCCACCACACAATCCGAATTAAATAATTTTGCTAGTGGGAAGAAGAGAATGTCATTTTATTTAATTCGAATCGTGTGGTGGAAATCAGAGGGCTATTGGGGTGCCACACTGTTTGGGGTGCCATTAAACGACAATTACATATATATATATATTTGTGTGTGTATGTATGGGTACATGTGTGTATGTATATACATATGTACAACCCTTCATTATTTTTGTCATATAGGCACTATCGTGTAATTAATGAAGTGTTTACAATAAAAAGACGATATAAATTGCTGCGAAAGAGTAAGCATTGCTGATTTTTATTAACCAACAGTTGTAAAATACCAAAATGAACATGGAAATTATTTTAAATTATCATAGGAAAAGAAGATATGTAAAATGTAAATATTCATAGCATAAAAGACATTACAAAAGATAGATGATATAATAGAAGATGGAATATAATAGTACCTATTAGATGACTAAGCATTTGAAATTTTCTTAGTCAATAATTTAACTAATACTTCAAAATTACAAATGAAGGGTGATCAAAATTATAAATTATATAACATAACCACTATGCCTCTGTATTCCTAAAAGAAGTAAATGAACAAATATCATTGGTAGATGAAAATCTCTTACCAAACAGAAAGCCAGAAAATACGAAGCAACACTTTTATATTATAAATGATTGGAAGAAATAAATTTCAACTCTATTTCTTTATGAAAAATGCATGATGAACATATATATATATATATATATATATATATATATATATATCACTGCAATCATGAACCGCACTCCAAAGTTCAAATAGAAGGCTGTTAAGTTAATAAGTTGGAGAATAATTTATTCACAATACAGAAAAATGTGCTTACTATCGAACTAATCCACAATCAAAACAGTTTTGAACAAATTCTCGTTGTCATATCCCTAGGCAACCAAACGAAATAGTAATGACCCTATAGTTCAAGAAACATAACACATAAAATAAGCAATAATAACAGGAAGAAACTTCGATTCACATAAATAAGAAATGTTTTGAATTCTCCACGGCAAAATGAGGCATGTTAATCTACCGTATAATGTCAATTCTGTCTTTCTGTGTTGTAATGTTTAACTTGCAAAACCCTTACAATTCTAATAAAGCAACTTCAACTAATATACACATATAGAACTGTGTGGCATAAGTAATCTAAAGAAAACTACAATATTAAAAGGATTTATCATAATGTTCAGTCATACACAAGTGGCGTTAAAAATTACTAAATTGATAGAATAAAATTTCAAATTCATATTTACAAAACTGTTATATCCCTTTCATGCATAAGGACTAACAAATTAAACCCAAGATACTATACATGTAATTCTTTTGATTAAAACTTACCTTATGATATCATGGAACAATCGTAGTCGTGAATTCTAGAAATCGATCAAAATTTCAAGCAGAAACGAACGGCATGAAAAACATTTGTTTAAAAGTGTTGAAAGTTGAAAACCGCCATCTGTTGTTTGATTCAACATGATGCCCATCGATCTAGGGTTATTTTTCATATGGGTATATTTTACATATGTGCTTAAAATATCTTATGACATCCATATTCCTGAAACTGCATATATGAAGTTCTTCATATTACTGAAGCCTTTGCATTTGAAACCTCACACCTTTGAAATTAGTGATATATATTTGAAGTTTTTCTGAAACTAACCCGATCCTCAAAATATGATACATGTGAAACTATTGTACGTGAAACAATTTTGATGCAAACTTATTTATATACCCAATTTTTTTTATTTTTTTGAAAACTGGTATTCATTAAAAATTTAGTTATGTGCATATTTAAAATCCTTATATATTTTCAAAAACCTATATATCTGTACTTATAAAAGCCTGACATAAGTAAAACCTGATACATACAAAACCAATATATATAACAACTCATGCATACATTTGAAAACTAAAATCTATATTTGAAGGTAGAAACATATGAAATCAATACTTTTCGAAACTCTGGTATATATAAACCTGACACATGTATAAATATGAATCTCTATATATTTGAAACCATTGAAGCTTATATTTTCAAAAGCCAAATATAAGTTTGTTAAATAACCATGGCTGTCACGTGAAACCACTATTATAAAAAACAGAACAAAATAAGTTTGCAAAAATAGAAGTTTTTAAATACTTGATATGTGAAGCCACTTAGTTGGAGACTGAAATCTATCGGTATAATAGATTATCAGTCTATCTACCTAAACAATCCCTAAAAATTACCTTTTTCGATTTATGCATAATTTTTAGTTTGAAACGGAAAACATACATGACCTAAAAGAGGAATAACAGTAGATCATGAAATTATGTTGTACCACACATCTGACACGGTAAATCATCAAATCCATATAGAATCCTAGATTTTAATTACAAATGTACCAAATTACTAACCTGAGAAAACCCTAGTTTTTGAATTTGTCGAATTTATGTTTGAACCGATGGCTGGAGACCATGAATGCAGATATTGATGAGGTATGAATAGTCGGTACGCCAAGAGAAATAGAGAGAGATAGTTTTAGGGTCCTCTGAAATACGGTTTTCACATTGGGAAGATGAGGGCAAAGAGCGAATATGGGATTTGGGGGAATGAAATGAAATGAACACCAGCGGTTAGTACAGATGGAGTGCGGACATATTTCGTAAATGGGGATTTCGTAAATAGGACACGTGTTGGCATATAAATTCCTTGGTTTCTGCTTTCCTTTTTAAGTAATAGATATGATTTGAAAGAAATTTTTTTAAAAGAAATTTTGGAAAGAAATAAGTTCTATACTCCCCTCTCTGTCGGTGGAAAATAATTTCGGTGATGAGTGCATGCATCCTCGACATTCATTTTCGAGTTTCAAAGTGGGAAGGCCATTGTGTAGTTTTACTACAGATCTATTTTGATAAACAAATAATTTTTTTAAAGTTTAAATATGATTGGATATAAAAGTTATGAGTGTATGTGTGTGTGTGTGTGTGTGTGTATATATATATTATTTTAAATGATTTGAAATGGAACCGGCATTTAGTTCTTAAAATTTCTATGAATTAGAGATTTCAATTATTGAAATGAAAAAAAAATTAACCGTTTAATAATTGAAACTTCTAAATAAAAATAAGAAATTATATGCTAAGTTATAACTGAAATATACGAGGAATTTGAAATTTGTAACTTGTAAACGAAAAGAATATGGAAATAAGAAATGATAATTATTGAACCTTAAGTTAATTAAAATAAGTAAGTCAAACTTGTGTAACTTTCAATTGCATTCTTAAAGACATATATATATATAACTTACCAATTATAAAAAGTTGAAATGTTAAAAGAATATGTAACGTAAATTTTTACATGTAAAACTTATGTAATGAAAGTGTTCAATGAAATTTACTTTTATAAATAAGAAATTTGATATGAAAATAGTTGTAAACTTGAGTTAAAATTTTAATACTACTAATTAAATGAAAAAGAAAATGAGTACCGTAAGTAAAGGATTTTGAAGTTAAGTTAATATTAAAACTATTTATAATTAAAGTAAATAATAAAATGAATGTAATGCAATAAAAGAAATTGACATGATATGAATAAATGAAAATGACTTTTTGTAAGTGATAAAGGAAAAATAAATGAAATAAATACTGAATGAATGAATGGGAATAAAATTTTGTAAGAGATAAATGTAAGTTAAAGAAATAATCCTTGTATGAATGAAAAGAAAAATAAAAACTGTAAATGTTGTGAAAGAAATTTAATAAGAATAACTCAAGTACATTGTAAATTATTGTTTGTTTTGGTTTATGGGTTGTTTGGGATAACATACTTCTAATTGTTTAAGATGTATGAATAATCTATTGAGTTCATCTAAGACTGTTGAGTAAATGGCGCACTCGGTAGTTTATTTGTCATTCTAGGCGGTTAAAAATTTCTGAACCCGAACAAACCATTTGTTTTATTTGCTATGGATGGATAGTTGATTTTATTGATTTCATATGATGATAATATGTTGTGGTTGCCAGTGATTGTTGTTTATATTGATTGTTTGTTAGTAATTGAAACAACATAAATATTTCATTTTATATAATTATTAACTCTTTTGGATTATATAAGTGAAATACAGGTTTATGGAAGCAATTGCTACTGCTTTTGGTTTCATAAATTTAGCATTGTTTGCCCAACAAATAGGTACGTTCTCGGATTAATGTTTTCTAGCAATATTATATTGTTTTTCCCGCTGTTGGGATATATATTATTTTGAAAATTATGATATATATTTTTATTATTGATATTACTATTTCTCCCAGGCCTCTCCGTACAAAGGAGACTCTGCCGAAATTTTTCATGAATTTTGGACTTAGAAAATTTTGAGAAATGTTTTCCAAACTTTATTAATTTGAGTATAAAAGGATTTAAGTGTTTATAAACTGATATATTTTATTTAAATTATTTAATTTCATAAATTAATTGTTTATAAATTTAATATTTTGAATAAGATATATTGATTACTTAATTTTCTTTCTTTTCCCTTCTTTTCCTTTTCGGGGACGAAAAGTTTTGAGTGGGAGAGAGTGTAACGACCCGTAAATTTTCGATAATTAAAAATTGTTAATTTAGTTAAGTTTTGCAATTTAATGTTGAAATAAATAAAAATTTGTAAATTAATAATGAAATGATAACCAAGATGAAATGTAACAACGAAGTTAATTAAAGTTAATTATTGATAAATTGAATGAAATTCCAATCAATTGAAATGACTCAAATGTTATAACTTGGTTATAAAGTGAATATAAGAAAACAAGTGTAAATATTGAATCAATTGATGGATCAGTATATAATTAATGGTAATTGAATAAAATTGGTGTTATGTAAGTATTTATAACCTTTGTTTGGAAGTAGTAACTTATAGAAGTAATTAAAGGCTAATGGTGACAATTATTATAAGTTACCTATTCATTTAGTCCATTAAATCAAAATTTGTAATCAATTGCAATGAATCTAAATTCAATGTTATGTTAGTGTAAATTAAGTTAATATTTGGAAATAATGTTAATTTTATTCATAAAATGTTAATTGGTTGAATAAAAAGAATGGAATCAAGATTTATCAATTTATTGAAATTTAAATTATAATAATTGGATTAATTGCAATTAAATGAAATTAAATATTTAAATATTATGTTAATGGAAATTTAGATGAAATTTGAGAATATTAATGTAATAGATCATGAACCAATGTTAATTTCATCCATTTGATAATAATGGATCGAACAATAGGATGAAAGGTCAATTAAATGGAATTATTGAAAATTTAATTTATAATTTTTTGAATTTAATGAAATTGAAATTAAACACTGAAATTGATGGATTAATCAACTTTAAATTGACATCTAAATTTGTTTAAATTATTGTAAGTGATTAAGAAATAAAAAATGATAGAAGTTGTAAATTATTAAAATTTAAACTGAAAAAGTGATTTGATTAATTAATTATTAATTTATTTAATTAACGTGAAAATAGCCATTTTGGCCACTGTCTCGGATTTCGACGAAACCAATTTCATCGGATCCGTAACGGTAAATTATTGTAGAATTTCAAGTTTCGTAACGATCGGACTTTTCGTTTGATCGGGCTCGAAACGCCTAGAAATCAATTTAATTAAAATCGATTTGAAATAAGCTGATTTCAACATAACTTCTTCATACAACGGAGTTTGAACTTGAAATCCATTCCATTAAATTTAAAAATATCGATAACATCTATTTTGATATATGGGCTGACCCATTTTCGTTCCGGAGGCAGAACGGGCTTTTCGGGTTGTTCGTCATTCAAATCCAAATCAAATCTTATATGTTCTTTCTATTTTCTGACCTACCTATAAATAGCTCGTTATAAACCCTAGCTATCCCTTATTCTCATTTGTCTGTACGTACAATTCTTTCTGCTCTTCTTCTTCTCAATGGCAGACAAACCAATTCCCAAATTGCAAATCCAAATCAAAAATCAAATTGGAAATCAAACTCCACAAACTATATCGAATTATATATCGATTTGAAGCTCTCGACGAGCGCATCTCAGATTTGCAATTCGTTTTGGAGGAAAATTTGATATTTGAAAACGATATGATTTGAAAGAGAATATGATTTCAAGTGAATATGATTTCGAAAGTGATGGTTTTGAGAATATGATATTTTGATATAAATTGTGAATTGACTTTTGAAATGTAAAAGAACCATCCGGTGTGAAATAAGCGTTTGGTTGTTAAAGAGACCGGGATCGGATATGGGCATACTCTCTGTCGATACCGAAAACCACTTTGACAAATGTGTACGCGGTGGAGATTCCAGAATGAAGTAGGATGGTTGACGACGATCCTATATGAGGTATATACGTGGACCTGACTCCCATGAGTTAGCTTAAGGTGGCTAAAACAGGAGCAATCGATGGGACAAGTGAGGTCATTCCTCCGATCGGGCACACTCCTTCGATACTATATTCTGACTTTGCGATTGATTTGCTGGCCACCCTCGATTTTTGATTTGGGAGTGTGTTCTGAGGTGGGCGGTAGTAGCTGCTATGCGTTATCACCAGTCCGGAAGTGTAATTGGTATATCTACTCTGCCATTGCCTAGTTGTGTCGTGTCACCTACCCTAGCGCGTCTTCTACGAGTTTGTTTTATGTCGTACCTATGGGGTATCCTCTGGCGGCCCCAATTTACGAGGAGTGACGGTACTGTATAGACTATTGGCATTATAAAATGTGTTAAGGGGGAAATGGGTAACGCCTTAACGCTATTTTAATAGTTTATCTTACTGTAGACATATTATAATAGCGTATTGTACTACATAGTAGATAGTTTAACGGATCCTTAGGAGGTGTGAATCCCGAATATCTCTTAAGTTACTGCACTCACGTTAGACACTGGATAGGAGATGTCAAACCCCGTAAACATCTCCGACGCCGTTTACACTCATATTTATTTACCGTTGATTTAACTTGCATAAGATCTTTTAGTTCTGACCCGAGTGTTTTGTTTTTCAATTTGCTCGGGTCAGCCTGAGCATTTTAGGATTTGAAGACCTTATTTCTAGAGGACGAAGATTTGTGCTACTATTATTTACTATATTTATTCCACTGCATTCATACTGTTCCACTGCATTATTTGTTTATCTCTGATATGTGTAGCTCTGTTTTTGTATTGTATAAGTATAATCAAATTTTTGTATATGGCTTCATGAACTGTTATTTGATTATTATATTTTGTCATTCCGCTGCGATATTCTGTTTTGTTTTTTTCTTTCTCTACGTTTTCTTATTCACCCCAATAACAATCCGCCCTTCTGTATGGTTTGTGTCGGCATGTGTGTCTACCTAAAATGTACAAAAAGGCGGGATGTTACAGATTGTGACGACCCACATTTCGGAAGGCTTAAATCGACAATAATCCACACATGTCCAGCTTAAACAATCTGGAACATAGATAATCATTAGGGTTAATTAAGAAAAATAAGAAAAGAAGAAGGAAACAAACACAGAATCTCGCAGCGGAATGACAAAATATAATAATCAAATAAATAGTTCATGAAGTTGTTTATATTATACATTTGATTATAATTTATACAACAATTATCAGAGTTATATATACAATAGGGATAAATAAATAATGCAACAGAACATCATGATGTAGGAATAATAATAATAATATACCAAATCTTCGTCTTCGTCCTCTAGAAAATGATCTTCGATGCGCTGAAATACTCAGGGCTAACCCGAGCGTAATGAAAAGACAAAACACTCGAGTCAGGACTAAAATATCCTTATGTGAGTCAAATCAATATCGCATAAAACATGAGTGTAATTTTCAAACTTGTGTAACTTTCAATTGCATTCTTAAAGACATTGTCTAATCAGTAAAATATTTATATGTAGTAGAATACACTACATATATCATGTCTAATCAGTAAAATAAATATTTTTCTTAGCGTTATGGCTTTACATTAATCCCCCTTAATGCGTTTCTAAGCATTGTCGTACAGTTTGAATATAACGCCCCGGTAGCACATCGAGGGATAGGGATGCGCTGTGATACGACAACACTAAACCAAATCGTAGGGGTCTCGTATAGGGATGAAAGTATTATAAGGCATGTGAGGTAATGCCCAAGGTAGGATACTACCAGTTCGGGTCACATGGCTGGTGGTAACGCATCGTAGCCACGACCGCCCACCGTGTCCATCCCATATCGAGTCAAGGGTGCACCAATCAAAACCAACATCAAAAGTAATAGTATGGACCAAGTCCAAGAAGAAAATCAAAGAATGGATGTCCAATGGGGACAGCTAGCCCGCTTGGCCCTGTCAAGCCATCCTGTTTTAGTCATTTCAAATTGGCATAAGTATTGGGGTCTATCTATCATCGTTCTCTTTTTTCAAATCCAGCAACGACGCCAAATCCAACCACTTAGTTTTGGAGTCTCCTTCGCGTACACAGTTGTTAAATTGGTTTCAATATTGACATATATTATGCCAATAAGAGGCCCCGGTCTCTTTAACAACCAAATGTCGTTTTACACAGCAGTGGTACTTTTATATTTCGAAAACAATTCGTACTTGATAAAAAAATATCATATTTGCTTCAAAAATCAAATTCATTTCGAAATCATCACATTGACTAAAAATATACTATTTCACTTCAAAATCATTTTCGCCTTAATATCTCGATTCACTTCCAAAATTGTTTTCAATTTCAATTTAGGTTATAACTTCATTTTAACCCAATTCGTATTTAAATCCATGATTATAATATAAACAATTCCCACTCTAACTAGTTTGAATTTTAGAAATAGCTTGAATAGTTTTAAAATAGTTAATATAAAAATAGTTTGAGTATTGAAAATGGTTTATATAGTAAAATAGCTTGGAAAATCAAAATAATTGAAAGTTTAAGAAGACGGATTTTAAACAGTTTATATTAAAATAATTTATTTGAAAATAGTTTCAAAGTCAAACTGATTCAGTTCCCAATCTTCCAATTCAATTCAATTTCAATTTCCATTTCAATTTAAATCGATTCAATTCCGATTTCAATCCGAATTAACCTCAATTCAAATTTTAATTCAAATCGATTTCAATTTCACATTAATTCAATTTCGATTTCAATTCCAATTTGAATTAATTTCAATGTAATTCTCAATTTTAAACCATTTCGATTTATATAAATTCGAGTTCGATTTCAGAATATCGATTTAAATCACCGAATTCAAATTTAACTTCAATCTTCGAATTTAGATTCAAATCCTAAAATAAATTCAATTCCGAGCTCAAATTTCGAAATGTCAATTTAAATTATTTTTACTTGGATTTATTTCAAAGTTCGAGTAAAAGTTCAAATCACTTAAACAAATCAATTTCCATCATCCAAATGGTTTCTCAATTATAACTTCAAAATTCAAACTCGATTCTTTAAACAATTCTGGTTGACAAGTTCACGTTTAACATTTCGGGCTCGAGTTCAAAAATGATTCCATTTCCATAAATTTAGTTTTATTTCTTAAAAATAAAAATCAATTTAAATAATTTCAAATCAAAATCTTAAAATCATTTAATTTAACCAATCCAGTGTCCGTATATAATTTTCTATCCTATGGCCAAGTGAAGCAGTTATTTCAATTTAATTTAGGGATGGATATATCATTTCAATCCAAAAGAAATGCCATATGTGTATATCATTTCAACATATTTCTTAATTGATTTGAAATAATTCGATTTGCAGTTTTATATACTGTAAATAATATACATGATGGTAATAGGATATACATAAAAATAAATAAACATCCAATTATCCAAAAATATCAACCAATTGGCATCCATCACAATCAATCATCCAAACAGTCAAAATATCATATCAATTAACTGGATATCAATAATCGAAAGTTTACTAGTAATTTAATTCCAATTCAATTTAACTGTCAATTCAAATTTCTATCGGTTAATTCAGATGTCAATTTAAACGTCAACTGAATTTATCAAACAACAATCAATAAATTCAAATCACTTCTCAATTTCAAATTTAACTAACATAGGAATATTCTAGTACTTCGTGAGCGTTATAAAATACTCACGTATTATTTGAAACTGAAAATATTTTCAGCTTCAAATAAATAACACTTCGATTCCACGACAAAGCCTTCGTCGATACGATTCCAACCAGATTAGTTTCACTCGAATCCAACCTCGTACGCAAAAGATATTGATTGATTATCATTAGAATATAATTAAATTTGATTAACAAAATAAAATAAAAACCCACAGATTTCATTCCCCTCTCTTGTTCACGCGTACAGGCTCACCACTTGCCCTCTCCTTTCCTTCATTCGCGACCGCCTCTTCTTTATTTTTATTTTTTTAAGTATAAACGCGATGCTACCAGGCACTACGAAACCACACGACCCACCATCATCTTGCGCACCACCATGAAACAACCGAAACCCTAGAATGATGAACGCTCGATCGACGAGCTTCTTCCACTGCTGCTACACGCTAGAGTTGCGACTGTTTGTCTCGTTTGCGATGACTTCTTCCTAGGTCGCCCTGCGACCTTCGTTCGATCTTAATTTTTTATTTTTTTCGATCGACCTGGTGGGATTTGAAATGAGATATGTAAAGGGGGAATAAATGTACAAGGGGAGATAGGGTTGAGGGCGGAATGTATGAGTGTTGACTTTGAATGGATATATATTATTATTATAATTAGAAAATATCTCGCTTTTAAACGTCCGAAATTTCGAACTCCAAACAAAATGTGTCGTCTGGCATTCATAATGTTTTACCCCTATTGTAAACACAACAGTACTAGTTTCAAGGTCTAATTCGATCGTATTCAGGAGATAGCTTCTCAAAATCAATTAATTTAATTGAATTCCTTAAATTAATTTCTACTTCTTTCAAGCTCGCACAGCCAAACGATAAGTATGATCGCTACGAAACTTGAAATCCTATAATAATTCACAATTATGGATCCGATGAAATTGGTTTCATCGAAATTCGAGACAGTGGCCAAAATGGGTATTTTTAATCGTTAATTTAAACAAGTAATTTCCAGAAGTTAATTTAATCATTTTAAATTAAATTTTAAAAGCTAACAATTTTCGTTCTTGTTTAAATAAAATGTAAATCAACTTTCGACATCATTTTCGTTCATATTAAACCGAGGATTCAATTATGTAAATAATTTCCAATGTTAAATCTTAAATAATTTAATTATCCAATATTAAAATCTCAATGAATTTTAGTTATCGACAATTAATTTAATTTCAACTAAGAAGTCAACATTTATTATTCAATCCAACTATCGATTATAAATATATTCAATACATAAAATTCATTTCAATACTTGTTATTGCCAAAATCTTCGTAATTGGTTATTTCAAAATTTTATTCAAGTTCATATTCAAATAAATTACATAACTAATTCATTAAATTTTTATTTCCAACTATTTTTATTCAATAATCATATTAAATCTAATAATTTAAAATAGTTAAAAATATGGGTCGTTACAATATATATATATATATATATAAGTTATTATTAGAAGTCGGTTTTCCCTAAGTATGAGTTTCAAATTTATAGCACAAAAGAAATTAAAAAGTATGAGTTTCAAATATAGAAATTTTTATAATTTTTTCATTTTTATGAAAATTGTTCCTCGGGAAATGAATTTTTACGATAAAATGAATTAAACTGTGAAGTTTATAATATATAAAATAAGGGAAGTTTTTAAATTATTTCACATCCTTATTCTAAGAGATTAAATAGATTGGATTTCTCTTAAACACCTTAAAATCTTTAGTGTTCTATACTGTAAAAGGTGTTATATTATTTTAAAGGATGTAAAATATTTGTAAAAACTTATTTTCAAATTAGAGAGTACGGAAGAAGAATATGCTTATTTTTATAAATTTATATGTTAAGTTAAATTAGTGTTATATATTAATGAAGTCCATCTAAAAATCTAAAGAATGAACAACGGATTTGGAAAATGAATTTTTGGAAATGAATATATATAAAGATGAATGAAAAACTAAATAATGAAATTTTGTGTTGAAAGAATTTCTTAAAATAGAAATATTTGTTGCATTTGGAAAAGCTCGAATCTTTTGAGAAAATTATTTGGAAGAAGACTTATATAAGTTGTAGTGGCATTTTATTTTAAAAGACTTGATTTTATATAAAGAAGAGTTTTATTTATTTCTGGAATAAGTAAGTATTGCTCAATATTAAGATTTTAAGATTTAAAAATTGATTGAAGACATTAAATTTTTGGAAATACCTAGGAAGAAGTTGCAAATTAGATATTTTAATATTTTGAAAGGTAAATAAAAGACATGAAAGTATTACTAATGGTAATAGATAGTTATTATAGACTTTTTCTCTGAAATGGAATTACGAGGATGCAATTTCTTTAAGGTGGAAAGTCTGTAACAACCCAGATTTTTGGGTTGATTAAATAAAATAAATAATGATTTAAATTAGAGATTTAAATAAGGAATTTGAAATGGTGATTCTTCCATGAATTATAATGAAATTCTTTTGGAATAAATTCTAAGTTTTTATATAATATTAAAGGAATAATGAATGTAATGAAAATTTCGAAGCTATAAATAAATAAATTTCCATAAGCCGTAAAATTGTATATTTTGGATTTGGTAAGTGTTAGGAAATTAATTTATGAAATAATAAAGTAATATTAGAAAATTTATATTGATAAACAAAGAAGAAATGTGACGACCCGTAATTTCGAGTAGTTTAAGATGACAATAATCCACACATGTCAACGTAAATTACTCATAACTACGAATTATCAATGGAGTTTATAAATGAAAATCAACACATATCACAGACACAGAATAAGTTACAAAGTTCGCAGCGGAATACAAATAGTACATAAGTAGTTCATGAAGCTACTCAATAAGTTACAACAAAGTTCCAAATCAAAAGAGCTGAAATAGAAATACATAGATGTCTAATAATAGTACATGCAAACTGAAATAGGGAAATAATAGATAGATGGGGTCTTCAAAGTCTTCGGCTCCTCAAAATATGCTCCTCAAAATAGTGCAATCCTCAGGCTGACCTGAGCATACAAAAAGCAAACACTCGAGTCAGGACTAATGTTCTTATCAAGTCAAATAACTCAAGTGTAATAAGATACAATGTAACTCAAGGTAATTATGGTATTTCCTCCTTGAGGATCCGTTAAATCATTCACAAAAGTAGAATACGCTATATATGTAATGTCTATCAAGTAAAATAAATATTTTTCATAGTGTTAAGGCTTTACATTGATCCCCCTTAACACATTTTTAAGCACTAGTGTACAGTTTGCATATAACACACCAGTAAACCGTCGGTGGATAGTGACGCGCCGTGATACACTAACACTAAATCAAAATCGTAGTGGTCGCGCATAAGGTTAAAAGTATGACAAGGCACGTGAGGCAATGCCCAAGGTAGGATACTACTGTTTCCCATCTTCGGCTGGTGGTAACGCATCGCTGCTACGATCGCCCACCGCATCACATCACTCCCAAATCAAGGGTGATCACCAATCGACAACAAAGTAGATATAGTATACGAAGGAGTGTGAATGCTAGAGGTAGCTAACCTCACTGGCACGGGTATGGCTCCTGTTTTAGTCATTTCAAATTTGACATGAGTGTCAAGGCATCCATTAACGTTCTCTTACTTCAAATCAGCAATGTACATCAAGTCCAACCACTTCGTTCTGGATCAACTCCACGAATATAGTTATTAAAGTGGTTCTGGTATCGACAGAGAGTATGTCCATATCCGACCCCGGTCTCTTTAATAACTAACGTTATTATTTCACCGATTGGTCATTTAATTTAACAAAATTTGTTTTCATTCGATATAATCTTTCACCCATTCACGAATAAAGAATCCATCATTCACTTTCAAAATATTATTTCATTCGAAATTTAGTTGACAAAATTCGAATTAGTTACAATTTCCAATTAGATTTAGTTTCAATCAATTATTTAATTTTACCAAATTAAATATTTGAACACAAGCAATTTATCAATTCAACTTAGGTTTCAATTCAACTTAGTTCCAATTCGAATTTATCATTTATTTAATTTTACCGAATTAATATTTTTAATAACCCATTTATCAATTCAACTTAGTTTCAATTTAACTTAGTTTCAAGTCTAGTATCTACATTTCAAAACTCATTTATTTACCAATTTAATTAAATCAAAGTTTAATTAAATTATCAATTTATTAAGTTAGAAAAATTTCAATCTATTCCCTTTTCATTATTTCAATCTACTATTAAATTTCCAATTTAATTTATAACAAGATACAAATGTATTCCTATCACTTAATAATTTACCCACTTGAACAATTTATAAAATTTTATTACGACAAATCTTATAATTTCATTCTAAACAATTTCTTAATAAAATTCCCCTTTAAACAATTTCACAAACTTAGTTTTACACTAAATTAATCAAGATGAAGTCTTGATATTTAAATTCTTAAATTTTATCTTAACTTTATTATGATTCAAAACATCCCAAATCCCATTTTCCACAACGTTCATTTTTATTTAAATCAATTCAAGTGTTTTTAGAATCTATTCCATTAACTTTATTCCTAATCAATTTAAATAAATTCCAAAACCATTTATTTATTTTGATTTTAAGAATACACTTAACAAATTTTCAAAATTTGTTCATTTGTTTTTTATTTCTAAAAATCCATTTACCATAATTTTAAAATCAATTCAGTTGTTTGTTTTTAAATGATAGTTTCAAAAATAAATTAATTTGACCAAATCGGTGATTTTTATTTTAAATTTTCTAACCTAGGCCAAGTGATTTAAATTTTTGGGTATATATCATTTCAACCCTTATCCAAATTTGGATTTCAAGGTTTTTGGTTCACAATCATATAATATGGGAACTTGCAGTGTTATAATAGGGATGGTGTCAAAGTAAATTACATAAAGTAAATGCATAAATTAAATAAACAATCATCACAATATTCATATTGGTCAATATTATCAATTTATGTAATTTTTCTAACATAAATTAAATCAATATTTACACTATCATTTCGTATAATTTCTAACACATATTACTATGTGAAGATGAGGTAAAATTTATGTACACAAATTTTATTCAAAAATTTTATAGGTCAAAATTTTTCTAAGTGTTAACAACTGCTAATATTAACATATTACTCTAGTTGTCACTTCATATAAAATAATTCAAATGTCAAATTTTTTAGTAAAATTTGTTATGCTATGAATTACTCAGGAAAAAAAGTGTCGGGTCAATCCGAGTAATATAGCTCGTCATTTCATGTGATTTACCACTCAATTTCTACAAATTTGAACTTGTTCGAACAGGTCTGGGTTCAACATGGTGACAGTTTTTAGGTACTGTAATGGTGTCCAAATGTCATGAAATTTTACAGGCATAAAGTTCAAGATGTTTACTTTAAACTGCAAAAAGATTTACTTCATTTTGGTAAAAGACCAGAGAGTTATGACGTCTCAAAGTTGGAATCAGGCTCTGTTTTTACACTAAAGTTCAGAGTTTAAATTGGTTTCGGGTGCTACTTTCAGATATATTTTGCACAACCAAACGACAGTATTTTTCTGTAAAAATTTGCAGAATTAAACTATGAAACATTGTCCATTTTTCACAATTGGAATCGTCAAATTCCGGTGAGCCATTAGTGAGATACAAGGCCTTAAAGTTGGGGTTTTATCGCCGTTTCAGCACTTAGAAAAATTTACCGTTTTCACAACTTCAGTTATAACTAAATTTAACCAACAATTCACTACAACATCCATATACAAACATATTAACAAGCAAGAACATTAGTCGTGAACGATATTCACCTTTCGTGGTTAGTAAAACTAGATCGACGAAGGCGAGAAGAGGCAAGAATAGAAGCACGGTGATCCCTATTAGAACTCAACTTGAACACTCCAACTAATTTCGACGAACAAGGCTCGCTGCGATCAAATGGAAATGAACACAAATTTAGTATTATAACCAAATATACATATATTCATATGTATACAATTATGGGTATAGTACTTACACTACAACACGAGCAAGAGGGAGGCTAGTGTGATGTAGCACGAGCGATGAGTTGATGGAGTTGTTGTTGAGGTCAAGGCGGAGCAGTGGGAGGCGTTTGCGGGTGTGCTGGAGGGTGGCGAACTGGCAGGAGGGCGCGCGCGTTGTTGGCGCTGGGCGGCAGAGGAGTGGGGCGCGCTGCAGTGGGTTGCGGGAGGTGCAGCGGGGTGTTGGATGGCTGGGCGCGCGAAGGAGGGGATTGGGCAGAGCAGCAAGCGCGGGTGAAGGTGGAAAGGTTGGTGGCAGGGCGTGAGCTGGGCAGGGAAAGAGGGAGCTTTATCTGATGAGTTTGGGTTCTTCCCTTCTTCTTTTTTTGTTTTAATTTTTTTCTTTTTGAATTATAATTTTTGGCTGTTGAATGAAAAGAGAAGTGAGGGGAGGAAGTATACGGGTGTTGAAGGCAGGTTTATTTTTGAGGAGATGAGTTGTACGTACAGTGTACAGTGTATGGCAGCAGGCATCTCTTCTGCTGGCCAATAGGAGAAGGAGGTGGGTAATCATGTTATGGGGAAGCCCAGGAGGCTTAGATTTTGTTCTGATGGGTGGAGATATTGTCTCAGGTGTGGACGGCTGATGTGGCAGTGACGGGGCAGCTGAGGTGGAAGGTGAGGTGGCTGTTGAGTTGGAAGAAGTGTGCACCGATACAGACGACGTTTTACTCATTTCGTCGCGAACCGGGTGTCAAAATACGCAAATGAATATACCGAAAAATTCGCCGCGACGAGACGGTCGCAACGGTATACAGATATTTGCGTTTCGACAGACGGATCAAAATGGCGTTAGGGACGCCGATTTCTCTGATTTGAATTTAACGACGATTTTCAAATCGCGTTAAAATGAGCAAACGGAATCGGAATTGGACGAAACGAATTACGTTATTTTTATTAGAAAACTTTCTACGACTTTTCTGTGTAAAAAAATTTGGATTTTAAATTTGGACAAATTTCACTAAACGGCTTGCTAGTTGACGTACAAAATTTGTGAACGTACAAATTTTGTATATTTCAAAAATTAAAATTTTATTCAGGCGACTTCATTTAGACGTATTCACTATTTAAATTTTTAATTTCATATTCATGGTTTAAATTTTTAACTCATTAACGTTTATTTATTTTTTCTTTTCATGAAAATTCAACTCAACTTTCATTATTAAAATTTTTTAAATTGGCTCCGGAATTCAGGTTGTTACAAGAAAGAAGTTTTATATGAAATTATAGTGTGAAATGTAGAGTTTAAAAAGAAGAAACAAGTAATATAATTTGCAATTAAACTTGGATAGGCCTAGATAAAACCCATAACCGTACTTAAACAAATATGAGAAGGCTGCCGACTCATTTTTCTCACCTTCATCATCCTATACGTGCTCAGTATTGGAGAAAGCAAAGCTAGGGTTAGTTTCCTCATTTAAAATTCAATTAAAATTCCTATTTTTAAATACAAAGAAAATTCTGGAAAATAATATAAGATCAAGGTATGTAACTAAGCTCTTGTCTATCATCTCCAGCAATTAATCTCAGATTTTAGTGGGTTTGAATTCTATTGTGTTGTTTATTTCCATTGAATTCTAGGTTTGCTTCATGTAAGAGTTGAATTGATTCCGGCTATAAGATCACTAAGGAAAAATAGGAATTCAGTGAGTAACCCTCACCACTTTCTCTCTTTATCTGGTTGCACGTTTATATAGTTGAATTAAATTGATGTTCTCTATGGAGGAATGAGTTGTCTTGATATGCTATATGTCACTGGCTGTAAGAGTATAATTGCTAAACCACTTGCTTATGATAATCTTGTTAATGCATTATCAAATGGTAGTTAGTGCATGCATGCTTATATATTCTATAATATGAGATATCTAAAAGTGTTGTCATTGGAGATCGACAAACGTCGATCGTGATGGGTTCCTGAAGCCGAGTTTTCTCTAGGAAACATCACCACCGGTTGACCGGTGGTTCTCCACCTGTCCGCCGATGGGAGAACACCCAAAGCAAGCTTGGCTCTAGGTTTTTTTTCTTATTACTGCCGATTTCCATTTTTGTTTGCTCTTGTTCCCTTGATCGTTTGCGATGATTTCGTATGGTATAATGTACTATATTCTTATAGTATTTCTCAACTAACAAATTTTTACAAAGATATATGAATATATATATAGCAACATATTTTATTAACCAATTGATATTCATTAATTTTGAACAAAAATCTATATACCATATACTATACTTTTAAAACTAGGTTTTCAACCAAGTATAGTAGCAGATCAAGCCTATATTTATATACATATGTTCATATAATAAAGAGTGTGTATGGATTTTAAATGAGGATTTACAAACACACACACACATATATATATATGTATGTGTGAATTTCTGTATATATATACACATACCATATTATGGAAACAATTTTGATGTATAGTTGAAATCAAAATTTCCACTTAATAATATTATTCCTCCTTAATATTTTACTGAAATATGCCTTTAGCTAGTAGTAATCATTCGGGATTTCTATGTGACCTTTGAGATATTACTTACTTGTAATCGTTGCCTTTATAGGATGAGAACTATGATTAAACAACTTGATAATCCCGGGTGGTATAGGACATATAGGTTCACCTTATCGGTTAATTATACAACCTATTTTATAGAATATTTGAGTGAATGGAGTTTACTAACTTATAGTAAATATTCAAGTAAACCAGCGTGGTATGGGACACCCGGGTGTTACTCAAATGATTACTACTAGAAGGTATATGACACTTTTATAACGACGTGAGAAGTGCTCGTCATTTGTGTTGATAAGCAAAGAGCTTGCCTAGTGATTATACTAGCAAAGTGCAGTTATTTGTATTAGACTTGCGAAGAGTAGTCATTTGTGTTGACAAGCGAAGAGCTTGCCTTGTGATTAGACTTGCGAAGAGTGCTCATTTGTATTAGACCTGATAAGAGCGGTTATTGGTGTTAGACCTGGGAAGAGCGATCATTTGTGATAGACTTGCAATGAGTGGTCATTTGTGATATACTTGCGAAGATCGAAAATTTGTTTTAGACTTGCGAAGAGCGATCAGTTGTGTTGACAAGCGAAGCGCTTGCCTTTAGAATTTGACATGCGAAGCACTGTCTATAGCTCTCTTTCATGCTTGATAATTGATATGATTTTGAGTTGATTGTTATCACGACTATGATGGTTGTTGATTGTGGACATAGTATAACTTTATGAAATGATGAATTAATAAGAATGCTCTATTATGTATAGAATAGCATGCTAATGTGATATTTCCATATCTTTGATGTTATGTATCCTCATTATGGGATCTCACCCTTATGATATTTAGAGAGAGTCTGACTTGTTTATTATTATATTATACTCGGGTCAAACCGAGTTCTGGCAGGTACTACAGGAACCAGTGACTAGATGTGTGGTTCTCTCCCCTTAGGCTTAATTTTAGAGTTGTCTAAAACTCAATAAGGAGTTGTACCTTATGTAGGATGAGAGATATTGACTCATCAGATGTATATATTTAATTGAAACCAAGGTAGTACCTGGAATCTTGTATATTATATAAGACAATTTGTGATTCTGTGTTCTAAATTTGTATTATGTATTGTTTGGATTGATGTTGAGCCAGCGTATGTATTGCTTTGTGCCAAGACCGTTCACGCAATATTGATTGTCAGATGTTTAAAAAGGTAAAGCATGACAGTGTTATCCCAAAGTAATATACACGACCGGTCACTCCTAAGCAGCCTCATTCTCTATATTACTCGATGATATTCTTAGGTACATAATGTGGGTCTCAATTTGGGGCGTTACGTAAAGTGTAGTATATCTTAGAGCATATATATTTATTCTTAGTTTATGTAATATAAAAAAACCCGATATCTCGTACTTCTCCGCACCGATGCGAGTCCAAAAGTCATCCTAGGCTTTGGATCGGTGTGTCAAGAGGTGGGGGTTGTCACATTTGGTATCAGAGCCTAGGTTTAAAATTCCTTGGGGACTATGAGTGTATTTAGAAAATGTACTTGAAATTTTTTTGCAAAAATAAAGGTTTTCCAAATGTTTTTCCATAAAGTTTTCACAATGGGTTTTCAAAGTGTGTGTGTATGTGTGTGTGTGTGTGTGTATAGGTAAAAGCTTTTAAATTTTTTACTTATATAAGTACAGCGTAAATATAGTCAACTTTATTCTTTCCTATGCTATATGTGGAAAGTTACTAATAAATTCTTGAAAATCACAGATAGAAGATGAGAGATCTTGCAGGTTAAGGCTTAGGCGACGCAACCGAGATTCTGGACGTGAATGTCCCGATTTGGTTCCGTCGATATCTTTAGGTGAAGGGATAAGTCGAGCTTAATTCCGGTTGAGGACCCATAGGGAAAGCAACAAGTGCAGTTCCTACCCATCCACCTACCATCGATTTTGCTAAATTGTGTAAGGATTTCGTGAGCCATGGAGGAAAGTCGTATGTGGAAAATCAGTTATATGTAGATTCGTATTTGTGAGAGGAATTTTGGGTTGATAGGTCCTGCGGATGAGATAAGGAGGCTGCTAGCTACTTGGTAGTTACAGGAGGAGACCCTGGGTTGGTTGGAGGTAGTTGAGGCGGAGATTGATGGAGAAGAGATCACTCGGGGGAGTTTTGACGACGTTTTGAGATGAATTTTATTTCAAGAGTAGAGGAAGGAGGCAATTGGAAAAGTTTATCCATCTAAAGTAAAGAGACATGTCAGTAGAGGAGTATGTTAATCAATTCAATGAACTGGCTTGGTTCGGGATGGAGTTGATCAATACCCCTCATAAAAAGGCTTTGAAATTTGCTAAAATGGCTAAACCAACCTTTTCAAAGTATATCTCTAGGTCATATTCCCATGGGTGCTACATATGAGAGTTTAATGGAGATGACCTTGCCGAATACTGTCTCTAAGGAGGAAGAAAAGGAAGAACCCAAGAAGATTGGAGGAAAAGCACAACAGCAAAATCTGCGCAAGGGAGGATTTGGACACAAGGAGAAGATCAAGAAGCAGGATATGCATTGTAGGAAGAATGGAAAGAAAGAACATTTCATGAAGGAGTGCAAGACAGATATTTGAAGGTCAAGTATTACAATTTGAATCAGTTCGGGCACATGAAGCGGGAGTGTCCAACATCTCAAAAGACCTCCACCCAGGTGGTCCCAGCTTATGCACTAGACGCAGTACTTGGCTCAAGTATGCCATCGATTGAAGTTAAGGGGAATAAGGTCGTGTTTATAGGTGTGTTAACTCTATATGGTTTATCTATTCACACTTTATTTGACAAATGCGCATCACAATCTTTTATCTCAAGTAGACTTGTGAATGAATTACACTTAGACACTAGCATAGTTAAGGACCCTGTAGTTGTGTCAAACCCTGCAAGAGGATCAGCTTATTTTTCTATGGTATATAGAGGTTTGAGATTATTCATATTGGGGATAGAGTTCGATTGCGATGCTTTTGTCCTAAGACTTTCTGGGTTTGGGTTAATATTGGGCATGGATTAGATGATGATGTATGAGGCTATCCTAGATTGTGATAGGAAGATTGTTAGGTTGAGTACGTGTAGTGGACATGGCTTGGAGGTTTATTGTAATCCCCGAGGATCGGTTATGTTGAGCTACTTATACTCATTAGACCTATCACATGACGAGCAAGATTTAGTGCATGTAGTTATAGATTACCTAGATGTCTTTTCAAATGTTACCGATGTCCCACCCCAACAAGAGATCGAGTTCCAAATTTACCTTAGAGAACACCAGACCAGCTGCCTTACCCTTAAGGCATATATGTTTATTCTTAGTCCCTGTAATATAAAAAAAAACCGATAGCTTGTACTTCTTAGCACCAATGCAAGTCTGAATGTCATCCTAGGCTTTAGATCCGTGTGTTTAGAGGTGTGGGTTGTCACAACGTTGAAGGTTTCTTCTATGATGAATTGAACATATGGTGAGAGGAAGGGCTTGGATACGCATACGAAGGGATCGTTGATACTTGGAGTATTTTATAGTGTACTAGTAAGTAGGGGTATTGTGAGGATGCTCATTGGGTGCTTATTCGACTACCTCAAATCATTGAAGGGATTCGTATACCCTGGATCGTTGAATGGATATAGTGTCAGCTATGGGCTAGTGCTCGGGTACATAGAAAACCTGGGTTTTTCCATTAGTCCCTGACAGAGTAATGACCATATGAGTTATCATATATACAAAGAACATTTAGTTATAATGAGGACTGTTTGTTGGATGCTATATTTTCCATGCTTGTTTGTCGCTCTATGAATGCCACGTGACGTAGGTATCTAGGAGATCAGTATCTAAACACCCGATGTTGTACTAGGATGTGACACTTTATGATGTTAGTAGATTAGTGTATTATTATTATGTGCTAACTCTTTGGATGCAAAGACGGGCAGGTATGATTCTTCAGACTATTGTTCCTTACTATATCGATTTATAAAGAATTTTGAGATGCTTATTGCTCACACCAGACTGTTGTTTCAGTTGAGGTTTTACGCTTTGCTTTTTATTATCTTGGGTACTCTTAAATAAGTAGACTAAATAGCAGGTTTGGGGTAACAAGTGGTGATGTGTAGATGGACAAGCATGAGACGGTGCTTTCTTATACTTATATTTAACTCGTCATTGCTTATTCTACTTTGCAACACCGCGGAGCCTAGATCGTGTTTGGTTATTTTATTTAGAGACAGTTTATCTTTTGAGTTTGTTATATGTTGCATAAACTCTACCACTTCTTTGCATATCTATTTGAACCTATGTACTCTGATATCGTGGCTCATTTGATTATTATTGTCACGCCTGCTTTATATCTATAATGACTATTATATTTTATTCGATGTTGTAAGATATACGACGGGTTCTATGATTGTTTTATTTGCTTTACAACCCATGGCAACCATCATGCATTGGCCGGACACTGTAGCAGTGCACTATATAAGTATATTGGGTGCCAGATGTGTAGGGCGGTCGTCACAATGACTTAAGTGCTTATAGGATTCTAGGAAAAAAAATTTGCACCATTTGATTGAAAGTCTCGTGTCCGTTGGTCTAATTTTTGGAAAGAAAACGAAGAACTCACTACCCTCTTTTGGATGCTTATTGAAGACAGAGACAAACTTATGGATTACCACTACCTAACTTATGTCAGATTACCCACCACCGATTCTACCTTTTTAGGCGATGGCAATGGAGGTTTAACTAGACGTCTTTATATAAGATACCTTCATGAGCGTAGTTCTGACCCTTATCCTGGTGAATCCGGGAATTTACCTAGAATTAATAATATTCCTTATACGGTTGATATTCTTCCCCTGGATAAATTCAAATATAACAAAATAGATTTATTTTTGAGTACTATAAGGAATCTACATTTTACGAACCCTTGTAATTTTGTAGTTCGGTTGTAATTGAAACTCAAGCTTTTGTTGATATATTTGTGACTTTCATCTTGTAAATTCTAAAATTTGATTTTCAGTTTTGTTATACTCTTAGTATGCGGGTTTCTAAGTTTTCGCCTATTTCTACTTTGTCTCCCATCCCAAAAGGTATTTTATGTAAATCGGTTAAAGAGAACATTTCGGGAGAGCTCTTCCTCGATTGAAAAGCCTTATCTAGCGAAATATTGTTTTCTTCACGATCTTCATTGTATAAGTACATAATTTCCTAATCTAAAATTATTTTTCTAGAAGACCAAAAGGGTCTATATCTTCATGAGAATCGAACTAATTATGTAGAATTTCTGTGTAGCGAAAATAGTCATCCTTTAAAAGAATGAGATTATCGAAGTTTCCCTACCATTAATACTCCTCCTAGTGTTGAAGTTTCTTTTATAGCCACTTTTCCTATTCCCCTTTGTCTTATAGGAAAAATTCAAGATGCTCTGTCGAATTTAAGAATTAGTTGGAAAGTGTATTTGTTTGGTAATAGCCAGGTATAATGATGTCGCTTGTAATTCTGTAATATTAAAAAAAATTATGTTACTTCAACTTTTTGAGTACTCGTCGTAATTTTTACTTTATGATTTGGTTTAGGATCAAGATCTGCCTTTATCACTTGATGATCGTAACCTCTATCAACTTCTTAACAATATCATATCTAAGTAGTCCCCAATACAAAAAAATTTCCTTCCAGTTCTTATAACATCCCCACTCAAAGGCTCGAAAATAGACCCCGATAATGCTGTAGTCATCACCGAAATCATTTTCCAATGACAAAGCGAGTTCAAAATTATTTTGCACAACATAAGTAAATAGAGCAACTAAATAGCTTTTCCATTACATCAATTCGAATTACATAATTCAATACATCATTTAATCCAAATCATTGCCCATGTAGGGGTAAATATAAATATAACATAGATAGAGTAGTGTTGTGTCAGACATATGAAGACGCCAACACAACACATGACCTATTATAAATCCTGGTTTTATATAGTGAAATTTAAAAATACTTAAATTATAAACAGAAAGCCTCCTGCTTTGTCTTCAAAAAATTTATTCTTTCTTTAAAAGATGCATGTTTGATCTATAAACTCAGCTTATTCGAATGAGTACCCATAAGTTTATGGGAATAATAAAAACACGAGACCGACATAAAGCCTGGTATGAGTAAAACCTTTACCTTAGTCATTCATAGTGAGACCACATCGCTAATGCAGAATGGGTTTTCCCCTCACTTTATAATCATCAAGATACACCATATATGTGAATAACATCACATAAAAGCAACCATGTGCACATACAATCAAGAAGTGTACCCTACACTTACCATCCAATTATGAACCATGTCATATATGAATTCTAATCAAGTATACTCAATACTTATTAATCCGCTATAAACCATGTCAAACATTCATTCATCACCTAAACCTATACGGTTAAAGCACTTAGCATATCTATAGTGGTGGAGTTGCAAAAGGTTATAGTGGGGATAAAGCGGGAAATAGTAAAGGCGTAAAAAGCTTCGTTGGATGTAAAACCAAATATTTAAATTTAATTTATTCTCATTCTCACATCATTAATATAGAAAAATGAAATATCTTTTAATCTTGTATAATAAAACTGAAGAATATCATGATATATGTGTTATCCCGCGTTTTGGCAAGGTCGTGACACCAATGACTTGACTAGGGTCTGAAGATAGTCGGTCTGGAGATCAAGTTATCTACGGGTCCACGATGGATACAGGCAAACTTGGTCCGAGTCTGGATCGAGCTACAATTAGCATGGTATGACAAGAAAAGCTATGAAAGGCAACGTTCCAAATTTCAAGTAAATCGGTGTTCGTATGCTCGAGATATGGATCGATCAAAATCCATGTAAAGCATGTCTATTTCATATTGATCCATCTAGCAAATTTCGTATCCATCAACCCATATCCATCATTTCGTATCCGTCTGGATCGATACAAAATGAGCATAAGTCCGCCACTCAGCATCCATCATTCGTATCCATCTGATTTCAATAGCTTTCAGCACTTCCCAGATCGATCGAAGTCAACTCGTTCAACAGCTATACATTTTGTATCGATCCCATATCTAATCGATATGAAGATAGGGGCCAAGCATCATATGAAACCACGGACAAGCATCGATATGAAGAGCAATGATAAGATGGATACGAAGGAAGTGGTCAATTCGAAGGAAATGGCCTTTAAGCGTCAAATATGGATCTCCACAAAACACTCATGCCACGTCGTCGATACGAAGTCCATCGATACGCACGTATCGATACGAAGTGTTCGGCTTATCTAGAAAACCCAACCTTGGATCGATCATATCTCTCACGCTACAAGTCCAAATGCCATGAAATTTTCACAGAAGCTTGCATATCAACTCAAGAATGACCATGATCGATCGCAGCCCTATTGGGCCATTTCTTGATCGATACGAAGTGGGTATGGATCGATCAGGATCGATCCCAAACAACTCCAGATCGATCATGTGGGCCCACCTACGTGTGAGAAAGGGTATTCCGAGATTTGAGGCAGATATTTCTAGATCTACTCCTATAAATAGCACCCCTACGCCAACTAAAAAAGGACTTTTGGAACTTCTACGCTGCTCTGCTGAAACTCCATTGTAACTTGAGTGTTAGCAGTTGTACTATTGTAACTCAGTTGAGAATCAACAATAAACATCAAACTATTCAAAGTGGATGTAGGCTATAATGTCGAACCACTATAAATTCTTGTATTTTTCTATTACTGCTTACTTTCCTTGGTGTGATTGCTAGATTAGCCTCATTTTTCATTTTATTTCTTCATTCTAATCTCTTCAATTACATCCGACGAGTGTTGTGCCTGATTTTGGTACAAATACTTTGGTGCTTTCACTGAGAAAAACTCTGCTTTTTCTCCCGCTCTGTGGATCCCCTTCCATTATTGGATTGCTAAAATCTAAGGAGGAGATCCAGATTTGTCTTCCAGTAGTTCCTTCCACTCTACTCAGATTACTCCAAATCTAGGAAGAGCTACATTCAACATGGTGCGCACTACCAGAACTGCTTTCAATGCTGTAGATCCAGAAGGAAGGGATAGGCAAAATCCCACATAGCTGACCACAGCAGGCCAAACGTCAGTTGGAGCTCAAGATCCACTCAGTCCAGTGACTAGAGAGGAGTTCTAGACCCTTATGCAAGGGATTACATAGAGCCGTCAGGAGCTCACTCAGCAGATTTGTGCCAACACGGAACTCACGAACCAACTGAATGAAGAAAGGTGATGGAGATCTAGAAGGGAGGATGCCTCTTGTTCTTTGATTGAAAGCTCGGGTCATATGACTTCAATCACAGATCTACACGCCGCCGATTAGATGGGAATTACGCGGAAGCCTCCAGGCACCCATATGCTGCGAGTTCTGGACATGCCGGAATAGGTCCTTCCACGAGGCATCAAGCTGGACCCTCCTCCCAAGGAGGGACACTTCCTTATCACACCACTCATGACCACGCGGCTACTGCTGCCATAGATCTGGAAGCCGAGATCCAGAACCAATAGGATCCAGCCCGTCGTCACCACACTCATGCTCAAGATCCTCACTTCCATGAAGACCGGGAGCTAAGGAGGCGTGGAATGGATCGTAGATAGCGACCGGACCGTCCCTGTAAAATGGAACCCGACCATGCCTTGGCCCCGAACATCCAGATGCCTGACATTCCAAAGATGATACGCCAAATAATTAGAGAAAGTCAAGGCCTCACGAATGATGACTGGGGAATCTCTAGAAGTCATGCCCTGTTCACCAACGACATTCTCAATGCAGAACCACCCTGTCGATTCAGGATGCCGACCTTGCTGGTGTACGAAGGAAATTCAGTTCCTAACCAGCATATCATGAAATATTAATGGCTTATGAATGCCGCTTAAGCTGACGATGCGGTTGAGTGTAGAAGCTTCCCTATCTCCTTAGAAGGCATTTCGACTATGTGGTTCACTCGTCTACCACCCAGATCCATTTCATGTTTTGATCAGTTGGCTACTAAGTTTGTCGAGCAGTTCCGTATGCATGCTACAAGATTGAAGGATGTCAATACCTTGTCCAGTGTCACTCAAGCTCCAAGAGAGACTGTTAGGCGCTATTTGGAAAGTTTCCATGCTTCTTGTGCCGAGGTCAGCAATCCCAATGACAACTCTATTCTAATGGCATTGACTAAAGGGATCGATCCTGATTCTGAATTTGGTGATTGGTTGGCTGGGAAACCCCCCGCTTCGTTGGATCATTTCTATGCTAAGGCAGTCCAGTTTTTGAGGAGAGAAGACGCCAGACGATCTAGGAAGCAGGACAGTACGGGGCCCAGTGGTGAAGGCATTCAGAGCAATGTTGCAGTAAAGCAGACCGGTGAAAATTTCAGTAAAGTACAGTTGAACATTATGAATAAGCAAAGTCACCAGAAGGGTGATGGAGGTCAAGGAAAGAAGAGAGACCCCTACCGTGGGAGACCCAAAGCTCCTATGTTCAATAGATATAATCCTTTGAACACATCGCTAGAAAATGTTTATTTTCAAACTTGTAATACCGGGCAGTACAAGAAGCCAGCTCTGAAACCGTAATCTGAGAAACAGATTCAGACCGGGAAGTTCTGTAGGTTCCACGACTGTTACGGCCATAACACTAATGAATGCCATCATCTACAGGATTGAAAATTTGATTAGAGAAAGGAAGTTGGAGTAGTTTGTCTAGGCTCCACCGGATGGTGGAGAGGGCACATCTAATCCCAATCAGGGCCAAGGCCCGGCTAAGCCTGAAGAACCCACATGTACAGGCGGGAGACTGGTGATTAATACTGTGAGTGGTGGTCCTCATCTGGCTGATCGGAGCTGGAAGGAAATGGAGTCATATGCTAGTTCGATTAGGCATGTGGACTTCGAATTTTGTAGTGGTATTGATGAAGGGGCCCCGGCAAAGCAACAGAGAATAATGACAGACGACATCATTTTCAGAAACTGTGATGCCGAGAGAGTCAAGGCCCTCACTATTGATATGTTGGTTATTTTTGACCAGATAGGTCCTGCTTGGATGAAGAGAATCTTAGTCGATGATGGAAGTTCTATGAACATACTTTTTAAACGTGCTTACGACCAAATGCTGATGGAAGCAAAGGATCTGAAACCGTGTCAGTCACGCATACATGGTTTTAATGGAAGCGCAACCATACCAGTTGGGATGGTGGAGTTACCTGTTGAATTGGGTATTGGTGATCGCCGGAGAGTCCGGATGTTACAGTTTGTTGAGTTGGATATTCATTCTCCTTATAATGCTTTCCTGGGCCGACCGGACCTTGCAGAGTTCAGGGCAACGATTTCCCCTTGGTGTTTGACTCTGAAATTCCCTACTAATAGTGGAGTCGGGGTAGTACATGGTGATCAGGCATCCGGACGCGCATGTTATGTTGCATAGCTGCGGGTTGCGCAGTGAAAGGAGAAAGGTAAGGGCGTGGAGGAATCTCTCTGCGTCCGCTCTATGGAGAATTGACAACTAACGCTTGAGCCGAGGCTCGGGCATCACAACCAGTTTCCTAAAGATCTTGATCCCAGAGACAATGATGATGGAGGGAAGTCAAAGAATACCAGGCCTCCCCAGCAGAGTTAATAATTGATGTCCCGATCGACGATGATGATGATGCTAGAGTGGTAAAGATCAGATCGCAACTCAGCCCTCAGATGGGATAGAACTGGTTGATTTTCTCTGGGCAAACCTCGATGTGTTTGTCTGGACTCATTCAGACATATGTGGGATCCCGTCGAATATCGCGAGCCATGCATTAAATATCGATCCGCGGCATGTCCTGGTGAAACAATAAAGGAGCGGTATGGATCCAGAGAGATCTACCGACCTGAAGGAAGAAGTGGGTAAACTCAAGGCTAATGGGTTTATTCGTGATGCTTTATACCCAGAGTGGGTATCTAATTCGGTGCTTGTCAGAAAGTTAAATGGGAAGTGGCGGACATGTGTAGACTACTCATATCTGAACAAAGCCTACTCGAAAGACAGTTTCCCGCTTCCCAGAATTGATCAACTGGTGGATTCAACAGCCGGACATGAGCTCTTATCCTTCATGGACGCGTAGTCTGGCTATAATCAAATCCCAATGCACCTTCCTAACCAGGAGCACACCAGCTTTATTGATGATCTGGGACTTTATTGTTACAAGGTGATCCCGTTTGGACTCAAAAATGCTGGAGCAACTATTAAAGGCTCCTAAACCGGATGTTTGCAAACCAGGTCGGGAAGACTATGGAGGTGTATGTAGACGATATGCTCGTCAAATCGCAGTTATCCAGTGGCCACATTAGTGATTTGGAGGCAGTGTTCGACATACTCCGACAGTACATAATGAAGCTAAATCCATTGAAGTGTCATTTTGGAGTCGGTCTGGAAAGTTCCTCGGGTTTATTGTCAACGCCAAAGGAATTGAAGCCAATCCTAAAAAGATCTGGGCGATTCAGAATCTCGAAACTACCAGAACCATAAAGCAGGTGCAAAGTCTTAATGGGAAGGTGGCGGCTTTGAGCAGGTTCATTTCCCGATCCACGAACAAGTGCATTCCCTTCTTCGATCTGATCAGAAAAGAGAAATGGAATTTCGAATGGATAGAGGAGTGCGAGGGCGCATTCAGGGCATTAGTACAACATCTAGCAACACCTCCCATCCTATCGAAGCCGGTTGATCACGAGAAGTTGTATATCTATCTGGCGATTTCAGCAAACGCAATCAGTGCTGCGCTAGTTCGGTGAAGAGGATCGGATCCAACGACCGATCTATTATGTCAGCAAAAGATTGACGGGGGCAGAAAGAAAATACACGAAGATAGAAAAGCTGGCTTATTGTCTTGTTGTAATCTCGAGAAAGCTCCGCCCATATTTCCAAGCTCATTCGATCATTGTTTGCACCAATAGGCCATTACGACAGATCTTGACATGACCTGAGACATCTGGTAGGTTGCTCAAATGGAATATCGAGCTCAGTCAGTTTGACATCACTTATGCACCAGGGGAGCTATTCATGGATAGGTTTTGGCAGACTTCATGGCTGAATTCACCATACCAGAGGATTTTCCAGAAACCAGTGAACCTTCCAACCATATATGGAAGCTATACACCGATGGCACATCAAAAGACCGGTGCTTAGGTGCTGGAGTGGTGCTTGAAACCCTAGAAGGGCGGTCTATATGCTATGCTTTCAAATTTGACTTCCATGCAACTAACAATGAAGCCGAGTATGAAGCCTTACTTGTTGGACTAAGGCTTGCCAAGGATTTGGGAGTCGTCGTTGTGGAAATTTACTGCGATTCACAACTGGTGGTGTGCCAAGTTAAAGGAGATTTTCAAGCCAGAGATCAAAGGTTGGCCTCCTACCTTATGCAGGTCCAAGAAGTGTTGAACTAGTTTGACTATTATACTATCCACTGTATTTCCCGAGAGCAAAATCAGAAGGCCGATTCTTTAGCAAAACTGGCTAGCACTAGCGAAGCACAGCAGATGGGACTCATCCCCGTAGGGACACTTACTGCTCCAAGTATTGATCAGGCAGAGACAGACTGGGTTCATGAATCAGCGCCCGAAAGAGAATCATGGATGACTCTAATCAGATATTACCTTGAGCACGGAACATTACCTGAACGTAGAAGCGAGAAAAGATATATTCTCAAAAAAGCTTCGCGATTATTATCCAGAATGGAGTCCTGTACAGGAGGGGATATTCTGTTCCTTTACTCCGGTGTATCGCCCACGATGAGATCAAACGAGTGTTACATGATGTGCACGAGGGAGAGTGTGGCCATCACATTGGGGGGCAAGCCCTTGCGAAGAAATTAATCAGGTACGGGTATTGCTGGCCAACCGTAAACCGAGATGCATCATATTAGGCTAAGAGATGTGACAGGTGCCAGAAACATGCCAAAATTTCAAGAGCCCCGCCAACCGAAATTACTCAGATGGCCAGCCCATGGTCGTTCGCCACATGGGGAATTAATATAATAGGATCTTTACCTCTAGCAGAAGGTGGCATGAAGTACGCCATCATTGCGGTTGACTACTTTACCAAATGGGCAGAAGCTGAGCCCCTTGCCACTATCATGACGAAGAAAGTAATCAACTTTGTTGTGTGCAACATCATTTGTTGCTTTGGCCTCCCACGGACAATTATAACTGATAACGAAGCCCAATTCGACAACGACGAGTTTAAGAACTTCTACCAACACTATCACATCCAGAAGAAATTCTCGACAGTAGCTCACCCTTAAGCGAATGGAAAAGTCGAAGCTGTTAACAAAGTTATCAAGTCCATTATGAAGAAACGACTGAAGAAGGCTGAAGGGAAGTGGGTCGATGAGCTTCCCATGGCCTTATGGGCATATCAAACTACCTATAAGTCCGCGACCGACCATACTCCATTTGCACTTTCCTATGGCTCTGAAGCCGTTATTCCAGTTCAGCTAGAAGTACCTTCTCACCGTGTGACCTATTTTGATCCAAAAATGAATTCTATCCTACTCGCAGAATCACTGGACTTACTGGATGAGAAGCGTGAAGAGGCTGATTTGAGGGCAGCCGCATATCGCAGTCGAGTCGCTCGATTATACAATGCTAGGGTCCAACCCAGAACCTTTGACACTGGCGATCTTGTACTTAAGCGAATCTATCTGATCCCTTCGCACATGAAGCCGACATGGGAAGGATCGTATGTCATTGAGCGGAGACTTGGAGACCGCACGTTCAAGCTATCGGCTATCGATGGACTCACTCTACCAAGGGCATGGAACAGTGAGAGTCTTTGCAGCTATTACACATAACTGGCTTTCATTCATTTAGTCAGCTTTCCATTTGAAATTTGTTTATGCAATTTTAGAATTTGTACTTGTAATAAGGCAACTGACTTTGCCACAATTTCCTTTTCCAGCAATAAAGTGCGGACTCATCAATCTAGATTGGTGATTCTTGAAGTGCATCGTGCGACTGTCACGATGTACAAAGAGCTAAGTCCCATCCTACGGTGGGACTCATCAAATAGGGAGTGATCATGATCCGACCGATCACTCGCTAAGTTAAACCCCAAGCTCAGGGGCAAGCAACTATAAAGTAAAGAAGGATTAAAACACGATGATCCTACAATGAACTCCAGCTCCCAGAGTGCGAGCTAAAGTAAAAACCCAAAATCCAAGCTCGAAGAGGATGGATCCATTCATCCACGACCTCGCCTCAATCCAAGCTTGAGGAGGATGGATCCGTCCATCCACGACCTCACCTCAATCCTAGCTCGAGGAGGATGGATCTGTCCATCCATGACCTCGCTTATTTCCAAAGCTCAAGGAGGATGGATCCGTCCATCCACGACCTCGCTTATTTCCAAAGCTCGAGGAGGATGCATCCGTCCATCCACGACCTCGCTTATTTTCAAAGCTTGAGGAGGATGGATCCGTCCATCCACGACCTCGCTTCTTTTCAAGCTCGAAGAAGATGGATCCGTCCATCTACGACTTCGCTTGCCGGATCAAGGCTGATGTGATCCGATCATCCACAACCTTGACCAACTCCTTGTTCCCAGAGTGCGAACAAAATCCTAATACTTAAACAGATGTGATTAATCGTCTATCAACCGACTCTAGATTCCCCGAGCATGAACTAGAGTATAAACATTAAACGAATGTGATCGACCGCCTGTAAAATAACTTATGTCCCCGGAGTGTGGATGTAATTCTAAACATTAAATGGGTGTGACCAACCACCCATAAATCAACTTATGTCCCTGGAGTATGGATATGATTCTAAATATTAAGTAGGCATGGCCGATGACCAGCATACAAGTCTAGTCCCTAGAGTGTGGATTAAATATCAGCAAGCGAGCGAGTGTGATCTGACCACTCAAACTCATGTCACTTTAACTATGTTCTGACCAAGTTAAGTTAAAGTTAGTGAAGGCGACGGACGACTGCCAACTGACTACTTCAATTCTCCATAGAACTGGGGGCATAACTCAAGTACCTACCGCTGACCGAGACAGCGCACGTTGGGACTCGACTCGACGTTTGATTACGACCCAAAGCCATGACTTCAGGATCTAAAGACCGGATTCAAGTTCGACTCAGAGACTAAAACTTTACAAGTACATTGAATGGAAATGTGAGTGCTAAAGTACTTAGACAAATGATCACGGAGTTATGCTAAAGACAAAGAAGAAATTTTATTCACACTATTCTTTGAGAAAGTAAGTACAAAATCTATTCAAAGAATTCCTATAAGCAGGGGCCTAGCCTGCATCTATACATGGCCTACAAAAAGCAAAAGAGAAGCTTATTCTAGCCATCTACAAAAGAGGAAGCAAAAATGCAAATCTATGCCTTCGGTTTCTTCTTGACTTTCTTTAGCGTAGATCCACCCAAGCTACTGCCCGGACCTCTCTTTGAACCTTTACCTCCCCGGCCTGCTCCAGCTGGCTTGTCTCCGACCGAGGGAACTGACAGAGTCTCCACTTGAGAACTCACGAGGACTGAAGTATCCTTTGTGTGTGGTACCGGCGGAATGGTGGCACTCTCGACACCAAAAGAATGAGGTACTCCAGTTTCAATTATGGTGCCACCCGGAGAAAGCACGAAGATCGGGACCGGACCAGGACCCTCTATACCTACGTCGGCCCTACGAGCCTGCTTAACCTCCTCAATCTCGGCTTTGATTTCTTCCATTATTTTCTCCTCTCGCTCCACGTGTTCACCCATCGAAACGCTACCGGTCGGACCTGAGGAGCCCGTGATAACTACATCTTCGTTCATGTTGAAGGGCACTTCAATATTCGGATCGCTTTGATGGCTGAGGAGCGCTTCCATTAGTTGGTCGTCAATCACATAGCTGCTATCGTGTATCTCCGCAGCCGAAGAAGTAGCTGTCACAGTTATGGCCTCCGTTGTTAACGCCTTCTGCTTGTGATGAATTTCTTGAGTTGGAGGAGGGTCGGCCAGTGCAGAATCTAAGACTAAATGAAGATAAGAGAATATATTAGTAATATCATCTGATAGTGCTCCTGCATTTTGAGGAATAGGAGAAGTGTCCAGAATACCTTCCTCAAGTTGGCTCCTAGGTTAGGTCGACGGGCCTTTCGAGCTGCGCTCGATGATCGGATAGAGTTGCGGCCTATCAGGATCATACTCCTAGACGATCGGAGGATCAACAGAGGAAGTAGGCTCAGTTTGAGACGCCGGAGGCACTTCGAAACCAACTTCGCGATGTTCACACCCGGATCCTTCTCCGGCCTCCGGATACTTAGCCGCCAGGTCTTCTCTCTGAAGCGCGATAACTGTGTCGTGAAGGACATTAGGCTCATCTCCGATTAGTACTTGAGTTTCTAGCTCAAACTCATCAACGGTTTCAACATTACGGATCGCCTTTTCGTCCTCAAGCAAGCGGTTCCAGGCCTTATATAATTAAAAAGGGTAATCTTCACCGAGCCAGTTAAGGTTGTTGTTTTTCAAGACATTAGCGTTGTAAGTGACCAGAGGATCTTCA
Organism: Allium fistulosum; assembly: GCA_030737815.1. Taxonomy (NCBI): domain Eukaryota; kingdom Viridiplantae; phylum Streptophyta; class Magnoliopsida; order Asparagales; family Amaryllidaceae; genus Allium; species Allium fistulosum. The sequence goes on along the minus strand of CM060903.1, from coordinate 1,532,592,346 downwards.
AATTCACTTTCCATCCTGGCCTCTATAGCTTTTATTTCCCTTTCCACAATGGCATCGGCTTCTTCGACCTTTTTACTCACATAATCCCTCTCTTCCCTAAGTCTAACTGTCTCCTCACACGCCTCCTGGGCCACTTTGTTTGCTTCGTCTTTCTCTTTAAGGGCCTCAGTCAGCTTAGCCTTTAGCTCATCATCCTCTTCTGTGCAGCATTTCTTTCCCGAATAATAACAGTGTTACAGTGCCTTATTTCCTGCACCAAGTCCATGTGCGTTCTCCTCATCTCCTCCATAGACTTCATGGCTTCCTCGGCTCTTTGGCTGGTCTCAATCTCAGCTTTTCTCGAAGACTCAATCTCATTGGTAAGCACTTCTATTATTTTTTCCTGAGGGAGATCGCCTTCTAATTTCTCGATAGCCTTGGCCCGCTCAAAAGACACAGCTGAAACCCGTTCTGCCGTCTTAACCCATTCGTGATATTGGCTATATGCATCATGCAATAGTCCTGCACTAATTTCTCTATGTCACTTAGGATTCATTTCAAGTTGGGTGGAAAGTGGAAGCCATCGAAACATATGTTCGGAAAATCTTTCTTTAGCTTGGCGATACAAATGGCTCCCTCCCCTGTGGGCTCTATGGTAGTTTGTTCTATGATGACAGGTGCTTCTGTTTCAATTCTATGGCGCTGATCGCCGAATTTCGAAGCATAAGACAGCGCTACTTGGTGTGCAGATTCGGAAGATGGCCTACCGGAGCCAGATGGTTTTGAAGGTCCCTTTGATAGCAGAGATTGCGACCGAGAATGGCGCCTGCTTTGATATGATCTTTTCTTTTCTCTATCGTGGCGCTCGCGTTCCTGACTGGAATAATAGTCACGACCATAGTCTCTCTTGCTCTTGCAGCGATTTGACTCAGAGTGCGATCCAGATGAATGGCGCGAAGAGCAGAGATTGCTAAGCATGGATCCTTGCTTCACCATCATGTCTGCAAAACAAAACGAGAAATAAAGTTAGTTATCGCCAAAGATTAAGAAGCATGTGATGAGATGTTGTGTGGTGCCGTGAAGTGTGTGTGTGCATGTGTGAAACCCTCAACCGACCGGTTGTAGTAGCCCTGCTTATTGGAGTTGTCTCCCCTATGTCTATTGAAGGTAGGTCTGTACCAGTTCTTGACGGGGAGTGAAGCCCCTCTAGCCTAGGATCAGGGAATGACAGTATCTCATCCGGGATAGAAATGTCCGACAACCCTTTTAATGAACCTTCCGTTTGTGGAGAAGATGTCTCCGGACCTGTAGAAGTTGCAACGGGCTGAGTTGCCTCGATAATCTTTTGCCTCTTAGCTTTGTGGACGAGAGTTTTGCCCCTTCTTTTTGATTCTGATGATCGAAGGCTCTACGGAGGTACAACCACGGGCTTATGTCTAGCTACTATACTCTTGTCATCGCCAAGTTCGATGATTGTTACTCTAGGCGCACTCCAAGCTCCCTCGACTGGGTGCACGATAGGAGCCTGTCTTCCACTTTGTCTTATTGGGACCACTCTGGGAACCCCTGTCATCCCAATACTCTGCCTTTTTCTATAAGCCCAACTGCAATTAAGTTGTCATCAGTAAGGACTTCGTCGATTTCCCTTAGTTCAACAGGCACCGCTTGAAGTGTCCTCACTATTTCTTTAAAATGTGCTCGTTCGGGCCGTGCAATAGAAGTTGTGAAAGAAGTACAATAATGGATTTAGCATTAATTTATATGACCCACTTAATTGACGAAGAAGTTAAAACACTTACATCTGATCAACCATCACCTAGCGAACCCCGCTGGGCATCTCACAAAGAACCACTTTGTCATAAAGTAGCTCAGTTTACTCCAAGCACCTGCCACCACTTGGCAGTTCCTAATCGCTTCCAAAAAAGTAAACGACGGATTGTCACCCCCTCCCGACTCTTGACATTGAATAAGTATCTGATCTCATCAACGGTCAAGGGTCGAAGGAGATGCTCCATAAATATGATGTATAGACTATTGAGAAGCGTGTATCCATTGGGATGTAGTTGAGAAGGCGTGATCCTTAAGAAAAATAGTACGTCTTGAATGAATTGGTTAAATGGGGGCAATGTCCCAGCTACACATAAGAATTTATTGCACACGGTAAACCCCTTCGGGGGATTATGCGCTCTATCTTCTGGCCTCGGTAATAGAACTTCTTCCAAAGGTAGTCCATGCCTAAGACAAATTCTGCCTATCATTTCTTCTGAAATCTTGGACCGGATGGAGTCCTTCGGATTCAAAACCAACACTGCACCCGGTAGTACATCCGGAGCAGGATTCACTATGTCTACCATGACATCCGGCCTTTCAATTCTAGGAAAATGGGGGGCTTTGAACTTCATGTTGCTCCGAGCTTCCAGGATCCATAGCTATTGAACTCGGTAAAAACCGTTATTAGACGGAAAGAAACCCGTGTTCCCCTCGGTGCAAGGTGAGTGATCGGGTTGTGTGTGAAGTGCTACATAATACTCTAAATTTCTACAAGTTTGAAAGATGGTAAAGCGACAAGACTTCGAGATTTGACCGGATTGACCGTCATCGCTGACCGCCTCAACCGTCCCATCCTAACTTCGAAGACCGATCCATGTTAGGATTTTTTGTGTTTATCGAGTTACAGTTCCATCAACGAGCTTTGAAGGATAGCCATATATGCAGTTTTAAAATGAAGTCCAAATACGAAAGGTTAAAGCTCGTCAGAGTTAGGTATTCAAGTATGCAAAAAGCGATGTAGTTCGTATCCATCATAGTTCATTATGGATCATTCCCCTAAAGCCATCATTTTGCATCGATCAGTGGCGTAGACCGACAACATTCTTCGTATCGATCAATCTACACGTATCGATCATTTCGTATCGATCCAGAGTATTCGGTTTCGTATCCATCAGTCTACATCGATACGCACCGCCGCACTTCCCAAATCGATATGAAGCATGCTCCACACATCTCAGATTGATCGTGAGGACTGCCTGCAACCATCTCCTAGGCATTCTGATCGATCCATCGATGCAAGTTCGAGAAAAAACTTGAAGTCATTGACCCCATCAGCTCCTTCCAGTGCTCTCCTTCTTCCCCAACCCTCCAAGTCACCATCAACTACTTCCTCGACCTAACCCTAGCCCCACTCCGGCACCAAGGACACTGGAGTTGGCCATCGTTTTGGATGAAGTGGCGTGAAGCTCGAATCTCATCACTTTAAGAATGGTTTTAGCCGATCGATTACCTAGTTTGAAGAATTTGGATTAAGGATTGATGATTGGTTGTTTGGAAGATGAGAGTTCTACAGTCTTTCTTTTCTTCAATCGATACGAAATAGTAAAAGCAAGTGAAAATTTTTCTAAGTCCAAAATCAATCTATACTCCTTCGTATCGGCCTAAGGGACGATTTGTATCCCAGTCATGTAAACCGATAGAAGCGGTCAACTCCAATCGATACGAAGAGCATTGCACAATCATGTCTAGGTCGTTCATATCCATCGTTACGAAGAATGACTTTCGTATCCATCAACACAATTTAATGTGAAGCCCAGCACTTCGTATCCATCGATGGAAATCGGTCAAGGCCTATGTTTCGTATCCATCGATACGAAGCAAATACTTATAAATCTTGTATCCATCGATACAAAGTACTCTCTATGTATATCTATCTCGTATCGATAACCATCGATACGAAGCCCATCTTCTTACATCCCAGATCGATCCAGGAAAGGATCGATACGAAGGAATGGATCAAAGGCAACCATCGATCATTGCTGCAACTCGGATTTCACATCGATCCAAGACAGGATCATTACGAAACTCGATCAAAATGAGAAAAAAGAACTTGACAACAACCCGTGAATGTGCAAACATAAACGGGAGTCAGGTTAACATACGTGCATATATGCCATATTAACATTAGATTTTCAAAGTTAACAGGAATTGAATGCTAGCCTGGTGACAAACAGAACAATGAACAACAAATTGCTAGCACTCGACCTTCAGTTACACCCAAAAACTACATGATCATTGGCAGTCTACAACTCAACATTTATACTACTGGAATTCTACCAAAGGTCACATCACCTGATGAAAGAACGACAACTGTTCAGCAAATAGGATAGAATCTTTTCAGTAGTGTCTTTTCAAAGCACGTCATGTTCACACAGGACGTACTTTAGGGGGCAAATGTTATCCCGCCTTTTGGCAAGGCCGTGATACTAAGGACTTGACTAGGGACTGAAGACAATCCGGCCCGGAGGTCAGTTATCTATGGGTCCACGATGGATACAGGGAAACTTGGTCTGAGTCCGAATCGAGCTAGAATTAGCATGGTATGACAAGCAAAGCTGTGAAAAGAAACATTCCAAATTTCAGGTCAATCGGAGTTCGTATGCTCGAGATATGGATCGATCAAAATCCATGTGAAGCATGTCTATTTCGTATCGATCCATCTAGCAAATTTCGTATCCATCAACCCATATCCATCATTTCGTATCCATCCGGATCGATACAAAATGAGCACAAGTCCACCACTCAGCATCCATCATTCGTATCCATCGGATTTCAATAGCTTTCAGCACTTTCCGGATCGATCGAAGTTAACTCGTTCAACAGCTATACATTTCGTATCGATCCCATATCTGATCGATACGAAGATAGGGCCCAAGCAGGTACGAAACCACGGACAAGCATCGATACGAAGAGAAATGTATAAGATGGATACGAAGGAAGAGGTCAATTCGAAGGAAACGGTCTTTAAGCATGAAATATGGATCTCCACAAAACACTCGCGCCACGTCATCGATACAAAGTCCATCGATACGCACGTATCGATACGAAGTGTTCGGCCTATCTAGAAAACCCAATCTTGGATCGATCATATCTCTCAAACTACAAGTTCAAATGCCATGAAATTTTCATAGAATCTTGCATATCAACTCAAAAACACCCATGATCGATCGCAGCCATATTGGGCCATTTTTTGATCGATACGAAGCGGGTATAGATCGATCAGGATCGATCCCAAACAACTCCAAATCGATCATGTGGGCCCACCTACATGTGAGAAAGGGTATTCCAAGATTTTTGGCAGATATTTCCAGATCTACACCAAAAATAGCACCCTAGGCCAAATAAAAAGGGACTTTTGGAACTTCTACACTGCCGCTCTGCTGAAACTCCATTGTAACTTGAGTGTCAGCAATTGTACTGTTGTACTTAGTTGAGGATCGGCAATAAACATCAAACTATTCAAAGTGAATGTAGGCTACAACGTCGAACCACTATAAATTCTTGTCCTTTTCTATTACTGCTTGCTTTCCTTTGTGTGATTGTTAGATTAGCATCTTTTTCCATTTTATTTCTTCATTCTAATCTCTTCAATTACATCTGACGAGTGTTGTGCCCAATTTTGGTACAAACCATATGCAAACTATCTTTGGTGACTATAATTGATTTGTAACTTATATTGATACTTACGCCTTAAAATTAGGTTTTACCCTAAATTTGTTGATTCATATTTAAAGAGTACTTGTCAAATCAACTTTTGTATATTAATGTTGCTAAAGCGGATGCTAAACAGGCTTGATTTAGTGGGTGTAGTAGAAAATATTAAGGATTAAAGCGGATGTACTGTTTAATGAGCTAAATTAAAATAGCACAGTAGTCGAATCGCTCTATGTGCTATAGCATGGATTTTCTAGGGCTTTAGCGGGGCTTTAACTGCATGGATTCAAAATAACATCACCAAATATATTATTTTAGGCTTTCATCATTAAGTTATCATTAACTTATTTAGTGATTACCTCCCAAGGCCTATCTATCACTAATTCATTTTTTTCTCGAACAACGTCACTTGATGAAATGGCTACTCATTCCACCAATTGGAGCTACCCTAACTCTCCTAAGAGGTTGAATGTAAGCACCCTGAATACATTCTACTAAGCGTCCTTACTAAGCATCAATAAGCCCTCTTAGTCTTCGAACCACTATCGCTGACGTTGTCAATTTATTCATATTGCTCATAACACCACCCAGATGTTTTGGCACCCTGCCTTAACTTACCTTTAAAGTCTATAAATCTTTTAGGATTGATCCTTATTGTGGCAACCTGCCATATACAATTGGACTTTAGACTAATAGTCATGGCACATTTCCATCCAATAACTCCATGAGCCGATATATCTTTATAATCACAGGTCAACCCATTTCACTCATTCATTTATAGTGTACCCTATACTTTCTTTAGATAAAACATCTTTGTCCTACAATTTAAATGATACCATATCATTCAGTAGCTTCGCTAAGCTTTCTTCCATTTCAAAATAAGTTAACACAATTTAAACTTATAAAATCTTTCCTTTATTTCATCCCTATGAAATGGTTCAATCACTTAGAAACTTTCTTCCCAAGTGCCCAAAGCATTTTCTCATTTTACTTAGAAAATATAGCTTTCGTAAGTTATGATTAGTCATCACGAATTAGTTATCCCATAGCTTTCAAATGATAGGTTAGGATATCATATGTCTTGCTATCCCAAGCCATCATGGAACAATAGCTTCCCAAGCTATTATGCATTACTCCTTAATAAAGTTCGTGGGTTATCATCCCCATTGCCATCACATGCTATTTCAATCTAAGCTATTATAAGCAATCCACCAAAGATATTGAGTACTATCACACTTATGGCCTGACCTATTATAGATGAAGCACTTGTCCCTATCTTAGTTCTTCGGCTGGGTGCACTTGGTGGAGTAGTGCCCCTTTTGGCTACAATTAAAGCAAGTAATTTCATCTATATTCAACTTCTAAGTCCTTCCTCCAAAAGTCTTTCCTCCCTTATGATTCTTTCCGCCCTTTTGATATGGATTGAATCCTTTCTTCTACACTCCCATGAGTCTAATATCAGCTTTCCTTTCTTCCTGAAACAACTGATAATACCTCCTTGCCATTTCCACCACCATATCAATTTAAGCAAATAGATGAGCCATCGCCTTATGATTTAGCCCCTTCCTCAAATCTTCTATGGACTTCTCATTCTTTTTCAATGGGTTATTGATATGCTCCCTTCCATATATCGACAAAGCATTAAAGAGCTATATGTACTCTGCCAAAGTCAACTCTACCTTCTTTAAGTTAAGGAACTCCCTGCATAAAGCACTTTTATGAGATTTGGGGATGTACTGAACCTTGAATCGCTCCTTAAACTGCTCCCAGGTTATCTCTGCCTTCGAGACTTCAGCAATCACTACCTCCCCACCAATCTAATGCATCCTCCTGAAGCTGACGAAAAGCCAACCTCCTCTTCTGAGCACTATTATATCTCAAGTCTCTGAAAATACGTTCACATACTTCCAAGCAATTCAACACTTCCAAGGCAGACTCCATCCTTGTGAACTCCTTTCCTCCACAGCTCTTGAAATCTTTGTGCATCTTAGAAAAATCTACTTCTTTTGCTACCTCCTATCTCGGCTCTACAACTCCAGCTAGCTATTGCCTCATCATCTCTATGACAAATTGGCGGAACAAGACATTCACATCCATTCCTCCTTCAACCTGGGTAGCGGCTTTAGAACGAACTTTTAGGTTCTCCTCCCCTCCATAGCAATTAGTTTGGGTACTGTCATCTCCTCTACTAGCATTCGCACTTGTACTTCCTTTAGTCAAATGCCTATTACGTAAATCCATTTTAGCCATCTGCATAAGCAAGGGTTCGTAAGAAACAGAAGTAAAGAGAGTGAGATCAACCTGAAAGGGGCAGATATATTCTTCTATGTATCTATATCAAAATACAAGTACGTTATATATATATATATATATATATATATATATATTGTGGGTTGCGGGATTATGGATCTTAAGGCTAATTAAACATTAGAGGGGTGAATAGTGTTTTCTAATTTTTGTATATCTTTTTAAATTTCTTTCAGGTTTAATATTAAATCATAAATTTTCAACACAGAAATATATTAACAATAAATCACAGATAAAATCACAGATAAATTAAAAGCAATAAAGTAAAGTAGAGAGATGGAGAGATGACACTAGAGATTTTATACTGGTTTGGGTTTCTCCTACATCCAGTCTCGTACAATTGCTTATACAGTTTTCTTTTCAAATGCCAATCTTTAAATGGACTGAAGGAAAACCCAATTACAATCTCAATTCCGAAGCTACGAGACATACGCTCCTGATTTTCCATGCTCAAGGTACACCCATTTGATTCGGACGGGCTACACACACACCCACTCGGATTTCTAGGCTACTAGGCATGCCCAATTGATTTGAATAGGCTATAATCACACCCCAAGCAAATACAAATAGAGTTTAATGGTTTTTCCAAAGACAATTTCTTGAACTTTGGATACAATGGATCCTATAGCCCCTTGGATAGCAATTTGATCCTTGATTTGAGAGGGAGAAGATTTTAAAATAGTAAAAAGTAATACTGAATCAATACTAAGAAGTTTGAATTGATTCTATTTGATTTTGAAGAGAAAAGAGCATAATTTCTATAAAGTTTTCAAGAGAGTAAGAGGAGGAAAGAAAATAAGTTAATAACTATTGAAAAAATTATTTTGAAACCCCCTATATATAGTGTATAAACATATGTGTCCGTTCGCGAAGAGTTGCGATGAATGGATGATTCAATTCAAAATTTGAAATTTTGATTTGCGGCATGTATGTTGACATACCATATGGGTATATGTTGACATATGCTTGTGAAATTTGAAAAAAAAATTCTTTTTTTAAAACATTTCGAAAATGATATACGTTGTAAAGTAATTTATACTTTGTAAAAAAAATTAAACATAGTTTATAAAAAAATTAAAATTTGAAAATCTTTTGTAAAATATTTTTAAATATATTTGGAAATTTATTTTGAAAATATAAAAGATAAGAAAATAGGAGATAGAGATCAAAGATTGCTGCTAGGGACTTTAAATAAATTCTATGACTCTATACACTATATTAAAGTCTTGATATCTTCATATCTTGGTCTTTATACTCATGAGTCTTCATGTCCATTTCTTGGATCTTTATACTGCAGAGTCTTTGATTCAACACCTATATAATATTCTACACTATATATTATATAACTTGGCAAAACATTAGTATCTATATAAATTTTATATGAATGTATATTGATGTTATCAAGGTTATTATCATCAAAATCAATAACTAAGGTATTAACAATCTCCTTATTTTTGATGATGGCAACCATTTAATATCCTACATGTAAAATATGATATAACTCCCCCTGAGTTAGATAACTCTTCCTGAATGTATGCATATGTATGTTTTATATTTTTTCCTCCTTAGTCATCAACAAAAATAGGTGAAATAAAAACTCCCCTTAAATCAAATACATAGAAACTATAGAGTCAAAATCAATAACTAAGTTAAATAAGATATATGATGATTATATGATATATGATCAATAGTATATGATGATCATATGATATACCTAGAAACTATTCTATTTTATACCAAACAAGATACATAATGTAATAAGACAACATAACCTATTTTTTATAAATAAAAATTAGTCTTATACATATCATACAATCAATCAAACATCCAAAACATGCATATCCAAATATCAATCCCAAATATAAACAATCCAAGCTAAGATAAACAAATCTAATTCAAATATACACACCAAACCAAGTCAAATCAAATCTAAGAGTGTGCATATATATGTATGTATGTATGTATGTATATTTACATATCAAATCCAAACCTAATAGCTAGACGTTTCGTGGAACTTCAACCCAACCATTAGACCCAAAGATTGAATCTGCTTTGATGGCATCCCAATCTTCATTATCCTTATTAATAGTGCACTCTTGGTTGTTGGATGGTTCATCTTCGATTAAGGAAGAAATCATCCACCGAAGGGCTTCAAAATGCTTTTCTTGTTTCATAATCATTTGTAAATGCCTTTAATTTCTTATGATAAAAGAGAGAATATCCAAAGATTGAAGAGTTTGTTCAAAGTTTTTACATAATTTCTAGTGTGGAGAAGACATTGTTATAAAAATATGTCTAAGAATGTAAATAGAGTATAAAATAAAATGATGAGTGAGTTTTTTGGAAGAAATAGAATTATATACGAGTAAAAAGTCATTTGGAATGATTAAATAGGTGGTAGTTATTTTAATTTTGAATTAAAAATTTTTGCCAACTGGCTATTATATGTCAACATATCTATAGTATGTATGTCGACATTGTTGAATAACGATGGAATTTTATATCGATTAAAAAACCGTCGCTAAAATATTATCGTTAAAACCCGTAAGCGCATGGCGTACAATTGTAGTACGTATGCGAGTATGGGTCAATCTGCAAGGAATGAATTAATTTCTAACAATACTCAAACAAATTAACCCAAGTTTTGAAGTTTGTTTTAAACTAGAAAATTGTAGAAAATAAGCTAGAGCAAAAGTGAATAAAACTATGATATTAAAGAGAAATTTAGAGGCAAATCCACTTCCAATCATTCATATAAATCAACATAAAAAATCATTTATAATCTCTCATTAAAATATTAAGTAGAAATGATTGATGTGCTTATTATAAGTATGATTTATTTGTGTTATTAATTAGCACAACTTAAATTATCAAACTCTAACACACCATTCAAACTCACTAATCAACACTCATGAAAATGACATGAAAATTAAAAATAAAATCTATTTTAAGTATGATCTATTTATTATTAATTAGTAACAAAGACCGTCAAATTTTGATTCTAGCTTGACTTTCATTATCAAATTCACTTAGGCAAATGATCAAATAGTTTATGTTTTAAATGGAGTTAAGCATAGCCTATTTGAGATGTCAACATAGGCTATCAAAATTCAATAAAAAGGAAACATAAACCACCATCATTGATATTTTCCATTAAGTACATACGAGAGATCACTAATGAAATCATTATGTTAATTTAATATGTTTCATGAGAGCTTCATTACCCCTAAATTGAAGGGGTTTAGCTACTTATATTTGAAACATGTTAACATAAAATGATTTCAACATGAAATAAAAGGAAAATGAGAGCTAATTACATGAAAAGGGAACTAACTACTTGCATAAAATAAATCTAAACTAATTGCATGAATTAAAAGAGAGCATAAGATAATAAAAGAGCATAAAAGAAAGTTGCATAAAAGAAATGAGCATGCAAACAAAAGATAAAAAGACTAAGGCTAAGAAGCCATTAAAAATACATTTTATTTGTCATTGATTTTGTGGCTACAACTTGCATAAAAAGAAGAAGATAGTTACATGAAACATAAGGGGTATTTATACATGCTTAAAACCCTAATTCATATTTTAGGGGACTACCTTAAATACCCTTGAGAAAGTGTAACCTCCAAGTAATCATTAGGAAAATAATTAATTCCTACTAACATGCCTTTAAGCCTCCATTAAAATGTGCATGTGCTTTTAATTATGGACCATATGGTAGTGGGTATGTGGGCTCCTCCATGTTGCATGAATTCATTTATGTCCATTCTCCATTTGCCTTCAACATATATGCATGCATTTATCCATGAAGCCTCTTCATATTTGCACTCCATTTCCTACAAATAAAAACAAAAATGCGCAAATAAATTTTCTCAAATTAAATCATGCACAAAATTACCATTTTACCCCCCAAATGAAGATGAATAAATGATGATCTGAAAACAATTTAAATTTTTGTTTAAACATGAAAATCACCCTAATATGCTCATTTATTTAATTAAAATAAGATTAAATATGGAAGTAAAAATATGCACTTTTACGTGCACATCAAATACCCTCACACTTATCTTTTTATTCGTCCTCGAATAAACTAAAACTAAGATAAATCCGTTGTCGTATGAAACACGATTGCATTGAGCAGATGCAACAAGCCGTTAAACCTCTAGGTATCCCTAGTAGGACGAGTGTTGTCTCTTGAGGGTTTTGGCGGATACTACCCACTAAATCCAAATGCGATATGCAGACTCTAATGCGACTACATGATGAAAGTTTTCAAAAATATTTACAAATGAAGAATTTACTTTTAAATTAACACGAGTAAGTTAAATATAAGTTTTGGTTATTATCAAGAAATTTTAGTCCTTTTACTCATCAAAACTTCCAACAAAAATTAAGTTATCATCACAATTAGACTCTAGTTTGGCTAGTTGTTTCGGTTGATAACATAGTGCAACTATGAAATGGATCCTTTAGTTGATTATCAAAGTTTTTCAAAGTGGTATATGCATTTCTTTTGAATAACAAGTCGAATCAAATAAGTGAAAATAGTGCTTAGATTTCAATTGCTTGCTCTCTCTATTTTTGAAAAGTATTAACATTATTATTATTTACACACCTAACTCAGATAAACTGAGGCCAGATATACTGATCATGCACTGCCTTTCGAGCTTACGTGAGAAGAGTACAGAGCGTGGCAAGTGTATACACTTATGTATGAATACATGACTCTAGGAGGTTATTTTATATTAATTTTATTTTATTTACATGCACCTAACTCAGATAAACTGAGGCCAGATATATCGATCATGCACTGCCTTTCGGGCTTATGTGAGAAGGTTATAGAGCATGGTGAGTGTACACACTTACGTGTGAACACCTGACTCTAGGATTTTATTTTTATTAAAAGCTTTTTTTATGAAGAGAGAGTTTTGAAAAATTGTCTTAGCACCACTTAACTTAGAGGATCAAAAATGTTATCGCCGTTACTTTAAATCAACCACTCTTTTAAACAAAGATTGCAATTAGGACATACTTCATAATTATCACCTATGAACCTTCCTATATACTAGTTAAACCATAGTTACTTGTAATCAAACTTAATTTTAATTTTTGTTGGGACAAATAAATTTTCAAAAATTTCAATTTAATAACCAAAAAAATATACTTATCCTATAGCGTTTCTTCAAAAGTAAATCAATATGCTAAAAAGAAATTTTATTTTGGAATTTTTTGTTTGCTTTTTTCTTTTTTTGGAAAGAAATTGCAAAAAATAAACCATGAAAAATCAAAAATGAACATGAGACTCCCCCCCCACACTTAATTTTGACTGTGTCCCCACAATCAATGCATGATATAATGAGTGTAACGGGAAAAAATATGTACATATTTACAAGAGAGGGTCAACATTTCTTACTAGACTTAGTATGGCTCATGAAGAGTCATGAGCTCCTCCTCTCGATCACTCGCCAACTCCTAGTAAGGTTTTAAACGATGAACATTGACTTTAAAAATCGATCCAACCCTAGGGTTTTATATTTCTATGGCACCGTGTGGAAAAACAGTATATACGATGTACGGTCCTATCCACCTTGATTTTAACTTCCCAGGGAACAAATGAAGTCGAGAGTCATACAAAAGAACTTTTTGGTTTGGCAAAAATGTTTTCCTTAGGATTGACTTGTCATGAAAAACTTTTGTTCTTTCTTTGTAAATTTTCTCGTTTTCATACGCGTCGTTATTAATCTCCTCTAATTCATTGAGTTGTAATTTTCTATTTTCGCCAGCTTTTTCAAGATAAAAATTTATGTTCTTAATCACCCACAATGCTTTATGTTCGAGTTCGATGGGTAAATGGCACGCTTTACCATAAACAAGCCTAAAAGGAGACATCCTAAGATTGGTTTTATAAGCAGTTTTGTAAGCCCAAAGCGCATTTGTTAATTTTTGTGACCAATCTTTTCGATTTTTATTCACAGTTTTCTCTAAAATTTGTTTGATTTGGCTATTTCAAACTTAAACTTGACCACAATTTTGAAGGTGATAAGAAGTGGATAACTTGTGGGTTATCGAGTATTTCTTCATTAAAGTTTAAAATGAACGATTACAGAAATGGGTTCCATTATCGCTTATTATTGTGCGAGGTGTTTCAAACCTCGAAAAGATGCTTTCTTTTATGAATTTCACAACAACTTTATGGTCATTTATTTTACAAGGAATGGCTTCAACCTATTTAGAGACGTAATCAGCAGCAAGAAGAATGTACAAATTTCCAAAAGAGTTGGAAAATGGTCCCATAAAGTCAACACCTCAAATGTCAAAGATTTCGATTGTAAGAATGGGGTTCAAAGGCATCATGTTTTGTCGAAAGATTCTTCCTAACATTTGACAGCGATCGCAAGTTTTACAAAACTCAAATGCATCATTGAAAAGCGTAGGCCAATAAAAACCACATTGAAGCACCTTTTTCGCTGTTTTCTTAGGACCGAAGTGACCACGACAAGCTTGGTCATGACAAAATGAAAGAACACTTTTGATTTCACAATCCGAAATGCAGCTTCGAATGATTTGGTCGGGACAATACTTAATAAGTATGGATCATCCCAATAGAAGTACTTGACTTGGAAAAGAAATTTATATTTATCCTATTTTGACCAAAATGAAGGAGTTTCCTTAGTGACTGAATAGTTCACTATGTTGGCATACGATGGATCGACGAAAACGGAAAGGAGTTGTTCATTGGAAAAGTTTTCGTTGATCGGTAAAGAAGATGGTGCGTTTAGAAGACGTGACAAATGATCAACAATGACATTGTCCGATTCTTTTTAGTCCTTGATTGTAAGGTCAAATTCTTGGAGTAACAGGATCCAACAGATAGAACGAGACTTAGCATCCTTTTTAGCAAAAAGAAATCTAAGAGCGGAATGGTCAGTGTAAACAGTAATGTGTGAGCCAATCAAATAAGGTCAGAACTTTTCGAGCGCAAAGAGTACCACTAGAAGCTCTTTTTCAGTGGTTGTGTAATTAAGTTGAGCATCGTTTAGAGTCATACTAGCGTAGTAGATGACGAGAAGAATTTTATTGATTCGTTGTCCTAAGACAGCACCAACTACAAAGAAGCATCATACATTATTTTAAAAGGAAGATCCCAATTAGGTGAGCAAATGATGGGAGCATAAATGAGTTCATTTTTGAGACGTTCGAAAGCTGAAACATAGTCAGAATTAAATTCAAATGGAATGTCTTTTCCAAGAAGAGTCATCAGAGACTGAGCAATTTTACTAAAGTCCTTCAAAAAGCGTCGATAGAAACAAGCATGCTCAAGAAATGAACGGATGTCTTTGACAGATTTGGGAATGGTTAGATTCGCAATTACATCAACTTTCGCTTTATCTACCTCAATTCCTTTGTTTGAAATGATATATCCAAGGACAATTCCATGTTTGACCATGAAATGGCATTTTTCCCAATTTAACATTAAGTGTTTGTTCTTGCAACAATTAAGAACCAACTCAAGATGGTGTAAGCACTCAAAAAAAGAATTTTTAAAGATGGAAAAATCGTCCATAAACACTTCAAGAAAGCATTCGATCATATCAGAAAAGATGTTGACCATGCATCTTTGAAAAGTAGCATGAGCATTGCAAAGGCCAAATGGCATACGCCGATACACAAAAGTGCCAAAGGGACACGTGAAGTCATTTTTTCTTGATCTTCGGGAGCGATTGGAATTTGATTATAACCGGAATTACCATAAAGAAAGCAATAGAATTCGTGACCGACAAATCGTGGTCGATAAAAGGAAGAGGGAAGTGATCTTTACGTATTGCAGCATTTAATTTTCAATAACCAATGCAAACACGCCACCCCATTTGAGTATGAGTTGAAATGAGTTCCTTAGAGTCGTTTTTTATAACAGTAAGTCCAGACTTTTTAGGCACAACATGAATTGGGTTAACCTACGAACTATCAGAGATGGTGTATATGATTCCGTTATCGAGGAGCTTAAGAAATTCGTCTTGAACTGTATCCTTCATTTTTGGGTTAAGCCTTTGTTGCGCGTCACGAACATGCTTGGCATCGTCAACTAAGTGGATGCGATGTTGAACAATAGCGGGACTAATTTCCTTTATATAAGTGATCAACCATCCAATTGCTTCTTTGTTTTTCGACATAATTGAAAGAAGGGAAGCTTCTTGATCAAGAGATAGAGTTCAAGAAATTATAAAAGGAAACGTTTCATTGTCACCTAAATATGTGTATTAAGGTAATCGGGAAAGGGTTTGAGGTCCAACCTTGGGGGTTTCTTAATCAAAGAATTTGGTTGAAGATCTAACTCAACAGTGAAGGGTTCAAACGGAAGCGCGTTTTCAGTTTCGTTAGGCTTATCTTGAAACAGTTGTTCATATTCGGTCTCGCGTTTGTTGTTAAGGTCAACTATTTCATTATCAAAATTTTCTTGAATGGAGCTAACTTCTAGCGTTTGGTCACATCGTTCGTTCGATTGATGTTCAAGGTTAAAAATGTTAAGATCTAAAGTCATGTTTCCAAAATAAATTCTCATCAAACCATTTAGACAACTGTTTAGGGCATTTGAAGTAACCAAGAAAGATCGGCCTAAAATCAATGGAATTTGACTCATTGGATTGTTTACGGGTTGTGTCTCTAAAATAATGAAATCGACGGGGAATATAAATTGACCAATTTTGATGAGTACGTCCTGGATTTCAACCACGGGTTATTGAACGATCGGCAAATTGAAGAGTTACTTTCGTCGGTTTTAGTTCACCCAAGCCGAGTTGCTGGTAAACTGAATAAGGAATTAAATTGACACTCGAACCCAAATCTAGTAAGCACTTGTTAACGTTTTGTCTCCTATTGTGCACGAGATTGTTAGACATCCAGGATTTTTGTATTTTACGGGAATTGATTGGACAAGACTTTGCTAAGTCTAGCAGCTAAGAAAACTTTCTTCGGTACATGAGTGTTTCGTTTTTGAGTACACAAGTCCTTGTGAAACTTAGTGTAAGTTGGGACTTTTTGAACTATATCAAGGAGCGGAATGTTCACTTTTACTTGTTTAAAAATTTCCAACATCTTTTCCATTTGATCAGAGTGTTTCTTAGGTCGAAAGTGATGTGGAAATGGAACACGATACTTAGTAGGTTGGTCTACTTGAGTAGAAGAAGAATTTAGAGTGGAATTTGATTCGACGTTTGGCTCAATGTTTTGTTTAGAGTCACTTGTCATTTTTGAAGTGTCAAGAGGAGCTTTCGGTAAATCGTTTGGATTAACAACTTGATAACCGATTTGTTTACCAGAACGCAAAGTCGTGATAGCATTCATTTGTTTGACATTGCTATCTTGAACAACATGGGCTTGGTTTGAATTCGTGTTTTGATTTCTGGGATTTGAAACTGGCTGACTTGGGAATGTGCCTCGTTCACGTTCACTCACAGAAGTGGCTAATTGACTCATTTGCATTTCAAGTTTAGCAATCGATTGACTTGTATTCTACATGTACGAGGTTAACAAATTTTGAAAATTGTTGTTTGATTCGAGGCTTTGAGTGGTTGCTTTAGCTAAAGTTTCAAGATTTTTCTCAAGTGAAGTCAAATGTTTATCGTCTTAGGGAGTAAAAGATTATTGCGGTTGATTTTGTGACGGGCTCGCAAAATTTTGTTGAAAATGATTGGGTTGAAAGGGAGGATTTGAAGTATTGTTCGAAATGCTTGAAAATTTGGGCGAACTAAATCCATGTTGGAGTTACTTTGGTTCCATGAAAATTTAGGATGACTTCTCCAACCATGATTGTATGTTTGAGAAAATGGGTCATTCTTAACCTTATTGAAAGCATTAAGTTGTTCTATCGTATTAGGACATTGATCGGCTATGTGATTCGGATCGTTGCATTTATAACACATTGGTTGGGAAGCTTGGTTCATTTGGTTGGATGAGAAAACGTTGTCGAATTTATTGATCATTGCACCGATTTTAGCTTCCAAAGCCAAAGATGATCCTATCGAGTGTGCGCTTGATCGTGAGTAAATTGATTTTTCATTAGAACGTTCTCATTGGGATAACTTTTCAACCAAGTTTTTAAGAAAACCAAGCATCGTCGTGATGTTAAGTGAGAAAATTGCCTTGGCACATCGATTCAAGCATGGTTCATGAACTATTTTCAAGTCCATCGTATAAGATTTGGCAAAGAGTCCATTTTTCGAAATTATGGCGTGGTCATTTTATCAAAAGCTCTTTAAATCATTCAAAATATTTTCCGAAAGGTTCACCCCTAAATTGATGAAAATTGACAATTTCGTTACGTATTTTAGTTGTTTTTTCCAAGGGGTAGAACTTTTTTAAGAAAACTTAAACGAATTCTTCCCACGTTTTGATCGAGTTTGATGGTAAGTTGTACAACCATTTTTCAGCGTAATCGGTAAGGGAAAATGGAATCAATCGAAGTTTGATTCCATCATCACATAATTTTTGGAGTTTAATGGTTGTGCATTTTGTTCAAATTGGGTTAAGAAGATGTATGGGTCATCATGCTCAAAATTGCCAATTTTTGGGAGCATGGAAATATGATTGGAATGAATTTCTAAATGGTTACCTGTTGGGGTGGGTAATGTGATACAAGAAGGAATAGAAACTCTATCGGAGAAAGATTCTATCCATGAGATTTTGAGGAGGATTTTCGTTCGCCATCGTTAGAGGATCGTTTGTTCGAGTTAAACGGTTTGTTGTTGTGTAACGAGTCTAAGTACTCATGCACAAATGAAAGGGTCAAGTAGAGAAAGAAGCGAGAATCAAATTTAAGAGAATAAAACAAGGTTTAGAAGATGAAAAGAAGTGAAAAATTGTTTTTTTTATTAAAGGAAAAATTATTTACCAAAAGGAAATTATTTTCCAAAAGGGAGATTTAATTTTTGTTTTGCTTTTTAGATTTTCAGAATTTTTTCTTTTTTTATATGTTTTTGCTTTTTTTTTGTTTTTTTTGTTTTCTTTTAAGAAAAGATAATTCTTTTTGGATTTTTGTTTTTCTAAAAAAACCTAACTTAAGTAAAAAGGCTTGTTTTTGGATTTTTCATTTTGTTTGATTTTTTTTTCAAAGGAAAAGATTTGAAAAGATTTTTTTGGACTAAAAAGTACAAAGTTAAGTAAAATGTACAAAAATTTACTTTTGGATTTTTTTTTTATATGTATATGAACTAATGCAACTAAATGAATGCAAGGACTTAATTACAAATTTTTTATCATTAGTAGCTCTAAACCCAAAATTAAATAATCACACTCTGTCTTGATCCAATAAAATAGTTCTAAGCCAGGTAACGGACAAGAGTTATCGGTGCACTACGAATCACCGTAGCAATGCAGCCGAAGGTTTAAGTACCTTTAGAGAAATAATCACTATAATATTTACGAATCACCATAACATTTATATATGATTATTGCTCTGTCGTAGCATAGAGACCAAGAAGTTAGATTGTCGAAAGAAGAAAACTTGTCAAGATACAATTAAGCCCTAGATGAGATCGCCACACCCTTAAGTCCAAAATATAACCGTTATTATTAGTCAATTGTTATGATAAAATGCAATTTGTGGGCCAAGGAATGGGTGATGAAATCCCCCACCTTATATGGATTTGGGTGTTACCCTTAGAAAAGAAAAAATAAGATGAGATTAATGCAAAACTGAAAATAAATGAGAAATAACAATGCAACTACAAATGAGATTTGACTTTGTTTTTGGATTTTTAAAATGTAGTTAACCAACACTACATTTTTCTTGGGTTAACCAGAATAATTACATAAGTTTAAAATTCTAATTGTGATCAATAATTAGTTTTATCTTTTTTCCCACCTTAAGAAAAATAAAACTAACGATTTGTCACAACTATTCTACTTCGCTTATGCAAGATGCAAAAAAGGAGAAAGTAAAAACAAATGATAAGAGCACGATACCAGAGCGTGCAGAATTACTAGCAATTTATTTTAAAAAGCATCAATATTTTTTTATAAGAAAGCAAGCAGAGCAGTTATTTAGCAGCAACTCCTATTGTTCTACTTTCCTGCAACCTAAAACCCGAAAGAGGGTTGAAAATGTGTGTGTGTATATATATATATATATATATATATATATATATTTAAAGATAGAACAAAAATGAACTTCAAAACTTAATTATTATCTTTTAACGAACAAAAAAAATTCAAAATGAACAA
Source organism: Allium fistulosum (assembly GCA_030737815.1). Classification (NCBI taxonomy): domain Eukaryota; kingdom Viridiplantae; phylum Streptophyta; class Magnoliopsida; order Asparagales; family Amaryllidaceae; genus Allium; species Allium fistulosum. The sequence continues at coordinate 1,532,572,357 of CM060903.1, read as the reverse complement.
ACGAACAAGCCCACAAGGCTTAAAACCTACCAATTTCCTTTTTATTCTTTCTTCTCAGTTAAAATACCAGACAACACAAAAACAAAACAAATGTGAATCCCAGAAATTGATAACCAAACACAATTTGCAAAATCAAGCAAACGCGAACCATAGGAATTTGGGTTGGGGATAGTGTTTCAGGCGATGGGAGTGCTTGTAGTTGGAATTTGGGGGTTTCATGATTTGGGCAAGAGGTTTCAGTTAGTTGATTTGTGGGTTTGCGGGTTCGAATTTTTAGGGGATTGCATGAGGAGGTGCAGGAGTTTGGTTTCGTGTTGTGGGGGGTATGGGTAGGTTGGCAATGTGGTGTGGTTTTGTGATGTTGCAGTGGAGTCTGTGTTGTTGTTTGAGGTGGTTAAGGTGGGTATGGGTGTGGAAGAAACTGAAGGCGATTGTTTGAGGTTGGAAGTTTCTGAGAATAAGGTGATGGTTGGAAATGGTTTTGGGGTGAGATGAAGAAGTGGCAAGGAGGCAGAGGAAAAAGACTTGTAGGAATGGTTTTCAGGTGATGGTTTTGGTGAAGGAGGGCAATGTGATAGAAGATGGATGTTGTTGAATGCAGATGCAATATTGTATGGCAATGTTTGATGATGTTTTATGGCAGTGGCAGAGGCAGTGTTTGGATGGTTGATGATTGAAGGCAGTTTTTAGCTGAAGTGATGGGTATGGTCGGTCGGAGCAGACGTATGTTGGTTGAAGGCAGTGTTGTTTCAGGCAATTGGATGTTGAAGGTTACAGTGGGGGAGGCAATGTATGACATTGTAGGGTGACAGTGAGGCGGATGGTGGCAGTGATGAGTGTTGATGCAATGGTTATGAAGTGTTTCAGTTTGTAACGACCCGTAAATTTCAACTGTTTTAATAACGTAATTAGTTGAAATTTTGTGAAATTTTAAACGATAAAATTTTGAAGTATAAATTTGATATTTGGAATACGTCTAGTTAAACATAGCGACTGGTAAATTTTCGTTCGAAAATATGAAAGTTTATTTCGTGCGTAAATTCACTTCAATTTAATCAGTTAAAAAGCGTTGTAAATAAAACGTTTTCAAAACCAAAATATTTTTACATAGAAAAATTCTAAACCATCTTCTGAGCAAGATGTCAGTTCGTCATTTTTCCAAATTCGGACACCTATTGCTCCGTCGTTCTTATTTTCTGCAAAATGCAGCATTCTGGTACCGATATCGATTTTTATCGGATGATCGTACCACTGATTTCTATATACCGTTGTGATCGTCTCGTCGTGCTGATTGCTACGGTATATTCGCTTCTATGTTTCGGTGTTCGGTACGCAGCGGAACCCGTGTAACGGATATCCGTATCAATGCATATTTGAGTCGTTTTGATTGTCTACCCTTTTATTTTTGCATCGTACAATACAAACGGTTATGAACATTTACTTTTCCTAGATCCTCGTGCTTGAACAATTCTATTCCTTTTTTCAAAAATTTCCTTTCCGTTCATATCTTTAGTACACGTCATATTTTTGTGCGTTCGAAAAAAAAAGAGTCTCTTGGTTTCTCTGTTCACGTTTCCTTTGACCTTTCCATTCCTCTATTTTGTATTTGACGTGTTGTTTCGTTTCCATATTCTGTTTCATATTTTCTTTTCTTTCTTTTAGTTTCCCATGCACGTTCATTTTTTTTGCTGACTTCTCATTCACATTCACTTCTAGTTATACTGATCTTCACTTCTTTCTTCCTCATTTCTTTTGCTCTTTGCTTCCGTTCGTCTACTCTAAAAAAAAAAAAAAAGAATGAAAAGAAAAGAAACAGCTTTTGATCCTTCTCCCATTCCAATTTGAAGCCACTATCCGTCTTCCTTCACACAGCCTCTTTGGCCACCCATCGCGCTTGCTCCCGCACCTAGCTCCAGCCTAGCCCACCAACGACCCATCACAGCCGGCCACGAGACCGCCCTCAGCCCCACACCGCCTACCCACCGTTTCCCCTACCTCCTCCCCTCGGCTGAAACGCCCCTCTCCCTGCCGAACAAACGTCCACTCCTCACCACCTTGTTTCTTTGGCCACTGATCATCTACCAACGCCTCCTCCCCGCTTGCCTGCCTTATTCACTTCCAGATCCACCTCATCGGCTGCCTCCGCTTGTCACCAGCCTCGACCTCATCTTCGTCCTTTGTTGCATCTATAAAGGTGTGTTGTATATCTTGATATAACTATATATGTTTACAGATTTTATATAGATTTATAAATATAGTTTTATATAAGTCTGATATAGGTGTGTTGCGATTTATACATTATATTTTGTATAAGGGAAGCATTTTAAGTGTCTGCATATTATCGGTCTGCATTCATATGTTTAAACAAAACATGTACATTGTTTCGTATGTGTGTTTATAGTCTGAATATATGATGCTATTTTATATGAATATATATAACTTATTACTTATATATAGTTAGTTGTATACGTGAGGATAACATAATATTTGGGCTGTTAGTTTTATGTAAATTGTATATGTATTTGACAACAGTATATATTTTATAAGTTATAACCTGATTTGCAATAACATAGTTATACATATATATTGGGTAAGTCTCATTTGATCTGTAATGTGTATATAAAATTTTATAAAGTAAGTTTACTTGGGTTTTATTATAAGTTAGATTCGTTGAAGCTTGTATATAAGTACATATATATGCGTGTTATAGAGAAATGAATATGTGTCTAAGTATATATATACTGTTAGGATGGTATTAAATGTGTAAAGTAAGAAGGCTTTAACCGTGTGAATATATGTGTGCTGCGTGTGTATGCCTATCTTTATATATGTGTTGTTTTATTAAAATATAAGTTATATATTTATATATGTATAAGTTAGTCTATACATTGATTACATCAGCATCATTTTCTTTTAGCTGCTGTATATGTCAACTTGATATTTACTGTAAACTGTATGTGTTTAAGGTTGATTTTCCATATTATGCATATTATAAATTTTACTTGTGGTTAAATTTTATAACTATATATTTACTGTTATGGTACCTGGATACAATATAAAGGTATAGATTTAAATTTATTATTAGCTATCTACATAATACATATATATTGTTAAGTGATTACAATATCAAAGTATAGGTATACAAATATTATATATATATTGATTTTAATGTATGTGTCTTAAGAATAATGATTTTACATTCTATTTGGATATTTCTCTTAAGATTAAATTTTATAAAATAATAATAATATATATATATATATATACACATTTTCTATATATCTTAACTGATTTATTTTCTCATCGATTTCTCATTATCAGCTTTGATCGTTGAATTTGGGTCCAATCGTGCTTTGTTTTAAAATTCGTGCCTGGATTCATAGCTCGGTTCTTTGTCAAACTCTCTAGCCTCGAAAGGTGAGCAATCACTCACGATTAACGTTCTTTTATTTATTAGATTTGATTTCAATTGAAACGACAATTGAAATATACTGTTGTTAGTTAATTACACTGTTATATATGTTATTACCTACATCAGTTCACCTGTGACATTTGACACCATTATCTGTTAATTATTTATGTGATGATAATTACAGTTTGGCTGATAATTAATTGATTGTTGATGTTTATATTGGACGTTAAATTGTTAATGTTAAAATGATAAATAGTATGCTATTGAAATTGATATAGGATAATTAATTGTTAAATTCGATTAAATGACATTTGTATAATATGATCCCTTTTAACTGTTTAAGTTATTGACACGTAGGATTTGTTTAAATACACTTTGAACCACTGAATGTATGTTGTTAAATTGATGATGTATGAAATTGTAAATAGGTGACAAGTGAAAACCGTAATGTAATAATCTTTAATCTACATGAAATGATAGTGTAGATTCTAGAGATAATTATATTCATTCGTACAAATAACAATGCGAATTTATATGGTTATTTCGGGATTATTTGAATTGATTATTGGATTGTTATTGATTGTTGTTATTGCTTGTTTATTTACTTTGACACCATCCCTGTTATCACACTGCAAGTTCCCTTTACTATGCTTTGATTTTGGAATTGAATTGGAATCGGGTTGAAATGATAAATACCCACATTGAACTTTGACCTAGGATAGAAAATTAAATAAAACCCGATTGGTCAATAATTGATTTGAAAATTAAAACGAAGATTTTATTTGAATAAATAATATTGTTTGAAATGAAGTTGAAATTAAAATTTTTATGAAAGGAAAATGTTAATATTTAATAATTTGAAACAGAATATTAAAAATGAAATTGATGAAAGGATGTTGTTTAATTTGAGAAATGATTGAATTAATTTGAAATGATTTAATAATTAAGTTTGAAATTACATTTAAGTTTGAAATTATTAAACTTTGAAATAATTTAATAATTAAGTTTGAATTATTTAATAATTAAATAAGATTGAATTATTTAATGATTAAATTAAATTGAATTTTTGAATAAGTGAATTTTACTTCGTAATAATTGAAATTGAGATTTCTTTATTAATTAAGTTTTGGAAATTATTTAAGTAAGTAAATAAATAATTGAAATTGAATTCTCTTTAACAAGAAATGAAAAGGTGATATTTTGGAATTAATGTAAGACTTGAAATGTAAAGAATTGATTTGATGAATTTAATTTAATTTAATTTGTAAGTTTGATATAATGAAGTTGAACTTAAGAAATTGATTTAATGAATTGGAAATTGAGTATAATTGATTCGAATGATAAATTTACTTAACGAATATTGAATAAAATCGATAAATGAAGTTAAACTGATTTGAATGTTAAATCAAATTGATTTAAATGATTTCGGAATGGAATCTTATATACGAATTTAAATTGATGTTTGAATTGTTTAAAAATAAAGATTGAAATTGAATTATAAGGTTTTGAAATGATAATTTGGAAGTTTTGAAACGTAAATTATTGGAAATTGGTTTTGAAAGACAAATGAAATGTTGATTTACGAATTGAAATTGAATTGAAATTGATTTGGTTTTTGAAATATATAAACGACCAATCGGTGTAATAATTACGAAAGTTATTAAAGAGACCGGGATCGGTAATGGATATACTCTCTATCTGAATCGAAACCACTTTAATAACTATACGCGGAGTGTTGATCCAGAACGAAGTGGATGGTTTTGATGTACGTGATGACTGAAGAAAGAGAACGATAATGGATAGCCTTGACACTTGTGTCAAATTGGAAATGACTAAAACAGGAGCTGTGCCGGGCCAATGGAGGATTGATACCTCAAGTGGACACACTTCTTCGAACTACTTATACTTGTTGTCGATTGGTGCACCCTTGATTTTGGGAGTGTTGTTTCACGGTGTTGCGGGCGCTGCGGCGTTGCGTTCTCACCAGCCCGGATCAGGCGAACGGTAGTATCACTACCTTGGGTATAGCCTCATGTGCCTTGTCATACTTGTATTCCATTTATGCGCGACCACTACGAATTTGTTTTGTACCTTGAGTATATGGATTGCCCTCTGGTGACTTCCGGTTTTGGGGAAACTACGGTCTTGTATATGCTTGTGGGAATAAAAATGTGTTAAGGGTGGAATGGGCCATGACTTAACGCTATTTTGATATCTTTATATTACTGATAGACATTATCTACTTATCGTACACTACTATATAGTAGATAGTTTAACGGATCCTTAAAGGATGGTTATTCCAAACATCCTTTGAGTTACTTGTATTTCAATTGCTATTTCACTTGAGTTGGATTTATTAATATAAGAATGTTAATCCTGACTCGAGTGTCTTGTGTTTTTGCTTTACGCTCGGGTCAGACTGAGTTTACCAGTATTCGAGACTCACCTTTTGAAGTTGGAGCTTTGCTTGAAGATCCGGTCATCTATTCTGCTTCAGTATTCGATGATTCCAGCGATGTATTCGGATTTGTATCTGATGTATCATATTACTCTTCCGTTGTATCTGGTTTAACTCTGATGTATCGTATTACTCTTCTGTTGTAAACTCTGATGTATCTTATACATTTATATAGTAGCTTCATGAACTACTATCTCTTTTATTTCCGCTGCACTTATTACTCTGTGTCTGTGATCTGTGATTATATCTATTTACTGTATATGTTCAGTTTTGCCAAATTTAAATTAACAACGCGGTATTTTGAGAAATTCAACTCCGGCATGAGTGTCTACCTATACACTTATAATGGACGCGAATGGTCCAAAATTCCGGGTCGTTACAGTTGGTATCAGAGCTTTGGTAGCTCTAGGCAAAACTCAACATATAGGGTAAATGTATTTACTGAATCACTCACACTCGAGTTTCAATCTCTTCCTTTTGACTCAATTCCTTTGAATTTTGGAACGTTCCCCTCGGTTCCGAAATTCATTCATGTCCTTCACTATTCGTCTTCTTTCAATCATGGAACACCCCATAACTCCATTTTGAATGATATCTATAATAGATCGGCGGTCTCGCCAAACTTCGAATGATTTGTAAAGGGGTGAAACTCCTTTATAATAGACATCGATTTACCGGAGATTTCTGTATCCTCGGCTTACAATGCTATCTATTCCCTGATATACCTGAATCCCATCTCTAGAGATCGAGTGTTGATTTACCTCGGAATTCAGCATCGATCTTATTCTTGAAGTTACGGACGGTCCGGTTAAGATTGCCCGTGAATTAAATAAGCTTATCCAACCCGATTCTGTTAATTGAATCATCTTATCTTTTCTTTCGAACTTGTATTCAAAACAGAATTCTCTTTAAACTTGAGTCCATCAAATTTGAAACCCTATCCTTATTTTGAAAATTCATTCCTATATCGTCGAGCAAAGAAGTGTATTTGTAAACTAATATCTATATATATAAATGTTTTAAAATATATTGTGTTGTTTGAGTTGTTGATGTTGATTTGGGTTTTCGATCGATTCGTCTGATCAACGCTATCGATAGGATTTCCAAAACACTTGAGCAGAGCAAACTGACACAATATTGTTTTCAAATTTGTTTGATTATATTGTAAAATATAAGTAAAATTTTTGGAATTTAGAGGTTAATTAAATTGGTTGTTTGAATTGATAATATTTGATTATCATTTATTGTTCTAAATGAATTTATAAATATGGTTTATAAATTGATTTGGAATTTGAAATGAAATTAATTTAGAAATGTGAGAATTTAGTTTCCGGTGATTTCGAACTTTGGTTTTAAAATTTTTAAAATGTATATTATTGAAGGTATTTTTGAAAAGAAACCGTTTTCAAAGAATTTTAAAATGTTGAAATCAGTGCTCTTCTCTTTGTCGCTGGAAAATAATTTCGGTGATGGCGGCCGCATCATCGATGTTCATTTTCGAGTTTCGAAGTGGAGAAACCATTCTGTAGCTTTGCTATGGTTTTGTTTTGAAAAAAATATTTTGATTTGAATTTCTTCAGTATAATTTGATTTATAACCATTCTGTAGCTTTGCTATGGTTTTGTTTTGAAAAAAATATTTTGATTTGAATTTCTTCAGTATAATTTGATTTATATATATAAATATCTTATTTTAAAATTTAATTTGATTTGATATAAATATATTATATATATCTCTAAATTGTTTAAAGTTAATCGGAAATTAAATTCTTAAATTTTGTTAAAGGATGATTTTAATTATAAATAAAACCAAAATTTGGAATAAATATTTAAACTTGAATAATTGAATTGGAAATTTTATTTGTGTATTGTTCAACTGCATTCTAATACAACTTACCTAAATCATTCAGAAGTTAAATGTAATTGGAAAATATACAATATAAAATGAATTTATAAATAAAATTTGAGTGTTTATAATAAATGTTATACACTAAATTTTGATTATAAAGATGTTAATAGAGTTAGATAGGATAATAAGTAAAACTCAGTTAATAATGAAATAAATTTGTTTTGAAAGAATTAATAAATTGAAATTAGATCAACTTATGGGAATACCTTGAATTTAAAATCAATTAATGAATATAAATTAATTTAAATTGAAATTTATATGGCTAAAATTAATTTATACGGTTTAAATATATGTGATAAGATATATTAAGTAGAATAAATTTAACAATAATTTGGAATAAAGAAGAATTTAAATTGTTGAAAATAAAGTATGATTATAATAAAAGATTATTCAAATTTATGGTTTTAGAAATTGTAAATTGAGGATAATTGGATAGTAAGATAATGAATTTAGAAATAGTGAGATTGATTTTAGTGAAATCAAATGGATTAAATCAATTATTGAATATCAATTAATTTAAATTTGAATTTATATGGTTTAAATTAATTGTTATTTTGTATTTCAAATCTGTTTTCTTTCTGGTTGTTTCTATTCTCCTACCTCGTTCCTTTTCGGGGACGAAAAGTTTTGAGTGGGGGAGAGTGTAACGACCCGTAAATTTCAACTGTTTTAATAACGTAATTAGTTGAAATTTTGTGAAATTTTAAACGATAAAATTTTGAAGTATAAATTTGATATTTGGAATACGTCTAGTTAAACATAGCGACTGGTAAATTTTCGTCCGAAAATATGAAAGTTTATTTCGCGCGTAAATTCACTTCAATTTAATCAGTTAAAAAGCGTTGTAAATAAAACGTTTTCAAAACCAAAATATTTTTACATAGAAAAATTCTAAACCATCTTCTGAGCAAGATGTCAGTTCGTCATTTTTCCAAATTCGGACACCTATTGCTCCGTCGTTCTTATTTTCTGCAAAATGCAGCATTCTGGTACCGATATCGATTTTTATCGGATGATCGTACCACTGATTTCTATATACCGTTGTGATCGTCTCGTCGTGCTGATTGCTACGGTATATTCGCTTCTATGTTTCGGTGTTCGGTACGCAGCGGAACCCGTGTAACGGATATCCGTATCAATGCATATTTGAGTCGTTTTGATTGTCTACCCTTTTATTTTTGCATCGTACAATACAAACGGTTATGAACATTTACTTTTCCTAGATCCTCGTGCTTGAACAATTCTATTCCTTTTTTCAAAAATTTCCTTTCCGTTCATATCTTTAGTACACGTCATATTTTTGTGCGTTCGAAAAAAAAGAGTCTCTTGGTTTCTCTGTTCACGTTTCCTTTGACCTTTCCATTCCTCTATTTTGTATTTGACGTGTTGTTTCGTTTCCATATTCTGTTTCATATTTTCTTTTCTTTCTTTTAGTTTCCCATGCACGTTCATTTTTTTTGCTGACTTCTCATTCACATTCACTTCTAGTTATACTGATCTTCACTTCTTTCTTCCTCATTTCTTTTGCTCTTTGCTTCCGTTCGTCTACTCTAAAAAAAAAAAAAGAATGAAAAGAAAAGAAACAGCTTTTGATCCTTCTCCCATTCCAATTTGAAGCCACTATCCGTCTTCCTTCACACAGCCTCTTTGGCCACCCATCGCGCTTGCTCCCGCACCTAGCTCCAGCCTAGCCCACCAACGACCCATCACAGCCGGCCACGAGACCGCCCTCAGCCCCACACCGCCTACCCACCGTTTCCCCTACCTCCTCCCCTCGGCTGAAACGCCCCTCTCCCTGCCGAACAAACGTCCACTCCTCACCACCTTGTTTCTTTGGCCACTGATCATCTACCAACGCCTCCTCCCCGCTTGCCTGCCTTATTCACTTCCAGATCCACCTCATCGGCTGCCTCCGCTTGTCACCAGCCTCGACCTCATCTTCGTCCTTTGTTGCATCTATAAAGGTGTGTTGTATATCTTGATATAACTATATATGTTTACAGATTTTATATAGATTTATAAATATAGTTTTATATAAGTCTGATATAGGTGTGTTGCGATTTATACATTATATTTTGTATAAGGGAAGCATTTTAAGTGTCTGCATATTATCGGTCTGCATTCATATGTTTAAACAAAACATGTACATTGTTTCGTATGTGTGTTTATAGTCTGAATATATGATGCTATTTTATATGAATATATATAACTTATTACTTATATATAGTTAGTTGTATACGTGAGGATAACATAATATTTGGGCTGTTAGTTTTATGTAAATTGTATATGTATTTGACAACAGTATATATTTTATAAGTTATAACCTGATTTGCAATAACATAGTTATACATATATATTGGGTAAGTCTCATTTGATCTGTAATGTGTATATAAAATTTTATAAAGTAAGTTTACTTGGGTTTTATTATAAGTTAGATTCGTTGAAGCTTGTATATAAGTACATATATATGCGTGTTATAGAGAAATGAATATGTGTCTAAGTATATATATACTGTTAGGATGGTATTAAATGTGTAAAGTAAGAAGGCTTTAACCGTGTGAATATATGTGTGCTGCGTGTGTATGCCTATCTTTATATATGTGTTGTTTTATTAAAATATAAGTTATATATTTATATATGTATAAGTTAGTCTATACATTGATTACATCAGCATCATTTTCTTTTAGCTGCTGTATATGTCAACTTGATATTTACTGTAAACTGTATGTGTTTAAGGTTGATTTTCCATATTATGCATATTATAAATTTTACTTGTGGTTAAATTTTATAACTATATATTTACTGTTATGGTACCTGGATACAATATAAAGGTATAGATTTAAATTTATTATTAGCTATCTACATAATACATATATATTGTTAAGTGATTACAATATCAAAGTATAGGTATACAAATATTATATATATATTGATTTTAATGTATGTGTCTTAAGAATAATGATTTTACATTCTATTTGGATATTTCTCTTAAGATTAAATTTTATAAAATAATAATATATATATATATATATATACACATTTTCTATATATCTTAACTGATTTATTTTCTCATCGATTTCTCATTATCAGCTTTGATCGTTGAATTTAGGTCCAATCGTGCTTTGTTTTAAAATTCGTGCCTGGATTCATAGCTCGGTTCTTTGTCAAACTCTCTAGCCTCGAAAGGTGAGCAATCACTCACGATTAACGTTCTTTTATTTATTAGATTTGATTTCAATTGAAACGACAATTGAAATATACTGCTGTTAGTTAATTACACTGTTATATATGTTATTACCTACATCAGTTCACCTGTGACATTTGACACCATTATCTGTTAATTATTTATGTGATGATAATTACAGTTTGGCTGATAATTAATTGATTGTTGATGTTTATATTGGACGTTAAATTGTTAATGTTAAAATGATAAATAGTATGCTATTGAAATTGATATAGGATAATTAATTGTTAAATTCGATTAAATGACATTTGTATAATATGATCCCTTTTAATTGTTTAAGTTATTGACACGTAGGATTTGTTTAAATACACTTTGAACCACTGAATGTATGTTGTTAAATTGATGATGTATGAAATTGTAAATAGGTGACAAGTGAAAACCGTAATGTAATAATCTTTAATCTACATGAAATGATAGTGTAGATTCTAGAGATAATTATATTCATTCGTACAAATAACAATGCGAATTTATATGGTTATTTCGGGATTATTTGAATTGATTATTGGATTGTTATTGATTGTTGTTATTGCTTGTTTATTTACTTTGACACCATCCCTGTTATCACACTGCAAGTTCCCTTTACTATGCTTTGATTTTGGAATTGAATTGGAATCGGGTTGAAATGATAAATACCCACATTGAACTTTGACCTAGGATAGAAAATTAAATAAAACCCGATTGGTCAATAATTGATTTGAAAATTAAAACGAAGATTTTATTTGAATAAATAATATTGTTTGAAATGAAGTTGAAATTAAAATTTTTATGAAAGGAAAATGTTAATATTTAATAATTTGAAACAGAATATTAAAAATGAAATTGATGAAAGGATGTTGTTTAATTTGAGAAATGATTGAATTAATTTGAAATGATTTAATAATTAAGTTTGAAATTACATTTAAGTTTGAAATTATTAAACTTTGAAATAATTTAATAATTAAGTTTGAATTATTTAATAATTAAATAAGATTGAATTATTTAATGATTAAATTAAATTGAATTTTTGAATAAGTGAATTTTACTTCGTAATAATTGAAATTGAGATTTCTTTATTAATTAAGTTTTGGAAATTATTTAAGTAAGTAAATAAATAATTGAAATTGAATTCTCTTTAACAAGAAATGAAAAGGTGATATTTTGGAATTAATGTAAGACTTGAAATGTAAAGAATTGATTTGATGAATTTAATTTAATTTAATTTGTAAGTTTGATATAATGAAGTTGAACTTAAGAAATTGATTTAATGAATTGGAAATTGAGTATAATTGATTCGAATGATAAATTTACTTAACGAATATTGAATAAAATCGATAAATGAAGTTAAACTGATTTGAATGTTAAATCAAATTGATTTAAATGATTTCGGAATGGAATCTTATATACGAATTTAAATTGATGTTTGAATTGTTTAAAAATAAAGATTGAAATTGAATTATAAGGTTTTGAAATGATAATTTGGAAGTTTTGAAACGTAAATTATTGGAAATTGGTTTTGAAAGACAAATGAAATGTTGATTTACGAATTGAAATTGATTTGGTTTTTGAAATATATAAACGACCAATCGGTGTAATAATTATGAAAGTTATTAAAGAGACCGGGATCGGTAATGGATATACTCTCTATCTGAATCGAAACCACTTTAATAACTATACGCGGAGTGTTGATCCAGAACGAAGTGGATGGTTTTGATGTACGTGATGACTGAAGAAAGAGAACGATAATGGATAGCCTTGACACTTGTGTCAAATTGGAAATGACTAAAACAGGAGCTGTGCCGGGCCAATGGAGGATTGATACCTCAAGTGGACACACTTCTTCGAACTACTTATACTTGTTGTCGATTGGTGCACCCTTGATTTTGGGAGTGTTGTTTCACGGTGTTGCGGGCGCTGCGGCGTTGCGTTCTCACCAGCCCGGATCAGGCGAACGGTAGTATCACTACCTTGGGTATAGCCTCATGTGCCTTGTCATACTTGTATTCCATTTATGCGTGACCACTACGAATTTGTTTTGTACCTTGAGTATATGGATTGCCCTCTGGTGACTTCCGGTTTTGGGGAAACTACGGTCTTGTATATGCTTGTGGGAATAAAAATGTGTTAAGGGTGGAATGGGCCATGACTTAACGCTATTTTGATATCTTTATATTACTGATAGACATTATCTACTTATCGTACACTACTATATAGTAGATAGTTTAACGGATCCTTAAAGGATGGTTATTCCAAACATCCTTTGAGTTACTTGTATTTCAATTGCTATTTCACTTGAGTTGGATTTATTAATATAAGAATGTTAATCCTGACTCGAGTGTCTTGTGTTTTTGCTTTACGCTCGGGTCAGACTGAGTGTACCAGTATTCGAGACTCACCTTTTGAAGTTGGAGCTTTGCTTGAAGATCCGGTCATCTATTCTGCTTCAGTATTCGATGATTCCAGCGATGTATTCGGATTTGTATCTGATGTATCATATTACTCTTCCGTTGTATCTGGTTTAACTCTGATGTATCGTATTACTCTTCTGTTGTAAACTCTGATGTATCTTATACATTTATATAGTAGCTTCATGAACTACTATCTCTTTTATTTCCGCTGCACTTATTACTCTGTGTCTGTGATCTGTGATTATATCTATTTACTGTATATGTTCAGTTTTGCCAAATTTAAATTAACAACGCGGTATTTTGAGCAATTCAACTCCGGCATGAGTGTCTACCTATACACTTATAATGGACGCGAATGGTCCAAAATTCCGGGTCGTTACAGTTGGTATCAGAGCTTTGGTAGCTCTAGGCAAAACTCAACATATAGGGTAAATGTATTTACTGAATCACTCACACTCGAGTTTCAATCTCTTCCTTTTGACTCAATTCCTTTGAATTTTGGAACGTTCCCCTCGGTTCCGAAATTCATTCATGTCCTTCACTATTCGTCTTCTTTCAATCATGGAACACCCCATAACTCCATTTTGAATGATATCTATAATAGATCGGCGGTCTCGCCAAACTTCGAATGATTTGTAAAGGGGTGAAACTCCTTTATAATAGACATCGATTTACCGTAGATTTCTGTATCCTCGGCTTACAATGCTATCTATTCCCTGATATACCTGAATCCCATCTCTAGAGATCGAGTGTTGATTTACCTCGGAATTCAGCATCGATCTTATTCTTGAAGTTACGGACGGTCCGGTTAAGATTGCCCGTGAATTAAATAAGCTTATCCAACCCGATTCTGTTAATTGAATCATCTTATCTTTTCTTTCGAACTTGTATTCAAAACAGAATTCTCTTTAACTTGAGTCCATCAAATTTGAAACCCTATCCTTATTTTGAAAATTCATTCCTATATCGTCGAGCAAAGAAGTGTATTTGTAAACTAATATCTATATATATAAATGTTTTAAAATATATTGTGTTGTTTGAGTTGTTGATGTTGATTTGGGTTTTCGATCGATTCGTCTGATCAACGCTATCGATAGGATTTCCAAAACACTTGAGCAGAGCAAACTGACACAATATTGTTTTCAAATTTGTTTGATTATATTGTAAAATATAAGTAAAATTTTTGGAATTTAGAGGTTAATTAAATTGGTTGTTTGAATTGATAATATTTGATTATCATTTATTGTTCTAAATGAATTTATAAATATGGTTTATAAATTGATTTGGAATTTGAAATGAAATTAATTTAGAAATGTGAGAATTTAGTTTCCGGTGATTTCGAACTTTGGTTTTAAAAATTTTAAAATGTATATTATTGAAGGTATTTTTGAAAAGAAACCGTTTTCAAAGAATTTTAAAATGTTGAAATCAGTGCTCTTCTCTTTGTCGCTGGAAAATAATTTCGGTGATGGCGGCCGCATCATCGATGTTCATTTTCGAGTTTCGAAGTGGAGAAACCATTCTGTAGCTTTGCTATGGTTTTGTTTTGAAAAAAATATTTTGATTTGAATTTCTTCAGTATAATTTGATTTATAACCATTCTGTAGCTTTGCTATGGTTTTGTTTTGAAAAAAATATTTTGATTTGAATTTCTTCAGTATAATTTGATTTATATATATAAATATCTTATTTTAAAATTTAATTTGATTTGATATAAATATATTATATATATCTCTAAATTGTTTAAAGTTAATCAGAAATTAAATTCTTAAATTTTGTTAAAGGATGATTTTAATTATAAATAAAACCAAAATTTGGAATAAATATTTAAACTTGAATAATTGAATTGGAAATTTTATTTGTGTATTGTTCAACTGCATTCTAATACAACTTACCTAAATCATTCAGAAGTTAAATGTAATTGGAAAATATACAATATAAAATGAATTTATAAATAAAATTTGAGTGTTTATAATAAATGTTATACACTAAATTTTGATTATAAAGATGTTAATAGAGTTAGATAGGATAATAAGTAAAACTCAGTTAATAATGAAATAAATTTGTTTTGAAAGAATTAATAAATTGAAATTAGATCAACTTATGGGAATACCTTGAATTTAAAATCAATTAATGAATATAAATTAATTTAAATTGAAATTTATATGGCTAAAATTAATTTATACGGTTTAAATATATGTGATAAGATATATTAAGTAGAATAAATTTAACAATAATTTGGAATAAAGAAGAATTTAAATTGTTGAAAATAAAGTATGATTATAATAAAAGATTATTCAAATTTATGGTTTTAGAAATTGTAAATTGAGGATAATTGGATAGTAAGATAATGAATTTAGAAATAGTGAGATTGATTTTAGTGAAATCAAATGGATTAAATCAATTATTGAATATCAATTAATTTAAATTTGAATTTATATGGTTTAAATTAATTGTTATTTTGTATTTCAAATCTGTTTTCTTTCTGGTTGTTTCTATTCTCCTACCTCGTTCCTTTTCGGGGACGAAAAGTTTTGAGTGGGGGAGAGTGTAACGACCCGTAAATTTCAACTGTTTTAATAACGTAATTAGTTGAAATTTTGTGAAATTTTAAACGATAAAATTTTGAAGTATAAATTTGATATTTGGAATACGTCTAGTTAAACATAGCGACTGGTAAATTTTCGTCCGAAAATATGAAAGTTTATTTCGCGCGTAAATTCACTTCAATTTAATCAGTTAAAAAGCGTTGTAAATAAAACGTTTTCAAAACCAAAATATTTTTACATAGAAAAATTCTAAACCATCTTCTGAGCAAGATGTCAGTTCGTCATTTTTCCAAATTCGGACACCTATTGCTCCGTCGTTCTTATTTTCTACAAAATGCAGCATTCTGGTACCGATATCGATTTTTATCGGATGATCGTACCACTGATTTCTATATACCGTTGTGATCGTCTCGTCGTGCTGATTGCTACGGTATATTCGCTTCTATGTTTCGGTGTTCGGTACGCAGCGGAACCCGTGTAACGGATATCCGTATCAATGCATATTTGAGTCGTTTTGATTGTCTACCCTTTTATTTTTGCATCGTACAATACAAACGGTTATGAACATTTACTTTTCCTAGATCCTCGTGCTTGAACAATTCTATTCCTTTTTTCAAAAATTTCCTTTCCGTTCATATCTTTAGTACACGTCATATTTTTGTGCGTTCGAAAAAAAAAGAGTCTCTTGGTTTCTCTGTTCACGTTTCCTTTGACCTTTCCATTCCTCTATTTTGTATTTGACGTGTTGTTTCGTTTCCATATTCTGTTTCATATTTTCTTTTCTTTCTTTTAGTTTCCCATGCACGTTCATTTTTTTTGCTGACTTCTCATTCACATTCACTTCTAGTTATACTGATCTTCACTTCTTTCTTCCTCATTTCTTTTGCTCTTTGCTTCCGTTCGTCTACTCTAAAAAAAAAAGAATGAAAAGAAAAGAAACAGCTTTTGATCCTTCTCCCATTCCAATTTGAAGCCACTATCCGTCTTCCTTCACACAGCCTCTTTGGCCACCCATCGCGCTTGCTCCCGCACCTAGCTCCAGCCTAGCCCACCAACGACCCATCACAGCCGGCCACGAGACCGCCCTCAGCCCCACACCGCCTACCCACCGTTTCCCCTACCTCCTCCCCTCGGCTGAAACGCCCCTCTCCCTGCCGAACAAACGTCCACTCCTCACCACCTTGTTTCTTTGGCCACTGATCATCTACCAACGCCTCCTCCCCGCTTGCCTGCCTTCTTCACTTCCAGATCCACCTCATCGGCTGCCTCCGCTTGTCACCAGCCTCGACCTCATCTTCGTCCTTTGTTGCATCTATAAAGGTGTGTTGTATATCTTGATATAACTATATATGTTTACAGATTTTATATAGATTTATAAATATAGTTTTATATAAGTCTGATATAGGTGTGTTGCGATTTATACATTATATTTTGTATAAGGGAAGCATTTTAAGTGTCTGCATATTATCGGTCTGCATTCATATGTTTAAACAAAACATGTACATTGTTTCGTATGTGTGTTTATAGTCTGAATATATGATGCTATTTTATATGAATATATATAACTTATTACTTATATATAGTTAGTTGTATACGTGAGGATAACATAATATTTGGGCTGTTAGTTTTATGTAAATTGTATATGTATTTGACAACAGTATATATTTTATAAGTTATAACCTGATTTGCAATAACATAGTTATACATATATATTGGGTAAGTCTCATTTGATCTGTAATGTGTATATAAAATTTTATAAAGTAAGTTTACTTGGGTTTTATTATAAGTTAGATTCGTTGAAGCTTGTATATAAGTACATATATATGCGTGTTATAGAGAAATGAATATGTGTCTAAGTATATATATACTGTTAGGATGGTATTAAATGTGTAAAGTAAGAAGGCTTTAACCGTGTGAATATATGTGTGCTGCGTGTGTATGCCTATCTTTATATATGTGTTGTTTTATTAAAATATAAGTTATATATTTATATATGTATAAGTTAGTCTATACATTGATTACATCAGCATCATTTTCTTTTAGCTGCTGTATATGTCAACTTGATATTTACTGTAAACTGTATGTGTTTAAGGTTGATTTTCCATATTATGCATATTATAAATTTTACTTGTGGTTAAATTTTATAACTATATATTTACTGTTATGGTACCTGGATACAATATAAAGGTATAGATTTAAATTTATTATTAGCTATCTACATAATACATATATATTGTTAAGTGATTACAATATCAAAGTATAGGTATACAAATATTATATATATATTGATTTTAATGTATGTGTCTTAAGAATAATGATTTTACATTCTATTTGGATATTTCTCTTAAGATTAAATTTTATAAAATAATAATATATATATATATACACATTTTCTATATATCTTAACTGATTTATTTTCTCATCGATTTCTCATTATCAGCTTTGATCGTTGAATTTGGGTCCAATCGTGCTTTGTTTTAAAATTCGTGCCTGGATTCATAGCTCGGTTCTTTGTCAAACTCTCTAGCCTTGAAAGGTGAGCAATCACTCACGATTAACGTTCTTTTATTTATTAGATTTGATTTCAATTGAAACGACAATTGAAATATACTGCTGTTAGTTAATTACACTGTTATATATGTTATTACCTACATCAGTTCACCTGTGACATTTGACACCATTATCTGTTAATTATTTATGTGATGATAATTACAGTTTGGCTGATAATTAATTGATTGTTGATGTTTATATTGGACGTTAAATTGTTAATGTTAAAATGATAAATAGTATGCTATTGAAATTGATATAGGATAATTAATTGTTAAATTCGATTAAATGACATTTGTATAATATGATCCCTTTTAACTGTTTAAGTTATTGACACGTAGGATTTGTTTAAATACACTTTGAACCACTGAATGTATGTTGTTAAATTGATGATGTATGAAATTGTAAATAGGTGACAAGTGAAAACCGTAATGTAATAATCTTTAATCTACATGAAATGATAGTGTAGATTCTAGAGATAATTATATTCATTCGTACAAATAACAATGCGAATTTATATGGTTATTTCGGGATTATTTGAATTGATTATTGGATTGTTATTGATTGTTGTTATTGCTTGTTTATTTACTTTGACACCATCCCTGTTATCACACTGCAAGTTTCCTTTACTATGCTTTGATTTTGGAATTGAATTGGAATCGGGTTGAAATGATAAATACCCACATTGAACTTTGACCTAGGATAGAAAATTAAATAAAACCCGATTGGTCAATAATTGATTTGAAAATTAAAACGAAGATTTTATTTGAATAAATAATATTGTTTGAAATGAAGTTGAAATTAAAATTTTTATGAAAGGAAAATGTTAATATTTAATAATTTGAAACAGAATATTAAAAATGAAATTGATGAAAGGATGTTGTTTAATTTGAGAAATGATTGAATTAATTTGAAATGATTTAATAATTAAGTTTGAAATTACATTTAAGTTTGAAATTATTAAACTTTGAAATAATTTAATAATTAAGTTTGAATTATTTAATAATTAAATAAGATTGAATTATTTAATGATTAAATTAAATTGAATTTTTGAATAAGTGAATTTTACTTCGTAATAATTGAAATTGAGATTTCTTTATTAATTAAGTTTTGGAAATTATTTAAGTAAGTAAATAAATAATTGAAATTGAATTCTCTTTAACAAGAAATGAAAAGGTGATATTTTGGAATTAATGTAAGACTTGAAATGTAAAGAATTGATTTGATGAATTTAATTTAATTTAATTTGTAAGTTTGATATAATGAAGTTGAACTTAAGAAATTGATTTAATGAATTGGAAATTGAGTATAATTGATTCGAATGATAAATTTACTTAACGAATATTGAATAAAATCGATAAATGAAGTTAAACTGATTTGAATGTTAAATCAAATTGATTTAAATGATTTCGGAATGAAATCTTATATACGAATTTAAATTGATGTTTGAATTGTTTAAAAATAAAGATTGAAATTGAATTATAAGGTTTTGAAATGATAATTTGGAAGTTTTGAAACGTAAATTATTGGAAATTGGTTTTGAAAGACAAATGAAATGTTGATTTACGAATTGAAATTGAATTGAAATTGATTTGGTTTTTGAAATATATAAACGACCAATCGGTGTAATAATTACGAAAGTTATTAAAGAGACCGGGATCGGTAATGGATATACTCTCTATCTGAACCGAAACCACTTTAATAACTATACGCGGAGTGTTGATCCAGAACGAAGTGGATGGTTTTGATGTACGTGATGACTGAAGAAAGAGAACGATAATGGATAGCCTTGACACTTGTGTCAAATTGGAAATGACTAAAACAGGAGCTGTGCCGGGCCAATGGAGGATTGATACCTCAAGTGGACACACTTCTTCGAACTACTTATACTTGTTGTCGATTGGTGCACCCTTGATTTTGGGAGTGTTGTTTCACGGTGTTGCGGGCGCTGCGGCGTTGCGTTCTCACCAGCCCGGATCAGGCGAACGGTAGTATCACTACCTTGGGTATAGCCTCATGTGCCTTGTCATACTTGTATTCCATTTATGCGCGACCACTACGAATTTGTTTTGTACCTTGAGTATATGGATTGCCCTCTGGTGACTTCCGGTTTTGGGGAAACTACGGTCTTGTATATGCTTGTGGGAATAAAAATGTGTTAAGGGTGGAATGGGCCATGACTTAACGCTATTTTGATATCTTTATATTACTGATAGACATTATCTACTTATCGTACACTACTATATAGTAGATAGTTTAACGGATCCTTAAAGGATGGTTATTCCAAACATCTTTTGAGTTACTTGTATTTCAATTGCTATTTCACTTGAGTTGGATTTATTAATATAAGAATGTTAATCCTGACTCGAGTGTCTTGTGTTTTTGCTTTACGCTCGGGTCAAACTGAGTGTACCAGTATTCGAGACTCACCTTTTGAAGTTGGAGCTTTGCTTGAAGATCCGGTCATCTATTCTGCTTCAGTATTCGATGATTCCAGCGATGTATTCGGATTTGTATCTGATGTATCATATTACTCTTCCGTTGTATCTGGTTTAACTCTGATGTATCGTATTACTCTTCTGTTGTAAACTCTGATGTATCTTATACATTTATATAGTAGCTTCATGAACTACTATCTCTTTTATTTCCGCTGCACTTATTACTCTGTGTCTGTGATCTGTGATTATATCTATTTACTGTATATGTTCAGTTTTGCCAAATTTAAATTAACAACGCGGTATTTTGAGCAATTCAACTCCGGCATGAGTGTCTACCTATACACTTATAATGGACGCGAATGGTCCAAAATTCCGGGTCGTTACATGGTGGCAGTGATGAGTGTTGATGCAATGGTTATGAAGTGTTTCAGTTTGTATGGAGAATGGTTTGTTTGTTTGGTTAAAGTGTGGTGCTGGTGTTTGTAGAAGTATACAGGCAGAGGTGTGTTTGGCCAATGTAGCAGCAGTGGAAGATTTGTTACAGAGGTTGTTGGTTGAAGGAAGGCATGAAGAAAAGCAAGTGGAAGACAGTGGCAGTGAAGTTGCCGGTTGATTGCAGTATGGAGGATGATGTTTGGTGTTGAAGTGTTTGTTGCAGAGGGTTGAAACGTTGAGTTGCTAGGGTGAAGGAGGAAGGAAAGTAGTAGAAAGAAGTGGAAAATAAAATGCAATAGTGTAACTAAGAAGTAGAAAATGAAATGCAACAATGTAATTGAGAATGGAGTTGACAGAGAGAGTAGCAAATGCAATGTAAAAAGTACCAACAGAAAAGAAATGTGAACAGTTCTGAGTTGAAATGCAGAAACGAAATACAAAAAAAAATTGTTTTGTTTTGTCATTTTTTTAATATGCAAATCAACACACAAAATGAACACGCATTAAAATAATTCGAAGAGTAGAATTAAAATCAAATTGTTTTCCCCAGCAGCGGCGCCAAAAACTTGTTGAATAACGATGGAAGTTTCTATCGATTAGAAAACCGTCGTTAAAATATTATTGTTAAAAACCGCAAGCGCACGGCATACAATTGTAGTATATATGCGAGTACGGGTCGATCCGCAGGAAATGAATTAAATTCTAATAATACTTAATCAAATTAACCCAAGTTTTGAAGTTTGTTTTAAACTAGAAAATTGTAGAAAATAAGCTAGAGAAAAAGTGAATAAAACTATGGTATTAAAGAGTGATTTAGAGGCAAATCACTTCCAATCATTCACATAAATCAACAAAAAAATTCATTTATAATCTCTCATTAAAATATTAAGTAGAAATGATTGATGTGCTTATTATAAGTATGATTTATTTGTGTTATTAATTAGCACAACTTAAATAATCAAACTCTAACACACCATTTAAACCCACTTATTAACACTCATGAAAATGACATGAAAATTAAAAATTAAATTTATTTTAAGTATGGTCTATTTACTATTAATTAGTAACGTAGACCATCAAATTTTGATTCTAGTTTGACTTTCATTGTCAAAATCACTTAGGCAAATGATGAAATAGTTTATGTTTTAAATGGAGTTAAGCATAGCCTATTTGAGATGTCAACATAGGCTATCGAAATTCAATAAAAAAACATAAACCACCACCTTTCATACTTTCCATTAAGCACATATGAGAGACCACAAATGAAATCATTATGTTAATTTAATATGTTTCATGAGAGCTTCATTACCCCTAAATTGAATGGGTTTAGTTATTGAAAACATGTTAACATAAAACGATTTCAACATGAAATAAAAGGAAAATGAGAGCTAATTACAAGAAAAGAGAACTAACTACTTGCATAAAATAAATCTAAACTAATTGCATGAATTAAAACAGAGCATAAGATAATAAAAAAGCATAAAAGAAATGAGCATGTAAACAAAAGCTAATAAGAATAAGGCTAAGAAGCCATTAAAAAGAAATTTTATTTATCATTGATTTTGTTGCTACAACAAAGAAGAAGATAGTTACATGAAACATATGGGCTATTTATACATGTTTAAAACCCTAACTCATATTTTATGAGACTACCTAAAATGCCTTTGAAAAAGTGTAACCTCTAAGTAATCATTAGAAAAATAATTAATCCCCACTAACATGCCTTTAAGCCTCCATTAACATGTGCATGTGTTTTTAATTATGGACCATATGGTAGTGGGTATGTGGGCTCCTCTATGTTGCATGAGTTCATTTATTTTCATTCTCCATTTGCCTTCAACATATATGCACGCATTTATCCATGAAGCCTCTTAATATTTGCACTTCATTTCCTATAATTAAAAATGCACAAATAAATTTTCTCAAATTAAATCATACACAAAATTACCATTTTACCCCCCAAACGAAGATGAATAAATGATGATTTGAAAACAATTTAAATTTTGGTTTAAACATGTAAAATACCCTAATATGATTATTTATTTAATTAAATGAAGATTAAATATGGATGTAAAACATGTCATTTTACGTGCACATTGGACATACATAGCTGAAATTTCAAAACTAGTGTATTTGTTATAGTTTTTGTTTTTATCTTGTACCATTATATATTTATAACTTTCAAAGAATAATAAATAATATATGATAGTAAGAAATATATTTCATTACTTAGAATTGAAAGGTATATAGGTTTCAAAAAATACATGAAAATGACATGAACTTAAACTAAAAGCACACAATACTAAGGAATATAAAGCTAAATATCATAAAAATAAATAGATACACTTAGAAATATGTAAATGATGATGATGAATTCCATCAAGCTTGCGAATAATCTTTCCAAAGTATTTGTCCACTTTGTTGGAAAGAGAGGTGAAATTTTTACTAAATAACCGCTTAAGATTCTTTTGGTTTTTATGAAGCTTTTTTTGGTTCCTTAGGATCTCTTTGTTGGAAGTGTGATATGGTTTGTCAAAATTTCCCAAAGAAGTGTCTGCTTCTTCCTCCTCCTCTTCTTTTTCTTCCACATCAATCTCATCACCTTCTTCTTCTTTGTCTTGTTGAATTTCTTGTTCCTCTTTATATGCCAACCTTTGTTCTTTTTCGGGAAGTGTCTCATACGGTTCAAAAAATGGTGGAATGTGCATGAGAGAGATGTTGGCCTTTGTCGAAAACTTTTCGAGGAAGAGTTTGTTCTCATCTTAAATCAATAGCATAATATATGAAAATTCTAGTAAGACACCATGGTAGAGTGTGTTCTTATGTCTAGAAATGTTCTTTTGAACAAAGTCGTCAAAATTACTTGTTTCCAATTCATGTTGTGGTTTCCATAAATGGCGAAAAGAGCTTTAAAAACTTTTTGAGTAGGATTATTATAATTACATGTCCTCAGAGTGATATTTTATTGTAAAATAAGACTCGTAAGTCTCAACTTTGGTCAAAGATTCTTGTGTTTAGAATCAAATTCTTCATCACTTTCGAAAATGTCATGATAAACTTCATGATTTTGTTCATCAACTTGAAAAGTGGAAAGGTCAATTCCACTAGATTTGTAACCAAGTATATAACCTAAAAGCTCATAGTTTAAAACAATTCGAGTGCCACTAACACTACTCCAAATTTGTCCCTCTTCTCCTTGAAAATTTTTTCATTTAAAATTCACATCAAACATTTTGACCAAATCCAGATAACAAACAAAATCATTTTGAGAAGAGTCAACTAACCAATTTCATTTTCAAAACAAAGATCTTGTAAACCACAAGAGGAAAAATCTTCAAATTTAGCAAATCTTTCGGGAAAAACTTTTCCGAAAGTAGCATACTCCATATAGGTTTCAATGGCTTCTTTTTCATTGAAGTGAAAACCTTTGGTTCTCCTAGAGAGCCTTACAATCTTAGGAGTTTGACTTGAAGAGGCCTTTTTTGAGTTTGGGGAGATTAGAATATGAAGAGATATTTGAAATCTGAAATAAAGTAAGTGAATGAATAGATAGAGATAGATGTAATTAATAAAGAGTGAAGAGTCATGTTCTCTGGTCAAAAAGATGTCTTTTTAGAAATTGGGAGTAGGTGCAAAGGAAAGAGAAGTTTGAATTTTGAAATGAAATTTCAATTTTCAGTTTTCTGGCATGTATGTCGACATATATGCTTCATGTATGTCGACATATAGACCATAATTTTCAAAAATAGAAGTTTATAAAATATTCCTATATATATATATAATTATATACTTGTATTCATCCAATATTATTATTAATCTATAGGTTATTCCTAAACACCCAAAATCAACCAAAAATGAAATAAAAATTATTAAATAAAAGGTATCGTTTTTGCTACTTTTTGTTAAGCAATTCTGACTAGTCTGTTATTGCCATGAAACACATATTCACATTCTCAGATTCTGGTTCATTATCACTTGAGGAAGTATCTGAATCATATAATGTTGTGTCAGCTCTTTTTGTTTTTCTGGATGAATCAGTAACTCGTGAGATCTTTGATTTATTCTGATGTGGACAGTCTCTCTGAAAATGGTCGGGTTCATCATAGTTGAAGCATTTAGTCACAGTTCTAGTTCCATCAGCCTTGTTTTCAGGTTTCCAAAAGTAGTTCATCTTTCTATGCTTCAAGAACTTTCTGAAATTTCTGATCATGAAAGCAATTTCCTCGTCATTTTTATCGTCCGAATCCCGATCGTCCATTGTTGCATTGAAAGCGATGAATTTCTTTATTGTTGCCTTGATTTCTCGTATGTCCTACAATTGTGCTTCATATGACTAAATTGCCTATTAACTCTTCAATTTTCAGAGTATTTTTAATATCATTAGCCTCTTCTATTGTCAATGTCATTCGATCCCACTCTGAAGAGAGTGAACCGAGAATTTTTCTAACTTGATCCTCTTTCAGAATTTTTTTACCTAATGCTATTAAAGAATGCACTATATCTTGAAATCTATAGTAAATGTTAGAAGTAGACTCATTTGGATTCATTTTGAACAATTAAAATTGGTTTAACATAGAAATTTTGGTCTGTTTAACTTTACTAGTGCCCTTATGTGTAACTTGCAGTGTTCTCCAAATTTCATATGTAGTCTTACAAATAGAGACACTATTAAATTCATCTTTATCTAGTGAACGAAATAAAATATTTATGGCTTTAGAATTATTCTGTGCAAATGCCTTTTGGTCAACAACCATTATGCAAATTCGACTGGGGTTCGATGTACTCATTTTGCATAACATTCCAAATATCTAAGCCATTAGACTGTATATAAATTTTCATTATACATGACCAATAAGTTTAATTACTACCATTAAAAATGGAGGTCTTGTAGTAGATTGTCCTTTGACAAAAGTGTTAACAAGTGCACTAACATTGTTGTTAGCCATTAAAACTTTTCAGAAATCAAATTACTAGTTTTTCAAAACCTAATGGTTCGATACCAAATGTGGGTTGCGGAATTATGGATCTTAAGGCTAATTAAACATTAAAGTGGGGCGAATAGTGCTTTCTAACTTTTGTATATCTTTTTAAATTTCTTTCAAGTTTAATATTAAATCATAGATTTTCAACACAGAAATATATCAACATTCAATCACAAATAAAATTAAAAGTAATAAAGTATAGTAGAGAGTTAGAGAAATGACACCAAAGATTTTATACATGTTCGGATTTCTCCTACATCCAGTCCTGTACAATTGCTTCTACGGATTTTTTTTCAAATACCAATCTTTAAATGAGCAGAAGGCAAACCCAATTTCAATCTCGATTCTGAGGCTAGAAGACACACCCTCCTAATTTTCTAGGCTTAAGGTACACCCACTTGATTTGGACAGGCTACAAGCACACCCACTCGGATTTCAAGGCTACCACGCATGCCAAATTAATTTGAACGGGCTACAATCACACCCAAGCAAATACAAATAGAGTTTGAAGGTTTTTCCAAAGACAATTTCTTGAACTTTGGATACAATGTATCCTATAGCCTCTTGGACAACACTTTGATCTTTGATTTGAGAGAGAGATGATTTTAAAACAGTAAGAATATTGAATCAATACAATGAAGTTTGAATTGATTCCATTTAATTTTGAAAAGAAAAGAGTACAACTTCACTAGAGTTTTCAAGAGAGTAAGAGAAGGGAAGAAAATAAGATAGTAGCTACTGAAAAAATTCGTTTAAAACCCCATATATATAGTGTATAAACAAATATGTCTGTTTGCGAAGAGTTGTGACAAATAGACACTTTAACTCAAAATTTGAAAAACTGATTTTCAGCATGTATGTTGACGTACCATCTGGGTATATGTCGACATATGCTTGTGAAATTTGAAAACTTTTTTCATTTTGAAAATATTATACTTTGTAAAATAATTTTTGTAACGACCCAGATTTTTGAACAATTTTAACTAAATATTTGAATTATTTAAATATTTGAATCTTGGATTTAATATGAAAAAAATGGTTTCAAAAGCTTATTTAAATTCTATTTATATAAGAATGTTGATAGTAAGCTTTTAATTTGGAATTAAAAGTGATTAAATTGGTTTTAATAATAATTCGTTTTTCATTAACGTGAGAAATTATCATTCTAGGGCACAGTCTCGGATTTTGACAAAACTAGTGTCATTCAATCCGGAATGATGAATTGTTATACATCGTCAAGTTTCATGGCGATTGGACATACTGTGTGATTGTGCGAGCGCAAAACGCATAGCGATTGATTTTAGGAATTAAATATAATATAATTTGATTTTAAAAGCTAACTTTTGTATATGATGAAATCGGGTCCTGATACTAGTTCCATTGTGTTTGGAATTTGGGTAATTAGATAGGAATATCAGTGAGCACGCCTCGTTTGGAGTTTGAGATTTTATTTTGGGGGGGGGTGAATAATGTCGGAGATTTTTCTATAAAAGGACCTTACTTATTTTATTTTCTAAAAACCTAACACTAAACCTAGCCTCATCCTGTGATGACCCGCCTTTTCAGCTTTTGAAAATCGACACTAATAAATTCTTGGTAATCACGTACCACAAATTCAAGTGCCGTAAAGATAGATTTATCAAGGGTAAAAAGAAAAATAAAGACGGAACGGAGTAGAAAACAAAATCTCACACGAATGGAATAACATATATCATTTCAATATATAACCTTTACAGCGGAAATTTTAAATACATACATCAGAGAGTAACCTAGACTAAGCCTGGACAGTTATAAATCCTTTATCCTTACAAATGCTGGAAAACAACAAAACAAATGCAGCAGAAAAATAGAATACGTCCATACATTGATTAAGACCTCCAGCTCTCCTCTAGAAACTCCAAGCGTCTTTCTAAACTTGAACTACTCGGATTTGAACTGAGTATTAAAAATATCCGGATCAATCAAGCCAGCGTGAGAAAACTTGAATTATAAATATATATGACAGTGCCATAGATCAGATTGATGCCAATCAAAACCTTTGAAAAGTAGGGTATCTCGTAAGACCACGCCAGACATAAACATGAACAGGTTTTTACCTTACGATAACCAAAATACTTTATACCAATTTTTTTTGATATTATCATTAATTACAGTGGTTTGGAAACACATTTCAAATAAATATATAAAGATGGTACCAATGCCTGGACAATGTAAAACGGTGAATATGATACTAAAGGGGTAGCTGAAATGTTTATGCGTTACAACTATTTTGGAATACAACCAAAACCATAAAGCTCGTATTGGAATTGGATTTCCAATATGATAAGAAACTAGTGGCTATTTCCTCCGATGCGAAATCCATTCATAACATCCTAATCTATGGTGACTATTCACTTTTCTCAAGCAAGCGTCTATACTACATTGTTACACTACTATGGAACAGTGTATTTCGGTGGCTTCGCTCTTTCTCAGTCGATCCTCCAACACTTGCCAATTTAAACCATCGAGGGTCCAGACACTACTGGACTCCTCCATCATCAATAAAACCAATAGCCTAAATTATATGTCTTGCAGACCACATGGTATCCCATATCATTCCTAGGATGTGAGGCTCGTGAAGCTAGGCTCTTCTTTCCACAAAGCCACGCTTCCCTTTCACAAAGCCATGCTTTGCTTTTCACAAAGCAATTCCACTTAGAATGCCACATTGCCATTTCTAATAACACACTATTGATTTCCATAAAAGTACAACCTCTGAGCTTGTACATCTCAGAGCAGGATGTTAAGTATAGGAGGGGTTACCTCCTACACCACCAAATAGATGTATGTTTGTAGAGATCAGTGTACGTGGTTTTAGAAATGCAATGTCAAACAATCATCCATAGAAGTTGTCCAGGTGATGGACAAACCGAAGGCGCTCTTCCTACTACTTCCCGTTTGGGAATCACCCTTAGGATTAGTAGCGAGTTGTCCTTGAAAATCGAGATTTTCAAAACGAAGGCACTACTACCACCATATATATATATATATATATATATATATATATATATATATGATACGGGGATTAACCCAGAGGTTAGCGGCAAGTAGCCCTACATCAAGAAGATCTTCGTCTTCAAATCATTGTCTTCACTTTTGAACATGTATATTGGTTCGAAGTTGTTTTTGGATAGGAATTACCCAAATCCGACCTCGGTTTCTCCAGACCAATCATTGATAAAAAGAAGTATATAGGTGATTATCAAACAACATTCAATCAATATATCTTTTTATCAAATCAAATATCTTTCGGAGATATATTTAAACTATTTGTTTATCTTTTAAGAGTATATAGAATCATCAAGCCTCATTTATCAAATTCCCCGGTTGATTAAACCTTATTAATCTAGGAATAATTCCAAATCATTTCACCTTTTACTTTCACCTTTTACTTAGGAAAACATTTCTAAATCATTTATTTAAATCTTAACAGAGTTTCTTATTTTCAAATCATAACATTTAAATGGGTCAAAAACGATGTTATTTCAGACATCATTTACTGTAAATCCAAATCAATTAGTATTGAGTAGAAAAGGATCTATAGAGAGTAGACTAATTATACTCAATACCAATTTTCATATTCAACCTGTACTATTCGTCGGATAACGATGAAATCACCTTTTAAATTCACATGGATTGAATGAGTTCCCTCCTTGGAATTCAATATAGAGTTTAACTAAGGTATTCTCTATACCACCAAAATCATATTTTAAAATCTTGTTTAACTTTTGAAAAACTTCAAATCTCTTTTCTTTTAACTTAAGGAAATGTAGTCCGAGTAGATCAAAAAAACTATCCCCTCCGTCAGGTTAGTCTGGATAGCTAGAGTGGAACCCAGACACTGGTTGTTCAAGCCCAGGTCTAGAGACTATATCTTTGTCACACATAAGGCGGTCAAGTTATTTGATCAACTCTAAATTCTTTATATGATCTGTTTTTTAGAGATGATTTTCATTTACTTAACACTATTCCAAATATTGTTTAAAACAATTTTCCTTTAACCCTTTGTTTTAAACTCCTTTAAAATACTCATAAAACTTCCAAATCATCTTCAAAATATTTAATTATTTATTTGAAAAGATTACTAAAAGATTGGTGAAAAATAGTTAAGTTCAAACCATAATTTGCAAAAGTTACCGAAAACCGTCGCAAAAACCGCTGTAAATAGTGTGTTTAAATCTTCTCGGCTCTAAATATATACTCCAACTCATATATGTCCAATTTTCTATTCAAAACACTTTTAAAATGTTTAATCATATTTATTGAATTTATTTTATATTTTTAAATATTTAAAAGTATTCATTTTGAAGAATTTACCACTTTGATTTTCGAACTGCCAAAACACGATGTTTTTGAAACCTTGATTTCGACGTATTTCAAACTCTACTAAATGAAATCTTGATTTTCTTCTTTTTTTGAAAACTATACCCACATGGATCCGAAAAAAATTTATTTCAAAGAATTCCAACTTATATTGAATACTACATATTGATTTAGCTTTTAGGTCGGAACATGACGAACTACCGCTACACAACAAGCTCGATTTGGCTCAATTTTTCAAACTTCATTAAACTTTGTCGAAACTTTTTAAAATGTTTAAAATACCATAATAAATCATTTCAAACTATTTTTACTACACTAAAAACGTCGTTTTCAATTTATTCCATATTATAATATTATATATTTATTTTTCAATCTTTTTATATTCAAAACCATAAAGAGGCTTACTAACTCACATACACATATTAATAGGGATTTATTTTTTCATGAATTAAATATGGTTAATTAATTAACCATTTCTATTTTGGATAATTATGATTTTCTCATTATTTGTTATATTTATCACAGCCAAGTTATCAACCATATAATCAACCAATTTTCGTACATCCATATAAATCATCCAAGATATTAAATGGTCATATTATCATACTTAAAATAATTATAGATGTTTTTTAATAATTATGAATTTCGAGTACTCATGATCTGTTTCCACTCCTCCAATCTTTTCCGAAGCTTCTTCAAATTAATCCAGCGGCACTCCGACGGCACTTCATTCTCTTTTCTTTGTCTCGGAGGTTCCTGAACTTGCTCCTTGCCTCCTTGTGGGTTTGGCCTTGACTTGTATGGGGGTGGAGCTTGGCCAAAGGGTGGTTATGGTGGTGGTCGTGAATGGAAGGGAGGATGAGAGAAGTTTGGTACTAGTTTGAAGATGAATGGATGATATATGTGTGTGTGTATTTATATACTATTTTATCTTAACTTTCTCATATTTTTATTTATGAATAGAAGCCATTAGAGGCTAGGAAGGAGAAGAAGAGAGCTTGGAGAGGAATATGGGAATGAATGAGAGGTATGCCTCCCTATTTATAGCATTTTACATCATGTGAAGTCGTCCCCTCATCTACCTCCCCTTCATCGTGCATGCATCACCCTCCCCATGTCATCTATGTGCCATTGTCCTCTTGCCATGTGATGGAAGGTGAAAGGATGGTTGCTTTATTGACTTTTAAGTCTTAAGTATAAGAAATATCATGATATTATCTCTTATATGTATATGTGTATGTATGTATGTGCATTTGTATGTGTATGTGCATGTATGACATGTATACATGTGCACAAGACACAAAAACAAGGTTGCGCGACTTTAAACAACTTTTGTTTGTTAAACCGTTGTGAATCCGCAATCCGATTTCCAGTCATATTTTTACTTTTCAGTTAAACTATATATTTTTGTAATCAAAGTTTTAAAATAATATTTCTATTATTATTTAATAATTAAAAGGGCCTTATTTGATTTTAAAACAATTATTAAATCATTTAAACTCAATTTAGATTCAAAAATCAATTATTCAAAAATGATGATATCATTGATGATGCCATAAAGATATTTTATTTCCACAAATAAAATAAATAATTTTATTTCATAATATTGCTTAAGTGGAGAAATAAGTGTATGTACCCAGTTTCGTTCGCGATTTCTGATGGTTAAAAAGCTATATATCGATAAAACGATTTTCAGTCATTTTATCGATATTTTTTCGAAGGATATCTTTTTGTAAACATTTTTCCAAAATAAGATCATCATTATTCTTTATCACATAAAACATGATTATTTATGTTGAATAATCCTATATTCAAATATATAGAATTAATTAAGTATTCCAATTTAAAGTGATAAAATTACAGGTCGTTACACATCCAATGGCCGAGGTTGATCGAGGCCTCTAAGGGCCATTTTATGTAATGACCCCACCACTATACCCAGTGTAGCAAAGAACATTACAATTAATGTTGTCTGCTAATCCGGAGAATACGGCTTGTTAAGGGCAATCGAATGTGAATATATTTTTATACTAACACCGACACATCATTTATACCTTTTTCTTAATGTATTAACTAAAATTTGACATGCACAGTATTAATACAAAGTAATAAAACACCGACTTAAAAGTATTCAGAATAGTATAAAATACAAAAAACATATGTCAGAGTTACACATATCACGACGGAGGAATAAATCTTATAACTTATACAATTGTGAGCTTACAAAATGGAACACTAGACTAAAATAATGTATATATGAAAATTCTATAATCTCAACTATACATCACATATGTACAAAGTCCAAATGACTAAAATGAGATAAACCCAAAGTCAAAGTAGTATATCTCTCAGCTAGCCTAATCATCCATAGGTCTACCTGTAACCTGAAAAGTCTCGGCCTGACCCGAGCATCAAATAACACTCGGGTCGGACTATCTCTAAATATCAAAATGTGAGATACTGGTAACAAGAATATATGACTTAACCATATCAAAATAAGTCATATTAAATAAGTATGCTCAAACAATATATATGCATGTTAACAAAATATATGACTTAACCATAACAAAATAAGTCATATCGAATAAACATGCCCAAGCAACATATATAAGCCATATTCAACTTAACAATAATAAGGCATAACAAACAAATTCACCATTTCATAAATTCATCTCAAGTCATAATAGACTATCGTCTAAAATATGGTGATAGTAATCAAAATTCTTCAGCGCCCAAAATGATATTAAAATATCAAACTATAAAAATCTCCGAAGAAACATTTCGTTAATGAAATAAAATGGTAGTCCTCTTCAGTCCAATATAGTACGACATAAAAGTCTATCTAGAACAATATAGACTTACATATTTACATAGGAGCTACCCAGAAAAATGTAGAAATATTTATCCAGAACAATATAGATATTATCTCCTATATAAACTCTATCCATAACAATATAGATTAAGCGAATTTATCTATCCAGAACCATATAGATAATGTCGAGACCGCCTAATAACCAAAGAGTTGTAGTCTATCCAGAACAATATAGACCATGATGCATGTAAATATCTACCCAGAATAATATAGATAATACATCATCATAAACCTATCCAGAACAATAGAAGTTTGCCTACCCAAATTTAAGAATGTATCAACTCTCAGGTTGATTAAAAACAAGTTGTTATCTCTCAAGAATCTATCGGCACAACAACAAAATCTGAATACCTCAAGATAATACAACTCTAAGTGTTAATTACTGTCACTCAAGTAATCACAAGAATTTAGCTAACTGTCCCATACCAGAAAGTAAATTCAAGTATTTACTAAAAGCTAGTAATTTCCACTACAAACTCTATTCAACAAATTATAGAAATAAACAAAAGAATTGTATGAAAAGTCCCATAACAATCCGACAGTTCAATTGTTTATTTATATTCTTTGTTTTACAGAAAAGCACGAAATTCACAAAAATACAAGTGAAAAAATTAATTGCTCAAAAGCAATTGTACCAAAAGTTATCAAAGAAATACCAAATGGTTTTTAATTAGCCAAAGGCTAGCCACAATATAAGCCAAATAAGGTTTATATTTTGTAAGCAAATAAGTCTACTTTACCATATAAGAATTAGTTTCTAAATTACTTCATATACAATTACTTTCAAACTTCTCAATTAAATTCATAACTTATTTTAAAGAAGAGCAGCTTATTTACAAAAGATTTTGAACTCTTTCAAAATCATTTAAATTTCTTATATAATTAAAATCACTTAAAACTGAAATTATTACTTTCATAATAGCTTTTATAAAATAATACAATATTTTATATTTTGCCTTTAAAACATTTTCCAAAATTATAAACTTCAAATAGAAAATTTAAAAAGGTTTTATAATTAAATATTACTCATTTTTAAACTCTTTGAAGGAACACTTCGTAAAGCTGAAATATGTGGAATTAAGTTATAAAACAATAGATTTTCAAATAACTTCTATTGAAAATAATTTAACAAATTGGTGTACTTAAATAGTGTAATTGACAAAGTAACATAGAGTCTTTTATTTATGTAAACTAAAGTCTCCAAAATAAGATTCGGACTTCCCACAACTAAACAAACCTTTCACCACAATTACACTTTAAAGATAGTGTAAACAAGCTAAGCCAACATTAAGCAAAAGGATAATGAATAAGGCAACAAAGCAAGATAACCCAAGCAACAAGATATGGCATTGCTAGAGCACAAAATGGAAAGGCTAACAACAAGGTAACAAAACAAAATAACACAAGGCATCATAGGGCAAGACACAAGAACGGAGAAGGAAATGCAAGCACCTCAAATTTCTAAATTTACAATTTTCAGTACTCAGGTCATCTTCACAAATAAGTGATTTTCAATTAACTATTCTCATAATTTGAAAGAAATTATAATAAAATATTTTTCCTTACTATGATAGCTTTCCAGAAAGCACAAGTTTACTGAAATCGGATTAACGGATCAATATTTATGATAAAAGCCAGTTTATGCTTCATCTTAGAATTTTACCCGACAGGACAGAGCTTACAGTTCTATTTAAAACATGAATTCGACCAAGAAAACTTCAAAATCTGGAAAAATGATCAAAATAAAAGTTCTTCTTTATGAAATTATCTTTCTACTTCAAAAAGATTCATCAAAGACGGATTTACCAATCAAAAGATATAGTCGGAGAAAGTTTCAGATTTTTGTTGCTTAAGCCTGTTTTTCATTCTCAGGACAGCAAAGGAAAAATACATTTTCGACCATTTAAACGTCAAAATTTGGCAATACTCAAAACATCAAAGTTGTAGAATAATGTATACGCTTTTTAGAACTTTAAGAATTATCAAATTCCCATCAAAAATTAAGAAGATATGCCCAAATTACTAATAGGGTCTAGCTAGGAAATGAAAATTAACAACCATGTATTTCAACCAACAAACTTCAAGCAATCAAACAACAATCAACAATCACGCAACCATTCAACATGAAATCACACAACCAATCCAACATAAGATCAATAATTAGAGATAGTTATGAGTTCTACTCACCTCAATTCCATATTTCTTCTTACTAATACTTTGATTCGGCCTGGTAATTGAATTTCCAGCAACTCTAAGTTTTTCCAGATTTTAGAAACTCTTCTTTTTAATTTAATAATGGAGATTTGGTTGTATTATAAAGAAGGAGCTAACCCTAGCTTTTGATTTATGGTTTGTGTCCTTTGAAATAAACATACCGAGGAACTAAGATGAGAAGAAGCTTCTCAATTATGTTTAAATGGGCTAAATTTGTGTTTAGTCCAAACCCACAATTTATTTAAATGAATTATCTCAATTTTGACCTCTTTTCTCATTTCTAAACATCATTTATTAGCAGAGTTTTATTTCCAAAATTTTACACAAAATTCTACACTCTAACCCAATCTCCTAACCATGTATATATAAAAAAAAGAATTATAATTTAACAATTTTTTTAACTCTCCTTTTAAGATCTAAAAAGATAAATTATCATTCCTCAAAAATGGAAAATTTTCAAAGTTTACAACTTATAAATCGAATAAATCCATTTTACATAATTTTACAAATTAACACTTCAATTTCTAATTACTTATTCTCAAAAACTCGATTTGATTTCACAATTAAATCTCAAAAATTACAAATTAGAATTAATTATCCCTAAATAAATTTAATTAATAAAGCAATTAACAACAGGGTTGTTATAGACTTCCTCCCTTAAAGAAAATTGCATCCTCGTAATTACGTTGATTAAAAGGAATCCGTAACTTAAATTCACAACAATGCAACCAAAACAATACAAAATCATATCAAACATTTTCTAATTGGTTTCTATTTTCTATTTCATTTCAACCAATTAATGTTACTTAACTATAACATTATACTTAAATTTTTAACTTAACAAAATTTCTTAAAAAGTTTTGAAAATTATCCAACGCCTTAAATTCACTGAAAATTTCGCCAACATCTCCTTTGCACGGCTAGCATTTTGAAAAATCACACTAGAGATAAAAACATAATATACATCTCATCTCAACGATGAGGCATCCCATAGGGAATAAAATATAAAATACGATATGTGATCCAAGATACGTACCTTATATTTGAAATATTAGCAAGTCCGTTGATATTTCTTAAACAAACAATTTATAATCTTTTAAACGATGTCTATTTAACTTCAGATACCTGCACCTATCTCAAAAATTCATATTAGTATTTAATATCAAATTCATATCATATAGGAGATATTAACAATTCATAATTACACTTTAATTAGATTGACATCATAATATTCCATAATGAAAGAAATCTGTACTTAAATTTCCATGCTTTAATTATTATTTCCAAAAATTTCAAAATAACTTCAATCTATATTATTATAAACATACTTCAAAATTCTTCTCAAAACATAAAATAATATTAAACCACAAAAATTTTGTGATCCACTTTGTCACTACAAAGTCGATCGCCTAAGCTTTCAACATTGTCTAACCTAGTTTCTCTGCTTCATCCAATTGATTCACGACAATAATATTATTTTAAGTTATTTTTAAACTCTATTATTCTCAAAATTTTCAAATTAATTATTTCTCACGTCAAAATGTCTCGTTTGATGTTTAGGAACTCCTAACGATGACATGGCATCCTACATATCGACTAGAATCCTTAAACAATGCCCGGACAAGTCAACACAATAATAATCACAAGTTTTCTTTGTTATATTTATTTTACTATCACTAGCATCCATGCATTCAATTTAAATAAATACAATCAAACAATCAATTCCTAACAGCCAATCAACCAAAACAAATAGTCACCATCAGCAGAATAGTTCAATTTCTAAAATTCCACGGCGCAACTCTGATTAATCCTAAACCATTTAGATTTTTAAACTCGTATACTTAAAATTTTCCAAAGTCTCAAAATTAATTTCCAGACTATAAATTGGAAACCAATTCCAAATATTATATAATAATGTTTTCCCCTTAAGATATCTTAAAATACGACCCAATTGATTATCCAATAATCAATTTATATCCTTATCCCTAAAAGTTAATAAAATTTCTAACTACTACATACCTAAGGGATGGGACTTCTAGTCAAGATCTGAACTCTGAATCAATTTATATTTTATAATGTTCTGAACACAGCTCCGATAAAAAATGTAAAGACCCCATGCTATACCCAGTTTAGCAAAGAACATTACAAGATGTCGTCTGCTAATCCGGTTTATGTCCTTTGAAATGAACGTACTAAGGAACTAAGATGAGAAGAAGCTTCTCAATTACGCTTAAATGGGCTGAATTTGTGTTTAGTCTAAACCCACAATTTATTTAAATGAATTATCTCAATTTTTACCTCTTTTCTCATTTCTAACATCATTTATTAGTTGAGTTTTATTTCTAAAAATTTACACAAAATTCTACACTATAACTCAATCTATTAACCTTGTATATATATAAAAAAAGAATTATAATTTAACAATTATTTTAACTCTCCTTTTAAGATCTAAAAAGATAAATTATCATTCCTCAAAAATGGAAAGTTTTCAAAGTTTACAACTTATAAATCAAATAAATCAATTTTACATAATTTTCCAAATTAACACTTCAATTTCCAATTACTTATTCTCAAAACTTGATTTAATTTCATAATCAAATCTCAAAAATTACAAATTAGAATTAATTATCCCTGGTTAAATTTAATTAATTAGGCAATTAACAACAGGGTTGTTACATTTTAGGTGATGGTCCCAACTAGGAAAATGCTCGTGAGGGTGAGTGGAGTGAGATGAGCGGTCGAATCGCAGTGGATCAAGGTGAGGTGGCGAGAAATCGACGACGAACATCATAGCTAGGATTGGCGATTTCATCGTCGACAGTGATCTATGGGCGACGGCACGGAAGGAAAAGGAAGGGGGATAGTGAAGGCTTCATGCTGATGGAGTTTGGTGATGTAAGATCGACAGTGGTGGTGGCTAGGTCGAGATGAACGCGGCGGTGGTTAAGGCGTTCGTTCTTGGGTTTCTGGCCATGAGGGGGCATGGTCGATGCCAACGAGTTACATAGTGTCGGGGCTCCCTCTTGGAGGTGAGCGATGGCGGTTGGAGTACGATCTGAGATCCCCAAGCTCCAATATAAATAGGACGCTAGGCCTAGCTATCTTCTCACAATTAGATTTTCCCACATGGGTTCATTGCCTAAGGCTGAACCCTAAAAAGAAAATAATTTCTAGGGAGAAGATCTTCTGAATTAAAATATTATACGCATTGGAAGAAGGGGATCCAGATGGACTATGGAACCAGGCGGAGCATAAGCGAAGCTAAGGACGACATGTGAGTGCATTTTTTTATATCTTTTAAGTTTACGATATATTATCGTTAAATTCCCATTTAGAAAATTTTATTTGGTAATTAATCATATTAATTAAATTAGGATAAACTATAAGAAAACTTGCAGTTTATTTACAGTATTAAACACTAATTCCTATTGTGAAGATCCCGGACTCGGCCTTCGAAAATCGGCACCCGTACTTCACTTGTACTCAAATGTCGTAGATTCAAACGTCGAATCTGGCTCCCCGGAGCTTATAACAACATTAAGTATAACAACATAGCGGAAGAAAAAGAATATATCAATATATATAACATTGATACAATGACAGATACAAAATCTGATACAATGTGATACAACAGAATGATACAACAGATATCAACATACATCAGAGATATCATACAAGAAATAGCAGCGGAAAGAAAATAGATAACACCAGCAGCGGATAGAATGCCTCCAAGATAAGCAACGTCAGTCCATGAACTCCAAGAACTGAACTAGCTCCAGATAATCTACTAAACCTGAATATCTAAAAAACCCAACTCTAGACTGCCCGTGTGGAAAATGGTGGGCACCCAGAGTTTAGGAAGGGAATAATAAACTCCGAGTCAGTCGTGGGACTGGTGTGAGTAACAAAAACAGTTTATCTTTAAAACAAACAATAAAAGAATTTTAAACATTGAAACCCGCAATGCTTTTGGAAAATGAAACTACCATAAGACCTCCCGCCACACACACAATGCAAACGCAGAATTGGAGGAGATTTCTTCTTATGATAGTTAAACATGCTTACTATGCAAAACAAATCATTTTAATATTATCATTAGTGCATAGTGTAGAAAATTCTTTCAAAATACAATATTAATCTTAGCCAGCATAGGTACCATTATATTATTCCTACTATAGCTGCTATGTTAAATAGCAGGTTCTACAACTAATACCGTACAAGGTTCGTATTGGAAGATGGATTTCCAACAAATGGTCAGGCTAAGGAACTTCCTACTGCCACATGGGATCGCCTCTGGTTGGACGTCCCGAGAACTAACTAGCTCTCTGCCAACACAAGGCCGGGTTACCCCTGTAACTAGGTAACTCACGAATATGCCATTCCCAGGTCCTTTGGGACCTTTATCCGAGGCCTCGGTAACCAACATCACACATAATAAATAAAGTGTGTCCATATGAGTAAGTATTGTAATGACCCAAGATTTTAGGAATTTATTCTGGAAAATATAAATAAATTTAAAATGAGTTTTAAATAAATTTTGAAGGAGGAATTGATATAGCTTGATAGTGTATCAGTGTGTGTACATGTGTGCACAGGAAATGCACATGAATATAAGCTAAAACCCTGAACCCCAAGAATACATACATATTGATGTGTATGGAAATACATATATATATATATATGTAGATTAAATTCTTAAAAGTAGTATGCATAAGTAAATGTATATATGAGTGCTACTGAATAATTTGAGTGTACATGTGCATATGTGTGTGTGTCAGTATAGAATGATGTAGGGATATATAGGAGGGTATACTAATTATTTCAGAAAGACTTATATACAAATATATATGTGTTAATAAAATACTAGAGTTTAAACTAGTGAAATAAAATATACAGACACATTTTAATATAAGCAGAAATGAAAAGAATGGAGATATAAAAAGGAATAATTCTCTTATAAATAAATGAAGGAAGTACATACCATTTACATGAAAGCTAAAAATAGGAAAATAAGATAAAACAGAGAAGTTCTTGGTATAGGCAGAATTAGAAAAGAGTATTTAATAAATAACAAAACCAAGTCACATTTTTAGCATGATTGTAGACAAGGGGGAAAAGTATTTTCTGAAAAGCAAATTTCTGAAAAAAATGTGTAACCACTTTTCTCTTCACCCAAATTAAGCCGGGAAGGGGTAAAACTTTGGGTTTAAAATGCAGATAACATGATTTTTCTGGTGGGCAAAAATGGCTTTAGCCAATACCCAAAACCCTAAGAAAGACTCTGTATATATATACAAGTATATGCAGCAGCCTCCTCTTCTCCTCAGAAAAGAATTTTGAAAAAAAAAGAAGAAAAACAATACCACAGAAATCATAAGACAAGGGAAGAAAGAGAGCTTGAGGATAAGAGCAGGAGTTCATCAATTAATTAAGGAAACAAAGGAGAGAGCTAGGTGAGAAAACTCACTCAAAAATCTAAGGCAATAAGTCCTAATGTAGGCAGCCAGTTAAAAGTATTTTCTTAAAAGAGTATTTTCATATATGAATGTTTATCTGTGAATTTAAATCTGTAAATGTTTTGATTTTCTTTGATTGATTACTTGTTTTATAATAACAAAGTTTCATGTGTTGTTGGTATACATATCTGGTTTATACACTCAGATCTCTGATATGTTAATGTTTAGGGATATAAACAAATACCCAGAAAATAAAATGTTGATAATAGGCAAGTAGTATTGGTTTTGGCTCAACCCAGAAAGATGTAAATAATGTTGAGCTGCAATATACTCATGTATAAGTGCTGAGGCTTGAAATAAAAAGGAATAAGGGGTGCAATAGGGTTGCCTATGTGCTGATGCTCCTGATTCAATAAAATGCATAGCAAACAAAATTTTGTGATTCAGTGAAACCAGGTCATCCTGAGTTTAACTCAAGCACAAATGTTTGCAAAAGAAAAACTCTCCCAGAAGCTATAAGCCAATGTTAGTTGCCTAAACTCCTTTTAAAAATACCAGGATGAATATATATATATACAGAACCTTATTTTGTAATCACAAATGGTTGTTGCTTGTTTGCCTCTGTATGGTTATGAATAATATGAGATGACATGTTATGGATGTTTTAGCTAATAAAATGAATCATTGAATGGTTATGTCATGAAAAATCAAAAGAGTTATTATTAACTTAAACCTGATTAGGAAATTGGGGTCAAGAACACTGCAGGAATGACTTGTGTGCTTGAGTAACATAAGTTGACACATGGCTTGTTTAAGTCCTGAGATCTTTGTGTAATGGAGTGAATTAGTTCATTACAGTGTGTCCATTGATTCATAAATATTGCAGATGAGACCAAGGATAGATAAATATACCAAGGAAATAATACTTGAGCAGATGAGAAAACTAGAGTTTTTCCCAGATTTGAAATATGAGAATTGAATAAGTGATTTAACTCATATTAGTTATTTTCCTGTTTGGTATGAATGATTGTTTGTCTATGATTGAGTTGTATGCTTGAATGTATGTGCCATATTCATATGTGTAGTCTCTGGAAAGAAAGTTTAAGTGTGCACATGCACAATGACACAGAGCATGCACACAAGTATTTACCTGATTCCAAAGGACAGAACCTTATGTATTTGTACTTAACTTGATTTTAACCTAATTAACAAATTGCTTTTGTGAATTTTCTCATACCAGACATGTGTCTGACCCTAGTGTGCTAATGGCATCTGGGGTGTCTCATTTAAAATGAGGCAGTTTCAAATGCTTTTTCAGGGATTGCAGCAACTAAATAGGAGTAGGAGCAAGGCTTTGAGAAGAAGATATAGCATGCTAAAACTTAGTTAGATAAGAGCCTAAATGTTGAAATCTGCATGTATTGACAATTTAAATTGCTACTTGTATTAAGTGTTGAATATTGGATGGATATTTTGTTAGGCATTTTGTTAAGAGATTGATTTGTATCTGGAAACTATGAATTAAGTTAAATATCTGTTATGTTTAAAAAGAATTTTAATCAAATCTTGTAAGTAGATTTAGCAAGAACACCATGTTAAAATTGAATGATTACATTTTATAAATGCATTAGTCAATCATGAATCTTTGGAAAGGATTTAAGTTTTGGAAAATCTGGAGAGTTGATTTTCAGAAAATTTAAATGGTTTTATTTTCTAATATAGCATATGTATGCAAAAGAAATAGGCATAGGTTAAATGTTTTATATGGTTGCAAGGTTTCCATAGTTAAACTTGTTTCATACAAATGTCTCATGTACTATATTTTTTTAAGAAAGGATCTGTAATAAGGTAGATGGAAGCCAGATTCAAATAGTTGCAGATACATATGCACATAAATATGTTTAGTGCAAACATTACCGCATCTTTCTCTTTGCACTTGTAATAGGAATCTGAATTTCACTCAGATTTTAACCAAATGCATTTTAAATGCCAGACAGATCTTATAAGAAGAAATACAAACCTGAATAATGATAAACACTTCTATCATCCTCAAAACCCAAGAACCAGACTCTTAACTCATATCAATCCTGAAGCCTTCCAGGTTATAGGGATGGGTTTCAAAAATAATTAAGCAAGAATTATTGTTTTGTATGATGGAATATAGGCAAAAATAAAGTATATATATATGTGCAGATATAAGTAGATAATAGATTGCAAACTGTACAGGAGAAAAAAAAAACCAAAAATTGTGTTTGAACCGACCAGCATAGCACTCGAACTCGTGACCTTTCATGTATAAGTTAGGCGCGTTTCCATTACGCCTAGATGTTGCTTGTGTTCCCTTAGGATCCACTTTCTTTTATACTGAATTTGTCACTATTCAGAACTTAACACAAACATCTATATTAAAAGCTTGTTTACTATTGATTATTACTTGATCACTTCTTAGTTAGTATAAACAGACTAATGTGTATGTTTCCAGTGGATTGCTTGGTCAAAAAAATAAATAAAATAAATTAGCAATCCAACATCCTCTTGTTTTCCAGAACTCTGATTCAAACAAGAGAGGCATATACATCCTCACATGTATGTGCTTATCTTTGTGAATGTACTGATATATTTATATTGGTTGATTATTGTGATCCTGGATATATTTTGGTTTATTGGAGAAAGATATTGACCCTGAGAATTATATTGTAATGGATGATATATCTATCTATATATATATATCCTCTTTACCTAAAAAAAAAAATTCTTATGGAATTAGAGTAGATATAGGAGGGTCATTTCAGTTGGTATCAGAGCTATGTTATTCAACATAGTAGAAGTAAGGATCAAGTTCTTAGGTAGAAATAAAATTAAAAGGAACTAAATATCAAACTAACCAGCTATGTAAATTATTATTAGCAAACTATGGTAGGGAGACCACCCAATCAGGGAGCAGGATCTTCCCATGCACCACCAGTGGTCAACCTGCAAGACTTGGTGAGAGCATTTAGGGATGGGGCAGGACAAAGGCAAGAAAATCCCTATGAGGAACTCTCAAAATTGCTTAAGACATATACTCATTTAGGAGGCAAAAGCTTTGAAGGGACAGAGAGTATCATGGAAATTCAAACATGGTTGAGAACATTGGAAAGAATTTTCAATGACATGCAACTTGATGATCAAAGAAAGAGGCAAGTGGCTTCAAGACAGCTGAAAGGAGTAGCTTTAGGCTGGTAGGAAGTAATCATTGCAGGAAGGAATGAGAATGAAATCACTTGGAATC
Source organism: Allium fistulosum (assembly GCA_030737815.1). NCBI lineage: Eukaryota > Viridiplantae > Streptophyta > Magnoliopsida > Asparagales > Amaryllidaceae > Allium > Allium fistulosum. The sequence continues at coordinate 1,532,527,825 of CM060903.1, read as the reverse complement.
AATTCAAAGAGATGTTGGAGGCAAGGTTTGTACCAGCATCAGCAAAGACTACCTTGCTAGAAGAATTTATTAGACTTAGACAAGGAACCATGACTGTCACAGAATACACTCAAAAGTTTGAGGGGCTTTCCACATATGGAGCAATGCTTGTGGCAGATGAGGCATCTAAAAATGATAGGTACATAAAAGGTCTGAACCCAGGACTTAGCAGAGCCATGTTACCCTATGCAGACAAGACTTTTGATCATGTGATAGATTTAGCTTTGAGGTTGGAACAGCATGACAAGGAAAGGGAGAAGTTCAGAAATTTTAAGAGCAATAATAACAAGAAAGGTAAGGGGAGGTATCACCCTTATGATAAGAAGAAAGAAGAGGCTAGTAACAAAAGCACTGGAGATGTCAAAGCTAAGGAAGACAAGAAGAAAATTGTGTGCCATCAGTGTGGAAAGGAAGGGAATATCAAACCAAAATATCCAGAATTGAAAGGAGGAGCTTTCAAATGCTATCTATGTGGGAAAGAGGGGCATATGAAGAGGAATTGTCCTGAGTATAAACAGCAAGGCAAATTGGCAAATTTGGAAGGAAAAGGCAAAGCCACAGTGGAGAGTAACACTGTAAACCATAGCCAAGTGGAAGGTACATTACTTATTTGTACCATACCCATAACAGTAGTATATGATACTGGGGCAACTCACTCTTTAATTTCTTGTGAATTGGTTAAAATGCTAAAACTGAATTGCATATTGGTTGAAACCCCATTGCATATACACAGTCCATTGGGGAGTTCTAGTGTTTTAAATATGATTTGTGTGGATGTGGAGTTAAACATAGGGGGAAATATGTTTATTTCCAATTTATATGTTTTGAATTACCCAAATATAGGTGTTATATTGGGGGTAGACTGGTTAAGGCAATTTAAAGCCATAATTAATTTAGACTCATCCACCATATCATTGCAAAATTCTAGAGGCCAGAGAATCACAGTTTTATGTGAGGTAGCTAAGGAAGGAAAACTATATCATTTAGTTGACTCAGAGAAAGATTTCAGTGAACTAACCATTGAAGAAATTCCCATAGTCAATGAATATTTGGATGTGTTTGGTGAGGTCAAGGGTATTCCACACCATAGACCAGTAGAATTCCAGATCAATCTAGTTCCAGGAGCAAGCCCAGTGATTAAAAAGCCAACTAGAATGGGGCCAAATGAACTAAAAGAATTAAAGAAACAGTTAGAAGAATTGGAAGAGAAGGGTTTTATAAGACCAAGTAATTCTTGCTGGGGAGCACCAGTGGTATTTGTTAAGAAGCAAGATGGCTCCTTAAGACTCTGCATAGATTATAGAGAATTAAACAAAGTAACTGTTAAAAATAAATACCCATTGCCAAGGATAGATGATCTTTTTGATCAATTAGCAGGGGCAAAAGTATTTTCTAGACTAGACTTAGCATCTGGTTTTCATCAAATGAAGGTGGAAGAATCAAGCATCAAGTACACTGCCTTTAACACTAGGTATGGGTTGTATGAATTTTTGGTTATGCCATTTGGCTTGACCAATGCACCATCTTACTTTGTAGATTTAATGAACAGAACCTTTAGAGATTGTTTAGACAAGTTTGTGCTTATTTTTATAGATGACATTTTGATTTATTCCAAGACAGTGGAAGAACATAAGCATCATTTGCACCTGGTTTTGTCTAGGCTAAGGGAAAAAGATTTAAAGGCAAAATTTTCAAAATGTGTGTTTTGGAAGGAGGAAGTACATTTTCTTGGCCATGTTATATCTGCCAAAGGAATTTCTGTGAACCCCAATAAAGTAGTGGCTATTCAAGCATGGAAGAGGCCAAGCACTGTGAGTGAAGTGAGGTCATTTATGGGGATGGCAGGGTATTATAGAAGGTTTATAAAAGATTTTTCAAAAATTTCTACACCACTCACTAACCTAACCAGGAAGAACCAAGCTTTTGTTTGGTCAGAAAAATGTGAAAAGTCTTTTGAACAGTTGAAGGAGGCATTGGTGAATGCTCCAATTCTAAAGGTACCACATGGAAATGAAGAATTAGTGGTATACACTGATGCTAGTGGATTTGGCTTGGGTGCAGTGTTGATGCAACAAGGCCAAGTCATTGCATATGCATCCAGACAACTTAAACCCCATGAAGTAAGGTATGCCACACATGATCTCGAATTAGCAGCTGTGATATATGCTTTAAAACTTTGGAGACATTATTTATTAGGCACAAAGTTTGAACTCTACACTGACCACAAGTCTCTAAAATATTTATTTTCACAAAAAGATTTGAACATGAGGCAACATAGATGGGTGGAGTTCTTAGCTGCCTATGATTTTGACATACTCTATACACCAGGCAAAGCAAACAAAGTTGCAGATGCTCTAAGTAGACAGCATGCTAAATTGGCTATGATGATGATAGAAGAATTTAAAATTTTATTTTTGCTAACTGAGTTAGAGATTGGGGAGAATGGTTGTGTGCACATTAATGAGAAGATGCATGGTGCACAAGAAGATAAAGGAAAGTTAAGCTTAATGACACTTCAACCAGATTTAATTCTGAAGGTAGGAAAAATGCAAGAACAAGATGCTCACTTATTAGAGAAGAGAATGCTCCTCTCAAGAGGGGAGGAAGTAATGAATCACCACATTGATAAAGATGGTTATGTGAGATACCAGAATAGGATGTGTGTACCAGAGGGCATAGAATTGAAGAAGGAGATATTGAATGAATATCACAGAAGTAAATACTCCATTCACCCAGGTAACACAAAAATGTATCAAAATTTGAAAAGAGACTTCTGGTGGAAGGGGATGAAATCTGATATAGCTAAGTTCATTGCCAAATGTATGACTTGCCAACAAGTCAAGGCTGAAACTCAAAGACCATCAGGGTTGATGCAACCTCTTAGTGTACCACAGTGGAAGTGGGAGGACATATCTATGGACTTCATAGATGGACTGCCTAGATCTAAGAGAGGTAATACAAGTATATGGGTGATAGTTGATAGGCTAACCAAGGTAGCACACTTCATCCCAGTCAAGTCAGAAAGAACAGCACCAAAACTAGCTCAAATTTTTATAAAAGCAGTGGTAAAGTTACATGGCATTCCCAAAACCATTGTGAGTGATAGGGATACCATCTTCACTTCAAAATTCTGGAGAAGCTTTCAAGAAGCAATGGGAAGTGAACTATGTTTAAGTACTGCCTACCATCCTCAATCAGATGGGCAGACTGAGGTGGTAAACAAAGTTTTGGAGGACATGTTGAGGGCATGTATACTGGATTTTGGGGGCAACTGGGAAGATTATCTTCATCTAGTTGAATTTACATACAACAACAGCTACCAAAGCACCATAGGAATGGCTTCATTTGAAGCCTTATATGGTAAACCCTGTTTGTCACCTGTTTGCTGGGTAGAAGCAGGAGAAAGGTCTATTTTAGGACCTGAGTACATACAAGAAACCAAGGAGAAAATTGAGTTGGTAAGAAGAAGAATGACAGCAGCTCAAGATAGGCAAAAGAAATTTGCAGACATGAGAAGGAGGCAGGTAGAATATGAAGTGGGAAATTTTGTTTTCATCAAAATCTCACCCATGAAAAATGTGCTGAGGTTTGGAAAACAAGGCAAATTAACCCCAAGATATATTGGACCATACAAAATTCTGGAGAGAATTGGTCCCTTGGCATATAGGTTGGAATTACCAGAAAACATGCAAGGTATACATGATGTTTTTCATGTATCACAATTGAGAAGATGGGTCCATGACAAGGCAGAAATTCTTGAAACCCCAACCCAAGTGCAGATAAATCCTAATTTGATTTATGAAAAGGATCCAGTGGGAATTTTGGCAAAAGATGTGAAGAAGTTGAGGAATAAATCTCTGAAACTTGTGAAGGTTCAGTGGAGTCTAGATCCTAGTGATTGCACATGGGAATTAGAAGACAAGGTTAGGATGAATTATCCTAAGCTATTTTCAGATTAAGGTAATTCTAATTTTTGATTGTTTCCTTTATTTTGGATGAATATATTTTTAGTTAGTATAGAACTAAGAATCTATTTAGTAGAGAATATACTTGTTCTCTGAATTAAGTTCAAAATTTATTTTAAGCTTAGGAAAATTGTGGGACACAATTTCTAAAAGGAGGGGTGTATGTAATGACCCAAGATTTTAGGAATTTATTCTGGAAAATATAAATAAATTTAAAATGAGTTTTAAATAAATTTTGAAGGAGGAATTGATATAGCTTGATAGTGTATCAGTGTGTGTACATGTGTGCACAGGAAATGCACATGAATATAAGCTAAAACCCTGAACCCCAAGAATACATACATATTGATGTGTATGGAAATACATATATATATATATATGTAGATTAAATTCTTAAAAGTAGTATGCATAAGTAAATGTATATATGAGTGCTACTGAATAATTTGAGTGTACATGTGCATATGTGTGTGTGTCAGTATAGAATGATGTAGGGATATATAGGAGGGTATACTAATTATTTCAGAAAGACTTATATACAAATATATATGTGTTAATAAAATACTAGAGTTTAAACTAGTGAAATAAAATATACAGACACATTTTAATATAAGCAGAAATGAAAAGAATGGAGATATAAAAAGGAATAATTCTCTTATAAATAAATGAAGGAAGTACATACCATTTACATGAAAGCTAAAAATAGGAAAATAAGATAAAACAGAGAAGTTCTTGGTATAGGCAGAATTAGAAAAGAGTATTTAATAAATAACAAAACCAAGTCACATTTTTAGCATGATTGTAGACAAGGGGGAAAAGTATTTTCTGAAAAGCAAATTTCTGAAAAAAATGTGTAACCACTTTTCTCTTCACCCAAATTAAGCCGGGAAGGGGTAAAACTTTGGGTTTAAAATGCAGATAACATGATTTTTCTGGTGGGCAAAAATGGCTTTAGCCAATACCCAAAACCCTAAGAAAGACTCTGTATATATATACAAGTATATGCAGCAGCCTCCTCTTCTCCTCAGAAAAGAATTTTGAAAAAAAAGAAGAAAAACAATACCACAGAAATCATAAGACAAGGGAAGAAAGAGAGCTTGAGGATAAGAGCAGGAGTTCATCAATTAATTAAGGAAACAAAGGAGAGAGCTAGGTGAGAAAACTCACTCAAAAATCTAAGGCAATAAGTCCTAATGTAGGCAGCCAGTTAAAAGTATTTTCTTAAAAGAGTATTTTCATATATGAATGTTTATCTGTGAATTTAAATCTGTAAATGTTTTGATTTTCTTTGATTGATTACTTGTTTTATAATAACAAAGTTTCATGTGTTGTTGGTATACATATCTGGTTTATACACTCAGATCTCTGATATGTTAATGTTTAGGGATATAAACAAATACCCAGAAAATAAAATGTTGAGAATAGGCAAGTAGTATTGGTTTTGGCTCAACCCAGAAAGATGTAAATAATGTTGAGCTGCAATATACTCATGTATAAGTGCTGAGGCTTGAAATAAAAAGGAATAAGGGGTGCAATAGGGTTGCCTATGTGCTGATGCTCCTGATTCAATAAAATGCATAGCAAACAAAATTTTGTGATTCAGTGAAACCAGGTCATCCTGAGTTTAACTCAAGCACAAATGTTTGCAAAAGAAAAACTCTCCCAGAAGCTATAAGCCAATGTTAGTTGCCTAAACTCCTTTTAAAAATACCAGGATGAATATATATATATATACAGAACCTTATTTTGTAATCACAAATGGTTGTTGCTTGTTTGCCTCTGTATGGTTATGAATAATATGAGATGACATGTTATGGATGTTTTAGCTAATAAAATGAATCATTGAATGGTTTTGTCATGAAAAATCAAAAGAGTTATTATTAACTTAAACCTGATTAGGAAATTGGGGTCAAGAACACTGCAGGAATGACTTGTGTGCTTGAGTAACATAAGTTGACACATGGCTTGTTTAAGTCCTGAGATCTTTGTGTAATGGAGTGAATTAGTTCATTACAGTGTGTCCATTGATTCATAAATATTGTAGATGAGACCAAGGATAGATAAATATACCAAGGAAATAATACTTGAGCAGATGAGAAAACTAGAGTTTTTCCCAGATTTGAAATATGAGAATTGAATAAGTGATTTAACTCATATTAGTTATTTTCCTGTTTGGTATGAATGATTGTTTGTCTATGATTGAGTTGTATGCTTGAATGTATGTGCCATATTCATATGTGTAGTCTCTGGAAAGAAAGTTAAAGTGTGCACATGCACAATGACACAGAGCATGCACACAAGTATTTACCTGATTCCAAAGGACAGAACCTTATGTATTTGTACTTAACTTGATTTTAACCTAATTAACAAATTGCTTTTGTGAATTTTCTCATACCAGACATGTGTCTGACCCTAGTGTGCTAATGGCATCTGGGGTGTCTCATTTAAAATGAGGCAGTTTCAAATGCTTTTTCAGGGATTGCAGCAACTAAATAGGAGTAGGAGCAAGGCTTTGAGAAGAAGATATAGCATGCTAAAACTTAGTTAGATAAGAGCCTAAATGTTGAAATCTGCATGTATTGACAATTTAAATTGCTACTTGTATTAAGTGTTGAATATTGGATGGATATTTTGTTAGGCATTTTATTAAGAGATTGATTTGTATCTGGAAACTATGAATTAAGTTAAATATCTGTTATGTTTAAAAAGAATTTTAATCAAATCTTGTAAGTAGATTTAGCAAGAACACCATGTTAAAATTGAATGATTACATTTTATAAATGCATTAGTCAATCATGAATCTTTGGAAAGGATTTAAGTTTTGGAAAATCTGGAGAGTTGATTTTCAGAAAATTTAAATGGTTTTATTTTCTAATATAGCATATGTATGCAAAAGAAATAGGCATAGGTTAAATGTTTTATATGGTTGCAAGGTTTCCATAGTTAAACTTGTTTCATACAAATGTCTCATGTACTATATTTTTTTAAGAAAGGATCTGTAATAAGGTAGATGGAAGCCAGATTCAAATAGTTGCAGATACATATGCACATAAATATGTTTAGTGCAAACATTACCGCATCTTTCTCTTTGCACTTGTAATAGGAATCTGAATTTCACTCAGATTTTAACCAAATGCATTTTAAATGCCAGACAGATCTTATAAGAAGAAATACAAACCTGAATAATGATAAACACTTCTATCATCCTCAAAACCCAAGAACCAGACTCTTAACTCATATCAATCCTGAAGCCTTCCAGGTTATAGGGATGGGTTTCAAAAATAATTAAGCAAGAATTATTGTTTTGTATGATGGAATATAGGCAAAAATAAAGTATATATATATATGTGCAGATATAAGTAGATAATAGATTGCAAACTGTACAGGAGAAAAAAAAAACCAAAAATTGTGTTTGAACCGACCAGCATAGCACTCGAACTCGTGACCTTTCATGTATAAGTTAGGCGCGTTTCCATTACGCCTAGATGTTGCTTGTGTTCCCTTAGGATCCACTTTCTTTTATACTGAATTTGTCACTATTCAGAACTTAACACAAACATCTATATTAAAAGCTTGTTTACTATTGATTATTACTTGATCACTTCTTAGTTAGTATAAACAGACTAATGTGTATGTTTCCAGTGGATTGCTTGGTCAAAAAAATAAATAAAATAAATTAGCAATCCAACATCCTCTTGTTTTCCAGAACTCTGATTCAAACAAGAGAGGCATATACATCCTCACATGTATGTGCTTATCTTTGTGAATGTACTGATATATTTATATTGGTTGATTATTGTGATCCTGGATATATTTTGGTTTATTGGAGAAAGATATTGACCATGAGAATTATATTGTAATGGATGATATATCTATCTATATATATATATCCTCTTTACCTAAAAAAAAAAAAAAATTTCTTATGGAATTAGAGTAGATATAGGAGGGTCATTTCAAGTATCTGGGCTCCATACCATGATACCACCCTTTTCCAGAAGGAAATGACATACCCTAAAGGGCGCGACCCTCATAACCTTGCCGCATCATTCCTGTTTCGACCATTTCCGGTCTGTGAGGTTCGATGAGGTCTCGTCCACAAAGCTACGCTTTTTCACAAAAGTCATGCTTTGATCACAAATGATCAATAAATGATCAACACACAGCAACGCTCAGCATGCTACATTACCAAATTGGGAGTATATCGTTGATAACCTTCAACTACATAACCTCTGAGCTCGTACGTCTTAGAGAAGGGTCTTAAGCTAAGAAAATAAATTCTCCGCGACCAACAGAAATGTATTTGAAAGAAACCTGCTTTATATCTTAAAATGTAATGTCAGACATGTAACCATACAAGTCTCTTTCGGGTTCGAACAGAGCCAAAGGCACTTCCAAAGAAGCCCTTGCAATCCGGGTATTCAAAATCCCGATCGGACTTCCCATCACTTAGGGAATCTCTATACCGGAGCAACCCAGTGCAGAGACAATCGATAGGTTATCTTATCGTTTTCGCAAATACTCGGTCTTCAACACCGGTCTTCAAATGCTATCCATATACGACGTATCATTATTCGGAATGGGTTATGGACACAAAGGTCCTTTCCCAGCTAAACCGAATAATGATCGCAATATTTAAAAATATATGGATATTGGGATTTCAGTTAAGTCACAACTTATTACCCAAAATTTTTCTTTCAAATGGTTTAAACAATTTACCATTTTAAATCTGTTAAAAATAAACAGATTCAATTCACAAAGTTCACCCAGTTTCACAAAGATTCATTCATAAATTTTCCAAATCAATTTCCATTTCAATTGGATTAACTCGTTAAATCTTTAAATCAAAGATTTAACTGATAGCTTTCAAAACAATTTCATTTCGAATGGTTTAAACAAATCACCATTTTAAATCTGTTAAAAATAAACAGATTTAATTCATAGCTTTCAAAAAGAATTCATTCATAACTTGGAAAACCATTTTTCAATTCAATCTTGAAATTCCTTTAATTAAACTGGAATTTCATTTCTTATCTGAAAGCTTTATTCTTTTGAAAACAATAGTTTTCATTTTGGAAATCTGATTCATTTATACGAGTTAAGGTTCTTGGGTTAAATCCATATTCTCAAAATTATACTTTTAAATGGTTTAACTTCATATAAACACATTTATAACATCTTTAACCAAAATTTCCAAACATGAAATTCAATTCCAAATTATTTGAATTCAAATTCAAATTGAATTATTTAAATTGAAACTTTACCAAGTTATTCAAAATAGCTTTTATCTTTGAAAATACCTTTTCAAAAGCTTTAACATTTAACCCAAATCCATTTTCAAAATCAATTGAAATTAAAATTTTAATTTCAAAAACATTAAATTTAAATTATCTGTGACTTAACCGATTTCCTCGTGAAATCCATATTTGTGTGTGTATGTGTAATGACCCAAGATTTTAGGAATTTATTCTGAACAATATAAATAAATTCAAAATAAATTTTAAATAAATTTTAAAAAGGGAATTGATATAGCTTGATAGTGTAACAGTATGTGTGTACATGTGTGCACAGGAAATTCACAAGAACTAAAGCTAAAATCCCTGAACTCTAAGAATAAATACATATTGATATGTATGGGAATATATATATATATAGATTAAATCCTTAAAAGCTGTATGCATAAGTAAATATACATATATGGATGCTACTGAATATTTTTGAGTGTACATGTGATGTGTGTGTCAATACAGAATGATGTATAAATATATATATGGGTGTACTAATTATTTCAGTAAGGCTTATATATATATATGTTAATAAAATACTAGAGTTCAAATTAGTAAAATAAAATATACAGACATATTTTAATATATAGGCAGAAAGAAAAAAAAATGAGGATATAAAAAGGAGTAGTCCTCTTGTAAATAAATAAAGGAAGTACATGCCATTTACATGAAAGCTAAAAATAGGAAAAATAAGACAAAACAGGGAAATGCTTGGTATAGGCAGAATTAGGAAGAGTATTTGATAAATAACAAATCAAGTCACATTTTTAGCATGATTGTAGACAAAGGAAAAAGTATTTTATGAAAAGAAAATTTCTGAAATTAACCAAAAAGAATATAACCACTTTTCTCTTCACCTAAATTAAGCCGGGAAGGGTAGAATTTTGGGTTCAAATAAAATGCAGATAACATAATTTTTCTGGTGGGCAAAAATGGCTTTAGCCAATACCCAAAACCCTAAGGAGGACCCTGTATATATGTATATGTATATGCAGCAGCCTCCTCTCCTTCTCAGAAAAGAACTTTGAAAAAAAAAACAACACCATAGAAATCATAAGGCAAGGGAAGGAAAAGAGCTTGAGGCTAAAGGCAGAAGTTCATCAATTAATTAAGGAAGCAAAGAAGAGAGCTAGGTGAGAAAACTCACTCAACAACTTAAGGCACTAAGTCCTAATGAAGGCAGCCAGTTATAAATGAATTTTTCTTAAAAGTATATGTGATTGTTTTTTTAAATTAAGAATGCTTTAAAGCTTGATGGTTGTTCTGATTGTTTTATTCTGTGAATATTCTTAATATGATCAGTATGCATGAATAAGTAATTTAAAAACCCAGATCTCTTTCTGATATGATATTGGATGGAAATATAATTAAATACCCAGAAAATAAAATGTTGAATATAAGCAAGTAGCATTGGTTTTGGCTCAAACCAGAAGGACTGATAAGCATATGGGCTGCAATATACATATGTATATGTGCTGAGGCTTAAAATGAAAAGGAATTAGGAGTGCAATAGGCTTGCCTATGTGCTGACACTCCTGATTCAAAGAAAATATACAATATCCACCCAGCAAATAGATTTTGTGATTTAGGAAGCTTGGTCAATCTGAGTTAACTAAAGCACAGATGTTTGCAATAAAATCTTCCCATAGAGCCATAAACCAATGTTAGTTGTCTATATCTCTTTAAAATTGCAAGAACATGTCTTAATAAGTACCAATACTAAAATTGCTTGGTTGTCTCTGTTTGTTTATGGGAATGATAAGGAATGCTATGAGATGAATGCTTGTTTTGTAAAATTACTCACTGATTGGGTCTGCTCTGAAAAATTTTAAAAGGGAAAGTACCTAAGAATTTGATTAGGAAATGGGGTCAAGATTACTGCAGGAATGACTTGTGTTCTTGAGTAATGCAAGTTGACACATGGCTTGTTTAAGTCCTAAGATCTTTGTGTAATGGAGTGAATTAGTTCATTACAGTGTGTCCATTGATTCATAAATATTGCAGATGAGACCAGGATAGATAAATATACCAAGGGAAAAATATTTGATATGATGAGGAAACTAGAGTTTTTCGCAGAATTGAAATATGAGGATGGAATAAATGATTTAACTCATATTGGTTATTTTCCTGTTTGGTGTGAATGATTGTTTGACTATGACTGAATTGTATGCTTGAATGTATGTACCATATTTATATATGTAGTCTTTGGAAAGAAAGATTAAAGTATGCACATGCACAATGATACAGAGCATGCACACAAGTATTACCTGTTTCCAAAGGGCAGAACTTTATGTATATGTACTTAACTTGATTTTAACCTAATTGATTAATTGCTTTTGTGAATTTTCTCATACCAGACATGTGTCTGACCCTAGTGTGCTAATGGCATCTTGGGTGTCTCATTTAAAATGAGGCAGCTTCAAATGCTTTTTCAGGAACAGCAGCCTCTAGATAGGAGTAGAAGCAAAGCATTGAGAAGAAGATTATAGCATGCTAGAATTAGATAGATAAGAGCTTACAAGATGAAATTTGCATGTATGATATAAAAAAATTCCATTGTACTAAGTACAGAGTGATGTTGGATATTTGGTTAAGTATTTTGAGAATTTGACTTGGAACTGGTATTTAAAATATCTAAGTTTTATTATCTGGAATGTTGAAAAGTTTTAGCTATAATTTTGTAAGTTAGATCACCAGTAGGGATTTTATAAGATAGTGATGTTAGATCCATATTGGTAAATTATTTACATGTTCAAATATGATTTGCTCAGACATTGTCACACCAGTACCTTAGTAATTTTAACATAAAATCTGAATCCCTCTCTACTAAAGCTTTGGGCAAAATGCATTTTAAGACCTTCTGAAATATGTCTGAGTAGAGAGTCTGTTTAATCCATATTTTATTTGCTAAGTATCCATGTGTGAGGAAACTCACCCGAACTGTATTTCATTTAGTCTAGTACTTTGGTATCAAGGAATCAAGCTTCTGGAATATGATAATTCACTTAAGAATATCCCAGACATGAGCATGCATATAAGGTAGATCATATAGGAAAGCAAACATAGAGAATGATAGATGCTTATATCATTTTCAAAGCACAGACTCTATACAATTGATTTTACAGATAATCATAACATAACTATCTGGGTTCTATGAATCCTATTTCATGGAGAATCCAGCAAGCTATCAAAGAATAAAAACCATACTATTACCTATATGAATAAGATTTTCATTACTTAAATAATAAAGTGAAATTTAGCTATGTGGGGATTGATTAAATTTAATCAATCACTGTAACCTCTTGTTTGCCATAACCTGATTAAGCAAGAGGGGCGCATGCATCTTCATATGTGTGTGCCTATCCTTGTGGTTGTACTGATATATCTATATTAGTAAAACTTTTGATCATGGATAAAGTTTGTTTATTGGAAAAAGAAAATGACCCTGGGAAATATATTTGTTAATGAATGATATATACATATATCATCTCTAAAAAAAATCCTTACAAAATGAAGGTAGAAAAAGAGAGGGTCATTTCATTTGGTATCAGAGCTATGTTATTCAACATAGTAGAAGTAAAGATCAAGTTCTTAGATAGAAATAAAATTTAAAGGAACTAAATATATATCAATGTTTTCAGTGTGAATAAAAACCACTGAAATAATGAAATTACCAATCAAACTAACCAGCTATGTAAATTATTATTAGCAAACTATGGTAGGGAGACCACCAAATCAGGGAGCAAGATCTTCCCATGCACCACCAATGGTCAATCTGCAAGACTTGGCGAGAGCATTTAGGGATGGGGCAGGACAAAGGCAAGAAAATCCCTATGAAGAACTCTCAAAATTACTTAAGACATATACTCATTTAGGAGGCAAAAGCTTTGAATGGACAGAGAGTATTATGGAAATTCAAACATGGTTGAGAACATTGGAAAGAATTTTTAATGACATGCAACTTGATGATCAAAGAAAGAGGCAAGTGGCTTCAAGACAGCTAAAAGGAGTAGCTTTAAGCTCGTGGGAAGTAATCATTGCAGGGAGAGGTGAGAATGAAATCACTTGGAATCAATTCAAAGAGATGTTGGAAGCAAGGTTTGTACCAGCATCAGCTAAGACTACCTTGCTAGAAGAATTTATTAGACTTAGACAAGGAACCATGACTGTCACAGAATACACTCAAAAGTTTGAGGGGCTTTCCACATATGGAGCAATGCTTGTGGCAGATGAGGCATCCAAAAATGATAGGTACATAAAAGGTTTGAACCCAGGACTTAGCAGAGCCATGTTACCCTATGCAGACAGGACTTTTGACCATGTGATAGACTTAGCTTTGAGGTTGGAGCAGCATGACAAGGAAAGGGAGAAGTTCAGAAATTTTAAGAACAATAACACCAAGAAAGGTAAGGGGAGGTATCACCCTTATGATAAGAAGAAGGAAGAGGCCAGTAACAAAGGCACTGGAGATGTCAAAGCTAAGGAAACCAAGAAGATTGTGTGCCATCAATGTGGAAAAGAAGGACATATCAAACCAAGATGTCCAGAATTGAAAGGAGGAGCTTTCAAGTGTTATTTATGTAGGAAAGAAGGGCACATGAAAAGAAATTGTCCTAAGAATAGGCAGAAAGGAAAATTAGCAAACTTGGAAGAAAAAGGCAAAACAGTGGAGATCAATGCTGAGAAGCACAGTCAAGTGGAAGGTACACTATTTATTTGTAATGTACCCATAGCAGTAGTATATGATACAGGAGCAACTCATTCTCTAATTTCCTATGAATTAGTTAAAATGCTGAAATTAAGTTGCATATTGGTTGAAACCCCTTTACATATACAAAGTCCATTGGGAAGTTCTAGTGTTTTAAACATGATCTGTGTGGATGTGGGATTAAACATAGGAGGAGATACTTTTATTTCCAATTTATATGTTTTAAATTACCCAAATATAGGTGTTATTTTGGGAGTAGACTGGTTAAGGAAATTCAAGGCCATAATTAACTTAGACTCATCCACCATATCATTGCAAAACCATGGAAGCCAGAGGATCGCAATTTTGTGTGAAGTGTCCAAGGGAAGAAGATTGTGTCATTTGATTGATTTGGGTAAAGATTCCAGTAAACATATTATTGAGGAAATTCCCATAGTCAATGAATACTTGGATGTTTTTGAGGAGGTTAATGGTGTTCCAAACCATAGGCCAGTGGAATTCCAAATTCATTTAGTCCCAGGAGCAAGCCCAGAGATTAAAAAGCCAACAAGAATGGGGCCAAATGAACTAAAAGAATTAAAGAAACAATTAGAGGAATTAAAAAATAAGGGTTTTATAAGACCCAGTAATTCTTGCTGGGGAGCACCAGTGGTGTTTGTTAAGAAACAAGATGGAACTTTGAGACTCTGCATAGATTATAGGGAATTAAACAAAGTAACCATTAAGAATAAATACCCACTGCCAAGAATAGATTATCTTTTTGATCAATTAGCAGGGGCAAAAGTATTTTCTAGACTAGATTTAGCATCTGGTTTTCATCAAATGAAGGTGGAAGAATCAAGCATCAAGTACACTGCCTTTAACACTAGATATGGGTTGTATGAATTTTTGGTTATGCCATTTGGTTTGACCAATGCACCATCATACTTTGTAGATTTAATGAATAGAACCTTTAGAGATTATTTAGACAAGTTTGTGCTTATTTTTATAGATGACATTTTAATTTATTCCAAAACAATGGAAGAGCATGAAAATCATCTGCACATGGTTTTGTCTAGACTAAGGGAAAAAGACTTAAAGGCAAAATACTCAAAATGTGAATTTTGGAAGAAGAAGTGCATTTTCTGGGCCATGTTATATCTGCCCAAGGAATTTCTATGAACCCCAATAAAGTAGTGGCTATTCAAGCATGGAAGAGGCCAAGCACTATGAGTGAAGTGAGGTCATTTATGGGGATGGCAGGGTATTATAGGAGATTTATAAAAGATTTTTCAAAAATTTCTACACCACTCACTAACCTAACCAGGAAGAACCAAGCTTTTGTTTGGTCAGAAAAATGTGAAAAGTCTTCTGAACAGTTGAAGGAGGCATTGGTGAATGCTCCAATTTTAAAGGTACCTCATGGAAATGAAGAATTAGTTGTATACACTGATGCTAGTGGATTCGGCTTGGGTGCAGTGTTGATGCAACAAGGCCAAGTCATTGCATATGCATCTAGACAACTTAAACCCCAAGAAGTAAGGTATGCCACACATGACCTTGAATTAACAGCTGTGATCTATGCTTTGAAACTTTGGAGACATTATTTGTTAGGCACTAAGTTTGAACTTTACACTGACCACAAGTCTCTAAAATATTTGTTTTCACAAAAAGATTTGAACATGAGGCAACATAGATGGGTGGAGTTCTTAGCTGCCTATGACTTTGACATACTTTATACACCAGGCAAAGCAAACAAAGTTGCAGATGCTCTAAGTAGACAGCATGCTAAATTGGCTATGATGATGATAGAAGAATTTAAAGACTTATCTTTGCTAATTGAGTTAGAAATTGGGGAGAATGGTTGTGTGCACATTGATGAGCAGATGCATGGTGCACAAGAAGATAAAGGGAAGTTAAGCTTAATGACACTTCAACCAGATTTAATTCTGAAGGTAGGAAAAATGCAAGGACAGGATGCCAACTTATTAGAGAAGAAAATGCTCCTCTCAAAAGGGGGGGAAGTGATGAATCACCATATTGATAAAAATGGTTATATGAGATACCAAAATAGGATGTGTGTACCAGAGGACACAGAATTGAAGAAAGAGATATTGAATGAATATCACAGAAGTAAATACTCCATACACCCAGGCAACACAAAAATGTACCAAAATTTGAAAAGAGACTTCTGGTGGAAGGGGATGAAATCTGATGTAGCTAAATACATTGCCAAATGTATGACTTGCCAACAAGTCAAGGCTGAAACCCAAAGGCCATCAGGGTTGATGCAACCTCTTAGTGTACCACAGTGGAAGTGGGAAGACATATCTATGGACTTCATAGATGGACTGCCTAGATCTAAGAGAGGAAATACAAGTATATGGGTGATAGTTGATAGGCTAACCAAAGTAGCACACTTCATCCCAGTCAAGTCAGAAAGGACAACACCAAAATTAGCTCAAATTTTTATGAAAGAAGTGGTAAAATTGCATGGCATTCCTAAAACCATTGTGAGTGATAGGGATACCATCTTCACTTCAAAATTCTGGAGAAGCTTTCAAGAAGCAATGGGAAGTGAACTATGTTTAAGTACTGCCTACCATCCTCAATCAGATGGGCAGACTGAGGTAGTAAACAAAGTTTTGGAGGACATGTTGAGAGCATGTATACTGGATTTTGGGGGCAACTGGGAAGATTATCTTCATCTAGTTGAATTTACATACAACAACAGCTACCAAAGCACCATAGGAATGGCTCCATTTGAAGCCTTATATGGTAAACCCTGTTTGTCACCTGTTTGTTGGGTAGAAGCAGGAGAAATGTCTATTTTAGGACCTGAGTACATACAAGAAACTAAGGAGAAAATTGAGTTGATAAGAAGAAGAATGGCAGCAGCTCAAGATAGGCAAAAGAAATTTGCAGACATGAGAAGGAGGCAGGTAGAATATGAAGTGGGAAATTTTGTTTTCATCAAAATCTCTCCTATGAAAAATGTGCTGAGGTTTGGGAAACAAGGCAAGTTAACCCCAAGATATATTGGACCATACAAAATTCTGGAAAGAATTGGTCCCTTGGCATATAAGTTGGAATTACCAGAAATCATGCAAGGTATACATGATGTTTTTCATGTATCACAATTGAGAAGATGGGTCCATGACAAGGCAGAAATTCTTGAGACCCCAACCCAAGTGCAGATAAATCCTAATTTGATTTATGAAAAGGATCCAGTGGGAATTTTGGCAAAAGATGTGAAGAAGTTGAGGAATAAATCTCTGAAACTTGTAAAGGTACAGTGGAGTCTTGATCCTAGTGATTGCACATGGGAATTAGAAGACAAAGTTAGGATGAATTATCCTAAGCTATTTTCAGATTAAAGGTAATTCTGATTTTTGATTGTTTTCTTTATTTTAGATGCATATATTTTTAGTTATTATAGAACTAAAAATCTATTTGGTTGAGAATGTACTTGTTCTCTGAATTAAGTTTAAAATTCATTTTAAGCTTAGGAAAATTGTAGGACACAATTTCTAAAAGGAGGGGTGTATGTAATGACCCAAGATTTTAGGAATTTATTCTAAACAATATAAATAAATTCAAAATAATTTTTAAATAAATTTTAAAAAGGGAATTGATATAGCTTGATAGTGTATCAGTATGTGTGTACATGTGTGCACAGGAAATGCACATGAACTAAAGCTAAAATCCCTGAACTCTAAGAATAAATACATATTGATATGTATGGGAATATATATATATAGATTAAATCCTTAAAAGCTGTATGCATAAGTAAATATACATATATGGATGCTACTGAATATTTTTGAGTGTACATGTGCATGTGTGTGTCAATACAGAATGATGTATAAATATATATATGGGTGTACTAATTATTTCAGTAAGGCTTATATATATATGTTAATAAAATACTAGAGTTCAAATTAGTAAAATAAAATATACAGACATATTTTAATATATAGGCAGAAAGAAAAAAAAATGAGGATATAAAAAGGAGTAGTCCTCTTGTAAATAAATAAAGGAAGTACATGCCATTTACATGAAAGCTAAAAATAGGAAAAATAAGACAAAACAGGGAAATGCTTGGTATAGGCAGAATTAGGAAGAGTATTTGATAAATAACAAATCAAGTCACATTTTTAGCATGATTGTAGACAAAGGAAAAAGTATTTTCTGAAAAGCAAATTTCTGAAATTAACCAAAAAGAATATAACCACTTTTCTCTTCACCTAAATTAAGCCGGGAAGGGTAGAATTTTGGGTTCAAATAAAATGCAGATAACATAATTTTTCTGGTGGGCAAAAATGGCTTTAGCCAATACCCAAAACCCTAAGGAGGACCCTGTATATATATATGTATATGCAGCAGCCTCCTCTCCTTCTCAGAAAAGAACTTTGAAAAAAAAAGAAACAACACCATAGAAATAATAAGGCAAGGGAAGGAAAAGAGCTTGAGGCTAAAGGCAGAAGTTCATCAATTAATTAAGGAAGCAAAGAAGAGAGCTAGGTGAGAAAACTCACTCAACAACTTAAGGCACTAAGTCCTAATGAAGGCAGCCAGTTATAAATGAATTTTTCTTAAAAGTATATGTGATTGTTTTTTTAAATTAAGAATGCTTTAATGTTTGATGGTTGTTCTGATTGTTTTATTCTGTGAATATTCTTAATATGATCAGTATGCATGAATAAGTAATTTAAAAACCCAGATCTCTTTCTGATATGATATTGGATGGAAATATAAATAAATACCCAGAAAATAAAATGTTGAATATAAGCAAGTAGCGTTGGTTTTGGCTCAAACCAGAAGGACTGATAAGCATATGGGCTGCAATATACATATGTATATGTACTGAGGCTTAAAATGAAAAGGAATTAGGAGTGCAATAGGCTTGCCTATGTGCTGACACTCCTGATTCAAAGAAAATATACAATATCCACCCAGCAAATAGATTTTGTGATTTAGGAAGCTTGGTCAATCTGAGTTAACTAAAGCACAGATGTTTGCAATAAAATCTTCCCATAGAGCCATAAACCAATGTTAGTTGTATATATCTCTTTAAAATTGCAAGAACATGTCTTAATAAGTACCAATACTAAAATTGCTTGGTTGTCTCTGTTTGTTTATGGGAATGATAAGGAATGCTATGAGATGAATGCTTGTTTTGTAAAATGACTCACTGATTGGGTCTGCTCTGAAAATTTTTAAAAGGGAAAGTACCTAAGAATTTGATTAGGAAATGGGGTCAAGATTACTGCAGGAATGACTTGTGTTCTTGAGTAATGCAAGTTGACACATGGCTTGTTTAAGTCCTGAGATCTTTGTGTAATGGAGTGAATTAGTTCATTACAGTGTGTCCATTGATTCATAAATATTGCAGATGAGACCAGGATAGATAAATATACCAAGGGAAAAATATTTGATATGATGAGGAAACTAGAGTTTTTCCCAGAATTGAAATATGAGGATGGAATAAATGATTTAACTCGTATTGGTTATTTTCCTGTTTGGTGTGAATGATTGTTTGACTATGACTGAATTGTATGCTTGAATGTATGTACCATATTTATATATGTAGTCTTTGGAAAGAAAGATTAAAGTATGCACATGCACAATGATACAGAGCATGCACACAAGTATTACCTGTTTCCAAAGGGCAGAACTTTATGTATATGTACTTAACTTGATTTTAACCTAATTGATTAATTGCTTTTGTGAATTTTCTCATACCAGACATGTGTCTGACCCTAGTGTGCTAATGGCATCTGGGGTGTCTCATTTAAAATGAGGCAGCTTCAAATGCTTTTTCAGGAACAGCAGCCTCTAGATAGGAGTAGAAGCAAAGCATTGAGAAGAAGATTATAGCATGCTAGAATTAGATAGATAAGAGCTTACAAGATGAAATTTGCATGTATGATATAAAAAAAATTCCATTGTACTAAGTACAGAGTGATGTTGGATATTTGGTTAAGTATTTTGAGAATTTGACTTGGAACTGGTATTTAAAATATCTAAGTTTTATTATCTGGAATGTTGAAAAGTTTTAGCTATAATTTTGTAAGTTAGATCACCAGTAGGGATTTTATAAGATAGTGATGTTAGATCCATATTGGTAAATTATTTACATGTTCAAATATGATTTGCTCAGACATTGTCACACCAGTACCTTAGTAATTTTAACATAAAATCTGAATCCCTCTCTACTAAAGCTTTGGGCAAAATGCATTTTAAGACCTTCTGAAATATGTCTGAGTAGAGAGTCTGTTTAATCCATATTTTATTTGCTAAGTATCCATGTGTGAGGAAACTCACCCCGGACTGTATTTCATTTAGTCTAGTACTTTGGTATCAAGGAATCAAGCTTCTGGAATATGATAATTCACTTAAGAATATCCCAGGCATGAGCATGCATATAAGGTAGATCATATAGGAAAGCAAACATAGAGAATGATAGATGCTTATATCATTTTCAAAGCACAGACTCTATACAATTGATTTTACAGATAATCATAACATAACTATCTGGGTTCTATGAATCCTATTTCATGGAGAATCCAGCAAGCTATCAAAGAATAAAAACCATACTATTACCTATATGAATAAGATTTTCATTACTTAAATAATAAAGTGAAATTTAGCTATGTGGGGATTGATTAAATTTAATCAATCACTGTAACCTCTTGTTTGCCATAACCTGATTAAGCAAGAGGGGCGCATGCATCTTCATATGTGTGTGCCTATCCTTGTGGTTGTACTGATATATCTATATTAGTAGAACTTTTGATCCTGGATAAA
Organism: Allium fistulosum; assembly: GCA_030737815.1. Taxonomy (NCBI): domain Eukaryota; kingdom Viridiplantae; phylum Streptophyta; class Magnoliopsida; order Asparagales; family Amaryllidaceae; genus Allium; species Allium fistulosum. The sequence goes on along the minus strand of CM060903.1, from coordinate 1,532,507,045 downwards.
GTTTGTTTATTGGAAAAAGAAAATGACCCTGGGAAATATATTTGTTAATGAATGATATATACATATATCATCTCTAAAAAAAAATCCTTACAAAATGAAGGTAGAAAAAGAGAGGGTCATTTCAGTATGGTGTAGTCCAGGGGTTTCACACAATAGTGCAACATCATCAAATCATTACAGATTAGAATGCAGAAATATAGTTGATAAGCGGTATAACTATAACGCTTATCTTTTATTACAGATCACAGATATATAAATTACAGATAATATATTACATTAATCCCAGATAAATAAACTACAGTACAGATCACAAATCAGAATATATCACATAGCATCATAGATCAGGGATATCAAATAATTCAGCCATTCAATAGAATCCAAACATCCGTAGGTAGGATCAATTTAATTATCTGATTGATTTAAATCAGATTAATTTCTATGAATAAATTACTAATCCTGGTTAATTAATATTAATTAATTACAACCCATTTTAATTAATTATCCTTTAATCATCTATTAATTAACCTTTAATAATAAATTAATTAACCTTTAATAATAAATTAATTAACCTTTAATAATAAATTAATTAACCTTTAATCATTAATTAATTATCCTTTAATTATTTGATTAATTAACTTTAATCATAAATTAAATTACTTAATTAAGTAATCATTTTTAAGTAATTAATTAACTTTTAATTATATATTTTCCTTTAATCACCTTCATTAAATCAATTCTTCCTTAATCACTTTCATTAATCTATTAATAATTCTTTAATTATTTAAGATTTCATCAACTAAAAGATAAACCATTTATCTTTATTATTATTTTTATTTATCATTTAATCCTTATTTAATAACCTTGGAAATAAAACATTTATTTACATTGATTAATTTAAAAACAATTCCTTTTCTCAATTATTCACTTAATTCCAAAATTTAAGTTTATTTAAAATAAACATTAAAATAAGGTTATATATATATATAAACACTTTAAACTTAATTACTTTAATATAATTCATTTTAAAACCTTTAACTAATTTCAACTTAAACAAAAAATTATTTTTAAAGGAATTTGTTAAGAACTGTTTAACTTGATTTTGTTTAAAGTTTAAAACTGTAACATCCAATACTCGAGACAAAACCTGAGCCAACTCGTCATTCTCCCGAGACCAAACCCGAGTTTCCCCTCCATTTTCCCGAACTACCTTTCCTCTTTTCTTTTCAAAATTTAGTTTAAAGCTGTTATACCTTAAAACACTCACTCACGTACTCGAAAACAACCCCGAGCCATCCCATTCTTTTCCCCAAGAACAACCCGAGGAAAATTCCTTCGATACCAAAACTACAATTCTGACACCAGAGACATCATGTGCACGTGCACGGCTGATCGCCGATGATCTGGCCTTCCTACTCACCATCGACAAGACGACGTCGACCCCTCCTTCTGATCCCGACCATCAATCTTCCAAAACGATCATGAAATCGAGATTCGACTTGATCGAACCCACTGGAACAAAACACCCTAACCAAGAATCGCCTCGTCTAGATGACTCCGACCACCAGAGCGTCACCACCTCCGGCCACGTCTTCAACAATGCCCAAGCTTCCATTCCCTCGAGTTTCGAGAAGCTTGATACATCAGAGGTGATGAAATCGCCTTGTTTCCAGATCACAACAAAACCCGAGGTTAAACCCTATTCTTACCTCGTTCTCTCATCTCTTGCAATAGATAATTTTTCTAACAATTTTCCTGAAATCGTTGATCAACAAACTAGCTTTAAACAAAAATTCAACATCTAAGATTTGCTCGATCACCGAAAATTGATTGAAATGCCTATTTGGTTCTACTAGGAACTGTACCTTTCACACTCGACTAAAAATCATCATATTAATTTTAAAAATCCTATCTTTGAATGTAGATTCAAGTTATAAAATCAAATCAGTAACTTAAAATATTCGAAATAATTCATATGATTTCTTTTTACTGTAAAATTGAGTTTACAGAGTCAATATTTGAGTATCAATCTTCAAACCAATTCTAGGCCATGCTTTAAGTTTAAACAAACTTATTTTGTTTACAAATCCTAAGCTTATATGTTTGTATGAAGATTTATTGAATTCTTTTGTTACATTTTCAATTCTATAGCAACAGAGATGAAACAGGCATTACACTTTCAACCATTTATACACAGAGGCTTAGTTATATATATATATATACATACACACATACACATTTCCAGATCCTTACACTTAAGTTTTTAAAAAGTGAAAGGTTACTCACTGTGATTCAGAAGAAAGAACAGAGTTTTATTTATGTTGAAAACAGGCTTGTGCAATTTCAAACTGGAATCCTTTTTCTTGAATATCTGGTTTGAGTTGATTTGAATTGTTGTTGAATCTTTGTTTCAGTTTTAAGATGGTATTTACTTTAGATTTTTGCCTTAGCTTATGGACGAATTAAGAGTAGAAGGGTGATATAAATGCATTTGAGTTAACAGGTGAATATATATATATATTGTTTGTACAATAGGATCAGAGATATTTCTTTTTTTTTATCAATATGGTGGTTGCTGATACTTTTATTGTGGCTGAGGTGATATGTATTTTGTGTGCTAGAGAAGAAAGCATTTAATGCTTGTGTTCCCAAACTTTACTTACAAGATTCTTATTATTTGTTTGTACATATATATCTTACTTTTGTCAATGTTCTTTTATTTGCCTGCGTTCCCTTAACCCGGCTGAGATGATGTAAATGGGTGCTAATGTTTATTGCTTTGCTATGTTCCAGGTTGTAGCTTGCTTTTATATATTTGTTTTGCAATTCAGTTTGTACATGACTGTATATTTCTTTCTTGTACTTTGTCTGGTTTGCTTTCTATAAAGGTAGTGTATTTTGTTTGTACTTGTTCTTTTATTCGCATACTTGAATATATTTTATTTTTTTTGGTCTTGTTACTTTGAAACATAAATGAATTTATGTTGTTATATTTTATCCATGTGTTTGCTTTATATTTTATATACATGAGTGTATATCTAACTTAAATATTCATTGTCTTGTATTCTTACATATATATTTTTTTATACTTTATTCTGTAAGTACAATTTGTCTGTATTTTATTCTACTTATATATTTTCATTTTAATTTTGCTTTACTTTATAATATTCATTTTTTATAGTTTATAAAATTCTAGAATTATTTAATATGTTCATTTCACATTTTATATAACTATAAATCTATTTGAAATATTTGTTTAACAACAACACTTATTTGAATTCTACAAATATATTTTTATAAACTCAAATTGTTATTATTGAACCATTTATTCTAGATTTAAACTCAAATTCATATTTACTCATATATGCACATATACACATATATTCACATATATAAAATATTTACAATATTTTTAAATTTAAATGATTTATACAAAATTTACCTGTATTCGGGGAAACTCTCTTAAAATTTCCAATTAACTATACAATTTTAATTCAAAAATTTAAATAAATTATCAATTTAAATTAAATTAAAATCCGGGGTCGTTACACCTATGCCTTATTTACATCTTTTGTTCTACATTTTGGATTTTTATGCAAGTGTCGGTTTCCTTCTATCCCCTCTTTTCTTTCTTCGCGTATGGATTAGAATAAATTAAACGCGAATATGGATTATATAAATATGAAAACTGAAATGAAAGAAATTAGATGAAAAATAATAAAAGTTGAGAGATAGAATTACTGTAATAAATTGCATTAAAACGAGAAAAGTTAATTTGGGAATAATTATTAAATTAATTGGTTGGTTTAGAAAATAGGATACATTTCCATAACTTAATATCTAAAAGATAACGATAAACGTAACTGCCAGAATAAAAGAAATAAAAATGGGAAATTAGTGTAAAATAGAGAAACCACTGTATTTTACACTACTCCAAAATAGTAAAAGAGACACCTTGTTGTTATAGATTATTGTTTATAGTGTTATTCAATATTAAGATATGGAAATGGATTATATAGTCTTCATAACCAACCAAATAAAATAGAATTACTTCCTAAAATATCGAACAATAAAGTAAAGTATGATTTGAAAACAATTTGAGAATTTGAGGCTATAAAGAAATTTAAGAAGCCTAAGTCTTCATTTACTGTGCAGGCTATTTAACTAGGCAATTATTATGATAAGTGAAGCATGTAATATTAATTAAAGAAAATTCTATATCATAATAAAAGAAGGCAAACTAGGCAAGAAACACTTGTAATTGTATAACGGACTATAAAAGAAGAAAAGGTAACAATTCCAAGTGGAATTATAACATAGGTTATAATTATGAAATAAGAACAGAAAAGTTTATCGTGAGACTTAAAATAAATTGGTAAGCGATGATAGTAGAGAATAATGATAGAAGCTTATTTAAACAACTTATATTACGTTAATAAGCAAATAAAACAAAATTAATAAAGGAAGCTTATTTTAAGGAACTTAAGAATTTATATATTAAGTTAAATAAGCAAGATAGTAAATGCGGCTCATACTAATAGCATTTCCTATTAGACATACGGTTATCTCACCATAGTTAGAAGTGAGACGGGGGCAAGAATATGCTAATTTAATTAAAATAAGTAGCCAACAGAATAAGAAAGCAAAATAAACGCAAATTAAAAGATTGGACATAGGGTCTAATAAAAGAATCGAAATGCGTTTGGAGCAGCCCAAAGGATGAAGCGTCTAACGAAGCAGTTCATCATGGATTTCAGAAATGGAGGAGCACGTCCAACTTAGTGATTTTGGGCTAGAAGGAAGTACGAGACTTCAACGGGATGTGAGGGTACTCTAGGATGGCCCTTTTGGTAGGCCTAACGAAGCTGCATCCCCGGAGACAGGTCTGTAGGTGTTCCATCAAAAGAGTATGCCTTGACTGCATTTGCATTGTAGGCCTAACGAAGTGGATCTTTTGTAGGCATTCAAAAGGGCTTGATGTTCGAAGTAGAGTATTCGTATGTCCAGTACTTGCAAGTAAGGTTAAGGATAGTCGCATGCGGATATCGACCAGCATCAAGACCAAGAGCGAGTTTGGGAAAGACTAGATTTAAACCAGCAGTCTAATGGTACTTTCACTATCGAGACATTGGATGAAGGGGCACTGCCTATTGGATGTTAGATTGTTTGTAGTAGGGCACGGCCACTTAACTCTTTAGAAGTCTTTCGATTAGTTGAGGGGTGGCTGCTTGGGGCCATAACCACAAAGAGAAAGGGGCAGACTAACTAGAATATCTGTATTGTAAGCCTAACGAAGCAATCCTTTACAGATATAGAAATCCCCGACTGAGTTCCATTCAAGGTAGACCTTGTTGGCGGGACTCGGATAGTACAATGAACGATTACGTAGTCCTCAATGTACACACTGGGTGGTACATTGTGGATGTCCGAGCACTGGTATAGACTAGTGCGGATGCAATTTATGTTTTCATAGTAAGTAGTGGAGAATCTATATTGTAGGTCTTGCGAAGCGGTCCTTTACAGATGTTGTTACGGAACGCTCTCGAAGCTAGACGATGGAGTCCTTTTCGAGGAGGATACAAAAAGTACCATGGATGGTACCTAGGACCAATATGGTCATTGGGCATATAGCTACATATATTATATATTAGTTATTAGGTTTCTATCTACTATGGAGTAGATGGGCACGGTTCACGAACAGAGGTGAGAGTACTGTAACCTAATGAATCTAATATAAGAATAAATGGAAATAAAACGGTATATGTATAATTAAGCCTAGAAGTATATAACTTATCTATTCACCAGAACTTTTGTTCTGACCCCCTCCTCATAACATCATATAGGTTAGGTAGATGGAAGAGACTTCTCAGCTTTGCGACACTTGCTTAGAAAGTGTTATTATTTGGGTGAGTATTTACTTGCTATTATATTTTAGTCATTTCCGCTGTGAGATAATTAATTGAGCTCTGATATATTTATCTTTGCCTATTTGCAAGATACCAGATACCCAACTCGGGTTTCAGTGGTGTGACGACCCGGAATTTTTGTATATTTGAAATTGGGATATTTAATTAATTTTAAATATTCAGAGGTTAATTATAAACTTAAATTTCAAATATTGCTGTTTATTGAGTAATTTAATAATTAAATTAAATTTATTTGAAGTTGGATAAAATAGTAAATCTGGTATTTTAAGCTAATTAAAAATAATTTGAAGACTTATAAAATTTATATAGATAATACTGAAGTGGATAGAAGTGTTGGAATCAGCTTTAAAAATGGTTTGTTATGTTTTGAAATTTTATATCATTTAAAATGAATTTTAAAATAGCCTTCCGAGGCACAGTCTCGGAATTCGACGAAACCAGTTCCATTGGGTCCATAATATTGTTTTATTATCGGATTTCAATTTTCGTAGTGTTTGGAGTTGTTGCGTGACCGTACGATATATAAATGCATAGAAATTTATACCGGGACCAATTGAATTTAAATAAAATATAATTGTTTTCCTTTAACCCAACAAATACTTACAATCAGCCACCAAAATGTCTCCTTCGTACCCTCTCTTTATCTTCCCTTCTTAAATCTTACAGTTCGAACGAAATCAACATTTCAGAGAAAAAAATCTAGTCTGTCTTCTCTTGGAAGCCAAATCATACTCTGACTTGGGAAAAATCACGTCTCTTTCTTTCTTTTAAAAATAATAGCCGAGCCTAAAATCAAAACAATGGCGTCCCACTTTCATTTTCCTTTCGTTCAAACGAAAGAACCCAAATAAATTCCCTAAGCAAAATTCGAACGAAATCAAATCTCTCGATTTTGTGGAAAAAAGAAAAGAGAAGAAAGAAGAGCATCGCGAATCGATCGAAGAAGAAGGTGATGGCCGAAGGCGCGTTGTTCGAAGATGGGGTTTGGCAGGTCTGCGAGATCTGCATCGCGACAGGGGCGGCCACGCTCGATAGCAGTTCGAAGATAGGGTTTCTCGTAAGGTCGATCGATCAAGGCGTGAGTTGGAACCGGGTCGCGTGGGATGGTTGGGGAGATCTGGGTGGTCGTAGGCGAGTCACGACTTCGCCTAATGTAGGGGAAAGCGGCGCCTGGATTGGAGGGGTTGCGATGGTCGCTGGGAGGAGGGTTGTCGACGTTCGATAATGGACGTAGGGTTTCACGTCAGAATTACAGTGAATGGAGGTGTCTTCGGCGAAGCTCGGCAATGGAGGAACTCGCGTATCTGGAGGAAATTGCCGTAGTAGGTTGGACCCTGTCTTTGAGAAATCTGAAAGAAAACAAGCTGGGATGAAATTAAATGGTAATGGATGGCAAAACAAAAGCAAAGGTGAGTTAATCTCACTCATCTGGTTAAATTTAAATTTAAAAAGTTAAATTTAATTATTTGGTTGAATGTGTGCATTGATTGGATGTGCTATAGTATATATAGTAGTATATACCAATATATATATATTGGCATATGTATATATTGGAGTTGATATTCCCGCATTTATATAGCGGATGAGACCCTATGCGCCGCATAATAGCGGATGTTTTTAAATAAAAACCCATATACCGCGATATTTCACCTTGAAGTGGAATTGGTATTGTGCTAACGTCTGTGGATGCAGGGAAACTGGTTGGAGGGATCCAACTGGATTCCTCAAATTATTTAATTTTGTTTTAAATATTATGTGATATGATTGTTGATATCCTGTGATGATTTATATTGGATAATCTGGTTGGATTGAATTTCCCAGTATAATGAGTTATCAAAAGCAATTTAATTGGATTTTTGGAAAGGAATAAAAGAGTAAAATTTAAATTAAGTAATTCTAGTGAATTCGAATAAATTAAATATGGAAAAGAGGAATTTTGAATAAATAGAGAAATATTGAATTTAAAGAAAACTTATGTGATGTTATTTAAAGGGATAAATAATTTATTTTAATTCAATGTTTAAATGTAATTAAAAAGAAAGAAGGAATTTGGGAAATCTGAAACTTGTGTTTCGGTACAAAGATTTTAAATCATAATGAGAAAATAAAATCTGGAAGTTAATGAATTTGGAAATAAATGGATTAAGTAAGGAAATTTATTTCAAAGTAAAATAAATTGGAAAATCAGTTGTAAATTGATTTAAATGTTTTGGGATTTGAAATTTAAAGAGAAATGAGATTTTGGAGATATAAACTGGGTTTATAAAGTGAAATGGAATATCAGAGGATATTTGAAATATAAATTCAAGGTGGGAATTTATAAAAAGATATGGTTTGGTTTAAAAATAAATGTTGATTATTTTTAAAAGATGGAAATGAGAAGTGTATTTCTCTGGATAGCCAAGTACGTTTTCAAAGCAATTTGTAATATAAGTTAAAAGTTCTAATTGTGTTTTTAAAAGCATGTTTTAGAAAATTGATTATTTCTAAATGTTAATTTTCTAAGTAAGTGTTTTGGAAAAATCTATTCTTTTTAAATGTTTTAACTTTAAAGTAAGATTTTCAAAATCTATTATTGTAGTAATTATATAAAAGTGATTTGCTATTATGTTTTAAAAGGAGAAATTTAGTTTATATTTATAAAGTGGTTTATTTTAAAGTATATATTTTTAATAAAGTATTAAAGTAGTTTGATTTCAATGTTATAAAATATATTTAAAATAAAGTGTTTTAAATTATTTTAAAATTTAAAAGTATTTTGTACTTGGTGATTCAGTGGAAATAATTATTTGGGAAATGTATTCCATAAGCGGAAACTGTTTTCAAATGAGCTTTGAAAATTTGGAAATATATCTTGGAAAGATATTTGGGCAAATAAATAATGTGGGAAATTATTTATTGTGTGATGGTTGCTTGTGGATGTTAATTGATAGTTAAATAACCGACTATCAATATTGGCCAAATGCGCCGATCGTTTCGAAGAGACCGGGATCGGGTTTCCGTATACCGGGATTCTAGGTCTGGAGACTCGAATACCACTTCGATTCGGTTTGTACGTTTCGTGTAACGTGTTCGGAGTCGAAGATGGAGCTGTGAAGTGCAAGGGCTAGTCGCTACTAATCCTGAGGATATTTCCAAAATGGATGTAGTAGGAGTAGTGCCTTGGGTTCCGTTCGGACCTGGGACGGACTTGTATGGACGAATGCTTTCGTGACATCGTCAGGTGGACGATGGGCATTCTAAGGGATATGTGCTATAAAGGTATCATTTGGCCTCGAGCCTCATCAACCGGGAATGACTGAAAATCAGGGGTTATGCAGCAAGGCTTCGTGGGTAGCACCCACTTGAGAGTAAGGTCATCCCTGTCTAGATGTCCCTTTTATTTCGGCTTAGTGGTGCGGTTGCTGATCCCAACCGTGGGGTGATTTTATTTGGAATTATCCAGTAAGGGATGATTCCGGTCTTGTGTTGCAGGGGAGCGGGCGTACTCCTTGGTACTGTGATCTAGGCCACGTACTGTGACAGGTGGTACCCCAGTGCCTAGTCATTCGTTGGAAATCCATTATTCCTACGTGCCTTGTACGAGTTTTGTTTGTATTCCTAGTATGCTGGAATTTAATCATGTAACAATTTCAGCTATTTGAATAAGTATTTGTATATAGACACTATTATAATATCAGAGGATTTTATAAAAAGTGTTTTAGCTATCGTAAGGTAAAAACCTGACATGTTTATTTGTGGCGTGGTCTTACGAGATGCTTTTGTTTTCAAAAGATTTTGAAACTTTAATAATCAAATTGAGTGTGATTTTCTCACGCTAGTATTCCAGACTGACTCGGGTATTGTTTTATATGATGCTCGGGTCAGACCGTGTATTATAGGTTACAGGATATGATGCTGTGGAGCTCAGGAGATGAGCTGGATGGCGAGACGTATCTCCCGTACTTGTTTATATATATATTCCGCTGTGTTGATTTTTGTACTCTGTTGTATTGAGGACATGATATGGTTATTGTCCAGTTGTATGTTATGTGTTCTCTGGTGTATACTCTGATGCTATATTATATAAAACTGATATAGTTTTGATTTGTGTAAAGATCTGTTAATATATATTATATTTTATTCCGCTGCGATGGTTAGATCTGATTTTGTTTTCTATTTTTCTTCTTCTACCTCTTCTTCTTAACTAAAATGGTTCGATTTTTCGGGTTTGGAAAGTCGGGTCGTTACAAGTGGACTTGGTTTTTAGCATTCTTGCAAAAAATCCGGACCACTGGAATTCGGGTTGTTACAAATGTGCTTTGAAATCCTTAATATTTGACATAGGTTAAATTGGATAAAGTGTGGTAAATTGTGAAAATATATATGTACCTATATATTGGGTTGTTCAGTGCACATTTTGGTATGTTAGGCATAAATGGAATTGGTTTGGACATTTGTGGAATTTGAAAATGGAAGTTATAAATACTAGAAGCGAAAAGGTCACGATGGATGCATTTTGAAATCGCCATGTTTGGAAATTTCAAAGTTAACTTTGGAAGACACCCCAAGACTTCTTCGTATAATTAATAAGTACCATTAGCGTACTTATTATGGGAAAATAAAAAGGTTTAAATATATTTCTGAAAATCATTTATGAATTTATAAAGTGATGGTTTTAAATTATAAAACAGGTTTTAGGTGGTGTTTCAAAGAAAAGGTTTTCAAATATAGTATAAGTATTTTAAAAGTATATTTTTAGTATATATATGGTTTTAAAAGTTATTAAAGATTTTAGTGAAGATTTTTAAAAGGATTTTATATTATAATATTTTACAAATGGTTTATAGTATTTCATTAAATATCTTAATTTTACAAATAAATTAGTATATGTAAATATCTATCTTTTTAAATGTATTTTAATATATTTAGAATTTTTAAAAAGGAAGTTTAATATTCTGTAAAGGGATTTAAAAGGAGTTTTTAGAATATAACACTTATGTTATAATGGATTGTTTTATAAATTAATTAAAAAGGTATATAACTATAACAACCCATACCTTAATGGGCCTAAATTTTGACAAAAATCGAAACCCAAGTCCATCAAAGCACTGATCATTGGATTTGGTACCTGCAAATAAGCATGAGCATTACCAGAGATTGATAGAAATCTAAACTCACTGCGGAAACAATAATAGGATAAGAATACTAACTATGACTGCTAGCTTGGAATTAATGGTATTCCTTGGATAGCAGATTGTCACATCAGCATCGAGCATGAGAGAAAAGAAGACTTCTCCAATAATAAAGCACATCTAGCTCCGGTGACATGTTCCTCTAAATCCTATGGGTTGTAATAAGGAGGGGTTCAGAACAACGTTCTGGTGACTGGAAAATTTATAAACTATCCATAACATAAATTTATATTTATTGGTTTCCATTTAATAATTTTGTCTATTAAGGTTAGCAATTCTAACCTAACCTTGCATTGCACACACGATTACTTACTTACCTCTTCCCACGGTACAAAATACTAATGAAGCCTTATCAACCACCCAATACTTTCAAACTCATTTGCCACTTAATACTTCTAAATATGAAACGGGCTTCTATAATCTACTCTCCTTCGATTCGACACGATCCAAAAAAATTCTGCTCTTGTTATGGCGGTGTCAAAGCCTATCGCCTAGTCTCGAACCATGCTCCAGCAATTCACAATAGTCCCAACAAAATTACTGCGACTAACAACAATTCCAAAAATCCGAAAATATTCCAGCTGTTATTTCCTGCCTACTTTGCGTGGAAATATATCTTCCAATAGTTGGTGGGTATAACAACACATCAAACTACATACCCCAATAAAATTGAATGTCATTCCTATTTTGTATGTACTTTAAAGAGAGAAGATTTTAAAAACTTCGATCATATAAACCGAAAGATCACTGAGATGCTCCTTTAATACTTGTTTCTTAATAATAGAAACTACTTCATACCAAAACTTCCCTTTAAAAATCAAACTTATATATATGTATATATTTTAGGGTCTCCCAAAACCTTTTTGAAACACAAATTTTCCCAAACTGGGAAACTATTTCCTTGCCAAAAATCAAGCCTTTATTGATATATACATATAAATATTTATGGGCTTCAGAATTTACTCCTTTATACACCAAAAATTTCTTAACACGACCAATTTAATGGTGTATGTGTTTCTTTGAAAATTAAAATTTTAAAACATTCCCAAAACAAAATTTCTAAAATAAATCCTTGGGAAAAGAAATCCTTTGAAAACCCTTTTTTCCAAAATTTAAGGCATTTCAAAAATATACTTTATAAAAATTCTCCCAAAGGTTTTAGACTAAGGAATTAACATTAATTCTCCAAAAAAAACTAGTTTGCCATCAAAGAGGTGATAATGAATGCACCCTAGCAAAAACTTGCTTTCGGATAATAGCGACATAAAGACTCTAATTTCCCGCCCATTTGGAATAAATGTGTGTCTCCGACTGGAATTCATTATCAAAATCCAAAATCACGGGTAGCTAGAATTTCAACCATCAAGTCAAACATCTCCAGTCTTCAGGATTCTACCATATGTTGTACTCAGTGCTTTACGCATTGCCAGCACTCCGTGGGGTACTTCAGAGTTGGCATGAAAATCTTAACTCTAAGATAGTTCCAACCCATAGTTGCTTTGCCCATTCTCTCATAGTGGAGCTATAACTACTTCTATAGTCGGAACTCTTAAAATCTAGCATAAAAATATAATATTAATAGATAGGAAGGTACGAATACGTTCTCTAAACTTACCTAATTCCTCTAATCTACTAACTTAGGCCCTGATACCAAATGTAACAACCCATACGTCAATGGGCCTAAACACCGTTCACAATGCGAGAACCCCCTATCACGTAACATAAACATACCAACATGGTCTGGTGACTGAAAAATCTATAAACTGTTTATAACATATTTAGTATCAATTGGTTTCCATTTAATAGTTATGCCTATTAAGGTTAGCAATTCTAACTTAACCTTGCATTTCACACACGATTACTTACTTACCTCTTCCCAAGGTACAAAATATCGATGAAGCCTTATCAACCACCCAATACTTCCAAACCCATTTGCCACTTGATACTTCTACATATGAAGCAGGCATTTATAATCATCACAAAAATACTTTAAAAGATAATAGGATGCCATTTAAGACCTCAATCAAGGTAGACCTCGTCATTTAAGACATATTCCCAAGGTGGTTTCCTAACATTGTTGTCAATGGTCAGCGGGTCTTAGCTACAAAGACCTCTAACCACCATTTAAGGCTTCTGACATTTAATGCCCAACAATTACTGCATTTATCGCTGATAAAATCGTAGCCATGTAATAGACAGTACCCAAGCCACTTAATACCTTTAAAAGGATTAGGCGGACATCTAACCATTTAATACCAATATTCTAGGCAGGTCCCAGGTCACTTAATACATATCCCCAGGCGGACTCCTCACCGGTACTATTGTTATTACAACCTTAGCAATGTAAGAGATTGTAACCAAGCCACTTAATACCTCATTAATAAGGACTAGGCAGACCGCTGATCATTTAACACCTATTTATAGGTAGGCGTTAGCCATTTAATACCTAACCCAAGGCGGACCCCTCACTGGTACTATCTAGCTAACATCGCTTGGAATCCCACTAGGTTACTAAATACTTCATTTTAGGAGTGAGCAAACCCTTAGATCAGTCACTTAATAACTCAAACCCGAAGCGAACCCTTTCCAAGATATCCATTATCATTCTTAAATGTAAATATGGAATCTTATTAGGTTACTTCTTTCGATAGGGATGCATGCCCTACAGCAACTTAATACCTCAACACTGAAGTAAACCCTTTTAGAGACATCCTTATTTATTTAGTATCTCACTAGATTACTTAATACTTATTTTCAGGAGAGAGGCGGACCATACAGCCACTTAATACCTAAAACCAAAAGCGAACCCCTATGGAGATATCCTTCACCCCTCTTAATTCAAAATTTGGACCATTTAATACTTTTCAATTAAGAAAGCAGGCCCAATCTCTCACGTCATCATGGGTCCTAAGATTAGTGATATCTCACATCAGTAGTAAGTGCACCCAACTGCTGGTAGCCTCAAACTGAAGGGCAATCTTCCGTCAAGTGACTCTACTGACCTCGCATCACTAACCTACTAAGTCCAATTAACCATCCTATGTCTTTACTTATATTATCTTAGGTAGACATTGGACTTGGCTTACTAATTCCCTTTTTATTTAAGGCAATAAGATTTACCTTGAATGCTTATGTACCCATAAGTCCCCTTTTTATGCTTGTAAATGTCAATTTGTCCGTAAAATCCTAATAGACATTTCCTAAGACATTTATGTATGATTACTAATTTCAAAGTAGTAACCTTTTTAACTATTCCATAGTTATTAATTCAACTTCTTTATTTATCAGTCTCATTTAATCCATTTACCCTATTAAAATATTGCAACTCCTATATTTATTACCATTTATTGGAGTTACAACCTTTTAAATTCCTTTCTCATTAATTAGTTATCCTAAATGCGAATATTGTGTGTAAATGTCTGTAATAGCCAAGTTTTATTTTAATTATTATAAGCACAGTAAATTACGTACAAATATCTACTTTTATGGAATATATTCTAGTGATATATCATCACTAAATATCCTTTTCCATATTCAATTGTTGGAATCATATCTAAAAAGATTATCTGCTATAATTTCCATAAATTAGTCCAAAACAAAAGATTTAACTTTAAAATATAAAAGATTATATCGTTCGAAATTGCAAGGAATAATTATTCTTTTTATTACTAAAATAGACAGTGTAAACTAAATAAATTCATACTTTACACGTCTCTTTCTCTTTTTATTTGCATCTATCCCTTGCTAGATCAAACGCTGTATTTTTCCAAAAAGGGATTACTACCCTAATCTTATTGGAATGTAAACTTTTCTCTATTTGGAATTGTTGGAATTTAGATCCGTTTAATATTTGTAAATTAGTTTGATTTCTTTCCAAATTCGTAACATTATTATATAACCTATTTCAGATTTGGATTAAATTTTGTTCAAATCAATTTTTTTAAATTCATACTTTTGGGACTGATTTCCAGATCAGTTTGTAAACAATTCTAAATCAATTCATAAACAAGAATATGTATGTGATATTTATTATATTAAGATTATATACAATTTGTTGTCTACAACTCATATACAATTATCCAATTAGGTATAATAATCAAATAAACACCAATGAGATAATTTTCATGTTATAATAATCTATAAAATTTCCCACTCACCTTTTAAAATTGATCCAGATCTGAAGTAGAACCTTTGATTCTTTTCCAAATCCTTTATAATCCAAGAAATATGTATAAAAAGGGTATATACATATATTAGAATTACATATCTCAGAAGAGATTTGAGAATGGGAGAGAAAATAGATACAAACATATAAATTACCTCAAATACGCATATAGTTGATTCTCTTCTCTTCTCCTTATTAGATTTCTATTCTTCTCCGATTTGTATGAATGTAGACATAAATATCTTTTTTTATAATTTAGAAAGAAAGTGGAGAAGAAAAAATGGCAGAGCTTCTCTACTGCCTCCAGAAAAATATGATAAGAGAAGGAAGGGTTAGACCCGAATTTATAGGCGTAAGAATCAACCTCAACCATTCGATATAAAATATTAAATCCAGCCGTTGTGGCCTAGGTTTATTGCGCCAGCGGTTACCCAACCGGTCGACCGCCTTATATGCACCGGTCGATCGCTACATATGACTGGTCGTAGGGAGTGGTCGGCCTGTAGGCCCGAGCGAATAATTATAAACGTTAATTTATCTAATCGAATTATTTTCGTTTCGAATTCTTTTTTCATCCGTAACTTCTTCGTTTGGACTCCGATCACAAAACTCCAAATATGAAAGTTGCTCAGAATTTCGCCAAGAACACAATAGTGCAAGATTCACAGTCCAATTCCATCATTTGCAAAAATTCTATTTTCGGAGCCTAATTAACTAACTAACTAACTAATTAAATAACTAACGCCAAATTACGGGGTGTTACAATAATCTTGTCTAATAAAATGGAGAAGTACTTAGAACTTTAAAATGGATGTTTGAAAGTAAATGGAAAGCATAAAAGTGATTTTGGGTTTATAGTAGCGATGTTTGTGCAACATCAATTTTAACCCATATAACTATACTTTTGGAAAGTAATTGGACCTTTAAAGTGGAGTTTTAAGGATAACAGAATAGTAAAGTGTTTTGGGGTTTGTCATAAATAGTGTTTTAGCAACATTTGTTATTAAACCCTTGGATAATATTTTAAAGTGGTAGAATATTTTTAATGAGTTTGGGAAAATACTTATATCTTTAATAATGGGATTTTAAATAGAATAACAAATATGAATTAGTTTTGGGTTTGTTATGGCAATGTGTTAATAACATTTGCCTTTAACCCTTTTTTGTTATACTTATGAACGTAAATGAACCTTTGAAAAGAATGTTTTAAAGATAGTCATAAGTAAAATTGTTTTGGGTTTGTAGTGATTATGTTTGAGTAACATTTGTCTTAAGCCTTTTGAAATCGATTTGTGAATATACTTATACAGTTGAGATAAGTGTATGAATACTTTTGGAAAGTGTTGAAATATGTTGAAAATGAATAGTAATGTTTTAATTAAATAGTGGACTTTAATTAACAAATGGAGTTTCATGTATAAAGATTGTTTAATAAAAATGAGTTTTACTAATAAAAGATGATTTTAATTAATAAAGGAAGATTAATTAAAAACGGGATTAGAAGTCATTCATATGACTTGATCGCGCTTATGTTTTTCAATCATGCTTTGTGTGTTGCTTACTAATGGAAAGTATACGAAACTTAGTTGTTGTATGCAATTATTCTCATTATTATTGAATGACCAATTCGTCGGTTCAGTCTTGGAGAGACCGAGATAGGTAAATGTTCTACTTATCAAAACCACTTCAAGGCTGAGATACGTGTTCTATCTCTTGGAAGTGGATATGTTCAAGATGCTGGAATCTATGTGGATATTCAAGATCTGTTTTAAGATACTCGAACACATGTAGTTGTTCATGATCTATTCAAGATGTTGGAATCCATGTGTGATTCCAAGACCTGCTGAGGTATGGAAATCCATGTGTGATTTCGAGATCTATTAAGGGATCCATGTGTGGTTTTGTGATCTGTTGAGATATGGGAATCCATGTGTGGTTCCGAATTCTATTCGAGTGATGAAGACTCTTATGAAAGATGTTGAACATGACCTCAACATCGAAAATGGCTAAAGATAGAGTAGGCTGCATAGTCTGGGGTTTTGCAAACCCACGACAGGGTATATGAACTCTATTATCTAGAGTCTGTTTATCGATATGTTGTGTGCGGGAGTTGACGGTAGTTGGTTCCAGCAGTCGAGGTTCGCTCATTCGGACATTGGTCAGCTATGATTCCCTTATGGTATATTTTATCTAGAGATATACAATGCTCGGTAGGTAACTTTTGATCCTTGTACATGGAGTTTAGATTCGGCTTCCCCGAAGAGATATCCATGGAAAATCGAGTATGTGAGCGTTCCTTATCGATTTTGGTTGTACCCTTATTATGCTGGAATGTAATCAATGTAACCATTTCGGCTATGACTAATATTTATATTCTACACCCTAGCCATTATTATTGTATCACTGGAATTTATAATAGAAATGGTTTGGTTATCATAAGGTAAAAACCCGTCCATGTTTATTGGTGGCATGGTCTTACGAGATACCCTAATTTTGAAGGGTTTTAAGATAAAGTAAATCTATATGATTTGAGTTTCTCAGGCTGGTTTACCATACTGATCCGGATGTTATTTTCTTAATGCTTGGGTCGGCTTGAGTATGTTTCCAGATTTAGTTGTGGTTCATAGGAGCTCTTGGAGAAGAGCTAGATGATTTCTTACCGTACTTTATTTTCGCTGCATTACTTGACTTGTTTCTATCAGCATTTGTGAGAACATGCAGTTATAACTATCCAAGCCGATGATAGGATAGTTTTTCTCTGATTGATGTATAAATATCATAGTTTTCTTTTTTGCAAAGACCTCTTGAGATATTATGTATTATCGTTCTACATGTAAGATTCTGATTTTATTTCCCTTCTTTCTTATTCTATTTCGTTTTCTTTTATTTTACCCTAACAATTCGTTTTTCTGGCACTTGGGTGTTCAGCACATGAATACCGTGGATGTATTAGTGTCGATATTTGAGGGTCAAAAAAGCAGGTCGCTACACTTGGTATCAGAGCTGAAGGTTAAGCGAGAATCTTGGCTTTAGTGGGTATAACTCATTGAGAGATAAGGTAATGGAATGCCTTATTATGGGTAAGGTGTATATATACAAGAGTGCGTATATGTTATTGTTATAAAAATATTTTTGTATTGTGTTGATTGGTTTGTAGAGTGGCTTATAGATTCTAATCAATACGAGTTGCTATCATTATTGATAGGGGTCTCCAAACACTTGGACAGGGAAACCGACATAGTATTATTTTGAAATTGGTAAATATAATAATTTTACCTTGGGTTATATTTTATATATAAAAGGATCATTTTCATAAATTGATATAGTTATTTATGATGTGTTTGATTGTTAGGAAATGATAATATTCCATTATTATCATTTGTTGTTTGATGTGTTGCGCTCGATCAGTTTATGAGCAGTTTTATCTTTTCATTGCATAGGTTGTGTAGACAATACATTTTAGGAACATTGAAATGAACACCTTATGATTAAGTTTCACAGTGTGACGATAAGGCGTTCGGTAATAACGTTGGGCTAAAATTTAATTTTAATGAAAGTTGTTTATTATGGTCTTAATAAAAAGGTAAGATATTTTAAGGATAAACACTTGTGTAATATTTTTATATAAGAAAGTGACTTATATAAATATGGTTTATATGTATAGTTTATAAATATGAAAAGGATTTAAACTGAGAATTTGAGAACTTAAATCAAAGTTAGAATTGGTTTTCTAAGGTTTTGGAAAATAATACTAGTATTATTTGGAAGTAAATATTTGGGAAATTGGTTTATGAAATTTATATCATGGTACTTAGAAATATTTACAAAGTATTTGATGCCATTTTGGAAATGATTTTGGTTAAATTTGAAAGGCATGCATAGTTTGGATGTACTGAACTCACTTCCGTCACTAGGAAATAATTTTGATGATGACTGCAACATCATCGGTGTTTATTTTCAAGTTTCAAAGTGGGGGATACTACAGTAGCAATTTGCTATAGAGTTGTTTTGCATATTTTGATTTAAATATCGAAAGTATGATTTGGTATACAAAAGTTATAACCATATATTATTTCAAATTGATTGAAATGGAAACCTGGTATTTAGTTCTTAAGATTTCTGTTAAGTTATATTATGGACACATATAGCTTATGCATTTGGGTAAGTTTGGTTGTGCATCTTGTTTGATCTGTTGATCAATGGTTTTTCATTTGTTAAAATAAAATGGAATTTTCGACAATTTTGGACAGCCGGAACATCGAAATTTACATAAGAAATTGAAGCTAAGTGTTTTGTGAAAATATAAAGATGGGTTTATATAACACTTGGACTTGGAAGATAATTGATTTGTAAGCTAATTGTTTATAAAAGTCAAGTTTTATATAATGCTTGATTTAAAAAGATAGTAGAATTTAAAAAAGTCTTAAATTGATAGAATATTCATGTTAAGTAAAATGAATTGGATATTTTTGTATATACTCTAAGGATATAGTGGAGAATTATGCGAATAAAAACTTAAGTTATAAAGCTTAATAACTTGAAGTAAAATTCTATGAGATGATTCATAAGTGATTTTAGTATTAAATGAGGAATACTATAAGTGATAATTGAATGTGAATTAAAATGAAAAGCAATTGGTGTGGTTAAGAAACCAACTAAATAAGAGTATGTAACTTGTATATAGATCATCTTATTCGCTTGGCATTTTTGATCTAGGATTCGAGTACATGTATTTCGAGATGATTCACACCGGTCCAAGTTAGGATTTTTCACTCGATCCTTAACGGCGGACACTTGATGCAGATTCTTGATATGGTCCTAGACTTTTCTATCATAGTATATGGCTATGTAAGGAGAACAGAGGTTTCTAATTAAGGAACTGGATCAGAGTCCACACTAGAGAGGTCGAGCGAGATATAACAGTTCGGAAATGATGTCTATGTGATCGAGTTAGTGTTCAGAGTTGATATTGCGTATAGATGGTATATGTACATCGTAGGGCTTTAGTATAATTATATACTATGTTTGTTAACTGGTGGAGAGTTTGGGGGATGACCCTTCGAATTGTTTGGGGTAGCATGAGTGATCGACTGAGTAATACTTGAGGCCGTTGAGTGTAAGGTGACGCTTAGTGGATTGTTTGTCATCCTTGTGCGATGAGAATGTTTCTGAACCTGGACGAACCATGAGTTTTGGTTGCTAGTAATCAAAGTACCATATAGTATTATTACGTGACTATTTCTATAGTTATTAGTGATTGTAATACCGTTAGACATCGATGTGTGATTATTGTTGCATTGGAATTTCGAGGGCGAAATTCTTTTAGGGGGAAGAATGTAACGACCTAGACTTTTGAACGGTTATTATTTAAATATTTGAATCTTGAATTTAGTATGAAAAAATGGTTTCGAAAGCTTATCTAAATTCTATTTAAATAAGAATGATGATATTAAACTTCTAATTTAGAATTAAAAGTGATTAAATTGTTTTTAATAATAATTTGTTTTGATTAACGTGTGAAATTATCATTCTCATGGACCATCACGGATTTTGACGAAACTAGTGCCATTGGATCCAGAATGATGAATTATTATACGCCATTGAGTTTCATGGCGATCGGATGTACTGTGTGATCGTGCGAACTCGAAATTCATAATTGATTTCATGCATTAAATATAATATGATTTGATTTTAAAAGCTAAATTTTATATATGATGGAATTGGGTTCCAATACTAGTTCCATTGTGTTTGAAATAGGGGTAATTAGCTAGTTATGCTAGTGAGCGCACCTCATTTGGAGTTCAATATTTTGGGGGATAAATAGTGTTGGAGATTTTTCTATAAAAGGACCTCACTTGTTTTATTTCTAAAAACATAACCCTAAACCTAGCCTCATCCAATGACCGAGGTTGATCGATGCCTCTAGGTGCCTTTTCAGGTGATGGTCCCAACTAGGAAAATGTTCATGTGGGTGAGTGGAGTGAGATGACTGGTCGGATCTCGGTGGATCGAGGTGAGGCGGTGGGGAATCGACGATGAACGTAACAGCTAGGGTTGGCGATTTTGTCGCCGATGGTGTGGGCAGGGATGTTGAAGAAAAAAGGTGGGGGAAGACAAGGGCTTCACGCTGATGGAGTTTGGTGATGTAAGATCGATGGTAGCGGTAGCTAGGTCGAGATGAACGCGGCAGCGCTTAAGGCATTCATTCTTGGGTTTCTAGCCATGGGAGGCGGCATGGTCAGTGGCAACGAGTTGCGGAGGGTTGACGTTCCCTCCTAGGGGCAAGTGGTGGCAATTGGAGTATGGCAGTGTGAAGATGAACGGAGGGTAATTGGTCGGCCTAAGTTCGTTAGCGAGAGGGGAGAAGGTAATTAGCTTAATTATCCTAATTAACTATGTAGTTATTATTTAATTAATCTCTAGAGTTCTAACGATCGTATCTTGTTTATACGAGGTCCAATCAAGGCGTCGTTTTCGCCGCTGCGTTCGTATTTGATTATCTATGCAATTGAGTTAGATTCGTCGAGTTTGGAGCTTGTGGGAATTTTAGTCAAAATCGAACGGCATTCGATTTTGGATTATCCGGAAAAGCAAAAGCATTGCTGGAACTTGGGTGAGTTTTACTCACCAGTTGATTGTACAATTATTATTTATATAATTGTTTTTATATTAAAAATATAAATTATATAACGAACTACAAGTTATTACTTTTGGACCCCGCCTTCTTTTGTAAAACAAGTAAAACAATAAATTGTAGGATAATCTCCCATTTGATTTTGTAAACACGTATCGTGGCCTAGAATCACAATTTACATGTTTGGTACTACTTTGTGAAAAGTGATAGTGCATTACATATGTTTAAAAAAATATAGTTGTATTAACGTGTTTTGAAATCCGTGATATTTGACATAGGTTAAATTGGATAAAGTGTGATGAATTGTGGAAATATATACGTACCTATATATTAGGTTGTTCTGTACACATTTTTGTGTGTTAGGCATAAATGGAATTGGTTTGGACATTTGTGGAATTTGGAATGGAAGATATCAATATTAGAAGGGAAAAGGTCATGATGGATGCACTTTGAAATCGCTGTGTTTGATGATTTTAAAGTTAACTTTGGAAGACATCCTAGGGATTCTTTGTATTGATTAATAAGTACTATTAGCGTACTTATTATGGAAAATAACAAGGTTTAAATATATTTCTAAAAATCCTTTATGGATTTATAAAGTGATGGTTTTAAATTATAAAACATGTTTTAGGTGGTGTTTTAAATAAAAGGTTTTAAAATATAGTATAAGTATTTAAAAAGTATATTTTAGTATATGTATGGTTTTAAAAGTTATTGAAGATTTTAATAAAGGTTTTAAAAAGGATTTTATATTATAATATTTTACAAATGGTTTATAATATTTTATTAAATATCTTAGTTTTACAAATAAATTGGTCTATGTAAATATCTATCTTTTTAAAGGTATTTTAATATATTTAGAAGTTTTAAAAAGGAAGTTTAATATTTTGTAAAGGGATTTATTTATTAAAAAGGTATATAACCTTGTTTAATAAAATGGAGAAGTACTTAAAACTTTAAAATGGATTTTTCAAAGTAAATGGAAAGTAAAAAAGTGATTTGGGCTTATAGTATCGATATTTGTGCAACATCTGTTTTAACTCATTTAACTATACTTTTGGAAAGTAATTGGATCTTTAGAATGGATTTTTAAGGATAATGGAATAGTAAAGTGTTTTGGGGTTTTTCATAAACAGTGTTTTAGCAACATTTGTTTTTAAACACTTGGATAATATTTTAAAGTGGTAAAATATTTTTAATGAGTTTTGGAAAATACTTATATCTTTAATAATGGGATTTTAAATTGAATAACAAGTATGAATTAGTTTTGGGTTTGTTGTGGCAACGTGTTAATAACATTTGCCTTTAACCCTTTTTGGTTATACTTATGAACGTAAATGAATCTTTGAAAAGAATTTTTTAAAGATAGTCGTAAGTGAAATGGTTTTGGGTTTGTAGTGACAATGTTTGAGTAACATTTGTCTTAAGCCCTTTGAAATCGATTTGTGAATATACTTATACAGTTGAGATGGGTATATGAATACTTTTGGAAAGTGTTAAAATATGTTGAAAATGAATAGTAATGTTTTAATTAAATAGTGGACTTTAATTAACAAATGGAGTTTCATATATAAAGTGTTGTTCAGTAAAAATTAGTTTTACTAATAAAAGATGATTTTAATTAATAAAGGAAGATTGATTAAAAAGGGGATTTGAAGTCGTTTATATGACTTGATTGCGCTTATGTGTTTCGATTGTGCTTTGTGTGTTACTTACTTATGGATAGTATACGGTACTTAATTCCCGTATGCGATTTCTCTCATTATTATTAGATGACCAATTCGTCGATTCAGTCTTGGAGAGACCAGGATCGCTAAGTGTTCTACTTATCGAAAACCACTTCAAGGTTGAGATACATGTTTTATCTCTTGGAAGTGGATATGTTCAAGATGCTAGAAGCTATGTGGAGATTCGAGATCCATTTTAAGATGCTCGAACACATGTAGTTGTTCATGATCTATTCAGGATGTAGGAATCCATGTGTGATTCTGAGACCTGTTGTGGTATGGGAATCCATATGTGATTTCAAGATCTGTTGAGTGATCCGTGTGTGGTTCTGAGATCTGTTGAGATATGGGAATCCATGTGTGGTTCCAAGTTTTGTTCGAGTGATAAAGACTCTTGTGAAAGATACCAAACGTGACCTCGACGTCGAAAATGGTTTAAGACAGAGTAGGCTTCGTAGTCTATGGTTTTGCAAACCTGTGACAGGGTAAATCAACTCCATTATCTAGAGCATGATTATCAATACATTATGCACAGGAGTTGATGTACTTGGTTCCAGTTGTGCGGGTTCAGTCGTTCGGACATGGGCCAGCTATGCTTTCCTTTTGGTATATTTTATCTAGAGATATACAGCGCTCAATAGGTAACTACTGATCCTTGTGCATGGAGTTTGGATTCGACTTCCCCGAAGAGATCTCTGTGGAAAATTCATTATGCGAATGTTCCTTATCGATTTTGGTTGTACCCCTACTATGCTGGAATGTAATCAATGTAACCACTTCAGCTATGATTAATATTTATATTCTACACCCTAGACATTATTATAGTATCACTAGATTTTATAATAGAAATGATTTAATTATAGTAAGTTAAAAGCCGGTCTGTGTTTATTGGCGGCGTGGTCTTACGAGATACCCTTATTTTGAAGGGTTTTAAGATACAATAAATCTATATTATTTGAGTTTCTCACGCTGGTTTACCAGACTGATCCGGGTATTATTTTCTTAATGCTTGGGTTAGCTCGAATATTTTTTCAGATTTAGTTGTGGTTCATAGGAGCTCTTGGAGAGGAGCTGATGAGTTCTTACTGCACTTTATTTCCTCTGTATTACTTGACTTGTTTCTATCAGCATTTGCGAAGACAGACGGTTATAACTGTCCAGTCTGATGATAGGTTAGTTTTTCTCCGATTGATGTATGAATACTATAGTTTTCTTTATGGTAAAGACCTATTGAGATATTATATATTATCATTCCACATGTGAGATTCTGATATTATGTTCTCTTCCTTCTTGTTCTATTTTTTCTTTTATTTTACATTTACGATTCGTCTTTCCGGCACTTGGGTGTTTGGCACATGAATACCGTAGATGTGTTAGTGTTGACATTTAAGGGTCGAAAAAGCAGGTTGTTACAATTTGATACTTTGTAAAATAATTTAAATAAAGTTTATAATTTTTTTTAACTTTGAATATATGTTATAAAATATTTTTAAATAATTTGAAAATATAAAAGATAAGAAAATAGGAGATAGAGATCAAAGATTGCTAGTGGAGACTTTAACAAAATTCTATGACTCTATACACTATATTAAAGTCTTCATATCTTCATATCTTGGTCTTTATACTCATGAGTCTTCAAATCTATTTCTTGACTCTTTATATTGTACAATCTTTGATTCAACACCTATATAACATTCTGCACTATATGTTATACAACTTAGCAAAACATTAGTATCTATATTTTATATGAATGTATAGTGTTGTTATCAAGGTTGTTATCATCAAAATCAATAACCGAGGTATTAACATATATATAATGTATATCCTTCCCAAAGGTGTTCATTTCTACTATTAAGTTTCTACTTAACTCTGTATTACTTAAGCATTCCCTTAACTTAAGCTCTAATACCACGTTGTAACATCCCCTACTACGAGACTCGAATATAGATGCCGATGATGCTTCAGCCGTCACTAAAATCACTTCCCAACGACAAAGTGAGTTCAGTGTTATTTTGCACAACATAAATAAAGAGAGCAGTAAATAGCTTTTCCATCACATTAATTCGAATTACATAATTTATATCATTTTAACCCAAACCGTTGCCCACGTAGGAGTAAATATAAATAGAACATAAATTAGTGTTATGTCCAACATACGAAGATGCAAACACAACACATAACCGGTTATAAATCCTTGTTTTACATGGGGGAATTTAAAAATACTTTTATTATAAATAGCAAGCTTCCTACTTCATCTTTAATATTTATTTGTCCTTCAAAAGATATATGTCTTGTCATAAAACTACTTGAATGAGTATCCGTGAGTTTATGGGAAATAATAAAAACATGAGTCAAACATAAAGCCCGGTATGAGTAAAACCTTTACCCTGAGCATTCATCGTGAGATCACATCGCTAACATGGAACAGGTTTCCCTCTCACTTTTTCATCATCAAGATACATCATATATGTAAAAAAACATCAATAAAAAGCAACCATGTGCACATACAATCAAGAAGTGTACCCTACCCTTACCATCCAGTTATGAACCATGTCATATATCAATTCTAATCAAGTATACCATAAATTCATCGGTCACTATGAACTATGTCATATATTCATTCATCATCCAAACAAACATCACCTAATCTCTTGTTTTTGGCATTCATTATTAAGTTATCACTAACTTATTTAGTAATTACCTCCCTAGGCCTACCCATCACTAATTCATTTTTTCTCGAACAAGATCACTTGATGAAATGGCCACTTATTCCACCAGGTTACTTTTTAGAAATGAGTGAACTTCATCCTCTCTTAGCTAATTAATTATCATTAATTAATTAGCCAGTTTATTCATACAAAATCCAAAACTGATGGGAAATTTTTGAAAAATTCATTAAAAATCAATTTAGAAAATTCATTACAAATCAGTTTTATTATTTTTAAAAATTAATTTACTTAACATTAACTATTTTCTCAACTTAGAAAATTTGCATAAATTCCAAAAATTATGAAATTTAGACCCTATCTTTAATTCGTCATTATAAACATCATATTTCAATTTCGAATCATTTAGCTTATACAAATTCATGTTTTACCCTAAAACATGAACAAAATTCAATTCATTTAAATTTTTAAGCATAAAAAATAATGTTTAACCATTAAATCATATTTATTATTTTGCTAGAACATTCATATGAAAATCAAATCCATACCCAATAGGTTAGGGTAGGTTTTAGAGAAAGATTTTAATTACCTTGATGTAAGAAAATTTGTTTTAATCTTCCCTTTTCCTTAAATTTGAAAGCTTTAACCTTCTAGCTTTGAAATCTTTTTCTTCTTACAAAATAATGGTTGGCCTCGGTTTGAGTTCTGGGGATTTGTTCTTGTGCTTGAAAGTGAAAATTGAGTGGAATGAACGAATTAGGGCTAAGGAAAGTGGGCTAGTGCTTTTGGATTGGGCTAATATCCCACTCTAGTCTAGCCACACTATTACATTTCCCTTAACACAAACCTTCCCATCCAAAATTTAAATTTATTTTCATGATCAAAGCCAACCTTAGTTTCTCTAATTACCCTTGGTCCTTTTAGTTAATTTCATCAAGTGTTCCACACTTAGTTAATAAAATCTTCTTGATCCAATTCTTACAATTAAATTATCTTATTCATTTCTTTAATAATATCCTCTTATTATAAATTTAATTTAATTTTCCATCTTATGGACCCTTCAAAATATGGAGTGTTAAAGTCTCCCTTCCTCAAAAAAATTTCATCCTTTAAATTTTGATATGGAAAAACAAAATTTACACTAACACACTAAAAGTGCAAAGTCATGCTCATATAAGTACATACAAGTGCAAAAGATTACATTAATACCCTACTACTACAAACCATTAAACATCAAAAAACGTATCAGTGCAACTACCAATACATCGTCATATCATACATGAATTTGCTAGTACCCTACTAGTCCATACAATAGACAAACAAAGCACCCCGCTACATATAAATTGTAACAACCCGCCTCGAAACAGGCCTAAATCTTGACCCAGAAAAGGCTTATCGAAACTTAGACCCATTCCAAAGTTGGTTGTTGGTTGGTAAAAAGAACAGTACAAATCTATTTATGTATTCATTCAAAACTCATATCGGAAGGATAAAATATAGTAGCATAAATAGTACCCATTTTATTTCAAATTCCAAATTTCACAAAACAAAACCATAACATAATGTCAACAATAATAGTTACATCATCTTACATTTTTAACTACAAATGGGTACATCAGAAAATAGCATAAATAGACCACTGCCACAAGCTCCTCTCATCACCATCTCCATCTTCATCATCATCTCCTTCCCTAACCTGTTTGTAATGAGGAGGGAGTCAGACCAACAATGTCTGGTGAATAGCAAATTCGAGCCTTTCTACATTAGTACTTGGACGGTATAATTTAAATAAGGATATGTCTTTCGCATTTTAAACTGTATTCAAAATCATTTAATACTTTATATAAGGGAAAGAGGCGGGCCATCAAACAACCACTTAATACCTTCAATTCCCATAGCAGGTTCTCCCATAATCAATAACCCATAACCATCGTTATTAATATCTACCAATGCAAGAGATAGAACCCAAGCCACTTAATACCTTTTAATGGAAAACAGGTAGACTCTGACCCTATAAGACCTTAATTAAGGTAGGCCCCATCATTTAATACATATGCCCAAGGTGAACTCCACACAGGTCTTTATCTAGATGACATTGCACAAAAATCTCTTCGAACACTTAATACTTCAATGAAGCGGACCTTTCCGAGATTTCAAAAACCGTGCCTAAACTTAATCCCGACCATTTAATACTATGTATAAGGGAAAAAGGTGGGCCCTCAACAACTACTTAATACGTTCAATTTCCCGAAGCAGGTCCATCATATTATGACATGTACCCCACGGGCATCTCACATTAGTCTGACTATTCGTAGGAACTGGTAGCTAGATTAGCTGGGCAAATTTACTCTACAGAATTGGGACTAACCTCGCGTCATCTGTAGTTACTTATTATAGCTGATATCTCACATCAGCCCCAAAGTCACATTGTTGGTGGCCAGATTAGCTGGGCAGACTTCTGTGTGCTTTTGACTGACCTCGTATCCCTATAAATTAGTCATATTTCATAACACTCTCTAAGTTTATTATCACACATCTCACTGTATTCATTATTTAGGCCTTATAAGAAATCCTTCTTATTTCACCTAATTAGTTAATTTCCTAAGGGAGATTTAAATGATAGTTATTAAATTAATTAACCACGCAATTGATAGGTTATAATTGTACGTTATTTACACCAGTTTCTATATATGTAAGTACGCATTTATTAGTTTCTATGAATGTGGCGATTACGCCCTAAACTAACGTTCAAATGTCAAATCTTCCAATGTTATACAAGTGTCATTTCCACAATAGCATTGTTACCATAAATTAAATATTCCAAAATCCAATTAATAGACTTGTACAAAGAATTCAACTCCAACTTATTTTATATTAAAACAATGGAATAAAATAATAATAAAGGAAACTTGAAATTTTATTAATTTTTTACGTTCTATTCAACTCCTTTTTACATGAAATTAAACAAGGGAATTACTATTCAATTTGTAGAAATATGCAGTGCAAAATACAAATAAGAATCCGTAATTACACATCACTTTTTAATCAAATCCCTTAATCAAATCCTTAAAAAAAGAATAAGAAGTAGAATAGAATATAAAATTCATATATTGCAAAAACCCACAAAAACCCCATTATTTTAATAAAAAACAAGTAAGATTCCAACCTAAGAATTGACATTTCGCTTTGGGGGAATTTTAGGGATTTTTATTGTGATGTTTTCGTAATCCAAAATTCCCCAAGGTATATATCAAATCCAAACTACATTATTCAATTACTAAAATGGAAAAAAAAGGATTTCCACTTATAAAGATCCTTTGCTTTACCTTCTCTTAGATTTGACACGCCTTCAATGAACTCTTTCAGATCTCTTCTTTTTGATATATACAACAAGGGATTTATATATATGTTAGATCCATAAATTTAGAGGTTTGGAGGAGAAGGGTTTGAGAAATAAATAATAAATGAATATAGATATTTAGGATTTCTTACCTGAAACCCTAATGGAGTTTTCTGAATTTATAAAGAAACGAACTGACAGAGCTTCGCTAATGTTCTTAAAAAAATTATGAATAAAAGTGAAGGGGCTATGATCTTATTTATAGTGGTTGGAACGCACCAAAACCGTCGGATGAAGGTCGGTTAAAATAATAAAATCCGGTACGTTAAAATAACCAAAACCCTAGCCGCCACTTGCAGGCAGCGGTCGATAGCCACCTTCCATCGATCTACCTCTAGCGTTCGATAGGTCGTGATCAATGGTCGACCACTCCCCTGTTTTGGGAATGTTAAAATTATTACCATTGTTAATTTATTTTCTTCTTTAATTGTTATTTAGCGTTAACGATAATTTAACGTTTACCTAAGATCAAGTATAATTACCATTAACATTTGAATTTCAAATTTGGGAATTAATTATTCATTTGAATTTGAAGTCTATTAAATTAGTTTAAACCCAAAAACTTCAAAGTCCTGTGTCTTCTTCGTTTGAGCGACGTTCACAGCATATTATATATAGAAATTGATCAGAACTTTGCCACGAATGCAACATCATAACTTTTGTAGTCAAATTCCAAATTTTGCAAAATTTTCCTTTTACCCCTATCTTATTTAAATTAATTTATCTAATTTATTTATTTATGCTTGATTTTAGGGGGTGTTACATTCTCCCTCAAAAGGATTTCACCCCCGAAATCTTCCCATAGGGAGAACAATGTAACGCGCAATAAACATCCAAGTTATACAATCAAGTTATCTATGCAACAATCTACTCAACCAAAAGTGAAATGTGATTATATACTACAAACGTACTATAAGTGAGCTTAATCCTAATGTAAACGCGTGATTGTGACATATACGTATGTATGCAAACACCATAGACATGCATAAAGATTTCTACATTAGTGCAAAGTGATAGTGAAAAGTGTAGCAACCATCTCCTACGATCCAATCCAACGACCACAATGCGACCAGAAACCTAATTTTGGACAGAAAAGTTTATCAGTGAAAAGCTCAGGATGAGAGATCCTCGTCTTCTCTTCGGTTTCCTATATACTTTCCCCTAGGTTGTCTCCCCATTGTACTCGGACCAGCCTAATTTCTTTGTTATGGAGCTTCTTAGTTCCATGCTCCACAATATGTGTGGCAACATGTAATGCTATTGGCTTAGTCTCAATATCCCCCAACTGATTAGGCTCTACCACAACGGATGTGCCATGAAGGCATTTCCTCAAATGTAAGATGTGAAAAATGATGTGGACTCTTGTCAATTTATCTGGTAGCTCCACGCAATAAGCAAGTCTTCCTATCCTTTCCAAAACTCAGAAAGGTCCAATAAATCTTGGTGCTAATTTTCTAGACTTACCAAATCTTATGACTTTTCTAAGAGGGGAGATTTTGATAAATACTGAGTCTCCAACCTCAAATTCTAAATCTTTCCTTCTCTTGTAGGTATAGGATTTTTGGCGGTCTTGTGCTGCCTTCATACGTTACCTGATCAACTCTACTTTTTTGAATTATTGCAAATCAAATCCGATCCGAGCAGAATTTTGTCGGTTGTTTCACAATAACAATTTGGCAATTTGCATGGCCTCCCATAAAGCGCTTCAAAGGGGGCCATACCAATCGTTGCATGGTAACTATTATTATACGTGAACTCAGCTAATGGTAGATGTTGCTCCTAGTGTCCTCCGAAGTCCACGATGGAAGCCCTCAATAAGTCTTCTAAGATTCTATTCACCCTTTCTGTTTGACCATCGATCTGTAGGTGGTAAGCAGTGCTAAGTTTCAACGAAGTTCCTAAAGCTGCCTACAAACTCCTCCAAACCACGCTAGTGAATAAGGGGTCCATATTACAAACAATTCTCACTGGAATTTTATGTAGTCAAACCACCTCTTTAGTATAAATCTATGCTAGAGATCCTGTGGCCCTATTGTTCCTAATAGAAATAAAATGGGCACTCTTTATAAGTTTATCTACTACGACCCAAATAGCTTCATTGCCCCTCTAACTCCTGGGCAATCATTCTATGAAGTCCATCAAAATTGGTTTCTATTTCCAAGTTGGAATTTCTAATGGTAACAACAACCCTCTACGTTTTCCTTGCTCAGCCTTTATTCTTTGACATGTTAAACATCTAGCAACAAACTTACTACTCTCTTCTTCTTTCAAGGCTAATAGAAAATACTCTTCATATCCCTCTACATATTGTCTCCTCCATAGTGAATGGTCATCTTTGAGTGGTGACACTCTGCAAACACTTCCTACAACACACTATCAATTATTGAGACACAAAGGTGTCCATCCCTTCTTAAACATCTCTTCTCATCAATTTCATATCTACTGGCATGGGAAAAAAGTTCTCCTTTTCTCAACTTATCCAGAATCTCCACTATCTTCTCATCCTTCTTTAACTTAAGCCCAATGTGTCCATCAAAGCCGGCCTGACCTCGATCATTGCGAAAAAGCCTTGGATGGGTTCTATTGGTGGTTGGAAGTTGAAATTTGAGAGCAACTCCAACTGCCTCCATTTATATATAGCACCTAAGGTAGCGTGCCTCCGACTGAGGGCATCGGCAACAACGTTCCCTTTTCCAGGGGTTGTTGTATACCAAAGTCAAATGATGCCATATACTCCATCCACCTCTACTACCTAAGGTTTAAATCGTTTTGGGAAAATAGGAGTTTGAGTGATTTATGGTTAGTGAACAGCTCAAACCCTTCTCACAAAAGGTAGTGCCTTTGCATCTTCAAGGCAAAGATAATAGCTGCCAACTCCAAGTCGTAAACTGGATATCTCTTCTCATGGTCCTTTAGGTGCCTACTAGCATAATCTACTACCCTTCCTTCTTGCATGAGAACTACTCTAAATGTTGTGTTGCATGCATATGTGAAAACTATAAAAGGCTTTATCTCATCAGGAATGGTAAACACAGGTGCACTTGTCAATAGTTCTTTAAGTTTCACGAATGCTTCAGTGCATTTATCATCACAAGTAAAAACTAGATTCTTCTTAGTCAAGCGGTTTAAATGGACTGCTGTTTTTGCAAAATTCTTTATGAATTTCCTATGATAGCCTGTTAATCTTAGAAAGCTCCTAACTTCCCTTGCACTCTTTGGAACGCTACACTCTTGAATAGCTTCCACTTTTGCGGGGTCCACCACCAATCCATGCTCAGAAATTATGTGTCCAAGAAACCTTACCTCCTTCTTCCAAAAGTGTCATTTTGCAAATTTGGCTCAAGTTGGTGCCTCCTCAAGGTCCATAGTATCTCCTTTAAGTGATTATCATGCTCTTCTTTCCTCTTGGAGAATACTAAGATATCATCAACAAACACTATGATGAACTTATTAAGTTGTCCCATAAATACTCTACTCATCAAATCTACAAAGTATGTGGGGCATTCGTTAATCTAAAAGGCATTACCTCCTACTCATAGTGTCCATTTGGTGGGTGAAATGCATTCTTTGACTTGCTATCCTCTGCAATCTTCAACTGATAAATTCAGTTGCCAAGTCCAACCGGAAGAAGAGTTTGGCTCCCACAAGTTGATCGAACAAGTCGCCTATCCTAGGTAAGGGATACCTATTCTTTCTTGTCAACTTGTTAGGTTCCCTATGATCGATGCATAGTCTTAATGAGTCGCCTACCTTAGTGATAAAAACAACAGGGGCTCCCCATTTCGAAGTACTTTATCAGATGAATCCTTCTACAGCAGCTCCGAGATTTGCTTGTCCAACTCATGTTTTTATTTGGGAGTCATGTGTCTTAAAGGCAGAGTTATTGGTCTAGCATCCTTCTCCAAATCAATTCTAAACTCAATTTCCCTTTTGGGTGGGAGATTTGAGACTTCTTCAAAGACATCGGGAAATTCTCGGACTATGTACGGATGAAAGCTTAATATGAGATAGGCTCGGCGAGTATAAATAACTTGACTCGACTGAGTCTTGGGATGTACAGTGCACCTCTGAACCTCATCCTCTACAACTCTTTAATCGTACAACCCTACTATCACAATCTAAAATTTCCCTGTAGTATGATAACCAATCCATCCCAATGATAAGTCCACACCCCTCAAAATTTAGAACATACGCATTATATATGAAATCAACATCACATAATACCACAACTAGGTCTTTGCAAATTAAAGAAAGATATGTCAACCCTCAATAGGATTAGAGACTACTATTGGCCTAGTGACAAGTTAGGTTTGAAGATTTAAGGAGTTAACTACATTCCTAGTTATAAAGGAATGTGATGCTCTGGAATCAAATAGGGTACGAAACATAGCCCCAAAAATAAGAGTTATACCTTCCAATGCTGACTTCCCTTGGTCTCTAGAGGGTGGTCTATTCGAAATAGAGGCAGCCACAATGGCATAAGCTTGTCTACTTGGCCCTTCCTTCACCAGCTTTGGACATTAGCTCTTGAGGTGCCTTTCCTCGTGGCAGTGATAACACTTTCCATTAAAATCTTCCTTCATTAGACTCCCTCTACAATCTTTGGCTACATGACCCTTCTTTTGGCATCTCTTACACACCATACCCTCTTTCTTGAACTTTACTTTCGACTCGCCAAAAAGTTTCCCTTTTGGTTTGGCTTTGAGTAAGTCCTACCTTCTTCTTTTCCACATCTCTTTCTTCCTCACTAGCCATCTATAGCAAAGCCATCTCAACTAACGTCTCATATGTGGCGCCAACGGGCACTTGGGTTAACAATAATTCTCTAAGTGGGTAGTTCAAGCACTTCACAAACTTCATGGCCTTTTTCATAGGTGCATCGATCAAGCTCATCCCGAACTTAGCCAACTCTATATACTAATGTACTCCTTCAAAATGGAGTCTCCCTACCTAAGTTGTAAAAAAAATCTCCAGTTGTAAACTTACTTACGTCCTTGACATAAACCTTGACTCGAATATGTCCTTGAATTCATCCCAAGAGAAAATCCCACCAACATTTTCCTCGGCCACAATACTCCACCAGTCTTGGGCTTCTCCCTTGAGGTGCCAAGCTGCCATTCTCCTTTTCAGCTGATCCTCCCAACCGAGCTCTCGAAATATCTTCTCACAGTCATTTATCCAAGTCTTTGACTCCATAAAACCCTTTGTTCCAAAATATACTTTTCCTCCCATATTGAGAAAGTCCTTACACATCTTTGGAAAATAAACAGGGCAGGGTGTTGCGTCGGCAGGCAGGGCAGCTTGTGTAGCCAGTGCATCTTGAGGAATAAGGACTTCACCTACTTGCCTTTGGTATTGTTTAAACCATTCAGGCATACCTCAAATGGTGTGTCTTCCTCGAGCAGGGTTCCCAACCTCAGAAGAAGAATGATTATCGGCCATACCAACTATCTGTCAATTTAGCTTTTAGTTATAACTTCCTAAGATAGTAATATATGCTGAAAGAAAGATTTTCCTAGAGTGTGTGCATATGTTATAAAATAGTGTGTGTGTGTGTGTGTGTATGGTAGGGGTTTTTGGAAAATATTTTCAAAAATAACAAATGCACCACTCATACGTATACTTTTTCCCTTTGATCTGATAGCCTAGGCTCTGATACCTGTTATACCCATATTTCTCAAACTATGTTAAAAATGGGCTAGGCAAGGTGCGTGGCTTGAGGAACTACTCTCATAATAAAGGTTGAGAAGAAAAGAAAAGGAGTTGAAGCGATCCAACTGATACTGCACAAAAAACTAACTTGCGGTTACGACACTTGATCCAAACAAAAGAACTGCAATCAAAACAGCAAGTCACAATGGAATAAAATACTACGCTCATAAGGCTAGCCATAAAGATATCAGATTTCCATCCCTTAGTTCCAATATTACATTATGTTATTAAACCCAAAATATGACATAGTTACAAGGAGCAGGAAATAATCCACAATGGTAATACATATGACCAAAGCAAGGCATAGATACTGCGCAGCGATGTCAAAAGCTGCTTCGAAGATGTTGTACAATGCATCTCGATCAAAAAAGCTACGCATAAGCAATGATACATTGCATGCACAAGCTAAAATGCATGGGTAATCAAGCTGCGATGTCAACATCCCCAAAACTCGTACTTTGTTAGCACCTTCGAAAGCAGATCTGCACTGTACATATTAAGGGCAATCTGAGTTGTACCGCAAGGAGTCAAAAGCATTCCAGAGGGTTGCACACAGGACCACTTAAACAATGCTCTAACATAGATCCACACTTATAGGTAGATAGCAAAGATACATATCCCCCTTATCAATGACTCATGTATATCAATAATACGGTTAGATCATATTACGTTCGTATGTGTATTAAAATAACTCCCAGGTTAAGGCAAGACAATACAACTTTATTTATCCCAACATAATGTCAATCAAGCAAGTACAAACTAGATAAGCATCAAAGATATAAGCACCGTAGTATCATGAAAATATCGCACATCAATTACTATAGCTTCACTCCAAATATGTCGGCAACACCCCAAAACCAAGGAGTTACTCCCAACATCCTCCTAAGACAGTATACAAACCCTCCGCTTCTTCAGATCAAAAGATTATGACCCGCTGAAGTTTGAGTTTCCCGCTCCAATTTTAGATATTCCCTCTTCAACTTCAGGAGTTCCCACCCAAATTATGGCTTCTCGCCACAGACTATAATTCAATGCCCAAATCATGGCTTTCTGCCAAAGACTCGTCAGTAATCGGGCAAATCAAATTAATGTGCAGATGGATGACAAATATCATTATCAAAAGGTGGAAATTGAAGCAGCGGATAGAGGATAATTGCGGTAATCTGCAACACATCTTCTACGCTATAAGTAGAAGATACTGGAAGGAGAATGGGGGGATTTTTTCCTAGAGTCTTTTCTTCTCTATAAAAAGCTAGAAAGTTGTACTATCCTGGGAAGTTCAATGAAAAATTTGTATTAAAAAGAAATATATAAGAAAGGATTCAACTTGTGGATGTAGGATTCACAAGAATCCGAACCACAT
Source organism: Allium fistulosum (assembly GCA_030737815.1). Taxonomy (NCBI): domain Eukaryota; kingdom Viridiplantae; phylum Streptophyta; class Magnoliopsida; order Asparagales; family Amaryllidaceae; genus Allium; species Allium fistulosum. Next base: position 1,532,470,280 of record CM060903.1, on the reverse strand, counting down.
AAAAAATTTCCGTGTTTTTTTACTTTCATGCACCATTATCTGTTTATATTCCATTGGATTGTAATTCATTAGACTAATTTGAATTAGATTTGACATTCTAACAAACAATTGGAGTGCAAGTACTTAATTATGTAAGCATTTAGCAACATAATCACTACCCAAATGTAAGCTTAATACAACTTAGGTTTGTTGATTCGAACTTGCGAAAGTACGTTAGCAATTGCTTTCGTAATCAATTGAGGTGGGACAAAAAAGCTCACTAACGTTTTTTGGCGCTAGAAAGAGGGCCTAACCTCCATTTATTTCCTGCATCCAGTAAGATTTTACCCATGTTTATTCCATGTACCGCGAATCCCACCGATTCACCTTTCCCTCATATTCAAGAACGTTTACACTTGGCTTCGAAGATTGCCAACAAGTCACTCATAACTTCGAAAGCCCAAAGTAAAGCGGGAGCTTCGACTGAAGTTCCCATAGACCCCCTCTTGGTCGCATTCCAATCCTTCACTAACCGAATTAACCAACCTATGGAAGGTTTAGAGAAAATTATGGCCCAACATACTATCTTAAGACCATCCTCTCCACCTCGGTCCACAACTCACCATCCTTCGTTCACCTACTGCGCTGGCTATTCAGTAGAGGAATGATAATGGCACCCGTAAAGGTGGGAAAGGTGACGTTGGCCTAAAAACGGATACCACATCAAAAGGCAAGATCTAAGGAAATATGTAAATCAAGACAAAACCAGCGAATATCAACCCTCTACTGCTTAGGAAACAAACTCAATCTGCTCTGGATGAGGATGTCGCCACCTCACTATTCAAGGATGAATTGTCATAGGTAGAACCCAGAGAAAACGAAATTTGCCAATTAAAAGCTCGTGCAGAGCAGTTGGCTTAACTTTATTAACAGGGAACTTGGGAGAAGATAAGGAAGGAAGGATCTTCCCCATTTAGTGAGACCATCATCGAAGCAAACTAACCTGACAATTTCAAGGCCCCGCTGATTGACAAATTCGATGGGCCTACCAATTTAGACGATCACCTTTGTATATTTGAATACATCATAGACATTCTAAAAGTAGGAAGGATGGCTAGATGTAAACTTTTCCGATTTACTTAACCGGAGCTGCAGCTATAAGGTTTAGAAGATTTGGGTCAGGGGAGGTTCGTTCTTGGTGACAACTATCTATCGATTTTCTAAGACAATTCAATTCAGGAAGAGAAGCCTCCCTTGATGTAAACACGATGCCATGCGTTAAGTAGAGCAAGAATGAGAGTCTATGAAATTTTATTAAGAGATTCAAGTCTGAGGATCTTAGGATTGGAGTAAGCGATGAAGGAGCATTACTGATGACAACCCATGTCTGGGTCATAAGGGGGAACTCAATATGGAAAATGAACAGCATAAAGCCATGTCATAACATGAGGGCTTTCTATAAAAGAGCCAATGGCTACAATAGGAGGGAAGAAGTTGGTTCCACTACACAAATTCAAAAATCTTCTACCTCCAACAATTGTAGAAAAGGGAGGCAGAAGTATATCACCCGCTAGCAAAGAGAAAAGGAATTTAGCTTCACAGCAGAAACCTCCCTCACTCACACTCCTGGTCAAATATACGAAATGACCAGGGTAGAACTTGCTTACAGCGTGCTCAACAAAGGGAAAAAGTCAAAACAAAACGAGAGTTGGGCATACTGTCGCTTCCACCGAGCCAGATGTCATCAACCAGATTGAGTTCCTCCTTAAGTTTTAAGGATGAGGTAGTGCAACCTTACTTGAATAGGATCTATTCTATAGGCTCATACTTCCTCATCCTTATAACTTAAGGAGGAAGGCAACTCAGTTTGGTTGATGACATGTGGCTCGGCGGAAGCGACAGTATGCCCGCCTCGATTTTGTTCTGGCTTCTTCCCTTTGCTGGGCACGTTGTAAGCAAGTTCTACCCTAGTCATCTCGTATATCTGACCATGAGTGTGAGTGAGGGAGATTTCTATTGCAAAGCTAAGTTTCTTTTGTCTCTTCGCTGGTGGGTGATATTCTTCTGCCCCCCCCCTTTCTTATCGTAGTTAGGGGCAGAAGATTTCTGAATCTGTGTAGTGGAACCAGCTTCTTCCATCCTAATGTAGCCATTGGCTCTTTCATAGAAAGCCTTCAAACTGTGACATTTCTTTCTGCTGACCCTTTCCACTTTTTGATACTTTTAAGGTTTAAAATAAGAAGAATTTGTTATATCGTCTTCCTTGGAAATTTGTACCAGAAAATATAAGGAAGAAAGAGAAATTCCCCCATGGATGTAGGATTCCTTAACATCCAAACCATGTAAACTCCTTGTGTTCTTCATTATTTCCTGCATTTTGTTATTTACTACCTAATTTTCAATAGTGAATCTTACCTTATTTGTATCATAATTAAGTATTAGTTAGATTTGACATTTTAAGAAACAGTCACTACGCCATAGATGACCTTCTGCAACATTTTTGCAAGGTGTTGCCAGCTAAAATGTTGCGACAGCTATAAAATTTTGGTCCTACTGCAACGTTGTATTTTTGGTGTTACCTTAGCCATAAAAATGTGTTGCTCTAGCTAAACAAGTGTAACAGGATGCAACATTTTTATATAGTGTTGCTATAGATGTATTCAAATTAAAAAATTAATAAAATTAGCAATCCGCGTGAATACGATCCAACGGTCTACATTTAATCTGATTGTTAAAATGGATCACCACTACAATTTGTCACAAAATTTCGTTTTCCCGCTTTACTTTTCATAACATTTCGTTCTCACCCCCAATTTCCAAATCATATTTTCGTTCCTCACCCCCAGCTATCCCCTGACCCATCGCCCCCAGCTACCCCCTGACCCATCGCCACCAAATCCTGACCCATCGCCCCCAGGTACCCCCTGACCCATCGCCACCAAATTGTCACCCTCACCCCCAGCTAGCCCCTGACCCATCGTGACCATCTAGCTCCAACCAGAGCCCCGTCACGACACCCAAACCCGAAGCCAAACAAAGTTTTCCGTTCAAATCCCTTTTGCCACCGCTGTCGTCGCCATCGCTCTTCTTTCTCGTTCCTCTCTATGTGAAAATTAGGGCACGCGATTCTTGCTGTTCCTGTTGCTGCCAGGAACACACCTAAGAGCGTCGAGACTGTGCCTCCTGAGTTGCTTGAGATACCACTGCAATCCAATGTAGAGCAGGCTATCTAATTTCCGGTTTGTTTTGACCTTTTTTTTTCATTTTGTGATATTTGATACTGTGGATTTATGCATTTTTTTCATCTTGCTTCATGTATTTTGAGGTCTATTTTTGAATTTGGATTGGAGTGGTCTTCCATATTGCACCTTGAAGATAGAATAGAGAATGACTGGAAGAGCTATTTTGTAATGCACTAAAAGTGTTCGATACTTTGTGTGAATGGTATTGTTATCAAAATGTCCGGTTTCTTGTAGTTTCACATTGATATACTTCAAATTTTTCACTGCATTTTGTTCTTTCACATTGAGTAAACGAGTTTGGTTTTTTTTTGTAGGCTAATGATGGTCCAAATCTGAAGATATATAGCTTGGTGCTTTGAACTAATGTGCATGTATGAACTGACCTTTGATTCTCTTGTTGATGAAAGGCGAAGCAGTCTGCTTAGAGTTGATGGTCCAAATCTGTAGATATCAGCCAAGGGTGGTGCTTGGTTTTGTTGCAAATTTGCAGTGTGAAAGTTTGATGATGTTTGGGTTGTCGGAATGGGTAATCAGCAATTGTGATTAGGTGATTAGGCGATTTGGCAACCTGAAGTCGAATTTGGCAACTGAAATAGTTTGTTGGTAAGGCAATTAGAGGATGGAGGCTGGTGGTTTAGAAGTATGCCGGGACTGCGGTGCCCCGGACCCCCGCCGGCGCTGCGCCCGGACCCGCTTCTCGGCTCGCCTTCGGCTCGGCATATATTTGTCAGTGTCGGTGTATGTATAAATTTAAACTGCATATGTAATGAGTGAACTGAGTGATGTAGTGAGGAATATCTGTATATGTGAATATCAGTGTTATATATCATTGAATTATAAAATAGTGGAGTTAGGAATTTGTACTATTTCAAATGTTGAAATAAAATATTTATTTAAATAAATTACTGTTTAAATATCAAATTCTGTGTAATAACATTTTATTAAATAAATATTTATTTTTATTAAAAAATCAAATATACTCTACATTGTGGGCCCCACAAAATTCAAAAAGCTCATATTTATAGCAACATTTTGGAATGTTGCTACAGATACCTATGGGTGTTGCCATAGACCCAAATAGGGTTCTATTGCAACAATATTACTTATGTTGCCTTAGATAGTCAAAATGTTGCCTTTGAGGTCTAAGGCAACGGCAAAAATTGCATCACCCTAAAAGTGTTGCCATAGACCTATGGCAACATTTTTCGGGCCTGAGCCAACATTTTTTTTGTGTTGCAGTAGGCCATTTATGGCGTAGTGAGTTAAAGTGCAATCAACTAATTGTGTAAGCATCGACATAATTACCACCTAACGGGAAATTTAATACCACTTAATTTTTCTAATTCAAAAACCATTGGGGTAATCAGTTCGATAATTACTTTATATTCAGTTTGAGTGTTGTAAGACGAAACATCTTACCAATAATACCAAATGTAACAACCTACCCCGAAATAGGCCTAAATCCCGACCCAGAAAATGCCCATTAAAACTTAGACCCATTCCAAACCTGGGTATGGTTGGTAAAAAACAATATAGGGCTATTTATCTATTCGTTCATAACTCACGGTGGAAGGGTAAAATATAATAGCATAAACCGTACCCATTTATTTCAAATTCCAAATGTCACAAAACAAAATCATAACATAATGTCAACAATAACCGTACATTATCTTATTCAAAAATACATTTTTAACTCAAAATGGGTACATCAGGAAACATAAATAAATAGACACTACCACAAGCTCCTTTCATCGCCATCTCCATCTTGTTCACCGTCTCCTTTCCTAACCTGTGTTGTAATGAGGATGGAGTCAGAACAACCTGGTGAATAGGTGTAACATCCCCCACTTGGAGGCCCAAAACTAACGGCTACGGATGCTGCAGTCATTCGTAGTTATTAATCCTCGACGACCAAATAGGTAATGTTAAATAAATTGGTATACCATAAACACATGGATATGGAAATGTTAAAATTTCAAAACAACTTTCACATTCCATTCCAAACTCATTTCAACATTCATTACATAATCCCACAACGTTAAACACGTTCTGAATAATATAATTATTACAATATACTCCAAGAGTGACATATGAAGATGCCCCTTGGTGATTAGAGTATATAATAAGCAATAAATCACTTTGCCTTAACAAAATAACATGGCGGAATCACATGAGAAAGAACTAAAATAACTACAAGCCTTCTACACGACTCCGGAAGCTTTTTCGTCTTAAGAGGTACCTGAAAACCTCAAATCTCAAACTACTCAAAATCAATTGAGTACCGAGAGTTTAAGGGAAAAACATAAACTTCGAGTCAGATATAAGTCTGGTATGAATTATAATATACCATCTCAAATCATTTAGATATCTAGTGAGACCACGCCACTTAGCGGAATGGGTTTCCCCTCACTAGTATCTTAAAACCTTTATAAACCATCTTCTGTGCTCCTGCATTCGCAATGGTTAATTCAATTCAAAACATTATTATGTGATGATATGCAAAACAACTGAATCAATTCTGGATTACCCATCCCCAATTCATTTTGACTATCTGTCATAATTATAGTTTCTAGGATTACTATTAACCTAATAGTTTTCATGGGCTAACTAATAACCGATTAAACTTTTAAGGACTCCCAGTCCAATTATATAGTTTTTATGGGATTACTATAAACCTATCGGTAACTCCAATATCATTTCTTTTATCCTAGTTTTCATAGGCTGACTAGGAACCTATTGACTAACAGTCAATATCTTTCTTTTACCCTAGTTTTCATGGGATAATTAGGAACCTACTGACTATCTGTCAATATTTCATTTTCTTATCTAGATATAGTTTTCATGGGCTAACTATGAACCTATTGGCCCATACCAATATCTTTTCCCTTACACAGTTTTCATGGGCTTAATGTGAACCTATTGGCCTTTGCCAATATCTTTAATTTATATTCACTACGGGTCAACCTAACTGGTTATTCGGCCCTTCCCCATAATACCATTTTGGGTTCGTTACAATGTGAATATATACATATATGAAGAAGTAAACAATATAACTTGGTTAATTTCTTTAACCCATTTAGACTTCTTCATAAGTTCTATTTCAAATACTTTGTTTATTAATATGCCATGGTTTTGATTTTAAGATAGATTGGGTTATTTGTTTTGAAAACTATACTTTTGAAACCTTCAAAACCTTGCTTTCGACCTTACTGGATAGCCTACTTCGAAAGCATATATCTCTTTTCAAAACATTAGGCTTCCGCCTTTGAAAATGCTTAAAACCGTTCTTTTGAAACCTTTCGAATATAATAAAGTGTTACTTATTAATTATTAGAAGCATAGCTTCGAAACCATTGGAAGTATCGCTTCCTAAAGCATTGAAAGTCCCCATTTCGACATTATTGGGTTTACCGTTTTAAAATATCATTTGGGTTAAAACAAATATAAACGAAAGTATCTCTTTCGAAACCATTCTTTGTTATATAAAAATATTGGGGAATGATGGCGTTGAAACCATATCTTTCGATAGAGTCGAAATCTTACCTTTTAAAATATTAGAGGATAGCTTTGAAACCCCTTTCGAAGCTATTGCATTTGAAACCCATAACCCTTTCGAAAGCATTTAGAAAGCAGTTTAATATAGCTTTAAAACAAACAATACCTTTTGACAATGTTGATGACTTCAATACACTCGAAAGGTACAAGATAGGGGCAGGGCTTCGACTAGGTCGGAACCCCTTCTTTCGAAAGCATTGATTTATAATTAAAGGATCACCTTCGAAACCCCTTTTTATTTTAAAAAAAACATGGCAACCCCTTCGAAAGTCATTGTAAAACTTCTTTCAAAAACATACGTATAGACTAAGTCGAAAGCTTAGTAAAACAAAGGCAGGAGCTTATCTTTTTAAAACAAACTGAGGTAACGACCCCATCGGAAGCTATGCTTTCGACACCATGCCTTTCGCCTTAATGGGATTTTGACATGGTCAAAGGCAAAAGGAAAGGAGTGAAAGGTTCTTTGATTAGAAGCTAAACTTATTTTTTTGGGTTAAATACTAAATTAAGTAACTTATATAAACTAACCTGCCTATGTGTTCATTTCTTATTGGTTGCCTTAACTTTTCCCATGATTTTCAAAACTAACCGCCTTTTTATTTTGGATAAGTATCAAACTTAATCTTTTGCAAATAAAGCCATCTTCTTTATTTATATGTAAATCATTTTGATCCTCTTCTCAAAATAATTTATTTTGTATATCAAATCACTTATGAAAAACTCCCAAAAATCACAAAAATTTACTTTGATCATGTTATCTAACATATCAAAATTTCAAACCCAAATTCTCAATATATTTTCTGAAATAAATTATTAAACCCAACGTACTATATTTTCATTCAACAATTCATAATAATCTTTCCAAAGCTTGGAAAATTATCAAACTTAAAACCCAACTCTAAAATCATGTTTTGCATAACGTATAATATTCCCATGGCATTCAAACATCAAAATCTCTCGGTTTTGGCCTAAAACCGTATAGATTCTTATTTAAACAATCTTGTTTAAATTAAACAAACATTAATTCATGTATATCATCATCCAAACATCATATATATGAATTTAATCTTAAATCCGAAACAATTATTTAACAAATAAAGATGGAAATTATTATTCACCTTAATCTTTGATAAGGAAAGTGGATTGAGATGAGTTTGATTCCCCTTTTAATTTCTTTTTCTTTGAATTTCTCTTCTTCTTTTCTTTTTTATGGCCGCTCTATTCTTCTTTTACTTACGTTTTTAATTTTCTTTACAAATGAAGTCAATAGGAAATGAAATGGTGAAAAGAGAATATATATATATATAAGGATAAGGGGTTAGGTAAAGCTTATTATCATTATACCCTTATGTAGATTAATTTACTTATAATCCATTCTCATGCTCATTTAATTTATTACTTAAGCATGGCCACTTAAATTTATTCAAATCTCAATCCCCTTATCACTTAACATTTTCATTATTCTGTTTAATTTATCTAATTAAATATCCTGGATAATGTTATTTAAAATTAGGGGTGTTACAGGCTTCCCTCCTTAAAGAATTTCGTCCTCGAAATTTAGTAAGGACTAAATACTAATCAAAGCAATCATCTGTAACCACTCCTAACAACTATACTAGTTTATTTGACTAGCGATCATCTATATAAATCTAATATAGACATACTATTTAAAACAGATCAGGATAGGTAACTCGAACTCTATCTTCTGTCTCCCAAGTACATTCCTTCTCATTGTCGCTCCGCTGAACTTTTACCAACTTGACTGTCTTAGACCTTAATCTTTTCTCATCTCTTGCTACAACCCAAATTGTTTGTCTAACAATTGTCAAATTAGGCTCTACTACCAACTCATCCAATCATGTTGGAGGAATAGTAGTCTCCGGATCATGCACATAATTGCGAAGCTGAGACATATGAAATACATTATGGACACCTGCCGTATTGCTCGGCAATTCTACTCTGTGCGCAAGCTTTCCAATCCTTTCTATAATCTGGAATGGACCAACATATTTGGTGCCAGCTTCCTTTACTTTCTGAATCGTATGACTCCCTTCATCGGTGCCAGCTTCCTTGACTTTCTGAATCGTATCACTCCCTTCATCGGTGACACCGTAATAAAAACTATCTCCAACTGAGAACTCTAAGTCTTTACACCTTTTATCTACATAACTCTTCTATCTGGACTGAGCTTCCTTCATCCGATCTCTAATCAACTCAATCTTCTCTGATGCCTCTCTAACCATATCTGGACTTAAGACTAATCTGTCTCCAGTCTCTAACCAACATGCGGGTGATTTGCATGGCCTTCCATACAAAGCTTCAAAAGGCGCCATTCCTATACTAGTCTGAAAACTATTATTATAGGAAAACTCAATCAAATGCAGGTGATCTTTCCAAGATCTACCAAAGTCTAGTACACAAGCTCTCAATAAATCTTCGAGTACTTTATTGACTCTCTCAGTCTACCCATCCGTCTATGAGTGATATGTTGTACTCATCTTGATCTTGGTACCTAATACTCTTTGTAGACTTCTCCAAAACTCACTAGTGAATAATGCATCTCTATCGCTGACTATGCCACTAGGAATTCCATGAAGTCTAACTATGTTCTTCACGAACAACTTCGCCAAAACAGGTGTCGTTCTGGTTGACTTGACTGGAGTTAAATGGGCGCTCTTAGTCAATCTGTCCACTATAACCCATATGCTTTCATTTCCCTTGTTTGACCTCGACAACCTGTCTATAAAATCTACAGATATAGAATCCCACTTCCAAACTGGAATCTCTAAAGGCTGAAGCAACCTGCTCGGCTTCTGATGTTCGGCTTTCACTTGTTGACAGTTGATACATTGTCTAACCCACTAGCCAACATCTCTCTTCATGCCTTCCCAATAGAAGCTTCTCTTCATATCCTGATACATCTTGGTTCCTCCAGGATGAATCGTAAACTTGGATCGCTGACACTTATCTAGAACTTCTCTTCTCAAGTTCTCTACATTCGGAACACATAATCGTCCGTTCTTCCTCAACCATCCTTTCTGGTCAATGCCAAAATCTTTAAGATCATCGATCTCAGATCCCACCTCGAGTCTTCTAATTTTCTAAGCTATTTCTAGATCCTCTTTTTGTTTAGAAGCTATCCTCTCGATCAGCACCGGTCAAACCTCTAAACAGGCCAACCTAGCAGTACTCTGACTAGAATCAGTAGTCGATCTTGACTTTATACTACACGTTGCTAGAACTTATAAATCCTTCCATTCTGCCAACATAGCTAACACCACATTCTGATGTTTCCTTATAAGGGCATCCGCTACCTTATTCCCTTTTCTAGGAGTATATTCTATACTAAAATCATAAGCAGCCAAAAACTCCAGCCACCTCTGTTGTCGCATATTCAACTCTTTCTGAGAGAATAAATATCTTAAGGACTTATGATCAGTGTATAGCTCAAATCTTTCCCCTAAGAGATAATGTCTCCAAATCTTCAATGCAAAGATCACCGCAGCTAACTCCAAATCTTGAGTAGGATATCTTACTTCGTGCGGTCTAAGATGTCGAGAAGCATAGGCAACGACTTTACCATTCTGCATCAATACAGCTCCTAATCTTATTCCACATGCATCAGTGTACACCACTAACCCTTGGTTTCCATCTGGAACAACTAACACTGGCGCGTTAGTCAATAAATGTTTTAACTTAAGGAACCCTTCCTCACATTTGTCGGACCAAATGAACTTCACATCCTTCCTGGTCAACTTAGTCAAAGGTGCTGCTATCCGCGAAAAATCTTTGATAAATCTATGGTAATAGCCAGCAAGTTCGAGAAAACTTCCGATCTCGGTTACCGTCTCTGGTCTCCTCCAATTATTGACAGCTTCGATCTTAACTGGATCTACTGCCAAATCTTCCTTCGAAACTACATGACCAAGAAATTTGACCTCCTTCTTTCAAAAATGACATTTAGAAAACTTCACCTTTAGCTGATGTTGCCTTAGCGTTTCAAGCACTACTCTAAGATGATTCTCATGCTCTCTCTCATCTTTCGAGTACACCAAAATGTCATCTATGAATACTAACATGGACCTATCCAAGTATTCTTGGAAAACTCGGTTCATCGAGTCCACGAAGAAAGTAAGTGCATTCGTCAACCCGAATGGCATCACTAACCATTCATATGAACCATACCTAGTTCGAAATGTTGTCAAAGGAATACAGTCCTCTGTCACTCTCAACTAATGGAAACCAGTCGCCAAATCTAATTGAGAAAACACTCTGGCTCCACTTAATTGATCGAATAGATCATCAATTCGCGGCGAAAGGTATCTATTCTTGATCATCCTTTCGTTCAGCTTACGATAGTCAATGCACATCTGCAATGACCCATCTGACTTCTTTACGAAAATCACGGCCGCTCCCCAAGGCGAACTGCTTGGTCCAATAAAATTTCTTCCTTCTAGACCCACTAGCTGCACCTTCAATTCTTTCATCTCAGTCGGTGTCATTGTGCTAGGGGGTCTACTGATAGGTTCAACTCCTGGTACAAGATCTATCCGAAAATCAATAGCTCATTTCGGTGGTAGTCCTGTAATCGGCTCAAATATATCTGCAAACTCTCTTGCAACTCGAACCTGACTTAGCTCCTCCACTGCTTCCAAGGTACTTAACACAGCACAAACACTTCAGCCAGAATTCTCTACTGAGAAAATGATCCGGTTACGATTATCTGGGTACCTTACTGATATTTCCTTATCCTGGCAAAATATCCTAGCCTCATATCTACCCAACTAATCCATAACCAAAATGATCCCAAAATCTACGAAATTGTAAACATACAAACTACATGCAAATATATGACCGAACAAATCTAGTTCTAACTGGTCACATCTCATCCCTAGAGTTGCATACCCTCATATTGGATTCACAACCCTTAAGGAAGAAACAGGGTAAGTGGGTTCTAATCACAACTTATTAACCAAATTCTGAGATATAAATGAATGTGATGCACCGGTATCAAATAGTATCCTAACTGGAATACTTTGAATCAAAAATGTACCTTCCATCGTAGTCTTTCCCTTATCTGTTGCAGTTGATTTGGAAGAAGACGGTGGTCCAATAGCAGAAATCTTTCATTTTTCTGCCCTAACTGGCTCTGGACACTGATTCTTGTAATGTCCAACTTGATCGCAGCTGTAACACTTAATATGATTCTTATCCGCAGCCTTCTTCTGCCCCTTGCCTGACCGGCACTCGTTTGCAAAATGACCCTTCTTGTCACATTTGTAGCAGACTAAATCAGCTTTTGACTTCTTGGTTGAATCTCCCTTCTGGGCTCCTTTCTTTTTAAAGAACTTTCTCTTCTTTCCCTGAGAACTCTGGGAATTAATAGGCTTCTCTCTAGCACAAATAGCAAGCATCTCTTCATGGTGAATGACCATCTCCACCACCACATTACAAGGATCATGGATATGAGTCAGGGTCGCCCTAGCAAGATCGAGCCTCGGTCCTCGAATGAACCTTTCATTCCTTCTAATGTCAGTGTCTATAATAGCGTATCCATATCGAGATAGCTCATCGAATCTATTTGCATACTCGATAACTGACATGTCTCCTTGTACCAAATCCATAAATTTTCTCATCAATGCTAACTTGGCAACTTCAGAAATAAACCTCTGTTTGAATCTCCTTCAAAAATCAGCCCAAGTTAACTCTTCCTCCGAACCTCCGACAGTCACACCATTCCACCAGTGAAGTGCTGAACCTTGCAACTGTCTAGAGGCCAACCTTCTCTTCTATGCATCTTCTAAACCCAAATCAGAGAAAATACTTTCACCGTGTAACAGCCAATTCTCCACTTCTATAGCATCTTTCGTTCCCATAAACGGCTTTCCACCCAAACCGGTGTAGTCTCGGTTTAGCTTGGCATAATTATTCCCAACGGGAATCACAAGATTTGCTCCTCCAATATTTCCAGCCACTCCAGCAGTTCTTGCTTGCATCAAATTAGCAAGGAACAGATACATCATCCCCGTATCTAATGGCGGATTCCCAGCACTCACATTGGCTTCTGCATTTTGATTAGCGTTAGCTTGTCGACCTTGGTTCCTCCGAGTGTTAGGTCGAGCATTTCCATCAGTTGTGGTGCTTCCTCCACCTAGATTTCCTGTTCTGTTTCCTGCTTCCATATCTTCTTTCTCGTAAATATGTATATGAGCCTTAGTAAGATACAGAAGAACGGTCTAAGAGAAAGGGGAATTACGTACTTATATATATATATATATGTGCCTATATATATCAAATACAATTACGTTACAATCGCGTTAACCCAAACCTCGATCAATATTTTTGATTCATTTGATTATGTTTCGAAAATCTTTTAGGTTTGAATTACTTAAGTTTTCATAAACCTATGCTCCGATACCAACTTGTAACATCCACCACTTGGAGGCCCAAAACTAATGGTTACGCATGCTGCAGTCATCCATAGTTATTAATCCTCGATGACCAAATACGGTAATGTTTGATAAATTGATATACTAGAAACACATAAATATGGAAAAAGTTTAAAATTTCAAAATAACTTTCACATTCCATTCCAAACTCATTTCAGCATTCATTACATAATCCCATAACGTTAACCACGTTTTGAAAAATATAATCATTACAATATACTCCAAGAGCGACATATGAAGATGCGCCCTTCGTGATCAGAGTATATAATAGGTAATAAACCACTTTGCCTTAACAAAATAACACGGCGGAATCATATGAGAAAGAACTTAAATAACTACATGCCTTCTACACGACTCCGGAAGCTTTTTCGTCTTAAGAGGTACCTGAAAACCTCAAATCTCAAACTACTCAAAATCAATTGAGTACCCGAGATTTTAAGGGGAAAACATAAACTTCGAGTCAGACATAAAGTCTGGTATGTTTTCCTTGCGTAGGAAGCATGTTTGACTATCATAAGGAGAAATCTCCCCCATGTGTGCGATTGCATTGTGTGTGTGTCGGGAGGCCTTATGGTAGTTTCATTTTCCAAAAAGCATTGCGGATTTCAATGTTAATATTCTTTTGTGTTTGTTTTAAAGAACAACTGTTTTGTTACTGGTACCAGTCCCATGACTGACCCGGAGTTTATTGTTCCCTTCCTAAACTCTGGGTGCCCAAAATTTTCCACACGGGCAGTCTAGAGTTGGGTTTTTCAGATAGTCAGGTTTAGTAGATTATCGGGAGCTAGTTCAGTGTTTGGAGTTCACTCAACGACTGACCTTGCTTATCTTTGTGAAACAAGATGGTGGATCGAGCTTGATGTTGGAGTTGGTGGACTCATTCTCTTTTAAAGGTCATTTGGAGTATCACTTCTGTTGTTCCGTTGTAACATTATTTGTCTCTGATATTGTTGTATCATATTGATATCATTGTTGTATATCATTCTGGATATTGTATTCGTTGGAGTTGTATATGATATCATTCATTTCTTTCTTTCGTTGTGTTGTTATACTTACTGTGTTATAAGCTCCGGTAAGCCAGATTCGGCGTTTGAATCTGCGGCATTTGAGTACAAGTGAAGTACGGGTGCCGATTTTCAAAGGCCGAGTTAGGATCGTCATAAGTGGTATCAGAGCTAAGGTTGAACTTTAGCTCAGGAGTATAACACATTAAGTAGCTCATTAGAGATAGGGTGAAGTATACCCTAGAATGAGTATCCTTAAGATGTCCGTCCATATGCCTCAGTAAATTCTCTTACTATCCACTGATAGTAAGTATGATTGCAAGAAGAGGATGAGATAGGGGACAGGGGAATACGACTATGAATGGTCAATACCCTGTAATAAGGAAATAATCTTTTCTCTATCAATCTCTTTTGTTCAACATCTCTTTTCAATTCTTCGATAGTTTCTGGTAGATCCAGGAAGAAGATTTGATATATTTGTATGGGACATAAACTCCAAATAGGTCGAATTGTTTGTTTGAATGAATTGGTTGCTTTGGTTGCTATGGTTGATAGGTTTATTTTAGTTCTAAACTGAAAGTTTTGAAATTGTATCCATATATTTATCTATTCTTTGGGTCCCAATTTATTCTACGAATGGATAGTTATCCCTTTGAACTAACCGATGCCCCTGTATATTTCGTAGATTTGGATAACCCGAGTATCTTGTGGAAAAATTAAAAAGATTCGTTCTTGTATCTATTATTGATATTCTGATTTGGTAAGCCAAATGCAGAATAGATATTCAGTTGATTTGATGAAACATTTTTCATCTATCTTTGTGTCTCCCTGGAAAATTTCGAGGATGAAATTTCTTAAGGGGGGAAACTGTAATGATCCTGGATTTTAATTAAATTTAAATTGATAATTAATTGAATTTTTGAATTAAAATTGTAAAATTAATTGTAAATTGAAGCGAGTTTCCCCAATTCAAATAGAATATATATTAAATCATATGAATTTAAATATTGTATATGTGTGATTTGGATTTAAATTTCAAGTAAATGGTTTAATAATAACTTGAATATATATGTATATATGTATATATATATTGAATTTGAATTAAATTTTAACTAAATGGTTTAAAAAATAATTTGAATTTATAAAATATATCTATGTGATTCAATTAGTATGTATTTAATTCCAAAACATTCTCTTTTAAATAATATGTATTAATACAAACAAAATAGACTACAAAAATAAAAATAAAAATAAAAATAGATGTATATAAGATAAATTATAAAAAAATAAAGTATATTCAAATATATAAGATAAATATATAAATATATTCAAATAGAAACAAATGAAGTATTAAAAAATATACACTTGTAAAAGACAAAAAAAAATATGTGTGTGTTAGCTTGCAAAAGAAGATACTAGTGTAAGTATCTATGTACAAAATCAAATAGGATAAGTATAATTGTACAAGCCTAATTAATGCAAGCCATCACGTTCAATTATCTCAGCCACCAAAGCTAAAGAAAATCTCTGACCTCTTGTACAAGCAAAATAATATCACCCTGTACAACAATTTTATATCCATCATCTTCATTTCAGTTCGTCCATCAAAACTGAGAAACAAAAATCTGAAGTAAATATTATTCAAACTTCAACAAAATACAACCTAAACAACTTAAACTCCAGCTCAACTCAAATCAGAGAATCAAAGAAGAAAGATTTCAGCTTGTCAGTTTTTCAAAGCCTGTGTCATCATAAACTTTGTTCTTTCTTCTGGAAAACAAGGTGAGTAACATTATTTTTAAAACTTAAGTATATAAATCTGGTTGCCTGATCATCTCTGGAAACAAGTATGTTTGTGTGTATATTTATAAGTGCATTTCTGTGAATATTTGAATGTAAATGTGTGCATGTCTGTTTTATTAAGATATCTCTGTTCTTTGTTTTCAAGACCCAGATTTGCAAACAAAATCATTATCTTTTGATCTAATAACTATTAAGACTTGGAATATAAATAAATGTTGTTTGATTTATCATAAATCAATGTTTAAAATTATATAAGTAAGTTAAAAATAAATTTGAATGTCTCTGGAAACAAAAACAACAGGCAAGTATTAGTTTTTCCAAAACTCAAACATCTTAATTTATAAATTCAGGGATATAAATCGAATACTTAAACCAAACCATGATTTTTACAACTAAAATTATAGTTTTTAGTTAAGGGATGAAAGAGCAGTTCCTATTTGATCAAATTAGGTGTTTTGGGTTGCCTCTGGTGATCTTGGTGATCTGGGAAGTCGAGATCATCACTGGTGGTAGTGGAGTGATCGGAGACGAAGGGAAAAATATTGGATGGGTGATCAAATGATCGTGGCGGCGGCGGCGAGCATTTGAAGTCTGTAGCCCTAGTTTTTAGGTTGACCGGGAACGTTGCCATCACGAACTCTCTGGTGGATCGAGCTCCACCAGACTTTGGGAGATGGAAGTGGAAGTGTTGGCGAGGTCGTGGCCAGAGGCTCCGGTGTTCTAGTGGTCGAGGTTGCGGGGACGAGGTGGTTTCCAGGTTGAGGTGGTGGTTCCAGTTTGTAGTTCCAGGTTTAGATGTGAAGCTCGAATTCGATTTCGAGTTGGTTGTGGTGATGGGATGTTGGTGATCGGGTTCGAATATGACTGGTGACTTGAAGGGATCATCGCTGATGATCAAAGATGAACGGCGCCACCGTGCATGTGCACGGTGCACTGTTTATTTTTGGTGAAGATTGGTTTTGGGTAGAGGGTTTGTACTCGAGTAACTCTCGAGTAATTCGAGTTTTGGCTCGAAGTAGAGTAAGGTTTTACTCGAAGCGTTTTTAGGGTGGCTCGGGTAGTTTTTGGTTATAGGTTTTAAAAGAAACCTGTCTGTTTTTAATTTTTAAATTGATTTTTAAATTTTGAAAGCAAGATTTAAACAAGTTTTAAAAATCCAAATTTAAAATATGGATTCAAAACTAAATTCGTATCCTAGTTTTAAAATTAAATTAAGTTTTATAAATTAAATTGTTTTAACAACTTTAATTGTTTAAAGTGTATTTAAATGGTTAGAATTTAAAAGTAAGTTTAAAAGTAAATTGTTTTTTTATACTTTGTTAATGATAATTCAATCATAAGTAAGAATAAGTTTTATCTTAAAATTAATTAGGATTTGAGATTCATTAAATTATTAAGTTAATTAAAATGGATAATTTAATTAATTAATTAATTAATGATTTAGATTAATTAAATAAGTAATTAGAGGTTTAAATTAATTAGTTAATTAATTAAGGATTAAAGGGTGTAATTAAGTGATTAAATAAGAATAATTACTTTGTGTAATTAGAGTAAAGTTAATATTTTGGATAATTACCTTTAAGGATTGATTAATGAAACTGATTAGGGATAATCACTTATTGTAATAAATTAAGATAATTAATTTAATTAATTTATTGATTTATTAATAAAGGTTAATTAATTAAAGAATAATAAATAATTAAAGGTTATTCATTTAGTAATTAGGGGTTAATTAATTATGTAATTAACTTAAAGGTTAATTTAATTGAGATGATTGATTAATGATGATTAAATTAATTAAAAGAAATTAATTAATGATAAAGCTTAATTAATTAATTAAGAATAATTACTTATTTGAAATTAATTAGGATTAATTAACTGATAATTAATTCAAGGAGGATTAATTAACATACAATCAACCAGAATTAGTGATTAATCTGGTTTTAATTAATCAAATGATCAATTAACCCTATTTCTGGATGATTGTATTCTATTGAATGCTGTGAATTGTTTTGTCATCTCTGCTGTGTGATGCTTTGTGATTAGAATTGTTTTAATTCAAGCTATGATGAATGTAATTTATTTATTTATTTATATTATCTATCTGTGATTTATCTGTGGATCTGTGAATAAGGATAAGCGTTATAGTTTATACCGCTTATCAAATATATTGCTGTATTTGAATCTGTGATGATTGAATGATGTTGCACTACTGCGTAAAACCCCTGGACCACACTCTTACACACACAAATATGGATTTCACAAGGAAATCGGTTAAGTCACAGATGATTTAAATTTAATGTTTTTGAAATTGAAATTTTAATTTCAATTGATTTTGGAAATGGATTTGGGTTAAATGTTAAAGCTTTTGAAAAGGAGTTTTTAAGATAAAAGTTATTTTGAATAACTTGGGAAAGTTTTTCAATTTAAATAATTTAATTTGAATTTGAATTCAAAATTTGGAATTGAATTCCATGATTGGAAATTATGGTTAAAGATGTTATAAATGTGTTTATATGAATTTAAACCATTTTAAAAGTATGGTTTTGAGAATTTGAATTTAACCCAAGGACTTTAACTTGTATAAATGAATCAGATTTTCCGAAATGAAAACTATTTGGTTTCAAATAATAGAAGCTTTCATATAAGGAATGAATTTCCAATTTGTGTCAAAAGAATTTCAAGTTTGAAATGAAAATGGTTTTCCGAGTTATGAATAAATCTTTGTGAAAGATTGTTGAACTTTGTTTTGAAATTGGAAAGGTGTACCTTTTATATATAAGGTCGAAATGGAATTGTTTTGAAAGCTATGAGTTAAATCTTTGTTTTAAAGATTGGACGAGTTAATCCAATTGAAATGGAAATTGATTTGGAAAATCTATGAATAGATCTTTGTGAAACTGGGTGAACTTTGTTAGATGAATCTTTTTGTAAAAGATTGGAAATGGTAATGTGTTTAAACCATTTGAAGAAAAGTTTTGGGTAATAAGTTGTGACTTAATTGAAATCCCAATAACCATATGTTTTAAAATATTGCGCTCACCATTCGGTTTAGCCGGGAGAGGACTTTGTGTCATATAACCCATTCCGAATAGTGATACGACGTCAATGGATAGCATTTGAAGACCGGTGTTGAAGACCGGGTGTTTGCGAGAACGATAGGATAACCTATCGATTGTATCTGCACTGAGTAGCTACGGTATAGATATTTCCTAAGTGATGGGAAGTCCGATCGGGATTGTGAATACCCGGATTGCAAGGGCTTCTTTGGAAGTGCCTTCGGTTCTGTTTGAACCCGGAACAGACTTGTATGGTTGTATGTCCGACATTACACTTTGAGGTATAAAGCTGATTTCTTTCAAACATTTCTGTTTGGTGGCGGAGAATTTATTCTCTTAGCTTAACACCCTTCTCTGAGACGTACGAGCTCAGAGGTTATGTAGTTGAAGGTTATTAGTGATATACTCCCAATTTGGTAGTGTGGCATGCTAAGTGTTGCTGTGTGTTGCCGATCATTTGTTGATCAAAGCATGGCTTTCGTGTAAAGCGTAGCTTTGTGGACGAGACCTCATCGAGCCTCACAAACCGGTAATGGTCGAAACAGGAAAGATGCGGCAAGGTTTGCAGGGGTAGCTCCCCTAGGGTATGTCCATTCCTTCTGGAAAAGGGTGGTATCATGGTATGGAGCCCAGATATTTTACCTGTGTGGTTGCTCCAATCTCATTTACTGTGTGATTATTGCTTTGTGATCGAGGTACCTCGGATAAAGGTTGCAAACGACGGGGGTGGCATATCTCAGGTTTACTACCCGGGAAGGGGGTAACCGGCCTTGTGTTGGCAGAGAGCAGTTGTCTCTTGGGGCGTCCCTCCAGAGGCGTTCCTACATGGCATAGGAAGTTCCTTAGCCTGACCATTTGTTGGAAAATTCAAAGAAACACTACGAGCCCTTTACGATTGCAATTTGTATAACCTGTCACCTCAGGTGGCAGCTATAGTAGGCATAGTATAATGGTACCTATGCTGGCTAAGATTAATATTGTATTTTCGAAATGATTTTGTACACTATGCACTAATAAGAATATCAAAAGAGTTTTTCTTGCGTAGGAAGCATGTTTGACTATCATAAGGAGAAATCTCCCCCATGTGTATGATTGCATTGTGTGTGTGCTGGGAGGCCTTATGGTAGTTTTATTTTCCAAAAAGCATTGCAGATTTCAATGTTAAAATTCTTTTTTGTTTGTTTTAAAGAACAACTGTTTTGTTACTCATACCAGTCCCATGACTGACCCGGAGTTTATTGTTCCCTTCCTAAATTCTGGGTGCCCAAAATTTTCCACACGGGCAATCTAGAGTTGGGTTTTTCAGATAGTCAGGTTTAGTAGATTATCGGGAGCTAGTTCAGTGTTTGGAGTTCACTCACCGACTGACCTTGCTTATCTTTGTGAAATGAGATGGTGGATCGAGCTTGATGTTGGAGTTGGTGGACTCATTCTCTTTTAAAGGTCATTTGGAGTATCACTTCTGTTGTTCCGCTGTAACATTATTTGTCTCTGATATTGTTGTATCATATTGATATCATTGTTGTATATCATTCTGGATATTGTATTTGTTGGAGTTGTATATGATATCATTCATTTCTTTCTTCCGTTGTGTTGTTATACTTACTGTGTTATAAGCTCCGGCGAGCCAGATTCGGCGTTTGAATCTACGGCATTCGAGTACAAGTGAAGTACGGGTGCCGATTTTCGAAGGCCGAGTCAGGATCGTCATAAGAATTAATTTTACAATTTTAATTCAAAAATTCAATTAATTATCAATTTAAATTTAATTAAAATTCGGGATCGTTACAGAATTATAGTATACCATCTCAAATTATTTAGATATCGAGTGAGACCACGCCGCTTACTGGAATGGGTTTCCCCTCACTAGTATCTTAAAACCTTTATAAACCATTTTCCATGCTCCTGCATCCACAATGGTTAATTAAGTTCTAAACATTATTATGTGATGATATGCAAAAAAATTGAATCAATTTTGGATTACCCATCCCCAATTCATTTTGACTATCTGTCATAATTATAGTTTCTAGGATTACTATTAACCTAATAGTTTTCATGGGCTAACTAATAACCGGTTAAACTTTTAAGGACTCCCGGTCCAATTATATAGTTTTCATGGGATTACGCTAAACCTATTAGTAATTCCAATATCATTTCTTTTATCCTAGTTTTCATAGGCTGACTAGGAACCTATTGACTAACAGTCAATATCTTTCTTTACCTTAGTTTTCATGGACTAATTAGGAACCTATTGACTATCTGTCAATATTTCATTTTCTTATCCAGATATAGTTTTATGGGCTAACTATAAACCTGTCTATCTGACATCTTTAATTATACATAGTTTTCATTGGCTAACTATGAAGCTATTGGCCCCTGCCAATATCTTTTCCCTTACACAGTTTTCACGGGCTTACTGTGAACCTATTGTCCCCTGCCAATATCTTTAATTTATATTCATTACTGGGTCAATCTAACTGGTTATTCGGCCCTTCCCCATAATACCATTTTGGGTTCATTACAATGTGAATATATACATATATGAAGAAGCAAAAAAATATAACTTGGTTAATTTCTTTAACCCATTTAGACTCTTCATAAGTTCTATTTCAAATACTTTGTTTATTAATATGCCATTGTTTTGCTTTTAAAATAGATTGGGTTATTTATTTTGAAAACTATACTTTTGAAACCTTCGAAACCTTGCTTTCGACCTTACTGGATAGCCTCCTTCAAAAGCATATATCTCTTTTCAAAACATTTAGCTTCCCCTTTAAATCACTTTAAAAACCTTCTTTCGAAACCTTTCGAATATAATAAAGTGTTACTTATTAATTATTAGAAGCATAGCTTCGAAACCATTGGAAGTATCTCTTCCTAAAGCATTGAAAGTCCCCGTTTCGACATCATTGGGTTTACCTTTTTCATTTGGGTTAAAACAAATATAAACAAAAGTATCTTTTTCAAAACCATTCTTTGTTATATAAAAATATTGGGGAATTTATGATGTCTTCGAAACCATATCTTTCGACAGAGTCGAAAGCTTACCTTTTAAAATCTTGAAGGATAGCTTCGAAACCCCTTTCGAAGCTATTGCATTTGAAACTCATAACCCTTTCGAAAGCATTTAGAAAGCAGCTTAATATAGCTTTAAAACAAACAATACCTTTCGACAATATTGATGACTTCAATACACTCGAAAGGCACAAGAATCGGGGGCAGGGCTTCGACTAGGTCGGAACCCCTTCTTTTGAAAGCATTGATTTATAATTAAAAGATCACCTTCGAAACCCCTTTTTCTTTTAAAACAAACATGGAAACCCCTTCGAAAGCCATTATAAAACTTCTTTCACAGATATATGTGTCGAAAGCTTAGTAAAACAAAGGCAGGTGCTTATCTTTTTAAAACAAACTGAGGTAACAACCTCATTGGAAGCTATGCTTTCGACACCATGTCTTTCGCCTTTTCTCCAATCCACTACGTATCATCTAGATGATACCATGTGTATCGAATTTAACTTAATGGGGTTTCGACATAGTCGAAGGCAAAAGGAAAGGAGCGAAAAGTACTCTGATTAGAGGCGAAACCTATTTTTTGGGTTAAATACTAAATTAAGTAACATATATAAACTAACCTGTCTACATGTTCATTTCTTATTGGTTGCCTTAACTTTTCCCATGCTTTTCAAAATTAACTGCCTTTTTATTTTGGATAAATATCAAACTTAAACTTTTGCATATAAAACCTTCTTCTTTATTTATATATAAAACATTTTGATCCTCTTATCAAAATAATTTATTTTGTATATCAAATCACTTACGAAAAATCCCCAAAATCATAAAAATTTACTTTGATCATGTTATCTAACATATCAAAATTTCAAACCCAAATTCTAAATATATTTTCTAAAATAAATTATTAAACCCAACATGTTATATTTTCATTCAAAATTCATAATAATCTTTCCAAAGCTTGGAAAATTATCAAACTTAAAACCCAACTCTATAATCATGTTTTGCATAACATATAATTTTCCCATGGCATTCAAACATCAAAATCTCTCAGTTTTGGCCTAAAACCATATAGATTCTTATTTAAACAATCTTGTTTAAATTATACAAACATTAATTCATGCATATCATCATCCAAACATCAAATATATGAATTTAATCTTAAATCTGAAACATATATTTAACAAATAAAGATGGAAATTATTATTCACCTTAATCTTTGATAAGGAAAGTGGATTGAGATGAGTTTGATTCCTCTTTTAATTTCTTTTTCTTTGAATTTCTCTTCTTCTTTTCTTTTTAATGGCCGGCTCTATTCTTCTTTTACTTACGTTTTTTATTTGCTTTACAAAAGAAGCCAATAGGAAATGAAATGGTGAAAAGAGAATATATATATAAGGATAAAGGGTTAGGTAATGCTTATTACCATTATACCCTTATATAGATTAATTTACTTATAGTCCATTCTCATGCCCATTTAATTTATTACTTAAGCACGGCCACTTAAATTTATTCAAATCTCAATCCCCTTATCACTTAACCTTTTCATTATTCTATTTAATTTATCTAATTAAATATCTTGAATAATGTTATTTAAAATTAGGGGTGTTACAAACGGACATCTCGAGTCTTTCTATATGAGTACTTGGGCAGTATAATTTAAATAAGGATACGTCTTTCGCATTTTAAATTATATTCAAAACCATTTAATACTCCATATAAGGGAAAGAGACGGGCCCTCAAACAATCACTTAATGCATTCAATCCTCGAAGCGGGTTCTCCGTAACCAATAACCCATAACCATCGTTATTAATGCCTACCAATGCGAGAGATATAACCCAAGCCACTTAATACCTTTTAATGGAAAATAGGTAGACTCTGACCATTTTATACCTCAATTGAGGTAGGCCTCCATCATTTAATACTTATTCCCAAGGTGAACCTCACACAAGTCTCTATCTAGCTGACATTGCATAGAAATATCTTCGAACACTTAATACTTCAATTGAAGGGGACCTTTCCAAGATATCCTCAACCATGCCTAAATTCAATCCCAATCATATAATACTTCATATAAGGGAAAGGGGCAGGACCTCAGACAACTACTTAATGTAGGATCTTGATTAACCCTAGAAGGGGGGTGAATAGGGTTATAGCAAGTTTTCTCAAAATTAAACACAAAAACAAACTGCAGAGAAGTAAATATGCAGAAAAGTAAATCACACACAAAATTTACCCAGCTTTGGCAACCCCTGCCTACTGCTGCATTCCCAGATTTCTATTAGAATTAAACAGTCTCCCGCTTACAAACACTCTAACAGAATTGCAGACCCTGCTACCACCTATAGAGTTTTGCAAACTCGCAAACCCTGCTTACTGAATGTAACAACCCTAGATTTCTGCATATATTTAAATTTGACTTTATTTTATTTTAAGTTATTATAAATTTTTTTTTTCAAACATTTCATTTTTAAATATAAATGTTGATTATTATGTGAATTATAATTTCAAACTGGTATAAATTGAATATTTTCCTGAATATTGATTTTTGGTCAATTTGGGTCAAACTTTGACTTTTAAATTTTAAATTTAAATATTTGAAATTTTGAATTTTATCTTTTATTATGAAAATAGATTAAATTTTTAGAATACTGCTTTTTGTTTCGTTGAAATCGGAGTTATATTGTGAAAGTTATGCTTTTTACAATATTGAGTGTAAACTGTTTTATTTAACAATATTCTTTATTTTAATTTATATAAATGATATTTTTATTTGATATATCTTATTCTAATTTAAATATTTATGCTATATTATATATATTTTGTCTTTTAAATATTTTTAAAGTGTTGATAGAATTTTCTAAAGTTTATTGAATTTATTTCAATTTTAAAACCTAGTTCCCATTTTCTTTGCTATTTTCTTAATTTAATTATATATGATTTAAAATTTATTTATTTATTTTATGCATTCACTTGTATTTTCTGTGTTTCTACTTTATTTATATTCATTTTACATGTAGTTAAATTTAAATAAAATTTTTCCAAAGCTTATAGAATTTGTTTCCATTTTTTTAACCTAGTTTACATTTTTAAGCTATTTTCCTTATTTAATTATATTTAATTAAAATTTATTTATTTATTTTATGAATTCATTTTTTTTCTGAGTTTTATCTTTATTTATCAGCATTTTCATTTGTTTTAATATGCAAAAAGAAATTAGGGAAATTTGAAGAGTTTGAGTCCTTTTGTATACCTAGTCTCTTTGTATTCTTGCCTCTTCATTTCAACCAACACCACTTCAATTTTGGTCGTTCTTTTCTCATTCTTTCAGCTGACTATTCTCATATTTTTCACATACAATCAAAAACTCCTCAACCACAAAAAAATTTCGGCCATCATCTCCTTGGAAAGCTTGGTAAACTTTCATTCTTTTTTTCCATTTTTTTTCTTGTTTTTCTTATGTAACTTGCACTTGCCTTCATCTATTTGCTCGGCCACTCCCTCCTCCACCACCATGGCCACCTCCAACACCACCACATCAGGTTTCCACCACCTCCAGCCCTCTACCCAAGCCTATCTGTGCACCCTTGTGGATCAGATCCACCAAGAAATTGAGCAAAACCCACATATATGTACATAGCCTAGCTTCTTTGCCTTCATCACCTCAAACCACCACCTTGGCCGCCCCTTGCACCACCATCTCCAGCCCTTACCAGACCTGAAACCCTCTTCCACATCACTTCCAGTCCACTACAGACCTATCCGTGCCATGCTTGCTTGTGGTCGTGACCTTTGTTGCTTTGGAAACCACTTTTGTTGCCTTGAAAACGTTGTTTTGTGCCTTATAGTTGTGCAGTTTCATGCACACAAACCTTTGCTTCATCAACAAACCATGTTAGGCCGACCATACCCAACCAAAACCTGATCCAAATCTTACCTTAGACCTGTAGTATACCTTATGGCTGAACCTAGAGTGTGTTGGAAGCAAGTGCAAAGCATTTCAGCTTTGATTTATGCAATTATTTATAGCCTAGTTTAGTAGTTTTGAATTAAAAACTTATGTATATTAGATTGTTTTCTGTGACTTGTATTCAAGGGAATTGATACTTTGGCTCTTCCACTCATCTCTGTGTCGTGTTATCGTGCTTGTGTGGATCTCATTTGTGTATTCGTCGTTGTATCTCCAGGTCAAACCAGTGAGTTATTCTCACCAGACAATATGTACATATATAACTAGTGAATTGACCCCTTTTGAATCTGTAAAATGCATTATCATGTTACACCTGCTATGTTATGATTTTATGATGTTCACCCATGCTTAAACACCTATTATATTATATGTTACTGTTATATTATATTGTTCTATTATTTTTATCAGTTTATCACACTACAAGTTCCCTTTAGATTAGAATCACTATGGGTTGAAATGATACATACCCGAACGGACTTTAGAATATGAGAAAATCGTTATGGGCTGAAATGATAGGCCTGAATGATTTTCAGTTATTTTCATTTACTTGGGATTGCGGGTTTGAAATGATCAAACCCGGGTTTTCTTTGTAAATTACGGGTTGAAATGATATATTACCCGTATCACTTTACCTAGGCTAAAAATGAAATACAGACCCGTAGTTAAAATATGTTTTTCTAAAAATTTTAAAATATTTTAGAAATGTAAATGTTATAATATTTTGATTTAAATTTTATTTAAATGATTTTTGTAAAGCATTATTGATTTTTTTGAAAATTTATAAGTGAAATAAATTAATGGTAAAGTTAGAAAATCTGAAATGTAAGTTATTTTGGGAAATTTTAACTTGGTGATAATTGGAATTTAAATTAAATATGAAATATGATAAATTCATGATAATTTGGATTAAAGTTAATTTAAATGATTTTATAATATATTAATGATTTTTGAATAAAGTAAAAATGTGAAATGAATGAATATTTAAGTTGAAATTTTGAAATATAACTAAAATTGGAAATTTGTGAATTTGGCTTAAAAGTGAAATTTAAGTTAAGTAAATAAAAATGGAATTAAGTTATATTTGAAAATTTAAACTTAAGTGTTAAGTTAATTTAATTTAATGAATTTATAATTTAATATTGGAATTTAATAAGTGAATTATTATTAAATTTTGATTTTTGAATGGAGGTTTAACTTTATAAAATCATGAATATAAGGGTATTTGAATGATTGTTTTAAAAGTGAAATTATATGATTTTATAAGTTAAAAATGATTTATATAAAAATATAATTGTTTGTGAAATTATACTGAATATTTGAAGTTAATTAACAGCATTTCTGAAATGCTATTAATTCTAATGTAAATGATAATACAACATTTGTAAATGCTGTAGTTGATAATAATGAACCAAATGGCTAAATTTAATTAAAGGCTATTATAGCATTTTTGTAAATGTTATAATGGTTGAATTTAACTAAGTTTATTTGAAACTAATGTAACCCTATTACAGCATTTTAAATGCTGTCTTTTGTTAAATTGAACTGTTTTAAATGTGACTTTTCGTAGCATTTTCTAAATGCTGCGAAAGTTGAATTTTCATTGTTTTAATTAATTTAAGTGAACGAATGAACTTTGAAAAGTTAAATTTTTGGAAATTTAATAATTTAATTATTAATATAATAACTTCATTTTATGATTTAAAATGAAGTAATTTGTTTTGAAATATAAACTATTTTGAAATATGATATTTTGATATTTTGAAATGGATTTTTGAATGATATTGAATTTTGAAATGATATTTTATTTCGAAGTATAAAATACCATTTTGAAATTTTAACCACGGGATGTATTTAATTTATAGTTTAACTGATCCTTAAAGGATGGGCGGTCCCAAGCATCCTTTGAGTTATTGTGCATTTCTACTACAGTTCACTTGAGTTGGTTTACATTATATAAGTATATATTGTCCTGACTCGAGTGTTTTGTGTTTTACTTTACGCTCGGGTCAGCCTGAGTATTTACAGCTTAGCTTTGGATTTTGTTCTGGAGCTAGGAATCGCTGGAGATTCTGCTTGTCTAGTTATCTATTTCCTTCCAGTTCAGTTGTTCTATTTCAGATCTGGTATTTATAAACTTCTATGTATTTGGGATTTCTATTGTATATGTTTTCAGAATGATATTATGTAATATGTTTTTTGAGAGTTTGTATATAGTAGCTTCATGAACTACTATGGTATTTTATTTCCGCTGTGAGGTATTCTGATTGTTCTGTGTCTGCGATTCTGTGATTTGTATTTCATTTGCTCCAAATTTATTTACAATATGTTATTTTGAATTATTCAAGTCAGACATGTGTGGATTATTGTCGATTTGAATGGTCCAAAATAGTGGGTCGTTACATTTGGTATCGGAGCTTTGGTTTTAGGCAAACCTTAGCCTATGGAGCAAAAACTCATTAGAGATAGGGTAGAAATACCCTAGAATGAGTGAAATCAATCTCAGAATCATTTCTTTGTGAGAGGACGTATTTTTGAAGTATAAAATGATTTTCAAATGATTTTAAAGAATTTTCAAAGATTATTTTGATATAAAATTTTCTTGCTTTGAAAGTAAAATTTTCTAAACTTCATTCCTTTCGTATCCACCTTGTTAGTAATTTCGTCGATTAGGATTCTTTTGAACTTTGGAACGCTCCCACTTGTTTTGAAATCCATTCATGTCTCCCCTAATTGTATTCCTTTGATTTTTGGAGCATTCCATAACTCCACTTTGAATGACCTCTAAAGATTGGCAGTTCAGCCATCTTTGAATGATTTGTAAAGTGGTGATACTCCTTTACAATAGGCATTGATTCACCGGAGATTTCTATATCCTCGGTTTACGATGTATTCTATCTTCTGCTATATTTAGATTCCATCTCTGGCCATCGAAGGTCGATTTGCCTTAGATTTTCGCATCGATTATATTCCTGAAGTCAAGATTGACCTTGTTAAGGTCGCCCGCGATTTATATGGGCATATCCATCTTCTATTTGTTAATTTAATTATCTTATCTTCGTTTGAGCTTATCTTCGAATCAGAATTCTATTTGATTTAGAGTTCCTCTAAATTTGAATCTCTGTTTGTTTTGAAATCCATCCTTGAATCATCCCTTGGAAAGTTTGTGGTTGATTGTCTTTTGAAAATTGTGTATTCATCGTAGTTTTATTTGATAAGGATGACCATATTTTTATATAAAGATGAAATGTTTTTTGATAAGGATTATATACCTTTTAAAAAAATGAGAATTTGAAGTTTTGAAAGGATTTGAAATTGTGAAAATTTTATAAGAAATGGTTTCATATAAAATGATTTATAACTGAAGGTTTTGAATCTGAATTTAAGTAATTGAACTCCGGCATTTTGGAACTGGTTTTAAGATTTTGAAATAATAAATAATATGATTTGAAATTATTTTTCCGAATAAGTAATCTTTCAATGATTTTAATGGGTTTTAATGATTTCGAAGGAATTTCAAAGAAGTTTTCAAAGTAAATGGAAGTCCAGAACTCACTTATGTCGCTGGAAAATAATTTCGGTGATGAGTGCACGCATCATCGACATTGATTTTTGAGTTTCTGAGTGAGGGAGAGGCCACATCGGTAGCTTTGCTATGCGATTGATTTGTGAAACCAATTTTGATTTCAAATTCCGAAGTGTGATGTGATATTCGAAAGATATATGTATATATATTTGAACAATTTGAATTGAGCCGGTGTTCAGTCCTTGAGTTTTGGATTTGATTTGATATAACCCTATCTTTTGGAATTGATTTACTGATTTTTTGGTGATTTCCAACTCTTGGATTGAAATATGATTTCTTTGACTATTTTGAAGGTTCGAGTACTTCCAAATCAAGGTTAACTTTTCAAAGCTAAGTAATTTTGAAAAGTCTAAAGTATATAAGTTTGGTATTTATGTTTAAAATATGTAGTAATATGATTTAAATAAGTTGAAACCGTTTTGTTAAGTAAATGAATAAGGCTATTTTGAATTTTTCTAATATGAAATTTAGATTTGAAATGTTTTGAAAAGAATTTGGTCTTCAAAATATTTTGAATAAAATTTAGTTTAAATGTTGTAACTGAGTAACATCTTTAAAAAACTATATATTTAACAAGTTGGAATAGATACATAAGTTGTACGTATGCTGTTTTATTCGCATAATTAATTTTATCCAAGTTTGAGTACACAAGTTCGAGGTGAATTACATCATTTCGTGT
This sequence comes from Allium fistulosum, assembly GCA_030737815.1. NCBI lineage: Eukaryota > Viridiplantae > Streptophyta > Magnoliopsida > Asparagales > Amaryllidaceae > Allium > Allium fistulosum. Next base: position 1,532,439,944 of record CM060903.1, on the reverse strand, counting down.
TAGGATTTTTCATTCGATTCTTGATGGCGAATATTTGATATGGATTTTGGGCTTGATTCTAGAATTCTCTATCATAGTATATGGCTATGCAAGGAGACCGATGGCTTCTAGTCGAGAAACCATATCGAAATCCGCATTAGAGAAGTCGAATGGACAATACTAGTTCGAAAGCGAACTTGTGTGATCGAGTGAGCGATCAAAATGTGATTTTGCGAAATGATGACGTATGTACATCTTATATTCTAATATCATTGATATATTTTGACGCTGAAATTGAAAGCTGTCATGTAGAATATCTTTGCTTACTAAAAGAAAATTTCCAATTCAAAATTACAAAGATATATAACCCATAAAAGCAAAGATATTCAATCCCATATGGCTCTTCATACAGGGAAATTTATTTTGAAAAATTTGATCCTTATATAAGATGGACCCTACGTAAGTATAAGATGATTTTGAAAACATTTGATTTTGGAAATGAATTGGTTGACTTAAATTATATTGATTTGGAAATTTGGACTTATTTTCTAAATCTATTATTTTGGAAACTTTGAAACTAAAGATATTTAATTTGAGAAGAAATAATTTGGTGAAATTGTATATGATTTTGAAATTGAACTGATATTGAAACAAATTGAAATTTGAAAACCTTGTGTTACTAAATACTTGATTTGGGAGTTGTCGAACTTATATAAAATTGATTTGTATAAGTATGAAATTGATTCGAAAACTATGGATTTGAAAAAGGTACTCAATTTGAAGTGAAATCTTATATAATTGAAGTCTATATAAGTATGATTTGATATACTATTGATTTTGGAAAGTATTTGATTTGAAAATTAAATCTTATATATAATGGATTTTTATATAAGTACGATATTTGAAAGTGATTTGAAAAGGTACTATATGATACATATTTTCGAAGTAAAGATATGGAAAGTGCCTTCTGCTTGATATCTGATTTGTGGCCACATCTTGGATTCATTCTATCGATATTATTCTCTCTGATTTTTGGTTTTCCGGATATGATACTCGAGTGTCCTTCGAATTCCATGGCGTTACCCATGGTCTTACGAGCGCGACTGCATAGCACAACTGCCTGGCTGAGTCTTGCCTAGGGGTACGGATTGTTTCCTGGGGGATCCAGGCGTAACCATTGTGTATCCTGCAATCTGTGTAGGTCGCGAATAGTAGCGCAACTGCTTGGCTGAGTCTTTCCTGGGGGTACGGATTGTTTCCTGGGGGATCCAGGCGTAACCATTGTGTATCCTGCATTCTACTAGTCATCATGGCGTAACTCGCAGGGCTGAGAAAGCTTACGGATATGGATTGTTTCCTGGGGGATCCAGGCGTAACCATTGTGTATCTGCGAACCATGGTTAGACAAAGGTTTTGTTTGTTTTGTTTGGATTGTACTTTCCATATCTGTTTTTAAAGTTTTCCAGTATTTTCACTATATGTTGAAACAAGTCTACTAAGTACCTGGAGAATTCTAGCTTTGCGCCTGATCAACGCACTGCCAGAGTCTGCAGGAACGAGGATAAACTTGTTAAGACATCGAGTTATAAAAGTATTTTGATAAAATATTATATAAATGAAACTTTGATCAGTTATTCCTTTTTTAAAGGATTTTAAAGTGTTTTAAATATTTTACCTCTTTAACCAACAATTTTAAATAATGGTTCATTCTTGTCTTTCAACTTGTTTTCCCTCCTAGCTATTTTTCCCCTACCTTCTTTCGGGATGTCTTCCAACTTATTGTTCTTTCTAGTTGTTCCTCCGCTTCCTTCCTTTTCGAGGACGAAAAGATTTGAGTAGGGGAGAGTGTAACAACCCTAGATTTCTGCATATATTTAAATTTGACTTTATTTTATTTTAAGTTATTGTAAAAAAAAATTTCAAACATTTCATTTTTAAATATAAATGTTGATTATTATGTGAATTATAATTTCAAACTGGTATAAATTGAATATTTTCCTAAATATTGATTTTTGGTCAATTTGGGTCAAACTTTGACTTTTAAATTTTAAATTTAAATATTTGAAATTTTGAATTTTATCTTTTATTATGAAAATAGATTAAATTTTTAGAATACTGCTTTTCGTTTCGTTGAAATCGGAGTTATATTGTGAAAGTTATGCTTTTTACAATATTGAGTGTAAACTGTTTTATTTAACAATATTCTTTATTTTAATTTATATAAATGATATTTTTATTTGATATATCTTATTCTAATTTGTATATTTATGCTATATTATATATATTTTGTCTTTTAAATATTTTTAAAGTGTTGATAGAATTTTTCTAAAGTTTATTGAATTTATTTTCAATTTTAAAACCTAGTTCCCATTTTCTTTGCTATTTTCTTAATTTAATTATATATGATTTAAAATTTATTTATTTATTTTATGCATTCACTTGTATTTTCTGTGTTTCTACTTTATTTATATTCATTTTACATGTAGTTAAATTTAAATAAAAATTTTCCAAAGCTTATAGAATTTGTTTCCATTTTTTTAGCCTAGTTTACATTTTTAAGCTATTTTCCTTATTTAATTATATTTAATTAAAATTTATTTATTTATTTTATGAATTCATTTTTTTTCTGAGTTTTATCTTTATTTATCAGCATTTTCATTTGTTTTAATATGCAAAAAGAAATTAGGGAAATTTGAAGAGTTTGAGTCCTTTTGTATACCTAGTCTCTTTGTATTCTTGCCTCTTCATTTCAACCAACACCACTTCAATTTTGGCCGTTCTTTTCTCATTCTTTCAGCTGACTATTCTCATATTTTTCACGTACAATCAAAAACTCCTCAACCATAAAAAAAATTCGGCCATCATCTCCTTGGAAAGCTTGGTAAACTTTCATTCTTTTTTCCCATTTTTTTTCTTGTTTTTCTTATGTAACTTGCACTTGCCTTCATCTATTTGCTCGGCCACTCCCTCCTCCACCACCATGGCCACCTCCAACACCACCACATCAGGTTTCCACCACCTCCAGCCCTCTACCCAAGCCTATCCGTGCACCCTTGTGGATCAGATCCACCAAGAAATTGAGCAAAACCCACATATATGTACATAGCCTAGCTTCTTTGCCTTCATCACCTCAAACCACCACCTTGGCCGCCCCTTGCACCACCATCTCCAGCCCTTACCAGACCTGAAACCCTCTTCCACATCACTTCCAGTCCACTACAGACCTAGCCGTTCCATGCTTGCTTGTGGTCGTGACCTTTGTTGCTTTGGAAACCACTTTTGTTGCCTTGAAAACGTTGTTTTGTGCCTTATAGTTGTGCAGTTTCATGCACACAAACCTTTGCTTCATCAACAAACCATGTTAGGCCGACCATACCCAACCAAAACCTGATCCAAATCTTACCTTAGACCTATAGTATACCTTATGGCTAAACCTAGAGTGTGTTGGAAGCAAGTGCAAAGCATTTCAGCTTTGATTTATGCAGTTATTTCTAGCCTAGTTTAGTAGTTTTGAATTAAAAACTTATGTATATTAGATTGTTTTCTGTGACTTGTATTCAAGGGAATTGATACTTTGGCTCTTCCACTCATCTCTGTGTCGTGTTATCGTGCTTGTGTGGATCTCATTTGTGTATTCGTCGTTGTATCTCCAGCTCAAACCAGTGAGTTATTCTCACCAGACAATATGTACATATATAACTAGTGAATTGACCCCTTTTGAATCTGTAAAATGCATTATCATGTTACACCTGCTATGTTATGATTTTATGATGTTCACCCATGCTTAAACACCTATTATATTATATGTTACTGTTATATTATGCTGTTCTATTATTTTTATCAGTTTATCACACTACAAGTTCCCTTTAGATTAGAATCACTATGGGTTGAAATGATACATACCCGAACGGACTTTAGAATATGAGAAAATCGTTATGGGCTGAAATGATAGGCCTGAATGATTTTCAATTATTTTCATTTACTTGGGATTGCGGGTTTGAAATGATCAAACCCGGGTTTTCTTTGTAAATTACGGGTTGAAATGATATATTACCCGTATCACTTTACTTAGGCTAAAAATGAAATACAGACCCGTAGTTAAAATATGTTTTTCTAAAAATTTTAAAATATTTTAGAAATGTAAATGTTATAATATTTTGATTTAAATTTTATTTAAATGATTTTTGTAAAGCATTATTGATTTTTTTGAAAATTTATAAGTGAAATAAATTAATGGTAAAGTTAGAAAATCTGAAATGTAAGTTATTTTGGGAAATTTTAACTTGGTGATAATTGGAATTTAAATTAAATATGAAATATGATAAATTCATGATAATTTGGATTAAAGTTAATTTAAATGATTTTTTAATATATTAATGATTTTTGAATAAAGTAAAAATGTGAAATGAATGAATATTTAAGTTGAAATTTTGAAATATAACTAAAATTGGAAAATTGTGAATTTGGCTTAAAAGTGAAATTTAAGTTAAGTAAATAAAAATGGAATTAAGTTATATTTGAAAATTTAAACTTAAGTGTTAAGTTAATTTAATTTAATGAATTTATAATTTAATATTGGAATTTAATAAGTGAATTATTATTAAATTTTGATTTTTGAATGGAGGTTTAACTTTATAAAATCATGAATATAAGGGTATTTGAATGATTGTTTTAAAAGTGAAATTATATGATTTTATAAGTTAAAAATGATTTATATAAAAATATAATTGTTTGTGAAATTATACTGAATATTTGAAGTTAATTAACTGCATTTCTGAAATGCTATTAATTCTAATGTAAATGATAATACAACATTTGTAAATGCTGTAGTTGATAATAATGAACCAAATGTCTAAATTTAATTAAAGGCTATTATAGCATTTTTGTAAATGTTATAATGGTTGAATTTAACTAAGTTTATTTGAAACTAATGTAACCCTATTACAGCATTTTAAATGCTGTCTTTTGTTAAATTGAACTGTTTTAAATGTGACTTTTCGTAGCATTTTCTAAATGCTGCGAAAGTTGAATTTTCATTGTTTTAATTAATTTAAGTGAACGAATGAACTTTGAAAAGTTAAATTTTTGGAAATTTAATAATTTAATTATTAAATATAATAACTTCATTTTATGATTTAAAATGAAGTAATTTGTTTTGAAATATAAACTATTTTGAAATATGATATTTTGATATTTTGAAATGGATTTTTGAATGATATTGAATTTTGAAATGATATTTTATTTCGAAGTATAAAATACCATTTTGAAATTTTAACCAGGGATGTATTTAATTTATAGTTTAACTGATCCTTAAAGGATGGGCGGTCCCAAGCATCCTTTGAGTTATTGTGCATTTCTACTACAGTTCACTTGAGTTGGTTTACATTATATAAGTATATATTGTCCTGACTCGAGTGTTTTGTGTTTTACTTTACGCTCGGGTCAGCCTGAGTATTTACAGCTTAGCTTTGGATTTTGTTCTGGAGCTAGGAATCGCTGGAGATTCTGCTTGTCTAGTTATCTATTTCCTTCCAGTTCAGTTGTTCTATTTCAGATCTGGTATTTATAAACCTCTATGTATTTGGGATTTCTATTGTATATGTTTTCAGAATGATATTATGTAATATGTTTTTTGAGAGTTTGTATATAGTAGCTTCATGAACTACTATGGTATTTTATTTCCGCTGTGAGGTATTCTGATTGTTCTATGTCTGTGATTCTGTGATCTGTATTTCATTTGCTCCAAATTTATTTACAATCTGTTATTTTGAATTATTCAAGTCAGACATGTGTGGATTATTATCGATTTGAATGGTCCAAAATAGTGGGTCGTTACACTGAACTAATCCTAACTAGACAATCTGACACAACCTAAATTCTAGGTGGTGATTTATTCAGATTTGATTAGAAAAGTTTAGACTTCAAAAACAAAAGAAAAAATAAAAACAATATAAATTTAAAACCCTAATTTTTAAACTTTAAACAAAACTAAAGCCTTTTTTATTAGCCGGCCCAATATTATATTGGCCTCACTTCTTCCTTTTATCTTCGGCCCGCTTTGCTTGTGAAAATGGTAACTTCGTTTTGTTCGTTCCTCTTTGTACAGAATTAGGGCTTGTGTTGAAAATCGAAAGCGCCTCTTTCAATAGATCGATCGAATGATGATTTCGTCCCTTGCTTTGTCGATCGATTGATTCTTCGTCTTGCACACGGCTGCTCCTCGATTGTTGATCGAATTCGACTCCTGACTTCGGTATGTAATTTGCGCCTTTTGTTCTCTGGATTGATTGCTTGAATTCGATAATTAAAAGTGCCGATGATGATTGGTTTATATAGGAGTCTAGTTCCTATAATTTCGTTCGTCCAAATTCGTTTGAATTCGTCACTTTATTTTCCTTGGCCGATCGATGATGGTTGGATGCTTGAGATGTTTTCTGACCTTTTCTTATGCGTATATTTTGCTTTTCTATTACGTGATAATCACGGCTTGGGTTTTGAAGCGTTCGATCTTTCCTTGATCGATACGGCAGAAACTTTCCTCTTTTATTTTTGACTTTTTCAAATTGTACACACACTTGATTTCATTTGACGATGTTGATTCTTTGGTCTGCATTTACATTTCTTCTGGCTTCAAGTTGCTCACGACTTCGACCACTTGGTCATCACGGTGTTGACTTCGATTTGAAACTGCAGTTGACTTTGTAAATTTTTGATTTTGTGATTTCCTGGCTTCCTGGTGCTCACGGCTTCGACTCTCTGTAGCATACTCGACATGTTCCTTTTTATAACTGCTGTGATATATACATATTCATGACTTTGGTCATCATCATTTCTTTGATCTTTGTTCTGCTCGAATTGTTTGCTTGTTTACTGTCTGGTTGCACTTGCTCGATGGTTCGATGCACTTGAATATGGTCTTCATGTATTCATTCTGTCTTGTGCATTTTGTTGCAGTCTGTACCTGTGCATTTCATACATACATGTATATACTTATACGCATTGTTTGGTTCATGTTGCTGTTGGTCTTCACTGCACTTGAATGTGATATTGTTATCTTGTTACACTCGTTTGCTCATTTATACTTGATGTGGACTACTGCTCACTGATCTGATCATGCTACTTGTGTCATGTGTCTTTGAGCAATGGTTTGTTGTTGTGCACTTGAGTCTTTTGTGTAGTTGTCTTCATGTACATGACTTGATCACTGTTTTTGAACCTGTGCATATATGTATATGCCTCTGTTGACTTTGTGAAGTGCTTGCTGTACTTGATTGCTTGCACTGGCTTGCAATTTGTCTTAGTCGAGTCTTTATATTGCTTCATCCCTTTGAGTTGTACTGTCCACTTTGTTAGACACTGTTGCACTTGCAGAGTCTTAACATTCATGTATGCACACTTTCATTTGATAGTTACTTGCTTACTTTGAAAGTGCAGTATGGTCTTGGTTATCTTCACTTGCATATTGGTTCTGTGTAGTTGATTCATTACTTTTTCATTGTTGTTTGGATATTGAACTGCTTCATGCTTCACTGTAATCTTCATGTATTTTGTTTGTAGCCAGTTGCCTTTGTAGTTTTGAAGCTTTATTCTTGGTGTTGCTGGTGTACTTGGGTCAGTGGCATTGATATCTTTGTATTTTAGATTGTCTGGTCTGGTTAAACTTGATGTGCATGTGTGTGGTGCCTTTGTGTATCATACTTGACTTGTTAACCTTGATGTTGTTCATTCTTGTGCCATGTTGGTCAGTTCTGTAGCATGCTTGACTTGAATTTATTGTACACTTTTGGCTGTTGCATTGTGGTCCACTGGTCTTTGTTTTACTGGTGCATGTGCTTATGCCTTCGAACTTGACTTTGTTAAAAGTTTGAGTGTGCATCACTGGTCTTTGCATTTGTACATATGATGGCATTCTGGTTTTGCACATGAACTGGTTGGTCTTGATTTCACTTCAGTTGCACTTTGGTTTCACTTGTGTTGAATCCAGCTTGTCTTTTGGCTCAATTGTGCATACGAGTTGGCGAGGCAGTGCACACGTGTATAAATGTACACGTGTGTATTGCAGCCACTCATGATTACCTTTCCTTGATAAGAATACTGATATGCACAGTTATTATACAATCAAAAATGATGACAATAACCCATATATCTGAGGCAAATATTATTTTCAAAATTCATATTTTGTTTTATACTGCAAAAATATTTTATTTTCAATTTTACTGCGTCAATGTATATTTCTGCAGATTGCTCAGATGCTGGATTCACATTGGAATGAAGTTGAAGATAAATACGAGTGTGAGTGATATATAGTGAGGAACTGATGTAACTATGAAATTGTGATGTAATTGTATTGTGACTGAAATTGAATAGTTATAGTGAGAGCTTGAAATTGTACTATCAAAATCGTAATAAATATTTGTTTGAATAAAATATTCGTTTGAATTCCAATTCTGTGTTATTTATTTTATTCAGCAAATATTTATTTTATCTGTGAAAAATAAAATAGTACAATATCAAATACATTTAAATGAATGTATATATGTTTATTATCATCAAACAAAAATCATATACATGCATATTCAACAATCTCCCCCTTTTGATGATAACAAACATATATTTAAGATTTTGACTATTTTAAATGTATTTGATTATTCAATTTGCTCCCCCTATTTAAATGCTCTCTCTCTTCACAATACTCCCCCTACATATATGCATGAGAATAAAAAATTCAAATGAGCCTTGATACAATTAGTACAATTAGAAAATCTTTGACCTTTAATTTCAAAATCTTAACTTTTCTCTCCCCCTTTTGTTATCAGCAAAAGAATAATAGTAATAGAAAAATAGAGATATAGTGATAGACATTAATACAATATTAAAGCTCAATCGAGTGTAAATATTAATTTCAATAAGAAAATCAAACAAAAATCATAAATACTTTAATTGACGCATATTCCACTTTAGAATGATAGGATGATATCATCAAATAAAACCATATAGTTGTGTCTATTTGTGGTATATTTATTTTAGGAAATTTGAATATCTACTAACCATGCATAACCGTTATGACTTTTAAATGAGATGAGTAGTATTCTAAATTTTTATTTTTATTTTAAAAATGAATTCAAGTATATTCTAACCACGCATAACCATGAGGACTTTTAAATGGGATTAGAATCAACTTGTCTATTTAATCAATTGATTTTGATATGCGTTCCATACATGCATAACCGTGAGGACTTTTAAATGAGCATGGAAACACATAATCAAAAATCCAAGTAATTCACCCATGCATAACCGGGAGGACTTTTAAATGAGAGTGAATATTTTGGATATTATTATTTATTGTTAGAAATATAATAAAATTGAAGCACAAATGATTTCCCGTTTTAAACTACCACATATTGACATACTATATTGACTTTTGATGAGTGATGGTCGATAGAAAAATGATAGAAATAGAAATGATCATGGAATATTTATCAACAAAAAGTTTTTATAACTCTTGTTTAAATTTCTAAAGAAATTTTCTAATTATACTTTCTCAAGTCATAATATATGATTAATATCAACACTCATCTTATTTTCAATCACTATCTATCTTTTTAGATAATTATTAGGGGGTCAGATCAGTTAACATAGTTATTTAAAATCAATTTCAAAAATAGTTATAAAATCAAATTTTCTTAAATAACTAATCTGATACAAGGTCAACATAAATTATTTTCTAGAAGGGGTTTTTAAGAAAAATTTCTGCTAAAATAGAAATTATTTCAAGTGAAAGATATGCAGATATTTTCTTTGAAAAATGATGCAGCAAATGAATGTCTCGAAATATAATCACGTTCCACTAGTAATTTTTCTATCAACTATATTACCAGTATGATCTGCATCTGACTTTAAATTTCACTCAATATTCAGTCGTTGGATGTCATAGACCAGATTGTGAAATTTCAACAAACTATCTCAGAATTATTTTCAACAATTTTTAAACGAAATTTTCTTGACTTTGAATTGAAGTCGTGTTAACCATCAAACAAATATCATAGTGTCAGATTTAGAAACCGTAGGATCAACAGTCATTAAACCATCATCATTATTTCAAAACAATTTCTTGAAGTTTCACCAATTTCATAAAGTTTCAACAATTTCAACAATTTCTTAAAAACCTTTTTATAGCATGAGTAATCAGTAATCAATCAACATCATAATTTGACCAAACAGATTAAGTTCAATGATGAAAAAAATGGTTGGTCAACTTTTAAGCACAAATCAAAGTCATAGATAAGAACAAGTCATGTAAGATCATATCAAGTTAGTTAGAATCTGTCAACCATCATAATTACTTCAAGTAATTCTATTTAAAGATGATTGGTTAAAAAAAATCAGAATTAACATCATCAATCATTTCACATAACTGGCTGATTTAATTTAGATTATGGTGCAGATTTTCACATTTTATCTATCGTTTGAAAATAAACCTGTTTTACCTATACGATAATCTTTCGTTGTTTGCCCATTATGAATCTGTCACCTTTATACTAGGCTAAGGAACGTTGATTTGTCGCCCGTTGTGTGTCTGGAACAGCCAGAATCCAGATAACACTAATGTTGTTCCTTAGCCTACCACCACACCTACACGGTAAAAGATTTTTGTGACCTATTTGTTTTTATAGGTCCATGGTTGTTAGTGGCAGAATAATTTGATGAATATGTTTGAGTAGACCCAAAACTATTAATATATGTTCCTTTTGGCACCCAAACTTGTTTTGTCCTTTTATTCTTGTTCCAATAGACATGAAATTTGTTTGTAGAATTCTTAGGAGCCCAAACTTGTATAAATTTTGTGTTCTTGTTCCTATGACTACAATTTTCAACACGATGACCAATTATTTCACATCTAGCAAAGACACTCTTACCTTTTGCATTATCATCAACTTGTGTTTTCCCAAAGCCTAGTTCTTTTCTGTTGTTAGCAAAAAGTTGGTTTCCCAATAACATGATGAATGATTTTTCTCCTCTTGAAAAGTTATTCAGAGTTTTCTCAAGATTTTGGACTTTGGTTTTTAGTGTTGTGTTTTCAGTCACAAGTGAGGTGCATCTATTTATAAAATCATTTTTCCTAGTGTCAATGGTTTCCTTAAGACTTGAGTTTTCTTTTTCAAGATTCTCAAAGCTATTCTTAAGTTTTGATAATTCTGAATCTAAAATTTTACATTTTTTACAGTCTAGGTTTTGAATATTTTTAAGTTCAGTTTCTAACCTAAAATTTTCATGGACAAGTTCTCTCCTATCAGATTTCAGTTTTTCAATTTTAGATTCAAGAGTATCAATTGTTTTAGTAAGATCACAACACATCAAAACAAGTTCTTTATAAGAATAGTCACTTACCTCACTAGATTCCTCTGAGCTTGCTTCTGAATCTGATTTTGCCATAAGACACAAATTAGCCTCCTCTGAGCTATTATTCGAAACTTCCTCTCATTCTTCATCATCCCAAGTCACTGCAAAGGCCTTCTTCTTCTTTTTCTTTCCTTTGTTGTTTTTGAGAAGTGGGCATTTTTGTTTGAAGTGACCAGGCTTATTGCAGTTATAACAAGTCAATTCATTATCGGAATTGTCAGAATCTTTTGACCTATTACCATTTATTTTCTTCTTGCGTGGCCCGAATCTTGACCATTTTCTAAGATTATTGACAGCCATTGCAAGCACTTCAATTGGATCTTCTTCATCGCTCTCTTCTTTGCTCTTTAAGGCAATTGTCTTCTTCTTTGATTCGGAGTTGTTGCGTTCCTCCTTTGTTTTTAGCTCAAGCTCATATGTCATCAAGTTGCCGTTCAACTCCTCCACGCTTAGTTTACTCAGATCTTTCGATTCTTGTATTGCTGTGACTTTTGCCTCAAAGTTCATCGGTAAGACTCGTAGCACCTTCCTCACAAGCTCTACCTCAGTGAATACCTTCCCAAGCGCTCTAGCATTGTACACCAAAGTTGAAAAGCGTCCAAACATGTCCTTTATGCTCTCGCCTTTGTCCATCACAAAGTTCTCGTATTCATTACTGAATAGGGCTAGACGAGACTCCTTGACTTGAGAAGTTCCTTCATGTGTCACCTCCAAGGTATGCCAAATTTCCTGCGCAGTTTTACAATGAGAAATTCTATTAAATTCATTCTTATCAAGAACACAGATCAAAGCATTCATGGCTTTAGCATTTGTAGTTTTTAATTTCTTATCGTTAGCGTCCCACCTATCCTTAGGTTTAGGAATCTCAGTATCACCAACAATTATAGTGGGAGATTTATAGCCAGTTTCAATAATGTCCCAAACATCATAATCAACATAACTAAGATAAATACCCATCCTAACTTTCCAATAAGCATAATCCTTCCCATTAAACATGGGTGGCCTAGCAATAGATTGCCCCTCAGAAAAAGCATTATTTGGTGGATTCATGACTCTAGAGTTAAAGAAAAATACCGGGCTCTGATACCACTTATAGGATCTAGATTAACCCTAGAGGGGGGTGAATAGGGTTATAGCAAGTTTTCTCAAAATTAAACACAAAAACAAACTGCAGAGAAGTAAATAGCTGAAAAGTAAATCACACACAAAATTTACCCAGCTTCGGCAACCCCTGCCTACTGCTGCATTCCCAGATTTCTATTAGAATTAAACAGTCTCCCGCTTAAAACACTCTAACAGACTTGCACACCCTGCTACCGCCTATAGAGTTTTGCAAACTCGCAAACCCTGCTTACTGAACTAATCCTAACTAGACAATCTGACACAACCTAAATTCTAGGTGGTGATTTACCCAGATTTGATTAGGAAAGTTTAAACTTCAAAAACAAAAGAAAAAACAAAAACAATATAAATTTAAAACCCTAATTTTTAAACTTTAAACAAAACTAAAGCCTTTTTTATTAGCCGGCCCAATATTATATTGGCCTCTCTTCTTCCTTTTATCATCGGCCCGCTTTGCTTGTGAAAATGGTGACTTCGTTTTGTTCGTTCCTCTTTGTACAGAATTAGGGCTTGTGTTGAAAATCGAAAGCGCCTCTTTCAATAGATCGATCAAATGATGATTTCGTCCCTTGCTTTGTCGATCGATTGATTCTTCGTCTTGCACACGGCTGCTCCTCGATTGTTGATCGAATTCGAATCCTGACTTCAGTATGTAATTTGTGCCTTTTGTTCTCTGGATTGATTGCTTGAATTCGATAATTAAAAGTGCCGATGATGATTGGTTTATATAGGAGTCTAGTTCCTATAATTTCGTTCGTCCAAATTCGTTTGAATTCGTCACTTTATTTTCCTTGGCCGATCGATGATGGTTGGACGCTTGAGATGTTTTCTGACCTTTTCTTATGCGTATATTTTGCTTTTCTATTACGTGGTAATCACGGCTTGGGTTTTGAAGCGTTCGATCTTTTCTTGATCGATACGGCAGAAACTTTCCTCTTTTATTTTTGACTTTTTCAAATTGTACACACACTTGATTTCATTTGACGATGTTGATTCTTTGGTCTGCATTTACATTTCTTCTGGCTTCAAGTTTCTCACGGCTTCGACCACTTGGTCATCATGGTGTTGACTTCGATTTGAAACTACAGTTGACTTTGTAAAATTTTGATTTTGTGATTTCCTGGCTTCCTGGTGCTCACGGCTTCGACTCTCTGTAGCATACTCGACATGTTCCTTTTTATAACTGCTGTGATATATACATATTCATGACTTCGGTCATCATCATTTCTTTGATCTTTGTTCTGCTCGAATTGTTTGCTTGTTTACTGTCTGGTTGCACTTGCTCGATGGTTCAATGCACTTGAATATGGTCTTCATGTATCCATTCTGCCTTGTGCATTTTGTTGCAGTCTGTACCTGTGCATTTCATACATACATGTATATACTTATACGCATTGTTTGGTTCATGTTGCTGTTGGTCTTCACTGCACTTGAATGTGATATTGTTATCTTGTTGCACGTGTTTGCTCATTTATACTTGATGTGGACTACTGCTCACTGATCTGATCATGCTACTTGTGTCATGTGTCTTTGAGCAATGGTTTGTTGCTGTGCACTTGAGTCTTTTGTGTAGTTGTCTTCATGTACATGACTTGATCACTGTTTTTGAACCTGTGCATATATGTATATGCCTCTGTTGACTTTGTGAAGTGCTTGCTGTACTTGATTGCTTGCACTGGCTTGCAATTTGTCTTAGTCGAGTCTTTATATTGCTTCATCCCTTTGAGTTGTACTGTCCACTTTGTTAGACACTGTTGCACTTGCAGAGTCTTAACATTCATGTATGCACACTTTCATTTGATAGTTACTTGCTTACTTTGAAAGTGCGGTATGGTCTTGGTTATCTTCACTTGCATATTGCTGCTGTGTAGTTGATTCATTACTTTTTCATTGTTGTTTGGATATTGAACTGCTTCATGCTTCACTGTAATCTTCATGTATTTTGTTTATAGCCAGTTGCCTTTGTAGTTTTGAAGCTTTATTCTTGGTGTTGCTGGTGTACATGGGTCAGTGGCATTGATATCTCTGTATTTTAGATTGCCTGGTCTAGTTAGACTTGATGTGCATGTGTGTGCTGCCTTTGTGTATCATGCTTGACTTGTTAACCTTGATGTTGTTCATTCTTGTGCCATGTTGGTCAGTTCTGTAGCATGCTTGACTTGAATTTGTTGTACACTTTTGGCTGTTGCATTGTGGTCCACTGGTCTTTGTTTTACTGGTGCATGTGCTTATGCCTTCGAACTTGACTTTGTTAAAAGTTTGAGTGTGCATCACTGGTCTTTGCATTTGTACATATGATGGCATTCTGGTTTTGCACATGAACTGGTTGGTCTTGATTTCACTTCAGTTGCACTTTGGTTTCACTTGTGTTGAATCCAGCTTGTCTTTTGGCTCAACTGTGCATACGAGTTGGCGAGGCAGTGCACACGTGTATAAATGTACACGTGTGTATTGCAGCCACTCATGATTACCTGTCCTTGATAAGAATACTGATATGCACAGTTATTATACAATCAAAAATGATGACAATAACCCATATATCTGAGGCAAATATTATTTTCAAAATTCATATTTTGTTTTATACTGCAAAAATATTTTATTTTCAATTTTACTGCGTCAATGTATATTTCTGCAGATTGCTCAGATGCTGGATTCACATTGGAATGAAGTTGAAGATAAATATGAGTGTGAGTGATATGTAGTGAGGAACTGATGTAACTATGAAACTGTGATGTAATTGTATTGTGACTGAAATTGAATAGTTATAGTGAGAGGTTGAAATTGTACTATCAAAATTGTAATAAATATTTGTTTGAATAAAATATTCGTTTGAATTCCAATTCTGTGTTATTTATTTTATTCAGCAAATATTTATTTTATCTGTGAAAAATAAAATAGTACAATATCAAATACATTTAAATGAATGTATATATGTTTATTATCATCAAACAAAAATCATATACATGCATATTCAACACTTAATACTTTTAGTTCCTCGAAGAAGGTCCTTCGTACTTTGACACGTACCCCACGTAGACATCTCACATTAGTTCGACTATTCGTACGAAATGGTAGCCAGATTAGATGGGCAAATTTACCCTACAGAATTGGGATTAACCTCACGTCATCCATAGTTACTTATTATAAGCGATGTCTCACATCAGCCACAAAGTCACACTACTAGTAGCCAAATTAGCTGGGCAGACTTCGGTGTGCTTTTGACTGACCTCGCATCCCTTATAACTATCATATTTCATAACACTCTCTAAGTGTATTATCATGCACCTCACCGTATTCATTATTTAGGCCTTATAAGAAATCCTTCTTATTTCACCTAATTTATTACTTTCCTAAGGGGGATATAAATGACAATTATTAACTTAATTAACTATGCAATTAATACGTGACAATTATACGTTATTACGTGTGTTTATATATATATATATATATATATATATATATATATATAAGTATGCATTTATTAATTTCTATGTGTGCAGAGATTACGCCCTAAACTAATGTTCAAATGTAAAATCTTCCAATGTTATACAAATATCATTTCCATAATAGCATTTTTTACCATAAATCAAACATTCCAAAATCAAATTAATGGACTTGTACTTAGAATCCAACTCTAACTTATTTTATATTAAAAAAATCGAATAAAACAATAATAATGGAAACTTACAATTTAATTAGTTGTATGCTTTGTTCAACTCCTTCTTATATGAAATTAGACAAGGAAATTTCTATTCAATTTGTAGAAATAGGCAGTGCAAAATATGAATAACAATTCATACCTTACACACCATTTCTTAATCAAATCCCTTAATCAAATGCAAAGAAAAAGAATAAGCAGTGGAATAGAATGTAAAAAGCATATATTGCAAAATCCACTAAAGCTCCATTTAATACAAAACAATTAAGATTCCAACCTAAGAATTGACATTTCGCTCTGCGAGATTTTAGGGATACTTATTGTGATGTTTTCGTTATCTAAAACTCATCGCCAAAGCATGTATCAAATCCAAACTACACTATTCAATTACTAAAATGAAAAAAAAAAAGATTTCCACTCACGGAGGTCCTTAGATTTGCCTTCTCTTGGATTTGACACGCCTTCTATGAACCCTTTCAGATCTCTTATTTTTGCTGTATATAGCAAGTGATTTGTATATACGTTAGATTCAGAAAATTTGATGTTTGCAGGAGAAGAGATTGAGAAAATAAACAATAAACAAAGATAGTTATATAAGATTTCTTAGCTGAAACCCAATGGAGTTTTTGAATCTTTGAAGAGACGAACTAACAGGGCTTCGCTAATGTTTCCAAAATATTTTATTACTAAAAGTGAGAGAGCGAGGCTCTTATTTATAGTGGTCGGAACGCACCAGAACTGTCGGATGAAGATCGGTTAAAAATAATAAAATCTGGTACATTAAAATAACTAAAACCTAGCCGCCATTTATAGGCAGCGGTCGACCGCCACCTTTCACGGTCGACTGGTCATGGTTAAGAGGTCGACTGCTCCCCTGCTTTGGGAATACTAAAGTTATTGTTGTTGTTAATTTATTTTGAATTTCACTATAAAAACAATAGAAACCATGGCGATTGCTCCATGTTGGTTTCCAGCTTTGAAAAATGTTTCTATTTTAAATTCATATCCTTCAATTCGTTCTTCTACAAGATCTTTATCTGCTCATGCATTTGCAAATCCACCATCTATTAGTCTTTACCCTAATTATTCTTATGGGGATGTTTTTCAAAATTCAAGGATAACAGAACTAAAACGAACAGAAGTATCTCAAAATCGAAAAACAACATATCCGCTTCTTCAACGAAATTGGATTAATCGTAGAAATGTGTCTATTATCTGTTTTAGATGTGGAGGTTTGGATTATATGGCCATAAATTGTAGAAATCTGATTTGATGTTTTAATTATGGGAATTTCGGTCATATAATATCTCATTGTGCTATCAATTTAGCTAAGCCTCCTCTGCCTAAACCTATAAGTAAAAAAGATCATGGGTTTTATTTTATGCTCGAATTCTTGAATCTGAGGGGAATTTTTTGAACAGTTTCTTTGGAGATATGAATAAGAGAGAGGAAGAATATACTTGTTTAACAAAATATTATGACATTTTGATCAGTATACCGCGGAGATGTTTTATTCAAATTCACTATAAAAAATGCAAGTAATGAGTTTGCTAGTCTTGGTGGAGTGGTGCAGAGAAAAAAGATATTGATCCTGGTATGGATAAAGATGCTAAGAATCTCAACAAATCATCTATAGTTGTGATAGTTGATAGTAATAAGCAGATTAATACAGAAGAGAGGGGTGTTCAAGATACTTGTTTTAATGATACAATAGTTTAGTTAGTCAACTCAAAAGCATGTTAGTGAATAGTACATTTGGGAGCATGCTTGTGAACAGGTTTTTAACAGTGAGGATATGGAAAAGTATATACTCGTTGCTCCACAATATGCACATGGCGATGCCACATTGAATAATGTGTGTATAGGAGCCTCAAGTAGGATAGAAAATAAAGTATTGCTGGCATTTGAAAACATGAATATGGTTGCTAAATCTCAGATGGCGGGCTGTTTTGATAAAATGGGTGAAATAGGGATGGTTGCGGGTTCAAATAAGCAAGTGAATGGGAACATTGTGGGATCAAATGTATAGGGACATGGGGAGTGTGCAGGTTCAGATGGGCTTGTATATAGGGAAGGTGTAGGCCTAAGTGTGAATGGGTACAATATAATTGATGCAGTGGAAATAAATAGTTCAGATCATGGAGGGGAATTGGATACAATTGTTTGCTCGAGTAGATCAGTGAGGAGGTGTGGGTGGCCCAGTAGAGCGGCCAATAGAGTGTCGATAGTCTTCGGCTCTATGTGTAGTGAGGCTGACTATGCAGTATATAGAGGCATTGGATCTAGTTCGAGTGTGTTTAGATCGGTGAGGAAGAGTGCTCGACAGCCACTAGAGTTTTGGATAGCTCTAACTCAAATGTGGATTCTCTTTTTGGTAATACATATAGTCCATATGCTTTGTGTAGTTTATCCACTAGTGATCAGTGTTTAGCTAGGAAATCTAGCTTTATTTTTGATGATATTCAAATAGACACCAAGTACATTAGGAGTAAGAAATTAAAGCAGTTAGATCAGTTGATCCATGAGACACATCAGTTGAACGTTAGGGGTTTACATGATTTAGGAAAATGTAGTAAAATTAGATAAAATTTAAAAAATAACAACATTGATATTGATTTATTTCAAGAAAAAAAACATCTTGATTATAGATTTTATAGAAGTTTGTGGGGATATTATATCAATCATTGGGTACATCAACCTGCTAAGGGTAGCTCAGAGGATTAATGGTAGGTTGAAAAGAAAATTGTGTTAAACTTTTACAATCTATCGTTAAATCTCATTCGATACATTTTTTTTCTGATCTTAGTGATGACTCTTTTATAAACGTTACTAAAGTTTATGGACCAAACTCCAAATTGGATCATAGGGTTCTTTAGAGTGAGTGTCTAGAGTTTAGATTGCTCGCTCTAGGTCTTTGGGTAATGGATGGGGACTTCAATATAACTAGATTTTTAGGAGAAAGAACCACTAGTGAAGACAATCTATCTACTATAGAAGAATTTGACCAATTCATTATTAATAGTAATTTAATTGAATTACAATTAAATAATAGACGATGCATTTGGTCAAACAAAAGAGATGACCCGTCAATGGATTTTTTATTAATCACAAATTAAAAGATAAATATCCTATTTGTAAAGTGATAGGACTTTTGAATATTTACTCTGATCATCGTCCAATTATGTACTCTTGTAATAACCAAATTAATAGAAATAAAATATTTAGATTTGAAAAAATATGGTTGTTAGAGAATACTTCTCAGAAATAATTTTAAATAAATGGTTTTCTCTATGTGAATATATATTATAAATTTTTCGAAAATATAGCTAAAATATTTGTTAGCAAAATTAGAGATTTAAGAATTTTTCTTAAGAAATAGAATAAAGATATTTTTAGTAACATTAGAATTAAAAAGGATAAATTACTAAATGAGATTTTATAGTTTAATAAAATAGAAGAATTCAGGAATCTAAATATTTCAGAAAAAACATGCTTTCAAATTTAAAAGACTAACTAAATAAAATTTTAACACAACAAGAAGTAATGTGGAAACAAAGATCTAGAATTCGATGAATGGATGAGGGTGATATGCATATTAATTTTTTTGATAAAGTAGTTAATGGTAGAAAACTTGGTAATACCATCAATTCTATATTAATCAATAATGTTTAGATCTTGATCAATATGAAATAAATGAGGCATTTACTAATTATTATAAAGAAATTTTTTGAACTAAAAGTAAGCAAAGATTATTGCTGAACTGGAAAAGTTATATCATAATGACAGAAGAATTGATTTAGATGGATTAGATGCTCCATTTACAAAAGATGAAATTTTGAGGGCTATAAAATATATGTCAAATGATAAATCACCTGTCCTATATGGATTCCCTATATTATTTTATGAAAATCTATGGTATGTTTTAAAATATGATTTAATTAATGTGTTTAATGAATTTTATAAAGGTTCGTTACTATTGTGGGTGGGTTTAGTTTTGTCAATGTAATCCTATTACATAAGAAAGTTGGTGTAAATGAGCTAAAAAAATTCAGACCTATTTCATTATTATATTGTTCTTTCAAAATCATTTCTAAGGTTTTAGCTAATAGGTTATATACTAAAATGAATGAATTAATTGATATTACCCCAACCGCGTTTATCAAAAGTAGAAATATTACAGATGGTGTAGCAGTAGTTCAAGAATTCGATAACCATTATTCTAAGTATAATATCACTTGAACACTTTTAAAACTTGACGTTGCAAAATCTTTTGACTGAATTGATTAGGATTTTCTTAAAGATTTATTATTAGCCAGAGGTTCCAGTATTAGATGGGTTGGTTGGATTATGTCATTACCTAAAAGTGGAAATTCAAGTATTATGGTCAATGATATATTTGGAAATAAAATTCAATCGAAATGTGGTTTTAGGCAAGGTGAACCATTGTCACTTCCTTTATTTAATTTAGCTGTAGACATTTTTACTAAAATTATCAAATTAGCCACTGGTAATGGGATTTTATACAATATTGGTAATGAAATTACAAATAATGGCATATATATTCTTTAGTTTGCAGATGGTACCATGCTCTTTACATCTCATTTACCAAGATATATTATAGCACTTAAGTTTATATTATATAGTTTTGAGTTGCTTTTTGGTCTAAAAATAAACTTCGATAAGACTTTTGTGATAATTTTGAATGATATCGATAAGATAGAAAATAACGTCGCGTGTGCATTAAATTGTAAAATTATGAAATTTCCCATAGAATATCTAGGTTTTTCAATAAGACCAACTAAACTGAAACAAGATGATTAGTTAATAATAGTAGATAAAATTAACAATAAATTAACTAAATGGAACGACAGATTTTTATCAAAGGCAGGTAGGATAGTCCTTATTAACTCTATTTATCAGCATTACCCATATACTAGATGCCATTTTATCGTTTTTTTGAATGGGTAATTGATAAAGTAGATAAAATTAGGAGAGATTTTCTATGGAGTGATGATAATTCTAATAATAGTTCAAATGCTTAGTTAACTGGGAAATGGTAAGTAAATCTAAAGATGAGGGAGGGTTAGGAATTATAAATTTACATAATTTAAACACATCCTTATTAGGTAAATGGATATGGAAATTTATTGATAATAATGAGAATTTAATTTGGAAATAAATAATATCGAATCATTGGTATAGTGGTACATATAACTTAAAACATATTTCTACTAATAATATAAATAAGATTTCTCATTTTTGGAAACCTATAATAAAAATTTATGATATTTATAAATTAGGAATTAATAATGCGGTACATTAGGGGAATAATACCTCTTTTTGGCATGATAGTTGGATATCACTAATTCCTCTTAAATAGAATTTAATGAACTTTATGAAATTTGTAATTTTAAGAATGTGTTGATCTCAGAAATATATGGACCAAATTTAAATTTTCCATGGGAATTTAGTTTTAAGCACAATTTAGCTGGAAATACATTATCCAAGTTTGCCTTATTTATACTAGATTAGAATTATATAATATTGATAGTAGAAATGACATTAAAACATGGTGTTGGGATAATAACAAAATTTATACAGTGCACTCTTTTTATAATTTCTTAATTTTTCAGGTACAAAGTTGAATAGGTGTATTTGGAAAGGTGATACACCGCCCAAAGCTAAAATACATGTGGTTAATTATATATGGAAAATTAACTATTATAGAATTATTAAAAGGAAAAACATAGTTTTAGATAACAAATGTTTTTTATGTAATATGGGAATAGAAAATATATTGCATTTATATTTTGAATGTCATGTCACTAAGTATATTCTAACAAATTGCTTTAATACTTTTGACTTTAATATAACTAATAATGAGATTAATTGTGAACTATTTTGGAATAGTCTTAGATTTCATAGATTAGTAATAGATACTATTTTTACTATAATATGTTGGTATATATGGAACGAAAGGAATCAAAGGGTTTTTAATAATATAAATAGTCTAACAGATAATTCAATATACATATAATTGCGTTATTTTGTTTTAACTAGATTTCTAAACCTAGTTATAAAAAAGATAATATTAATTTCAAGAATACCTTAATAAAGTTAAATCTTGTATAATATAATTAAGGAAAATGTAGTATTAAAAATAGAAATAACAATAGCACCTTAAATACCTTTTTATCAACTTGTATGCAAATGAATCCAATGTTATTTCATATTTAGGTAATTAGTTAGATTTTAGAATATTAAAACTTCGAAAATAGCATTAATTTAAAAAATCTATGATGCTTAGAAGTTTTAATTTTACTCCTTTGTGTTTTTTTATTGTGTTCATTAACATATTTGTCCATAAGTCAATTTGAGGTATGTGTAAGTCATATCAAGATTCTATTTATTGTATTTGGATATATATTGTAGCTTTTATTGCTTCCTGTCTAGCTTATTCGTTATATTACATGTTTTATTATTATTGACATATATGTATATAAGTATATATAAATATATTTATACACATATATATGTATTGATCTAACATTTTTGTATAGTCTGTTTTCGCAGCTTTAGTTATGTTCGTGGTCAGGATGGATTCAGTTGATTCAAGGATAAGTTCGCTCATCATTTTTGATGGATTATAGTGTTTTTTGTTTTATTCTTATTATGGACCTTAGTTTTCTAGGATTGGGTTTTATTATTATTATTTACATTGTATAGGATGGGTATCGCTACTTGTCAGGCATGTTGACAGTTATATTTTTTAGTGTAGAATAAAAATATATGAGTTCTCCTCTCTTTTGATAGAGGAATACTCATTTCTCTAAAAAAACCTTTTGAATTTCAAATTTGGGATTTAATTATTTATTTGAGTTTGAATTCTATTTAAATTATTTTAAATCTGAAAACTTCGAAAGCCCATAACTTTTTTTGTTTGAGCTCCGTTTTTAACATATTATATATATATATATATATATATTCATCATAATTTCGCCATGAACGCAATGGCATAACGTTCGTGGTCGAATTTCAAATTTTGAAATTTTTCACTTTTACCCCTACCTTATTTAAATTAATATATCCAATTTATTTATGGTTGATTTTACAAGATGTTAAATAAATGACTATCTAAAACAGCTCAAGATATATATATATATTCTTAATCCTACCCTTTTCCTCCCAAGTACAATCTTCTTTGTCGTCACTCCACCTGACGTGAACAAGTCTAATAACTCGGTTCCTTAACTCCTTCGTATCAAATGACCTATTATCCCTTTCGGTCATCTCACATATGTCAAATCTGGTGTTAATAAGAAATCTTGTCAACACCCCCCAAAGTCGAGTTATGGCGTAAGGTTTATCCCTTTGGTAGATGAAAGGAGTGGAAAGGGTATATTTTCCTTGAATTTCCTTCCAGTAGATTGTTGAAGTTCAAAGTTGTTCAAACTGACCTTTCGACTCAGTCGAAAGGGTCGATTTCTTCCTTTATTAACCTTTCAGTTCTATTGAGATGGATTGGTTTTTCCTTCGAAAGCCCACCTTTCAAAATGGTTGGAATACCTTGGATAAGATTTTCCTTTGTTGGTTTCGACCTTGTCGAAAGCCTTAGTTGTTGTGTAGCTAAGACTTTATCCAAGAATCTAAAATAGAGATTTCGACCCTGTCGAAAGCAAGGTTGTTTTGCTATTAGAACTTGAACCAGGAATCTGGGATTAGGGTTTCGTCCTTGACGAAAGCCGTAGGCTTAAATGTCTCAGGTTTGGATTGGGAATCTCAAGTTGGAATGATTTGGAGCTAGGTTTTGACCTTGTCGAAAGCTGGACCTATTGGCACTTTGTATTAATCAAAGGTTTCAGCAGATTGAAACTTGGTTTCGACTTCGTCGAAAACAGAGACTCAGGGAAATGTAGGTTGAAGTATATAACTGAAGTTATTTAAATCTGCAAGGTTTCGACTGTGTCGGTAGCGACCTTTCGATGTAGGCGACAATTGAAACACAAGATTAAACCTGACAAAAGCTTAGAAAACAGTAAAGTAATCTGAAATATTTGAGACTTCCCGTTCACAAGCTAAAAAAGACTTTATTTCTCAAAATCCCCAAATTGATTTGGTAATTAGGGTTTACAACACTTTTGATTAATAAAATACAAGTTTAGAATGGAAAGAATTGGATCCCCAAAACCTGACCCCTTGGGTCTTATTTATAGATGCGGGTCAGCACCTTTCGACACTAATGCTTTCGACTTGGTCGAAAGGTGGCTGCCGAATAACTCAAGTATGCTTTCGCCTTTTTCAAAAGGAACGGTTGTGCTTTTCTTCTTTGTGTTGCCGTGTAAGTGCTTATGACTCTATCGATAGGCTTTGTTCAATGGTTTCGATGATGTTGGTTACGTCTGAGCTCTTGTTTCTGATTTGATATGGAACCCTCTTGGATCACATTGGCTTCGACTGGTTCGAAAGGCTTATTATAGCTTTCGAAGAGGTAGTTCAGGACAATGCTTGCTTTCGCATGGTTTAAATGAAAGCAAAACCTTTGGTTTTGAAAGGTTTGGCGCATATGCAAAGAGTTGTTTTTCATTGTCTTCGAAAGGTGCTACTTTGACTCATTCGAAAGGTTTTCATGCATATGGATTCACCTAGTCAAAAGGTTGTTACTGAAGGCGGAAGGGTGCTTTTGACTCCTTCGTCTCTTCGAAAGTTATGAACCTACTGGATCTTGATTGTAGAAGCCTTTTGACGCCTTCGAAAGGTTTTGAAGCTTTCAGACTTTGGCGATAGCATCCCTTCGACTCCTTCGAAAGGTTTAGCTGGAACCTTTTTCTCTTGTTCTTCTTTATCCTCTACTCAAATTGGTTTCGACTAAGTCGAAAGGTGGATTTTAGGAGTAACATTTGCCCCCCCCCCCTGTAAGGGATGCACTTGACTTTCCAAGTCAACTTTTTCGAAACCTAGAAACTTCCCGCCTCTTGGTCTTCCCGCGTAAATCTAGGCCGTCCATTTAAATCTAATCCAGTGGTTGATAGTTCTTGGCGACTTTTCTTATAAATTACGCTCTTCTTCTTCTTCCTCATTTACCCGTAATCAAATCCTCGAGTACAAGTAAAAGAATTCTAAATTCTCCTATTTTCTTTTTCCTGAATCAAAGATTAACCAAATCTAAATGTAAGTTTGAGATTATTTCTACTTTTTTATAATCTCTCTTTCTCTATTCATTGTGTTTCACGGTAAATTTCAGCCTCTCGGATTTTATAGTTGGGATTTCGATTTAGAAATGTTTGAATCTTAATTTCCTGAAAGTAAGTTTAATTCGATTTAATAAGAGTCGTTTAAGTTTATTATTCAAATCCTCCGAGATAATTTCGCGATTCAGTCTCATGAATCGACGAGATTTATTTCTCGTTTTAAAAAATGATTCCAGCGTTTATGATTTTCTGCTATTTTGAAAGAATTTGAATTCTCGTTTCACAAATTTTGAAATTGAAAATGGTTGATTCATATTGAAATCTGTTTCCTTAACGGGTTTGGTCTATCTGTTTAAGAAAATTTTGAAATCCTGGATTTGCAATCGGGTTTGGGGAAGACAAAAGCTTTTGTTTTCTTCGCCCAGAAGTTTCAAGTTGTACGGATGAAAAATTGGCACCTCATATTGACCTTTCTACCCCTTCGAAAGGGATTAAGGCGGCAGCATTTGTTTTGCTTTCTTAGCCCCTTTCGATGGGGTCAAAAGGTGTTGTAGCGTGAATTTGATCAACCTTGTCGAAAGGTTGTGAAATAGAATGTAGTCATCCCTCTCGAAAGCAAAACGTTTCGATTGAGTTGAAACCTTTTGTCCTGATTGAAATCCTTTCTCTTTAGTATGTTTTCGAAACTATAATGCCCCTTCATCCTTTTCGAAACCTTTTGTAACGACTCAGTCGGAACCTTCTATAATCACCTTTCCTTAGTACTGTCAAAATGTTCCAGGTTTATATAAATTTATCCTAGGACCTTTATACTTGATGGGTATTCAAGATTTCGATAACATTCATAGAAAATTTAAGTCATAGGTTCCGACAGTGTCAAGGGGTTTTGTTATCTTGTTTATGAAATGTTTGTAGTGTATATTTTTGTTCAAGTTTTTAAGTTAACTTTAACTATTTCTTTTTAACAACTTGGCTCTTATGGAGCTTTTGACATTATTGAAAAGTGCGAATTGAACAAACATTTCGATTCTTCCTTTTGACCTTGTCGAAAGCTCAATGAATACTCTTGTTTAGGCTTTCGACACTATCAAGAGGTATTTGCTAAAAGTTGATGTCCCTTTCGACTCTATCGAAAGCTTAGTGTCTTTGACTTTTAACTTAAACATTTTTTCAAGAATTTGAAGTTCCCTTTTTGGTTTTATGCTTAAGTAGGTTTTCTACCAATTCTTGAAAGAATGCTAAGTTCATAGTAAACTTGAAAATTTTAACTGAAATGTCTTCACTTGGCAGAACCATGAGCTCTTCGAAGAAGGCCGAATCTACTTCGAAGCATTCACTCATATCTACTCAAGACGAAGTTGATGCTATCCTTAATGATTTCGGCATTACTGGTGTAGAAGCTATTCGGAAACAAATACCATGACCACCCTCCCGAAGGGTTCTTCGCTTATACCGCCATCCATATATGGCATGGGGGTTTCTGCCTTTCCCAGAGTTTCTGTCCAAGCTCCATTCTTATCTTGGGATTACTCTGCTCCAAATGTCGCCAAATGTCTACACCTATCTCCTGTCTCTGGAGATGGTGGCATTGGAGTCTAGGCTCCCCTTTCTTAGTGCTGAAGTGTTAAACTACTTGATCCGGCTGGTCAAGCTTAGCAATCTCAATAGCCAAATATTCAGAGCCAACCCCCAAAAGAAGCTAGTATCATATGGGGTTAATAAGTTCAGAGACTAGGAGAACCAGTTTTTATTTATTAAGTGCTTTCCAACATTAGCGGGATTTTCTCTTCCCCTCGTAAGTCTAGATTTTTGTTATCTTCTTTCATTCGATGGTTTCTCTCATCTAATCTTTGCTTTTGTCAGGTGTCCCTATTAAAGAGTTAAATGAGGAAGATAGGAAAACACTAGAGTCTTTGATTGCGGCCTCAGGTCAAATTGGGAGCGCATTGACTCCAACAAATTTACGAAAGCATTCTCTTCTTTAAGAAGGCCAAAGGATCCTGGGCAATCCTCCCTCTGTCCAACATACCTCCCGGAGTAAACGCTTCCTTTCTCTAGGAGATTCGTCAACTTTTTCTCCTATGTCTCCCATTTGCGCTGACAATTCTGGTATGTGATAAACATTGCACTTGTTATGAATTGTTGTGTCGCTTTTTTCAATTTATTCTGCTGACTTATAATCTGCTTGAACTCTTTTCAGCTGCTCCTCAAGTTAAAAAGTCTGTTAGTGGTGTTGCTCCCTTCCTACAACTTCTGGTGCGCTATCTATTATCCAATCTCTTGCCAGACCATCAAAAGGAAGTTAGCACCACCGACCAAAGTGGAACCTCCTCTGAAGGTTGCTAATGTTATTGATGTAGAGGAGGAAGAACATTCATTCTTCGAAAAAGCTACAGAGAGCCCGATTGTTGAAGCTCCTTAAGAAAAACCAGAGTAGACTCCTTCTGCCATTGATCCCCTCTCTCGTATTTCCATTTCTGACTCTCCGGCTGCACTCGCATAAATGCAACTGGCTTTGGAGACGACCCCCACTCTAAAGCACATTCCTTCAAAGCCAACATCTTCTTCTCCTTCTGTCAATTTTGAAGAGATAGCCCGGTCTATCTTAAACTCGAAGTCCTTCACCTCCATCTACCCGCCTTCCACTGTTTCTGATTTGGCGGGGCATTAGAGCTCTTTGGTAGAGCAACAACTTTTGGTGAATTTTACTTCAATTGACCTTATCATTACTGGTTTCTCTAAATCTCTAACTTGCATTGCGCTTTCTTCTTTTAGATTTCCAAAAGCTGGTTAGTTTTGCATGAGCAAGTATCGAAATCTTCTGCTGAATCTTCCAAGTTCCAGAAGGAAATCTCTGCTCTACAAGACTAGGTGTCTTCTCTTTCAACGGCAAAAGATGAAGCGACTTCTAAACTGGAGTGATTGAGGGCTTCTCTCGCCCAGTCAGAATTTGATATTCTAAAGGAAAGAAAGGCTCGCCAACTCCTTGCCGATGAGAACTTCGCTATGCAGTTAACTTTAAAAGATTCCGATGAGGAGAAGGCTCACATAACAGCAAAGAACATTTCTTTGAAAGAAAAGTTCAAGAAAAACAGGGCCTCACTGAAACTTGCTGTCGATATCATCTCAAATGCTAAACATCGAGTATCTCAGTTTCTTAATACTACCCTTAGGGAAATCATGATGAATTCTTATAAAGAAGCCTTAATGCTCGCATATGCTGATAGTATCGAGAAGTGCCTCAACCTAAGCTTCCCCTCACTCGACTCTGCCCTTGTTGATAGAGTAATGGGAAAAATTAATCAAATAAAGCAGGGGTTGAAGCTGCAGCAATAGGAGGAAATTGACGCCTCCAAAATTCTCTCTTTTGACGTCCCCTCTTTCGAAATCGAATCTAACTCTAAGGATGAGGGTGACAAGAATGTTGCTGCCGGGGAAGAAGGCGATGATGATGATGGTGATGGCTATGGCGACGATAATGATGATGATGATGATGATGTCGATGGTGGCCAAGGTTCAGGTGGTATTAAGAGGGGCATACTGAAACCTCCGAGAATAATGATGATGATGATACCCGTGCTCCTGAGAAAGAGTCATCTCCCCAAAAAGATATTCCACCTGAATCCACCGGTCCTTCTGCTCCTCAAGAAGAAGAGCCTTCTCCCATTAATGTTAAAGAGCTAAAAGGGAAAGAGCGGGCTTCCCAGACTTCTGCCTCGATATCATAGGTATGGGATTATCTGTTTTAATATCTTTCACTTCGAAGATAATAATAGTGCAAATCATTTATTTTAGATAAGGAAGAAATTTGTCCTCACCTATAAAACCAAACTTGAGAGAAAACAAGCAGATATAAACAGGTTATGTAAGGAGCTAGACAAGCAAATAAAAGAGCACAATGTACTTTCAGATAAATATCATAGACTTGATAGAAGTGCATCGGTGCTGACATCTTTTAAGCACTAAAAAGCCACCCCTCTACTAAAGAGTGTGCGCTTCGCTACGACGCTCTCTTAAAAGAGAACCGAGAGTTGGTCACTTTATTTTAGATGCTGATTGAAGAAAGAGATATCTTAATCAACTTCTTATATAAAGCTTACTATAGACACTCAATTATTGATTTTTTATACTTAGGTGAATTTAGTGGGCGTCTAGTTGGGCGTTTTCATAAGAGATACTTGGATGAATTCGGATCTGGCCCGCATCCTGGAGCTTGTTGGAACTTACCACGGGTTAGATCGATTCCCCAAGATCTCCCCTTTGAAAAGTTTAAGTATTATAAGAACAAATTTGTCTCTGAGTTATTTTCTAAGTCTGTTTTGTAAGAACTAGATGAGTAATTGTAAACATGTAACAATGTATTGACTCTGTAAATATTTGCTTTAGTTTTGTTCTTTATGCTTAGCTTCGTTTTATTATATCATCACAAAGTGACTGTTCATTAGGTCGACCTGTTTCTAGAGACCATTTAAGCCAATATGTTAAACTAAGAAGATTTTATCTTGAAAAGGAATCAATTTTAAAATCTTCGAAGCTAGCAAGATACTTCTTCCTTAGAGATTTAAAAAAAAATTACTTGGAACATCCTCGTCTTTGCTTTGATTTCCTTAGTGATGAAAAGGAGAAACTTCTTAAGGAAATCAGGACATTCCACTCTAAATTAATTTGTGGTCGCGATAGTCCTCCAACTGGGAAGTGAGACTATAGCAAATGCCCGCCAGTTATTACTCCAAAAGGAGTCAATATTCCTTTTGATTAAATAGTTACCCTTTCCGCTAACTCATTAGATAAAGTTAGAAAAGTAGTTTCTCAGCTTTAGATGTAAACAAATTGTTTATTGTATCTTTCAACTTCGTTGTTGTTTGAGTTGTATATGTTATTATAATAATAATAAAGAGACTTTTCATCTTGATTTTGACTTTATTTTGTTTCTTTTTTCTTAAATAGGAGTTACAATTATCTACAGCTCCTCTCCCCCTTGATTTATCACCATGCATCGCTAATATTAGAGAGAAACTGTTAAAATCATATGGAAGCAGTGAATTCAGTGATGATATCTTACTAGAACGCTTCCATGGCAACGATGAAGCCTTGAAATGGCATAAAGATATTTTGTTCAGAAAACCATTGCTAGTAATCTGAAAGATCAAATTGCCTATCTCGAGGCTGATGTCAATGGCAAAGATGAAATGATTTCGCCACTGAAGCAACAAGTAAAGTCAAATCCTTCAATCGATTTCGATCATAAGATGTCAGAACTTATCCAACAAATCAGTGACTTAGAATTGAAATTGAAGGACAGTCAAGCATAGTGCGAATCATTAGAATACATTATGGGCGACAAGGTTTCGAGCATTGATTTACCGACTCCTCGTACTACTCCCACTATTTCCAGACCCACGAGGTCAAATTCTCTTGATGTTCAAAAATTTCCCTCAATGATTAACCCTCCCCCAAGCTTAGATGAGCATGTTATGGGTAACTAGTGTAGGAAAGTTAAGTTCGAAATAGCTAAGTATTTTGATAAGCAACAAAAAGCAAAATAATCGCTAAGTATCAATGAGTATGCCGCCAAGATTCAGAAGTTCGAACGTGATAATTACTTCCTTCTAAAGCGCGTTGCGGAATTGGAAAGGGAAAACAAGACCCTTAGGGGCGCAAACAGAGCTTTCAATAGTGCTCTGAAGACAAACACTGATGCGATCGATGATGCAGAGAGGGTAAGGAGGAAGGAAAAGAAACTTAAAGAAGTTCTCTGCCCCGCAATTCGTCACATAGTTGATCCTTCGATCGTTGAGAATCTTAGCAAGGCTGCTCAAGACTTATGATATATTTGTATCTTTGAAATATATAGACTTGTTTTGTATACATGTGAATAACTTCATAAGGTTTGTAAATAATTTCATGACTTATGTAAATCATATAAACTTTGTAAATACATCCTGATTTGTAATCCTTTTCTGTAACGTCCCTTCTAAAATGCTTTTTGATAGCTCATACATTGATTTCTATACTTGCTGAATCTTTCATTTCTCTTTGTTGTGCTAATTGCCCTAAAAAGTATGAAGCAAACAATATTCCTAATTGTTAGCTTGAAATCGACATACTAGTCTATGTATATCATTTGCTTAGATTAACAAATCATCTTGTTAATCACATGAAAAATAGTTTATATTAAATGTCTAAGTCCCATCTTTAACCATGATGAGAAATAATTAAAAATTCAACTCCAACCATTTGGCTGGAATGTACAAGTCATGTTGATAGGAAATCCCACCCTTAAACTGGGTATAAATGTTGGAAAGTAATCTTCAAGAGATATTTAATTAAGAGCTAAATCTAGAAATCATTATCTGAATATTTTTAGTAGAAACTCATTGACCCATTCTCGGGTATTAATGAAATTTGAAAGCTTAGAAATCCAAGACCCGGATTCGGGTATTAACGGAAAAATATAGTAATGATCTCCTTGAGAGTATTCTTTGACCTAAATTCAGGCATTTGTGATAGAAATCCATAATAGAAATTCATAATAGAAATCCAAGCCTTGATTAAGGCATTGATAAGTAGTAGCCTCGCAACCCAGATTCGGGTATGATAAAGAAGATTAGTGATTGATAGAGACCCAAAACCCAGATTTAGGTATTATAAGGACTATAAGTAATTGGAACCGACCTGAAACCTAGATTCGGGTATTAGTAGATGAAATGCTGAAATAAGAAACTCGAAACCCAGATTCAGGTATTTAATAGATGAAATTCCAGAACGAAGAATCCTAAACCCAGATTCGGGTATTTAATGGACGGAGTTTGGTTTTACTCTTTAGGTTCCATTTTCCTTGACATGTATGAACCCTTCAGGTCTTGTATGTAGTTGTAATTTAAACGATTGCCTCTTGGGCTTGGACGTCTTAGTCCATTGGAGATATACCGCTTCTTGAGTATGAACATCTTATTCCATGATTGAAAGAGACTCTTCTTGGGCCTAGACATCTTAGTTCATTATTTGATGGGCCTTTTCTCGGGCTTGGACATCTTAGTCCATTGTTGTCTGGTGCTCTTGGTTAACTCATCTTAGAGGCTGGAACCAAGGTCTTACCCGACCTCCCTCCAGGAGGCGCCCTGCCCTGGCCATAGCATGGCGCGGACAGGGGCTTGTTCGGTGCTTTATCCTAGCCATCTTAGGGCATGGATAAAGGCTTAATCCATCCTCACTCTAGGAGGTACCTTACCCTAGCCATAGTGTGCCACGAATAAGGGCTTGTTTGGTGCTTTACCATGGCCATCTTATGGCGTGGATAAAGGCTTACTCCGTCCTCCCTCCAGAAGGTGCCTTGACCTAACCAAAGGCGCGGACAAGGGCTTGTCCGGTGCTTTAACCTGGCCATCTTATGGCGCGGCTAAAGGCTACCCGCCCTCCCTCCAGGAGGTGCTCTGCCCTGGCCAACTCAACGCGGACAGAGGCTTTCTACCATCTTAGGTAGACTACAATCTTAGGTAGTATCCAAATATAAGGAGTATTTCACTCCCAAGCATGTACATTCTTCTTTGGAAAGCAACTCTTTATTGATGTTTCTCAAAATTCTTTTTACAAATTCATGAATCTTTCCTTGTCGGAAGAAATTGATGACCATCCCCTCTAAGGCTTTGCAATGATTGGTTCCATGGATATATGTGGTAGTAATGATAGGATCCTCCCAGGTTCCTTTCATGTTTGGGCTTCTTTTTCTGCAATGGCCAATAGTTAAGCTCATCCTTAGTAAGCAAGTAGACATTCTCTATGGATGTTGTTAAGTTGCATTCTTTTGGAAGTCTAGACTTGAAGCTTGATTCTTAAAGATGGCTTTTTGACTTCTTGTTTCTTGGCCTTATAGTTTCATGCTCTTCGATTGCTTTTCTTTTTGCGACCCTTTGTAGTTCTCATGTAGGAAGTCTTCTTATTGTAATTGGTTACTGCCACTTGTTTGCAAAGGCATTGTAATCAGCCGTTATTTCTTTTTTGAAGATTGTGCCTTTGGAATAGTGTTGGATGGTTCTTCTCATTTGATTGAATACATTATCACTTCCCTTTGTTCTCTTTCCTAATGCAAAATAGGGGTGGGGCCAACATGAAAGGGGTTTAAGCTCCATTTCTCAGGATCATAGGATTCTACTTTTTTCTTATTTATAATTCTCAAAGCTTCTAGCCTTAACCTTTGCTCTTTATTTTGATTGGAATCCTTGGTGAACTTTAAGGGAATCTTATCTCATGGGGTTCAGAGGATCCTTGTTCAGATCTTATGATTCTTCTAGCTATGATTGTACCAAAGTAGATGAGCTTGAGATTGAGCTAAGTGGGATTAGAGAATAGTAGTGTTGGGTGTTTAACCAAGTTGGAGGTTCAACCGCTCCCTCTAGAGCCAAAATGTTAACAAGAAACCTTGTCAACGCCCCAAAGTCGAGTTATGGTGTAAGGTTTATCCCTTTAGTAGATGAAAGGAGTGGAAAGGGTATGTTTTCCTCGAATTTCCTTTCCAGTAGATTGCTGAAGTTCAAAGTTGTTCAGACTAACCTTTCGACTCAGTCGAAAGGGTCGATTTCTTCCTTTATTAACCTTTTGATTCTGTTGAGATGGATTGGTTTTTCCTTCGAAAGCCTACCTTTCGAAATGGTTGTGATACCTTGGATAAGAATTTCCTTTGTTGGTTTTGACCTTGTTTAAGGCATTAGTTGTTGTGTAGCTAGGACTTTATCCAAGAATCTAAAATAGAGGTTTCGATCCCGTCGAAAGCAAGGTTGTTTTAGTGGTAGAACTTGAACCAGGAATCTGGGATTAGGATTTCGTCCTTGATGAAAGCTGTAGGCTTAAATGTCTCGGGTTTGGATTGGGAATCTCAAGTTGGAATGATTTGGAGCTAGGTTTCGACCTTGTCGAATGTTGGACCTATTGGCACGTTGTATTAATCAAAGGTTTCAGTAGATTGAAACTTGGTTTCGACTTCGTCGAAAGTAGAGACTCGGGGAAAGGTAGCTTGAAGTATGTAACTAGAGTTATTTAAATCTGCAAGGTTTCGACTGTGTCGGTAGTGACTTTTCTATGTAGGCGACACCCAAAACACAAGATTAAACCTGACAAAGCTTTAAAAACAGTAAAGTAATCTGAAATATTTGAAACTTCCCTTTCACAAGCTAAAAAAGACTTTATTTCTCCAAATCCCCAAGTTGATTTGGTAATTAGGGTTTACAACACTTTTGATTAAGAAAATACAAGTTTAGAATGGAAAGAATCGGATCACCAAAACCTTACCCCTTGGGTCTTATTTATAGATGCGAGTTGGCACCTTTTGACCCTAATGCTTTCGCCTTGGTCGAAAGGTGCCTGCCAAATAACTCAAGTATGTTTCCGCCTTTGTCGAAAGGAATGGTTGCGCTTTTCTTCTTTGTGTTGCCTTATAAGTGCTTCTGACTCCGTCGATAGGCTTTGTCAATGGTTTTGATGATGTTGGTTACGTCTGAGCTCTTGTTTCTGATTTGATGCGGAACCCTCTTGGATCACATTGGCTTTGACCGGTTCGAAAGGCTTATTATAGCTTTTGAAGGGGTGGTTCAGGACAATGCTTGCTTTCGCGTGGTTTAAATGAAGGTGAAACCTTTGGTTTCAAAAGGTTTGGCGCATATGCAAGGAGTTATTTTTCATTGTCTTCGAAAGGTGCCGCTTTGACTCGTTAGAATGGTTTTCATGCATATGGATTCACCTAGTCGAAAGGTTGTTACTGAAGGCGGAAGGCTGCTTTCGACTCCTTCGTCTCCTTCGAAAGGTATGAACCTACTGGATCTTGATTGTAGAAGCCTTTCGACACCTTCGAAAGGTTTTGAAGCTTTCAGACTATGGCAATAGCATCCCTTCGACTCCTTCGAAAGGTTTAGCTGGAACCTTTTTCTCTTGTTCTTCTTTGTCCTTTGATCAAATTGGTTTCGACTAAGTTGAAAGGTGAATTTTAAGAGTAACATCTGCCTCTACAAAGAAGTCTTCAATCGCCTTCGGTTCCACTACCGAACTTGGGTCATGCATGCATTTTCTCAAATGCGATATGTGAAAAACATTATGCACACCCGCTAAACTACTCAGCAACTCGACTCGATATACAAACGCATGTGTCAACTTCTCCACCTTCCCAAAGTGCATAACTCCTCACATTGGAGAAAGCTTCACAAATACATGATCGCATATCCCGAAGTTAAGCAAAGTTAAGCTCTTTCCTTCGCTTGTCGGCATAACTCTTCTACCTCGATTGCGTTGCCTTCATCCTGGCGTGAATCAACCGTACCTTCTCGGTATCATCTCTAACCAAATCATACCCCAACACAAGTTTATCTCCCATGTACAACCAACAAACATATGACTTACACGGTCTACCATACAGCACATCAAATGGTGCTATCTCGATACTCGATTGATAAATATTATTATAGGCAAATTATACCAGATGCAAATGATCTTCCCAAGATCCTTCGAAATCAAAGATGAATCCTCTTAGCAAATCCTTGAGTACATGGTTCACCCTTTCGCTTTGACCATCGGTATGTGGGTGGGTCGCCATGCTCAAGTTCAACTCCATACCCAATGCACCATGCAAACTTCTTCAGAACTCCCTGGTAAACAATGGGTCTTTATCGCTAACAATACTACTTAGTATCCCATGTAATCTCATCCCATTCTTTATATATAGCTTCGCTAAGCTAGCTGTCATCCTCGTCGACTTTATTGGAATAAAATGGGCACTCTTAGTTAGTCTAGCAACTATCACCCAAATGTTATCAATTCCCATCCTCGGACTTGGCAACCCATCCACAAAATCCATAGATACGAAATCCCACTTTCAAGTCATTACTTCCAAAGGTTGAATTAAATCACTCGACTTTTGATGCTCAATTTTCACTTGCTAACAGATGAACCACTTCTTCACATATTCTCTTACATCTCTCTTCATCCCTTCCCAAAATAAATCTCTCTTCATATCATGATACATCTTCGTGCCTTTAGGATGAATAATAAGCTTTGACTGATGACTATAATCCAAGACTTCCTTTCGAAGATCCCCTACATTCGGAATGCACAGTCTCACTTTCTTTCTAAGCCATCCCTTTGAGTAAATCTCAAATCCTTTCAGGTCCTCAACATCTGCCCCCATCTCTACTTACCTAATCCTTTTGACATTAGTGGGTCCTCCTTCTATCTTGTAACAATCTTATCCACAAGTGCTGGACGTACCACCAAACTTGCCAACATACCTAGATCATTACTCGAATTGGTGTTTTTCCTATAATGCACTCCTTAAGAAGCTAACATTTCTAATGTTTTCCGTTCTTCGATAATAGCTAACATTCTATTTTGACGCTTCTTGCTTAAAGCATCGACAACCTTATTCCCTTTCCCTGACATATATTCTATCCTAAAATCATATGTCGTCAAGAATTCTAGCCACTTCTGCTGCCTCATATTCAACTCCTTTAAGTTATTAGGGGATTTGTGATCCGTATTCAACTCGAATCATTCTCTTAACAAGTAATGTCTCTAAATCTTCAATGCAAATGCTACCGCTGCCACCCCCAAGTCATGAGTCGGATATCTAACTTCATGTGAACTTAACTGCCTTGATGCATAAGCTATCACTCGCCCTCTTTGCATCAACGCCGCCCATAAACCTATTCTACAAGCATTGGTATACACTACCGGATCCTGGTTCCCTTCAGGCATAATCAACATAGGAGCATTCGTCAATAACTACTTCAACTCCTGAAATGACCCTTCACACTTATCAGTCCACGTGAACTTCTCGTTCTTCCTGGTCAACTTAGTCAAGAGTACTGCTATACGATAGAAATCTTCAATGAAACTATGGTAGTAGACAGTCGATCCTAAGAAACTTCTCATCTCCGTGATCGTCTCTGGCCTCTTCCGACCATTAATAGTTTCTATATTCGATAGATCTTGCTAGTCCATTCTTTGAAACTACATGCCCAAGAAACTTCACCTCCCATTTCCGAAAATTGCACTTTCAAAACTTTGCCTTCAACGGGTGTTGTCTTATCGTCTTCAACACCAATCCTAGATGGAATTCATGATCTCTCTCATCCTTAGAGTATACCAGAATATCAATGATGAAGGCCAACACAAATCTATCCAACTGTCAGTGAATGATTTGCTTCATAATATCTACAAAGAACGCTGGGGTGTTGGTCAGTCTGAACGGCATCACTAACCATTCATATGAACAGTACGTTGTTCAAAACGCGGTCAGTGGAACATTGTCTTCTACTACTCTCAGTTGATGGAATCATATTGCCAAGTCTAGCTTCGAGAACACCTGAGCTCCAATCAACTGATCAAATGAGTCGTCTATCTTGGGCAAAGGATAATGATTCTTTGTTATCAACTCATTCATCTTCCTATAATAAATGCACATTTGTAAAGATCCATCTGACTTCTTTACAAAATACCATGGATGCTCGCTACGGTGAACTACTCGTCCTAATGAAACTTTTATACTCAAGTTCTACTGGCTGCTTCTTCAATTCTTCCATCTCCTTGGGTCGCAAACAAACAAATGTCCACACAAGTATTGTTATCATCATCTGATCAGTACATGCACTACCAAGTCACGTCTATTGCCAATAACTCCTCCTTTCACCCGACAGTCATCTATGCTCATTACAACATCCCTGCAAGACAAGTATTGTTGGATTACCTCCCATCTCTATCTTAGACTTCCCTTCCTTGGATTATACTCGACGACTTTAATTGCATGCATAGTGCCTTGCAAAAATTTAGTGGTACCCCTATCTCACTTGGCGACATCTCTCCTCTCACCCAAGCCATCATTAAAGCAGGCATATCTCCTATCCTTAGCTCAAGCCTTCCTTTTACATGGAATAACAAGAGTGGATCAGGATGAGAACCTTTTGCAAGCTTGATCATGCCTTCCAAAACATAGCATCCATTAGCCGTTGGCCTTCATTTCTATGCAAGATCCTCCATCCTTCCATATCAGACCACTCACCCTTAATCGTTACATGGGAAGAAGAAGCTCGCAGCAGTCGATCCTCTTTTAAATTTTTGGACTAACATGAGAATTAATACACTCTTGCAGGCTTACCAAGTAAACACGAGAGGCAACTCAATTCACAAACTTGTATTTAAGCTAAGGAATCTTAAGGCAAGCCTTAAGACTTGGTCTAGAGAAACCTATGGCAATGGCAGTAAGCAATCTGATGACTAAAGATTGCAGCTATCTCTCATTCAGCAGGCCCAACCAATTGATCCACTAAACCTCTCTCTGGCTACTCAAGAGCATGAATGTAGTTTGCAACTTCAGTTAACTCTCGAATCAGAAGCTGCTATGGTCAAGGAAAAGCTATGTGAAAAATAAGACACTTAGGGGGATAGAAAGACAAGATATGTTCACAATGCTATCAAGATTAAGTGCTTGAGAGAAAGAATTGTAGCAATTACTAATTCTTTTGGTGTGATCTTAACTAGGGATGAAGACAAAACTAAGGCCTTCATAAACTACTTTTTAACCATTCTGGCCAATCCAAGACCACACTCCCTTGACCCCAATCCTCTCTTGTCCTTCCATTTGCCTTTTTTGTCTCAGGACCAATCAACTGAACTCGTTAAGGAAGTTTCGGGCTCTGAAATAGAAATCTCTATCAAGTCTTTAGATCCAAATAGCTACGGAGGGCCGGGTACAATGCTCATTTTCTCCAAAGCTATAGGGCTATGGTTGGTAATGATGTGACCAAAGCCATCCAATATTTCTTCTACACAGCGAACTTTCCAATACGTGTTATTTCCACCTCCATAGCCCTTGTCCCAAAGTGCGAAATGCCAACATCAGTATCTAACTTTAGGTTGATATCATGTTGTAATGTCCTATACAAAGCAATCTCAAAGATTATTGCTTCTAGGATCCAGCTGATTCTGCCAACCATCATTTCAGTGAATCAAGTTGCTTTTATACCGCATAGAACTGTAACTGATAATATCTTGCTTGCTCAAGAGCTCCTGTGGGGCTATAATAGCTCAACCATCTCTCCTAGATGCATGGTTAAGCTTGACATAAAAAAAGCTTTTGACTCGGTTTTATGGAGCTCGATTAATGTAACTATCTCAAGAATGAACTTTCCAAAACCACTCTTAGCCTGGATTTACCATTGCTTCGTAACGCCCCACTACTCCATATCCAGGAGTGGTACCCCCAAATGGCCTCTTTAAAGCTACACAGGGCATATGTCAAGGCGATCTGCTATTAGCATATTTATTTATAATTGTTATGGAAGTCCTTAACGTGCTTATTGTCGACCAAGTTAATGCTAAAAACCTTGACATCCACCCTAAATGCAAGTTCCCACTAATTACCCATCTTCTCTTCGCAGATGACTTGATCTTGCTTGACATCCTGCGAAACTTTCATGCCATAACACGCCTCGGCATTAATCTTCAGAAGTCTCAAATACTTATTGTAGGACTTCAGGGCATAGCCAAGGAGGAGATTATCAAGCTTTCTGGCCTTATGATGATGTCGAGAGATGCTTACTACCTTAGGCTTCCCCTCATCACATCACAAATCTCCAAAGCAAAATGACTGCCGTTATTTGAAAAGATCATAGCAAAGTGCACTTCCTGGCCCAACTCAAGGCTCTCTCAAGCTAGCGGGTTAGTCATTGTTCAATTGGTAGCAGTTAAAATGATGTCCTATTGGACAAGGCACTACATCCTTTCGTGCAAACTCATATTGATGGTGAACGGTGCTATTATGAGATTTTTATGGCATGGAGACCCATTTTCCAAAAAAACTAGTCCCTATCTTAATGCATAAGGTTCATCTACCAAAGTATCTTGAAGGCTTATGCATTACGAACCTATAGGTGTGAAACATTGCTGCGGCCTCTTCTAATTTTGAAAAGCTACTCTCTAACAATCAAAACTTGTAGAGTGCTTGGGTCAACAGCCGTCTCATAATAAACAAGGACTTTTGGACTATGTTAATTCCTTCTGCTGCTAGCTAGAGTTAGCACGGTATCCTCAAGATTCGCGCTACCTTTCTCTTGCTCATCTAATGTAATGTTTAAAAAACCCCTGCTCTCTCTTTCTGGGCTACGCCATGGGACTTGCCAAGGGTGATTCTTGAGTAGCAGATGACACATGCTCAAAAGAAATCTACGAGTATACCTATCACCGCCAAAGCAATTGACTTTACTTCCAGCAATGTTGTCCAGTTCCCGTACTATAGCTCAACTCATGTTTGTCAGCTTTGGTACTGCATTACATCTAAGCCATTACCGCAGTTGGACCAGGCTGTATTATGGGCTTCAAAGGGCAGCATGCACTAAATAGTGTTAGTCTATAAGGAACTGATTAAAAACAATGCTGGTTATCTCGTGCGTGGGCCCCTACGGTTTGGAGCAATGATAGCCCGGCAAGGGAAAATCTGCTACTATGGAAGGTGTTGCTAATGCGCTAAACACTAAAGAAAAGTTGGCCACTTTGGGAATTATCAATAATGATCAATGTTCGTTCTATAGAGCACATGCTGAGACTAATATGCATCTTTTCTTTAAATGTCCATTTGTGCATCAACTATGGAGAATGCTGCTGCAAATAACTTCCACTCTTCATCCCCTAGCTTGCGTCGGGAATGGTATACTATCTTCAAGACAACTCGTTGGAGAACCTGTCTTAGTAGATCCTTGCTCGTCGTTCTGAAAAGCCTGGTTTGGATGGTGTGGCAAGAGAGGAGTAAACTTATATTTAAAGGAAATGCTACTTCTTCGTTTAGTTTATATCAGTGAATTCATAGGCGTGTGCTATTGAGGATGAGGCTGGTTTAGCCCTTCTTATCATGGTTTTTGTCCCTATGCTATTTTTGCTCTGCAACATGTTTGTATTTTTTTGGCATAGTCTTATACTTACATCTTTTTATTCAATAGATGGGTCGGTTCTCTTAGCCCATCACCTTCCAAAAAAATGTCCACACAAGTCAAACTATAGGTTAGTGCACCTTAATCCAAGAGTGGCATACCACCAATCAGGTTAACTATACATAAGGACATAATCAAATAGGCGGTGTCTAGTTCTAACTTATTAGCCAAATCTCTCGAAACAAAAGAGTGAGTAGCACCAATATCTAACAGAATTCTAACTGATATATTTGAAATCAAAATTGTACCACTGAGCACACCCTTTCTTTTCTCCTCAACAGTTGGTCCAAACGAAGGTCCTTCCAAAGCATAAACCTTTGCCAGCTTTGCTTTTAGGCAATCCCTCTTCTTATGGCCTGACCTATTACAGATTAAGCACTTGGCCCTATCCTTGTTCTCCGGTTGGGTGCACTTAGTGGAGTAGTGCCCCTTCTGGCCACAATTAAAGCAGGTAACTTCAGCTATATTCGACTTTCGAGTCCTTCCTCCAAAATTCATCTCCCTTTTGATTCTTTCCGCCCTTCTGATACAGATTGAATATTTTCTTCTGCCCTCTCTTAAGTCTAATATCAGCTTTCCTTTCTTACTGAAACAGCCGACCATACCCCCTTGCCATTTCCACCACCATGTCAAATAGAGCCAACAGATGAGCCATCACCTTGTGATTCATCCCCTTCCTCAGTCCTTCTCATTTTTTCAACGGGGTAGATATGCTCCCTTCCATACTTCGACAAACCATTAAAGAACTAAATGTACTCTGCCAAAGTCATCATCTCGCCGCTTCAAGTCAAGCAACTCCCTACACAATGCACTCTTCTAAGATTCAAGGATGAACCGAGCCTCAAATCGCTTCTTAAATTGCTCTTAGGTTATCTCCTCCTCTGGGACCTTAGCAATCACTACCTCCCCACTAATCCAATGCATCTCCTAAAGTTGACAAGAATTTAACTTCCTCTTTTGAGTGCTATTATATCCTAAGTCTCCAAAAATACAATCACATACCTTCAACCAATTCAACACTTCTGAGGCAGACTCCTTCCTTGTGAATTCCTTTCCCCGTAGCTCTTGAAATCTTTGTTCATCTTAGAAACGTCTGCTTCTCTTGCTACCTCCTATCTCGGCTCAACAGCTCCAACTAGTTGTTTCCTCATCATCTCCGTCATAAACTGGTAGAACAAGACATCGCATACATTCCTCCTTCAACCGGGGCAGCGGCTTCAGTACGAACTTTCAGTTTCTCCTCCCCTCCATGGCCATTAGTTTAGGTACTGTAATCTCCTCTACTAAGCATTTGCACTTGTACTTTCTATGGTCAAACTCCTATTACGTAAATCCATTCTAGCCTTCTTCATAAGCAGGGGTTCATAAGAAATAGAAGTAAAGAGATTTGATCAATTTGAGAGGGGCAGAAATATTCTCCTATATATCTATATCAAAATACTAGTACGTTACACACACACACATACATACATATATACCCTTCCCTAATGTGTTCATTTTCTACTGATAAGTTTTTACTTAGCTCTGTATTACTTAAGCATTCCGCTAACTTAAGCTCAAATAGCACGTTGTAACATCCCCCACTCTTAGACTCAAAAATAAACGTCGATGATGTTGTTGTCATCGCCAAAATCATTTTTCAACGACAAATCGAGTTCGATATTATTTTGCACAACAAAAGTAAACAAAGTAGCTAAATGGCTTTTTCGTTACATCAATTCAAATTACATAATTCATAACATCACTTTTACCCAAATCGTTGCCCACATAGGGGTAAATATAAATAAAACATAAATAAAGTAATGTTGTGTCCAACGTATGGAGATGCCAACACAACACATAACCAGTATAAATACTGGCTTTACATGGAAACATTTAAAAACACTTTTATTATAAATAGCAAACCTCCTACTTCATCATCGAAATATTTATTCATTCTTCAAAAGATATGTGTCTAGTCCATAAACTCAGCCTACTCAAATGAGTACCCGTGAGTTTATTGGAAATAATAACAACACGGATCAGACATAAAGCCTGGTATGAATAAAACCATTACCTTAGTCATCCATAATGAGACCACGCCGCTAATGCAAAACT
Organism: Allium fistulosum; assembly: GCA_030737815.1. NCBI lineage: Eukaryota > Viridiplantae > Streptophyta > Magnoliopsida > Asparagales > Amaryllidaceae > Allium > Allium fistulosum. The sequence goes on along the minus strand of CM060903.1, from coordinate 1,532,396,538 downwards.
AGTTTCCCCCTCACTTTATCATCATTAAGATACATCATATATGCAAATAACATCAAGTAAAAGGAACCGTGTGCACATACAATCAAGAAATGTACCCCTACACTTACCATACAGCTATGAACCATGTCATATATCAATTCTAATCATGTATACCATATACTTATCAGTCCACTATGAACCATGTCATACATTCATTCATCATCCAAACAAACACCGCCTAATCTTTGGTTTTAGGCTTTCATCATTAACTTATTTAGTGATAACCTCCCTAGGCTTATCTATCACTAATTCATTTTTTCTTGAACAACGTCACCTGATGAAATGACTACTCATTCCACCAATTGGAGCCACAAAGACCCTTAAGAGGTTGAATGTAAGCACCCTGAATACATTCTAATAAGTGTCCTTACTAAGCGTCAATAGTCCCCTTTAGTCCTCAAACCGCTATCGTTTAAGTTGCCAATTTATTCATTTTGGTTATAATACTACCCTGATGTTTTGGCACCCTGCCATTACACCCTACCTTAAATCACTTTTAGAGTTTATAAATCTTTTAGGATTGAACCCTATCATGGTACCCTGCCACATGCCATTAGACTTTAGACTAATAGTCAAGGCACCTAGCCATACAGTAACTCCATGAGCCGGTATATCTTTACGATCATAGTTCAACCCATTCACTCATTCATTTATAGTGTATCCTACACTTTATTTAGATAAAACATCTTTATCTTTCAATTTACATGATACCCTATCATTTGTTAGCTTCTATAAGCTTTCTTCCATTTCAAAATAAGTTAACACAATTTGAACTTATTAAATCTTTCCTTTATTTCATCCCTATAAAATAGTTTGATAACACTTGGAAACTATCTTCCAAAGTGCCTAAAGCATTTTCTCATTTTATTTGGAAAATATAGCATCCCATGCTTTCATGAGTTATGATTAGTTGTCATGAATTAGCTATCCCTATTAGGTTAGGTTATCATATGTTTGGCTATCCCTTAGCCATCGTGGAACAATAGCTTCCCAAGCTATTACATATTACTCCTTAATTAAATTCATAGGTTATTATCCCCATAGCCATCGTGTGCTATTTCCAACCAAACAATCGTAGGTAATCCACCAAAGCTATCGTGTGCTATCACACTTATAGTCATTGCGTTCAATTCCCCTAGGAGACATTGTGCATCATTTCCATCTAGGCTTTTAAGCCTTATTCGTCCATAGTCATCGCACTTTATTCTGCACTTAGCCATTATGTGATATCTCGTTCAAAGCCATTGCTCCTTATCTTCATAATAGTCATCACATACCATTTTTCTTTAAGCCATCATTAGCTTTCTCTCCCAAACCCTTTGTGGGCTATCTTACTTATAGCCATCACGTTCTAAGCCTATACTTAGCCTTCGTGGATAGATGGCTTCAATTTCCATCACGTATAAACCCATTTGGGGTCATTGTGGGTTATCATAAGTCTTCATTAGTATTTTACAAATGCTTCCTTTAGTTCAATGACACTTATGTAATCATATTGAAATTTGATTCTTTACCATTTTAAGTGTTAATTTTACACCAAATCCTATTTGGTGTCGAATTTTCATTGGCTAATATTCTTCTTTGTAGTTTACTTTTCAAAAGTTAGTGAACTTCATCCTCTCTTAGCTAATTAATTATCATTAATAAATTATTCTTTTCTTAGCCAATTAATTTATATAAAAGCGAAAATTGATCGGGAAAATTCACAAATTTCACTAAAAATTAATTTGATCATACTTCACATTTTCCAAAAATTTCAAGTCAAAATAATTTATTTTATTATTTTTAAAAATTAATTTACCTGAAATTAACTATTTTCTCAACTTAGAAAATATGTATAAATTCCAAATAAATTCCAAAAATTATAAAATTTAGAGCCAATCTTTAATTCGTCATTATAAACATCACATTTCAATTTTGAATCATTTAGCATAAATTAATTCATGTTTTACCCTAAAACATGAACAATTCACTTTATTTAAATTTCTACGCACAACAAAATAATGTTTAACCATTCAATCATATTTAGTATTACTAAAACATTCATATAAAAATCAAATCCAAATCCAATAGGTTAGGGTAGATTTTAGAGAAAGATTTTACGTACTTTGATTTAAGAAAACTTGTTTTAGCTCTACTCCTCGAAGCAAAGTTAAAAAAACTTGTTTTAACCTTCCATTTTCCTTAAATTTGAAAACTTTAATCTTCTAGCTTTGAAATCTTCTTCTTCTTCTTACAAAATAATGGACGACCTTGGTTTGAGTTCTAGGGATTTGTTTTTGTGACTGAAAGTGAAAATGGAGTTGAATGAATGAGGGGTTAGGGCTAAAGAAAGTGAGCTAATGCTTTTGGCTTGGGCTAATATCTCATTCTAGCCTAGTTACACTATTACATTTCACTTAACATAAAACTTTTCATCCAAAATTTGAATTTATTTTCATCATCAAGGCCAACCTTAATTTCTTGGATTACCCTTAATCCATTAAATTAACCTTATAAAGTATCATACACTTAATATCAATTCTCCCTTAGGCAATTCTTGCAGTTACACAATCTTATTCATTTCTTTAATAATATCCTCTTATTTGTATTTAATTTCTCATATTATGGACCCCCCTCCAAAAAAAATTATGGGGTATTACAGTTCTATTCTCGGGTTATCGTCGATGATAATTCTGAATCAAACAAATGGTATGACAAATATATATGGTCAAAGTCTATTTTGAGAGTTTCCTAGAAAATGATTCTGATTTTGAAAAGAAAATTTCTTTTATAGATGAGGAAATTCAAGAATTGATGGAAACATTTAACTAAGAGTTCACCCTCAACAATCTGAATATGATACAAGGATCGGTAAGCTTAATCAACAAATATTCAATTTGGAGGCTAATTAATGTTGTTCAAAAACTAATATCAGTTTTATGAACTTATTATGACCGAGAGAGAGGAAAGACTTCCTACTACAATTCATTCTTCCAAGAAACTTTTTAGCGGACATCTTCTTTACCCCGTGGTCGTTCAACACATGGCAGTAAATTTTCCATCCCTAAATTAACACCTTCTACTTCAGAAGATGATCCGGGAGATTTGGGCAGTTTGAGCATATCTTTTAAGTTCGAATGTAACCGTAAAGTAAAAGAACTTAGAACAAGAAGTTTATTAATAACTTCTCTAATATTTGGTTTCAAATACAAATTTATATTGTTAGATGAATGAGCTTACTTTGAAATTGCAAAAGTTGGAAACTAATAATAAAAATCAATCAAGTCTGATTTCTTAATTAAAGAGTGCCAATAAAACTTTTGAATGGGCGATAACTACCCAAATCGACTCAATGGATGCCCTTGATGGTATTCGTCGTAAAGAGAGAAGCTAAATAAATATCTTCTTATGGCAACTAAACATATTATTAACCCTTCCTCTATGGTGGAGACTTCGATCAAAGAGATAGAGGAACTTAAAGATCAACTAGAATTTACCTTTAGGATTTCCCAACCGGATTCCTTAGTAGACTTTCAGATTGAAGTGGTCATTGCTTTTGGTTTAAAGATTGATATTTCATTTTTAGGTCCAGAAAGGAACTGCCGATTAAGAATGGTATAGATATCGGAATTTTCTTTATACTAGTGTTCGGATGTTCTTAACGATACAGGTGGACCCCTATCTTATATAAAAGCATCACTTCATTAAGCGAGACTCATTCTTGTATTTTGGACATTCAAGGGAAAGGAAAAGAAATAGTGAATCAATATCATCGAATTCTACATCCTCCTGAACCATAAATTTATATGATATCTGTATAACATTGTGATTATAAAGCTCGTTCTAACAATATAAAAGGAATTATATGCAGATGACTAGTCCTACGTAAAATTTATAATATAAAAATCCTTACTTTTGCATGCATATATATAAGGGAAAAATATTATTATACCTTTTGCATACCTACTTTATGGCGTATTGATTACCTCTAGTGATTTCCGATATGATTGTTTGAATTCTCTTAAACCTTTTGTATATCTTCTGTTATTTTCTTTTATTAAGTTGCTCCTTTATAAGCTATATCAACTACGTTTTTTTTGGCTGCTTCAGCCAAGTTTGGAAGCTTGATTTTAAAGTTTTTATGGTCCATCACCCTTTGGATGGGTATTTTGGTCATATGCAAAAGTAGGACCAAAGGCCCAATTCAACCATCACTCTTCGTATGGGTGCTTTGTCCAAGCGTAGAAATGGGACCAAAGGATTAAACTAACCATCTCTATAGATGCTTTGGCCATACATATAAGTAGGACCAATGGCTTAAATTGACCATTACTCTTCGAGTGGGTGCCTTGGCCAATTAGAAGTGGGACCAAAGGCTTAGATTGACCACCAGTCTTTATATACGTGCTTTGGTCAGGCATAGAAGTGGGACCAAAGGCTTAGATCGACCGTCACTCTTTGGATGGGTGCTTGTAAAAGGGGAACCAAAGGCTTAAATTGAACATCACTCTTTGGATGAGTGCACTGGTTAGGCACAAAAGAGAGACCAAGACTCAAAATGGACTATCACTCTTTAGATGGGTGCTTTGGCTAGACAAAGAAGTAGGACCACAGGCTTAAATTGACCATCACTCTACAAACGAGTTCTTTGGCCAGACATAGAGTGGGACTAAAGGCTTAAATCAATTCTTTATTCCATATGAAGTTACTTCCCTTGAGAATTTGTTTTTAGATGTCGATTCATATCGTTAGGAGTTGTAATAGAGTATATTGTGCTGTTATTCAAAGTATCATTTATTTCCCTTCAACTTCTTGATAGGTTATACTCAACAAATTCCTATAATTCTCTCCATCTCACATAGTATTCAATGAACCCAGCTAATGCTCTACAATTATAGGTCTTATGCCGATTTGCTTTATGGTAATAAAAGTATTCACTTCCTCCATGTTTCTTCCCTTCTCATGCTTTCCTTAGGGGCCAAATAATCCAATCATTCTTTAGGTGAGGAAGTAAACTTCTTCTTGCTAAACACAAAGAGGAGTAGTAATTTATTTTTTGAGTCTTTTAGAAGCATAACTTCCTTGTTCATTCCTATGCCATTTTTATGGGATTGGTATTTCTCCTTCACTTATTCCTAATTTACCTTTTGTAACCCGAGAGTTCATTTTTCTCTAAGGGATATGTTAACTATGCTTCTCCATTTCTTAGCAAATTGATCAAAATCATGGTCTCTTTCTGTTCATACTTCATATATAGTCCCTTTGGCATGGGATTAAATGTCCATTCTTATTTAGGTAAAGGAATTCTTATCCTCTCATTTTTCTTATGCTTCTGAATTGGTCTTTCTTTATTTAATTTTATTATTAAAGCAAAATTAGGCTTCTCTCCTATGTGAAATGGATTTATCCTCTATTTATTCGGATTATATTGGAAAACTTTTCTTTTTCTGCTAAGGTTTGAAAGGCTAGGTTTCTTATGTTCAACACTTGACTTTCACTAAAGCGTGGGGTACTCTGATGTAAAGTTGAATAAATCAAGTTCAGTTTTGAAGGTCCTTGTCGAGAAATAGTCATAATGAATGTTTTTTGAAGAGATAGAATCAAACTATGAGTTGAAAGTACCAAAAATGTTAGACCAAGAATTGAGTCTAACTAATATGCATAGTCAAGAAAGTTAATAGTACTTGGGTAAGAGGTCAGACTCTTGGGCAAGTATGCAAGTCATCATATCATCAAATGATCAATCATGCAAATAGGTAATTATGAAAGTCTTAGTCACAAAGTCTTAATTTGGATTTGACCTAAGAGGCCATTAAAGTCCAAAAGTCAAGTCTTTATCTATGCTTGAGTCGATGAAAATGAGAAAGAAGTATAATTCAGAATTCTCTTCTTCTTTTGTAGGGATATTTATAGAGAACCAAGTCTTTAGATCTTCGACACATGACACTCATGGACGGTTGAGATTTTGTTGACGTGGAAAACCATCCTTTTCACATGTGGAACAACCTATTTTTTATTTCTTTACGATGATGTGGCATGAATGGATTAACTAGGAATTATCGCGTGACTTATTAGAGAATTGATTTTAACAACTTTGTCAACATGCGATGGTATTATCTTCAAACCGTGATAGCTTTGATGCTTTCAACATGTGATAGTACTTCTTTTAAATGTGATAGCTCTGATGTCCTCAATATGCGATAGCCCATTCATATCAACTTGCAATGGCTCAATGTTATTACTTTCGACAACTTTCACATTTTCAACCTGTAATAGCTTCTCAACTTGCGGTAGCTTTAACATCTCAACTTATGACAACTTGGCTTCATTAACTTACGATAGCTTAACTTCATCATCTTACGACAACTTGACTTTTTCATCAACTTATGGCAGCCTGACTCATCAACTTGCGATAACCTGACTCATCAACTTGCGATAGCTTGACTTCAGCAACTTGCGATAGTTCCTCAACATGCAATAGCTTTCACATTGCTTATGTGCGATAACTTGTACCTGTTTATACTTCAAATTTTGGGTGTAACAGGCATACTACTAATTCTTTCAGGTAAGCGATAAATATCAGTTACCATGCGGTGAGAGCTTAGGTTATTCAATTATAGAGGTAGGGGTATTGTAACAACCCAGAATTTTAATCCATGGATTTTGAATATTTAATTAATTTTAAATGATGAATAATTGGTTTTTAAAGTTTTAAATTGAATTCAAATATAGAGATTATATAAATAGTTGAATTATGAACTTAATATCTAGATAGTGATTTAAAATAGCTATATTTGTAATTTAATGTAATTTAATTGATTAAATGATCTTATTTAACTCATTTGAATTTTAAATAATAACGATGAATTCATCTTGTAAATTTATTTATTGTAATAAATAATTCGGATAAATAATAAGAAATTTTATTATTGTTTTAATGACTCGATTTTTATTGACGTATTTTTTATTTAATCTATTTGATTTTTCCATAATTTTTAATTTGAAAAATATTTAAATTAATCGTTTGACGATTTATTGGTAAACGGCTGTGCTTTTGTGATTTTTCGAAATTCAATAACCATTGTATATTATTTTTGTTTTGAGATCACATCTTTGTTCTGAATGCAAACCATATTTTTCGTTTTGTCGTTCACAGCCTACACATGAATAAAAATCTATGCGACGAGATCTCGGGAATCACAAATAAGTAAAGGTCAACACTTAACTTCAGCACACAATCTCATCAAATCCGCTGACTCCTTTTCTTCCTTTCTCTTATTATTTCCAGTAAACGAAAAATAAAAGTATCCATTTACTTTCAAAATTTTAACAAAATTTATACTCCACCAAAATTGGTAAAACAAATATCTTTGAACCCATGGCGATGAGATCTTCAAGCGGTGTGCGTTTAAGGGTTTACGGTGGAGTTTAAGGAGGTGGGCCATGCTGGAACAGTGCTCGACTGTTTGAACTAGATGAGCTAGGGTTTGTGATTTATGTAGTTGTAGGCATCTATTTGAAAATGGAGGGTAGTTTTGGGGAGAGCATGTCGTAGGGCATCTTTGGCCACAATTTAGACGCATGCGGCATTAAGAGGGAAATCGCGACTTTGATAATGGTCGCGTGCTAGTCTAGGGAGATGTTTTCCCTAGGGTGTTTGAGCAGGGTTTTGAGAGGATGTATGCAAAGAGGAGTAGGGGAGTTGATCTATGAAGTCAGTGGAGCGTTTCATGGTGTGTGGAGTGGGAATGAGGTGAAGGAGTGTTCGTAAATAATGAAGTTTGCTTCAGGAAAGTAGTGGGAAGGATTTGAGGAAGAAGTGATTAAGAGAGGGGTAATTAAATTTAAAATGTAATTAGTATATTAATTATATATTTAAAATTCTCAAAATTTATAAAATTGTAACTCTCTCATACGAGGTCCAATCGAGACGAAACATTTTGCATTATGCTCATAATGGAAAAGGCTACGCGATGAAGCGGTTTGGTTGAATTTGGAGTTAATGGAAATTTAGGATAAAATTGGATGTTGTTTGATTTTAGTTTAAATCGAAACGCTTCGGTATCAACTGGAACTTCGGTAAGTTTAACTCACACTTTTGGTTAATCAGTAAGATAAATAGTAGATAAATTTTACTATTTATGCTGGTTAAAATTATTGGTTATTTTGGTTAAATATCCGCTTTAAAGCGATTGCCATTTAAAATTGAAATACAAGAATTTTATTAAGAAATCCAGATTTCTTAATATTGTTACTTTTAAATTTCTAGTTATATTCATGTTGATTCTATTTCAGTATTAACCTTGTTATATAGATTGTTAATTTCTGAATTTTGATTGTTTAGCACTATTTGTTATTACATTATTATATATTCAAAACTTAACTCTATACTGATAAAAATCAATAGCAACATTGGTTAAGTGCTTAGTGGCTATTGGCCTAAATTTAGTCTTTTGAAATATTATTAACTGCCATTTTGGCTTGTAATGGGTTTTATTTGAAGAATGATTTCAAATCTAATCTTTGGAGTTCCTAAAATATTTTTATTTAAGAATATTTTTGAACTTCTTCATTTTACCCCAACCTTTTTATTTAATAATGATTTAATGTTGTTTAACTATTGTTTAATAATGTTTAAAAGTTGTTTGTTTCTATTCAATATTGTTTTGAAGTTATTTATTAATATTTTAATATTGTGAAAAGTTATTTATTTAAAAAATTGATATTGTTTGAAGATAATAAGAATTATTTATTAATAATATTTTGGAAGTTAATTATTTATTATAATAAGGTTTATGAAGATTAAATATTAAATATTATATTAATAATGTTTTGAAGTTATTTATTATTATACTAATAATGTCTTGAAGTAAATTAATTATTTCATTAATGATGTTCTAAAGTAAATTGACTGTGTTATTAATGTTGTTGAAAAGTCAATTTTTTATTTATTTATGATGTTTAAAGTTAATTAGTTTATCTGACTAATTGTATTTAATAAATTAATTTATAAAGGAATTTCGTTTAATAAAGAGTTTATAAATGAAAATGGAGTTTTGTATTCATAAAGCATTTTTATAAAGGCTTTATTAAGAATTTTTATAAAGGGATTTTAGAAAAGGTTGTTACAAAGTAATTTTAGAAGGGACTTTTATAAAGGATCTTTATAAAGGAGTTCTATAAAAGAATAAAGTTTTATAAATGGGTTTATAGATTTATAAAAGGAGTTTTATAATAGTTTTATGGATTTATAAAAGGGCTTTATAAATGGTTTTAAGATTTATAAAAGAGTTTTATAAATTGTTTTAGAGATTTATAAAAGAGTTTTATAAATGATTTTAGAGATTTATAAAAGGAATATAAAAATGGTTTTAGAGTTGTATATAAAGGGAATTTATAAAAGGAAATGAGTTTGATTTCCAAAATGATCTTTAAACAATTATGGTGGTATGGAAACATCTTCCCATACTCAATAATAACTAGGAAATCTTTCTCGGTTTTTGTAAATATACTTATACCATTGAGATAAGTATATAAATACAGTTTCTAAGTAGTGAAAGTGTTGTGTTTTTGTGAATATACTTATACCGTTGAGATAAGTATATGGGTATTCTTCCAAATAATGAAAGTAGTAAAAGGGGTTTATACCTTTGTAAAAGTATTTTGATACAAGTATTTACAAGGTGATATTAAATTAATGAAAGGATTAATTAAAGAGGTTAGTGGTTGCTTGTGTGCTTAACCAATGTTGGTTTTTCTTATGGAATTAAATCCCTGATGTGATCGTTGTTTATTTGATAGTTAAATAACCGACTATCAAACTTGGCTAGTTTTAAATTATCGTTGTCGATTCAGAGAGATCGGGATTGAATATATCATCTGAAACTACTTCATACCAGCATAAGCGATCAAACTAAAGACATCTTGATGATGATTGAAGACAGAGCTTTGAAAGTGCAAGGGCTACTTGCTACTAATCTTGTAGGCGATTCCAAAATGGATGTAGTAGAGGTAGTACCTTCGGTTTCGTTCAAACCCAAAATGAACTTGTATGGATGAATGATGGAATTGCATTTCTGCCTAAAGGGCTATGTTAGCATTCCAAGAGAGAAGAGCTATGACTACTCGGGTTTTCGGATCAGTCAAAATCGTCGAAAAACCTGTCCGTTCTAAAACCTTGATTGAAAACTACCAACTTAATGCATAATATTTGACAAGTATTCAACACTATAAAATGTATAAGATACAATTTCAATTTTACAAGTTATCAGAGTAACCAATTTAATCTACTAGGTGTGCTTTAATACATACCAAATAAATACAAATAAATCTACTACTGCACAACTCTGATGAGAGAGATAGCAATAGCCATTCCTGCTAACTCAATAAACATGTCACATGTAGAATAAAATGGTAAGCAGGAAAAATACATCAATATACGATATATAGCAAACAATAATCAGAAAAATGTTATGTTATTATTAGGGCTGCATCACTACCACTTGTGACTGCCTACATACCCCTATCAAATTGGGTACCCAATTAGATACAGGATCAAACCAACGTAGTTCTCCTATCGCAAATAGGACTCATGGAGCCTACGATGCATAAACAATATGCAATTCTGAAAACTACCCACTTAGGCTTAATCTTCAAATTTAGATTTTCAAATCTAATTACCTTTACGGAAATTATCTCTTTGGAATTTATTCCCGAATTCTTATTTCAAAACTTTTGAAATATATATATGTATATATCTTTTATATTCAAACTAGTCCTTTACTTCGAGATCTGGAAACAAATCACCTTTTGAAATAATAGCAATATACAAGCATACAAAACTATATACTACCAAACCTCGAGAGGTTTCTTGCCATAACCAGGCCCCTGGATCTAGCCTTCCGAATAAATAATAGATTGGTGCATGCCTCTATTCCAAGAGTGGACTACACCGAGGCTGCAGAACATATGCACCTCCTTTGCCTATGCGTTTCGTAGATTATGGGTTACCCGAATCTTTGGAACATAACAAATCACTTTATATCTCGAAGTGGCAAAATCATTTACACTAATAATTACAAATACTTCTAATCTATAATAATTTCCATTTCTAAATCCTTTCAAAAATCATCTTAAAACCATCAGCTTTAGTCCTCAAAATTCTTTCTGTAACAAACCGCATATTTATCGATTTTTTATTTAAATATTTTATCGTTAGTCGGATGTTAGTCCGAAAAGCTACTTTTTGCATATGGTCAAATTAGGACTCGAGACCACTTCCATTGAGTTCAAAATGATGTTTGCGGTCTTTTTGAGTGTAAACTTCGATATGTTTGGAGATAGTGAAATTTTCATCACTTTTTGCTTTGAGCTTTGGTTTGGACTGCACTTGTTAACTCAGTCCCAACCCCCTCTCCTCTTCATTACTTCATCAAACACTTTAAGCTTTATCAAAAATGGTGGAGGGAATGGGAAATTAAAATTCCAAGCTCAAGTTCATTAGCAAATTCAACATCTAACTCCAAATTCAAGAAGAAGATAGTGGATTCAAGCTTCGGATTGCTTCTCCTTGCTTTCAATCTCCATCTTCATCCATTTTTGTGAAAAAGTGATATTTTTATCTCACATTCTTGTCTATAACTATCTTGGACTGTTGGGAATGATTCCCTATCACTTTAGCATCAACATTTGCATTTGGTTTGGATTGGATTGGCGAAAAACCCAAATTTCTAGTGTTTTTGGTGAAAAACTGCTGTTAGGTCGTTCTGCCCTCCATAGGTCGTTCGGCATCATTAGCTCGCGCGCATGGAAAAGTCACGGCCATCATATTTGCGTTCCTGGCTTTAGGTCGTAGGTCGTGTGGATTTTAGGTCGTAGGTCGTATGGCTCTTAAGTCGTAGGTCGTATGGCTCTTAAGTTGTAGGTCGTTGGCTTTTAATCGTTAGGTCGTAGGTCGCTCAACCGTCTACCTTTATAAGTCGTAGGTCGCTGCTTCTACTAAGTCGCTCGGCCATGCCAACTCCGCTAGCTCGCAATTGTTAGGTCGTATGACCTTGAGTCGCTCGTATGGGTTAGGTCGTGGAACCTTAAGTCATAGGTCGTCTCCGACCTAATATTTCCCTTGCTATTTCACTAGGTCGCTTGACCTTAAGTCGTAGGTCGTCTCCGACCTAATATTTCCCCTGCTATTTCACTAGGTCGCTTGACCTTAAGTCGTAGTTCGTCGCCGACCTAACACTTCTTCTGCTATCACCCTGTAAGGTCGCTCACCTAGTTAAGTCGTTAGGCATACTGGGTCGCTCCATTTTTAGGTCGCGCCATGGATAGGTCGGCCAAGTTAGGTCGTCAGGCTTAGCTCGCAACCTATTAGGCGTTGCCCCCGCACCCCCACCTAGGGGGTTGCCACCCCCCTGGACCCCCCTCCGTAGGCGATCTTATCTGAAAAACATTCAACAGAACTTCCACTTTGATGCATTTTGAGCTGATTTCCTTGGACTTTGTTCACGTCTTCGAATGTGAATTTTTGTGATAGATTGTTTCTACAATCATTTTTGTGATTTGTCACTTTAAAAATATGAAGGTTTCAATACTAGTGGTAAATATCAAAACTCTTCCATCAAAGCGATTTCAACTCTATTTTATTACAAAGCTCTTTTTCCTAAACCGTTTTCCAACCTATTAGTATATACAAGCCTTTACTTCACTCGGATGAGAAATCGAATTAAACGACTTAGTAAAACGAGTGGTATGAAACGCTTGCGTTCACTTCGTCGGTTAGCTCTTGGAATTGTTCGATTGAACCCTTTTGTGACAATTTTCTAGTGAAGATCTACAGTTTGTTCGTAAATATTTAAGTTAAGCTAGTGGTTATGGGACATGAAGCTAAACTCATATATTTACTGGCTTATTGTAATTGACACTTCTTTATGATCATGACGATCATTTTTGTGATTTAGACTAGCGATTGAGCAATGTCTCTTTGTCTACGAGGGAGACTAAACCCCGTTTGTGTGATGTTTCACCATCACATATTGGGGTAGCGCCCCATGGTCTTCGGGCCGTTCGTGTGTCAAAATTTAATGGATAGCTTCCATGAGATAGCTTCTCGTTCTTATGTTACACGTGTTGGTGAGTTTTCATGCTCCCGTTCTTGTGATAGGCCTCCCCCCTTTTTATGTGATTTCTGGATTTCTTGTGATGATTTCTGGAATTTGTGCTTCACCAATTTTCATGATTTTCATTGATATGATATCAGTTTTTGTGCATTAGTGAATTCGTGTGTCATTGACTTGTTATGAATACAAGTTTAGGGCATGATACCCTATTTTATCTTTGAGAAGATTTTTGTGATATTGATTAATCTCTTGTTGATTATCATTTACATACTTATAGTAGTATGCCTCTATGCTTATTACATGTTTATGCCATGTCTTTTACTTTATACCATATCATCTGATATTTATAGCTAGACTGATCCGTTTATTATTTTCTTATAAATAATACTCGGGTCAGACCGAGATGTTACAGGTGCTTCTGCTTGACTTCTCTTCAGGATTATTCTGACTTTTGGCTAACTACTTAGATTAGTAGTTTTTGGATGTACACATTTGAGATATAAACTCTATGTTGTGTACTTATTCTTTTGTATAGCACGTGCTGCTATTCTTTTGTATTATCGTGGATCTTTCCGACCACTACTCTGATGTACACTTTCATGTGTTATATATATATTCATATCTTTTTCCGCCTTTGTGATATGGATGTCTGTGACTGATTTATGTTATGTTTACTTCTATGTTTGTTTCCGAAGATTATATATAGCCACTGTGTGATAGCTTTGAGTTTGAATCGGTATGCCGGATTTCCTCCTTAAACGATATGAATTCTATACTATCTGACATATCGGTGCTCGCTCAAAGAAGTTACACGGATGGTCGCTCCTCAACAGCCTTATTCTCCGTGCTAGTCGACAGCATTACACCGTAGTGTTTTTGTCTAGCGTGGGTATAGAGGTGGGGCGTCACACTTTCCATTTTATAAAACAATTTTTTATACAAACCACTTCTATAAAAAATCGCTTCAAAATATTTATTCTCAAAATATTTCCATTACTTTTCAAAAGAAACCATTTCATTTAAAAGATAAAATATCTTTATTTCCAAAATTATTATAAATATCTTTTATTATAATTTCTACTTAGCCAATATTTTTATCGAATACCTTATAGTCAAACTGTGAAATTCAAATTACAAGGTGTTCGCAACTAATCATTCTCAATTTATTGTCTATCCAGCCCATGCATATAAAAAGGTAAACTGCTCATAAACTGATCGAGCCTGATTAAAATAACCAATCAAAGAAATAAACACAACAATAAATGATAATCAATACTTCATTCTATCAAATATTTATAACACTTTGCTTTATCTTGGATTAAAACGGTTTGATATTTATTTTGGAGCATCCGGGCTTTTCCTTCGACATGTTCCGTCCCTCGCCCAAGTCTCCTTGGATCTCACAGACGAAACACGTGTACTAGTTGTTTCCGCATACCTTATTAAGTATTTAACTTCTAAATTTTAAAATACTTAATTAACTACCCAAATAGTGAAACAAGGAAATAAAAACATTGTTTTAGCAAACAAAGTAAACAAGCATTCAACAAGGGTTTTCAAACAACACTTAACATTTAAAGTTCCTTCAACTTAGTAATGATTTTAGTGAACTTAAAAGAAGAAATAACACACTTTGGATTCCACTCCATCAAACTTTATGGCAAGGAACTCCAGATCTAAACCATACTTTCTATCAGTTTTGCTAACTTTGTTACTACGGATTTGATTATAGCTTCGCAACTATTTCCCGAAACTTCTTGAAATCCGGCTATAGCTCCACTAACCTAGAAGTTGAGATGAAAAGAGGTGGAGATGGCTTCTAGGTGGGTATGGCCTTGGGTGAATAGATGGAACTTACTAGCTTGAACTTGACTTAAGTGGTATATTTTTTTGTCGATTATTTTTGCCATAACTTTGTTACGCTTTTGGAATTTTTTAAAAAGGCATGGAAGCCATTAAAGCTCTAAGAAAGAAGAAGGAGAAGCTTAGAAAAGGAAGAAGAAAAAGAATGGAAAGTGTGTGGAATTTGTGAAAAAAGTGGTAGGTATTTATAGAAAATGTTTGGAATAAAATATTATTATGTGAAATAACCAAAATACCCTTACTTCAACTTAAAGTATTTTCAATACTTACCATCACCTTTCACATCTAACTTTATGTCTTGGTCGGTTAAGGCTTAAGTAAATGTATTTGGATGGAAAAGTGGATTAAAGAGAAGATTTGTTTAGGTTTTTGATGTGATTTGATTTGATGTTTACTTTTTTAACTTTTTTCCTTGCTTACTTTTCTTAATTATATTCTAAAAGTTTTCTAATCATAATTAGTAAAAGTAAACTTGTTTAATTATTAAAATGTGTAATATATATGTTAAAACATGCTAACAAAGGTGCGACAATGTTGCGACAACTTATTCTGAACAAAACGTTGATTTTCGACAAAATGTTTTAGGGTCACATTTGACATTTTTGTTAAACTATTTATTTATGTAAAAAAACTTGAAAATAAGTTTCTTATCATATTAAAATAATTAAAACAAGTTCATTTCAGTTATAAAACCATATTTAATAATATTAAAATCTAATTGTAAAAATACGACGTTGATTTGTTGTACATTAATCTTGTTCAAAATAAAAAGTGTTTTCTTTCTATTATATACTTAATCTAATGTGTTGTACATTAATTAATTAATTTAATTAAAAGTATATTTAACAGAAAATCCATAAATGGTATATTTTGTGATAATAGTTACAAAGCGTTGTAATCATGAGTAATTTATCACAATGAAAATAAATATACCATTTTAAATATTCTTAGTCAAGATGTACCGAGATTGGATATCGATATATCCGTTAAAACTAGAGTATGTAATGCTCTCCAAGTGTTAAGTAGTGTATTGCTCATGGCTACTGGGGGCACCAAGTGGTTACGTATTGATAATTATTGGATAACAATGGATTGACTCACTCGATAGTTTTCTGTTGATTTAATATAACTGAAGTCAAACAAAAAATATCGATGTGACTAATTTACACAGTTCTCTCGATTTGCGAATACTGTTGATCTTCAATAGGGAAGCTACGCTTTAATTATAGTTAAATCATAGCACTGCGTGTATCAAACGACTATAATTGGGTCGAGTGGAACCATTGGAAGTGAAACACTATTCAAGAGAGGATTCGTCTTCTTAGTTATATGAAGTTAGTATCATGGTCAACTAAAGTTAACTCAAAGTCAAAGTCTTTGGCCAGAGCATTTTGGTTAATAATAATTGTTATTATTGAATGAAGGATTTTGTGTTTGGATTATAAAGTTGAATATGGACGACACTGGAATTTCGACCATTACCCATTTCCATAAGCCTAAAATGATACAGTTTTGATGAAGAGAACTAGTGTAAATAATTGTGTAACAACCCGTATTTATTTTGACAATTAAAATATTAAATTAAATAAGATTTTGGAATTTAATATTGTCAGAAATTGAAATTTATGATTTATAAATGTAAAATTTTGTTAGAATATATAACTTGATTTTAAATAAATTCTAAAACGACAAATTTCAATGATGTAAAGATGGTAATGCATATTATAACATAATTTAATGATATTGATTTGAATATAATTAATAACTATTTGAATAATTTCAATCAATTGTAATAATAAAGTTAATACGGAATAAAATCAATGATATATTAAATGGTGAAACCATATGTTATTAATTGAAATTGGTAGCATTGGTAAGTAAATTTATAATCCTTATTTGTGAACAGTAAATAAGTAGATATTTGAATTAATAAGTTGTAAAAACGATTGTTTATTTCTCATCTCATTAATTAATCCGTTTTGAGATTAATTTGGTAATCAATGCAATTAAATGTAATTGAAATCTTTCAAATAAAAGGAAAGAGAACATTAATTGTAATTAATGGACATAATAATAGAAACATATGTTTAAATTAAAATAAAAGACAAAGTTGATGAAATAAAAAGGAAACGTATGTTTTAATTGAAAAGGAAATTTGATGTAATATCAAAAACATGTAAATAAAAATAAAAGGAATTATTTGAGATTTAAATGTAATAAACTAGGATTTTATCACTATTATAATTTAATGTTGAAATTAATCTAATATTTAAATATTGAATTTAACATGGGAAATTTAAATTTTTAAAGATTATTAATTTCTATTTGACCAAGAATGATGATAGAAAACTTGTAATTTAGAATTTAAAAGTGAGTAAATCAGTTTAACAATAATTTGTTTAATTAACACGTAAATATAGATGTAATTCGATTTTTAAAGCTAACTTCTATATACAATAGAATTAGGGTTTGAAATTAGTTTAATTGAGTTTAAAAATATTGAAAACCTATATTTCAATATATGGGATGGCCTATTTTTATTTCGTCTACACAACGGACTTTTTGGCCCTTTGTTATCGCTTTGGCCCAATCGATAAGTTCCATCCATTCTTGTTCCAACTTTGCCTATATATATGTTGTTATAAACCCTAGTAGCTTTCTATTCTATTTTCTGTACGTACAATTTCAGTTCTTATCGCCTCCTTCTCAATGGAGAATAGCCAAAACCCTAATTACAATTTCAAATCAAATCCAAAAATTCAAACTGCTCAAACCTATCAAATGATATATCATCGCGAAGCTCTCGATGAATGGAATTGCGTCTGCAATTCGTTTTTCGATTAGAGGTTCTGTTTGCCCAGAAATTAGCGATTTATTCTCGACCGTTCATCGACTATGTTTGGTTTAACGACAAATCTTCATCCATTCGACGATCGGAAGTTGCTGCAGCGTAGAGGGCGACAAGTACGGGCGATCCATATGGTTGGATTGGTCTAGAAGTGCCTAAATTCGCTAGATCTGGGTGTTGAATGGCGGCGGCGGAGCCTTGTCTGGTGGCCGAAGGCGTCGCGCGCGGCCAAGGTGGGGGCGGCAGGAGATGGGCTTCGCAATGGTGATGTTGAATCTGGGAGGCGTGGCATTTTGGTGATGAACGTGGGCGGTTGGCGGCTGTAATGGGTCTGTTCGCATACGATCTGAACGTGGGTTGGGGAAGGTGATTTAATTACTAATTTGCCCCTCGTTTATTTTATTTATATTTTAAAATATAATCTTCTAACTTGCATAGCTTTTTCATAGGAACTCTGATTGACGAGTGGTTTCTTCCATTGGATTCATATTGAAATTTCGGACAATATGAAACTGGTTTGGTTGAATTTGGAGACTATTGGAATTTTAGGCTTTTATTGGATTTTTAATGGGCTGTAAATCAAAGGTGAGTGATTAAACCCACTCACGCAATACTAAATGTTCTAATGTTAGTTAAATTGAAATCATAAAGCGATAAAATTTATTTGATTGCTGTTTGGTAGTTTAAATTGACATTTAAATTGAATTTGAATTTTATATTGAATTGAATTGACATTTAAATTAATATTGAAAATTTATTGCTAGTTAAACACCGACAATTGATACTTAGTAACCGTTATGATATATTGGTTGATTTGGATGTTGATTGCAATTGGATGTCTGTTGATTGATATGTTGTATCTATGTTGTTAATTATTTTGATATATCCTTGTTATTAACCCATTTATTATTTAACATCCTATAAATTGTCATCTGAATTATTTCGAATAAACTAAGAAATAGGTTGAAATGATACACACACACACACACACATGCCATTTAATTTTGGGTTGAAATGATATATATTGATCCTTGTAATTAAAATTGAAATAACTGATCTCTTGGCCATAGGATAGAAAATTATATACGGACACCGGATTGGTTAAATTAAATGGTTTCAAAATCTTGAATTTAAATTGGTTTAAATGATATTGTTTTAAAGAAAATAAAAATTAGATTTATATGAATTAAATTATTTTCTAAATTCGAGCTTTGAAATGTTGAAATTGAAACTGTTGATTGAAATTGTTTAAAGATTAAATTTGAAATCTTTAAGTTGAGATTGAGATATGATTTAAATTTATTGAAGTGAATAATTTTAAATATTTAAACTTTGAATTTATTTTAATTAAAGTGGTTTTAAATTGGTATTTCAAAGTTTTGAACGTGAAATGGATTTAAGCTAAATTATTTAAAAAATGAGAATTTGAATTAAAACCTTCAGCCATTTGAATAGAACCGTTTAAATTGAATTTGAAGTAAAGTTTGAAATCGTTTTGAATTGAGGCTGATTTAAATTGAAATTTAAATATAAAGTTGACTTGATTTGGAAGTCGAAGAATTGATTTCATCGTGATTTGGAACATAAATTCAAATTGTTTAGAAAGAGAGAAACAATTTTAATACAAACTATTTTACTATACAAATTATTTTAATAACCAAACTATTTTAATATATAAACTATTTTTATCCAAACTATTTTCAATATTAAAATCTATTTTATATTCAAAACTATTTCCAATCTTTAAACTATTTTAATTATTCCAAACTATTTTTCAATATTAAAACTATTTTAATTATTCAAAACCATTTTCAATATTCAAACTATTTTAGAGAGGAATTATTTAGATTTAAATCATTGATTTAATACGAATGTTTTGATATGAAGGTATAACCTGTTTGAATTCAAAAATGATTTTTGAAGTGAATTTAATATTTTGATATGAAGTATGACTTGTTCTTGAAATTTAAAAGAACCAACCGGTGTAAAAAATGACGTTTGGTTATTAAAGAGACCGGGGCCGAATATTGGCATACTATTTGTCGATACCGGAACCACTTTAACAACTGTGTATGCGGTGGATGATCCGGAATGAAGTGGTTGGATTTGGCAAATGTTTGCTGGATTTGAAGAAAGAGAACGATGATGGATAGACCCCGACACTTGTGTCAATTTTAAATGACTAAAACAGGACGACATGTTCCTGACCATTGAGGCTAGTTACCTCTAGCGACATATGTTCTTCATATTACCATATTAATTTTTGACTTGATTGGTGCACCTTTATTTGATTATGGGATGGATGATTGCGGTAGGCCATTAGGGGTTACCACCAGTCAGGAGACTCGAATTGGTAGAATCCTACCTTGGGGCATTGCATCACGTGCCTTGTCATTCTTTTATCCTTATATGTGCGCACTACGATTTTTTTTAGTATGGTACCTATAGGGGACTCACTGGCTACCGACGTTACTGGTTGGTTACAAGACCTACATAGACTACCTGCTTAAAAATGTGTTAAGGGGGATTAATGTAAAGCCTTAACGCTAAGAAAAATATTTATTTTCTTGATAGACATTACATATATAGCGTATCTTACTACATATAGATAGTTTAATGGATCCTTCGGAGATGGAAAATCCCGTAACATCTCTTAAGTTATTGCACTCACGTTGTACACTTGATAGGAGATGGAAAATACCATAAAATCTTTGAAGCTATTATACTCATATTTACTTGTTGTTGATTTAACTTACATTAGAACTTTTAGTTCTGACTCGAGTGTTTTGTCTTTTCATTATGCTTGGGTCAGCCTAAGTATTTCAGTGTTGAAGACATTATTCCTTGAAGATGAAGATGGAGTTTGCTAGATCGTATATGCTATTATTATTCCACTGCATTATTTTGGTATGTTTGTTGATTGTACTCTGATTATGTTGTAAAAATTGTGTAATCAAATGTATATTGTAAAACAGCTTCATGAACTGTTTATTTGATTATTTTATTTTATCATTCTGCTGCGAGATTCTGTATTTTGTTTTCCTTCTTTTCTCTTATTTTCTTATTAAATCTCATTGACAATCCTCCCTTTTGAATGGTTTGAGTTAGACATGTGTGGTTTATTGTCGATTTAAACCGTTCAAAAAGGTGGGTCATCATAGTTGGTATCAGAGCAAGGTTTAAAGAAACCTTAGCCTGTTGGGGGTTAAACTCATTAGAGATAGGGTTAGCAATACTCTAGAATAAGTCTGACTGTATATATATACGAGTGAGCGTATTTGTTGGTGCTATAAAAAATTGTTTTGTATTGTGTTAATTTGTTCTGTTGAGTATTTATAAATTCCAATCGGGACTTGGGACAGCATGGCATCGATAGAAATTTCTAAACACTTGAATAGGGTAAACCAACACAATATTGTTTTTGAAATAGGTAAATGAAATAATTTTACCTCGTATTATATTTTGTATTTAAAAGAATAATTTTTCATAAATGGATATAGTTATTTTTGGTATGTTGTTTGTTAGCAATTGATAATATTTGATTATTGTCATTTATTGTTGGTTAGTCGAGGTTCTTAAAACTATTGACTATTGTATGTTATAAGAAAATGTAATTTTATAAATATGGTTTGTATATTATGATTTACAAATAAAATGAATTTAAATGGAAATTTGAGAACTTAAATTCCGGTGTTTTGAAATTGGTTTTCAAAGATTTAAGGAAAAATAGTATTAGTATTATTTGGTAGTATTTTCGGATAGAAATGTTTTCAATGACATTTCAAAGAAATGTTTCTAAAAGGATTTTCAAAAGGAAATAAGTTCTGTATTCCCCTCTTCTGTCACTGGAAAATAATTTTGGCGATGACCGCGGCATCATCGACGTTCATTTTCGAGTTTCAAAGTAGGAAGACCAGTATAGTAGCTTTGCTACATAGTTTTTTTGGTGAAACAAATTTTAATTTTAATTTCCTAAGTATGATTTGATAAAAAAAGAAGATATAAGTATATATTACTTCAAGATGATTTGGAATGAAATCGATATTTAGTTCTTAAGTTTTTATAAATCAACGATTTTCAATTATTGAAATGAAATGGAATTTTTGATGATTTTAAATGGTCGGAAACTTCCAAATTGAAATCTGAAATTAAAAGCTAAGTGTTTAATGAAACTGTGAAGAAATTGAAGTGTTGTAACTTGTAAATTAAAAGATAATGGAATATAAAACAAGTAAAAACTTGAGTAATAATAATGTTTCAAAAAAATGAAATTATGTCCATAGGTAAATAAAGAATTAAGATGTACAAGAAATGTTATAAACTTAAGTTAATGTTTTGAAATGCTTAATAATTAAATTGAATAGTAAAAAGTGAATACTATTTAAGTAAATTATTATAAACTTAAGAAAATGTTGAAATGATTCATAAATTTAATATTAAATGACAGTATATATGAAGGAATAATGATGAATCAAAGAATAGAGAAACTTAAGTATGAAATGATTTATTAATGAATATTAATATTAAATGGAAATCAAGTTATATAAGTAAATAAATGTGAGTTAAACTACAAAGAAACACCTGAAATACTTTAAGAATTTATTCATTGATGATTTTAAACATTGAACGGGAAATAATTTATGTAAGTAAATGAATATAAATTAATAAAAGATGTTCTTGTATAAATGAATGACAATTAAAATAAATGAAAAGTAATCGAGGTATTAAACCAATAGAATAAAATATGTAAGTTGTGCGTAGATCATTTTATTTGCATAATGGTTCTAATCTAGATTCGAATACATGATTTGTGGAAATTCACACCAGTCCGAGTTAGGATTTTCTCTCGATTCTTGACGGCGAACATTTGATATGAATTTTTGATATGATTTTGAAGTTTTCTATCATAGTTTATGGCTATGCAAGGAAAACAGAGATTTTTAATCAAGCGTATCAGAGTCCGCACTAGAGTAGTCGAGTTAACAATACTAGTTCGAAAGTGAAATGTGTGTATTCAAGCAAGCGATCAGAATTGATATTGTGAAAAAATGATTTATGTGCATCATACAAACTTAAATAATATTTAAATTCTATGTTGTTTGGTTTATGGGAAGTTTGGAAAAGGACATTTCAAATCGTTTGAGGTTGTATGAATAATCTATTGAGTAATTACCTAAGGCTGTTGAGCGTAAGGTACATTTGGTAGTTCATTTATCATCCTTGTACAATGAAAGGTTTCTGAACCAAGACAAACCATTTGTTTTTTGTTGCTATGGATGTGTGATGGATTCTTTTGTTGCATATAATGGTGGTATTGCTTTTGTTTGCATATGATTATTATATATGTTGTCTTGTTTGTGCTATTGATTGGAACAACTAATATATTTCTCTTTTTACATAGTTTTAACTCTTTTGGATTATGTAAGTAAGATACAGGTTTATGAAAGCAATAGTTGTTGCTTTTGATTTCATAAGAGCTTTGTTTGCCCGACAAATAGGTACGTTTTTGGATTAAGGTTTATGTAACGGTATTTTGTTGATTCCCATGGTTTGGGATGCTTTATTATTGAAATATGATATATACAATGTAATTATTGATATTGTTATTTTTCGGGACCTAGCCGCGCAAAGGAAATGCTGCCGAAATTTTTCGTAAAATTTTGGGCTTAGAAATTTTTTCATAAAAGTTGAGTTATTTTCAAATTATATTAAACTTAAGTATGTAAATTTTAATTTTATAAATTGACTATTTTAAATAAAATATATCAAATTTCTTGATTCTTTTTTGTTCCTTTTCGAGGACAAAAAGTTTTGAGGGGGAGCAGTATATTAAATTAAATAAGATTTTGGAATTGATTTATAAATGTAAAATTTTGTTAGAATATATAACTTGATTTAAATAAATTCTAAAACGACAAATTTCAATGAGGTAAAGATGGTAACGCATATTAGAACATGATTTAATGATATTGATTTGAAAATAATTAATAATTATTTGAATGTAAATTTCAATCAATTGTAATAATAAAGTTAATAAGGAATAAAATTAATGATGTATTAAATGGTGAAATCATATGTTATTAATTGAAATTGGTAGCATTGGTAAGTTAATTTGTAATCCTTGTTTGTGAATAGTAAATTAATAGATTTACTAAGTTGTAACAACGATTGTTTATTTCTCATCTCATTAATTAATCTGTTTTGAAATTAATTTGGTAATTAATGCAATTAAATATAATCGAAATCTTTCAAATAAAAGGAAAGAGAACATTAATTGTAATTAATGGACATAATAATAGAAACATATGTTTGAATTAAAATAAAAGAGAAAGTTGAGAAAACAAAAAGGAAACATATGTTTTAATTGAAAAGGAAATTTGATGTAATATAAAGAACATGTAAATCAAAATAAAAGGAATTATTTGAGATTTAAATGTAATAAAACTAAGATTTTATCACTATTGTAATTTAGTGTTGAAATTAATCTAATATTTAAATATTGAATTTAACATGGAAAATTTAAATTTTAGAAGATTATTAATTTCAGTTTGACCAAGAATGATGATAGAAAACTTTTAATTTAGAATTTAAAAGTGAGTAAATCAGTTTAACAATGATTCGTTTAATTAACGCGTAAATATAAATGTAATTCGATTTTTAAAGCTAACTTCTATATACAATAGAATTAGGGTTTGAAATTAGTTTAAAAATATTGAAAATCTATATTTCAATATATAGGATGACCTATTTTTGTTTCGAAAACGAAATGGGCTTTTTAGGCCATTGTTATCGCTTTGGCCCAATCGATCTTTCCATCCATTCTTGTTCCATCATTGCCTATATATATATATATGTTGTTATAAACCCTAATAGCCTTCTATTCTATTTTCTGTATGCACAATTTCAATTCTTATCTGCCCTTTTTAATGGAGATTAGCCAAAACCCTAATTACAATTTCAAATCGAATCAAAAAATTCAAACTACTCAAACCCTATCAAATTATATATCATCGCGAAGCTCTGGACGAGTGGAATCTGCATCTGCAATTCGTTTTTCGATTGGAGGTTCCGTTTGTCTAGAAATTAGCAATTTATTCTCGGTCGTTCATCGACTATATTTGGTTTAACGATGGGTCTTCATCCATTCGATAATCGGAAGTTGCTGCAGCGTTGAGGGCGACAAGTATGGGTGATCCATACGGTTGGATTGGTCTAGAAGTGCCTAGATTCGTCAAATCTAGGCATTGAATGGCGGTGGTGGGGGATCCCCGTCTGGTGACCGAAGGCGTCGCGCGAGGCCAAGGTAAAGGCAGCAGGAGATAGGCTTCGCGATGGTGATGTTGGATCTGGGAGGCGTTGCGTGTAGGTGCGGTGTTTTGGTGCTGAACATGGGCGGTTGTGATAGGTCTGTTCACGTACGATCTGAATGTGGGTTTGGGGAAGGTGGGTTAATTACTAACTTGCCCCTCGTTTACTTTATTTAAATTTTAAAATTCAATCTTCTAACTTGCATAACTTTTTAATACGAATTCTGATTGACGCGTAGTTGCTTGCTTTGGATTTGTATTGAAATTCCGGACAATATGAATCTGGTTTGGTTGAATTTGGAGACTGTTGGAATTTTGGGCTTTTATTGGATTTTTAATGGGCTGTAAATCAAAGGTGGGTGATTAAACCCACTCATGCAATACTAAATATTCTGATGTTAGTTAAATTGAAATCATGAAGTGATAAAATTTATTTGATTGTTGTTTGGTAGTTTAAATTGACATTTAAATTGAATTTTATATTGAATTGAATTGACATTTAAATTAATATTGAAAATTTATTACTTGTTAAACACCGACAATTGATAATTAGTAACTGTTATGATATATTGGTTGATTTGGATGTTGATTGCAATTGGATGTCTATTGATTGATATGTTGGATGTATAGTTGTTAATTATTTTGATATATCCTTGTTATTAACCCATTTATTATTTAACATCATATAAATTATCTTCTGAATTATTTTGAATAAACTAAGAAATAGGTTGAAATGATATATATCTATGCCATTTAATATTGGGTTGAAATGATATATATTCATTCTTGTAATTAAAATTGAAATTACTGATCGCTTGGCCATAGGGTAGAAAATTATATACGGACAGCGGATTGGCTAAATTAAATGGTTTCAAAATCTTGAATTTAAATTGGTTTAAATAATATTGTTTTAAAGAAAAATTTGAATATATATGAATTAAATTATTTTCTAAATTCGAGCTTTGAAATGTTGAAATTGAAACTGTTAATTGAAATTGTTTAAAGATTAAATTTGAAATCTTTAAGTTGAGATTGAGATATGATTTAAATTTATTGAAGTGAACTATTTTAAAGTTTTAAACTTTAATTTAAACTTTGAATTTATTTTAATTAAAGTGGTTTTAAATTGGTATTTCAAAGTTTTGAAAATGAAATCGATTTAAACTAAATTGTTTAAAAAATGAGAATTTGAATTGAAACCTTCAGCCATTTGAATAGAACCGTTTAAATTGAATTTGAAGTAAAGTTTGAAATCATTTTGAATTGAGCCTGATTTAAATTGAAATTTGAATATGAAGTTGACTTGATTTGGAAGTCGAAGAATTGATTTCGTCGTGATTTGGAACATGAGTTCAAATTGTTGTGAAAGAGAGAAATAGTTTTAATATAAACTATTTTACTATATAAATTATTTTAATATATAAACTATTTTTATCCTAACTATTTTCAATATTAAAATCTATTTTATATTCAAAATTATTTCCAATCTTTAAACTATTTTAATCATTCCAAACTATTTTTCAATATTAAAACTATTTTAATTATTCAAAACCATTTTCAATATTCAAACTGTTTTAGAGGGGAATTATTTAGATTTAAATCATTGATTTAATACAAATGTTTTAATATAAAGGTATAAATTGTTTGAATTCAAAAATGATTTTTGAAGTTCTAATATTTTGACATGAATTATGACTTGTTCTTGAAATTTAAAAGAACCAATCGGTTTGAAAAATGACGTTTGGTTTTAAAGAGATCGGGGCCGAATATTGGCAAACTCTCTATCAATACCGAAACAACTTTAACAACTATGTACGTGGTGGATGATCCAGAATGAAGTGGTTAGATTTGGCGAACGTTTGCTCGATTTAAAGAAAGAGAACGATGATGGATAAACCCCGACACTTGTGTCAATTTGAAATGACTAAAACAGGACGACTTGTTCCTGACCATTGAGGCTAGCTACCTCTAGCAACCTCTGTTCTTCGAATTACCATATTGAATTTTGACTTGATTGGTGCACCTTGATTTGATTATGGGATGGATGTTTGTGGTGGACCGTTAGGGGTTACCACCAGTCAGGCGACTCGAATTGGTAGAATCCTACCTTGGGCATTGCCTCACGTGCCTTGTCATACTTTTATCCTTATACGCGCCCACTGTGATTTTGTTTTAGTATGGTACCTAGGGGAATCACTGGCTATCGACGTTACTGGTTTTGTTACAGGATCTGCATAGACTACCTGCTTAAAAATGTGTTAAGAGGGATTAATGTAAAGCCTTAACGCTAAGAAACATATTTATTTTATTGATAGACACTGCATATATAGCGTATCTTACTACATATAGATAGTTTAATGGATCCTTAGGAGATGGAAAATCCCATAACATCTCTTAAGTTATTGCAGTCACGTTGTACACTTGATTGGAGATGGAAAATCCAGTAACATCTCTGAAGCTATTACACTCATATTTACTTATTGTTGATTTAACTTACATTATAACTTTTAGTTCTGACTTGAGTATTTTGTCTTTTCATTACGCTCAGGTCAGCTTGATATTTCAGTGTTGAAGACATTATTCCTTGAAGATGAAGATGGAGTTTGCTAGACCGTATATACCATTATTATTCCGCTGCAATATTTTGGTATGTTTGTTGATTGTACTATGATTATGTTGTAAAAATTATGTAATCAAATGTATATTGTAAAACAGCTTCATGAACTGTTTATTTGATTATTACATTTTGTCATTCCGCTGCGAGATTCTGTATTTTATTTTCCTTCTTTTCTCTTATTTCTTATTAAATCTCATTGACAATCCTCCCTTTTGAATGGTTTGAGTTAGACATGTGTGGTTTATTGTCGATTTAAACCGCTCAAAAAGGTGGGTTGTCACAAATTGTCACTATCAGGTAACGCTTAAATAAGTAAAATTGGATTTTTACCAAAAGATGTGTAAGCGGTAAATTCATCCTTAATGTCACACCACCAGCTAAGGTAACATATAAACGTTAATAGTTAAATTGTTCATATTAATTGCTGACTGAATTTACATCTTCAAATCGCATAACCGAAATGATGAATGCTCTGAATGAACCACACGATTTAATTAATTTATAATCGTTATTAATTAATTAAACTAATTAATATTTATTAAATAGTAATTACTAAATTTTATTTAGTTTGTTTGAATGCCATTTGTATTTAATAAAGTACATATATAAAAATTATAAACGTGCGTATCGATATACGAGGTAGAATGTTTAAATTGGATTTAAATAGAATACATACTAAGTGGGTTTTTTAATGAATATTTTTTGAAATATTAATTATTAAAATATTATTGAATTTATTTGAATGATATTAGCATTTAATAAAATGCATATATAAAAGTTATAAACACGTGCAACGATATACGATATCGGTGAAACATTTGAATTGGATTTAAATCGGACTGATGCTGATGGGATTTTAGACATTTTAAGGGCCCATGTTGCACCATCTATGGATATGGCTGTCAATGAATATCTGAAAAATCTAAAATCCATCCGCATCCATATTTAAAAAGTGGCTAAATATCTGATATCCAGAAAAACGAATATGGATGCGGATACGAAAACATCCACGTCTAAAAATTATACGTCCGGCTTTTTTCAAGATTGTAGTTTAAATTATGTGTATTTTAGTCCTATGAATTTTTTTTATTAAGTTAGAAGTTCATATTATGTGCACTAAATTCATAGTAACCGGTCAAAATTATTTATTATCATCATGCTTGTTCATTTTTAACACTTTAATAATCAATTGGATTGAAAAAAGTTTATGTTAGACTAAAAATTTCATTTATGTTTCTTGATTTATCGATCGCTAGCGGATAGGATAATTATCTGACACCCGTCTGTATCCGCTGATGTGGATATACGATATCTGAAAATGATTTCGTATACGTATGATATTATCTGCGTCTGAATGTATCTGTTGACATGCCTACCTATGGATAGTCATTCATGTAGAAGAGAGGGAGAGAGAATTTTATATCGAAATTTAGAAAAGAATTAAAAGGGGGAGGTTTTAAGGTAGGAATAGGAAAGGTTTATATCATTCCTTTAAATCAAATCTCCTTTTATTTCTTTATGTTTAAATCTTTCCTGAAAACTATTATTCCTCTTTATCTCCCATGATCTATAGTCGAAATTTTCATGGCTTCTAAACCTTAAAATCCCAAAATAAAATATCAAATAAAAATTAATAACAAAAGGCGGATCTCATCTCTTAATTATTGCAAAATTCATAGATCGATTCATGGAATCTAGAAGCCTTAATTCATCATTCAAGGTGTGTTTTGTTGGCAACGTCTCAAGGTTAATTTCTAATTAATTCATTTACATATTCTTTATATTCATATGTTTGGATTTGTGTGATTCATTTATGTTTATATTGACTAACATGTAGCATGAGAAGTGAAAATCTCTCTATCAATTAAATGTATGTCTATTATGTTCATTTCATTTAGATCTATATATTTTATGTTTTACATTACGGTATTTTTTAGATTAATTTCTAATGAATTGTATTTTATTATTTACATACATAATCGCAAACGAATTATAATTTAATTCTTATTTTATAATTGATTTATAGTGTTGCATAGTAAATGGTTAGATGCAATCATTTTGCATATTTTTTATGCAAGAATGAAAGGTTTTGATCTAAAATTTCGAATGAACTTTTATGTAAATTTTAAATCATATATATCTTTTTTCTAAATCTATAGTTTTTTAAAATTTCCACAATTTTGTTTTATTTCCAACTGAAAATTCAATCTAAGTTGTTAATTTAGAATGAAATGTAAATTGTCAAATTGAAATTTTAATCAAAAAGTTTTGGTTTAATTTTACATACATATGCATGTGTAAATATATGTATGTGTATACATGTAAACTTTAAATATTTGTATTTCAAACTGCTAAAGCTTGATTTAAACTTTTTTTTAATAATTTAAAGGTGAGGCAATTATGCATACATATTAATTACTAATTGATGGTCATATCATTGTATCATAATACCTATTACATGTAAAATGAATGTTGTATTAATTAAATTTATTAAAGAGGGAAAGTGAATCAATCGATATTCCACTTTTCATCTTCTTCCATATTAGATCCTTATGTGATTGCATCTATATTTATTCTTGTTTATTCCTATCCAATGTCAACTATCAATCTGACTTACTTTGTGTTTAGCAGTTTGGTCATACAATTAAGTACCAATATATTTGATATATTCACACTTTCATATCTCATGCTTAATTAATTTAGATTTAAATAAATAAAGAAAAACATTCTCTCAATTTGGTCATACAATTAAAGTACCAATATATTTGATATATTGTCATACCTTCCCTTTACTAATTGCATTGGGTAAGAGAGGGAAGTAAAAGGTTTCCTTCCCTTTTTTTTACAGTTTTCTTTTACATATATAAAAACTATTTATGTATTCGCACAAATGAATGTATTTGATACATTCATTATAATACCAATAAATTTAAGTTACATTTAAATCTCCAATCTAATAATTTAAACAAAATGAGATTTTATTTAAAATTTTACTAGATTGGACCTAATATACATTTAGACTATATATGCCTAATAAGACTCCTAAAGGAAAATTTATTCTTTAACTCAACTGCGGGCTGGTCCAGATTCTTCATTCAACACTACTCATATGGAAACTATAAAATCTTACATAGAAACATGTTAAGTGTGAGCTATTTCCCATAAGTACACATAACAACTATAAAGCATTCTATATCATAGTATGTGAAAGGGTGATGCTATTTTTTATAAAGACATACACAATAATTTCTAGGATATAGTGATTTTTTCCCTTTTTTATGAGGGTAATAAATAGATACATGTTTCAAATAAAATTTACTTTATTAATGTATTTGGGCATGGAAATACAACCTCATCCAAAAAGAATTATCCAACATTATCATCTTATATATAAAAAATACTGGTGGATTTGGTTTTAATTTTAAGTTTTGTGATTTGCAGTATCAACATGCATATCAAAACGAATAAGA
Organism: Allium fistulosum; assembly: GCA_030737815.1. Classification (NCBI taxonomy): domain Eukaryota; kingdom Viridiplantae; phylum Streptophyta; class Magnoliopsida; order Asparagales; family Amaryllidaceae; genus Allium; species Allium fistulosum. The sequence goes on along the minus strand of CM060903.1, from coordinate 1,532,365,297 downwards.
AAGGAGAAGATATGAGAAAATCATAACCATTAAAACAAACGAGAGAAGATAATTTTGTGTTTATGATATTTCCTAAAACAAGGGAACTAAGAAAAAATCATATTTAATTTTATATGTTAAATCATTTTACAAATTGATGGCTTTCCATAAGTTTTCAACAATACTTAACCAAATGCGTTTATGTTATTACTGAAAATCAAAGATTGCAAATTGCAGACCAAAAAAGATCTAATCATTTCCACCTCTTCAAAAAAGTTCTTTAGTATTAAGTCATCCCATGTTTTAACTCACTTTGTGATGTAGTGAAATCTTTTCTATTTATCATAAAAGCACACCAAAATATATTAAGTTGGTATAACAAAGGAATTTTTCTTCTTATTTTGGAACATAGGAAAATAGTTTGAATGACAAACCTGAGGCCTTTTTTGACCATGGGAAAAATCCGTTTGTTTCTTTATATCAGGGACAAAGTCGAGACAACAAAATTATCACATGCGACAAGAGGGCATGAAGGTTAATAGGAGGATGTGGCTGGTAGGGAGAACTTCAATGCAAGCTTAGAGATAAATAATAGCTGTGATGATGGTAGGGATAAATTAAAAGAGGTCGGCAACGGTTCTAAAGTTGGACGATGACGGTTTTGAGGTTGGAGTATACTAGTGGTGGGATGCCAACAAAGAGGTTGGTTAGTTTTAAAGGTGATGTGGCGATGGTCGTTAAGGTGAAGTAGCTTTAAATTAGGAAATAAGAAGATAACATCGGTGGGGATAATGTCTAATATTATTTTTATATATCTTTTTCCAAAAAAAAAATTATATAAAATTTTGCTTATAATGTTATATTGTAGTAGCATTATGTTAATTGTAACAACATCTGTGAACAAAATATACATAATTTAGCTCATAATAATATTTTATAGTAGCATTTTACAAATTATAGTAGCAGATTATGAATTGTAGTAGCAAATTTTGAACAGTAACGACAATTTATGAACAACAGTAGCATTTTTCAGATGAAGTGTTTATTTTAGCCTACAATGTTATTTTATATTAGCATTTATGGATTGCGTTAGTAATTTTTGATTTGTAGTATTAATTTATGAATCGTAATATCAATTTATAAATAAAGTGGGCAATCTTATATCATTGTGCTATTTTGTGGTGGCATTTATGTTTAGTTGTTGTAGAATACTGGTATTTTGTACTTATAGTTATTTTTTATATGATTTTTCCATATAATGATATTATATAGTATCACTTTGTAAGTGTTTAAATAATATTATGTGGTATCATTTTGTACTATCATAAATATTCAGTAGCATTCTTTATTTACAGAATCAAAAATATATATAATACATACTTTTTATTTTTACCTTCCAATAGCATTTCATATTTAAATTGTAATGACCCAACTTTTCGACCCATGAATGTCGACACTAACACGGTATTCATGTGTCTAGTACTCATGTGTTGAAAAGACGAGTTGTTAGGGTAAAATAAAAAGAAAAGAAATAGAATAAGAAAGAGAGAACACAACATTGGAATCTTACTAGTGGAACGGTAATATATATTACCAAAAGAATAGTATAAAGGTTACTTCGATATAAAAAATTTGGAGTTACAAAACCTAAGCACTATAATCAGCCTGGACAGCTATAACAACCCGTTCTCACAAATGCTGATACATACAATAGTAATGCAATGGAAATAAGAATAGTACGGTAGGTGAAACATCAAGCTCGTCTTCCCGAGCCCCGAAGAACATCAACGAAAACATGTCTTTCTCAAACTATTCGAAAGAGTATGCAAGTAATTTAGGGAAAATAAAAACCAAGCGTCAGACATAAGTCTGGTATAAGAAACTCAAGAAATATGTGTACAACATATAACGGTACTTTTTATACCATATGGAATGCCATAACGGTTATCCCCTCAAAAGCACCACCATCCAATAAGTTCATAAGGTGATATATAACATAGTGTCTAGGGTAAAGAATATAAATATATAACATAGCCGGAAGGTTACATTGATTACATTCAACAACATATTAGAGGGTACAATCAAAACCGATAAGGAATGTTCGCATAATGGATTTCCTTCGAGACGCCTGCAGTAAACTAAAGCGAATCTCCAACACAAGGGTCAAAAACTACCTTCGAGCCTCATATATCTCTAGACAAAATATACCTCTAGGTAAACAAAGGTGGTCCATGCCCTAACACTTGATCCCACATACCATCACCTCCTACATGCAACATCGATAAGAATACTCTAGATATGGAGTGATAATCTCCCGTCATGGGTTCATGGGTTAGCAAAACCCCAAGCTATGAGGCCTACTCTGTTTTTAGTCATTTCTAATATCGAGGTTATGTTTGACATCTTTCACACGACTCTTCATCATTCGAACAGAACACGAATCCCCAATTGGATTCCCACATCTCGAACAGATCTTGAAACTATACATGGATATCTACATCTCGAACAGTTCCACTTTCAAGAGATAAAATACGTATATCGATTTTGAAGTGGTTTTCGATATGTAAAACACTTACCAATCCCGGTGTCTTCAAGACTAAATCGACGAATTTGATCATTCAATAATAATGATAACGATCGCATATGGAAACCAAGTCTCGTATACTTAATCACATTTCTGATATTTTCATCTCACACTATCCCTCGGTCAAGAGTGAAGCCTGTAGGTTAGAGCTCTATTGCTCATATCCCTACTCGAACATCAGTCTCAACTCCCACAGATAGACAAAGCCTACTTCATCGGCTTTTAATGCTAAGTATACGACTAAATATTTTCCGTAAACGAGTAAACATACAAAGCATGATCAAGTCATACAAAGCACGATTAAGTCACATAGAGACTTCTAATTCCCATTTTGTTTAATTAATCTTTTATCAATTAAAACCTCTTTTATTGGTAAAACTTCTTTTACCTAATAAAACTTCATTTATCAATCTTTAGTACTCTTTTCAATACTTCAAAAAGTATTCATATACTTATCTCAAATGGTATAAGTATATTCACAAATCACTAACAACATTTCTTACTTAAAACCTTACTCTTTATATCTTTTTCCAAAAGATTCCACACTTATAATTTCCATTAAAATATTAATTTTAAGGATCTAAGTATGTGACGCCCCACCTCTATGCTCATAATAACAAAGAGTATTAAAGTAAATACTGTCTATTATTACGAAGAATAAGGCTGGATAGGAGCGACCATTCGTAATTGGCCTTACACTAATATTGGTTATCTCGATAGGAGTGGTACATACTTTTTCTTTTTCTTCTATTATTTGTTTACTCCAATCGACACACCCAATACTAGTATAAAACGAACTATGACGGTTCATAATAGTTTAGGACATTAGATATAACAATAACACAGATAATATAAATGCGGAACACAGATAAAAACGAAAGTCTCATATATATATGACTGATGTCAGTTAATACATTGTTGACACGATACATATGATACAACTACAACTGTCGACTCTAGAAGTTATATATACAAGTACATTATCGACTAATATACATGAATACATATCGTTCTATACAACGACACGACTACTACACAATGACACTGACAACTTCAGAAGATGTGAAAAGTCTTCATATCCTGAACAGCAACTCAAAGAAGAAAATCTACAACCTGAAATAACTCGGATCTGACCCGAGTATTACATTCAAAAGAAAATAATACCCAGGTCAGTCTAATTCAAACCAGTTTATTAGTGCATATAGGCAGTAATAATTTAAATAGACGACAGTCACAATAATTCCCGTCTATCCGATTCTTTAAACAAAGAAACCGGATAACGGTCAATATAACACTTAACAGTGTTTAGCAAAAATCAGCAGATTTAAATCATCAACAGAGATAAATAAACAATTTATCAAATCGACTAAATCAATTTAAAACTGTCAAATTCGATAGGGCTGCAGTACACGCACGCGTGTACTGCCTCGCCACTATCGCAAGAGGTATATCAAAGCTCAGTAAAAATCGACAACTGAGTACAAGGTCAAATCCAAATTTCTCAAGTGGTCAAGACATCTATTTCATATGCAAGCCATCTCAACACAACTGTAATTCAACTCAACTCGAATGACCAAGCGCATATAGGCAGTGGCACAAATACATGAAAACAGCAGAAAGATGGGGAAAGCACCAAAGATATGACAACAGGTACACAGATACACACACACCCCTATGATACATGCACACACGCTAAAGAAGACCTGTCCAATGCATTTTAGAAAATATGCGCACTGGAACACCTCTGTCTCAAGGCAAATACTCTTCCTTAAAGCAAGCAACTAGACTACTGGGATCCAAGGAACATAGTATAAAAAGGAGGACACGCATGTGACAAAACTTCAATGTGAAGTGATAAGTAACAGGCATATAAATAATGCATATTCAAGTGCATCAATGAATCAATGCAGCTCAGAATGACAGTAACACCCCATCGAAACATATTGATGCAACTTTGAGCTTAAGCTAGTATACACAGTTCAAATGAACTGAGCCAGTAAGCAGTGCCAAAAGGACAGTACACCATATAGAGCAGAATCAAGTGAACAAGACTAGAGGAGAAATAAAACAGAAGTGTGTGGACATATCTACGAGGAACGACAAGTAAAGATCAAACAGGTCGAGATTGTTGCCAGGTAATAGCAATACATGACCTGGCCAATCATTTTAGCACACAGAATGAATGATGTATAAATTAACATAGTGCACAGTGAAAGTCATAAGTGATCATAAGGTCAAACCCAAAATGCTGGGTTCACACAAGGAAATTCGGAAACAAATCCAAATGTATTAATGCAATGCAAACTAGCAAGGACGAGACTGCAACCAAAACTGCAGCTACCACTAAATATGAAGATAGTGTAATCAAGGTAACAGGTAGTGCAACCAAACCCCAGAATCAAATAAATGGTGACAATGATGCTTCAGTGAACTAACTCAAATGTATACTCCCCAATATATGCAATAAAATGGCTGCGACACAACCAAAGTAGTAAAGAATAAAGTACCCAGAAGATGCAAAAAAAACTGCGACAAATAATAGAAAACTACATGAAGTCAAGGATTAAAGTGAAGACTACATGATGAACCAGGCCAACAAGCATATTTGGAACAATAATGGAAGTATCACTTTCGAACAAGACAGAGATCCACTAACAGATACAGACTTCAACTGAAAACAGTGACATGATGAACAAAATGCAAGACGCGGCTGTGGACATAAATGTACCACTGTGACACAAATACAGGATACAAGAACTAAACCTTGAATCAATAAATGATGTGCATAGCCACAACAGTGAAGTCTACAGCAAAACAGAATCAACACAAGGCTACAGGCCCGAAACCACAATCCAGTGCAATGCAACACTGTCCAGACTCGGCACACATGAAGTTCACAGGGAACTAGACCAATACAACCCTATAGGTTATCAACATGCTCTCAAGTGGACATATCAACAGTGACAGATAGTGGCTCAACAACAAAGGACACTTGCAACAGTGGTGATATAGTGCAACCAGTCAATGCAGAAAGAAATCATGAAACATAACAACAAATTCATATATATAAGACAAAGACATGCCAAATATCTTATGAAGCTGAAAATGATCAAGGAAACAGAATTCATTAACATGAACCAGAGGAAACTGCAATAGAAGGAAACATTTATGCGACGGTGACCAAGTAGCATGTGACAGTATCAAATGAATTCACTCAACCAAGCATGTGAAATCTCAAACCAATATTGAAGCCAGCAAAAACATGAATCCACAGTCCAAAATTTGATAATATCAAAAACAAGATAAAGCCGTGATTGTCGAAAACAACGAAAGTCACACATTCGAACAAGTCAGAAATTCATCTAAAATTTGAATTGGATGTGAGTGAAGTGTCACTCACCTTTGTGGACGAACACGTTCACGTGGAGGCGTTGGACAATCTGAAGCAGCCGAGAATCCAAAACCAACCCCAAGCGGCGCTTCCATTCGATAACCCTAATTTCGAACGAAAAAAGAAAATAAAAAGGGGCCGCCATTTATTTTTCTTCGTTCGATTTTTATGTAGGGTTTCTAATAAAAAGGGTAAAGAGGAAGGAACGGGTTTAAAAACAAACGAGGCAATTAAAAGGGGAATTGGTTATACTTAGCTAATTTTCACAAACCCAATTAAAACATGGCCCAAAAAAAATATTTATAAAGCCCATGCCCTTTTTAACAAATTTTCAAAAGAATTTCTACTGATTAAAAACTCCAACAACAATTAACAAACAATATTAATCGTCCAATGATGATAATAATTAAATGCGAATTCCCGGTTTGTTACAGACTCCCCTCCTTATGGAAATTGCGTCCCCGCAATTTTCATAATTAAGGTTGTCAATAATAATTATTTCTCTAACATAAACTGGTTAAGCTAGAAAAATAAAGATCGAGAACACAACACCAAAGAAATCTTTTAATCTAATAAAAGAAATTCACACATTCTCAACAAAAGTCTGATTATCAGATAAATAATCAGAAAACAGCAAAACTGAATAAATTCAATTATCAGCAAAGATACTTATGAAACACCAATCACAATCGCAAACTGCAAATATATAGTTATCCAACAATTAACTAGAAAACATAAATTCCATGATCAACAAACTCTAACTATTACCAGAAATAGATAGAAGATAGCGATTCAATAAAATCAGCATACCCTAGAATCAATTGGAGACTAGAAAATCTCATAATCAGCGAAATTAGCAATCAACCAATAGTCGATTATCAAAGACGAAAATCAAATCTCAAATCAACAAATATTCGATTATCTAAAACGATAATCAAACCACAAATCAACAATTATTCAATTATCAAAAACGATAATCGAATATCAAATCAACAAATATTCGATTATCAAAAGCGATAATCAAATCCCAAATCAACAAATATTTAATTATCAAAAGCGATAATTAAATCTCAAATCAGCAAATATTTAATTATCAAAAGCGATAATTAAATCTCAAATCAGCAAATATTTAATTATCTAAAGCGATAATTAAATTCGAAATCAGCAAATATTTAATTATCTAAAGCGATAATTAAATCTCAAATCAGCAAATATTTAATTATCTAAAGTGATAATTAAATTCGAAATCAGCAAATATTTAATTATCTAAAGCGATAATTAAATCTCAAATCAGCAAATATTTAATTATCTAAAGCGATAATTAAATTCGAAATCAGCAAATATTTAATTATCTAAAGCGATAATTAAATCTCAAATCAGCAAATATTTAATTATCTAAAGCGATAATTAAATCTCAAATCAGCAAATATTTAATTATCTAAAGCGATAATTAAATTCGAAATCAGCAAATATTTAATTATCTAAAGCGATAATTAAATCTCAAATCAGCAAATATTTAATTATCTAAAGCGATAATTAAATCTCAAATCAGCAAATATTTAATTATCTAAAGCGATAATTAAAACAACAATTCAACAATTATTTAATTATCTCAGGCGATAATTAAATCTAAAATCAACAAATATTTAATTATCTAAAGTGATAATTAAATCTCAAAGCACAATTATTTAATTATCTAAAGCGATAATTAAAACAACAATTCAACAATTATTTAATTATCTCAAGTGATAATTAAATCTAAAATCAACAAATATTTAATTATCTAAAGTGATAATTAAATCTCAAAGCACAATTATTTAATTATCTAAAGCGATAATTAAAACAACAATTCAACAATTATTTAATTATCTCAAGTGATAATTAAAAGCAACAAATATCCGATTATCAAAAACGATAATCAGAACTCATATCAACAAATATCTAATTATCACAAGCGATAATTAGAAACAACAAATATCTAGAAATCAATTAAGAAGACTAGAAAATCAACATAAAAGCTTGGATCGATCCCATCAGATGGCGAGTTTTTAATTCGCCGCACGTCCATCAACAAATGGCCGAAGCCTACCAAGTACTCAACATAATTTTGGCGCCCAACAAATGACCTGAAGGTCCAACAAATGACCCGAAGGTCTAGTACTGGTATTTGACCCGAAGGTCCAACAAATGACCCGAAGGTCCTCATAGTGGCTCGAAAGCACACGAAAGCATCAAAATGTTTCAATTAACGAGTCCGGAATTAACCGAAATAGCAAACGCACATGTCCCATACCACGTGTTTTACTAAATCGTTTGATTCTCTTCATCGTTTCCTTGAAAGTGTGAAATCATCAAATTCATCAAAACAACAGATATTCAATTAACGAGTCCGGAATTAACCGAAATAGTAAAAGTGTGGTTCCATACTCCGCACTTTTGCTAAATCGTTTAAATCACTTCATCGTTTCCTTGAAAGTGCAAAATTGTGTATTCTGTAAAAACACACTTTACATTCTCAAACGGACAAGTCCGGAATTAAGCGAATCAGTAAAAGAAAGGGGTCATAGTCCTCGATTTTGCTGAAACGTTTAAATCGCTTCCTCATTCTTTTGAAAGCGCAAACTGTTAAAATTTCTGAAAACAATTTTATTTATTTTGTAAAAATAACAATTCACATTCTCAATTGGACAAGTCCGGAGTTAAGCGAAACAGTAAAAGAAAGGGGTCATAATCCTTGATTTTGCTGAATCGTTTAAGTCACTTTCTCATTCTTTTGAAAACGCAAACTGTTAAAAATTTATAAAACAATTTTCAGTTTTAAAACGATTTTCCAATCACGTGATTAAAACAGCAAATCAGTAACAATTTCGATAAGGAAATTGTACTTCTCAAAATACCGTAAAAACGGTCACAAAACAGCATTGCGGAATAACCGCTTGAAAATCCACTTTTAAAATTTGACGGTTACTGAAGCCAAAGCGACAGTAATTTTGAAACGTCAAAATCATATCAAAACAATTTACAGCAAAATGTAATATCAGAGGATTTTCATTCATCAAAATGCCACAAAACACCGTGCTTCAAAATATAGCATTGGTGTAAAATCCCGTTATAAAAATAACGGCAACAAAATACGTTTCATAACCAAGCATCGGTTCAACGTAAAATAAATGCAATAACGTGCAATTCAAATTTTTGCACGTACTACAAAATGAACAAAGAAATCATTCGAATGTATCTTCAATGAAGATAATTCAAAACAGCAAAAATCTAATCAATATATGATTAGTACAAGAGAAGCCAGCGGAAATTTCAACAAAAATCACATAACTGTAATTTCTTCAAATCCTCAATTCGGATTCGAAATTCTCAAAGAAACAAAATAATTACAGCTATGTAAACAACAAATGAAATTTATTTCAATTTCTAAATCAAATAGATTATCAGTTGTACTCAGCGAAGACAGTTTCACTGTTTCCGCTGCGCACTCTGATAAACAGTACTCAAATCAATCAAATCATCAGAACACAAATTCACTTTTATTTTTAAATAAGGATATTTAAAAATTTCATCCAAATTTCAAAACTTTAGTTTTGACTCAAAATACAATTAAACCGTCGACCAATAGTTGTAACATATGTTTCATCCAAGTTACGTTTTATATTATGTCCATAAACCCCAAGCTCTGATACCAACTGTGACGCCCCACCTCTATGCTCATAATAACAAAGAGTATTAAAGTAAATACTGTCTATTATTATGAAGAATAAGGCTGGATAGGAGCGACCATTCGTAATTGGCCTTACACTAATATTGGTTATCTCGATAGGAGTGGTACATACTTTTTCTTTTTCTTCTATTATTTGTTTACTCCAATCGACACACCCAATACTAGTATAAAACGAACTACGACGGTTCATAATAGTTTAGGACATTAGATATAACAATAACACAGATAATATAAATGCGGAACACAGATAAAAACGAAAGTCTCATATATATATGACTGATGTCAGTTAATACATTGTTGACACGATACATATGATACAACTACAACTGTCGACTCTAGAAGTTATATATACAAGTACATTATCGACTAATATACATGAATACATATCGTTCTATACAACGACACGACTACTACACAATGACACTGACAACTTCAGAAGATGTGAAAAGTCTTCATATCCTGAACAGCAACTCAAAGAAGAAAATCTACAACCTGAAATAACTCGGATCTGACCCGAGTATTACATTCAAAAGAAAATAATACCCAGGTCAGTCTAATTCAAACCAGTTTATTAGTGCATATAGGCAGTAATAATTTAAATAGACGACAGTCACAATAATTCCCGTCTATCCGATTCTTTAAACAAAGAAACCGGATAACGGTCAATATAACACTTAACAGTGTTTAGCAAAAATCAGCAGATTTAAATCATCAACAGAGATAAATAAACAATTTATCAAATCGACTAAATCAATTTAAAACTGTCAAATTCGATAGGGCTGCAGTACACGCACGCGTGTACTGCCTCGCCACTATCGCAAGAGGTATATCAAAGCTCAGTAAAAATCGACAACTGAGTACAAGGTCAAATCCAAATTTCTCAAGTGGTCAAGACATCTATTTCATATGCAAGCCATCTCAACACAACTGTAATTCAACTCAACTCGAATGACCAAGCGCATATAGGCAGTGGCACAAATACATGAAAACAGCAGAAAGATGGGGAAAGCACCAAAGATATGACAACAGGTACACAGATACACACACACCCCTATGATACATGCACACACGCTAAAGAAGACCTGTCCAATGCATTTTAGAAAATATGCGCACTGGAACACCTCTGTCTCAAGGCAAATACTCTTCCTTAAAGCAAGCAACTAGACTACTGGGATCCAAGGAACATAGTATAAAAAGGAGGACACGCATGTGACAAAACTTCAATGTGAAGTGATAAGTAACAGGCATATAAATAATGCATATTCAAGTGCATCAATGAATCAATGCAGCTCAGAATGACAGTAACACCCCATCGAAACATATTGATGCAACTTTGAGCTTAAGCTAGTATACACAGTTCAAATGAACTGAGCCAGTAAGCAGTGCCAAAAGGACAGTACACCATATAGAGCAGAATCAAGTGAACAAGACTAGAGGAGAAATAAAACAGAAGTGTGTGGACATATCTACGAGGAACGACAAGTAAAGATCAAACAGGTCGAGATTGTTGCCAGGTAATAGCAATACATGACCTGGCCAATCATTTTAGCACACAGAATGAATGATGTATAAATTAACATAGTGCACAGTGAAAGTCATAAGTGATCATAAGGTCAAACCCAAAATGCTGGGTTCAAACAAGGAAATTCGGAAACAAATCCAAATGTATTAATGCAATGCAAACTAGCAAGGACGAGACTGCAACCAAAACTGCAGCTACCACTAAATATGAAGATAGTGTAATCAAGGTAACAGGTAGTGCAACCAAACCCCAGAATCAAATAAATGGTGACAATGATGCTTCAGTGAACTAACTCAAATGTATACTCCCCAATATATGCAATAAAATGGCTGCGACACAACCAAAGTAGTAAAGAATAAAGTACCCAGAAGATGCAAAAAAAACTGCGACAAATAATAGAAAACTACATGAAGTCAAGGATTAAAGTGAAGACTACATGATGAACCAGGCCAACAAGCATATTTGGAACAATAATGGAAGTATCACTTTCGAACAAGACAGAGATCCACTAACAGATACAGACTTCAACTGAAAACAGTGACTTGATGAACAAAATGCAAGACGCGGCTGTGGACATAAATGTACCACTGTGACACAAATACAGGATACAAGAACTAAACCTTGAATCAATAAATGATGTGCATAGCCACAACAGTGAAGTCTACAGCAAAACAGAATCAACACAAGGCTACAGGCCCGAAACCACAATCCAGTGCAATGCAACACTGTCCAGACTCGGCACACATGAAGTTCACAGGGAACTAGACCAATACAACCCTATAGGTTATCAACATGCTCTCAAGTGGACATATCAACAGTGACAGACAGTGGCTCAACAACAAAGGACACTTGCAACAGTGGTGATATAGTGCAACCAGTCAATGCAGAAAGAAATCATGAAACATAACAACAAATTCATATATATAAGACAAAGACATGCCAAATATCTTATGAAGCTGAAAATGATCAAGGAAACAGAATTCATCAACATGAACCAGAGGAAACTGCAATAGAAGGAAACATTTATGCGACGGTGACCAAGTAGCATGTGACAGTATCAAATGAATTCACTCAACCAAGCATGTGAAATCTCAAACCAATATTGAAGCCAGCAAAAACATGAATCCACAGTTCAAAATTTGATAATATCAAAAACAAGATAAAGCCGTGATTGTCGAAAACAACGAAAGTCACACATTCGAACAAGTCAGAAATTCATCTAAAATTTGAATTGGATGTTTTCACTCACCTTTGTGGACGAACACGTTCACGTGGAGGCGTTGGACAATCTGAAGCAGCCGAGAATCCAAAACCTACCCCAAGCGGTGCTTCCATTCGATAACCCTAATTTCGAACGAAAAAAGAAAATAAAAAGGGGCCGCCATTTATTTTTCTTCGTTCGATTTTTATGTAGGGTTTCTAATAAAAAGGGTAAAGAGGAAGAAACGGGTTTAAAAACAAACGAGGCAATTAAAAGGGGAATTGGTTATACTTAGCTAATTTTCACAAACCCAATTAAAACATGGCCCAAAAAAAATATTTATAAAGCCCATGCCCTTTTTAACAAATTTTCAAAAGAATTTCTACTGATTAAAAACTCCAACAACAATTAACAAACAATATTAATCGTCCAATGACGATAATAATTAAATGCGAATTCCCGGTTTGTTACAAAGTACTTTTGCAAATCCATTCAAAAAGGTTCAAGACTAACATTACTTAAACATTGTCACTACAAACCCAAAACCAATTCACTTATGATTATCTTTAAAACATTCTTTTAAAGATCTATTTACATTCATATGTATAATAAAAAGGGTTAAAGATGAATGCTATTAACACATTTCCATAATAAACCCAAAACCATTTCATAGTTATATTATCTTTAAAAACGTTATTTTAGAGATCTAAGTTAATTATTGGTTAAGATTGATAGTCGACTAAGCAACTATCTAATTAAAAATGGTTGCTTATAGAAATCATGATTCATATACTTAACTCGTTTCCGACATTCCAACTTAACTATTCCTCGTCCAAGAGTGAAGCCATGTAAGTTAGAGCACTAGTTGCATATCAAAGCCTTGCCTACACATTTCATTCTTGAATCTCACAAATAGATAAATCTACATCATCTGCTTTTAGTATTAAGTATAGCGCTAATAACTTATATAAAAGAGTAACAAACAATATGATTAACACGTTTCCATCATTCTCGACTATAACAACTCAAAATTAAATCATTATTTAAATGGATATTTAATTATATTTTTAAATAATTAATAAATGGATTTTTTTAAAATAAAACTATTTTAAATAATAAATAATGATGATAAAATCATTTTCAAAATTTGTTTACCAATATATATAGTTCGTGGAGAGATAGAAAATGTGCCCGGAAATTATTTTTCGAAATATTGATTTTTCATTGGTTAAAAGTTATTTAAAATGTCATAACACTATTGTAAACACTTATATACACATTACAAACTAATTTAACATGATGAATACATGTGTATATGCATGTATATACTTCTCTTTAAAAGTGTGTATATATATAAGGATAAGAGAAAATATTTTATAAGGTAAAGTGTGTGTGTGTGTGTATGCATATAAAAATAACATTTTCAACACAAAGTACAAGGTGTATGGCATGAATAATGCATGATAAGGGGGGAGTACATGGTGGATGGAAATGAAGGGGAGGGGATGGAGGTGCATGCATGCATATATATTTAATATAAGCACTTATATAATTTTTAATTATTTTCCTAAGCCTATATATACCCCTTTCATGTTTCTCATTTTAAAACCTTCGTCTTCATTTCAAAATTTCCTAAGAGCTTAAATAAACATCCATGGCTTCCTTTCATAAAATTTAAAGTAAGAAAAAAATCACTCTTTTTGCTAAAATCTACTTTTTAGTTCACAAAACATTTCTGAAAGCTCTACAACCCTCCTCTTCCAAAATACAAGCACTCAAACTCCCCTAGCCTACATGGCCGAGCCAAAACTCCATATGGCCAAGCCTAAAGCCCACATGACCGAGCTTATTTAAGGTGTTCGAACATCCAAAGTTTCAATTTTTGCAAGTTCCTAAGTTGTTTTCAAGTTTTAGCAAAACTTCGCCTTGAGTTAATAAAGTTTCACTGAGTAAAACTCTTGTTTTGGAAAGAAAATAACTTGATTTTGATGAACTATGTATTGTGAAAATATAGTGGTTGTTGTGTTGAAATATCATGTGTTTTGATGGCATATGATTATAAGTTTGTGATTGAGCTTAGATTTATAATTTAGTTGTTAAACGATATGTTTGGATATGGATATGTGAATGGTTGATTATGATATGATGGTAGTGTGTTTGTGAAAAAAACCAAGTGTATGTGATGAAAATGTTGAGAAGTTAGCATATTTAAATGTCGCAAAAGACTCGAGATCCGATTTAAAAATAAAAGCTTGTTTTCTAGTTTTTGGATTTAGTAAGCGTTTTAGAAGCTTTCACCTTTTATTTAAGTTTCAAAACTCTTCCATTTGTGTTTTCAAATATGTAGTAGCTAGAGTTAAAGTGAGGTTTTCACCTAGAAATTAATTCTTGCGAACTACGCTCATAGCGATAGTCGCTATGGATAAAGTTCGAAAATACGCTCATAGCGAAAGTCGCTATGAATGAAGTTCGGAAAATTTCACGATTTCAAGTTTTAAAGTAATTTCTTTTGGATTATTTTTGAAAACTCATCTCAAACTAATTAAGTTAAAAGTTTAAGTTTTAATTATTTAATAATTTATTTATTGAATTTATTAATTAGGGTAATTATTATTTAATTAATTAAATAATTAGGTTAAGTAATTAGAGTTTAAGAAATTATTAACCAAGTTAATTATTTTTAATTAAGGAAGTTTTAAATAATGATTAATTAAGATAAAAGAAAATTAATTTTTATTTAATCAAGTTTATTTACTTTAATTAATTATTTAATTAGAGTTAATTATTAAATTAATTATTATTTAGCTACGGTTAATTATCCACTTAATTAGGGTTTAATTTCTTAAAGAAATGTTATTTAATTAAAGTTTAATTATAAATAATTTTTAATTAATTAAAGTTCAAAGTATGATTCTTGATTTAAATAAGATTAATAAAGTTTAATTTAAGTTTTAAACTTACGATTTAGTTAAGATTTATTTATTTTAAAGTTCTTTCAAAACTCTATCGGTTTTTTATTTTTAACCAACTTTCTTGTCTAAGTAAATTGTTTTAAAACCCAAAGATCTCTTGTCCATGCTATTATGTAGCCAAATGAATTAATGTAGTCATAATAAAACGTTGACATATTTTATTGAAAGTAAGTCGACTTGTACTTATCACAAATACCACACTTTGGGAACGTGATGAATACAATGGTGTTAATTTCAATAAGTGGATCATGATAATCTAAGCATATGGAACGTATATTCATATGTAAATCTTACACCGTGATAGTGGAATGGTCCATTATAAACAACTTGACCCCTTTAAAAACCATCTAACATTGGTTTGGAGAGACCGGGATCTGATAGCAGTTATTATCCGAAAATCTTCAAACCAATAGAAGCGTTCGAATTGAAAATAGTAAAGGCAAGATTCAAGGTGAAGACTTTGAAGCGCAAGGGATATTTTCTACTAACCTTGAGAGTGATTCCAAAATAGGTGCAGTGGAAATAGTGCCTTCAGTTTGTTCGTCTCCTGAACGACTTGTATGGATGAGTGCTAACCTTGTGTCAACATCTGAAGGGCAATGTTAGCATTCCAAGTGGAAATGCTATAGAAAAGGTAAAGACGTAGCCTTAGGCCTCATCAACTAGGAATGAATAAAACATGGGATATGCAGCAAGGCTAAGTGGGTCGCTCCCATTAAGGTAAGGTCATCCCTATATAGAGTCCCTACTATCAACTCATGTATGCTTCGGTACGGTTGTGATCCCAACTGAGGGGTGATCTTATTCGGTACTATCTAGTAAGGGGTAGGCCGGTCTTATGTTGGCAGGGGATCCCAGCGAGGTCCTCAGTGTTATTTATCCAGAGATGCACCATGACGGGCGATACCCCAGTAGTCCAGTCACTGTATGGAATCCATTCTCCAATAAGTGCCATATGGATTTAATTGTACCCAAGCACGTTGGAACGTGAGATGCAAACATTTTATCTATGTTCTATTTTACTGGAAAACCCTAGACATTATCATAATATCACTGTATTTTTATATAAAGTGTTTTTAGTTATCGTAAGGTAAAAACCATTCGTGTTTATGTGCGGCGTGGTCTTACGTGGTACCTTTGATTTTCAAAGTGATTTATAAAATTAAATTTAAATTATTGAGTTTACTCACACTAGACCCATGTCTGACCCGAATTTTTTATTTTCTTTCCTAAAACTCTTGGGTACTCAAATTTGTATGAGTAGCCAAGTGATTCAGGTTTCTTATGGAAGCATTTTGAAGGAGCTGGAGCAGGTGGCTTCACCATTAGCTAGTTATTATCTTATTCTATTGTGTTTTTGTATGATCTATGTATTTTTGTATGGGCAGGTAGTTATAACTATCCAGTTGAAGGTTGTAATGTAACGACACCGATGTATTATTATTATGGAAATGACAATGTAATATCCTATGTTATCTATTATATGTTGTTCTGATTCATGGTGAGATTTTATTATTTTTCTTCTTATCTATCGTTTTCTTCTTATCTTTCTTTTTCTTCTACCTTTAATGGCTGGTCTTTCGATGCAAGAAAGGCGGTCGTTAAACCTTGGTATTAGAGCTTAGGTTGAGCGAACACCTAGACTTTGGGTTATGGTCAACTTTGAGAGTGCGTATTTGTAATTTTTATTCGTATACATACATATATATATATATCTGATAAATAGATCAGCTTGATAGGTTTGATTAGTACCCTTCTTTCAAGATTTATCTCATCCAAGTATTATAAGAATTATCTTACTATGTCCAGGTAGTAAGACATAAGTAATAGAGGCAGACAAGGTAGGGGAGCAGGTAGCACTACAACTACAAATGGTCGAACCCCAAATCCTGGAGAGTTCGGATTGCCAAAGAGGCACTCCAGAGCAGCCAAGAGAGAATTTTGCAACCTTATGCAAGGATTACACCAACCTTGGAGGGAAATTTTTTAAAGGAACCGAGTCTATCATGGAATTGCAAGCTTGGTTGCGATCTTGCGAAAAGATTTTTAAAGGTCTTCGTTTATCCGATAAACAGAAAAGGTTCTTAGCAGTATGGCAACTACAAGAGGGAGCAGCAGCTTGGTGGGACTCCCTTACTGCAGATGTTACAGAAGAAGAATTTTCATGGGCCAATTTAAAGAAGTTTTTGAGGATCAATTCTTACCAACATCTAGAAGGACCAGGATGTACAGGAACTTCATGGACTTGAAGCATAGGGACCTATGAGATGAAGTTCAATGAGCTATCTTGTATTGGACCAGAATTGATCAACACCCCATTAAAGGGAAATGAGATGTTTGTTTTGGGTATGAGAGAAGAGTGTCATGAGAAAATGACTGCTCGCGTAAAGGTACTTTTGTGGATTTAGTTGATATGGCTCTAAGGTACAAGGCCTTGGAAAAGAAGAAGCCTACTCCAGTAGCACCTAGTGGAAATACCAGTGGAAAGATTCTAACAATAGGAAGTTCGATCCTAATTGGAAGAAGCAAGGGAAATGGAAATGGGGAGAAGGTCAAGGAGGCAAGCCTAAGGATAGTGGTTGTTATATTTGTAAGCAAAGAGGACATATTGCCAGGTACTGTCTGAATCGGGAAGCTTCAAAGCAGCAATGTGGACCCATCTCTCTGATGGTCCAAAGAACTCTCTGTTTTAATTGCCATTAGCCCGGGCATATGGTAAAGGACCGCCCACTCATGAAGAAGGTGCAGCAGCCCAAGGTGTATGCCATTAAGAATGAACCATCTACTTCAATGGACGTGAAGGGGAAAGGCATCCTTGAAGTACCTTACTGATTAATGACATTTTTATTCGAGCATTATTTGATACTGGAGCCTCTCATAGTTTTATCTCTTTAGAATTAGTAGATAAATTTCATCTTATTCCAAGTATTGTAGAAACCCTATGTTTGTGTCTAAACCCATAGGTGGTGTAACCCATTTGAATATAATTTGTGAGAATGTGTCAATTTTCTACCTTTCTCATCACTTTTCTTATGACATATATGTCTTAGACTTTAAAGGGTTTGACATTATTCTTGGTATGGATTGGTTATCGAAATATGGAGCTGTTTTAGATTGTAATGAAAGAACTGTATCATTACTAACCAATTTGAGAAGAATTTCTAAAGTATCATATAAGGAACTCGGTATCCATATGTATAGTTCTTGTATGCCCTAGAGGCCTCTCAAGAAAATCTAGGGTCTATTGAAGTTGTTAAGAATTTTCCTGATGTATTCGAAGAGGTTAAAAGTTTACCCCCGCATTGAGAGGTAGAGTTCCGCATTGATTTGATCCCTGGTGCAAGGCATGTGGTTCAACCTAAGCGAAGAATGGCTCCAAGGGAGAGAGAGAGGAGTTGGTAAGTCAAACCCGTGACCTATTAAAGAGAGGATTGATTAGACCCAGTCGTTCGAGTTGGGGGTCTGTAGTGGTTTTTGCGGCTAAGTCTGATGGACCTTTAAGGTTGTGTGTGGATTATAGGGAGTTTAATAAACTGACTATTAGGAACAAGTATCCCTTACCCCGCATCGATAACCTTTTTGACCAACTTTGTAGAGCTACGGTATTTTCTTAGATGGATCTAGCTACTGGATTCCATTAGTCGAGAGTTGCTGAAGATAGTATACCCTTAACTGCGTTTAGGGGCGCTGACTGTTTCTTTAAGTGGTTGGTTATGCCTTTCAGGCTAGCCAATGCACCGGCATATTTTGTGGACCTCATGAACCATGTTTTCTAAGATGTTCTTAACAAGTTTGTGTTATTTTCATCGATGACATCCTTATCTACTCCAAAACTAAGGAGAAGTATAAACATCATTTGGAAGTGGTGTTGGAAACATTGAGGAGACATGTCCTAAAGGCAAAATTTTCTAAGTGCCATTTTTGGAAATCGGAGGTAATATTCTTAGGACATATTATGACAGGAGAAGGTATTTCAGTGGATCCAACAAAGGTGGAAGCTGTTCAGGAATAGAAGCGACCACTGACACCTATAGAGTTTTGTAGTTTCTTAGGTTTGGCTATATACTATAGAAGGTTTATTCAAGATTATTCTAAGATTTCCTCCCATTTGACTAAGTTGACTAAGAAGGGGGAAAAGTTTGTATGGACTTTAAAGTGTGAAGAAGCATTTCTGGAATTGAAGAAGAGATTGACCAGTGCACCAGTTTTGGCTGTTCCAGATGGAAATAGCGGATTCACGGTTTTCACATATGCTTATGGAGTGGGACTAGGTGTTGTTTTGATGCAGCATGGTAGAGTGATTGCGTATGCAAGCAGACAGTTAAAGCATCATGAGAAGAACTACGCTACGCATTACCTGGAGTTGCTGGCTATTGTCTTCGCATTTAAAATGTGGAGGCACTACTTGCTGGGTAAGGATCCTTCTATTCCTCTTAGTTTCTTTCTAATCTTTAGAGATTTTAGGAGTAAGTTTTCTTTCTTTAATTAGGTGAAAAATTCAAGCTCTTCACGGAACATAAATTCCTGAAGTATTTTTTTACTTAGAAGGATCTGAACCTAAGGCAATAGAGATAGTTGGAGTTTTTGGAGGCTTATGACTTAGATATTCTTTATATGCCAGGAAGGCTAATGTGGTTGCAAATGTCTTAAGCAGGAATGTTGCTTTGACTCTTTTGGAAATTACCTCGACACTTCAGGAAAGGATTATGAGAAACCGAAGGAAGGAAGTTTGAGATACTGGAAGGTTTAATTCAAGGAGTCAAAGGAGGTAAATGTTTGGATTTTGAGATGGATAGTCGAGGCGCTTTAAGGATAAACGGACGATTGTATGTTCCAAATGTGGATGGACTGAGGCAGGAAGTTTTGTAAGAATGCCACAAGTCTAAGTTACGTATTCATCTAGGAGTTCATAAGATGTATAAGGACATGAAAAGAGTATTTTGGTGGCCGGGAATAAAGAAGGATATTTCGGTCTATGTTAACAGGTGTTTGTGCTGCAGCAAATCAAAGGTGATCATCAAAAATAGCCAGATTATTACAACCTTTGGAAATACCTAATTGGAAATGAGAAATAATATCAATGGATTTTATTGATGGTTTTCCCAAAACTAGAAAAGGAAATGAAAAAGTGTGGGTTATCGTGGATCGGCTAATGAAGAGCGTATATTTTATTCCGGTAAAACCAACAAGGACCGCTGCTTTTTTAGCTGAAATTTTTATGAGAGAGATAGTCAGGTTGCATGAAGTTCCTGTAAGTATTGTAGGTGCTCGAGACCCCATATTTACTAGTCAATTTTGGAAAGCATTGCAAACAACTCTAGGAACAAAGTTGAGCTTAAGCACAGCATACCACCCCCAAATAGATGGACAGACGGAGCGAGTGAATCAAATTCTAGAGGATCCCTTGAGAGTGTGTATTTTGGATCTGTTGGACCATGGGAGGATCATTTGTATTTGTTTGAGTTCTCCTATAACAATAGCTTCTAAGCAAGCATCGGTATGACACCTTATGAAGCCCTATATGGAAGGCCGTGCAAGTCAGTAGCATGTTGGGTTGAGATGGGAGATAGACTAGTACTTGGGCCGGACATGATCCGAGAAGCTCTGGTTGGAGACTTGGTGTTCGTAAAGGTTTCACCAATAAGAGGAGCTATTAGATTTGGAAAAGCTGTAAAGTTAGCTCCTAGGTATGTTGGACCCTTATGTATTCTTGAGAGGATCAGATAGCTGACTTATAAGGTCGAGTTGCCAGAGAGATTGGCGACAGTTCATAATATATTCCACGTGTCTCATTTGAGAAAATATGTTCATGATCCATCTTTGATTGTGGAGACATCGGTTCAAGAGGAACTGAAGATAGAACCGAACTTGACAGTAGTTAGACATCCAATTTATGTTATGGATCATGATGAAAAGAGATTGCGTAACAAGGTGGCACGACTAGTCAAGATTCAGTGGAGTGAGGATCCAAGAGACTACACTTGGGAGACTGTAGATCATATGAAAGAAGCCTATCCTGAGTTGTTGTTAGGATGCTAGTCACAGGTTGTATGTATAGTGTATGTTTGTTTGCTATAGATGCTTAGTGCATGTCTTTGTATATGTTTTATGATATGAATATATAGCTTTTTGCGTAGTTTGAATTATCTCCTTATTTTATAATTTCAGGACGAAATTCTTTTAAGGGAAGAGAGTGTAATGACCCAGAATTAAATCGCTATTTAAATGGATATTTAATTATATTTTTAAACAATTAATAAATGAATTTTTTAACAAATAAAAAAATTTTAAATAATAACTAATGATGATAAAATCGTTTTCAAAATTTGTATACCAATATATATAGTTCATAGAGAGGGAGAGAAAATGTGATCGGGAATAATTTTCCGAAATATTGATTTTTCATTGGTTAAAAGTTATTAAAAATTTCATAGCACTATTGTAAACACCTATACACACATTACAAACTATTTTACCATGACGAATACATGTGTATATGCATGTATATATTTCTCTCTAAAAGTGTGTGTACATATATAAGAATAAGAGAAAATATTTTATAAAGAAAAGTGTATATACATATACATATAAAAATAACATTTTCAACACAAAGTACAAAGTTTATGGCATGAATAGTGTATGATAAGGGGGGAAGTACATGGTGGACGGAAATGAATAGGAGGGGATGGAGGTGCATGCATACATATATATTTAATATAAGCACTTATATAATTTTTAATTATTTTCCTAAGCCTATATATCCCTTCCATTTCTTGTTTCTCATTTTACAACCTCCATCTTTATTTCAAATTTCCTAAGAGCTTGAATAAACATCCATGGCTTCCTTTTATAAAATTTAAAGTAAGAAAAAAATCACTCTTTTTGCTAAAATCTCCTCTTTAGTTCACAAAAACACTTCTACAAGCTCTACAACCCTCCTCTTCCAAAACAAGCACTCAAACTCCCCTAGCCTACATAGCCAAGCTAAAACTCCATATGGCCGAGCCCAAAGCCCACATGGCCGAGCCCATTTAAGGTGTTCCAACATCTAAAGTTTCAATTTTTGCAAGTTCCTAAATTGTTTTCAAGTTTTAGCAAAAGTTCGTCTTGAGTAAATAAAGTTTCGGTGAGTAAAAATCTAGTTTTTGGAAACAAATAACTTGATTTTGATGAACTATATATTGTAAAAATATAGTGGTTGTTGTGTTGAAATATCATGTTGTTTTGATGACATATGATTATAAGTTTGTAGTTGAGCTTGGATTTGTAATTTAGTTGTTAAACGATATGTTTGGATATGGATATGTGAATGGTTGATCATGATATGATGGTAGTGTGTTTGTGAAACAAAACCAAGTGTATGTGATGAAAATGTTGTGAAGTTAACACCTTTAAATGTCGCAAAAGACTTGAGATCCGATTTGAAAGTAAAAGCTTGTTTTCTAGTTTTTTTGGATTTAGTAAACGTTTTACAAACTTACCCTTTTGTTTAAGTTTCAAAACTCCTCCATTTGTGTTTTCAAATATGTAGTAGCTAGAGTTAAAGTGTGGTTTTCATCTAGAAATCAATTCTAGCGAACTGCGCTCATAACGATAGTCGCTACGGAAGCAGTTCGAAAAATTTCACGATTTCAAGTTTTAAAGTAATTTCTTTTGGATTGTTTTTTAAATCTCATCTCAAACTAATTAAGCAAGTCAAAAGTTTAAGTTTTAATTGTTTAATAATTTATTTATTGAATTTATTAATTAGGGTAAATATTATTTAATTAATTAGGCAATTAGGTTAAGTAATTATAGTTTAAGAAATTATTAACTACCTGGATCGAGTGCCATGAGTGGTACTACGAGTCCAGGCTCAGGTATGGCCTCTTTTTTGGGTAGCACGTTTTCTACTTATGCTTTAGGTAGACTTTCTTCTGCTGAGTTCAGTCAGATAGCTTGAGACACATCTTTTATTTTCACTGATATTGAGTTAGATCGGGAGTTTATTAGATGTAGAGAATTAGAGAGGGCTAGTTCAGTTCATTTATGAGGATTTTGAGTTGGAATATTAGAGGTTTGAATGATTTAAACAAATGTGATAAGGTTAGAGTATTTTTTAAGGACTACTCTATAGATATTGCTTTACTCCAAGAAACTAAAATTAACTGTCCTGATGTTCGTTTCTTTAGAAGATTAGGTGGGTATCATTTTAAAAAATGGGTTTTTTTACCTTCTGTTGGCTCTTCTGGGGGATTAATGATAGGTTGGCGTGATTGTTATTTTAAATTACTTCAATGTATTGTCATGCAGCACTCCCTTCATGTTATTCTTATTAATCTTTCTGATAATTCTTTTTTAAATATCTCAAATGTTTATGGGCCTAATTCTAAAATTAATAGGAGAATTTTATGGAATGAGTGTCTAGATTTTAGATCTCACGCTCCGGGTTCTTGGATTTTGGGGGGTGATTTTAATGTTACGCGTTTCATAGGTGAACGTTTTCCCAGAGAAGGAGATTACTCTGCCATGGAGGAATTCGATCAATTTATTGTTAACTCTAATTTGATTGAAATTCCTCTATCTAACAGAGAGTTTACTTGGAGTAACTCTAGAGAGTCTCCTTCCATGGCTCTTCTTGATAGATTTTTTGTTAGTGATGAGATTGAGGACAAATTTCCTATCTATAGAGTTAACGGCTTACCATATACTTTCTCTGACCATTGTCCTATTATCCTTTATTGCGATCACCATAGAGTTTATATTAAAAAATTTAAATTTGAAAAGATGTGGCTTTTGGAATATAATTTTGAGAATTTAGTTATTAGTAAATGGAATTCTTTGAGTTTTCATAATTTCAGAAACAAAGATAATTCTGCAAAAGCTTTTGTTTCTAAACTTAGAGATCTTCGATTTTTTCTTAAAAATTGGAATAAAAATGTTTTTGGCAATTTAAAAATTAAAAAAGATAATATTCTTAATGAAATGCTTAAAATTAACAAAATAGAAGAATCTAGACCTCTTAATCTAGGTGAACGTAATGTTCTTTCTAATTTAAAAGATGAACTTAATTCTATTTTAGAAAGAGAGGAGGTAATGTGGAAGCAGCGATCCAGAATCCAATGGATCAACGAAGGTGATAATAATACCAAATTTTTTCATAATATTGCTAATGGTAGAAAATGTAGTAATACAATTAACTCTATATTTGTTAATAATATAGAGTTAGTGGATCAAAGAGATCTTAACAAGGCTTTTACAGACTATTATAAGGATATTTTTGGTTCTAAAATCAAACATAGAATCAATGTTAGATGGATAGATTTGTATCCACCTGATTCTATTATTGATTTATCAGAATTAGATAATCCTTTTACTGAAGAAGAAATTAGAAAAGCAATTAATGACATGCTAAGTGATAAATCCCCGGGACCTGATGGGTTTCCTATTTTATATTACTTTTTGGGACGTTTTAAAATTTGACTTAGTTAATATGTTTAATGATTTTTACAATGGTAATTTGCAATTAGGGAGATTTAACTTCGCAAATGTTATTTTGTTACACAAAAAAGTAGGAGCTAATAACTTAAAAGATTTTAGACCTATTTCTTTGATTAACTGTTCTGTTAAAATCATTTCTAAAGTTCTAGCTAATAGACTTAGTATTAGAATGAACGATTTAATTGATTGTTCACAATCGGCTTTTATTAAAGGGAGAAATATTACTGATGGTGTGGCTGTGGTTCAAGAATATATTAACTACTGCTGTAAGAGCAACATAACCTGTGCGATTTTAAAACTTGATTTTGCTAAAGCGTTTGATTTTGTTGATTGGGATTTTCTTGTAGATATTTTTCAAGCTAGAGGTTTTGGGCCAAGATGGATTAGTTGGATTTGGACTTTACTTAAAACGGGTAACTCTAGTATTATGGTTAATGGTTTTCTAGGTAATAAAATTCAGTCTAAGAGAGGCTTAAAGCAAGGGGATCCCTTATCCCCTTTGCTGTTTAATTTAGCTGCTGATGTTTTTGCTAAGATTATTAAAAGAGCTGTTGATAATGGTTCACTAGGAAGTGTTGGTAATGATATATCGCGTAATGGTATTTCGGTTTTACAATTTGCGGATGATACCTTACTTTTTTCTTCTCATCTTCCTAGACATATTATTACTCTCAAGTTTATTCTTTATAGTTTTGAGCTTTTATCTGGTTTAAAAATTAATTTTGACAAAAGTTATGTTCTTGTTTTAAATGATTTTGATAATGTAGAAAACTTAGTTGCTAATACCCTAAATTGCAAAAGTATGAATTTTCCTTTTGAATATCTAGGATTTGTGATTAGACCTACCAAACTCAAGCATGATGATTGGCTTATTATTATTGATAAAATTAAGAATAAGATATCTAATTGGAATGGGAGATTCCTTTCTAGAGCTGGTACACTTATTTTAATTAACTCGGTTTTATCAGCCTTACCTATCTATTGGATGTCTATGCATCTGTTTCCAGGTTGGGTTATTGATAAAATCGATAAAATTAGAAGAGATTTTTTATGGAGTGGGGATAATATTAATAATAGTATTAAATGTCTAGTTAATTGGGAAATTGTTTGTAAAGCTAAAAATGAGGGTGGTTTAGGAGTTATTAATTTACACAACATGAATTTGTCCCTTTTAGGTAAATGGCTTTGGAAGTTTAAGGATATTAATGATAACGCTATTTGGAAAGAGATCATATCCAAATACCACTATAATGGAAACTTCAATTTACACCAATTTGATCTTTCTTTTTCCCATAAATTTTCTAATTTTTGGAAAAACATTTTAAAATGTTATGATTTCTTTAAATTAGGAACTAAGATGATAGTTCATTCAGGAAATTGTACTTCTTTTTGGCATGACTGTTGGATTTCGGTCTTGCCTCTTAAATGTGATTTTAAGGACTTGTATGATATTTGCAACTTTAAGTATGCTTTAATAAATGATGTTTATTATCTGGAGAATGATCCTCCTTGGAACTTCAGCTTTAACAGAATTTTAATTGGTACTACCCTTAGGCAACTCCCTTTGCTTTATGCCAGATTAAAGCTTTATAATATTGATATTGATAATGACTTTATTAGTTGGGAATGGGATAAGGTAAGAAATATACTCCAAAATCTTTTTATAGATTTATTAATTTTTCGGGTACTATTAATAACTCTTTTAAATATATGTGGAAATCTAATGCTCCTCCTAAATCCAAAATTCATATGTGGCTAATTCTTCATGGTAAACTTAATACAATTAAATTTTTAAAGAAAAAAAACATTCATAATGATAACAAATGTTATTTTTGCAATATGCATCTTGAGGACACAAATCATATTTATTATGATTGTTTGGACACTAAATACATCCTAATTAATACTCTTAAATTTTTTAACTTTAATATAATAACTAATATTTCAGATTGCGAATTCTATTGGAAAAATTATAGATTCCAATTCAATAAAATTATTAGATTTTTACTTGACACTTTATTTATTATTATTAGTTGGTTTATTTGGTTTGAGAGAAATCAAAGAATCTTTAATAATAATAATAGTCATCTTAACAAGTTGATTTTTTCAATTTCTTCATTTTGCTTTAATTGGATTTCTAATCCCAAATATAAATTAGCTAAAAATAACCTTTTCAAACGATATCTTAACAAGGTTAGTTATAATATTAATTTTTTTAAACATAACAATAACTTTTATTGCTCTAATAATAGTATTATTATTAATTTTTTTCCAAATTCATATGATAATCTCTCTTTAAATAATAGCTTGCTTATGATTATAGACAAATAAATCTGGTCAGTCTCAATTTTTGTCCTTTTTTCATGTTTTCTGCTCGGTTTTTGTTTTCAGTTTTTTCACTCCTTTAGTTCTTTGTTCTGTTAGACTATTAATAGTATTTATTTACCATTTTTTCCCTAGTCTTATTTCAGATACAGGTTTTTGGAGATAGGGTATCAGATTCTTTTCGCAGGTTCCTCTTGTCGTCAGTTTGCTGGTTATCAGATCGTGGAGAGGTCATCAGAGCAGAGTTTCTTTATCCAGGACTTATTTCAGATATACCCTCAGATATAGGATACTGCTATCTTCATTCATGTGATCCTCTTTAGAGAAGTTGATTATTCACTTCTTCTGTTTAAGTCATTTGGAGTTTTTATTTAGCCTTTTTTGGTACTTCTAACATCTCAATATCGGGAGGTGGCCATGCTGGAGCTCGATATTGAGGTGAGATGGGTGGTGGCCTTGCCGGAATTCATCTTAGAAGTACCTGTGTTTAGCTATGTGTTTTTTTCCTTGCTACCTGCCAGGCATGTTGGCAGCTCCTTTAGTTCGTGTTATATATATTTCTTCATGTGTGCTCTCCTCTATACGTAGAGGATCACACATTTTTATCAAAAAAAAAGAAATTATTAACCAAGTTAATTATTTTTTATTAGGGAAGTTTTAAATAATGATTAATTAAGATAAAAGAAAATTAATTTTTATTTAATCAAGTTTATTCGGTTTAATTACTTATTTAATTGGAGTTAATTATTAAATTAATTATTATTTAATTAAGGGTTAATTATCCACTTAATTAGGGTTTAAGTTCTTAAAGGAATGTTATTTATTAAAGTTTAATTGTAAATAATTTTTAATTAATTAAAGTTCAAAATATGATTCTTGATTTAATTAAGATTAATTAAGTTTTAAACTTATGATTTAGTTAAGGTTTATTTATTTTAAAGTTCTTTCAAACTCTATCGGTTATTTATTTTTAACCAACTTTCTTGTCTAAGTAAATTGTTTTAAAACCAAAAGATCTTTTGTCCATGCTATTAAGTAGCCAAATGAATTAAAGTAGTCATAATAAAATGTTGACACGTTTTATTGAAAGTAAGTTGACTTGTACTTATCACAAATACCGCACTTCGGGAACGTGATGAATACAAGAGGGTTAATTTCGATAAGCGGGTCATGATAATCTAAGCGTATGGAATGTATGTTCATATGTGAATCTTACACCTAGATAGTGGAATGGTCCGCTATAAACAACTTGACCCCTTTAAAAAATTATCGAACGTTGGGTTGGAGAGACCGGGATCAGATAACAGTTACCATCTGAAAATCACTTCGAACCAACGAAAGCATTCGAATTAGAAATAGTAAAGACAAGATTCAAGATGAAGACTTTGAAGCACAAGGGCTATTTGCTACTAACCCCGAGGGTGATTCCAAAACGGATGTAGTGGAAATAGTGCTTTCGGTCCGTTCATCTCTTGAACGACTTGTATGGATGAGTGCTGACATTATGTCAACATTTGGAGGGCAATGTTAGCATTCCAAGTGGCAATGCTATAGAAAAAGTAAAGACGTAGCCTTAGGCCTCATCAACTGGGAATGACTAAAATAGTGGAGATGCAGCAAGGCTAAGTGGGTTGCTCCCATTAGGGTAGGGTCATCCCTATCTAGAGTCCCTACTATCAACTCATGTATGCTTCGGTACGGTAGCTGATCCCAACCGAGGGGTGATCTTATATTCAGTACTATCCAGTAAGGGGTGGGTCGGTCTTGTGTTGGCAGGGGATCCCGGCGAGGTCCTCGGTGTTATTTATCTAAAGAAGCACTATAATGGGCGGTACCCCAGTAGCCTAGTCATTGTATGAAATCCGTTCTCCAATAAGTACCGTACAAATTTAGTTGTATCCAAGTATGTTTGAATATGAGATGCAAGCATTTCAGCTATGTTTTATTTTACTAGAAAACCTAGACATTATCATAATATTATTGGATTTCTATATAAAGTGTTTTTGGTTAACGTAAGGTAAAAACCCGTCCATGTTTATGTGCGGCCTGGTCTTGAGGGATATCTTTAATTTTCATAGTGTTTTATAAAAGTAAATTTAAGTTGTTGAGTTTACTCACACCAGACCACTGTCTGACCCATAGTTTTATTTTCTTTCCTAAAACTCTTGGGTACTCAAATTTGTATGAGTAGCCAAGTGATCCAGGTTTCTTACGGAAGCATTTTGAAGGAGCTGGAGCTGGTGGTTTCACCGTTAGCTAGTTATTATCTTATCCCGCTGTGTTTATGTATGATCTATGTATTTTTGTATGGGCAGGTGGTTATAACCATCTAGTTGAAGGTTGTAATGTAATGACTTTGTTGTATTATTATTATGAAAATAACAGTGTAATATCCTATGTTATCTATTATATGTTGTTTTGATTCATGGTGAG
Source organism: Allium fistulosum (assembly GCA_030737815.1). Classification (NCBI taxonomy): domain Eukaryota; kingdom Viridiplantae; phylum Streptophyta; class Magnoliopsida; order Asparagales; family Amaryllidaceae; genus Allium; species Allium fistulosum. The sequence continues at coordinate 1,532,335,680 of CM060903.1, read as the reverse complement.
ATTCTATGACTGTGTAGTTTCTCCTTATCTTTCTTTTTCTTCAACCCTTAATGGCTCGTCTTTCGATGCAAGAAAGGTGGCCGTTATAAGGACTTAACTATTCCTTGACTAATAAGGAAATCGGTAGGTTAGAGCTCTATTGCTCATATCCCTACTCGACATCAATCTTGACTCTTTATAAATAGATAAGCCTGCTTCGTCGTCTTTTAGCATTAAGCAAAGTTAATTACTTTCCAAACATATAATTAAACAACGAGGTTAACACATTTCTGACATTCCAACTTAACTATTCCTCGATCAAGAGGGAAGCCGGTATGTTAGAGCTTTATTGCTCATATCCCTACTCGACATCAATCTTAACTCCTACAAATAGAGAAAACTACCTCACCGGCTTTTAATATTAAGCCTAGTAAGTTACTTTTTTCAAAACTTATAAATACTTTAAAAATACTTGTAAATAGGTTTTAAATATCGATGTAAAATATTACTTGAAAATAACTAATTTATAATTTGATGAAAACATGTTTTATATTATAAAACCTCTTACTTAGAAATACATATACAATTGTTAAAAACATATTTAAACTTCAATCCAATTTTAAAATACTTCAAAATAGGTTAGAAAACATCTCTAAAAGGATTAGAGAAAAATACCAAATTTAAATATCATTAAACACTTAAAACCATAAGCAACTTACTACGGCATTTATAAATACCATTAAAAGTCTTTGTTAAAAAATACATTGAAAAGCACGATCTCTACGACCAGTTTTAACCACTTAAACAAATGATTTAAGATTTGAAATTTTTATATCAAATACTACCCTTAGGGTAATTAAAAATCATGGAAAGAAACCCCTAAGAATATCTTCCCATTTATTTATAAAAATTTCCCAAATACAGGTTGTATTTACAAAGTGTATTTATAACCACTTTTTTGTTCTAACTTTCACAACTTTGGTTCACAATTTCTATAACTTTGCAAACCATTTCTTTACTTTCCAATACACCAAAATATGTGTAAAGAACAACCAAAACAAATTATCCAAAGTTAAGTTCATAAAACTCCACTTTACATAAGTTAAGTTAAAGGACATCGAAGTGCACTTATAGCAACTATTTTCCCTTCAAACACTTTCAAACATACTTCAATTCAACAACCAAGTCAAACAACCATTTAAACATCAAGTCAAGACCACACCACATATTTAAGAGGGTAATAGAAATGATATTATTGTAACAGCCCGCCTCTATACCCATATTACCCAAGAGTATTGCTGTGTAATACTGTCGAATAACACAGAGAATGAGGCGATGTGGGTGTTTCCAGGATAGAACAATGCAAAAATAACATCGTCATATATAAATAGATCACATCGTACTCTAATGAAAGCAAAGAATGTATATTACACATTTTAGCATTTCATACAATATCAGAATTTATTTTATACATTTGAAACCATTTATTTTAAATATACAACCATATCAATTTCTAATACAAATGAATACATAAATCCGTTGACTCTGTCCATCCATCACCTCGTACACAAATGTATACCAGCTAAACCTGAAATAAATCCTCGGTCTGACCCAAGGATTGTCAAATGGAACAAATCCTCGAGTCAGGTTATTTCTAGCTGTGAGTTTATAGATCACTATAAAATTTTATAATCAATGATAATTAAATATAAATATTCAAACTTCATTTGTTTAATAAAATTTCGATCGTCATTTATTAAACAATTTTAATTCACAAAATCTTCAAAATTATTTCATTTATATAATTTTCCAAAATCATCCATCTTTCAAATTTTAACACAAGAAGTCCTAAAGTAAATAAAAACCCATATTTAAGAGATTAAATAGACTTTATCATAGGTAGAAAGTAGGATCATTCAACATGAAAACTACCTATCATCATTGAACTTTTGTAAATAATTTACAGCAATAAAACATAATTTCCACCTCTGTAAATCAACTGTTTAGGGAAACAAATCATGATATTTTTAAATGAATTTTTTACCAGTAGGTAGAAATTGAAACAACATATTCAAATTTCAGAATTTTTGATTTTTCTACAATTTAATATGAATTAAAAACCAATAGGCGTTTTCTGCCTAAATCGCATAGGAAAATCTTGCGGAAATCACAACATTTAACACATCAAAACTAAATGAAAATTCATGAAATTTGAAATTGAGGTGCTGGAATATGTCAGGAACAATATATCAAAATTTGGGAATTTTTACGTTTTGTAGGAATTAAATATGAATTTTGTAGTGAAGAAGGTTTAAATTCACAGAATTCATTAAAACACAACCATATCAAAAAATATCATCACCAATCATTTTTGCAACCATATAAACATAAGATATCCATATTAAACAAAGATAAGTGTCTATAGAACTCACCAAAAAATTTTAAAGCCAAAATAATTTGATTTGATATTAAAAATCGCTCTTTGAACAAGCATCTTTTCCATTGTTCATAGAAAAGAAAATAAACTCAAATCTAACAATTCTTTGGTCATCCAAACTTGATCAAAATTGAACTTTGACAATTTATAGTAGTGTAAATAAGTATTGAGAAGCTCTATTTAAAGTTTCATAATTTGTTGATATTTATTTGATTTTTAATGAATTTCAGAAGAGAGGTCATTATAGGGTTTCAAGTTGAAAACAAAAATAGAGAAGAAGAAGGGTTCATGGATGATAAGTGATGAAGCAAACCACTAGAATACTCTTGATAATGAAAGAGTATGCATAATGGGCTTGCGCCAAGTGTTTGTGTTACCCATTTCATTTCAATTTATTTCTTGTTTGCTTCTTAATCACTTTGCTAATGATGTTTTCTTCGCTTAAACTACTTTCAAAATTAGTATACTTCACCGGTTTAGTCTACCACTCGATTAATCCTTACTAAAATCATAAAACTTATTTTGTAGAAGTTGGTTCACCATATTTTAGCTCTATTATCAATTGATTAACTTCTCGAAATATCGGGTTGTTACAGTTATATAATATAAAATTGTCATTTGCTTTCAAAAGCAAGAGGGGTCCAAAGTTTATAACTTTAATTAGTTAATGTTACTTTGACTTTATATTTCAAACACACAACATATACACACGATATATACAAACAAGATAGCGAGATAACTCACTTAGATCCAAGCCAAACACATGCTCAAGCACAACCAAACTCAAGAAACTTCCTATCGTCACCTTGCCATCACCTTCCCTTCCTCCTTGCTTCAACCTTATTTTTCCCAAGGCAAGCATGCCTTATTGCTCACTGGCCATTCGATGAGGGGGAGCAAGACTTTGCTTCTTCCAATTCTAACTAGGTGGAAGGTGTTGTAATATTATCCTAAGGCTTGTGGCAAAGCTTGAGTGGATTTGCAGTTGATTTGCAAAAGTTTTCTTTAGAACATTTAGAGAAGAAGAAGACACTAAAGAAGCTTGGTTTTGCTTTGTGAATTTGTGATTATTTAACAAGGATATGCCCCTTCTTATATAGGCTCAAAATGGTGTTGCCTAAGCTTGTTCTCACCCCCACCATGCCATGGAAGCCATACCTCCACACATGCCCATCACTTCTCATTTATATCACTTCGCTTTTAACAAAATACTTAAATACCCTTAACGTGTTAATTTCTCTTATCCACTAGAAACTTCTAGAATATTCTAATTGCTTTATGAAGAGAAGTGTGTTAATTAGTTTCTAATATGTTTATTTGATCATTAGACATGTGCACAAGAGTTCGAACAGCTTATTGAATAAAAAACTGTTTATCGATAAACCAATTTCCAGTCACATTATCGATTTTTCTTCAAAGTATTTATTTTTGTAAACAATTTTCAAAAACAAGTTTTCTATCATTACTTATGATTTAAAAGGGGTTAATAAGGTTATTAAATCATTTTAATAACATTTAATCAACAATTCAAATATTTAAATATGAAGTGTTTGAAATTCCGGGTCGTTACATAAATGCTACTGCATAGTGGCATTTTTATCTACTGAATTAAAAATTAACATTAGCTATTGATGATACATTATAGTATCATTTTATGTTTAAATACTACGACTTAGCAATACTTAATATTTACTAAATCAAAAAAATATAGCATTTTTTTAAACTTGCAGTAGGATTTCATATTTGAATGCTATTGCATAGTAGTATGTTCTATTTACCGAATTAAAAAAAATAACATTATTTTTAAATCTTACATTGTAGTTGCATTTATGTTTAAATGTTAAGACATAGTAATATTATGTACTTATTATTATGTTTTTACATATTTTTCACATTATATTGTATTATTTGTACCTGCTGCTATTTTTTACATAACTGATGGTTAATAAGCAAGATGAAAGAGAACATGATATCGTGGTGTGCTGGAAGATGTAGGCGTGGTGGTAGGTGGTGAGAAGAGTCTTGAGTTTGTTTGTTAGGGTTTGAAAAGGTAGGCGGACTGACTGCAATGGTTGGGGAAGCAGTTAGATTACAGGCGGCATCGATGCGATGGTGGTAAAGTGAGTCGATTGTAAGTAAAACACCAGCTGCTGGCGCGAGGTTGGTGGTGAGTATCGACTTTTATAGAAACATGATTTTGAGAAAGGAATATATGTTTTCTTTGTATTGTTTTTTATGGTTAAATTTTGAAGATGGTGACCTTGGGGTTAAACTTTGGTACAAATTGCCCAATTTGAAAATGGTTGCATTGCTTCATGTGCGGGTGATCAATGCTATCTCAAGTCTTAATGGATATTTTAAATAAAATATGTTTTATCCAAAAATGATCTTGAAAATTACAACATTATTTCTCTCCGGTGTAAATTTATAATTGGCTAAACTTATTTATTAAATAATCATCTATTAATAAATTCATGAATGAGTTTACTAGTGAATTATAATTACAAAATAAGAGAAACCATTAACATAAATCATGACCAAGATTATATCACGCTGGTATAAATGCATGGGTTATAAATGTCGGTTTATTAATAAAATTTAATGGAGGATGTGCGCTTTAAGTGCAAAAGATTTGGTAATCACAACACCTTTATTTTGAGTCGTCTTGTTGGTAATGTCATAAGCAAATCAATAGTGAAATTCCATCGATAGATGATTAGAAAGGGGATGATGGTGGAGATTGAAAACCGATAATGAGATACCGTTGTTTGGTGACCATAAAAGATATTATATATGGTATTTTTGAAATTTCAAAAAGACGTGGTGAAAATCCTATTGACTGAGTTTTCATTAATAGTGGTAGAATCATTTTTTCTAAACATTCTACATATAGTAGATTTTTCTAAACATTCATATAATTTACATAGGTCTAAACTAATTCACGACCACTATACTTAGTTTACAAAACATATATACTTTATGATAAGTTTAAATTGATCATTATCACCACTAAACTTCAAAACATATAATTTGATGTTTGCTATTTTTTGACCGAATTCACTCAAATGGAAAATGTTTCAATAATTCTTTGATGAGAATTGACAATGTCACTTTCAAGTTTTCTTTGTTAATACTTAGGGCAAAGGGAAACTTTATAAAAATTAACCGTACCGAAGTTGGAATTAACTTTAGTGAAATATTTTGAGTTTTCGATATAAAATCAATTATTATTTTCATAAACTGATATAAAAAACCTCAAATTACCACATAAATCAACATGCGAAATCTATTATTTTTATTCTAAAATGATTAGAGTTTGATTTTTATTTTTATTTTCACTTTAAAAATTGGTACACATCCTTTAACAAAGGATTTCACGTTTATAATTTCAGCAAACATCCGAGCAACACATCTTGCTAAGTCTGTCAATTGATATATAAAAAATTCAAATCCATATGTATCCGAATAGTGGATAAATATCCAATATTTGAAAAAATAAATATGAATGCGGATACTAAGACATCCAAATCCTAAAATTGTCCGTTCGGTTTTTGTTAAGATTAAAGTTTATATTATATGTATTTTAGTATAATGAAATATACATATTCACTATTTTATTAAGTTAATAATTTATATTATATGCATTTATTGTATAGTAACTGCTCAAAACCATTTACTATCATTATAATTATTAATTTTTCATACATTTTATAACAAATGAGATTAAGAAAATTTATTTGGGGTTTTTAGGTTAAAGGAAAAAATTGGAGAAAAATTTAGTTTCAGGGACAATAAGTTTGTTTTTTAGGCTGAAAGATAATTTTTAGTGTAAATAATAGGATGATAGCTGCAACAATCATTTTCTATTTACACTATAAAATGTCATTCAGAGTAAAAAACAAACCTGTGTACTTAAGACTAAATTTTTTTGCAACTTCTTCTTTGTGCCTATTTTTTTGAATTTTCTATATTAAATCAAAAAATTTATTTATATTTTTTAGTTTATGTATTATCAACGGGAATGATAATTATTCGATATCCGTTTAGAATTGCGGATGCGGATATCTCTGAAGGTAGGTGGACGGACCTGTATTGTTGCTACGTCTGCATTAACCTGTACGGGCCGGTTACTATCAAATCTGAAGTAAAAATCCATATAAATTCACTCATTGACCTTTCTCCTCCGTTCGCTTGAACACCAGAATAAATCAATAAAAACTTGCATTCGGCAAATTGTACTAAAACCCAAAAGTTCAGTCAAGTATTTCAATGGCGAATTCAAAGCTTTTGGTGCTTTGGATCGCCTTCTCGATCTTATTAGTTGGAATTAGGGCAGAACCGCAGGTTGAAGAGCCGATTTCAGAGCCCAGGAATCCAGATTTAAGTTTGAAATTGGAGATCGACAAGCTTCAGTCCAAGATCTCTTCGTTAGGTTAGTTATTGTCTATTGACGCGCCATTCATTTTCCCATCTGTTTGCCTAGATCTATTTTATTCATTATCTTTACTTGTTATGTTCTATAAATTTAATAATAAATCATTGCAGAGTGTTAGAAATATTGAGTAATTTGTGTTAGCTAATTTTTTGCTAAGAAGGGGATTGAGGCGAAGAAGTTCAAACTTCATTAATGTGAAACGGGTGGTTGAGTTTGCTAAGTAGTTTGAGCTACTATGCAATATACAATTTGACTAATATTTCTGTGTAGCAATTAATGCTATGGAATTTGGCAAATCGATGAACTGTAAACGCAATACTGGGAGATGTTTGCAATCCCTGCTTCCCGTGTCCACGCTTTTTCAAGGATTATATTAGCTATCAGTTTCTCATGGTGGCATATCAGTTTCTCATGTTACATAAGGATGACACACACACACGGTGCGCGCGCATGCACGAACTCGCGCGCGCACACACACATTTGGGGGGTTTAAGGACAAAAAATTCACCTATTCACATTTCAGTAATCACATTGCACAATTGAAATTTGTTTGTCTTCCTTTTCCAAGCACCCTTTTCTTCCTTTGTTATCTATTTAATTTATTCCAACCCTTTTCTTCCTTTGTTATCTATTTAATTTATTCCAACCCTTTTCTTCCTTTGTTATCTATTTAATTTATTCCACTTGTAAATGATGACCTTGCTGACAAACTAACCATATAATTATAGAGGAAATTTGTCTCAAGGGCTTGGTACTTTGTATAGTTTGTAGTTTGAGTCCCTTTTTCTTTATCTCTGTGTGTTTGCGATCATGTGTGCATGCGTGTAACCCATGTATCCTACGGCCTCTTAAATCAAATTGGATTCCCTAATGACTACTACCAAGGTTCCGTTCTTATTTGTAACGACCCACCTTTTTGGACGGTTTAAATCGATAATAAACCACACATGTCAAACTCAAACCATTCAAAAGGGAGGATTATTATGTGGTAGATAAGAAAAAGCAGAGAAAGAAAGAAAACAAACACCGAATCTCACAGCGGAATGACAAAATATAATAATCAAATAAACAGTTCCTGAAGCTATTTTACAAATAACATTTGATTACACTTTTACAATACAGATCAGAGTTACATACAACAGGAATAAATAAATGCAGCGGAACATCATGATGCAGTGGAATAAATAAAATAAATAATAATAGTACTAAATCTTCGCATTCGTCCTCCAAAAGCAGTCTTCGATACACTGAGAAGCTCAGACTGACCCGAGCGAATTAAAAAGACAAAACACTCGAGTCAGAACTAAAATATCTTATGTAAGTTAAATCAACAGTAAATAAATATGAGTGTAACGACGTCGGAGATGTTTACGGGGTTTGACATCTTCTATCTAGTGTCTAACGTGAGCGCAATAACTTCATAGATGTTCGAAATTTTCATCTCTTAAGGATCCGTTAAACTATGTACATACATAGTACAATACGCTATTATAATAGTGTCTACATTAAAGTAAAGTATTAAAATAGCGTTAAGGCGTTGCCCATATTCCCCTTAACACATTTTATATATTCCCGCAGTCTATACAGTACCGTAATTCCTTCGAAACTGGAGGGCTATCAGAGGGCACTCCATAGGTACGGTACAAATCAAACTCGTCGAAGGCGCGATAAGGCATGTGACAAGGCACGCGAGGCAATGCCCAAGGTAGGATACTACCGTTTTGCGGATCCGGACTGGTGGTAACGCATAGCAGCTACTACCGTGCACCTCGGAACACACTCCCATAATCAAAATCGAGTGGTGACCACCAAATCAATCACAAAGTCATAATATGGTATCGAAGAAGCATGTCCGACTGGAGATGTGACCTCACTTGGCCCGGCGTGACTCCTGTTTTAGTCATATCAAGCTGACTCGCGGGAGTCAGGGCTACGTTAATACCTCATACAAAATCGTTCGCCAAACCATCCTACTTCATTCTGCAATCTTCACCACGTACACAGTTGTTAAAGTGGTTTTCGGTATTGGCAGAGAGTATGACAATATCCGATCTTGGTCTCTTTAACAACCAAACGCTTATTTCACACCGGATGATTCTTTTACATTTTCAAAACCGTTCATAATTGATATTAAAATATCATATTCAATTCAAACCATATCACTTTCGAAATTATATACCTTCGAAATCATATCACCTTTGAAATCATATTCACAAATAGGTTAAATTCTCATTTCAAAATCAAAATATCATTTCAAGTTCTAACGTAAGTTATAACATCCATTTAACCATTTCGCTTTCAAATTAAGGATTTAAATATAAACATTTTCACTTTACACAGTCTAAATTTAAAAAATAGTTTAGATAGTTATATATAGTTTAAATAGTTTAGCATAGTTTAAAATAAACTTTTAAATAGTTAAAATACTCTAAAATAGTTTAAAAATAGATTAAAAATAGTTTAAATAGATTTAAGATAGATTAAATAGATTTAAAATAGATTAAATTGGTGAATTAGTTTAAAATAAGTTAAAATAGATTAAATTGGATTAAATAGATTATAATAGATTAAAATAAATTAAAATAGTTTAAAATTGATTAAATAGTTTAAATTAGTTAAAATAAATTAAATTAGTTTAATGGTTTGAAAATCTTACTAATCAGGATTTTTAAACTAATATATTTTTAAACAGTTTATATTAAAATAATAAATTTGAAATTAATATCAAATTAAACTATTTCTTTCATTCAACACATATGGACCATGTCCAGCTTTCAAATCAACAAACTAAATTTGTCTTTCAATTCAAATTCTCAGTTAAAACCATTTAATCAATATTGATTTCAAACCCATGTTCGAACAATAAATTCAACTATTTCAAATTTAGTAGATTTCAATGTTACATTTTCAAATGTTTCAATAACTCAATTCCGATAAATTTCATTTATACTTCAAATTCAACTTTAAAATTTCAATTTAATTTGTTTAAACAATTCCTTTAAACCAATTCCGATTTCAACATTTAAAGCTTGAATTTTCGAAAATAATTCAGTTTATATAAATCAAATTTTATTTCAAAATATCATTTAACTAAATTCAAATTTAAGGATTTAAAGTCATTTGATCTAACCAATCCAGTGTCCGTATATAATTTTCTACCATGTGGTCAAGTGATACGGACATATATCATTTCAGTTCGTAATAAATTTAAATTTACGAGTATATATCATTTCAACCCGCAATCCCAAATTTTACTTCAAATTCATGAAATCGCTCGAGTATACCATTTCAACCCATAACGATTTCTCCCTAATCTATCAGATCGTTCGGATATGCATCATTTCAACCCATAAAGAACTTGCAGTATTATAACAATATAAAAATATAACATCCAGTCATCCAATATCAACAATCAAACATCCATCACAATCACCATTCAAACCAATCAATAAACAATACAAGTAACTGATTATCAATAACGGGTATTAACTGGCAATTTAGAATTTAATATTATATTAATGGCGATAATATTCAATAAAAGTCAGATTTAACTGGAATGACAATTTAAATATACCAAACATCAATCAATCAATTTCTAATCGCATCATAAATTCAATTTAACTAACATAAGATAATCTAGTAGTTGTGAGTGGGTTGAAACACACACCTTCGATTTCAAATCGATTTGAAATCCAAAATAAAACTCAAAATTTAACAATTTCATATTTCGTCCAAACTTGTTTCATAATGTCCGGAATTTTAATACGATCACAGCGGAGCAAACCGCACGTAAATTTGACCTTGTACGCGAAAGTTATACACATTAGAACAATACACGATTGAAATTAAAATAAATAAAATAATAATACATACACGTCATCACCTCTGTTCATTACTCATAAACCCTAGCATTGTTATCTCGTTCGAATCTGTACACACGCACGCCGCCAGTAAACTTCGACCAAACACACGCAACACAGAGCATGATCCATCGATCTGACATCGCCCACGCCTCTGGTAGCTCCGGCCGCCCCCATGCCTGAAGTCGCGAGAACTCCGATTGTCTCTGGCTTGACCGTCGTCGCCGTACTTCATTGGTGATTTTTGCCGAATACGACCACATCTGAGACGAACGAACAGCATGGCCGAGACCTGCTCATCGTCCTCTTCCAAACGCCGTTTCCCGATCGTCGATCGGACGAAGATCCACCGTTGGGTCGAAACCCTAGCAAATGGACCGCCGAAATTAAATCACTAATTTTTGGACAAACGGTGATTCGATTGCAAAAACGAATTGCACCAGTGGATTATGCTTGTCGAAAGCTTCGAAATAGTATATAATATGTCGTGGTTTGGAGGAGTTTAAAATTTTGAAATTGATTTTGATTTGAATTTGGATCTGGAAATTAGGTTTTCAGCCATTGAGAAGAAAGAAACGACAGAAATTTCAGTACGTACAGTAATGAGAAATAAAAAGATTGCTAGGGTTAGAATAAAACTATTTATATGAACAAAGCACGATAAGAAAGAATATCAGATCGAATTGGTACGAACGACAAATAACGACTTAAAAAGCCTGTTCCGTCTTCGAAACGAAAGTAGGTCATCCCATATATCAAAATAGATGTTTTTGATATTATTAAATTCAATGGAACATGTTTCAAGTCCTACTTCCATCGTATGAAGAAGTTAGTTTTTAAAATCAGCTTATTTCGGTTGAATTAAATTGATTTCTACGTGTTTCGAGCCCGTACGATCAAAAGACAAGTCCGATCGCTATGAAACTTGAAATCCTACAATAATTCACCGTTACGGATCCGATGAAACTGGTTTCGTTGAAATCCGAGACAGTGGTCAAAATGTCTATTTTCACATTAATTAGATATATATTATTATTAAATTAATAAAATCACATTTTCAATTCAAATTTTATAATTAACAAATTTTATCATTTTTGATTATCTGTTGATTTAAAATCTTTTAAAGTAAATTTCTAAGTCAAATTCAATATTGAATGTTGCATCAATTACGGCGTTCAATTTCAATTGCAATAAAAGTCCAATTCATTATATTTTAATTTCAAGTAAATTTCTTCATTTTGATTTATATTTTATTACTCACTCAACTATCTTCCTACGGATATAATTAACATTGGTTTATATCTTATTACACTAATATTCTACGATTATCATCTTAATTCATATTAAGGCAATATTTATTACATTTATTGCAGTTGATTTACAATTAAGTTTCAACAGATTAAATAATGCAATGGTATTAAACCATTGTTACAACTTACCATTTCAAGCACAATTCGATGTTTATTGTCAACAACCAAAACTAATAAATTCACATACTGATCAATTATTCTATATTAACCAATTTCAATTAATTACATGTAATTTTACCATTTAAATACAATATTTGGTTTAATTCCTTATTTATAATTTATAACCAATTTTAACTCTACAATCATTTCAATCAATTGGAATCACATTAAAATAGTTATCAATTGCCTTAAATTACATTATTACATTTCATTCTAGTTATTTTCTCATAAATAAATCTTAAATTTTTTATTTTTTCACAACATTAAATTCCAAAACTTATTTAATTAATAAATTTAATTATCAAAATTACGGGTCGTTACATTATTTGTGTTCTGTAACCTATGTATTCCTCTGTTTTGAGCCTGCACTCTTCCAGACTTTCATTTCGTTAAGTTTGCATGTGCAGTGTAGATAGAATAGGAACATTGGAAAAATAATTTTGGTGCTCAAACATGTTCTATCACACTTTGCACCTTCCCTTTTCCATGTTGACTTATAATACGAGGATGGTTAACCTTTTGATTATAAGACCATGACATAAAATTTGAATTTGCATCATAGGTTATATTAATCTGTTATAGCATCTGTTATTTCATACTTTTGCCAAAAGCAGGAGCTTAAAATAGCATGTACTTTGTTGTACATGGAGCACCGTCTTTTGTTCAAATTTAAAAATTGCTTGGAACACATTTAGTATTTCTGAAGCAAAACTTAATTATTGACATGTAGACTTTATTCATCATATATACATATGATATCAATTTTAATTTCTAAGAACGCATCACTGTATTTTCAGTGAGTGCAGGTAAACAAAATAATAGCAATTTGTCCTAGAATACATTATTATCGTTAAAGTTAGGTCAAGGTTATGTCAGTTAATAATAACTTTCTCTGCCTTTTTTTAATGAAGAATCTAGCCTCTTGGAGAAAACAAAAGAACTGAAGATTAAAGATGACAAGATTGCTGTTTTAGATACGTTCCTTCAAGAGAAATCGTCAGGCATGGGTAAATTACAGAGTGAGATTGATGCACTTAAGGTGAGTTTTAATATAATGCCAGAGTTACTTTTCTGCAAACTCAGATCTATTTATTGGTTTTCTTTTGAATATGTGTGCAGAAAAAGGCTGCTGTAGTTGCCAAAGAAGAGGTAGGAAAAGCCCATGCAAGAGCTGAGGAATTGGAGAAAGAGGTTAGTTTATGGTAATATCATCATGATATACATTATTATTTTATCAATCACTGTCTATGGTAATACGGTTTTTTTTTTTGAACAGGTTGAGAAGCTCAAAGGTGAAATTGACACACTGAATAAGAGTTATATGTTATCAAAGGCTAGGGCTAGTGAGGCTGAGAAGAAGGTTGAGGAACTTACCCTAAAGTTGGGAAATGTGAGTGTTTTGATTATAAGTTTGTGGTTTAGTTGGTTGTATCATTTGTTTCTGACCGATCTTGTCAAAAGTTCACATTTGTTATCATGGAGCCATTCCATAAGTGAATTGCCAAACTTTATGTGCACTACAGGTTCTACTGAGTACTGATTATTACCTTATGTTATCTTTCCGATCTATGCGATCAGCTAGTGTCTCATCTATGACCGTTCTGAACTTTTGAAACTTCTTTTAGCTCTTGTTCCTGTTGAGTTTTTTTTTAACAAGGGCACTTTAGTGTGTATCTGAATGGCTAATCTTCCAGTGACTCATCTATGATGGAGTTGTAAAATTATCCCCTTCTTTTCTTTTGGTTACACTTTTAGCCATGTCAGTCACTTGAAACCATCTAGTGGAAACAGCCAACATGACTTCAGTTGGAAGTTGGAACTATCTAAACTGCTGTAGTTATTTCAAATGGAGTTCTAAAACATCTGGAAATACAATTAGAACTGAACAGTAAAATCTTCTCAAATTTTATCATAATGCGACTTTTGCATTATCATTTGTAATTATAAAACAACAATTTTATTTTGATTAACCGCTAATGCTGTTGACAAAAAGTAATACGAATACGAAAGATAATTCAGTTTATTTGGATTTATATGTGCATCCAGTATAAAGTATTGAGAGTCAATTTTGTCAATTGAAAATTTTGAAATATTGTTTGTATTAATGATTACAAAGTAGAAGGTGACAGTCAAAAAAAGTAAGCTATGCTATTCTCTACTATTTGTTGAAAATCATTTTTCGTGAACGAATTAGCTCTTCTGTACTGAAAGTTGGCTCTATCATGACACGAGACACATTGAATAGTTCAAATTCCCTACACCTCAAGTAATTGTCAATTTATATGGTTACATAGTGTTTTAGATGCACCAAAACATTTCGCAGTAAACATCCCATTTTGGCTTTCGGTTTTATGTGATGAAGGCGAGCCAGTTATGATGTTATTTGTTAAGAAATGACTAATTTAAATAGTTGGAACGAATTAAAGCGAAGGATTTGATCTTTAGATGTTAGAATGACCGGTTTAGTTGAATCAAATAATAAGATGTTTCACAGCTAAAAGGAAACAGTTTGGATTAGTAGAAGCTAATTATATGGTACAAATAATTAGTTCCAAACCTTAACATAATATTATATGAGAAAATTCAAATATGTATGTTGCCTTTAAAAATAATTAGATTAGATACTTTGTGTGTAAATTTTTGTTTTACTGACTCAAAAATGTAAATGTGTGTAAATCGAATATTAGGTGTAAATTCTAAGGCTACGATCTTAAACAAGAGTTTGTTAAACAGTGGTTCAGTGGATGGTGGTTTGCTGAATTTGCATTCTTCAACACTTGAAACGATAAAGTCGGTATTGTATGCAAGATATTATTGTTCTTTTGGTAATTTGATTATTTTAGTTAATTAATTTAATTAATTGTTCATTAATATTTAGTAATAAATAATTTGTCGGTGTTAATAATTAATCATAATTAATTAGTATTTTATGATCGAGAATTAATAATAAGTCAACAAGAACAACTATAGAATGTAGAATCGAAACTGAAATAGAACCACGAAATTAAAATACAAAAACTATGAAACTAAATTACAACTATTCAATCCAAATGTAATAATCATTCCATCCAAATCCAAATCAACTCCATCCTGTAGCAACCAATGTCACTTTAGTCTCTTTACCTATTGCAATTATCTGTAGTACGTTTGCTGGAATTATCATGCGATTAATGTTATCGATCTCGATCTGTCACATAATTCGAAGTAATCTCCGCATCGATAACTTCTCTACACTTAGGATCTCCATTGTTAGGCTTCCTTATGAAATTAGGAATCGCAGGTCATAATTAAAAAATATGATTGTTTTTCAAAATTATATGTTCATGAGTCTTGTAATATATTGATTTTTTTTCAAGTAAATGTTAAATCGAAATCAACGACAACTATACAATTCTGTATAGAATTTTTGTTTTTGTTTTCCAATCGCTTCCAACCTTATCTGGAATATGTGCTCCTATGACATTACGAAAAAAAAGACAAATATTAATGAGGATAATACCCAATTTCACCCGGAACAATAGTTAAGTTTGCCGGTTTAATAATATCATTGGCCATAAGCAACACACTATGTAACACCTTATGCAGACAAACATTCAACTGGTCATAAGCTCTGTTGAAATTTTCATCACCATTCTATGTGACATGTCAGATAATTCTGGACTTAACTATTTCGTCTAATTCAAGAATTTCAATATGTAGTAGATGTTAAGATATTCTGAGTACATGACAAAGACGTCCAAAATAATGATTCTTCTTTTGAAAATTGATCTTAGACATCAATTTTCATATCCGTTCAAGACGTTGTCCATCCACATACGACCCGAGTGGGAAGATGTATGATGTGGAGTTTGAGATGTTCTTTGAATTTTAGTTCATTTTCAAATTCGTCATCGTTACGTTCAAAAGGAGGATCGCTATCGCTTTCGTAATTTATGGCATATGAAATCATACACTGACATTTTGCGGAACGAGCAAGATGTTTGAAGTGAACGGAGAAATTGTTTGAAAAAGGATTAAAGGAAAATAATAGTTGTCAATGACAGTGTTGTAAGCACGCGCCAAGGCGCAAAAAACCGCATGGCACAACCTGTTCGGTTTTTTGCACTTCAAGGAACAGTGGTTGCACGAGGCGTTGGAAAAGCGCATGAAGCACAAAAAGCAAGCGCAAAGCCCTAAAAAGTGTGCTTTGTCTTTTTTGGTAGAAATTGTATCTTTATACATATTTTGTTGTTGTAAACTTAAGTTGAACGGTTTTACGACTTCTTGTTTTAGTTTGTGATGAATTCCTGATGTTTTATTTTTCAAATTTGCATACAATGCAGTTTTAAATGGTCAAAATCCAATTTTATAGCAATTTTCAGCTGCTGCAATATTTGCTGAAAAAACGAAAAAACAGTGCTCAAGGCAAGCGCAAAGCGCAAGGCACGGTCCTTGCGCCTTTTTGTGCTTTTTCGACTACTTTGGTCAGTGACTCAATGTTAACATCCATGAAGAATGCTTCGATTACAGAAATTAAACACTTCAACCTCTTTTACTTATTTTTTTAGCAACAAAGTACATTATTATTAAAAAAAAAAGTTCCACTGCAGTTACCACATTAATTGTGGTTGTGGGACAACAACACTTCTCTGTGTGTTAAATCTACATATCATTAATGAAAAATAAGATCCTTATATGTAATAATTAATTTATTATCTTTATCGAGTTGTTTCTTTAGTAATCCTAACAAGTCCAATATACAGTTTTCTAACCAGCTTAGTTCTAGAAAGTATATATTTTGCACTTGTAAACCATGCTGATCAATAACTGTTTTTATCCTGACCTATCGATATTTTGGTCAATTTTGTTACTTATCTGACTTTTCTTTTTCCAGCTTGAGAAGTCAAATGAGGATCATAAACGCAAACTAAAGAAAACTGAGCGTGCGCTTCAAGTAGCAGAGGTACTTTGAAATGAATTTCATTTATCCCACTGAATCGCTTTGTTCATATTTCTATATGCAAACATTATATGCTTGTTTATCCTTAGGAAGAATTAATGAGGACACAGTTGGATGCAACTTCAAAGTCAAAAGTATTGCACGAGGCAAGTAGATTTTATTAGTGCTAATGTTTGTAGACCATATAATAGTTTAACTGACAGAAGTCATTTATTTGTCTTATCTAAATATATCTGATCAATCAAGTTCTGTCAATAATTATATGGGTGGAATTGCTTATATCTACATTGAATTCCTACTCATATCTGCACATATTGGTGCTTAGTTGTTGTCTATTGATTTAATTTGCACTATATTGATGTTCTACTATCTTTTAGTCGCTCTATATCGTTCCTCAATCGATGGGTCTGGTTGTAAAATTCACCATCTGTTTTGAGTCTTTGGCACAAATGAAGTGGTAGTTTCCACTACTATTTACCTCCAGTTCTACTTTCATACATAAAACAAATTTCTAATTTTATTTTTATCCACCATCAATAATGCATTAAATATCTAAACAAATGATCATGGAGCATGATATCTGAGCAGTAATAACAAAAACATGATATATTTTTATGCCACTAACTTAATGGATTGTGGGGATATTAAATCCTGAACCAGTCTTTATGTCTTATTGTATTTGTACTATTTTTAAACAAACTTATCGGCATTCAACACATCTTTAATTATAGTTGTAGTAACTTTGGTGTCACGCATTTTGGGATGAATGTGTACTTTCGAAAATGTCCCTGTGTTATTTGTTAAAAAGTATTGAAAATTTGATATATAAAAAGAAGTTCAAAGGTTCAAATTTACATCTCTAACATGAATTATTCGTTTTCTTCTGTTTTTTCAGTTTATTATTTTTTATATTCACTATTTTATTAGATATCTCTTACCAATTCATTTTATTTTGTTTTTTCATTAATTTATATATAGTATTATCTTCATAACATGAATTACAAAAAGAAGGTCAAGGGTTCGAATTGACAAGTCTAACATGAATTATTATTATTTTCTATTTTTCAATTTTTTCATTCACTATATAATTAGATATCTCTTACCAATTTGTTTTATTTTGTTCTATTTTTGCGTTTAGATAGCTCTTTATCTTCATGAATAATATAAGATCTTTATATTTTTCATATTTCTTGCGTTTAGATATTTTGTTATTAGAAATTGTCTGCTGTTACTTGACCTTCTTAACTTTTGATTTTTGAAGACATTATATAAGATCTTTATATTATGCATACTTTGGTTTATTTTTAAAATAAAAAGTTAAAAAGTCACTTCAAACCATATATTATCCTTCACAATACTATCAGTCTATCAGATATACCATATCTAATATATTTTTTAAGTTTTTGTTTTACATTCAAACATAGAATATTATACTTATTTAACTCTCTATTTTCACGAGTAATGACTTTTTTTTATTAAAAATACTATTTGTAGTCAGTTGATTTTTTTTAACTCAAAAATAAAATTAAGTCATGGTTTTATTTTTTTCTACAATATGCATACTTAAATTTATTTCAAAAAATAGAAGTTAAAAAGTCACTTCAAATCATATAAACGTGGTACAACATTATTGTACCATCTTTACACATATTTCATGAAAACTAGATTTCAAAAACTTGAAACTATTTATGAAAATGTTTTAATTTCTTTTCTAATCTTGAAAATTTTGAATTCTTTATTTTTGTTGTAATTATTTTTAAATATTAAACATAAACAACAGATACTTCAACTATAAATTTTCTACATCATTATTTTACACACAAAAAAACTAATCAGTATTTACTGATGCTAAAGCTTATTTTGATTATTTTAGCTCATTGAGTACTGTTACAACATTTAACATTTTTTGGATTTAACGAATGTACTCTTTACGATTTTTATCTAATTTTAGTTCTCTTTGAGAAAAGATACTTTTTTTAATATTGAATTCTCTAAAAAAATAGATAATAAAATAACTTTGTAAAATATATTTTTAATGACTCAACATTTCTTCGTTTTTTCAAAATTATTCAACTATAGTTTTACAAATAAAAAAAGTGTAAGAAACACAATCTTTTGTTTTACATTTCTTTTTTTATTTGAAAATAATATTCCATGTTCGTTTTTAACTATATGCTATAGTAATTTTTTTTCCTTGTTTGAAATAGTCCATATTATATGTAAAATTAGGCATTAATTATTTATATTTATAATATGTTTATTTTACAAGTATTTTGTATACAGATGTATCACACATGTCAAAGTACATGTTCAAATGACCATTCATCCTCCATTCATGGAGTGTGTGACGTTCCTATACGCACGGAGCGTGTGCCATTTATACTAATTATTTTGCTTTGCACGCATGTTGCACATGCCATTTGGAGTGTGTCATTTGTCCTTCATTACTATTAATGCTAAAACTAACAGCATATCGGGGAAAAAAAACATTAAGCACCAATGAGTAATTTATTCCTTGTCAGATTCATGGAGCATGGCTACCCCCTTGGTTAGCAAGTCACATAAGTCAATTCCAGGTAAAATTAATACACGTACTTTTAGATTTATTCCATATCATCCAACATATAGTTCAAATGCTCAGTAATTGCTTGCAGGAGTTTACATTAGCTAAATGGAATGAGCATGGAAAACCTGCCCTAGATGTAGTCGTGCAGAAGGTAATAAACATTCCCTTTTGCTCATTATTCATCTTTTTGTAACAGTACTTAATATAAGGCTATGCTTTGGTGTCACAATTTACTAAATGTTCATATTTTGAAACTTTAAAACATCTACAGGCATCAGAGATATCAGCACAGGCAAAGAAGTGGGCTGAGCCCCACATTGAATCAGTTCAAACTGTGAGTAATTGTAAATCACCTAGGTTTACTTTTTTTTTTTAGTTTGTTTGCTTGCATATGTAACTTAGTGGATTGTTATTCACACTTTAACGAGAGTCTCACATGCTCACTACATTTGATTTACGACTGCTTCCTGTTTCACATTTTCTCTGTTTTCTTTTAAAATTATAATTTTCCCTTTCACTCTTCCTCAGTTTGGATTGGTGCAGAAACAATATTAGTCTATTAGACCCTTAATGTTTGTTCACAACTCAGTTTTTGACATCCAAAATATCTTTTCTATTTTGTTTTCCAATTTTTTTACACGTCGTTCATAATAATGATTTGTAATTGGATTTGTGGAATCTAACTATTTGAACCATGTCAAGTATCAACTCTCAGTCTCAGTCCAGGATATTCTGAAACATAAATCCAGTATCGTGTATTTCTGAAGTTTGCAGTATCTAAATTAGCGATTCTTTTTCGAATGGCTTTATCAGAATAATGGGATAAGCAAACCAAAATTTGAAATTATCGGAAATTTTCTGGTTACAAATTCTAACTTGAACGATAAATAAAATATGTTTTGATTTCGCACCTGTTATTTTCAACTACCCACTAGTTTCAAAATATTGAATGGAATTTAAAACAGAAGTTTGCCAAAATTCATTCCACATTTGTAGCAATGTGCAGAAGTTAGTAAGTGATATATATATGGGGTAGAAGGCAACAACAGGCTTTGACTCAAATAAATGAAAAGAGGCACAAAATAGTCACGGAAGGTGGTATGGTACCCATTTGCCAACCCATTTCCCCCTTATGTTCTTAAAGCTTTCTAGAGAAGAAAAAACAAATATAAATGCATTGAAGAATATTCTCCATACTTCTGCAAAAGTCTATATCAAAATAAATTCTGTTGCTTAAGCTATTTTGATTGGTCAGCAACTTTGCAATTGTTTATATGAAATTTCATTTTACTTGTGTTTTGTATCGATCCAGATATGGATTCCAGCCACAAAGGAGAAGCTGGAAACCTTCACATCTTCTATTGAGCCTCATGTGCAGATCATATCATCTAAAAGTGCTGAATTTTATGAAAGTTGTAAAACTAAAGTGACACCACATATTATTAAAGTACAAGAATTTACAACTCCTTATGTCCAGGTATTGTTTCTGCCTTGAATTTAGCCTATATGACCATATATAACCTTATAATCGATAGCATTCTATGTATTTGATTATTTCTTGAAATGCATCTATAGGAAGTTAGAAAGTTATCTAAACCCTATGTCGACCAAATTGCTATGGTCACGAAACCTCATGTCGAGAAAGTACGTGTGGTACTCAAGCCTTATTCAAAGCGTGTGGTTTATGTATCTGGAAAATTTCTTGAATCAGCAACCACTTATCATCAACAGGTTTGTCTTTGTGACTCCTAATTGTAGTTTGTCCAGCTTTGTTCAACTGTAGATTGTAATATCTAATCATGTAATGTAGAACTCTTTTGTCTAGTAACTTCCTACACCTTACATGATGCAAAATGTCAATATATGGTATTTATGTATTCACTGTTATGGGCAAGCATGAATATCAAAAGGAACCTGTGTCGTGAAGTTATATCTCGGTTATGTTTTGAAGAACAAACTTTAGATAAATAGAAGCCTGATGGCATGCTATAGGGGGGATGAAGAAAGATAACTATGTGTCTATATATATTGAGTCCCAACGGCGTGCCCTTTGCCCATGCAAAAATAATAATTAGTATGTAGGATAACGTGCAACACACCATGATTAGTACAAATGGCAAGCGCTTCGCTCATAACAAACAAAATAAATATTACAAAAAGAAATGCATAATAATTAGAACAAGCGACAGACGCTTAATGTGTTAAAGATATAAATTGTAATTTGAAATTCAAAGCTTGAATGCAACTACTTATACATTGTAATATTAGTTCAACGTATATAAAGCCCGTATATATGTTTAATATAAGCATACTTTGGTTGTTCAATACACGCTAAATATTGTTGTAGCAATTGTTTTTTCCTCATTTTTTTTCGATTTTGACAGCGATATCGATAGCAAAACAATTGTATATGAAGGCATTGAAATCATTTTTAAAGACTAACAATGCTAATCAAGCTATTAAACCTAACGACTTATTATTTTTATTAAACTTAAATTTACAGTTTTTTATTTGTTAAAACAAGAACTAAATTGAAAATTGTTTGCAAAATGAATTTTATATTAGGTTGCAAGTACTTTGACATGGATGATGCACTTGCATATAAAAATATTTTGAACAAAATACATATTTAATCGAAACAATTAAACTTTGCATGTAGTTCCGATTAATTTTATTTGGATAAAAAATATATATAGTTATAAATGATTTCCAAACATCGGATTCTTGTTTGAAAAATGAAAAACAACATTATACGTATGTATAAATCCTAGTTTTCAGTTGTAATTTTTTTTTTCAAATAGCTTCCAAGTATAAAAAAAACTGGATTCAAAGTGTCATCAAAAAGAATTTTTTGAAGATTAAATAGGTATATCTCAAGCATTTGAATTTCATATATGTTAACCAGTCGATCACAAAACAAGGAGTTGCAAATGCAGACATTTAAATGGCTTTTGAAGTTCAAATTAAAATATACTTGCTGAAGAAAATGCAAACCAAAATTACGCGAGTAGTGAGAAACCGTAGTTGAATTTTTTTTAGTCACAATCAAATCCAATATATCAATACTAAAATCAACAATGGATATTTTGCAAAATAATTATGATTCAAAATTTGTTGGACTGATTATTATATTGGTTTCGACCCTGGGGATCCACCAATCACTCTGAAATAACTGGATTTTAAAAATCTGAATCTGATCGAATCAATTATTTAAGTTGGATTGTATTGGCAGATAATTGATCCATGTGCGCTCCTATTATTTTCTGTGCATCTCTGTTTAATATAAAATAAGTTGATTCCATCAGTAATATTCCCATGGATTGTTATGTCAGAAATACTGCTACAAAATGTGTTATGATGTAGTTGCAGATATTGTTTCTAGTTTTAATACCAAATTTGTTGACGGATAAAGTTGTTGAGAAAATAAATTTTATAGGTAGATCTGTCCCTCTTAGACATGCATGATGGACATTTGCTACAAGAATGAGATGGGGGCAAAACATATCGAAACAAGATTTGGTCAACGTTTGCAAAGTATTTCGGATTGTTGATAGTGAATATGCGTAACAATACCATTCTGCACCCGTTGACTAATATTGATAAGTGAGGCAAAAATATGTTAGTAATGTTGGAATTAACCTTATGTTGTACCACGAATTCACCAAGAAGATTTATCAAAGAAACAACTAAAGCAAACAGTGTCCACGTGCATCATTGAGCACCGCGAGATCCTGACGAACGATGCATGCTTTTTGAGAAGAAAAAATACTACTAGATTGATCGAAGAATTATGCAGATCGGATAATCTGATGGCTTGTATAATGTGATAGTGTGCATAAGGCTCTATTTTATTTTGCTTTTATTTTCCTGGGCATTTATTGCCATTATTATTACATAGAATTTGCTATTGTAAATTCCGATTGCTGCAACCATTAATCATATATCGAAATCCATCTATGATAAAAGCTGCTGCAATAAAATTGATTATTGACAAAATTGGTTGAACCACTATAAAATTCTGGCATCCTTTTATTTTCCTGCACTTATGTTGTTTCTTTTCCGTACTTATATTGTTGTTTCCTGTGATTTTATTTAGATTTTATTTTACAGTTGAAGGCATAATTCCTGACCAGGTGCTGTTTGGTTTTGTAGGTTCAAGATACAATTCATGAAAAGCTTACGAAACATGAGTTGACAGCCCTTGCGACAAAAGAGTTCATCTGGTTTGCAGTATGTTATATCTGGCAAATTAATCTCATTTATTCTCTCTCTATACGCGCGCACACACACACACACACACACACACATACATACATATTCTGCATCACCTTCATTATAATATGTTATTTTGTCTGTAGGCATCAGCTTTCTTGGTTCTACCGGTATTTTTTCTGTACAAAATCCTAAGATCCATCTTCTGGTAAGTTCGAGTTTTCCATATTTGACATACTCCAGCACACTTTTAGTTTCCATGCTTAGCTTTTATGTTTTTCTGGGGCAGTAAGAAGTTGAGGAAACCATTAGAAACAAATGCAAATCATGCACACCATGGGCATCGGAGACACAAGAGAAGACATGTTGAGAAGTAAACGAGCTCATACTTTCAGAGTAGTTGCTATATTTAAGGTAATCTCAATTTTTTTCCTACTAAACATGTTACATAATTCTCGAAGTCATGATGTAATTGAAACTGACTTAAACCGAACTTTTTGGACATTACGATAAAATATAGGTTCATTGAGGGATATGGTTCTAGGCTTTTTAGCAATACTGTCCTAGAATCAAAAAACAAAATTTCATTTTGAAAACTGAAATGGATTGGTATTACACTTGTGTATTCTACTGGCATGAACAAATATTTTAATTTGCCTTTATTCTTTAATTATACATTTATTTTTGATGGTGCAGGTATCTGGGTGATAGAGAAAATAGTTGATTATTTTCCCTGGATACCTATAAAGCAGCTAGTTCATTATTCTGGAGGCTAGGGTGGATGTCCATGATACATAAATATGTGTTAAAGTATTCATAAATATTTAGACTCTGTATCATATGCTTTGTCTTCTGCTGCGATTCTTTTTGGTTCTTTCTGTATCATATACTCTACTTTGTGTTGCGATTCTTTTTGGTCCTTTTGTTCTCTTATCCTTTATTTAAGTTGTTGAAGTGAAAGTTAAAAGGAATACTGTGACTGTTATATTAACTGCAATTTTTTTTTTCAAATAATAAGAGTGACATTTAATTTAAGTAGAGCATCCATTGTTTGTTTTGGCGTCAAAGTGTCAAAGTAATTTATTGATAGGTAGTATATCATTCCGCGTTGCATTCTGTTGTGGTTGATCTTTCGTGTAATATGTGCATGAGGCAGGCAAGATTACGATGGCCTGTTGTCCGCAAAGTACTTTGGAGAGTGTGCTGTGTGAAAATTAAAAATCGGGAATGCGTGCATGAATGTGTGTGCTTGAATATTAAAGATCCAATAGAATAGATGCTTGTCACCTCTTTTTGGCTTTATATTGTCTGTTTTCCCTTTGTAGTATGGAGCAGTTAGATTGCATACGCAGGCTTTTTTTTGCCCTTTTGACTTTCGCGTAGTTGCATACGTAGGACGTGTTGGAGGTGGGATCCATATTTATTCCTGGTTGGGGCAAACGGACCAAAAACAACGGTTGATTTTTGACCCGTTTGACGTCAACAGTTAATTACCCAAACGGTTTGATTATCTTCTATAAATCATTCCTTCTCTCTTTTTAATTTCACCACATCTCATCTTTTTCTTCAACTTCATTTTTAACGAACTTCATTTCCAACGAAGATTATTCGATGATTTTGGAAAAGGTTTTGGGAACCTATGGATTTTGGAAAGGGCTTTTGATTTTTGAGAAATCAATTTTGGATTTTGGAAAGCCTAGTTTGAGAATTATCGATTTTTGGTAATCGATTTTGTGTAAAGGAGATTTTGATAAATCATAAAGGGTATGATTTGAAGATACTATAAGTATATAGTATAAAATGTTTTGAGTATAGCTCTGGGGAAAAAGGCGCTCCCTTGAAATGAACTTCTCAGGAGTGCCACTGGGTGGTACTGCCTTGAACCCCAAGGGGGGATTCTAAAGTTGATCCTGTGAGGAGTCCGGACAAAACTAGTTCCTGAGGATTATTTGTGTAGCGAAAGTCGAGGGGCTGGTGCCCACAGAGGCATTTGGGTTATTCTGTGACGACAATGTAACTCGATGTCACTGCGATCTACTGCAGACCATAGCGAAAGTCATGTGTGCCGCTGAGAGCCAACTGTCTACGTTTGATTTTATATCGGTAGACTGTGACACTATGGTAACATAGCGAAAGTCGTGTGTGCCGCTGAGAGCCAACTGTCTACGTTTGATTTTATATCGGTAGACTGCGACCTATGTGGGAGAAGTTTCATTATTTGGCAGCGAAATTCGGTGGCGCTGATGCCTACAGTTATATGGGTTTGTGCTGTGATAGCAACGTAAGGCCCGGGTATAACTGCGATCTGTAGCGGGTTCCATGGCGTAATCGAGGAGCGCGGAGACCTACAGTTATCTGTGGATTTTGCCGGGACGGCAACGTAACCATCGGGTTAACTGCGACCATGGATGGGGGTGATGATTTCCAGAGCATTCTCACCAAAGATATTTCCTCGATTTCAAAAATGTTTTCCATATTTTCAATAAAATTATTTTCCAAATATTTTCACTAGGTGTTGAAAACGGGTTTACCAAGTACTGATAGATTTTCAGTCTTACGCCTGATCAACGTATGACTGAATTTCTGTGAGAACAAGGATGGACTGGTTGAGACATCGAGTTATATAAATTTTTTTTTTATAAAAACTATTTTGATAATATTATATAGATTTTTAAAATATTTTGAATTTTTTTTTAATAAAAAGAGTTAAGAATTAAGATGTCTAAGGAATAATTTAACTAATAATCAATATTGTAATAAAATTCTTGCTTCGTTCCTTTTCGAGGACGAAAAGATTCTAAGGGGGGAGGAATGTGATATCCCAGAACTTCAAGCAATTTAAAATGTGATAATTTCCTTTATAAATTATTTAAAATTGGTAAATTTGTTGTTTTCAAACAAGAATAATAATATGATGTTTTTTAAATATGAATATAAATAGATTTTTAATAGAATTATTGTTTGCAAATTTAATTTATGTGTGTTTAAATATATATATGTTGAGTTGATTTTAAATTGGATTTTTTCATTTGAATTTGGATTTAAACTTGAATTTAAAGGATATATATATTTAAAATATTTTGGATATAAAATATATGGATAAGGTTTTTATTTAAAATAAGATTTGTTTTATATAAATTTGGGAAGTATTTATTAAATAAGATATGTATTTATCTATTTAAGAAATTTAATTTAAAAGCTTTTAAAATCTTTTAAATATAATATAAAAATGAATTAGGACAAGTGTTAAGTTCTAAACCTCTTAAGTAACATGTGTTAACATAATAAACAATGGTAGAGACAAGTGTCATTCCTTTTATTTTTATTTTCTCTAATTTTAATAAATCCTAATTTACATTATATAAACAAACATCTACCTTCTTCATTTTTTTTCCTATCTTCATAATTTCTAAAGCAAAGAAAACAAAATCGAATCCTATAAAGCAAACCTCAGATCAAAACTTAAAACCCTGTAATTCATTTCCAAACCTGAAACTAAAAACCAAAACTAAAATCCTGTTCTAAAGCAAATGCCACAACTTCATCTATATTCATCTTCAACCTGAATTAAAGCATGCAGTAATTAAGACCAACCCAATATTACATCAACAATCAAGTAATTCAAATCATAGGAAGTTTCAGATCAATTATTTCCAGATCAAAGTTGAGCTTACTTCTCTGTTCTTTATAACTGGGAATTTGTTCTCTGTTCAACATCATAACATGTGAGTAAACTAACCTTTTTAAAAAGTTTAAACCTGTTATATCTTGATTTGTATGTGATAAATACTTGAAGTAAAATTGTGGAAAATGTTTGTATGAATGTAAATAGGCTTGCATGTGTATATATATGTGTAGACTTAGATGTGCATGTCTGTATATATATAAACAGACCTCTGTTTGGTTTTACAGACCCAAACAAGTTCAAAAATCAATTTCTCTTCCCCTAATCTTCTATAGGTTATGATGTATAAACCAAATATGTTTGGAATAACAAGATATTAGTTTTAAAAATATTTTCAAGTAAAATTTGAAGGTAGTTTTACTGGTAGAAGAGAATTACAGTGAAAAATCAATTAAAGTCCGAAAATCAAGTATCCAAATTCCACGTTTTAATTATATGATCTGATTCGTATTGAAGAATGGTGAATTTTGATAATCATATCATGATTTTTAAGATTGTATTTGATGGGAATTCTCGAGTTGAACGGAATTCATTTTGGAGTGAATTCTGGCGATCGGCGAGGAGTGAGAGGTCGTGATCATGGCTGGGGAAAGTGTGAAGGTTGTCGATCGTGGGAAAAATAGTGGTAGAATTTTAAGATGGTTTTGGAGGTCGTACGGCGATGATTTAGGGTTTAGTGATGGGTTTGGTTCGTCATTGTTGACGAGGTGATTGTGGCAACGATGGAGCTTCGGGTCTGTTCGCATGGAGGGGAAATCAATGACTGGAAGTCGAGGCAACTTTGGTGAAGTCGGCGTGGGTTCAAAGGGACGAGTTCGTCAGTGATAGATGGATTTCCGATGCGGTTCGTTCCAGATTTTTGGAACGATGGGTTCGATTTCATCTTGCTCGCGTATTCGCAAATCTGGGTGGTCGTTCGGTACGAGATGATTGTCGTCGACATGTCGTGGGTCTCGGCGATGGTCAGAGGGCGTTGGATCGCCGGTGCATGTGCACGTGTGTCCTGTTCGTATCTGGTTGCTGTGTTGTTCGAGCTTGGGGAAAGAAGGAAGTTACATCGGGTCAGACTCGAAGTCGAACGCGAGTAGATGTGTGGTTGACTCGGCTAGTTTTGTCTTGGGCTCGGGTTGCTTTTGTTTTAACCAGGTTTTTAAAATTTAAAAATAAAACAGGTACCAGGTTTTTTAAAAGAAAATTTAATCGGGTTCTAAAGCAAAAGAAAATGCTTAGCCAAGTTTTTTTAAAAGTGTATTTAAAAGAATAAGATTTAAATGATGAAATTAGGTAATTAATTAAGATAAAGGATTTATCTTTAATTAATTAAGGTATTGATTAATGAAAATTATGGTGATTAAGTAAGTAGTTTATCTTTGATTAATTAAGAATGATTACTTAATGAAAGTGGTTTAGGATAATTACTCAATGTAATTAAATTAAAGGTTAATTTGTTAATTAATTAATATAAATAAATTAAAGGATAATTAACTAGAGGTTAATTAATGAAAGTAATTAGAGGAATAAATTGATAAAAGGTTAATTACCTAAATGGAAGTAATTAAGGATTAATTACTTAGTATAATTAATTTATTAATTTATTAAGGGTTAGCTAATTAATGAGTGTGATTAATTAAAGGATATTTAATCGATATAAGTGATTATAAGATAATTAATTTAAGTGATTAATTAAGGATAACTACTATAAATGGTTAAGGATAATTAATTTGTGAAATTAATTAACGGTTAATTACTTAATTAAAGTATAATCAATCAAGGATGATTAATTAAAATAGATTTTTTTTTTGATGATTAATTAATTGGTTTGTAATTAATAAGCAAGGTTTAAAAGTAAATGAAGTAATTAATTTAATTCAATTGTGGTTAATTAAATTAATTAGAGATGGTATGGTTGATTAATCTTGCTATGAATGATTGAATGATATTGTATGCTTAGATTAGTTGATATCTCTGGTATGTGATATGGAATGCTATGTGATATAATATGTTTGGGTTAAAACAGTGACACCCTATATTTAAAGTTTGAATTGTATTTCATTTGAATAACTTGGGTTAAGATGACATTGGATTCGAAGAGACAGGAGTCGGGTATTAGTTAATACCCGAAACCACTTCGATTTGGAATCTTCTATAATTCTTTATAGATTGATATGTGAAACCAATAGGCTGGTTTGGGATAAAATGGACCATTTAAACTAAGTTGGATACTTAGATATTATTTTGTGAAAATAAGTGTTGACTATATAAGTTGTTTACTTATAGTAAAGTACGAGTTACCCCGGGTTTAAATAAGTTCTATGGATTGAAATTTCATGTTAGATGAGTTTACTCACGCTGGTTTCCAGCCTGACCCGGGTGTTACTTTGATGTAATGCTCGGGTCAGACCGAGTATTACAGATTTTCAGGTAAGGACGTTCTGGAGCTCAGGAGGCGAGCTGGAGAGCAGGAACGTATGGAGAGTTTCTATTGTGATATATGATAGTATCTGAAACAGATTGATTTATCTATCTTGTGTTTGTAAATAAGTTGTAACTCTGATATATTAAAGTGAAATTTGACAAATACAGTTTTCTTTGTATAACTGATATTATTATTTGATATTGTATTTTGATCCGCTGCGAATGTGAGAATCTGTCTTGTTCTGTTTTCTTCTTCTATCTCTTTTCTTTTTCTTTTAACTATCTGGAAATTTCAAGGTCGAAATTTCTGGGTCGTTACACTTGGTATCAGAGCTGAAGGTTAAGCGAGAACCTTAGCTCTGTTGAGATTACATTTGGTATCATTAATTACTTCATCTCTTAATTAATTTAAAGTAAATTAAATTAATTACTTCATTATAAACCTTACTTATATAATCATTAATTAATTACAAATAAATTAATTAATCTTTCTATAATTATCTATTTTAATTAATCACCTTTGATTAATTATACTTTAATTACATTTAAGTAATTATCTTAATTAATGTTCTGATACCAAGTGTAACGACCCGGAAATTTCGAACCCGAAAATTCCAGATAGTTAGAAGAAAAAGAAAAGAGATAGAAGAAGAAACAGAACAAGACACAGATTCTCACATTCGCAGCGGATCAAATTACAATAGTAAATAATAATATCAGTTATACAAAGAAAAACTGTATCAGTTAATTACATTTTTATATATCAGAGTTACAACATTTCTTAATCACTGGACAGTTAAAATAACTCGTCCCAATAAATAACAATATATCACACTCCATACGTTCCTGCCATCCAGCTCGCCTCCTGAGCTCCAGAACGTCCTTACCTGGAAATCTGTAATACTCGGTCTGACCCTTACACAGTAATTCATCATCGATAGATTCCCACATTATCATAGTTTAAATTAAAACAATTCATATCACAAAGCATTACACAGTAGAACTATCAAACAATTCAATAGAATCCAAACATCCATAAGTAAGTTTAATTAATCATCTGATTAATTTTAAATCAGACTTAATTACTTATGAATTACTACTAATCCTGGTTAATTAATATTAATTTATTACAAACTACTTTGATTAATTATGCTTTAATCAATCATAATTAACCTTTAATTAATAATCAATCCTTAATTAATCATCCTTAATTAATTAATTAATTATCATTCCTTAATTACTTTCATCAATTAATTAACCTTTAATTAATTAATTATTCTTAATTAATAAATAAATTCATCTTTAATTATTAAATAATTTATCCCTAATTATTTAATTATTTTTAATAAACCCCCTTAATTAATTCATAAATTAATTAACTTTAAATTAATCACCACTTGATTTATTATAAAACAAATCATCCTCTAATTATCAAGTAATTAATCCTTAATTATACTTAATTATTCCTTAAATTATTAACAAATTTATCTTAATAACTTTTATTAAGTAATTAACTTCAAGTAATAAATTTTCTTTAACAAATAAATTAACTTTAAAGGTTAATTAATCATCAAACATTCTCTATATTAATTAACTATCCTTTAATTATTATTTTTCAAGTTTATTTTAACTAAACTTTCAAACCCAAGTTTTAAAACCATTGTAAAACTTGATTAATTAAAGTTAAACAACCTCTATATAGAGAAAATAGTTTAAAACTTAAAAGAAAACTTGGTTTATGTTTTAAAACCAATAAAACAAATATCCTACAAAATCTCGTGTAATACCTGAGCCAGAGATGAGTTTGCCTGAGCAAATTTAACAAAAACCCCCGAGTTTCCCTTATCTCTTCTATTTTCAAAACTTGGTTAAAATTTAAGTTTAAAAATTCTGTAAGTAATCGCTAACGAATCTACTTGAGAATGAACACGAGAAAACTCACAATCATCTTCGAGACCAACCCGAATACATCCCTATCTTCCCCAAATCCAACAGCCACCTGACATTCGAAAACGCACGTGTGCACGTGCACGGCCAGCCTGATCACCTCCGATCAACCACGTCACCCCCATCAAGTCATCGCCGACCACCTCTTATCGAATAATCACCCTAATCGATGAATCTGCGAGCCAAACGAAATCGAGCAAGTTAACACCAACTGGAACAAAACTGAACCACCATAAACCGCCTCGTTCTTCCCCCTCTGATCATCAGAGGTCACGATACTACACCCTAAGCTCCGCCAGCCTCCCATGCTTCTGATAGTCTTGGTCCGATACTTTCCGATGGTCTACAGACGGTGCAGCGATCACGTTTCTAACCTCGACTCAGTTTAAACCTTAAACCCTAACTCGATCAAAATCAACATCCATGTTGATCTAGAATTTAATCCAGCATTTTTCCCAAACTCCACGGTCTTCCAACTAGCTCCGGTTACGAACACGAAGTCCATCGCCAGAATTTCGAGAATATAGGCAAACTCAATATAAACAAAAATTTCATCAACCATGATTTTAAATTGTTCATATATATTAATTAATTGGTTTGTAATTAATAAGCAAGGTTTAAAAGTAAATGAAGTAATTAATTTAATTCAATTGTGGTTAATTAAATTAATTAGAGATGGTATGGTTGATTAATCTTGCTATGAATGATTGAATGATATTGTATGCTTAGATTAGTTGATATCTCTGGTATGTGATATGGAATGCTATGTGATATAATATGTTTGGGTTAAAACAGTGACACCCTATATTTAAAGTTTGAATTGTATTTCATTTGAATAACTTGGGTTAAGATGACATTGGATTCGAAGAGACAGGAGTCGGGTATTAGTTAATACCCGAAACCACTTCGATTTGGAATCTTCTATAATTCTTTATAGATTGATATGTGAAACCAATAGGCTGGTTTGGGATAAAATGGACCATTTAAACTAAGTTGGATACTTAGATATTATTTTGTGAAAATAAGTGTTGACTATATAAGTTGTTTACTTATAGTAAAGTACGAGTTACCCCGGGTTTAAATAAGTTCTATGGATTGAAATTTCATGTTAGATGAGTTTACTCACGCTGGTTTCCAGCCTGACCCGGGTGTTACTTTGATGTAATGCTCGGGTCAGACCGAGTATTACAGATTTTCAGGTAAGGACGTTCTGGAGCTCAGGAGGCGAGCTGGAGAGCAGGAACGTATGGAGAGTTTCTATTGTGATATATGATAGTATCTGAAACAGATTGATTTATCTGTCTTGTGTTTGTAAATAAGTTGTAACTCTGATATATTAAAGTGAAATTTGACAAATACAGTTTTCTTTGTATAACTGATATTATTATTTGATATTGTATTTTGATCCGCTGCGAATGTGAGAATCTGTCTTGTTCTGTTTCTTTTTCTTCTAACTATCTGGAAATTTCAAGGTCGAAATTTCTGGGTCGTTACACTTGGTATCAGAGCTGAAGGTTAAGCGAGAACCTTAGCTCTGTTGAGATTACTCGTTAAGGATAGGGTCAATGGTACCCTAGAACGAGTTGAGTGTATATATATATGAGAGCGTATTTGTTATTTTCATATATAAAGATTTCAAATGATTTTTATATAAGATTATATTTGATATATAAAGCAATATTTCTTTAATATATTAAAAGAAATATTGCTTTATATATCAAATATAATCTTATATAAAAATCATTTGAAATCTTTATATATGAAAATAACAAATACGCTCTCATATATATATACACTCAACTCGTTCTAGGGTACCATTGACCCTATCCTTAACGAGTAATCTCAACAGAGCTAAGGTTCTCACTTAACCTTCAGCTCTGATACCAAGTGTAACGACCCGGAAATTTCGACCTTGAAATTTCTAGATAGTTAGAAGAAAAAGAAAAGAGATAGAAGAAGAAAACAGAACAAGACAGATTCTCACATTCGCAGCGGATCAAAATACGATATCAAATAATAATATCAGTTATACAAAGAAAACTGTATTTGTCAAATTTCACTTTAATATATCAGAGTTACAACTTATTTACAAACACAAGACAGATAAATCAATCTGTTTCAGATACTATCATATATCACAATAGAAACTCTCCATACGTTCCTGCTCTCCAGCTCGCCTCCTGAGCTCCAGAACGTCCTTACCTGAAAATCTGTAATACTCGGTCTGACCCGAGCATTACATCAAAGTAACACCCGGGTCAGGCTGGAAACCAGCGTGAGTAAACTCATCTAACATGAAATTTCAATCCATAGAACTTATTTAAACCCGGGGTAACTCGTACTTTACTATAAGTAAACAACTTATATAGTCAACACTTATTTTCACAAAATAATATCTAAGTATCCAACTTAGTTTAAATGGTCCATTTTATCCCAAACCAGCCTATTGGTTTCACATATCAATCTATAAAGAATTATAGAAGATTCCAAATCGAAGTGGTTTCGGGTATTAACTAATACCCGACTCCTGTCTCTTCGAATCCAATGTCATCTTAACCCAAGTTATTCAAATGAAATACAATTCAAACTTTAAATATAGGGTGTCACTGTTTTAACCCAAACATATTATATCACATAGCATTCCATATCACATACCAGAGATATCAACTAATCTAAGCATACAATATCATTCAATCATTCATAGCAAGATTAATCAACCATACCATCTCTAATTAATTTAATTAACCACAATTGAATTAAATTAATTACTTCATTTACTTTTAAACCTTGCTTATTAATTACAAACCAATTAATTAATCATCAAAAAAAAATCTATTTTAATTAATCATCCTTGATTGATTATACTTTAATTAAGTAATTAACCGTTAATTAATTTCACAAATTAATTATCCTTAACCATTTATAGTAGTTATCCTTAATTAATCACTTAAATTAATTATCTTATAATCACTTATATCGATTAAATATCCTTTAATTAATCACACTCATTAATTAGCTAACCCTTAATAAATTAATAAATTAATTATACTAAGTAATTAATCCTTAATTACTTCCATTTAGGTAATTAACCTTTTATCAATTTATTCCTCTAATTACTTTCATTAATTAACCTCTAGTTAATTATCCTTTAATTTATTTATATTAATTAATTAACAAATTAACCTTTAATTTAATTACATTGAGTAATTATCCTAAACCACTTTCATTAAGTAATCATTCTTAATTAATCAAAGATAAACTACTTACTTAATCACCATAATTTTCATTAATCAATACCTTAATTAATTAAAGATAAATCCTTTATCTTAATTAATTACCTAATTTCATCATTTAAATCTTAATTAATTACCTAATTTCTGATGTGAGAATTTCAAGAGCGTGTAATTGTTAGTTATATAAAAATGATTTTATATTGTGTTAATTGATCGGTTGAGTGGTATATGGATTCTGGTCAATACGAGTAGCTAACGTTATTGATAGGGATCTCTAAACACTTGAACCAGATCAACGGACACAATATTGTTTTAAAGAGGTAAATGAAATAATTTTACCCAGAAATAATTTCTATATAAAAAGTACCATTTTAAATATATATATATATTTCTACCTATTTGTTGGGTTACCTGTTCGGGTTTTCCAATATAAGTTATAAAGGTAGATAAGGTGGTAGTGTGAGTAACACGACTACCAATAGTTAGAATTTGAGTGTTGAGGTTGAAAGTATATCTGACGAGACTGTAGACCTAATACTATCTCGAGTGAACTTTGCAATTGTGAGGATTTCATCGATCTCTGAAGAAAACCTGTTAAGGTTCGGAGTTCATCTTTGAAGTTTGGATGGGTAGAGTTGGATCTGTCGGAGAACAGAAGCGAGTGATGGTATCTCAGGTAATAGTAGCTGTGTGATGAGACGCAGTGACTATGGATGTTCCCGAAGATGTTTTCTTTGGAACAAGTTAATGAAGTGTGTCTGTTTCGGTGTTGTGGCTGAGTTCACCATGCTGATTTTGTTTGGGAATCGAGTTTCTCGAGAAGCTTTGGATTGAGAAGTCTTTGGCACCTGTGGCAGTAGTGCAGCTCGGAGTATTCTGTGCATTGGCAGGAAGTTTTCTGGCTGAGCAGTTTTTCTGAAGGTAGAGTTCAGAAGCAGTATAGTGAATCCATTTCTTCGATGGATTTGACAGATAAGTGTGGACTGTTCTGATTGGTAAAGGGAGAACAGTTTCTTTGGAATTAGGCTGGGTTGATTGCAAAAGTGACTTGCGATAGATTGAGTATTCTCTTGAGTTATCTGAGATTTTCTGGGATGTGTTGTCCAGTTTGTGCTTGTGTTCTTCATCAGCATTTTCATTCTACTCCAAGATCAGAGTGGTGCAGCGAAAGCAATTTGGCGAGTACATCTGTTTGTCTTTTCCAGATAGGAGAAGTTAGTTCGATCTTCTGATGTTTGTGAGTAGAGTTGTGTTTTAGATTATGGATAGATCTTGAGAGGGTCATTCTGTTGAGTTATTTTTGGCCCTGTTTATTTCTAGAAGCATCATCAAAGGTTGAGCTGATCAGGAAGGATCTGTAGACAGCCCAGGATCGTCTGAAGGATTTTGTGGATAAGAGACGGAGGAATTTGGAATTCGAAGTTGGAGACTTCGTTGTTGTGAAGTTTTCTCTGGTTAAAGGGAGCTATAAGATTGGGTAAGTCTGGGAAGTTAGCTCCGAGTTATTTTGGATCTTTTCTATGATCTAATTTGGATAAGTACTTTGATACACAAGGTTGAATTGTCAGTTTGGATAACTGGAATTCAATGTATTTTACGTATCTCTGAGGGAGTACGTGTTTGATCTATCTCTGGTTTTGGAACCAGCAGTTCTGGAAGATTTGGTTGTTGAGTCAGACTCGTCTGTAGTCTGATATCTTGTTTAGTTCTATAGATCTAGATGAGTAAGAACTCTATAGCTTAGTAGTATTGGTTGTTTGGATTGTTTGTAGAGCGAGTATCCCGGTATATATATACTTGGGGAAATTCGAAGAAATTGTATCCAGAATTTTGTTTGGATAATTAGAATTGTTAGATTGGGTGAATTGTTTGCTATGGTTGTTAGCATATGGATGATAATATTTGATTGTGATTTAAATAGATTATTAAATTACCTTTGTTTTAAATTTCGGGGACGAAATTATTTTAAGGGGGGAGGAATGTGATATCTCGGAATTTTGGCAATATCAATTTAATAATCTTTATAAATAATTAAATTGATTTGTTGATTTATTTTATAAATTGACAAGTTTATTCATTTTAAAAGGTTAATAACATTTTAATTGGCAAGTTTATTTCTTTAAAAACTAATAACATTTTTAATTTGGGAATATCTTTTCTAACAATTTTAAATTGGGAAGATTTATCTTTCTAAAACTTATATATAAATGTTTTATATTTATAATGTATATATATATAGGTATATATATTATAAATAGGGAGTCTTTTAAAACTATGTTTTCAAATTATAATATATATGTATATATATATATTGTGATTTGGAGTTATGTATTAAATTCAATATAGTAATTATCAAAGCTAATGTTAAAAGTATTTCCATTTAAAATATATATAATTGTATATATTGAAATGGAAAGAATATTGAATTTGAATTTAATATTATATTTTCAAACTTTAATATTTATATAATTTGTAATTTGGAAATTTATAATTTAACTTAATACTTTTGAAAATGATATTTATGATTTAAATAACAAGAATAATTTCTTATTTAAAAATATATATGTAAGCTTAAGTTTAAATAAGATTTAAATAAGAAGTTCATTTATTTTAATAATCTTTTCTCTTTTAAAATTCAAAATGGTTTGTAAAAATATATATATTGTTAAGCTCAATTTCTCAAGCATATATAAGTATGTTATATTTAATTGATATAAGCATAAGTTATTTTAAATAATTGTTTTTCACATTTGTATATTTATTATAAAATCTAAGAGCTTATTTATAAAAAGATAAATACATTATATACATATAAATAATTCATAAATACATATGTATTACTTAAATAAATTAATAAAAACAAGAATTTACACTTGTAAGCTTTTAAAGATGGTTTAGAGACACTTGTAAATCTTTGAGCATAGGTGTAAGCTAAATAATTAACATAAGGGGACAAGTGGCTCCATTTTTGTTTTTCTTTGATAATGTAGGTTTAAAATTTTAAATTATGGAAAAGAGATCTGGCATATTCATTTTTCAGCTCTAAAACTATCTTCATTTCTTTTCTCCACTAAAAATATATTCGAACCTAAAATTAAATAAAAGATCTGAAATTCAAATTCAAAGAGGAAATGATCTGGAAATGGAAAGTCTGGAATTCAACTGCAAATCAGAAGGAGATCAAAGGCAAAATTTAAATAGCAGCTTCAAAAGTTCGTATGCAATCTAAAGTCATGTAACCAGATAAGAGAGATCAAACAACAAGATTTAAAATTCAACTAAGCAAGTTTAAAAATCAAAATCAGTTTGGAAATCAAACATGCAAACCTGAAACAAGCCTGGAACAAACCTGTTCTCTGTTCAAAGTTTATGGTGAGTAAATATCATTTTAAAAACAGAGTTAAACTTTTTATATGTGATGATTTATCTGAAATGATTGTAATGTATGCATGTTGTATATGAATGTTTGAAATGCCTGTATTGTATGTTTGAAATGCCTGTATAGTATATTTGAATGCCTGTAGGTTGATAACTTAGTTCTGTAAATTGATGACAGTCTTGATTTTCTTTTTAAAATATGTATCTCATCACTTGATCTCTAATAACTTAGAATTTACAAACGAAAGATGTTTGAAATCAATTAACATCACTTTTAAAAATAATTACAGGTATTTAATTTAGGTAATTAGCTCGGAAGTTTCTAATTTACAGTAAAATTCAATATGGGTCAAAATTTTATCGAATCGATCTTGAGTTTGGGTTTTATATTTGAATTTGTAATGAAAAATCGTGAATTTAGAAACTTGTTTCAAGATTTTTAGATTCGTAATCAATGAGAATTTCGAATTTTATGTTTTTGGGAACTTTGGTCAAATCAAGGCGAACGACGGCGAGATGATCAACGTTGTTGGGCATGGAGGTGAAGGAAGTGTAGTAGATCATCGGAAAAATACTCGTGTATTTTATTGATGGTCGAGGAGGCTGGAATTCGAACGAGTAGGGTTTAAAACTCTGGTTTTTACGTTGATGTTCAAACTGGTTTCGCAACATCGTGGTGAAGTCGGAATCGACCGCGAGGCGTTGGTGGGTGCTGGTAGACGAGGCGAAGCAATGGTGAGAATCGCGTGATGACTCGAGTCAAGGATCATCGGAGAAGGGGGAAATTCCGATGGGTTGTGCGTTTCCAGGTATGGGTTTTTGCTCGAATTCGAATCTAGTTCGAATCAATGAAGATGGGATGGTCGTACGTGAAGGCGTGATGGAATCTGACTTGCCGGAGGCCAAGGCGAAGTTCATCGTCGATCAGGGAAGGTGTGCACGTGCACGAGCACGTTCGTGTGCACTGGGAGTTGAAGAGTTGGGGAAGACGAGTTTAACTCGGGGTTGAGGTCGTGTTTCCATCGTGTAAGACTCGAAGCAGGAGAGTAGTGAGGTGACGCGAGAGTTACTTCGTGTTTTTTTAGTGTTTACTCGGGTTTTGGTAGAAACAGTTCTTAAAGGAAAATGTTTAAGTTTTTAAAACAAAAGAAGTTGATATTTATAATGTTCTGAGTTTTAAAAACAAAAGTTAAATCAAGATTTTAGTATTAAACTAAATTGTTTTCCTAGAATAATCGTTTAATAAGTTTAAAATAATTTAAATAAATAAGTTTTAAAAGAAGAATAGGAAGTGGATTTTCAAAATGATTTTAGTATTTAATCCAATAACTTAGAAAAGTTTTAAAGATTTAAAAGTCAAATTTGAATATCTAAATTGTTTTGAATTATAATTGAATTCTAAAGTATTTTATTATAAATAAAGTTTAAAGATTAAGATTTGGAAAATCAATTATAATAAGATTTATCTTAAGTAATTAAGAGTTTTGATAAATTAAAGATAATTAATATGGGGAGATAATTAAATTGTTGGTCAATTTAATTAAGATAATGATTTTTCTTAATTAAGATCTTTAAGTATAAATAGTTAAGAAATTATTTAATTAATTTAAATAATTAGTTAAATAATTAACTAAGTAATTAATTAGTGATTAACTAAAAGATAATCACTTATAAATTAATTAAGTGTAATTACTTGATGAAGTAATTAAGGAACAATTACTGAATGTAATTAATTAAGGGAAGTTATTTAATAAAGTAATTAGAGGATAATTCTAAAAGTAATTAAATAGAAGTGATTAAGAGTTAATTACCTAGTGTTATTAATTAAATAATTTAGTTAATAAAGTTAATTAAAGAATTAAGGTTAATTAATAAGGTAATTAATTATTTGTTAAGGTAATTAATTAAAAAGTAATTAATTAATGGAAGTAATTAAGGGAAGTTAATTACTGGTTAAGATTAATCAAAGGTGATTAATAATTATGGATTAATTAAGAATAATTACTTAATGTAATTAATAGAATAATTAAAGACGTAATTAAGGGTCATTAGTTTATAATTATTTAATGATG
This sequence comes from Allium fistulosum, assembly GCA_030737815.1. NCBI lineage: Eukaryota > Viridiplantae > Streptophyta > Magnoliopsida > Asparagales > Amaryllidaceae > Allium > Allium fistulosum. The sequence continues at coordinate 1,532,295,053 of CM060903.1, read as the reverse complement.
TAATTAAGAGTTGATTAATTAAGATTAATTAATAAGTTGTAAGTGATTATAGAATAACTAATTAATTGTAATTAATTAAGGATTAAAGTAATTGATTATAATTAATTAATTAATGAAGTAATTAAAGGTTAATTACTGTATTGGTTAAGAATAATTAATTTGTGAAATTAATTAAGGATAATTACTTAAATGTAATTAAAGTATAATTAATCAAGGTGATTAATTAAATGGATAATTAGAGAAAGATTAATTAATTTATTTGTAATTAATTAATGATTATATAAGTAAGATTTATGATGAAGTAATTAATTTAATTTAATTTAAATTAATTAAGAGAAGAAGTAATTAATTTAATTCACTTTAAATTAATTAAAGATAGAGATAGTTAATTTAATTCATTTTAAATTAATTATGTTGTGATTAAGTAAATCATTGCTTATATAAGAATGGATGACATTGATTATCTGAATGGATGTAATCTCAGAAATGAGATAAGTAATGTTGTGTGGTATAAATGCTTGGTTGCATTATGATGGTAATATAGATTACCTATTGTGATGTTGATATGGATTACCTATTTGGTTATAGATCAATTGTTTATTTGATAATGTGAATATCAATTGTGATTTGTGAATTATCTATCTGTATGAATATAGATAAGTTAAATTGTTTAAACCTTTAAACAACTTGGCCTTAAAAGATACGTTTTGGATTTCGATGAGACCGGGATCGGGTTTCCGTATACCGGTATTCCAGGTCTGGAGACCCGAATACCACATCGATCCAAATTAACGATAGGTCGTGAATCTCAAGTGAAGATGAAGATTCAGAGTGCAAGAGTTATTGTCGTTAACTCTGAGGGTGATTCCAAAACGAGTGTAACGAGATAATGCCTTCGGTTTCGTTCGAACCCGGAACGAACTTATATGGATTGAATGTTTTCAGCACATCGTCAGGCGGACGATGAGCATTCTAAGTGATATGTTCTGATTAAAGGTAATCGTAACCTCAAGCCTCATCAACCGGGAATGGCTAAAACAGGGGAGGTGCAGCAAGGCTTCGTGGGTAGCACCCACTGAGAGCAAGATAGATCCCTGTCTAGAGGTCCCTTTTCTTTTATTCGGCTTAGTGTGTGGTTGGTCACGCCAACTACGGGATTATCTTGTTCGGGATTATCCAGTAAGGGATGGTTCCGGCTTTGTGTTGTAGGGGAGCGGGCGTACTCCTCGGTACGGTGATCTAGGCCACGTACTGTGACGGGCGGTACCCCAGTAGCCCTGCCATTGTATGGAATCCAAACTCCAATAAGTGCCGTACGTATTAGTTGTGCCCAACTACGTTGGAATGTGAGATGTAAGCATTTCAGCTATTTCTGTATTTTACTTGACAACCCTAGACCCTATTATAATACAATCAGATTTCCTATCAAATGTTTTAGTTAGCGTAAGATAAAAACTTACCCATGTTTATTTGTGGGGAGTCTTACGTGATACTTTTGTTTTCAAAGGTTTTCAAAGTTAAGCAATCTAACCGTTTACTCACACCAGACCCATGTCTGACCCAAGTGTTTATTTTCTGTTTTATTAAACTCTTGGGTACTCAATATTGTATTGAGTAGTCGAGGGATTCAGGTTAGTCTTGACGAATACTGGAGGAGCTGAGGAGCAGGAGGCTTCAGCGAGTAGATATATAGAGTTTCCGCTGTGTTTGTATTAGTCTGTATTGTACTGATGTACTTGTGTTGTATAATAGACAGAAGTTTATAACTGTCTATTCTGTGATGTATAAATTGTGTACTCTGATGTATATGATACTATGTAATATCTTATGTGATAATATATTTCTCGTTCCGCTATGAGATTTCTGATGTGTTGTTGTTCTCTCTTCTTTTCTTTTCTTCTTCTCGGGTCAGACCGAGTATTACAGATTTCCAGGTAAGGACGTTCTGGAGCTCAGGAGGCGAGATGGATGGCAGGAACGTATGGAGAGTGATATATTGTTATTTATTGGGACGAGTTATTTTAACTGTTCAGTGATTGTGAAATGTTGTAACTCTGATATAGTAAAATATAATTAACAAATACAGTTTTCTTTGTATAACTGATATTATTATTTGATATTGTATTTTGATCCGCTGCGAATGTGAGAATCTGTGTCTTGTTCTGTTTCTTTCTTCTATCTCTTTCTTTTTCTTCTAACTATCTGGAAATTTCGGGTTCGAAATTTCCGGGTCGTTACAGACATACTTAAGATTTTATCATTATAGAGTTTGCTTATATCTATTTATATATATATATATTGATTTATTGATTTACTATAAGAGTTATTATTTTCAGATATTTATAATTCAGCATTTATTATAACTTAAATCCATTTATATACAATCCAGATATATATATATATATATATATTTTTTCTGAATTTTATTTGTTAAATTGATTAAAAACAGTTAATTATTCAATTATCAAATGTCCCAAAAATCCGGGTTATCACATTATTTTTATGTCGAAGATTTGATTAATATACAGGCTATGACGAGAACTAGTACGCTACAGAAATATCTAATCGAACAAATTCACATTTTCAAATGTAAGAGAATTGGTCGGGTTAATTCAATTAGAGGTTGTAACTGCTGCAATAGTTATTTACAATTTCATACAATGAGACAACGAAGGAGGTCCTGAATTTATAACATATGACGATAATCTCGATCTAAATTCAAAAGAATTTGTACAAGGGTACTATAATATTCAACGTCCGAAAATAAATGTCATGAACCAGTTCAAAGAAATGAAACAAATTTCATGGCAAACGTCCGAAATAACATACAAGATGAACTAGTTGCCGCTAGACCGCGTTAGTATTTTTTTATAACTGCACAAATATTGTTATTGTATTTGTAATTAGAAATGATTATAATGCTGTAATTGTATCATTATCGTAGTTGAATAAAATTTTGGTATTTAGTTACATTCTCAGTATAAAAGGATTAACAATAAAATTAGCAAATACAAAAGGCTAATTCTATTTATACACCAATAATCTCTTAACATGCATCGTGAAATACAATAAACCGATGCGCATCAAAAATTACTTTACATACACCGTCTCATTTACAGAACTACCATTGTTTACATTTTATCATCTTCCCTTTATAAAACTCATTTATACAAATTAGAAATCTCCAACACTAAATCAAGTTAAAATTCAACGAAATGAATTTTAATTCTGACACTAATATTGTAGCTTATTTATTCCTTTTAAAAGAATTCTTAGTTTAAGCAAATTAACTATAATTTTAGAAAATCAAATTTAAAATACTTCTAACTAGAGTAGTTAGTTGTGGAAGTTTTCGAAATTGATATTTTATATTTTATTAACTTCATCAAAAATATAAAGATTCGATGAAATATTATTAATATCAATGTTTTAATTTGAAGGGTTATAAGAAAAATGATAAAATAAATACAATTAAGAAGAAGGATAACCTAGTTATATATATTATTAGCAAAATAACGGTGTATTTTAGATATTTTTTGTGTACGAATAGAATTTGCCAATACAAAATTATTAATGTCCACTTCATAACACAAAAACTCATTCCCCTTTTGCGAATAATTGATCTTTTGTGTTTTTTCAAATGTCTCTTTTGTGTGTCCATTTCGTAGTTTAAAAACATGCTAATTTCGTATCTTTCAAAAACACATTTTATTGAGCTACAACTATATTGAAAACATCACATCCATAATAAAGAGAGTTAACTTTGATACAAAAGAGTGCATCAACTTTTGATACAGCCTTCAGCGTGTGTACCATAGGGGCAAAAAAAAGAACCAATTGTTAATTTATTGTAGTTAGAATAATTAGAGCGATAGTGTTGGGGAAGAAATCCCTCAAGATCGCCTTAGAAATAAAGAACCCAACCTTGCGGAAAAACAAATAGGACCGAATTGATGGTGAGGCAAAATAAACAACAGATAGTCACCAGCTAAAGCAATCACAGATCAAGCAATAAAAGAAAATAACACACGTGATTTATAGTGGTTCCACTACCGCGAGGTAGTGTACGTCCACTTGGCGAGAGGAGATTTTATTACTTTCTAAGAGAAGAAAATTTTACAAGATTGATAATGGAGAAGAATAATAAGAAATACAATTGAGAAAGATAATTCTACTCATGCTAATCTCTGCCTTTATATAGAGATTATTACTTGGGGTTGAAGTAATTGATTTACGATCATAAATCAATGCCTCATTAATTTTTCTATTCATACATGAAACGTTTATCCATTTGATTTTTCACTTTCCACCAATTTACACGTGCCTGATAAGATTCCTTCTTTAATCAACCATTTAAAGAATTAATTGATTACCTCAATCTTCCAAAATAATTCTTTTTCTCACGTAGGTAATTTATTACTCTCTTTAATGCTATAAAAGAGGCAATATATATTTGAGTAATTATCCCAAATATCTTTCAAATCTTCTACAATTGGAAATATTGTATCACCAAATCTTACAATCTTCACCTTGATACTATATTTCCCCACAAGCCTATCAACTCCACCTTCATCCTCTTACTCTAAGTAGCTCTTGGACAAGACAACATAAATACTTTCTCAATGAGCTTTGGCATAGCCACACCCATTGCACTTTGTCAACGAACTCCGATAAGGATGCCGCCTGCCAACAAAGTGTTGAAAGTACCCTCTTCAAGTTGGACCTATCAATCTCCACAATGAAAACAAACATCTCCACCTACCAACTCACTCTTTCCCATACCAACCTGTGGCACCTAGCACTTCATCAAGCGAATTAGTTCGAGCAATGCTCGAACTTTGCAACGGGTAACGACTTGGTAAACATATGCGCTGCATTCTCCTCTATGTGAACCTTCTGAAGATGTACAAGATTCTCTTTATCCATAGGGACAAGAAAGGACTCTCTTACCTCAATATGCTTCGTCCTTGAGCTGAAAACCAAATTTTTAGCTAAGTGAATTGCACTTTGGCTATCACAATTCACTCTTATACCTTCATACACGAAGCCCAAGTCACACAACAAACGCTTCAAGTAAATCGCCTCTTTAGCCGCTTCAACCGCAACTATAAGCTCTGACTCTGTAGTAGACAAAGCCACAGTCGTCTACAACCTTGCTCTTCAACTAATAGCTATCTCACCAATGGTGAACACATAACCTGAGGTTGATTTCCTTTGATCTCTATCACCGGCATAGTTAGAATCACAAAATCCAACCTAGTTGAAATCTCTATCTCTGCCGCCAAAGACAAGCCCATGGTCTAGAGTCCCTCTAAGATATTTGAAAATATACTTTGCTGCCTCCCAATGCATCTTTCCTAGATTTGATATGAATCTACTCACCAATCCAACTGCTTGTGCAATGTCAGGCCTAGTGTAAAGCATGGCATCCATTAGACTACCAACTCGCATAGGGAACCTTCTTCATATAAGCCTTGTCCTTCTTCGAGATCGGAAAGCCTCTACTAGAAAGCTGTATGTGCAAAGGCATGGGTGTGCTAATTGCCTTTGCTCCTTCCATGCTAAACCGAGCAAGCACTTTCGAAATATATTCCTTTTGAGTGAGCCTCAAAAGTCCAAGCTTCCTATCCTTTTGGATTTCCATACCCAAAGTCTTCCTTGCTTCTCCAAGGTCTTTCATCTCAAATTCCGCCTTAAGTTTCAACTTCAAACTATCAATTTCAGTTTTATCCTTAGAAGCAATCAACATATCATCCACATACAAGAGTAAATACACCCAATAACCATTCTTCAAATGCTTGAAGTACAAACAAGCGTCTACGATCAAAACCAAGTAAAAGCATAAAAGAATCAAACCTCTTGTACCACTGTTTAGGCGACTGCTTAAGTCCATCAATGACTTCTTTAGCTTGCAAACCCAATTCTCTTTTCCATATACGACATATCCGTTTGGCTGCTTCATGTAAATGGTCTCATCCAAGTCTCCATGCAAGAAAGCGGTCTTCACATCAAGTTGCTCCAACTCCAAGTCATGAGCGGTAACTATAGCAAGAAAAATACGAATGGAGGTGTGTCTCACTACATGAGAAAAAAAGCTCATCATACTCCAATCCCTTCCTCTGCGAAAAACTCTTTAGCAACAAGTCTAGCCTTGTATCTTCCATCATCCTTCATCTTAAACAACCATTTGCAACCTATGGCTCGGCTTTCTTGACGAGGAGGTACCAAATCCGAAGTCTTGTTCTTCTTCAACAACTCTAGCTCCTCTTCCATAACGCACATCCACTTCGAACTATCATATGACTTCAAAGCTTCATCAAAGTAAAGCGGCTCCTCATGAACCACATATGGGGCATAATCAAACTAATCACTAAGGCTAAGGTTTGCATATTGCCAATCACCATACCTCTCAAACGGCCTAATAGTCCTACGACTGAACTGAGTAGGTACAACTTCGCCTAAACTCCTTTCAGCTCCACCTTGAACTAAACTTCTAGTCCCATGCACATCATTAATACTACTAGAAGGCACATATGGAACTACTCTATGATGTCACATTAACTGCATCTATCTCGCTCTCAACGACATCAATAACTCTACTACTAGGCTGTAAAATAGGAACCTCTTCCCTCTCCTTAGGTCTATCAGAAACATCTGATGTGGTAGGTAAGTCTTTCTTAGGATTGAACATTGCTGACTCATTAAAAGTAACGTGTCTGGAATGAACAATGTTCCTATCAACGGGGTGCCAAATACGATACCCTTTGATACCATCTGTGTATCCCAAGAGGATTCCCTTGTATGCTTTAGCCTTCAACTTATCATCACCTGTATGGTGAATGTTACCCGGTTGTTTGACCATGTAACAAGAGGCTCGACATGGAGACTTTGATCGGCACACCTCCCCTCGTTCGGCATCTGGCATCGTTCGACTTTAAGAGGTCGCTCGGCATATGGCCTTGTTCGGCACACCTCCCCTCGTTCGGCATCTGGCATCGTTCGGCTTTAAGCGGTCGCTCGGCATACGGCCTCGTTCGGCACAACTCTCCCCGTTCGGCACTGGCATCGTTCGACATGGAAGGGTCACTCGGCATAGCAAGGCCGTTCGACATTCCACTTCGCTCGGCATAGCAAGGCCGTTCGGCATTCCACTTCGCTCGGCATAGCAAGGCCGTTCAGCATTTCACCTTGCTCGGCATAGTAAGGTCATTCGGCATGGGCCTCGTTCAACATCCTCCCTTGTTCGGCATCAAGTCTCGGTCGAGATACTGGTACCGTTCGGCATATCTTCCTCAATTGGCATATGAATGTTGTTCGGCCTGGGTATGTGGTGCAGCAACTGCCGTTCGGCATTTGTGGCTCGGCGTGCAGAAGCCACTTACTACGGGCCAAGGTATCTTACTCCTAGACCCATGAGGGAAGTCCAACCCATCTTCGTCTATAAATAGAAGGGCGGGGGCACAGTGAAATGGACCTTTTTTAGGAGAACATTAGGGAGACTCTGCCGCTTTCAAGACTCACTCTTTCAGTTCAAACTTGTACTCAAGCCTTAATTGTACGGATTGTATCTGTATTTAACTACTTGGGAAAGTAATAAAGATTACAATTCAAAGTGGGCGTAGGCAGTAACGCCGAACCACTATAAATCTGGTGTTCTAGATTTCTGCAGTTAGTCTAGTCTATATCTCTCTGTTTTAATTTATCTTCTTCATTTATCTCTCTACACAATCTCTCTAAAGAGGGTTAGTGACCAATTTTGGTGCTAACACTTTGGTGCTTTCATCGAGAATCGAATTCTCAGGCCGCAAGGATCTGCTTTGTTGCTACTGGATTGAATAAATCCCCCGAAGGAGATCCAAGTCATTCACAAGACGTCCGTTGATTCTACTCAGAGTTCCATCAATAACTCTACTATGGGAAGACCACGTACCAGATCAACCTCTCATAATGCGGACGTCAATGAGACTGCTAGCGTACAACAAATAGGACCTAGCAATCAACAAGCAAATTTGGGTGCAGGAACTACCACCCAAAATTAAATGGAAGTTGTCACTAGAAAAGAGTTCAACGACTTGATGAGAGAACTCATGGAAAGCAGGAGACAACTTGGAGAACAGATTCAAGCTAACACCAACCTTATGGCTCAGCTCACTCAACAACAGCATCAGAATGCTGGGGGTAGTCCAGCTCCTCACTCTTCGTCTGATAGCTCGACTTCGTCCGATGAACCTCCCAAGCGTAGACGCCGCAAGACTGAAACTACACAGGCAGGTGCTGCTGATCGATCAACTAGGGATCACTTACGCCTCGGAGACCACAACCAAGTAGGAACTGGAAACTTAGGATCTAGAGCATGAGTGGAAACTGGACGCCTGGCTCACCAAGACGCCAATGATGCTGAACCTCAAGATACACATTTGGCAGATTGCCAGCAGAGGAGACATCAACCTGAATGATCCCGTAGAACGTACTCCAACCTTCCATCTTTCATACAAACCCCGGACCTGTTGGCTATGGTCAGACAACTGATGAGAGAAAATCAAGGCCTGACCAATGAAGATTGGGGGATATCTAGGAGTCATACTCCATTCACAGACACTATTCTACAGGCTGAGTACCCCAGGAAGTTTAGCATGCCAACTATCCTGGCCTACGAAGGGAAGACCGATCCCCGATAGCATGTGATGAGATATGAATGGATGATGGATTCAGCTAGAGCGAATGATGCAACCAAGTACAGATGCTTCCTAATAACTCTATCTGAAATCTCTACCATGTGGTTCACCCAACTTCCTCCACGATCTGTATCCAGTTTCGAGGAGTTGGCAATGAAATTTATAGAACAGTTCAGGATACATGCTACTCGTATAAAGGGCGTGATGTCCCTATCAAGTGTAATCCAAGCTCCAGGGGAGTCGTTGAAGGAGTATTTACAGAGATTCCATGTTGCGGCTAATGAAGTTAGTAATCCTAATGATCACGCAATTCATATGGCTGTGATGCGAGGTGTGGATCCGGATTCAGAGTTTGGAGATTGGTTAGCAGGAAAACCTCCAACTACGCTAGAGCGTTTTTACTCAAAGGCCCATCAATTCATAAGAAGATAGGAAGCCAGGTGGATAAGGCGAGATAAGGCACCAGGGCCTGTTCAGGAGACTGTGAAAAGCAACATCGCTGTAAAGCAATCCGGAGACAACTCGGGGAAAGTTCAGGTCAATGTCCAGAACAAGCCCGGGCAATCTAAGGAGTCCGGAGGAGGAAATCAGGGGAAGAAAAGAGAAGCAGGGAAATGGAAGCCGAGAATTCCAACCTACAATGAATACACCCCACTAAATGCATCTCTTGAGAATATTTACCTATCAACTTGTAATACCTTTCAATACAGAAAGCCGCGCCCAAAGGAGTCAACCGAGGAGCAAAAGCGGATTGGGAAATATTGCTGCTTCCATGAGACTTATGGGCACAATACTGAAGAGTGTAGGCACCTACATGACGCCATAGAAAAGTTGATTAGACAGAAAAAGTTGCAGGAGTTTGTAAAGAGTCCTCAGAAGGGTGGATAGGGAACGTCCAATCCTAGTCACGCACCAGCTCCACGTCACCCTGAGGAGCCTGCTCGAACTGTGGGTAGACTTGTCATAAACACGATAGTATGCGGACCTCATCCTGCAGATAAGAATTGGCAGGAAATGGAGCGATATGCTAACTCCCTGAGGCATGCAGATTTTGAGTGTTGTTCAAATACTGAGGATGGGTCCCCAGCTAAGCAGCAACGGACAATGACTGACGATATAGTATTCAGGAGCCGAGATGCCGACCAGGTGGAGGCTCCTACCATTGACCCGATGGTCATATCTGCGACTATCGGGCCAGCACTAGTGAAGAGAATTTTGATTGATTGTGGAAGTTATGTTAACATCATCTTCAAAAAGGCGTATGACCAAATGAAGATGGAGATGAAGGATTTAAAACCGTCTAAAGCTCGTATTCATGGCTTTAACGGTGCAGCGACTGATGCAGTGGGGTATGTTGAGTTGCCAGTTGAACTGGGACAAGGTGAGCGTAGAAGGGTGCGAATCCTACCTTTCATAGTCTTGGATGTAGATTCCCCATACAATGTATTTCTGGGTCGACCGGCCCTGGCTGAATTCAGGGCAGCATTGGCCCCGTGGTGTTTGACTTTGAAATTTCCGACCGATAAAGGAGTAGGTGTTGTGCATGGCGACCAGGCGACCGGTCGCGCATGTTATGTGGCTGAGCTTCGAAAGGCCCATCGGAGAGAGAAAGGAAAGGTTGCGGACAACTCCGTACGCATTCAGAATACCGATAATTGACAAGTAATGCCCGAGCCCTGGCTCGGGCAAAATTCTCGGATCTATAGAGACATAGATCCGAGAGACAATGATGAGGAACCCAGGGAAGAAAAAGCAGCACCGGCTGAACTGACGATTGACATTTCAGTCAGCCGAGACGATCCGTCGTGAGTACTGAAGATTGGATCACAACTCAGCCCCTCGATGACCGAGGACCTTAGTGATTTCCTCCGAGCGAATCTCGATGTTTTCGCTTGGACACATTCCGAAATGTGCGGGATTTCTCCCACTATTATGAGTCATATGTTGAACATAGACCCGAGGTATGTTCCAGTTAAGCAAAAAAGGAGAGGAATGGACCCGGAGAGGTCCGCTGCTCTCAGAGAGGAGGTGGACAAACTCAAAGCCAATGGGTTCGTCCGCGACGCCCTCTACCCTGAATGGGTGTCAAACCCCATGCTAGTGAGAAAAGCAAATGGGAAGTGGAGAACTTGCATAGATTACTCTGATTTAAACAAAGCATGTCCTAAGGACAGTTTCCCATTACCTAGAATTGATCAGTTGGTCTACTCCACTGCAGGACACGAGTTATTGTCATTCATGGATGCGTACTCGGGATACAATCAGATCCCGATGCACATTACGGACCAGGAACACGCTAGTTTTGTCACAGACGTTGGGCTATATTGCTATGTAGTGATGCCTTTCGGATTGAAAACGCGGGAGCGACTTATCAGCGTCTGGTGAATCGAATGTTTAAAGACCAGATTGTAGAACAATGGAAGTCTACGTGGATGACATGCTCGTAAAGTCACGGTAGTCAAACGACCACATTCGAGACTTAGCAGAGATCAGAGATGTTTGGCATACTCAGATACTATGGGATGAAGATCAACCCTCTGAAGTGTTCCTTCGGCGTTGCTTCAGGGAAGTTTTTAGGATTCATTGTCAATGCTTGGGGAATCGAAGCTAACCCGGAAAAGATTTAAGCTATTCGAGACATACAAGTGCCCAGGACTATAAAACAGGTACAAAGCTTGAATGGAAAAGTGGCTGCGCTGAGTCGATTCATATCCAGAGCCACAGACAAGTGTATTCCCTTCTTCGATATAATAAAGAAAGGAAAAAGGAATTTCGAATGGACATCCAACTGTGAGGAAGCATTCCGAGCTCTGTTAAGGCATTTAGAAAATCCTCCAGTGCTGTCGAAACCAGTAGATCATGAATTGTTGTACGTATACTTGGCTGTATCCCCATATGCCATAAGTGCGGCTTTGGTCCGCGAGGAGGACCGAGTTCAAAAGCCGGTGTATTACGTTAGTAAACGTTTAACAGAGGCAGAAAGAAATTATCCTAAATTTGAGAAATTGGCATATTGCTTGGTGATTGCATCACGTAAGTTGCATCCATACTTTCAAGCACACTCAGTCAGTATTTATACCGATCAACCCTTGCGACAGGTACTCCAACGACCAGAAACTTCTGGAAGGATGTTAAAATGGAATATCGAGTTGAGTCAGTTCGATATTACCTACCTGACACGATGAGCCATACAAGGGCAAGCATTAGCATACTTCATCGCTGAGTTCACTATGTTAGACGAACCAGATAGTCACAGTGTCATTCCCCCCATTCGATGGAAATTGTACACCGATAAGGCGTCAAACGACCGTTGTTCTGGGGCTGGTGTAATTCTTGTGACTCCAGAAAATCGATCGATTTGTTATGCTTTGAAGATCAATTTCCCGGCTATGAATAATGAAGCAGAATATGAAGCATTGATTGCTGGCTTAAAGCTTATTGAGGAACTCAGGGTTAAATCAGTTGAAATCTTTTGTGACTCACAGTTGGTGGTGTACCAAGTGCGAGGAGATTACCAAGCGAGGGGACAAAGGTTTGCTCCGTACCTTGCTCTGGTTCAGAAACTATTGGAGAACCGTGAACATTATGACATTTCGCATGTCCCGCGTGAACAGAACAGGGAAGCCGACACGCTGGCCAAATTCGCAAGTACCGGCGATGCACAGAAAATGGGATTAGTTCCCGTCAAAACCTTACATGCTCCAAGCATAAATGTGATGGAGGTAGATTTTGTGTTGGAAACGAAAATCGAGAAGGAGTCATGGATAACCCCATTCAAACAATACCTGCTAAATGAGACTTTGCCCGAAAGAAGAAGCGAAAGACGACAGGTCATTCGTAAAGCCGCGCGATATGTGATGCAGGGCGGAGTAATGTATCGGAGGGGGTTCTTGGTCCCCTTACTCCGGTGCATTGCCCATGATGAGACAAAGCGGGTCTTAAAGGAAGTTCACGAAGGAGAATGTGGCGACCATACTGGGGGGCAGACATTAGCAAAAAAGATCCTCCGCTACGGATACTATTGGCCAACTGTGAATCGGGATGCTGTAGATTATGTAAGAAGATGTGATAAGTGTCAAAGATACGCGAAAATCCCGAGAGCTCCGCCAACGGAACTCACGCAAATGGTTAGTCCCTGGCCATTTGCAATTTGGGGAATCGACATAGTCGGTTCCTTGCCTATATCCAAAGGTGGCGCAAAATATGCAATAGTTACAGTCGACTACTTCACCAAATGGGCCGAGGCAGAGCCCTTAGCCACAATCACCTCCAAGAAGGTCATTAATTTCGTTGTGCGAAACATTATATGCCTCTTCGGCCTCCCGCGAACCATCATTACAGACAACGGAACTCAGTTCGAAAGTAAGGAATTCAAAGATTTCCGTTTAAGGTACGACATTGAGAAAAAGTTCACCGCAGTTGCTCATCCTAAGGCTAATGGACAAGTTGAAGCCGTAAACAAAATAATCAAGTCCATATTGAAGAAGCGTTTGGAAAAGGCTGGAGGCAAGTGGGTAGATGAACTTCCAACAGCGCTATGGGCTTATAGAACCACCCACAAGTCCGCGACTGGCCACACTCCATTCGCATTGGCATATGGCACGGAGGCCGTTATACCCGTGGAGCTTGAAGTTCCATCACATCGGGCGACACATTATGATCCTAGGACAAATTAGGATCTCTTGTTGGAATCACCGGACTTCGTTGATGAAAAACGTGAAGAAGCTGAGTTAAGGGCGGCAGCATACAGGCATCGAGTTATGCGATATTATAACGAAAAAGTCCACCCAAGAATCTTTGATGTGGGTGATCTCGTTTTGAAACGAGTTTTTCCAGTACCATCACGTATGAATCCCAACTGGGAAGATCCATATGTCGTTGAATGGAAGCTTGGAGAGGGAACCTTCAAGCTAGCGACCGTTGATGGCATGAAACTCCCCCGAGCATGGAATAGTGAACATTGCGACGTTATTATATTTAGCCTGTTTCTTTCGTGTTTTAGGTGCAATTATTTCCAGTATGTTTTTGTTCCATTGATTCTTAGTTTTTTTAGCATGTAATCAGACGATTTAGTTTTTTTTCATTAATAAAGGCTTGAAGCCATCTTTTCCATGAATTACTGATGTTTCTATGCATGATAATCCGATGGCAAACAACTAGAGTTACATTATTCTGTCTGACGTACGAACGCGCATAAACGACTTAAATCTCCAAGTCCCTTGAGTGCGGACTGGAGTACTCTGAGTCCCCAGAGTGCGGACTAGAGTATAAACGATTTAAATCTCCAAGTCCCCTGAGTGCGGACTGGAGTACTCTGAGTCCCCAGAGTGCGGACTAGAATATAAACGGCTTAAATCTCCAAGTCCCCTGAGTGCGGACTGGAGTACTCTAAGTCCCCTTAGTGCGGACTAGAGTATAAACAACTTAAATCTCCAAGTTCCCAAAGTGCAGACTGGAGTACTCTGAGTTTCCAGAGTGCGGACTCGAGTATAAACGATTTAAATCTCCAAGTCCCCTGAGTGCGGACTGGAGTACTCTAAGTCCCCAGAGTGCGGACTAGAGTATAAACGACTTAAATCTCCAAGTCCTCTGAGTGCGGACTAGAGTACTCTGAGTTCCCAGAGTGTGGACTAAAGTATAAATGATTTAAATCTCCAAGTACCCTGAGTGCGGACTGGAGTACTCTAAGTCCCCAGAGTGCGGACTAGAGTATAAACGAATTAAATCTCCAAGTCCCCTCAGTGCGGACTGGAGTACTCTGAGTTCCCAGAGTGCGGACTAGAGTATAAACGACTTGAAATCTCCAAGTCCCTAGAATGCGGACTGGAGTGCTCTAAGTCTCCAGAGTGCGGACTAGAGTATAAATAACCTCAAAAGTCTCCAAGTCCCCTGAGTGCGGACTGGAGTACTCTGAGTCCCTAGAGTGCGGACTAGAGTACAAGTGACTTGAAATCTTCAAGTCCCCAGAGTAAGGACTAAAGAATATTCCGAATACCAGAAGCATGAAATAAGGGATGTACAATTCCAAAGAATCTCCAAGTTATGTGAAAATGGATTGAGGGCTTATATAACTCACAAGGTTTCATATTTCGACTACAGGTAATACAGTGAGCTGAACAACAGAAGTCATTTGAAAGACAAAGAACAAAATTTTATTCATCAATTCAGAATAAAGTCCTACTACAACTTCTCCCAAACTCGGGGCCAAAAGTCTATTCACAACGATTATGAAAATAAATAAAAGTGATTACATGATCCAGAAAGGTTCTCGTTGAATAAGCATGATAGTTACTTCTTCGGCTTCTTCTCCTTCTTTGATTTCTCAGATGACTCCTCCTCCCCACATTTTATCTTGGACGTTCTGCTCGCCTGAGAAGGGGTGTCAGAGGAAGGAGGAACTTCTGACGGCATGGTTCCGCCTGGAAGAATGATCTTCAAAGGCCTGTTCAGTGGATCGTTGAGCTCTACCACTTGAGGCTCAGCCTTAATTTCGTCTTTCTTTCTCCCCTCTTCAGCGACATGTTCCTTCATGCTCAGTTTTGAGGTATGCTTGGAAGCGCCAACAATTTCAACTTCGTAATGTTCCTCGACGGGCGACAGATCGTCGGATTTGTCTTCGTTGAGCGCCTCAATCACTTGAGCGTCAGGTCCGGGAGTATCTTCCACTCGAGTTGCCTCTCCCGTTCTCTCCTCCTTCTCCGTGGCAGCATCGCTCCTTGGAGTAGGCACGGGATCGGGATGATCTACGCGGAATCATAAGAAACAAGTGTTGGAGTACATTTATCGCTTGCTAAAAGCAAAGACCCTTTGGATTTGAAGGGGAAGTTATGTACCTGTCCCTGATTGGCTGTCAATTGTTCGAGGAGTCTCGTCCTCTGGAATGGGAGGAAGAACATGAATGTCAAGGCCAGGTTCTTCCGGGTCGTAACTAATGTGCTGCTCAAACGGATCAAGTGTTGGCCGACCCGTCGATTGAATCGGGGGAGGAGCTAGGGACCCGGTCTCAGACGGACCGGCAATGTCATTCTTTTCTATTGACGGGGAAGAACCTCCGCAATAGAGAGCCCTTGCTGCGGACAAGTCTGAAGGCTCATTCCCCCTAAGAAATTCCTTTACTAAAGCATCCTCGTCGACTTCCTCGGTACCCGATTCCACCTTTCTAATCTTTATCAAAGTTTCCGATGCCTCGGCTAGAGATTCGAGATAGCCCTCGCCAAGAAAAGTCAAGTCCCGATGCATGAGGACAAGGGTGTTGTATTCAGCTATCAGCGGGTCGAACAAGCACTTGATCTCCTCTCTGCCAGCCTCTGTAGCCGCCTCAAGGCGAGAGTCAATCTCCGCGGATGCTATTCTCTTGCCCTCTTCACGGGCTTCATCCTTCAGCATCCCGACCTTAGAGAGCTCGTCGTTAAGTTTTGCCTTCAAGAGTCGCGTGGCAACAATCTCATCGCAATATCGTTGCGACTCTTCCTGGGCAGCAGATTTTTCTTCTCTCTCTTTACAGAGTAGATCTTCCAACTCTTTGACTCGCCGGGCGAATGAATCCCTTTCTTTTTGAACAGAATCCTTTTCTAAAGCCAAGGCCCCGTAGCGTTGGACCGCTTCGTCAATTTCCTTCTTATGAGTTATCTTCAGACGATTGACGGCCTCCGTAGTATCTTTAGCACTTTGTTGGGCAGCTTCGAGTTGGGACTTGTACGAAGAGAGCTCTTCATCCTGAGTTTTGATAATGTCTTTATCAAAAATGGCTTAAAGCTTCAGGCGGTCGATTTCGTGTTGACGCTCAACAGAGACTTCCGAGACTTTTTTAGCTAGATGGACAAACGCGTCATGTTGAACATAAACGTCGTTGTTGCAAGCAATGGCGCTCTGTTTGACATGCCCTGAAATGTGATGGATCGCCGGGAGGAACTTCAGACCATCAAAGCAGATTTTGGGGAACTTAACTTTAAGCTCAGCTAGCTTCTCTGATATTGTCGGATCTGTTGCGGGAACAGGGGGAGATGGCTTTGAAAGTTCAGTCTTCTTATGATTTTCCCAAGACTGTCGTGTGCTGGATGAACCAGAGTGTTGATCATAGGGTACATCGGATTGGGATCACTTCTGTAAAGACTTCTCCCTGCCTTGCTCTGATTGAGAAGGATGATCGCGGGAGTATGAGGACTGGCTGTATGTTTTCCTTCGATAAGTTGATTCTCGGGGGCGATAGTCTCGGTCTCCAGAGTCGTCTCTGTCTCGGTGCTTGCCGGGGCTCGAATCCCGGCCAGAATGATGAAAAATAGATGACCTGCGAAGACGATTGAGTCCGTGAGTGCGTCCCATGTCACCTGCATAGAATTTAAACAACGACAAGTTAGCAAAGGGTAGAGCGATGATGGAAATTTAAGTGCAAGGTGAAGTGCATGTGTCTGTGTGTGTCCTAGTGTCTCCCCCGACGGACCAGCTTTTTTGGCTTTACTTATCGGAGTTTTCTCTCCCTGATTTTGGACTCGAGCACCTTCATCGCTTTTCGCGGGCAAGCAAACCTTCAGGGCTTCCGGATCATCGAAGCCATAATTAAGCAAATCGTCGGGAATAGTGAGGTCCGATAAGCCTCTCAATGAACTCTCTAAGTGTTGAGGATAAGGCTCTCTCTCCACTAGAGTAAGGGTGACCTTAGAGGTTCCACCCACCGTCTTCTTCCTTAATTTGTAGGTCAACTTCTTCTTTCCCTTCGAAGAGGATGGTGTCTTCTCGATATCGTGGACTTCGACTATCGGGTCCCGAGCAGGGCTAACATTTTCGCCCTGTACTTCAAGCATTTTGGCTTCTCTAATCTCCCCCTCCTCTGGTGTATCAGGGGCGTTACGTGCTGAAGACCCAGCCTGCTTTTTTCCTTTGCTTGAAGCAGGCCTGGGTATAGTGACGCCTTGAGGAAGGCTTATTTGGCGACCTTCCGCCAGCAGCCCAAAATTCGTGAGCGATTCATTTGAAATGAGAGATCTGATGTCCCGGTCTTCTGCGGGAATGGCCTGGATAGCTTCGACAGCTTCATATACGCGGAGCCTTCGAGACGTGGGTTGATACCTGTAAAGTATAGAAAGAGTTAGAAAAGGTGCAGTTTCTGCCAAACACGAGTATTAATCCAGAGAAAAGACTTACTCCCTTCCACCCATCTCCTCGCGAAGCCGGGAAGACAACGTACGTAGAACCACTCCTGTTTATACTGGGCGAACTTGCTCCATGCACCAGTCAGGATTTGACACTTGCTATGCGGCTCAAAGATACAAAAGATGGACTATCTGACCGTCTCTTCAAGCGATAGATATAACGGATATCGCCAGGAGTCGGGAGCCTAAAAAGGACACTCATGAAGAGAATGCAAGTGCCGTATATGAACGCGTGGCTATTTGATGTAATTGCGATGGGGCAATCTCGATATACTGTAACAGGTCCCGAAGAAAGGAGTTGAATGGCGGCACGCTACCGACCTAGCACATGAATCTGTTGCAGGCTGTATATCCTACTGGGGGCAAGTGAGGACGATCCTGTCCCGATGGAACCAACACGTCGTCGAAAGGAATCCCGTGTACTGAGCATATACGGCGAAGCGTGCTTTCGTTAATCTTCGAGGCTTGAGAATCGATCGGATCGTCTAAAAAGATCGCTGCATCCAAGGCATCGGGAGCCAAGTCGACAGATGCGATCGCAGGGTTCGGCATGTCTTATACAGGAGTAGATGATAAATTTGAAGTTCTAGCTTCTTCTTGTTGAGAAGGTGGCCCGGGTCTGTCCGAGATCATGGCAGAACTAGATTTCCTAGACATCTCTGATGTGTGTAGAATCTGATGAAGCACTTGTTTGAACTATACTTGAAAAACGATCGACATTAGACATAACCACAAAATACTTCCCCCATGTGATGTGTGAACTAGTGCAACCATTCAAGTATAAGTGCCAAGGAATTAAAAGTCACAGAGTTGGTGAAATAAAGTTAAGCTTTGAACTTTCATCTTCGGAAACCGTCATCGTTGACCGTCTCCGAGAGCTTGTCGTATGATGGTTTCTATTTCGAGCTCGGCGTCGACACTGTATGTGGAAGTTTATTATCTGTTTTAGTCAAGTTAGACTCGGGTTTATAGTTGTTGAAATTGGGGAATTGTTAGTCCGGATTAGTTCGATATGCTTGTTTGCTTAAGTCCTTGTCCTTGTTTAAATGTCATATGATTAGGCATATGAGGTCAGTGAGTTCGGTGTGAGTTATGTTCGAGTTGGAATGATTTCGACTGTTGTATTCTACTTCAAGACTCGAGGCTGAGCGACACTCGAAACACGTGTCCTAAATACCGTTCGGCCTGAATGCCGCTCGGCACAAGCCCATCGCTCGACACTTGAATAAATGATACGACCAACGCCGCTCGGTATCCTAGGATCAGACACCTCGTTCGGCATTCTCTGGCTCGACCGCCTAAGATAGGCAAGCCGATTCACTCGCTCACCTCCGTCTCACTTCCTTAAACCACCGAACTAGACTCTCTCTCTCTCTCTCTCTCTCCTTAGACCGAACGACACTCTATCCCTTTATCTCCCTGACATTACTCTCACATGAAAAATACCGAGCCACCTACTTCGTGGTTGGTCGACTTTCACTTGAAAAGCAAACGCCGACCCATCCACGATCACTTCTCCCTCGCTCCTGGTTTACCGACCGGCCTCGAACGACACTCTAGTCACACTCCGACAACTTAACTACCATGTTCGGTAACCTAGCAGTAGCCTATGACCTAGAAACCACTGGAGTCTTCTTCCCCTCTCCTCTCCATTTCTATAGACTCGAAATCAATAAAGGTTGTACCGAGTTCCAACCCTAAGGCATGTTCAAACCTCGACTTGTCTTCCTCTTCTACACGATTCCCACTGTCCTTGGTCTAAGAAAGATTCACGAACTCAAATCTCGTGCTAAATCTCCAAATCTGAAAAAAGCATTTGAAAGAAAAGTGGTTACCTAAGAAGATGGACAAGGCTTAGGGACCCGATTTGGTTCGAGGTTGAAGCTTGCTTAGATTTGACCTGGGGTAGAACTGTAAGGAAGGTTAGAGAGGTAGGAAGAGTTTGGGAAAAAGAGAAGTTACGAGCTCCCGAATCAAAGTGAAAGTGAGAGAGTGATAAAAGGAAATGTCGGTTTTTATAGAGAAGGGAAGTTGAACAGGCATCGACCAGTGGAACCGGTCAAAATATCTCGTTCGGCATTCAAGCCTCGCTCGACACTCAGGCATCGTTCGGCATTCAAGCCTCGTTCGGCATTCATGAGAACATTTTCGGGAGGAAAGAATGAAGGCTTAAAGGAGAACATGGAGTACTCATGGATCAAAGTGCATCATGTTCGTCCACATGATACACTTTGGGGGGCAATTGTTACCCGGTTGTTTGACCATGTAACAAGAGGCTCAGCATGGAGACTTTGATCGGCACACCTCCCCTCATTCGGCATCTGGCATCGTTCGGCATCTGGCATCGTTCGGCTTTAAGAGGTCGCTCGACATACGACCTTGTTCGGCACACCTTCCCTCGTTCGGCATCTGGCATCATTCAGCTTTAAGACGTCGCTCGGCATACGGCCTCGTTCGGTACAACTCTCCCCGTTCGGCATCTAGCATCGTTCAACATGGAAGGGTCGCTCCGCATAGCAAGGCCGTTCGGCATTCCACTTCGCTCGGCATAGCAAGGCCGTTCGGCATTCCACTTCGCTCGGTATAGCAAGGCCGTTCGACATTTCACCTTGCTCGGCATAGCAAGGTCGTTCGGCATGGGCCTCGTTCAACATCTTCCCTCATTCAGCATCAAGTCTCGGTCGACATACTAGTACCGTTCGACATATCTTCCTCGATCGGCATATGAATGTCGTTCGGCCTGGGTATGTGGTGCGGCAACTGCCGTTCGGCATTTGTGGCTCGGTATGCAGAAGCCACTTAATACGGACTGAGGTATCTTACTCCTAGGCCCATGAGGGAAGTCCAACCCATCTTCGTCTATAAATAGAAGGGCAGGGGCATAGTGAAATGGACTTTTTTTGGGAGAACACTAGGGAGACTCTGCCGCTTTCAAGACTCACTCTTTTCAGTTCAAACTTGTACTCAAGTCTTAATTGTACGGATTGTATCTGTATTTAACTACTTGGGAAAGTAATAAAGATTACAATTCAAAGTGGATGTAGGCAGTTACGCCGAACCACTATAAATATGGTGTTCTAGATTTCTGCAGTTAGTTTAGTCTATATGTCTCTGTTTTAATTTATCTTCTTCATTTATCTCTCTACACAATCTCTCTAAAGAGGGTTAGTGACCAATTTTGGTGCTAACAGTGAACATACAGGACAAGAAAAAAATACAGAAATAACCAAGGTACAGGCTTTACCTCTCCACTTCTCTTCTGGAATCTTCCCATTTATGGCTGAGCACGGAATCATTAATAATATGCACTGCAGTCAATAATACCTCAGCCCAAAAGGCTCTAGATAAGCCCGCCGTCAATCTCAAGGAACAAGCCTTCTCAAGTAAAGTCCTATTCATCCTCTCAGCAACCCCATTGGTTGTGGATCACCTGGTGTAGTGAAATGTCTCTCAATGCCATGCTGTCTACAAAAGTTGGGGAACTCCCTATAGACAAACTTGCCTTCGTTATCAGATCTCAGCACCTTAAACTTAGAACTAGATTAGTTCTCAACAAGCACCTTCCAAGCCTTAAGCTTCTCAAAGCTCTCTGATTTGGCCTTCATCGCATACACTCAACCTTTCCGAGAAAAATCATCAATAAAAGAGATACAATATTTCGCTTCCCTAATGGAAGCAGTAGCAACTGGTCCCCAAACATTTGTATGCACATAAACAAGTACCATCTCTGATCTATGGAGTCTAACTCCAAAGGAAACCTTAGTCTACTTACCTAACACACACTCCTGGAAGAAATCCAACTTTTTAAGGTCACCTTTGATCATCTTTCATCCATGAAGCAACTCTAACCCTTCTCAGAAATATGATCCAACCTAAGATGCCAAAGTCTGGTGGCATCCAAAGCACGAGAACTATCAACTCCAATACATGACTCTCCAAGAACTGTGGTCTCCTTAAGCAAATACAGATTTCGGAACACATCTCCCTTCATAAGAACAAGGGCACCCCTCGAAACCTTCATACCATCCTTCTCTAAAGTGACCTTGCACCCCATGGATGCCAACCGCCTTACAGAAATCAAGGACTTCCGAAGACCCGGAACATACCGGACACCTGTCAAAGTGCGTATTACTCCGTCAAACATCCTAATCCGCACTGTACCTTCTCCCATGGCTCTACAACTAGCATCATTACCCATAAGGATTGCACCTCCCTCTCTGTCGACCAAAAAACTGAAGTAATCTCTATTAGGCATCATATGAAAAAATGACCCCGAATCAAACACCCAATGGTTTGATACATCTGATACCGCTGCAGATAACACATCATCAGATATAGCTTTCTCCATCACAAATGATGAAGAATCATATTCTTCCTTCTTCTTCTTCCAATTTAGACAGTTTCTTTTCCAATGGCCTGGTTTCTTATAATGGCGACACTTTCCATCCTTAGACTTTCCTCTATAATTATTACCGGGCTTTCTAGATTTGGAACGCCCCCTAGAATTTCAATTCTTCTTCTCTCTCCCTCTCTCAGCAAATAGGACTGGTTTATTACTTGGGGTTAAAGTAATTGATTTATGGTCATAAATCAATGCCTCGTTAATTCTCTTATTCATATAGGAAACATTTATCCATTTGATTTTCCAGTTTCCCCCAATCTACATGCGCCTGATATAATTCCTTCTTTAATCAGCTAATTAGGAAATTAATTGATTACCTCAATCTTCCAAAATAATTCTTCTTCTCGTGTAGTTAATTTATTACTCTTTTTAATACTATAAAAAAGGCAATATACATTTGAGTAATTATCTCAAATTTCTTTCAAATATTCTGCAATTGGAAATATTGTATCACCAAACCTTATAGCACTTATTAATATGTCATAAGAATAGATTCATTTACTAATTAGGTGGCCACAAAGAAAATCATGCATCTACTCTAAAATCAAAATAGGATCAGCAATGGGTTGACGCAAATATACTTAGTCTACAGTTCATGGTTTGACGCATATTACATATATATACAACAAGTAAAATAATATTAAATAGTAACAATCACCGAGGTATGATAATGCTTCCTCAGAAGCAAAGAAGGCGACTGAATTGTTGACAAAATAACGGCCATGCTACTATGTAAATAATGCAACATTGCTTCATGTCTAGTCCATATGAAGTCCGCTAGCTAAAATTAGTCGGAACCGATGTAAATGAGTGTCCTTCAAATAGAGCCGATGAGATTTAGGTATGCCATATTGAAACAGATACATTAGTATTGCATTTTCTACCGTTGTATGTTGTGCAGAGTGAAGAGTTGATGTGCAGGATGAAGACTTGAAGTAGCTGGACTGGAATAGGGATGTCCGCGTAAACCGGACTGGGGATGGAGAAACCGTAATTGAGTTGGTGAGAAGTTGCTAAATTATTAGTTGAATCAGGAAGTATTTCAAAACTAGCTAAAAGCATCAGAATTTGCTGTTCGGAGTGCTAATGGAGTGGCCGGGTAGAACTTGTGCATAGATGTAGGATTGGGGCAAAGTGCAAGAACAACGTAAGCTAAAGGTTTCAAACAAGTTTGATACTGAGTGTTGTCAACAAGAAGCAGTCTACTATGATTGATTCCATTCCACAAAAAGGGAAAGAACACTTCGGTCTTGTACTGGTGAGGAAGAAGAAGGATTTACAGATGCAAGTAATTCAAATATTTGTCATTTAGTACGCATGGAGGAATTTAAAGGGAGATGTATTTAAATTTTGATACATCTTTTTGTATCATGGTTTTCTTGTTACTAAGGTGTGTCTGTGTGTCAAGCCAACCAACTTATAGCCTTTTAAATGTGCATTTTGTCTAAATGTGAGGGATATTTCTACAAAATACCTGATCATGCATCAAATTTAGATATTCAAACAATGTTTGAGAAACAATCAAATCTGTAAAATCAAGATCTGTCAGAATTGACAACTTTGAATAGTTGTACTTGTATATTGAAATAAAGGATGACATTTCGAACATTTACGAGAACAGTGTGTCAAAACCTTATTTTGAGAGTTTTGATATTGATAACTATACAATGGTTCTTTTAAGTCTATTTATATGAACATCTTCCCTACAACAAAAAGTAAGAGCATCAACGAAAGACTCGATGGGCATAAGTGAAAAATTACATTTGTAAGGATCTTTTTATTAAATATGTTTTTAGAAGTATTCTTATGTACATTCTCCCAAAATGGTTATTACAGACACTTACACAAAATTCATAGTAAGTTTTTTAAAGTTTTTATTAACAGAGTTTTATACATGAGTACAAGTTTAAAAAACTTAGTGTTATAAAAGTATAATTCCCAGCAATTAGATGTCTGATTAACTCATCAAAACTTCTAACTTATATTTCTAACATATGGTTGAGATTATCAGACATTTTAATAGTAGCAATTTTGAATTAAAAACATGCGGGTTTCTTTGTAAAATAATGTAAACATTTGATCATTGTTCTAGACATCTAAACTATTGTAACGGAAAAAAATTAACGATGCATTTTTTAACTATCTTCTCATCTTCAAAGAGTTATGACTTTTCAATTTCAGAAAGATATAACTTTTCATTTAAAAAAATTCCAACTCTTGATTAAAATAACACAACTATTATGAATCTGCATTTAAAAGTGGTTTTAAGTATCTAGTTCCATTCTGTAAATTCTCTAAGCAATCAAAGCGATCTTGTTTTCAAAAACATTCAAATGTCAATACCCATTGATCAATTACTTCCTTGATCATTGCACTATCACCCATTACCACTTCCAAGGAGATTATAAGAAGGGTGTAATTCAAACTAACAAATTAGTATTTTATAGAACACTGTTATCAAGGACGACACTTTCAAAAGCAATGATTGAAGACCCATTTTAGGATGAATCAGGAAATCCTCAGAGATAAGAGAGGGTTTCGGTTAGTGAAATTCTGAATATGGGCTTTGGAACTGGACGTAAAATAGGAGGTCCAAACCAATATAAAAATCCTAGTATGATATTTTATTTACTTTTAAGTTTATTATTTCATTATTTAATATCTACTGCATTATTAGTCATATTATTGATCCACACACACTTTCAAACGAAAATGAAATGTGAATAGAAGAAGATAGATGACAACAACAACAAATTCAAAATCACCACAATAATAACAATAAGAGCAAGGTGTAGAATCTACTCTCATTTATAATTATAATGGATGTGTTCTGATTATTTTAAGAAATGGCAGTGGTGTTAGTTTTTGTTACTTTAAGTGCATAACGTTTCCAAATGGTTGTGGATTTTCATAGTGGATCGACCAACCTCTACCCAAAAAAACTAATGAATAGGCTATAAAACTGAAAAATGAGATATCGTCATTATAGAATCAACTTTGTGCACTACAAATTTAGGTACCTCATTCAGATCGACAAACTAATTAGGATAATTAGTTAGTCAAAGCAACTAACTTATGATGATAAATGTATCTTTCTATCAATATACCAATGAACCTTTATTACTTCCTATCCCAATGTATCATTGTTATTTTATTTTCACTTATCTTGTATTAGTTTGTTTTTACTAGGTTAATTTGTATTTCATATAATAGTGAGATAACAATATAAACACATCGATATGTGAGCTGTAGAACATACTTCGTAAACGAACACGTCGATTCATAAACTATATAACATACTTAGAAAACAATTATGAAGAAACATACAAACGCTACAACAAAACATACTATGAAAGAAAATAAATATAAAATACAAACACAAATAGAAACAGAACTGATAATACATTCAAGCAATCATTAATCTCTTCCGTATCATTAATCTTCATATACGATAGCATAAATGTATGTATATGTATCTACATACATACATACATACGTATATATTGGATGTTATCTAAACCATGGTTTGATGTGATGCCATGAATGTTGAATCGAAGAAACTCCTTAAATCTGATTCAATCCCTTCCAAAAACGCTACTGACTGAAGAGATCACCACACCTTTGATTTAAATTGATTTTTGGTTTGAAAATTGAGAAGGGAGGATGTCAATTGCTTGCTGCCTATACGGGGACAGAGGCTAAAGAAAAAAAATCAACTTTAAAATGAGGGAGGTGTTGGGTTTTTATAAGAGAAGAAAATGATAGAAAGAAGGAGATCAAGATTTAACCTTTACCTTTTCTTTCTCCACTAATTCAAACCCATATTCCTAAAATATAACACCCCTCCTACCCCCCATTATGGCCGACCACTAATGTCTTATCATGGACCTACTTGTATTTTCAAATCCGATCAGTAATTACACATTTTAAGCCAATTAATGTACATCGATATCGTATATCGGTACATACATATATAACTTTTATATACGCATTATATTCAACACTGATCCAAATAAATCGAATAAAAAATTTATAATTAATATTTCACAAATATTAATTAATTTAACTAATTTGTAAGAATTATATTAATTTAATTAAATCATGTGGTATTCGGAGTAATCAACACTTCGGTTGTGTAACTTACAGGTGTAAATTCAATCAACGATTAACATTGAACAATTCAAATATTAACATTTACATTTGACCTTAGCCAGTGGTGTGACAATTCGGCCAAATTTATTGCTTACATGGTTTTGGGTAAAATCCAATTTTACTATTTTAAGTGGTTCCCATTAGTGATGATTATTTACACCAATTCTCTTCGTCAAAACTATATCACATTAAACTTATGAAATTGGTATTGGTCAAAATTCCAATGTCTTCCACATTCAACTTATATAGTCCAAATACAAAGTCTTTGGTTCAATAATGACAATTATTATTAACTGAACTGCTCTGGTCGGATACTTTGACTTTGAATTGATTATAGTAGATCGTGATACCAACCATATATAACCAAGGAGATGAATTCTCTATTGAATAGCATTTCACTTTCAATGCTTCAACTCAGACCCAACTATAGTCATTCGATGGATGTCATGCCATGATTTAACCATAATCAAAATATAGTGTCCATATTAAAGTTCAACAGCATTCTCAAGTCGAGAGAACTGTGTAATATTATCACTTTAATATTCTTTGTTTGACCTTAGTTATATTAACCAATATAAAACTATCTAGTAAGTCATTATATAATTATTCAATAATTATTAGTACGTAGCTCCTCGGTGCCCCCAACAGCCATAAGTAATACACTGCCCAACATTTGGAGCTTGTTACGTACTCTAGTCTCAACAGATGTATCAATATCTAGTCTTGATACATCTTAACCAAAAAAATTTAAAATGATATGTTTATTTTCATTATGATAAATTGCTCATGATCACAACACATCGTAATACTATCACAAAGCATACCGTTTATGGATTTTCTATTAAATATACTTAAATTAAATAAATAATTAACATAACACATTCTAATTAGTATATACTAGAAAGAAAACACCCTTTATTTCAAACTAGATTTTATTACAAAGTTAAGAATTTACAATAAATTATAGAATTTCCCATGGGAAAAACCCTAACTCTATGAAACTTAACTCTAATAACGAACCTTGATTCGAAATTAAGTGCGCTTTTGGTTTAAGTTTCTATTGTATATATTGGGATATAAATAAGGTTTTAAGTACATTAAATATATATAAGTAGAAAAATCTTTTGGAAAAATATTTAATAGATTGCAATTACAAATATGTTCATAACCATGGGTATTGAATTGTGTAACATAAAAATTATCCTTAAATGTTCCTAGTTAAGATGTATCGAGGCGGGGATAGCGATATATCCATTCAGACTAGTATACATAATGCTTTCCATATGACATACATTAATAACTCATGACCATTGATGACACCAAGGGGTTATGTATGTGTAGTTATTTAAAATGATTACAAAATGGCACACCGATGGTTTCTATAAGTTAAAAGTCAAATATATGATTTCAAGCAACAATGTGCAGTAGTCTTTTGACTTGAGAACACTACGAATCTTTAGTGTCTAAACTAAAGTTTGATTATGGTCAATCAAAAGAAAATGTTTATGGTGTTAAGGTTATAGTTGGGTATAACTTGAACCATTTAAAGTGAAACTCCAGTTAAGAAAGGATTTGCCTCTTTCTAATAGAAGATTAGTATCACCGTAATTGGTAGTCAACATAAAGTCAAAGTCTTTAGCTAAAGCAAATTGGTTAATCGAGAATTACTATTGGATTGAACCATGGAATTTAATATTTGACTTTGTAACTAACATAGATAGTACTAAAATTTCGACATTGGCAATGTAACGACCCGTAAATTTCAACTGTTTTAATAACGTAATTAGTTGAAATTTTGTGAAATTTTAAACGATAAAATTTTGGAATAAAAATTTGATATTTGAAATACGTCTAGTTAAACATAGCAACTGGTAAATTTTCGTCCGAAAATACGGAAGTTTATTTCGCGCGTAAATTTACTTCAATTTAATCAGTTAGAAAACGATGAAAATAAAATGTTTTCGAAACCTAAATATATTTACATAGAAAAATTCTAAACCATCTTCTGAACAAAATGTCAGTTTGTCGTTTTTCCAAATTCGGACTTCTTTGGCTCCGTCGATCTTATTTTTCTACGTTTTTCTTGCATTTTCCACCAGTAGAAAATTTCGAATTTTTATAATTCAATCGTACCACTAATATCTATATACCGTTTTGATCGTCTCGTCGTACTGATCTCAACGGTATATTTAATTTATTTATTTTTCGAACATCGTTACACCACGAAATCAGTAAAACGATTACCGGATCGGTAACCGTTTTCAAACTTTTTTTACTTCTGTTCGTTTGTCTACCAGCTGAAGTTAAATAGCCATTTGTTATAAATGTTTACAGCTATTCAACTTTTGACTTTTGGGTTGTCCCACTTTTCATTTATAGTGTGCCGATTCATGTTGTTGTCCCTTTGGTATTCTCTGTTTTATTTTTGCTTTGATCTTCTTGCGTTCTATCTTCATTCTTATTAAAAGACATCAATCAAACCATGGCCAAAGCCACGGCTCCCCACCAAAACGTCGACCAACAACTCGAGCATCTGCCCTCCATCACAGTCGAGCAGCACATCATCACCAAACGCCACCGCCTCTCCACCCAGCCAAACCGCAACCCTGCATGACCGAACTCACCACTTTCCTCTACGGCAACCACCAGATTCCATTCGCCGAGTTCCTCATCTCAGCAACCCCAGATTCTTCACCACCTTCTCCCCACGACAACGCCAGACCCCAAAGCCCACTTAGCCTGTTCCTTCTTCTCACGCGCAGCCGATCCTCTCAAGCTTGCCACCCTCCTTTGTCGAACCCAGCTGCCACCATGGCCCCACCTCACACAGCACATCTCCCATGTCCCCTCAACCGACAGCCAAAGCACCATCATCCACCTTTGTTCTTCCACTCCCTCCACGCCTGCACCACCTTTCCCTGACCTTGCCTTAATTCTCCCCTACCCTAAGTGCAACTGCAGACCCACCTTCTTCCTTACAAACCCGAGCATAGTGGCAGTGAACCCACCTCCTGAACCAAGAACCCAAAGCAGCCTTAGATTCAAGCTACCGCCGTTCTACCTTGTCTTGCTTCCACCAGTGCCTTGCCCTCCGCTGTCCCACCCTTTGCATCATCAAATCGTGCTTGATTAGGAGAATATATATATATATATATGTATAAAGTTTGTATCTGCAATCTTGGCTCTTCTAACCTCTTTATATTAAGGTAAGTATATATATATAGTATATAATATATTCTCGGTCTTGATTTCTAAGTATATATTATTTACGGAATTTTATATATAATGTTAAAGTTATTAGTATTGTTACATGTTTTGACTACAAAACAGTTTCAGAGCCGCATGTATGTATAACTTTATATATTTATTTTTCAGTCTGTGCTTATAGTTTTAAGTTTACTGTTAGTATATAACTATTTACTCATATAGGTTCGTATATAATATGGATTTTAATTTATATTTGTAAATATATATGGTGTATTTGTGTTTCCAGTAAGTGTTACATGCCAGATTTCACATACAGTATAGTATGTTATTTATAACAGAGTTGGAAGCTTACATATTGCTTTAAGAAGGGCTTATGGCATATATATTGTCGCCAGTTGTTATATTATTGTAGTATACAGCAAAGTATGTTATATGTATCAAGTTCATGTTATATAAATCAATTGGTTTACAAATTGTTTTATGTTATATGGGTATCTCATTTTAATATTCATCTTAATCTAAAATATTGAAATTAAATATAGAATATAATCATAATGTATATATGTTGACTTTGTTATATATGCAATTTAAAACAATAATTTTATTACATGTTTAAAGTTGATATTCGATTTCAGAATAGTATATGTTTGTGAAGTTATATATCTTTGTTGGATATAATAGTTATATATATATATATAAGGACATGAGGTGGTTTCAAGTATATTGGAAGGTTTTATTTTATATTTGTGTTTTAAATATAAACAATAATCTTTAATTAAATATATTATTTTATTTTAGTATTCGTATACAATTTGATATTGATTTCATAGGAAAATATAATTATATATATTCGGTCTCTATCTAGATGATTCTGACTTGTTCTCATTAATGTAAACTATCAGCTTGTCCGTCAAATTCGTGCCCACTTCACTTTGCTTTGAAATTCGTAGCTTGCTCTGTTGTCTAACACCCTAGCCTCGAAAGGTGAGCACTCACTCACGATTAACGTTCTTTTATTTATTAAATTTGATTTCAATTGAAACAACAATTGAAATATGCTGCTGTTAGTTAATTACACTGTTATATATGCTATTGCCTGAATCAGTTCACCTGTGACATCTGACACCATTATCTGTTAATTATTTATGCGATGATAATACAGTTTGGCTGATAATTGATTGATTATTGATGTTTATATTGGACGTTAAATTGTTAATGTTAAAATGATAAATAGTATGAAATTGAACTTGATATAGGATAATTAAATGTTAAATTTGATTAACTGACATCTGTATAATATGACCCCTTTAACTGTTGAATTTATTGACACGTAGGATTTGTTTAATTATACTTTGAACCACTGAATGTATGTTGTTAAATTGATGATGTATGAAATTGTAATAGATGACAAGTGAAAAACCGTAATGTAATAATCTTTAATCTACATGAAATGATAGTGTAGATTCTAGAAATAATTATATTAATTCGTACAAATAACAATGCGAATTTATACGGTTATTTCGGGATTATTTGAATTGATTATTGGATTGTTATTGATTGTTGTTATTGCTTGTTTATTTACTTTGACACCATCCCAGTTATCACACTGCAAGTTCCCTTTGTTATGCTTTGATTTTTGAATTGAATTGGAATCGGGTTGAAATGGTAAATACCCAAATTGAACTTTGACCTTGGATATAGAGAATTAAATAAAACCCGATTGGTCAAATAATTTGATTTATAGAGAAATATAGATTTTATTTGAATAAATAATATGGTTTTGAAATGAAGTTGAAATTTGAATTTTAATGAAAGGAAAATGTTAATATTTAATAATCTGAAACAAAATATTAACAATGTAATTGATGAAAGAATGTTGTTTAATCTGATAAATGATTGAATTAAGTTTGGAATTATAATTAAGTTTGAAACTATTAAACTTTGAAATGTTGTTAAATTTGGAAATTATAATTAAGTTTGAAATTATTAAACTGTGAAATTATTTAATAATTAAGTTTTGAATTATTTAATAATTAAATACGATTGAATGATTTAATGATCAAATTGAATTGAATTCTTTAATAAGTAAAATTGGACTTTTGAATAAGTGAATTTTACTGCGTAAATAATTGAAATTGAGTTTCTTTATTAATTAAGTTTTGGAAAATTATGTAAGTAAGTAAATAAGTGAAATTGAATTTCTTTAACAAGAAATAAAATGTGATTTATTGAAATTAATGTAATACTTGAAATTTAAAGAATTTGGTTTGATGAATTTAATTTAATCAAATTTGTAAGTTTTGATATAATGAAGTTGAATTTAAATAATGGTTTTAATGAATTGGAAATGTATTAAAAATTGTTTTGAATGGAAAATTTACTAAATGAATATTGAATGAAATCGATAAATGAATTTAAATTGATTTGAATGTTAAATTAAATTAATTTAAATGTTTCCGAAATGAAACTTATATACGAACTTGAATCAATATTTGAATGGTTTTAAATAAAGATTGAAATTGAATTATAAGATTTTGAAATGAAAATTTGGAAGTTTTGGAAACGTAAATCATTGGAAATTGGTTTTGAAAGACAAATGAAATGTTGATTTACGAATTCTATTTGAAATTGAAATTGATTTGGTTTTGAAATAAACAAACGACTAATCGGTGAAATAATTTCGAAGGTTATTAAAGAGACCGGAATCGGTTATGGATATACTCTCTATCTAAACCGAAAACCACTTTAATAACTATACACGGAGTGTGATCCAGAATGAAGTGGTTGGAATGATGTACGTGTTGACTGAAGAAAGAGAACGATAATGGATAGCCTTGACACTTGTGTCAAATTGGAAATGACTAAAACAGGAGCCGTGCCGGGCCAATGGAGGATTAGCTACCTCAAGTGGACACACTTCTTCGAACTACTCATTACTTGTTGTCGATTGGTGCACCCTTGATTTTGGGAGTGTTGTTTCACGGTGTTGCGGGCGCTGCGGCGTTGCGTTCTCACCAGTCTGGATCAGGCAAACGGTAGTATCACTACCTTGGGTATTGCCTCATGTGCCTTGTCATACTTGTATCCCTTTATTCGCGACCACTACGAAATTGTTTTGTACCTTTAGTATATGGATTGCCCTCTGGTGACTTCCGGTTTTGGGGAAACTACGGTCTTGTATATGCTTTTGGGAATAAAAATGTGTTAAGGGTGGAATGGGCCATGACTTAACGCTATTTTGATATCTTATTATTACTGATAGACATTATCTACTTATCGTACACTACTACATAGTAGATAGTTTAACGGATCCTTAAAGGATGGTTATTCCCAACATCCTTTGAGTTACTTGTATTTCAATTGCTATTTCACTTGAGTTGGATTTATTAATATAAGAATGTTAATCCTGACTCGAGTGTCTTGTGTTTTTGCTTTACGCTCGGGTCAGACTGAGTATACCAGTATTCGAGACTCACCTTGAAGTTGGAGCTTTGCTTGAAGATCCAGCCATCTATTCTGCTTTCAGTATTCGATGATTCCAGTGATGTATTCTGATTTGTATCTGATGTATCGTATTACTCTTCCGTTGTAAACTCTGATGTATCTTATATATTCATATAGTAGCTTCATGAACTACTATCTTTTTATTTCCGCTGCACTTATTACTCTGTGTCTGTGATCTGTGATTATTTATTTATAGTATATGTTCAGTTTTGCCAAATTTAAATTAACAACGTGGTATTTTGAGCAATTCAACTCCGGCATGAGTGTCTACCTATACACTTATAATGGACGCGAATGGTCCAAAATGGCGGGTCGTTACAGTTGGTATCAGAGCTTTGGTAGCTCTAGGCAAAACTTAACATATAGGGTAAATGTATCTACAGAATCACTCTCATTCGAGTTTCAATCTCTTCCTTTGACTCAATTCCTTTGAATTTTGGAACGTTCCCCTCGGTTCCGAAATTCATTCGTGTCCTACACCATTCGTCTTCTTTCAATTTTGGAGCACCCCATAACTCCATTTTGAATGATATCTATAATAGACCGGCGGTCTCGCCAATCTTAGAATGATTCGTAAAGGAGTAAACTCCTTTATAATAGGCATCGATTTACTGAAGATTTCTGTATCCGCGGTTTACGATGCTATCTATTACTTGCTATACCTGAATTCCATCTCTTGAGATCGAGTGTTGATTTACCTCGGAATTCAGCATCGATCTTATTCTTGAAGTTACGGACGACCCGGTTAAGGTTGCCCGTGAATTAAATAAACTCCTCCATCTCCCGATTGTGGTAATCGAATTATCTTATCTTCTGTTTCAAACTTATTTTCGAATCAAAATTATCTTTGATTTAAGTCCATCAAAATTTGAATCTCTATCCTTGCTTTGAAATCCATTCTTGTATCGTCAAGCGAGGAAGTATATCTGTAAATTATATTTCAAATGTTTTAAAATATATATCGTGTTGTTTGAGTTGTTGATGTTGATTTGGATTTTCGATCGATTCGTCTGATCAACGCTATCGATAGGATTTCCAAAACACTTGAGCAGAGCAAACTGACACAAATTTCGTTTTCAACTTTGGTAAATAAAATTAAGTTTTGTAAGATTATATTATGAAATTAAATTGTTAATGAATCTGTTGTCAAAAAAATGATAATATTTGATTTTCATTTATTGTTTGGAAAACCATTGATTATTCTAATATGATAAATTAATGAAATTATAGAACATGGTTTAAAATTTTAATTTGGAATTCAAATGAATTTAAATCAGAATCTAAGAATTTAATTTCCGGTGATTTCCAACTTTAATTTGAAAGTTTTAGGTGTATAGTTTTAAATATTTTCAAATTGAAATCATTTCAAGGAATTTTAAATGTTTGAATCAGTGCTCTCCTATTTTGTCGCTAGGAAATAATTTCGGTGATGACGGCCGCATCATCGACATTCATTTTTGAGTTTCGAAGTGGAGATACTATTCTGTAGCTTTGCTACAGTTTTGTTTTTGAAAATATTTTGATTTGAATTTCTTCAGTATATTTTGATTTACATATATATAGGTATCTTATTTTAAAATTTAATTTGGTTTGATATAAATATATATATATATATATATCTCTAAATTGTTTAAAGTGAATCGGAAATCTAATTCTAAAATTTTGTTAAAGGATGATTTTAGTTATAAATAAAACCAACATTTGGAATAAATATTTAAACTTGAATAATTGAATTGGGAAAATTTTATTTGTATATTGTTCAACTGCATTCTAATACAACTTACCTAAATCATTCAGAAGTTGAATATGTAATTGGATAATATATAAGATGAATTGAATTTATAAATAAAATTTGAGTGTTTATAATAAATGTTATACACTAAATTTTGATTATAAAGATGTTAATTGAGTTAGATAGTATAATAAATAAAACTCAGTTAAAAATGAAATAAATTGTCTGAAAGAATTAATAATTTGTTTTGAAAGAATTAATAAATTGAAATTTGATCAACATATGAAAATACCTTGAATTTAAAAGAAATTAATAGATGTAAATTAAGTTAAATCGAAACTTTTATGTTTTAAATTAATTTATATGGGATAAATATATGTGATTAGATATATTAAGTAGAATAAATTTAACAATAATTTGGAATAAAGAAGAATTTAAATTTTTGGAAATAAAATATGATTATAATAAAAGATTATTCAAAATTTATGGTTTTAGAAATTTTAAATTGAAAAAAATGGGATAATAAGATAATGAATTAGAAATAGTTGAGATTGATTTTAGGGAAATCAAATGGATTAAATCAATTATTGAATATCATTTAATTTAAATTTGAATTTATATGGTTTAAATTAATTGTTATTTTGTATTTCAAATCTATTTTTCTTTCTGGTTGTTTCTATTCTCCTACCTCGTTCCTTTTCGGGGACGAAAAGTTTTGAGTGGGGGAGAGTGTAACGACCCGTAAATTTCAACTGTTTTAATAACGTAATTAGTTGAAATTTTGTGAAATTTTAAACGATAAAATTTTGGAATAAAAATTTGATATTTGAAATACGTCTAGTTAAACATAGCAACTGGTAAATTTTCGTCCGAAAATACGGAAGTTTATTTCGCGCGTAAATTTACTTCAATTTAATCAGTTAGAAAACGATGAAAATAAAATGTTTTCGAAACCTAAATATTTTTACATAGAATAATTCTAAACCATCTTCTGAACAAAATGTCAGTTTGTCGTTTTTCCAAATTCGGACTTCTTTGGCTCCGTCGATCTTATTTTTCTACATTTTTCTTGCATTTTCCACTAGTAGAAAATTTCGAATTTTTATAATTCAATCGTACCACTAATATCTATATACCGTTTTGATCGTCTCGTCGTACTGATCTCAACGGTATATTTAATTTTTTTTTTCGAACATCGTTACACCACGAAATCAGTAAAACGATTACCGGATCGGTAACCGTTTTCAAACTTTTTTTTACTTCTGTTCGTTTGTCTACCAGCTGAAGTTAAATAGCCATTTGTTATAAATGTTTACAGCTATTCAACTTTTGACTTTTGGGTTGTCCCACTTTTCATTTATAGTGTGCCGATTCATGTTGTTGTCCCTTTGGTATTCTCTGTTTTATTTTTGCTTTGATCTTCTTGCGTTCTATCTTCATTCTTATTAAAAGACATCAATCAAACCATGGCCAAAGCCACGGCTCCCCACCAAAACGTCGACCAACAACTCGAGCATCTGCCCTCCATCACAGTCGAGCAGCACATCATCACCAAACGCCACCGCCTCTCCACCCAGCCAAACCGCAACCCTGCGTGACCGAACTCACCACTTTCCTCTACGGCAACCACCAGATTCCATTCGCCGAGTTCCCCATCTCAACAACCCCAGATTCTTCACCACCTTCTCCCCGCGACAACGCCAGACCCCAAAGCCCACTTAGCATGTTCCTTCTTCTCACGCGCAGCCGATCCTCTCAAGCTTGCCACCCTCCTTTGCCGAACCCAGCTGCCACCATGGCCCCACCTCACACAGCACATCTCCCATGTCCCCTCAACCCGATAGCCAAAGCACCATCATCCACCTTTGTTCTTCTACTCCCTCCACGCCTGCACCACCTTTCCCTGACCTTGCCTTAATTCTCCCCTACCCCAAGTGCAACTGCAGACCCACCTTCTTCCTTACAAACCCGAGCATAGTGGCAGTGAACCTGCCTCCTGAACCAAGAACCCAAAGCAGCCTTAGGTTCAAGCCGCCGCCGTTTTACCTTGTCTTGCTTCCACCTGTGCCTTGCCCTCCGCTGTCCCACCCTCTGCATCATCAAATCGTGCTTGATTAGGAGAATATATATATATATATATAAAGTTTGTATCTGCAATCTTGGCTCTTCTAACCTCTTTATATTAAGGTAAGTATATATATATATATAGTATATAATATATTCTCGATCTTGATTTCTAAGTATATATTATTTACGGAATTTTATATATAATGTTAAAGTTATTAGTATTGTTACATGTTTTGACTACAAAACAGTTTCAGAGCCGCATGTATGTATAACTTTATATATTTATTTTTCAGTCTGTGCTTATAGTTTTAAGTTTACTGTTAGTATATAACTATTTACTCATATAGGTTCGTATATAATATGGATTTTAATTTATATTTGTAAATATATATGGTGTATTCGTGTTTCCAGTAAGTGTTACATGCCAGATTTCACATACAGTATAGTATGTTATTTATAACAGAGTTGGAAGCTTACATATTGCTTTAAGAAGGGCTTATGGCATATATATTGTCGCCAGTTGTTATATGTATCAAGTTCATGTTATATAAATCAATTGGTTTACAAATTGTTTTATGTTATATGGGTATCTCATTTTAATATTCATCTTAATCTAAAATATTGAAATTAAATATAGAATATAATCATAATGTATATATGTTGACTTTGTTATATATGCAATTTAAAACAATAATTTTATTACATGTTTAAAGTTGATATTCGATTTCAGAATAGTATATGTTTGTGAAGTTATATATCTTTGTTGGATATAATAGTTATATATATATAAGGACATGAGGTGGTTTCAAGTATATTGGAAGGTTTTATTTTATATTTGTGTTTTAAATATAAACAATAATCTTTAATTAAATATATTATTTTATTTTAGTATTCGTATACAATTTGATATTGATTTCATAGGAAAATATAATTATATATATTCGGTCTCTATCTAGATGATTCTGACTTGTTCTCATTAATGTAAACTATCAGCTTGTCCGTCAAATTCGTGCCCACTTCACTTTGCTTTGAAATTCGTAGCTTGCTCTATTGTCTAACACCCTAGCCTCGAAAGGTGAGCACTCACTCACGATTAACGTTCTTTTATTTATTAAATTTGATTTCAATTGAAACAACAATTGAAATATGCTGCTGTTAGTTAATTACACTGTTATATATGCTATTGCCTGTATCAGTTCACCTGTGACATCTGACACCATTATCTGTTAATTATTTATGCGATGATAATACAGTTTGGCTGATAATTGATTGATTGTTGATGTTTATATTAGACGTTAAATTGTTAATGTTAAATGATAAATAGTATGAAATTGAACTTGATATAGGATAATTAAATGTTAAATTTGATTAACTGACATCTGTATAATATGACCCCTTTAACTGTTGAATTTATTGACACGTAGGATTTGTTTAATTATACTTTGAACCACTGAATGTATGTTGTTAAATTGATGATGTATGAAATTGTAATAGATGACAAGTGAAAAACCGTAATGTAATAATCTTTAATCTACATGAAATGATAGTGTAGATTCTAGAAATAATTATATTAATTCGTACAAATAACAATGCGAATTTATACGGTTATTTCGGGATTATTTGAATTGATTATTGGATTGTTATTGATTGTTGTTATTGCTTGTTTATTTACTTTGACACCATCCCAGTTATCACAATGCAAGTTCCCTTTGTTATGCTTTGATTTTTGAATTGAATTGGAATCGGGTTGAAATGATAAATACCCAAATTGAACTTTGACCTTGGATATAGAGAATTAAATAAAACCCGATTGGTCAAATAATTTGATTTATAGAGAAATATAGATTTTATTTGAATAAATAATATGGTTTTGAAATGAAGTTGAAATTTGAATTTTAATGAAAGGAAAATGTTAATATTTAATAATCTGAAACAAAATATTAACAATGTAATTGATGAAAGAATGTTGTTTAATCTGATAAATGATTGAATTAAGTTTGGAATTATAATTAAGTTTGAAACTATTAAACTTTGAAATGTTGTTAAATTTGGAAATTATAATTAAGTTTGAAATTATTAAACTTTGAAATTATTTAATAATTAAGTTTTGAATTATTTAATAATTAAATACGATTGAATGATTTAATGATCAAATTGAATTGAATTCTTTAATAAGTAAAATTGGACTTTTGAATAAGTGAATTTTACTTCGTAAATAATTGAAATTGAGTTTCTTTATTAATTAAGTTTTGGAAAATTATGTAAGTAAGTAAATAAGTGAAATTGAATTTCTTTAACAAGAAATAAAATGTGATTTATTGAAATTAATGTAATACTTGAAATTTAAAGAATTTGGTTTGATGAATTTAATTTAATCAAATTTGTAAGTTTTGATATAATGAAGTTGAATTTAAATAATGGGTTTAATGAATTGGAAATGTATTAAAAATTGTTTTGAATGGAAAATTTACTAAATGAATATTGAATGAAATCGATAAATGAATTTAAATTGATTTGAATGTTAAATTAAATTAATTTAAATGTTTCCGAAATGAAACTTATATACTAACTTGAATCAATATTTGAATGGTTTTAAATAAAGATTGAAATTGAATTATAAGTTTTGAAATGAAAATTTGGAAGTTTTGGAAACGTAAATCATTGGAAATTGGTTTTGAAAGACAAATGAAATGTTGATTTACGAATTCTATTTGAAATTGAAATTGATTTGGTTTTGAAATAAACAAATGACCAATCGATGAAATAATTTCGAAGGTTATTAAAGAGACCGGAATCGGTTATGGATATACTCTCTATCTAAACCGAAAACCACTTTAATAACTATACACGGAGTGTGATCCAGAATGAAGTGGTTGGAATGATGTACGTGTTGACTAAAGAAAGAGAACGATAATGGATAGCCTTGACACTTGTGTCAAATTGGAAATGACTAAAACAGGAGCCGTGCCGGGCCAATGGAGGATTAGCTACCTCAAGTGGACACACTTCTTCGAACTACTCATTACTTGTTGTCGATTGGTGCACCCTTGATTTTGGGAGTGTTGTTTCACGGTGTTGCGGGCGCTGCGGCGTTGCGTTCTCACCAGTCCGGATCAGGCAAATGGTAGTATCACTACCTTGGGTATTGCCTCATGTGCCTTGTCATACTTGTATCCCTTTATTCGCGACCACTACGAAATTGTTTTGTACCTTTAGTATATGGATTGCCCTCTGGTGACTTCCGGTTTTGGGGAAACTACGGTCTTGTATATGCTTTTGGGAATAAAAATGTGTTAAGGGTGGAATGGGCCATGACTTAACGCTATTTTGATATCTTATTATTACTGATAGACATTATCTACTTATCGTACACTACTACATAGTAGATAGTTTAAAGGATCCTTAAAGGATGGTTATTCCAAACATCCTTTGAGTTACTTGTATTTCAATTGCTATTTCACTTGAGTTGGATTTATTAATATAAGAATGTTAATCCTGACTCGAGTGTCTTGTGTTTTTGCTTTACGCTCGGGTCAGACTGAGTATACCAGTATTCGAGACTCACCTTGAAGTTGGAGCTTTGCTTGAAGATCCAGCCATCTTTCTGCTTTCAGTATTCGATGATTCCAGTGATGTATTCTGATTTGTATCTGATGTATCGTATTACTCTTCCGTTGTAAACTCTGATGTATCTTATATATTCATATAGTAGCTTCATGAACTACTATCTTTTTATTTCCGCTGCACTTATTACTCTGTGTCTGTGATTTGTGATTATTTATTTATAGTATATGTTCAGTTTTGCCAAATTTAAATTAACAACGCGGTATTTTGAGCAATTCAACTTCGGCATGAGTGTCTACCTATACACTTATAATGGACGCGAATGGTCCAAAATGGCGGGTCGTTACAGGCAAGCTCCATATATTCAGTGATACAATGATGATAAAGTGAAAACAACATGTTATATTGTCGCTTAAGGGTATTGCTTTAATAAAGAAATTGGATTTCACTCAAATGATCCTAAGCAACCGAACTCATGACTACTATGCTTCAACAAAGTCTATATAGGCTTTAGTATTTAAATTTATTTAAATATTACCGTGGGTGAAGTTCACACTTGGGAGCCACACAACCACAACTATTAATTTTTGACCAAAAAAAAATTATTTTAATAATTTATAAAAGTTATAAATTATTATTATAGGCAAACTAATACAATGATTATATTATTAGTTTATTATTACTTCTAATTTTTATTAGGTGCCAATATTAATTAATTAAATATATAATTTGTATGTATTTATAATTATATTTTGGGCCACTTTAATAATTTAAATATAGTTAGTAATACACACACATACACAATTTTAGCAGTCAAAATTTTTAAAATAGTTTTAAAACAGGACGGACCAAAATATGTGTGGGTGTTTCCAACAAATCACAGTCTCAGAATTGACTCAGATAAGGAAACCGGTGCAGCGACCTGTAATTTTAAACACTTCGTATTTAAAATATCTGAATTATTTAAATAATTGAATCTTGGTTTAATGTGATAAAATTACTTTAATAACCTTATTAAACTCATTTTAATTAATAACACATGTAGGATTACTTGTTTTTGAAATATATTTATAAAAATAAATACTTCGAGGGAAAATCGATAACGTGACCGAAAATTGTTTTATCGATAAACGACATTCAATTGATAAGTTTTACTCAATAAAAGTTGTTCGAACTTTTAGACATATCTAATAAACTAATCTAGTCCTTAATAATTAATAAAATGCTTGAATGTGGATA
Source organism: Allium fistulosum (assembly GCA_030737815.1). Lineage (NCBI taxonomy): Eukaryota > Viridiplantae > Streptophyta > Magnoliopsida > Asparagales > Amaryllidaceae > Allium > Allium fistulosum. Next base: position 1,532,253,362 of record CM060903.1, on the reverse strand, counting down.
AATAAAAGGTGATTAGTGAAGAGATTAACAAATGGATTAGGGAAGATATTTTGGTGGAGATATTTTGGAGTAGATATTTAGCAAATGAGATATTTGGTGGCATGTGAGGGAGAGGGTTCTTGGTAGCCGACTATAGAAGGGAAAGGGGGTTGGTTGACCTCATGAATACTCCTATTTAAGTTCAAATTTGGCTCATAAATCCATTTAACAATTTTAAGTCACAAAAGTAATCTCTTCAAGCCCCTTATTCTCTTCTCTTTAACTTTCTTAACTCAAAGAAGATCAACGCCAAATCTTCTCAAACTCAAGCAAAAGGCTTAGTACAACATAGCAACAAAGGATATCAACTCAAATCTTGAACAATAGGAGCATACACCCTCAACAACCCCAAGGCCGTGAGCAAATTAGGCCATTCTATGCTCGGCCTTGAACTTTTTGAAGGCAGGGTTAGAGTTTTGGGCTTGTTTTGGTTGAGGTAGGAAGTGTGCTTAAGGTTTAAGATTATGCTTGGTTGTGGGCTTGGTTGTAGGCTTGGTTAAGGGTGAGTTAACTCACCATTTGAATTGATATAATATGGTATAATATATTTGCAAATCTATAGAAAAGTCACTAAATAATTAAGAGAGAAATGTGTGATACTCTAGAGTAGAGGAGAGCACACATGTAAATATGTATATATCACATAAGACAAGGTGCTACCAACATGCTTGGAAGGTAGCTAATTATAGTACAAATAACAAAGAAAATAACTCAGGTACCCCTAGGATGAGCTACGGTAAGGCCACCGCCCATTACACGCCAATATTGAGCTTCGGCAAGGCCACCGCCTGGTATTGAGGTGTTAGAAGTACCTAAAAAACTATGGGGCATCTTAGCGCCAAAGATACTAGAACCAGCATCATCTGAGAAGGACACACTATGTTGTAGACTCAGAAGAAATGGTAATGCGAAAGATATATGGAATGGAAAGCTCCTCTCCGAAGACTCAGCAAAACTGGAGAGAGCGCCTCACTGAAAATGAATCACCCAGATAGCAGAACACTATAATGAAGATGTAGAAGAACCGAGAAGAACTCCTCATTGCAGATCACAATACTGCCATCAGTAATCTCATGAACCTGCAAAAAGAATCTAGCACCATTTCTGACTAAAACATGTATCTGAAGAAAGAAACTATAAAATTATAAGAATAATACACATATATGTATATAAATGAAATTTATATACATATATATGTATTAATGAAATAAAGTAAAGCTACAAAAGCTAAGATAATAGGATAGAAAAAATGCAAAATAGAAAAATAGACAAAAAAGAATCCATGATCAAAAGAAATTAAAGATCTATAAACTATAACAAAAACAAACTAAGACTAAAACAAAATTTAAACCAAAACAAAATAAAACTAATTCTTATAGTCCTTTGATCAAAATGATATTATGATAAACAGAGAAATCATCATTTAAGTTTGAAAAAACGTTGATGCTACAATTATTAATGTCAAAAATATCATTTTTATGTTTAAATAACTTAATATTATTACTAACCTTATTAAGATATTCTTTAAAATGGTTATTTTTAGCTAATTTATATTTAGGATTTGAGGTCCAATTAAAACAAAATAAAGAAATTATAAATATCAATTTATTAAAATGACTATTATTATTGTTAAAAATTCTCTGATTTCTCTCAAACCAAATATACCAACAAATTATAATGAATAAAGTGTCAAGTAAAAATCTATTTTCCTTTTTAAACTTAGATATAAAATTATTCCCATAGAAATCACAATCAGAAATTTTAGTTGTAAGACTAAAGCTAAAGATTTTGAGAGTATTATTCAGAATGTAGTGAGTATCCATGCAATCAAAGTATACGTGTTTAATATCTTCAGAATGCAGATTAGAAAAATAACATTTATTATCAGTTTGCATATTTTTTCTTTTTAAAAATTCTATAGTATTTAGTTTTCCATGCATAATTAGCCATATATGAATTTTAGATTTAGGAGGAGCATTTGTTTTGCAAATAAATTTAAAAGAGTTATTAGCTACACCCGAGAAGTTAAGAAATCTATAAAAAGAATTAGAAGTATATTTCTTACTCTTATCTCATTCCCAACTAATATTATCATTTTCATTATCAATATTATATAGATTCAATCTAGCATGAAGCAAAGAAAGCTGCCTAAGAGTAGTACCAATTAAAATTCTATTAAAACTAAAATTCCAAGGGGGGTCATTTTCAGGAGAAAAAACATCTATAATTAAAGCATTCTTAAAATTGCAAATTTTGAAAAGCTCTTTAAATTCAATCCTAAGAGGGATAACAGAAATTCAACGGTCATGCCAAAAAGAAGTACTATTTCCCGAATGAACTATTGTATTAGTACCTAGGTTAAAAATCTCATGACATTTTAAAATTGATTTCCAAAAATTAGACAGTTTACATATAGTGGAAATTAGTTTAAAGGAAATAGTTTAATAAAAAATTATTTTAACGGACGTTAAAATACAACTTCCGTCTCAAGGACAAGCGCGAAAAATTTCACGATCGTTCATTCTTTTTTAGTCTGTTTTCCTCTGTAAACAAAATTTCTTCTCCATCAAGCAATGGCATTCCAAAACCAAATCAATTTTCTTCCTCAAGCTGATTTACAAGCGCAATCAGCTTCCGAAGCTAAGTCAATGGACGTAAATCCACAAATTTCAACAAATCCAGAACAAATAAACGATGAAACTGGGATTTCAAAAAGTAGGGTTTCGACTGCAATGCGTACAGATATAAAGAGAAGACGAAAAAATAATCCATCCACGGCTGTTGATTCGCCTGATGTTGAACAACAAACAAAGAGAACGATAAAATCTAGGGCAGCAAAAACTATAAAAGAAGACGACATGAAGAGACAACAGCTTTGTGATGAAATCGTCAGTAGAAAAAGAAAGACAAAGGTATAACATCTGATTTATTTTTCTTCAAAATAATATTTCAGTATTTATTAGACAGTAAATGATAATTAGATCGATAGTTATGGAATGATACTTCAATACATCATTTGATTTATTGCATGCATCATATTGAAGTATTAGATGATGATGAACATAGCATTCAGTCTTTGACAAAAGACAGACTACAATAAGATGCATAGTTATAGAATGATAGACAAATATAGCATTGAAAAAAATGATAGAATGTTTTATAGAATGATAGTTGAATATATCACTGTATTTACTGTATGTATAATGATGCAATGATAAGTGAAAATAGCATTTCCATTCGATATACGGCAGACAATAATTAAATAGTTAGTTATTGAATGATAGTTCAATATATAATTTCATTTGTATACACAATATTGAAATATGAGATGATAGATGAACATAGCATTCAGTTTTTGATGGTTGATAAACAACAATAAAATGCATTGTTATAGAATGATAGACAAATATAGCATTGGATAGAATGATAGACAAACATAGCATTGGGTCTTTAAACTGTAGGAGCATACATTGAAAAAGAGTAATGATAGACAAATATTGCATTGGATAGAACGATAGACAAACATAGCATTGGGTCTTTAAACTGTAGGAGCATACATTGAAAAGGAGTAATGATAGACAAATATAGCTTTGGATAAAATGATAGACAAACATAGCATTGGGTCTTTAAACTGTAGGAGCATAAATTGAAAAGGAGTAATGATAGACAAATATAGCATTGGATAGAATGATAGACAAACATAGCATTGGGTCTTTAAACTGTAGGAGCATACATTGAAAAAGAGTAATGATAGACAAATATAGCATTGGATAGAATGATAGACAAACATAGCATTGGGTCTTTAAACTGTAGGAGCATACGTTGAAAAAGAGTAATGATAGACGAATATTGCATTGGATAGAACGATAGACAAACATAGCATTGGGTCTTTAAACTGTAGGAGCATACATTGAAAAAGAGTAATGATATACAAATATAGCATTTCTACAAATAATGATAGATGAATATAGCACTAGAAAATTGTGCATTCATGGTTGAGAAATAAAATTATAGTTTGTTAAATACTGAATTATTCATTCATAATTTTTTGTACAGGAATCAAAAGGCAAAAGATCAAAAAAAAGCAAAAAAAACAGAAGGGAACAAATCAAAGAAATTATCTCAGGATAAAATTCAGTATAGATGCAGCTTGCTTCCAATGATAAAAATATTCCGGAAAATTAAGGAAAAAGGAGGTTATCTTGTTGATCAACTGAATTATTTAAAACAAACACCTTTTGAAAAATTTATGCTTGTGTTTTTCAAAGAAATTTTATCCATAGCTGCTTTTACAAAATCATCAAAAAGCTTAGATGATATCATAGAAACATTTTCTATCACTGACGAAGCTTTTAAAGTGGGGAATGTTTTTTTAAAGATCAAACCTGAAGATATTTCAATTCTCTTTAGCTTACCTTTGTCTAGAATTAATATTTTTCCATTACCTAAAATGAGTTTACAAATACTTCCAGACAATTGTAAGGATTTTGTACTAAGAAATTTTGGAACAGTTGAGCACATAACAAAGGATCTTACAGTTTCAAAAATAAATAATGTACTAGGACACAACAATTTCAAAATGAAACTGATTTTCCAAAACTGATTATTATTCTTGCAATGATAACCTTCTTCTTTCCCGACAACCAAAGATACTTACCATGGGGATATATTCCTTATATTATTGATCACAACAAAATGAACTCGGTATCTTGGCCAGTTTCAATTCATCATTCATTGATTAGAGCTTTGATGGCTTTCAAAACAAAGCCAAGAAACATGCCTGGTTGTTCCATGCTCCCAATTGTAAGTACAACATTCTAACTTTATGTTAATACATCTATGTCTATAAATTAAATTATATACATTATATATTTTAACAAGTAATATTTTATTTGTAGTTTTTCCTATGCGAGCATGTCAATTTGATATCTCCATTAGCAACATACTGTTCTACTTTACCTAGATTTGGGAGGTGGAATATAGGAAGCTTGAAAAAATTCATTTCAAGAGAAGCTTTGATAAACATAGACAAAAGAAAGGTATTATTTCTCACACAAGTACAAGAAATGTATACTGATAGATAGATATATCATAACATAATGTATATTAACAGTTTTCATTTTGTTATTATACAATCATAATTTAAATGATAGTTACATATATCATTTCTGCACAAATACAATTTTCTATAGTTGCTACTAAAAAATGATAGTCAGATATAGCATCACATGAAAAATGAAAATTATAAATAAAATTACTTCATTCATTGTATCTTAGCTCATTCATTACTACTTATGTTATTACGTAGATTTTTGTTGAAATAAGAAACCTGACTGAAGATGAAAAAGCACTTCTTCAACAAAAAAACCAACAAAAATTTGTTCAGATGGATACAAATGAGAATATTGTGATACAAAAAGTAGAAAACTTGGAAGAGACATCAAAAAAGCAAGTTGAATCAATGAAACAGTACATTGAAGATTTGGAAAATAAATTAAAGAAGAGTGAAAAAGAATTAGAAATGGAGAGACAAAAAAGAATAAAAGCAGAAGGCACTATCATACAGTTGAGAACAGAAATCAAAATGTTGAAATCAAAACCAAGAGAAGATATAGAAGCACCATCATTTGATTTGAATATAACCCAGGAAATAAAAAAGATGCAGGAAGAGAAAAAACAACAGCATCAGAAGGAACCTTCAGAGGAAACAGAAAAATCCCCGACAGTGAATGAAAGATGTGACGCCCCACCTCTATACCCACGCTAACCAAGAACACTACGGTGTAGTGCTGTCAATTAGCACGGAGAATAAGGCTGTTGAGGAGCGACCATCCGTGTAACTTCTTTGTGCGAGCACCGATATGTCAGATAGAATAGAATGCATATCTTTTTAAAGAGGAAATCCAACATACCGATACAAACACAAAGCTATCACGCGGTGGCTATATATAATCTTCGGAAACAAATATAGAAATAAACGTAACACAAATCAGTCACAGACAATTCATATCACAAAGGCGGAAATAGATATGAATATAACACATGAAAGTGTACATCGGAGTAGTGGTCAAATAAGATCCACAATAACACAAAATAAAAGATACAAGTGCAAGACAACAGAATATGTATACATCAAGGAGTCTCAATCTCAAATGTATACGACAAAAACTACTAAACTAGAGTAGTTAGCCAAAAAGTCGGATGATGGCTCCAGATAGGAAGTCATGAGGAAGCACCTGTAAAATCTCAGTCTGACCCGAGTATTATTTAAGAAGAAAATAATAAACGGATCAGTCTAGCTATAATTATCAGATAAAATGAGATAGAATATGAGATATGATAATAGAACGTATGATAACAAAAAGGTGTCATACTATAAAAAGTATACATTAGAAATCCCACAAAAGTCATACAATATCTCAATAATCTCAAAACAGATAAAAGAATGTCATATTCTTAATTTAATTCACCAAGCCACAATAAAATGACATACTCATCAATGTCAATGGTAAAAGCTGGTGAAACATAAAAATCCAGAAATCAATAATTAGAAATCCAGAAATCACAAGAAAGAGGATGGCCAATCCCATAAACTGAACATCGACGCACCTAGAAAGATATGCCCCATGTAAAGTCTAGCATCGATACACCTAGAAAGATGCACCCCATGCAAAGTCGAACATCGACGCACCTAGAAAGATACGACCCATGCTCTAGCATTGACGCACCTAGAAAGATACGCCCCATGCATAAATAAACATCGACGCATCTAGAAAGATACGCCCCATGTAATGTCTAACATCGATGCACCTAGAAAGATACATCCCATGAAAAGTCGAACATCGACGCACCTAGAAAGATACGACCCATGCATAGACGAACATCGACGCACCTAAATAGGTACGACCCATGCGAGAAGTAAACATCGACGCACCTAAATAGATACGACCCATGCGAGAAGTAAACATCGACGCACCTAAATAGATACGACCCATGCGAGAAGTAAACATCGACGCACCTAAATAGATACGACCCATGCGAGAAGTAAACATCGACGCACCTAAATAGATACGACCCATGCGAGAAGTAAACATCGACGCACCTAAATAGATACGACCCATGCGAGAAGTAAACATCGACGCACCTAAATAGATACGACCCATGCGAGAAGTAAACATCGACGCACCTAAATAGATACGACCCATGCGAGAAGTAAACATCGACGCACCTAAATAGATACGACCCATGCGAGAAGTAAACATCGACGCACCTAAATAGATACGACCCATGCGAGAAGTAAACATCGACGCACCTAAATAGATACGACCCATGCGAGAAGTAAACATCGACGCACCTAAATAGATACGACCCATGCGAGAAGTAAACATCGACGCACCTAAATAGATACGACCCATGCGAGAAGTAAACATCGACGCACCTAAATAGATACGACCCATGCGAGAAGTAAACATCGACGCACCTAAATAGATACGACCCATGCGAGAAGTAAACATCGACGCACCTAAATAGGTACGACCCATGCGTCTAAACCATAAAATGATCGTCATCGATCATAAAGAATTTCAAAATGTGTGAATCGGAATCACACCAATGAGGCATAGACTAACCTTGAAGATAAAGAGATATGTGTGAATCGAAACCACACAAATGGTGTCTAGTCTAACCTCGCAAACAAAGAGACATCGCACAATCGCTAGTCTAAATCACAAGAATGATCATCATGATCATAATGAAGTGTCGATTACATTAAGCTAGTAAATATAAGAGTTTAGCTTCATGTCCCATAACCACTTGCTTAACTCAAATATTTACGAACAAATTGTAGATCTGCACTAGAAAATTGTCACAAGAGAGTTTCAATCGAACAAGTCCAAAAATTAACCGACGAAGTAAACGCAAGCGTTTCATACCACTTGTTTTGCTAAGCCGTTTAATTATATTTTCTCATACGAATGAGGTAAAGGTTTGTATATACTAGTAGATTGGAAAACAGTTTTATAAACGAGTTTGATATTGAAAATAGAGTTGAAATCCTTTTGATGAAAGAGTTTTGATATTTACTACTAGTATTGAAACCTTTATATTTTTAAAGTGACAAGTCATAGAAGTGATTGTAGAAACAATCAATTATAAAAGTTCACATTCGAAGACGTGAATAAAATCCAAAGAAATCAATTCCCAAAACCATCAAAGTAAGAAGTTCGGTTAAATGGCTTTCGGATAAGATTGCCTACGCAGAGTAATACGGCTTTCGGATAATAAATGATAACAACAAAAAGGGAATCAACACGAATTGATTAGAGTTGGATATTCAAGCACAATAGGGAAATAGGCAAAAGACTGCAGATTCAGACGTCTGGAATAATTGGTTCAGACGTCTGAATCTGGAAAATTAAATATTTTCCAGAACACAGATTCAGACGTCTGAACGAAATATTTCAGACGTCTGAAATAGGCAATTTAAGCCTATTTTCTTTCTGTTTGAAATCGAGCCAATTCAGACGTCTGGGGCAAAGATTCAGACGTCTGAATCTGGGAATAAAAATATTCCCAATATAGTATTCAGACGTCTGAATCTTACGTTCAGACGTCTGAAACTGGGGTTCAGGGCATTCCCTGAACCAAGACCAAAAATGGCCAAATGAATACCGGAAGCGATCGATCGAGCGACAACGACTAAGGATTTACGCCAAGCGACAACCCAGCCTTAACGGCTCTTCGACACGCCTCAAATACCAATGTCCAAATATCCATAAAAGGATTTTCATAGATTTTGATTTCAAAAGACCAAAAATTGGAATATACACCAAATCAATCCAAACCAAAATCAATTGCACAAGAATAAGTGTTAGGAATTCATACCTAACAATCGAAGATAATTAAAGACTTAGATGTGAGATAAAAATCTCACCTTTGAACCCAAACGAATGAAGAAGATGCTATGGAGCAATGGCAAGAGCAACTACTCTTCAATTCCAACTCAACAAGCTTTAAAAGAGAAATATTTCCTAAGTTAGGTTTAGGAAATTCTGAAATTGAAAGGAGAAAGAGTTGGAGAAGAAGAAGATGAAGCTTACCAATGGGTTCTCTTTGAATTTGGAGCTAGAACTTGATTTGCAAATGGAAACTAGGGCTTGAGAATTCTAATTTCCCATTCCACTCACCATTGTTGCTCAAGAACTGAAATGAGGAGGAAGTGAGGGAGAATGGGGAGGAGTGGTTCAGATTTGGGGGTTTAAGTTGGCAAAGGGGCTGAACCCAAAACCAAACCCAAAGTGCAAATGGTCAAATTTTTGACTAGCTCCAAACATATCGAAGCTTACACTCAAAAAGATCGCAAACGACATTTTGGGCTCAATGGAGGTGGTCTCGAGTCCCAATTCGACTGTTTGCAAAAAGTAGCTTTTCGGACCAAAATCCGACGAACGATGAAATATTTAAATAAAATATTTAAATGTAAAATCGATAAATATGCGGGTTGTTACAAAAGAACACAGAAAAAACCAAGCTCTTTAGTTTTGAGGGTTAAAAAGCGCCAACGAAGGAATAAAATTGATCCCAATTGCCAGTATAAAATTGTTCACAGAAAAACTAAGAAAAATGCTGACAATGAAGACCAAAAGGAACAACCTGAAACTGAAGAAGGTCAAAAAAAATACAAGTGAACAGAAACAAGAAGAACAAAATGAAGAATCTGATTATGAAGAGGAATCTGAAACTAAAACAGATGAGGAAGCCACTACAATTGAAAATGAAGAAATAATTGATGTTGATGGATACTCGCCAACAACTAAAGCTTACAAGAGTAAAGATATAACAAAAAGCAGTATTCTAAAATTATTAAATGAAGAACAGCAAAACAAAATTCTTACTTTCTTCAAATTTAATGAAAATGAGAAGTAAGATTTCTGATATTTTTTCTTTCATTATATTTGTAATTAAATAAAACTGAAAAAAAAACCAACTTGTCAATTATTGATTTTCAATTACAACACTGTAGCATATCAAAAAGATGAAGGGAACAAAGGAGGAGTCACGATAGTGAAATCTATGCTAGAAGCTGTTCTATTTGAGGGGGTTACAGATGGACAGGTATGCATCAACTCAGAATTATGATAGTAAAAAAATGTATATAAATGTATAAAATGAAAGAATGATAGGTAAACCTAGCATTCAACTTTCAAAGGGCATATAAATGAATTGAATGAGAGAGTGACAACTAAAAGCAGCATTACTATTTGTAAAATGCAGATAACTGTATAGGATAGGAGAATGATTGTTACAACTAGCATTCATAATTTTTTAAGTGCATATAAATGTAAAAGATGAGAGAATGATAATTAAAACTAGCATTCGAAGTTTCTAACTGCATATAAATGTATTAAATAAAAGAACGGTATTTAAAAACAACATTGCTATTTGTAAAGATCATATAAATATGTCGAATGTCAAAGATGATTGTTTAAACTATAATTTGCATTTTTCAGTGCATACAATGAAGTAAACATGTAAATGATAGTGAATACTAGCATAAATATTCCTGGTTCAAAAACAAAATATCCCATAAAACTTACAACCTTTTTTGTTTTCTTAAACAGATTATTGATTGGTTTTACTACAATCAGGAGATGTATGAACACAGTTACTACTTCACTACAATGATGATGGTAAGTATAAGCTTTTCATTATAAATGTTAAAAAATAATACAAAGTATTCTAATGCATATGAATGTGCAGAATGTTATAGCACATGATAAGCAAACTGTGATCAAAGACATAGTCATACCGGCAATAGATGTCATTGTCAAAGATGAATTTACAGAGAAAATTTTCTTCCCTCTACATTACACAAACCATTGGAGCTTGTTGATGCTAAACTATGAAACAATGCAGTGGAGTCATTATGATTCAACAAAACCAAAAACTAGATCAACAAAGACTTCAAACCCCAGCTATAATGTAACGACCCGATATTTTGGACCATTCGCATCCGCACATGTCAAACTTGAATAATTCAAAATACCGAATTGTTAATTTAAATTTGGCAAAAACTGAACATATATAGTAAATAAATAATCACAGATCATAGACACGGAGTAATAAATGCAGCGGAAACAAAAGATAGTAGTTCATGAAGCTACTATATACATATCAGAGTTAAATAAGGTACAACAGATGTCTCGAATAAAATAGTCAAACACAAGAATCAGAATACAATCAATAGAATCAACTAGATATCTGAAAGGTGGATAGATAGCTGGATCTCCAAGCGAAGCTCCAACTCCAAAGGTGAGTCTCGAATACTGGTACACTCAGTCTGACCCGAGCGTAAAGCAAAACACAAAACACTCGAGTCAGGATTAACATTCTTATATCAATAAATCCAACTCAAGTGAAATAGAAATTGAAATACAAATAACTCAAAGGATGTTTGGAATAACCATCCTTTAAGGATCCGTTAAACTACCTACTATGTAGTAGTGTAAGATAAGTAAATAATGCCTATCAGTAATATAAGATATCAAAATAGTGTTAAGGCGTTACCATTATCCCCCTTAACACATTTTTATATAAGTGTTATAGTCTATACAGCACTGTAAACTCCACCGTAAACTAGTGGGCTATCAGGGAGTACTCCATAGGTATAACATAAAACAAATCGTAGTGGTCGCGTATATAGGGTTCCAAGTATGACAAGGCACATGAGGCAATACCCAAGGTAGTGAAACTACCGTTTGCCTGATCCGGACTGGTGAGAACGCATCGCCGCAGCGATCGCAACACCGCGAAACAACACTCCCAAAATCAAGGGTGCACCAATCGACAACAAGTAATGAGTAGTTTTCAAAGAAGTGTGTTCGCTCGAGGTAGCTGACCTCCATTTGGCCCGGCACGGCTCCTGTTTTAGTCATTTCCAATTTGACACAAGTGTCAAGGCTATCCATTATCGTTCTCTTTCTTCAGTCATCACGTACCTCATTCCAACCACTTCATTCTGGATCACACTCCGCGTATAGTTATTAAAGTGGTTTTCGGTTTAGACAGAGAGTATGCCCCTAACCGATTCCGGTCTCTTTAATAACTTTCATAATTATTACACCGATTGGTCGTTTAATAAATTGCAAAACCAAATCAATTTCAATATCAATTAGAATTTGTAAACCAAAATTTCATTTGTCTTTCTAAATCAATTTCCATAATTTACGTTTCAAAACTTCCAAATTCATGATTTCAAAATTATAATTCAATTTCAATTTCTATTTAAACAATTCAAATATTGATTCAAGTTCGTATATAAGTTTCGTTCCGAAATCATTTAAATTAATTTAATTTAACATTTAAATCAATTTAAATTCATTTATTGATTTCATTCAATATTCATTAAGTAAATTTGCCATTCAAAACAATTTCTATTAAATTTCCAATTTATTAAATCCATTATTTAAATTCAACTTCCTTATATCAAAACTTACAAATTGAATTAAATAAAATTCATCAAATCAAATTCTTTAAATTTCAAGTCTTACATTAATTTCAATAAATCACAATTTATTTCTTGTTAAAGAAATTCAATTTCACTTATTTACTTACTTAAATAATTTTCCAAACTTAATTAATAAAGAAACTCAATTTCAATTATTCAAGAAGTTCAATTCCACTTATTAAAGAATTCAATTTATTTAATTATTAAATAATTCAATCTTATTTAATTACTTAATAATTTCAAAACATAATTATTAAATAATTTCAAACTTAATTATTAATAATTCCAAATTTTTAAAACAACATTCATTCATCATCTACTATGTTAATATTTTGATTCAGATTATTAAATATTAACATTTCCTTTCATTAAAATTCAAATTCCAACTTCGTTTCAAAACATATTATTTATTCAAATTCAATCTTTATTTTATTTTATTTTTAAATCAAATTTTTGACCAATCGGGTTTTATTTAATTCTCTATCCTAGATCAAGTTCATTTGGGTATTTATCATTTCAACCCGATTCCAATTCAATTCAAAAATCAAAACATAGCAAAGGGAACTTGCAGTGTGATAACTGGGATGGTGTCAAAGTAAATAAACAAGCAATAGCAACAATCAATAATTAATTCAAATAATCCCGAAATAATCGTATTAATTCACATTGTTGTTTGTGCAAATTAATATAATTATTTCTAGAATCTACACTATCATTTCATGTAGATTAAAGATTATTACACTAATATTTATACGGTTCTTCACTTGATATCAATTATTCAATTCCATACTACATAAATTTTCCAACATACATTAATGGTTCAAGGTGTATTTAACCAAATTTCTACGTGTCAACTAGTTTAACATTTAAAGGGGATCATATCATACAAAATTTAACTAATCAAATTCAACATATAGATTCAATTTAAATGGTTAACTATCATATATCAATTCAATTGCATATTATTTATCACTTTAACATTAACAATTTAACGTCCAATATAAACATCAACAATCAATCAATTGTCAACCAAACTGTATTATCATCGCATAAATGACAGATAATGGTGTCAGATGTCATAGGTGAACAGATACAGGTAATAGCATATATAACAGTGTAAATAACTAATAGCAGCATATTTCAATTTGTCATTTCAATTGAAATCAAATTTAATAAATAAAAGAACATTAATCGTGAGTGATCGCTCACCTTTCGAGGCTGGAGATGAATGAAAAATGAGGTGAGTTATGAATCCAAAGCAAGGTGAGATGTGCACGAATTTGATGTCACAGCTGATAACAGAAATCGATGGAAACCAATCAAATCAGTTTTGTTAAAATCGAAAGGATATGTATATTATGTTAATATTTCCCATAAAACAGATACTAAATTCTAAAAAAATACATTTTTATTTTATCGATATATCTACATATTACGTTTATAAAAATCAACATATACCTTTAACACACAGTACTATATACTTATATACACCACTATATATATTGTAACTTTTTAACTCACAAATACAATATTTCTAAAAATGTAATACATTTTATAAACAAAGATATATCCACACATATATATAAGCACCAGTCTGACCATATATATATGTATACACCCACTATTATGAAATATTATATAATACTATAATGTATAAAAATTTAAATTCAATAATACAAAACCCAAATAAACTCACTTAAACTACATATATAAGTTAACGTAGACTCTTTATGAGTATAGCTAATATATAAATCAATATTAATTATGCTTATCAACCGAAAGTATAAAAAGAAAACAAAACATAGGTAAGTTTACATAATCTAACATAACTTGAACATACTATAAGTAAACTATCCATACAACATACCCTAACCTGAAATATGTATTCTCAACTACCAGTTTAAACACCTTCATCTCAAAATATATGTACATACGAAACAAGAGAAAACATATTATAAAATACTATTATAAAATAAATGTATACGTATATCAAAAACCAAATTCCAGTATAGGTACTTTGTTAAATATATATATATCTATATAACTCACCGACCACATATATAGCTTAGTATATATTTCCCAACAGAATTATATTTATGCGTGCATAAATGAACTTTGAAATATAAACCATACTTAACTAAAGTACAAAATACCAATATATAAATCTTATAACAAAATGTAAACTATTATATCTGTAAACCTTCATCTGATCTCAATAAGACATATGCGGCTATATACACCTATATCCATGCTACTCACAATACATCCTAACGGTATTAAAGTATTAACAGAAGTTATATCCATAACACATATCTATGCTACCCAAAATAGTTATAAGCAAATCTATATATAGACAACAGATCATACTCAAAATTTATTTCACAAGCTTATATACCATAAGTATACTAACATATATATACTAAAATTTCATTGTAAATTTATCTACATATATAAACCTGCTATATCCTTTTACTAGTTAAAGTATATAAGACCTATTAAAATACGACACTTAACAAGTTAAAAAATTTCTATAACATAAGACCCATCATGCAAATAAAAAAATGTATATAATTTATGTGTGATGTATATATAATAAGAAATGGCATATGTAAAAGTATATATATACTATAACAAATATAAATCATTAAACCAAATAAATGACTCAACATGCTGCATATAAAACTAACCTATATATATAACTACCAGATGAGTGTACCTCTTATATATAAATGAGGAAAACTGTTGTTATGCAAAGCTCGGTTGGAGATCATAGGCAAGGCAGTGGAGGTATCGGTTGATTGATGGGTTGCTAGACTAGGTGTGAGGGCGGCAACGCTGAACAATGGTCATGGCTGAAAGAGAGAGGAAAAGGAGGGAAGGAGCTCGGTGATTGAGGAGACGCTTGGCTTGCTTACGTGGCCATGTGCTCGAGAAGATGGGACTGCATTGGTCTCGGTACTGGCGTGGAGGGGATCGGCTGATGTAGTAGCCGAAGCTAGAAGGTAGAGAGGATGAATCACGTGGGTTAGATAGAGCTTCGATTGAGGGGAAGAGGAGAGATGCGTTCATGAACATAGACTGGGTTCGGCCATGAGCCTTGGGAGTTGGTAGAAGCAAACAAATATTCTATTTCTTTTGTATATAATGTTTCTAAGTGAAACAGATAGAAGAGGAGGCGGCTGAAAGAAATAAAAACGAAGCAACGTGTAATAAATTTGATCGTTTGGAAAATAAAAAATGAGCAGTCAAGGAATGAGAAAGGTTAAAGGTGATCACATACATTATTTAAATGCTAGTGGCTGTTGGAACCAACGAATGGTCAGTGGAAACAAAAAGGCTCAAATAACGAACCGCAACGGCCAACCGTTTACCGAGTTTGTGGCGTACCGGGGTTCGAAAATAGGAATGAATATACTGTTGAGATCGGCACGACGGGATGATCAAAACGGTATATAGATAATAGTGGTACGATCGAATTATAAAAATTCGAATTTTCTACCAGCGGAAAATGCGAGAAAAACGTAAGAAAATAAGTTCGACGGAGCTAAAGATGTCCGAATTTTGAAAAACGAAAAAAATGTTTGCTCAGAAGATGGTTTAGAATTTTTCTATGTAAAAATATTTAGGTTCCTAAAACATTTTATTTTCATCGCTTTTTAACTGATTAAATTGAAGTAAATTTACGCGCGAAATAAACTTTCATATTTTCGGATGAAAATTTACCAGTTGGTATGTTTAACTAGATGCATTCCAAGTATCAAATTTTTATTTCAAAATTTTATCGTTTAAAATTTCACAAAATTTCAACTAATTACGTTATTAAAACAGTTAAAATTTACGGGTCGTTACATTCTCCCCCACTCAAAACTTTTCGTCCCCGAAAAGGAACGAGGTAGGAGAATAAAAACAGCCAGAAAGAAAAACAGATTTGAAATACAAAATAACAATTGATTTAAACCATATAAATTCAAATTTAAATTAATTGATATTCAATAATCGATTTAATCCATTTATTTCACTAAAATCAATCTTAACTATTTCTAAATTCATTATCTTATTATCCAATTATCTCAAATTTACAATTTCTAAAACCATAAGTTTGAATAGTCTTTTATTATAATCCTATTTTTTTCAGCAATTTAAATTCTTCTTTATTCCAATTTATTGTTAAATTTATTCTACTTAATATATCTTATCACATATATTTAACCCATATAAATTAATTTAAACCATAAAAGTTTCGATTTAAATTAATTTATATTCACTACTTGCTTTTAAATTCAAGGTATTTTCATAAGTTGATCAAATTTCAATTTATTAATTCTTTCACAAATTTATTTCATTATTAACTGAGTTTTACTTATTATCCTATCTAACTCTATTAACATCTTTATAATCAAAATTTAGTGTATAACATTTATTATAAACACTCAGATTTTATTTATAAATTCAATTTATTTTATATATTATCCAATTACATATTCAACTTCTGAATGATTTAGGTAAGTTGTATTAGAATGCAGTTGAACAATATACAAATAAAATTTTCCCAATTCAATTATTCGAGTTTAAATATTTATTCCAAATTTTTGTTTTATTTATAATTAAAATCATCTTTTAACAAAATTTAAGAATTAGATTTCCGATTAACTTTAAACAATTTAGAGATATATATAATATATTTATATCAAATCAAATTAAATTTTAAAATAAGATACCCATATATATATATATAAATCAAATTATACTAAAGAAATTCAAATCAAAATATTTTTCAAAATAAAACGGTAGCAAAGCTACAGAATAGTATCTCCACTTCGAAACTCGAAAATGAATGTCGATGATGCGGCCGCCATCACCGAAATTATTTTCCAACGACAAAGAGAAGAGCACTGATTTCAACATTTAAAATTCTTTGAAAACGATTTCTATTCGAAATTACTTTTTATAATATGAATTTAAAAATTTAACCCAAAGTTTGAAAACACCGGAAATTAAATTCTCACATTCTTGATTTAAATTCATTTCAAATTTCAAATCAAATTATAACCAAGTTTTATAATTTATTTATATTATGCGATAATCAATGGTTTACAAACAATAAATAAAAATCAAATATTATCATTTTTGACAACAAATTCATTAACAATTTAATTTCTGATAACTTATATTTATATATAATATAATCATACAAAACTTTTATTTTATTTACCA
This sequence comes from Allium fistulosum, assembly GCA_030737815.1. Classification (NCBI taxonomy): domain Eukaryota; kingdom Viridiplantae; phylum Streptophyta; class Magnoliopsida; order Asparagales; family Amaryllidaceae; genus Allium; species Allium fistulosum. The sequence goes on along the minus strand of CM060903.1, from coordinate 1,532,235,604 downwards.
AATTTGAAAACGATATTGTGTCAGTTTGCTCTGCTCAAGTGTTTTGGAAATCCTATCGATAGCGTTGATCAGACGAATCGATCGAAAACCCAAATCAACATCAACAACTCAAACAACACAATATATAAAACATTTTTAATATAAATTTACCAATACTCTATACAAGAATAAATTTTCAAAGCAAGGACAGAGATTCAAATTCGATTAATTCAATCAAAGAAAATTTTGATTTGAGAATAAGTTGGAACGAAAGATAAGATGATTATTTAACCGAATAAGGAAATAGATAATCTTATATAAATCACGGGCAACCATAACCGGGTCGACCGTGACTTCAAGAATAAGATCGATGTGGAATCTGAGGTAAATCGACATTCGATCTCAAGAAATAGAAATCAGGTATAGTAGGAGATAAATAGCATCGTAAACCGAGGATACAGAAATGTCCGGTAAATCAATGCCTATTGTAAAGGAGTTTCACCCCTTTACAAATCATTCGAAGTTTGGCGAGACCGCCGATTCATTATAAGGGTCATTCGAAGTGGAGTTATGTGATGCTCCAGAATTTGAAAGAAGACGAATAGTGATAGACACGAATGAATTTTTGGAACCGCAGGGAACGTTCCAAAATTCAAAGGAATCGAGTCACAAGGAAGAGATTCAACTCGAATGAAAGTGATTCTGTAAATACATTTACCCTATATGCTAAGTTTTGCCTAGAGCTACCAAAGCTCTGATACCAACTGTAACGACCCGACATTTTGGACCATTCGCATCCGCACATGTCGAACTTGAATAATTCAAAATACCGAATTGTTAATTTAAATTTGGCAAAAACTGAACATATACAGTAAATAAATAATCACAAATCACAGACACAAAGTAATAAATGCAGCGGAAACAAAAGATAGTAGTTCATGAAGCTACTATATACATATCAGAGTTAAATAAGGTACAACAGATGTCTCGAATAAAATAGTCAAATACAAGAATCATAATACAATCAATAGAATCAACTGGATATCTGAAAGCTGGATAGATAGCTGGATCTCCAAGCGAAGCTCCAACTCCAAAGGTGAGTCTCGAATACTGGTACACTCAGTCTGACCCAAGCGTAAAGCAAAACACGAAACACTCGAGTCAGGATTAACATTCTTATATCAATAAATCCAACTCAAGTGAAATAGCAATTGAAATAAAAGTAACTCAAAGGATGTTTGAAATAACCATCCTTTAAGGATCCGTTAAACTACCTACTATGTAGTAGTGTACGATAAGTAGATAATGCCTATCAGTAATATAAGATATCAAAATAGTGTTAAGGCGTTACCATTACCCCCCTTAACACATTTTTATATAAGTGTTATAGTCTATACAGCACTGTAAACTCCACCGTAAACTAGTGGGCTATTAGGGAGTACTCCATAGGTATAACATAAAACAAATCGTAGTGGTCGCGTATATAGGGTTCCAAGTATGACAAGGCACATGAGGCAATACCCAAGGTAGTGAAACTACCGTTTGCCAGATCCGGACTGGTGAGAACGCATCGCCGCAGCGATCGCAACACCGCGAAACAACACTCCCAAAATCAAGGGTGCACCAATCGACAACAAGTAATGAGTAGTTTTCAAAGAAGTGTGTTCGCTCGAGGTAGCTGACCTCCATTTGGCCCGGCACGGCTCCTGTTTTAGTCATTTCCAATTTGACACAAGTGTCAAGGCTATCCATTATCGTTCTCTTTCTTCAGTCATCACGTACCTCATTCCAACCACTTCATTCTGGATCACACTCCGCGTATAGTTATTAAAGTGGTTTTCGGTTTAGACAGAGAGTATGCCCCTAACCGATTCCGGTCTCTTTAATAACTTTCATAATTATTACACCGATTGGTCGTTTAATAAATTGCAAAACCAAATCAATTTCAATATCAATTAGAATTTGTAAACCAACATTTCATTTGTCTTTCTAAATCAATTTCCATAATTTACGTTTCAAAACTTCCAAATTCATGATTTCAAAATCTTATAATTCAATTTCAATTTCTATTTAAACAATTCAAATATTGATTCAAGTTCGTATATAAGTTTCGTTCCGAAATCATTTAAATTAATTTAATTTAACATTTAAATCAATTTAAATTCATTTATTGATTTCATTCAATATTCATTAAGTAAATTTGCCATTCAAAACAATTTCTATTAAATTTCCAATTCATTAAATCCATTATTTAAATTCAACTTTCTTATATCAAAACTTACAAATTGAATTAAATAAAATTCATCAAATAAAATTCTTTAAATTTCAAGTCTTACATTAATTTCAATAAATCACATTTTATTTCTTGTTAAAGAAATTCAATTTCACTTATTTACTTACTTAAATAATTTTCCAAACTTAATTAATAAAGAAACTCAATTTCAATTATTCAAGAAGTTCAATTCCACTTATTAAAGAATTCAATTTATTTAATTATTAAATAATTCAATCTTATTTAATTACTTAATAATTTCAAAACTTAATTATTAAATAATTTCAAACTTAATTATTAATAATTCCAAATTTTTAAAACAACGTTCATTCATCATCTACTATGTTAATATTTTGATTCAGATTATTAAATATTAACATTTCCTTTCATTAAAATTCAAATTCCAACTTCGTTTCAAAACATATTATTTATTCAAATTCAATCTTTATTTTATTTACTTTTAAATCAAATTTTTGACCAATCGGGTTTTATTTAATTCTCTATCCTAGGTCAAGTTCATTTGGGTATTTATTATTTCAACCCGATTCCAATTCAATTCAAAAATCAAAACATAGAAAAGGGAACTTGCAGTGTGATAACTGGGATGGTGTCAAAGTAAATAAACAAGCAATAGCAACAATCAATAATTAATTCAAATAATCCCGAAATAATCGTATTAATTCACATTGTTGTTTGTGCAAATTAATATAATTATTTCTAGAATCTACACTATCATTTCATGTAGATTAAAGATTATTACACTAATATTTATACGGTTCTTCACTTGATATCAATTATTCAGTTCCATACTACATAAATTTTCCAACATACATTAAATGGTTCAAGGTGTATTTAACCAAATTTCTACGTGTCAACTAGTTTAACATTTAAAGGGGATCATATCATACAAAATTTAACTAATCAAATTCAACATATAGATTCAATTTAAATGGTTAACTATCATATATCAATTCAATTGCATATTATTTATCACTTTAACATTAACAATTTAACGTCCAATATAAACATCAACAATCAATCAATTGTCAACCAAACTGTATTATCATCGCATAAATGACAGATAATGGTGTCAGATGTCATAGGTGAACAGATACAGGTAATAGCATATATAACAGTGTAAATAACTAATAGCAGCATATTTCAATTTGTCATTTCAATTGAAATCAAATTTAATAAATAAAAGAACATTAATCGTGAGTGATCGCTCACCTTTCGAGGCTGGAGATGAATGAAAAATGAGGTGAGTTATGAATCCAAAGCAAGGTGAGATGTGCACGAATTTGATGTCACAGCTGATAACAGAAATCGATGGAAACCAATCAAATCAGTTTTGTTAAAATCGAAAGGATATGTATATTATGTTAATATTTCCCATAAAACAGATACTAAATTCTAAAAAAATACATTTTTATTTTATCGATATATCTACATATTACGTTTATAAAAATCAACATATACCTTTAACACACAGTACTATATACTTATATACACCACTATATATATTGTAACTTTTTAACTCACAAATACAATATTTCTAAAAATGTAATACATTTTATAAACAAAGATATATCCACACATATATATAAGCACCAGTCTGACCATATATATATGTATACACCCACTATTATGAAATATTATATAATACTATAATGTATAAAAATTTAAATTCAATAATACAAAACCCAAATAAACTCACTTAAACTACATATATAAGTTAACGTAGACTCTTTATGAGTATAGCTAATATATAAATCAATATTAATTATGCTTATCAACCGAAAGTATAAAAAGAAAACAAAACATAGGTAAGTTTACATAATCTAACATAACTTGAACATACTATAAGTAAACTATCCATACAACATACCCTAACCTGAAATATGTATTCTCAACTACCAGTTTAAACACCTTCATCTCAAAATATATGTACATACGAAACAAGAGAAAACATATTATAAAATACTATTATAAAATAAATGTATACGTATATCAAAAACCAAATTCCAGTATAGGTACTTTGTTAAATATATATATATCTATATAACTCACCGACCACATATATAGCTTAGTATATATTTCCCAACAAAATTATATTTATGCGTGCATAAATGAACTTTGAAATATAAACCATACTTAACTAAAGTACAAAATACCAATATATAAATCTTATAACAAAATGTAAACTATTATATCTGTAAACCTTCATCTGATCTCAATAAGACATATGCGGCTATATACACCTATATCCATGCTACTCACAATACATCCTAACGGTATTAAAGTATTAACAGAAGTTATATCCATAACACATATCTATGCTACCCAAAATAGTTATAAGCAAATCTATATATAGACAACAGATCATACTCAAAATTTATTTCACAAGCTTATATACCGTAAGTATACTAACATATATATACTAAAATTTCATTGTAAATTTATCTACATATATAAACCTGCTATATCCTTTTACTAGTTAAAGTATATAAGACCTATTAAAATACGACACTTAACAAGTTAAAAATTTTCTATAACATATTAGACCCATCATGCAAATAAAAAAATGTATATAATTTATGTGTGATGTATATATAATAAGAAATGGCATATGAAAAAGTATATATATACTATAACAAATATAAATCATTAAACCAGATAAATGACTCAACATGCTGCATATAAAACTAACCTATATATATAACTACCAGATGAGTGTACCTCTTATATATAAATGAGGAAAACTATTGCTATGCAAAGCTCGGCTGGAGATCATAGGCAAGGCAGTGGAGGTATCGGTTGATTGATGGGTTGCTAGCCTAGGTGTGAGGGCGGCAATGCTGAACAATGGTCATGGTTGAAAGAGAGAGGAAAAGGAGGGAAGGAGCTCGGTGATTGAGGAGACGCTTGGCTTGCTTACGTGGCCATGTGCTCGAGAAGATGGGACTGCGCTGGTCTCGGTACTGGCGTGGAGGGGATCGGCTGATGTAGTAGCCGAAGCTAGAAGGTAGAGAGGATGAATCACGTGGGTTAGATGGAGCTTCGATTGAGGGGAAGAGGAGAGATGCGTTCATGAACATAGACTGGGTTCGGCCATGAGCCTTGGGAGTTGGTAGAAGCAAACAAATATTCTATTTCTTTTGTATATAATGTTTCTAAGTGAAACAGATAGAAGAGGAGGCGGCTGAAAGAAATAAAAACGAAGCAACGTGTAATAAATTTGATCGTTGGGAAAACAAAAAATTAGCAGTCAAGGAATGAGAAAGGTTAAAGGTGATCACATACATTATTTAAATGCTAGTGGCTGTTGGAACCAATGAATGGTCAGTGGAAACAAAAAGGCTCAAATAACGAACCGCAACGGCCAACCGTTTACCGAGTTTGTGGCGTACCGGGGTTCGAAAACAGGAATGAATATACTGTTGAGATCGGCACGACGGGATGATCAAAACGGTATATAGATAATAGTGGTACGATCGAATTATAAAAATTCGAATTTTCTACCAGCGGAAAATGCGAGAGAAAATGCGAGAAAAACGTAAGAAAATAAGATCGACGGAGCTAAAGATGTCCGAATTTTGAAAAACGAAAAATAGCGTTTGCTCAGAGGATGGTTTAGAATTTTTCTATGTAAAAATATTTAGGTTCCTAAAACATTTTATTTTCATCGCTTTTTAACTGATTAAATTGAAGTAAATTTACGCGCGAAATAAACTTTCATATTTTCGGACGAAAATTTACCAGTTGGTATGTTTAACTAGACGCATTCCAAATATCAAATTTTTATTTCAAAATTTTATCGTTTAAAATTTCACAAAATTTCAACTAATTACGTTATTAAAACAGTTAAAATTTACGGGTCGTTACATATAACCAAGCCATCATTCTTGTAAGAAAAGTATAATTTTTATATCAATCTAACATTAATATACAGCACTAATTTTTCTTCTTGCAGAAAGACAAAATTGAATTAATGTTCAAGAAGAAATGGGCAGAAGTAGGAATACTGAACAAAGAATTTCACAAACCTAAAGTGTTGCAGCCAAAAAGCCCACCACAGGATTGTGATTCGTAAGTAACTAATTCCATTTCTTCTCTTGTCATTGTAGTTTGTATATTCATCCAACTTTTGTTATTCTTATTTAAATTACAGCTGACTACATCTAATGATCAAAATGATAGTTAAACCTAGAACTGAAAATTTTAAAATGCATAAAATTGTGAAAATGAAAAAAAACGACAGTTCAAACTATCATTTATATGTTTTCAGTGCTTATGAATTTATCAAATATCGAAAATGATTATTTACACTAGCATACATATTTTTAAATTCTTTTGGACTAGACTAAACATGCAAAACAATAACAAAATATCATTTGTATTTTTAAAATGCACTAGAATGCATTAAATATGCAAAAATGATAGTTAAGACTAGCATTGCTAATTGACAGTTCATTTAACTGCATCTATTGAACAAAAAGATTATGTATAAGATGTACATTACAAACACAGCAATGGTGTCTTTATGAATGCATTGATTAATAGTGTGATAAAAATATAAAGCTATATTTTAGAATTCTAGTGTAAAGAATGCTATTTTATTTTAGCATTAGCTTATACTGTAATATTAACTAATATTTCCATATCTGAAACAGGCTTGATTGTGCATTCTTTGTGATGGCAAACTTGAAAAAACTGGACAAATATGAGATGCCAGATAAATATTCAAATGAAATGCTTAGAAACCTAAGAGCTGCAGTGGTGGTTGACATACTCAATGATCCACAATATAGTTGGTCAATGCAGAAATACTGATACAAATATTCTACATAAGAATAGCTGTTGCATTTTAACTTCTTTGAACTTTAGAATTATTTGAACAGAAACACTTCTGCTAATTAAACTAAGATGGAGTCTGAGATGGAGTCTGAGATGGAGTCTGAAATGGAGTCTGAGATGGAGTCTGATATGGAGTCTGAGATGAAGTCTGACATAGAGTCTGAGATATAGTCTTATTTGTTATACAACACTTGTATTTTGTTCTCAGTGCTTAAACTGCTCAGATATATTTGAACTTCTCGATTTGAATTTGACTTGATTATAATTGTCTGTATTCAGTACACGAACTACAATGTATAAACTAAAGATATATTCAACTGTCATTTTTATGTGTTTTCTATGCTTTTACTGTATTTCTGAAGTGGTAAATAATCATTTACACTGAAATGCTAGATAAAACTAGCATTATGCGAAAATACATTTCTTGGTAATTGAACTGTGACGACCGCCCATGACCCCTGCACCGAATCTAGAGATAGTGCGCTGTAAAGTGTGCTAGGCGACCATGGACGATTGTCAGGGTAGATTAAAAACAACAGAATCTATCGTATTACTCACAGCGCATGGACAAAATACAATAGAACATATATATAGTGAAGCTTTACAGAATAAAATGCCATCATATAAAACTTCATAATAGTTGAATACAAGCATCCAAATAGCCAATACACCAAGCCTCACTACATAACACTCAGAGAATACAAAACAGCGGAACATCCAGTACATATAATAATAAGATAATATGCAACCCTCCAGCTCGTCTTCGATATCAACATCGTGAGAAGAGAACAGCACCTGTCACCTGCTACCTAGTCTGCCCATCCTAAAAATGGACGAACAGCCCAAGGCAATAAGAATTAAAACATAAAGCCTTGAGTCAGACAACAGTCTTAGTGAGCAGTAAACTAACTAACAACATACCAAAAGAGTACAAAGGAAAAAGGAATAGGAATACAACCCTCCCACTCCAACCTCTTTCTACAGTGATAGCCCCCAGACACACACTAAATAGAAGCAAACATAGCAGAGCATACAATTTAAAGTAGAGTAATAATCATTCGAGTCAAGGGCGATGTTTTCCAAGTACCAAGGCCTAAATCAGATAAGCACCCAGAAAATACCGCTCTTGAGTCCGAATGACGATACAACCAAACATCCATGACTCTGGCTATCACTGTTATCGTTGCCTTGATATCACCATTAATTGAATGACCGGCACATTCTTTCAGCCGTCCGTCAAGGGCTAATGGAAACCCCGGTTCTAGACATAACTCCCGCACGTCATCATGACCCGTGCCTAGGACTATCTAATCTGCCCAGAGTACTTGACTATCAAACATTAGCCTTCAGGGACTATTTAATCTGCCCAACGTACTCTTGCTTTGAGCATGCTAGAACCTTCAACAACGATGAGATCTCAGCCTCCTAGTCATCCTCCTCGACGACTATTTCCATACTAGCTCAAGCGCCTCTCGAGCAACCATTATCCTTAACTCGAATCATATCACTGAGTTACCAACGTGCTTGGAATGATCCCGTCTGGATTAGACCAAGTCTTCATCACATGATGCCTCGCTTCATTACATCCTCGCAAAGCCTCATCTCAACATCACATCATCAAATCTATGCATAAGAGCTTCATCATCCCGCTACATATGCCACGAGCAGCTTTTCCAATTCAAGAGCCTTTCCCTTAGCTTTTGAATCATCTTCGACCACCTTGTCTAAAACCAATCAACAATCATCTAATTCACAGCAATCAATCATGTCAAACATCAATCTAAGTAACCAAGCATTCAAATATAAGCAAAATGGACAATTATAACAATAATGGCAATTTCGTAATTAAGGAGTTGAAAGTCTAACAAGCATGAAAACATGAGAATTATCTCTACAACTTGATGAATGAACTTGCATAGGTTAATTACATACAAAAATGGTTGTCAAATCATCATGAACAATGGATCTACATGGATCTACACTTAGGTTTATAAAAATGCATAGAAATCACTATTTTAACACCAAATCAAGCCAACAATCCGATCTACTCCTTTGGATCCGTGTGAGAGATAATCACCACTCACCAAATCACCAAAACAAACCCAAATCAACACGCTTCAGATCTGGACAGCGAAGGATCAATCTTGATCTATCACGAATCCGCTTCAAACGAAGAAATCTCTCTTGAAAAGATGAAGATCTTCAATCTAAGCTCTTGAATCTTCAATCTTGATCTTCGATTTGGATGAAAGGAAGCACTAGATTAGAGTGGAGGAAAGAAGTGAAGAAGTGTAGAAGTTGAGCTCTCAAAATGGCAGCACTTCGTCGCTTCAAAATCCGGATCCCAAAAATGAAGCCAACCCCCTCTATTTATAGCTGAAAACTGCCCCTAGGTCGCTCGGAGTTAGGTCGTCCACGACCTACGACCTAAAACCAACCGACCTAAAGACTTTCCCAAACCCAGCGACCTAACAATGCGCACCACCTAACAGACAACTGAAGCTCAGCGCACATACGACTCAACTTCTAGGTCGCTTTCAACCTAACACCCAGCGACTTATCGCACGCGCGACCTAACAACTTACGCGCTTAGCGACCTAACAGAGCTCTCCATCCTACGACCTAACGAGGTTATGACCTAACACTTAGACCCACGCGACCTAACACTTAAACTATCCTAGCGACCTAACAACTCACGCGACCTACCAACCCATGCGACCTAACAACTTATACGGCCTAACTCCTTAGGTCGCCTAACGACCTAACTATGCTAACAAGCTATCCACTAGGTTGCAACATACTGGGTTGTTAACTCGCTAACCCTTAGGTCGCGTACTACTATAGGTCGCTCCCTGCTTATCCCCTAGCTTCCTTAGGTCGCTGCCCTTATAAGTCGTCTACGACTTACCACTTAACTTCCCTAAGTCGTATACTCCTTAAGTCGCTAACCTATAGGTCATACCAAGATACTAGGTCGCAACACAGCTATCTCCAAACTTCTTAGGTCGTTGCCGATCTAACAATGCTAACTCGGAACCACTAGGTCGCTCATCCCTAGGTCGTTAACTACTGGGTTTAACTTGCTACTCCCATAGGTCGCTCCAAACTGTCCACGACCTAAACCACCTCGCGACTTATCACCTGAACGACTTAACACTTAGGTGCGACTCAAGACAGTGCGACCTACCACTTAATCTGGCTACGACCTAACTCTTAACTCGCCTATCCCCTTAGGTCGCAGACCTTCTCTAAGTCGCTCACGACTTATCTCCTAAGTCGCCAACAACATTTAACTAACCTCTAGGTCGCGTACGACCTAGGACTTGGGCAAATTTCAACCAAAATCTGAAACAACTAGAAAATGCTGAAAATCCCAGATTTTGACAAACTTTTCGATCCGTAAAATACGGGTCGTTACATTCTCTCCCCCTTAGGAATTTCGCCCCCGAAATTCCACACAATCAAAGCAATCAAAGACTATTCTGTACGCCTGTCACCCATAACAATCAACAAACCATGCATCCAATTCTAGCTTAGCGTACAGAATTCTAAGACTTATAACAAGTTACAATATCGTGAGATGAGACGACACCTTAGGGCCATACCTCGAAGAGTTCAGGATGAGCTGCTTTCATCCTCTCTTCCACCTCCCACGTACAGTCGTTATCATCGTCACTCCATTGTATCTTGAGCAACTTAACTACCTTCCTCCTAAGCTGTTTCGTGTCGGTTTCCACAACACGAAGCGGCTTACGAGGTCTTCTATCGAGTGGATCAACTTCGAAGTCTTCACAGTTATCAGCAGAAACCACGGTATTCGAGTCGTGCACATACTTCCGTAGATATGATACGTGAAAAACATTGTGCACACTCGACATCTTCTCAGGTAATTCCAGTCTATAGGCGAGCTTTCCAATTCGCTCGATGATCGGGAATGGTCCAACAAATCTCGGAGTCAATTTTCCTTTCTTCCCGAATCGAATAACATTCTTCAGTGGAGAAATCTTCACAAAAACCATATCACCTACGTCGAACTCCAAATCCTTACGACGCTTATCGGCATAACTTTTCTGACGGTCTTGGGCTGCCTTCATTCGTTGCCGAATGATCTCTATGCAATCCGAAGTTTGTCGAATCATCTCTGGCCCAAGCATCAGCTTTTCTCCAGTCTCTAACCAACATGTCGGAGAGTTACACGGTCTTCCATACAATGCCTCATATGGTGCCATACCAATGCTTGACTGGTAACTGTTGTTGTACGCAAACTCCACCAAATGAAGGTGATCTTCCCATGATCCTCCGAAGTCCAAAACACATGCTCTAAGAAGATCTTCCAAAACTCGATTGACTCTCTCGGTCTGACCATCTGTTTGAGGGTGATAAGCTGTACTCAAACACAACTCGGTTCCCAAAACTTCCTGGAAGCTCTTCCAAAATCCACTAGTGAACAATGGGTCTCGATCGCTCACTATACTCTTTGGAATACCATGGAATCGAACTATCCACTTAACATACAACTCAGCCAACCTTGATGCAGTCCTAGTCGATCGAACAGGAATAAATCTTGCACTCTTAGTCAGGCGATCTACAATGACCCAAATCCCTTCATTTCCCGTTCTGGTTCTAGGCAACCCATCAATAAAACCATCGATACCTGCTCCCACTTCCATGTAGGAACTTCTAATGGCTGTAGTAATCCACTTGGCTTCTTCTGTTCGGCTTTTACCAACTGGCAGTTCATACACTTGGAAATAAAATTTCCAACATCCTTCTTCATTCCTTCCCAGTAGTAGGTTCTCTTCATATCCCGATACATCTTATTTCCACCTGGATGAATTGTCAGCTTCGAGTGATGACTTTCCTTCAGAACTTCACTCCTTAATTCATCTATATCGGGAACAACTAATCGTCCTTGCTTCCGAAGCCAACCCTCTCGATCGACCTCAAACCCTTTATCCTTTTCTGGATCCAATCCAGATTCCAAATCACGGATAATCTTGACAAGCTTATCATCTTGCTTTTGACTCTCGCCAATCCTTTCCACAAGAGTCGGTCTTATTGATAAGTTTGCCAACATCTCAGGTTCCAATTCACATCTAGGCCTGAAGTCAAATCCAGCCAAATACTCGAGACTCTTCCATTCTGAAAACATGGCTCCCAATCCTGCATGTCTTCGACTTAACGCATCTGCCACTGCGTTACCTTTTCCCGGAGTATAAGCTATATCAAAATCATATGATGCCAAAAACTCTAGCCAACGTTGCTGCCGAAGATTCAAATCCTTTTGGGAGAAAAGATACTTCAACGACTTATGATCCGTAAACAACTCGAATCGAACTCCCAACAGATAATGTCTCCACATCTTCAGAGCAAACACAATCGCCGCTAACTCCAAATCATGAGTCGGGTAATTCCTTTCATGCGGCTTCAGTTGTCGACTTGCATACGCAACAACTTTATCCCTCTGCATCAGCACTGCTCCAAGTCCAGTACCACATGCGTCGGTGTAAACCACCATCTCATCATTCCCACTTGGAATAGTCAAAACAGGAGCACTCGTCAATCTCTCTTTCAGGATTCCGAAAGCTTGCTCACACTTAGCATCCCAACCGAACACTTGGTTCTTCTTCGTCAATCCTGTTAACGGTGCAGCTATCTTGGAGAAGTCTTTGATAAACCGTCGATAATATCCTACTAATCCAAGAAAACTTCTCACATCAGATGCATTCTTAGGTCTAACCCAATCCTGGATTGCTGCCACCTTAGCGGGGTCAACCGCTATTCCACTTCCAGAAATCACATGGCCTAAGAACCTCACTTCACTCTTCCAGAAGTGACACTTCGAAAACTTAGCCTTCAGCTGATGTTTCCGTAAGATTTCCAAAACAATACGCAAGTGCGTCTTGTGCTCCTCTTCCGTTCTGGAATAAATCAGAATATCATCCACGAACACAAGTACGAACTTGTTCAACTGATCTCTGAACACTCTATTCATAAGATCCACAAAATATGCTGGCGCGTTAGTCAATCCAAACGGCATTACCAGCCACTCAAAGAAACCAGATTGTGTCCTAAAAGCAGTCTTCGGCACACTATCCTTAGCTACTCTCAACTGGTGAAATCCCGTTGCCAAATCCATCTGAGAAAACACCTTAGCTTCGTGAAGCTGATCAAACAAGTCATCTATCCTCGGCAATGGATACTTGTTCTTCTTAGTCACCTTATTCAGCTCACGATAATCCACACACAATCTCAACGACCCATCTGCTTTGGTTGCAAACACAACTGGTGCACCCCACTCGGACACACTACGCCGAATGAATCCTTTCTGCAAAAGATCATCAACTTGCACCCTCAACTCCTGCTGTTCCCTAGGCGCCATCCGCCTAAGAGGCATCACAACAGGTCTGGCTCCTTCAACTAGATCTATATGAAACTCGATCTCTCTATGCGGCGGCAACCCTTTGACTTCGTCAAAGACATCCTCGAATCCATTAGCGATTGGCACCGATGACAGTCCATCTCGTGGAACAACCAGCGAATACATGAAGCTCATGAAGATGCCTTCTTCATGCTTACATCGTATCAAAATCTTTCGCCCCTCCACATTCTCGACTGTCACTTCCAACCTTTCGCAATCAACCTTAGCCGCATACTTCCTAAGCCAGTCCATACCCAAAATAATTCCGAACCCCGCAAAGTTCAGAACAAAACAATCACAAACAATAGAGCAACCATGACTCGACACAACCAGACCATGGCATAACATACACAAACAAGACGAACCCCCAACCGGATTAGTCACAACCAATGGCCTATCAACAATATCCGGTTCCAAACCTAACCGGCCTACAAGTTCATTACAAACAAACGAATGCGACGCTCCAGTATCAAACAAAACTCTAACTGGAACACCACATAGGAAAAGAGTACCTTGAACAACCACACTCTTTCCTTTCTCTTCAGTAGTAGGAGCTTTCGAAGATGACGGAACAGCTCCCAAAGCATAAGCTTGCACAATCTGCTTGTCCCTCCTCGGTTCTGGACAATTCTTCCTGATGTGCCCTGGCTTGTCACAGTTGTGACACTTCATCGGTGCCTTCGGATTCTTACAATCCTTAAAGAAATGGCCATTCTGCTGACAGTTGTAGCAAATCACCTCGCCTTTCGGCTTCTTCTGGCCATCCTTACCCTTCTGCTGCTGCTGCTTCCTCTTCTTGTTTCCACCCTGCTGGGGTTTAGACTCTTCCCTGGTCACAGCAACAACAGATCCTTCCTTAGGAAACAGACTCTCATGCCTAAGAGCTTTCTCCACAAGCTTCTCAAATGAATCGTCCAAATGATCCACCAACTGTCTCCCAAGATAACTGTCCAAGCCTGTCACAAACTTCTCATTCTTCTGATAAGCAGATTCAATATATGATCGGGCATACTTGGACAAAGCTTCGAACTCAGAAACATACTCAAGAACTGGTCTCCCACCTTGCTTGAGCTCCACAAACCTCTTGAACAGAACAGACTTCTGAGCTGTAGAAATGAACTTAGCTTCAAACCTAACTTGAAATTGCTCCCAAGTAATCTCTTCCTCCGGAGTAGTGATGGTAATAGAATTCCACCAATCAGAGGCTCTCCCTTGAAGCTGCCTTGATGCCAACTTCCTCTTAGTTGCATCCTCAATTCCCAAATCACCAAAGATCCTTCTACAAGCGTCTATCCACCTCTGGACCTCAATAGTTGATTCTGTTCCCAAGAAAACCTTTCCTCCAAGAGCAGTATAATCCTTGCACAGCTTAGAAAAATCCACTGGTTTCGGAGTTTGGACTTGAACTCCAACATCTACTGCTACCCTCGGAACTGGTATCCTTCTCATGATCGAAGTCATCATAGCTTCGAACATGGCTGCATAATCAGCAGTCCCCTCAGTAGCACGGCCTTCCCTAGCAGCTGGTCTCCCTCTTCGACTCATTCTCAATATCTATAAAAAGGAATGATCAGAACATCTAGAGAAACAACTGCATAAAGGACTAACTTACTGCTAAACTACTATATTATATATAGTAATCATCCATCAAAATACAATTACGTCTCTCATACGTAGTTACGTCAGCGAGCGTTGGGTAAAATCGATTAACCAATGCTCTGATACCAAATGTGACGACCGCCCATGACCCCTGCACCGAATCTAGAGATAGTGCGCTGTAAAGTGTGCTAGGCGACCATGGACGATTGTCAGGGTAGATTAAAAACAACAGAATCTATCGTATTACTCACAGCGCATGGACAAAATACAATAGAACATATATATAGTGAAGCTTTACAGAATAAAATGCCATCATATAAAACTTCATAATAGTTGAATACAAGCATCCAAATAGCCAATACACCAAGCCTCACTACATAACACTCAGAGAATACAAAACAGCGGAACATCCAGTACATATAATAAGAAGATAATATGCAACCCTCCAGCTCGTCTTCGATATCAACATCGTGAGAAGAGAACAGCACCTGTCACCTGCTACCTAGTCTGCCCGTCCCAAAAATGGACGAACAGCCCAAGGCAATAAGAATTAAAACATAAAGCCTTGAGTCAGACAACAGTCTTAGTGAGCAGTAAACTAACTAACAACATACCAAAAGAGTACAAAGGAAAAAGGAATAGGAATACAACCCTCCCACTCCAACCTCTTTCTACAGTGATAGCCCCCAGACACACACTAAATAGAAGCAAACATAACAGAGCATACAATTTAAAGTAGAGTAATAATCATTCGAGTCAAGGGCGATGTTTTCCAAGTACCAAGGCCTAAATCAGATAAGCACCCAGAAAATACCGCTCTTGAGTCCGAATGACGATACAACCAAACATCCATGACTCTGGCTATCACTGTTATCGTTGCCTTGATATCACCGTTAATTGAATGACCGGCACATTATTTCAGCCGTCCATCAAGGGCTAATGGAAACCCCGGTTCTAGACATAACTCCCGCACGTCATCATGACCCGTGCCTAGGACTATCTAATCTGCCCAGAGTACTTGACTATCAAACATTAGCCTTCAGGGACTATCTAATCTGCCCAACGTACTCTTGCTTTGAGCATGCTAGAACCTTCAACAACGATGAGATCTCAGCCTCCTAGTCATCCTCCTCGACGACTATTTCCATACTAGCTCAAGCGCCTCTCGAGCAACCATTATCCTTAACTCGAATCATATCACCGAGTTACCAACGTGCTTGGAATGATCCCGTCTGGATTAGACCAAGTCTTCATCACATGATGCCTCGCTTCATTACATCCTTGCAAAGCCTCATCTCAACATCACATCATCAAATCTATGCATAAGAGCTTCATCATCCCGCTACATATGCCACGAGCAGCTTTCCCAATTCAAGAGCCTTTCCCTTAGCTTTTGAATCATCTTCGACCACCTTGTCTAAAACCAATCAACAATCATCTAATTCACAGCAATCAATCATGTCAAACATCAATCTAAGTAACCAAGCATTCAAATATAAGCAAAATGGACAATTATAACAATAATGGCAATTTCGTAATTAAGGAGTTGAAAGTCTAACAAGCATGAAAACATGAGAATTATCTCTACAACTTGATGAATGAACTTGCATAGGTTAATTACATACAAAAATGGTTGTCAAATCATCATGAACAATGGATCTACATGGATCTACACTTAGGTTTACAAAAATGCATAGAAATCACTATTTTAACACCAAATCAAGCCAACAATCCGATCTACTCCTTTGGATCCGTGTGAGAGATAATCACCACTCACCAAATCACCAAAACAAACCCAAATCAACACGCTTCAGATCTGGACAGCGAAGGATCAATCTTGATCTATCACGAATCCGCTTCAAACGAAGAAATCTCTCTTGAAAAGATGAAGATCTTCAATCTAAGCTCTTGAATCTTCAATCTTGATCTTCGATTTGGATGAAAGGAAGCACTAGATTAGAGTGGAGGAAAGAAGTGAAGAAGTGTAGAAGTCGAGCTCTCAAAATGGCAGCACTTCGTCGCTTCAAAATCCAGATCCCAAAAATGAAGCCAACCCCCTCTATTTATAGCTGAAAACTGCCCCTAGGTCGCTCGGAGTTAGGTCGTCCACGACCTACGACCTAAAACCAACCGACCTAAAGACTTGCCCAAACCCAGCGACCTAACAATGCGCACGACCTAACAGACAACTGAAGCTTAGCGCACATACGACTCAACTTCTAGGTCGCTTTCAACCTAACACCCAGCGACTTATCGCACGCGCGACCTAACAACTTACGCGCTTAGCGACCTAACAGAGCTCTCCATCCTACGACCTAACGAGGTTACGACCTAACACTTAGACCCACGCGACCTAACACTTAAACTATCCTAGCGACCTAACAACTCACGCGACCTACCAACCCATGCGACCTAACAACTTATACGACCTAACTCCTTAGGTCGCCTAACGACCTAACTATGCTAACAAGCTATCCACTAGGTCGCAACATATTGGGTTGTTAACTCGCTAACCCTTAGGTCGCGTACTACTATAGGTCGCTCGCTGCTTATCCCCTAGCTTCCTTAGGTCGCTGCCCTTATAAGTCGTCTACGACTTACCACTTAACTTCCCTAAGTCGTATACTCCTTAAGTCGCTAACCTATAGGTCATACCAAGATACTAGGTCGCAACACAGCTATCTCCAAACTTCTTAGGTCGTTGTCGATCTAACAATGCTAACTCGGAACCACTAGGTCGCTCATCCCTAGGTCGTTAACTACTGGGTTTAACTTGCTACTCCCATAGGTCGCTCCAAACTGTCCACGACCTAAACCACCTCGCGACTTATCACCAGAACGACTTAACACTTAGGTGCGACTCAAGACAGTGCGACCTACCACTTAATCTGGCTACGACCTAACTCTTAACTCACCTATCCCCTTAGGTCGCAGACCTTCTCTAAGTCGCTCACGACTTATCTCCTAAGTCGCCAACAACATTTAACTAACCTCTAGGTCGCGTACGACCTAGGACTTGGGCAAATTTCAACCAAAATCTGAAACAACTAGAAAATGCTGAAAATACATTTCTTGGTAATTGAACTGTGATGAATAATGCGTGGATTTATCCATATATCATTTATATATGATTTCCAATGTATGAACTCTGTTTCAAGAGTCATGACTACTGTTTACACTGTAACTTGCTTTTAACTGAAATGCTAGATACAACTAGCATTCAACTGTACATCATCATAATGTCAATTAATCACAAAACCACTTATGTAATCTCATTAGCTAATCATATAAATAGTATATCATCATCATCAGATACCTCATTCTTGCACAACAGCATTACTTAGTTCTATACAATAACAGATTATGGGTTTCAATGTTGAAATTGTATTTCAGGTGAAATGTATAATGATTACAATGAAATGCTAGTTACAACTAGCATTGGACTAAAATGATAAGTACATCTAACATTGAATAGAAATGTTAATACTGAAGTGCAGAGCTAATACAGTTCTTCAATTCATATTATATATTTTGCAATATGATTAAATAATAGATTCCTAAAAAAATCAACAACAAAAGGAAAATATAAGAACATCAGATATTTCAACTTAAAACAAAATAACCAAAACAGTTAACATTTTATTTTCTAATGAATTCACAAAGTATGACTTCATTCTTCTATAAGCTTTCGCAGCTTTACAGTTATAAAACTATTCTATT
This sequence comes from Allium fistulosum, assembly GCA_030737815.1. Classification (NCBI taxonomy): domain Eukaryota; kingdom Viridiplantae; phylum Streptophyta; class Magnoliopsida; order Asparagales; family Amaryllidaceae; genus Allium; species Allium fistulosum. The sequence continues at coordinate 1,532,216,756 of CM060903.1, read as the reverse complement.
ACACTAACAAAACACATTTTATTTTCTTAACTTTTTGAAGAAGCAACGCAATTCCTTTTGTTGTGGCCAACTACATTACACAGGCTACATCTGTTTCTTTTACTTTGAGAATATCCAAATCCACCACGCCTCTTTGTAGATGGTCTTCCTGCACCACGAACTTCTTTAGGAGGCCTAATCAAAACATCATTTTCAGCAGCAACTGGTTTATCAAAATCTGGAATTGGATTGATAACATTAGCATATGAAGATCTGAAAGCATTAACAGTCAAATATTCCTCCACAAAATCATAAACTGATAATCTAGACTTGTTAATGCACTTAATTGCATGCGCACATGGAAAACTAGTAACTCTCCATTGATTACAACTGCATAAACGATTTTTAAGATTAACAACCTGTGACTTAGGTGATTTAACTTCAAACACAAATTCCGAGGACTTATAAACATCCCAACCAAAGCCATCATCTACCAACTTAGACAAACGTTCCTCCATAACAGGACAAAGATTTGTTGTCCACAAACAACATTCCTTTCTTCGTCTCGCCATTTGCTCCATAACTTTTACTCGAATACCATCCAAACAAGAAGTTATAGGCATAACTCTATCTTCCAAAATCCATGAGTTGAAACTTTCTGCGACATTTGAAGAATATTCACCATAACGCTTTCCTTGAAAAAACAAGTCTGCCCAATGGTCAAAAGGTTTATCTCTAAGAAAATTTTCTGCAGATGTACCCCCAATATCCTTAAATTTAGAAAGATATCGCTCAAAATCATACATATTAGAGGCTTTAGCACAAAGTTTGAACAACTCCACAATAGATGAATCACCTTTAGCTGACTTGACAAAAGTACCAATATTCTGTTCCATGTGAAGCAAACAATAGCTATGATATGAAGAAGGGAATATTTTCGGAACACCTAAAATGAGACCCCATTGACGATCAGACATAAAAACTAAAGACCGATCTTCATTAAGCATTCCTTTCAAATGTGATAAAAACCAAGACCAATTAGATTCATTTTCATGTGAAACAATACCCATAGCAAGAGGAAAGAAACCTACAAAATAAACAATTAATGACAGTTGAGTAGTAAGAAACATGTAGATATCAGTAAACATCAAAACCTGTATTAAATGTTAATAATTTCTATTATACACAATTGAATTAGGTTCAAATGATATATGAATATAGCATATGTTATTTTAAAAGTCTTCCAGTTACTGCTGCATAAAATTTTAGTTCTTGTTTTTACATTTCTACTATAAAACATTTATACTGTAACCAGCTCAATCATTAAACAAAATGAAGAAACAATTCTAGTGTAAACATGGATGCAGTAAAAATTATGTACAATTTTGAACAATGATAGTTTAATATATCATTACCAGAAAAATAAATAAGTAAGTAAAACAAAAGTAAAATGAAACTCATACCCTGGTTACCATTTTTACAAGTAGCAGCTAACAAAACACCTGGTCTTCCCTTCAAAGCAGCAGCATCTAAAAATATTAGTGGCCGACAGTGTTTAAATCCAAGTAGACAAGCACTAAAACCAATACAAACTCTCTCAAACTGATTAGTTAAAGCATTAACTTCCATGGCCACGTAACTACCAGGATTATACTTCTGCAACGCCTCCAAATACCAATTTAAATCATTATATGACATAGCATTATCCCCATATATTTCTTTTAAAGCCAACTGTTTTCCGCTATAAGCATAATAATATGACAGATTAAAATTGTACTCTCGTCTAAATTCGTTCATAATATCCTTTGGCTTCTTCATAGGAGCATCTCGAATTTGATCAACAATCAAAGATTTAACAAATCTACTTGAAATATTAACTTTATTAACATCTCTAAGACCGGCTCTACACGAATGATGAAAATTGTACGTTCTAATAAAAAACCGAGAGAGTAGACCAGGATCCGAAGAAGCATTAAGGTAAAACTTACAACCATCCTTCAACCAAGAGCAATTAACTGAAATTCTATCAGGAGAGTTTCTTACAAAAATCAAATCATAACCATTTTTAATTTGATATGCCATTAAAAACTCCCAAAAATCCTCAGCTCCATTAAAACAAAAACCAAGAAAATCCACAATAGTTTTTTGAGAACCTTTCTTCAACATATCTTTCAAGTAGTAAGAAGAATCAGCATGTGAATCACTATTAGCACCAGAATTACTACCAATTGAAGTACTTTAAACACTTGCATAGCCTAATCCATAGCCAGCATTATCAGCTTCCATACCACAAACATTTTCCTTAACAGTGAACTTAAAATAGTCACGCTTCTTGAAAATTAGAAAACACAAAATACTAATCAAATCTGAATCTGTATCAATGATTATATTCTTATTCTTGAGAACATAAGATATCTCAGTACAAAATGGACTAAGATGTGGCCAAACTTCATAGATTTCAGTCTTAACAGCAAACAAAGAAGAGCCTGTCGTAAGTCGAGTAGAATAACAATTCTCATTATGTTCAAAAATAACTAGCAAACTATTTGCTTCATCATTGTAGATATCAGTACTGCAAAAGAAATTAAAAAAACCAGTTAAAAATGCTAAATTAACATAGAATAACAGATGGATATCAAATTAACTGCTAAAATGAAAGAAATATAAATGACATGAAAAATCAGATAATAAATGAACATAGGACAGTCAAATTAAAACAAATTATGAATACAACAACAAAGAATGCTATATAAATATAGCATAACGCAACAAACTACCTAAAAATTCAGTACAATGATAGATGAACATTAAAATTGTAAAACAATAAACTGTGCCGAATAAAAATAACAGTACAAAATAAAATCTTACTTTGCCATTTAAACAAATCTAAAATAGGTACCCAAATCTGAAAGAAGACAAAACTGTGCAACCTACAGAAACAAAAATATACTTAATAATCAAAAATTATTAGATCAGAGGAAGATAAGAATAAGATCGAAACAAATAAGAGCAACATACCTGAATGTAAGAAAATCCAGAGGATGATGAAGATCAACGATAGAGAAAAATGATGAAGATCGATAGACAATAGAGAAGATCGAACATAAAAATAAAGAAACACGCGTCGCTGAATTGAAGATTGATGAACTAAGATCAGTAATATCAGAATTAGATCAATGAGAAATAAAGAAGCAAAAATTAAATTGTACAGAAGTTTGTCCTTGGAATGAAAATAAAAAGCCCGCGTCCTTTAAACGAAAAAAAAAAATTCTACGTCCGTAGGCCCAAAAAGAGAAGTAAAAACTTCCTCCAGCCCATTTTCCTGTTACATATAACTGTAGGAGTAATTAGATGTAAATTATTACTACCATTATAGTAATATTTAGAAATGATTTCTTTTCGAATAGGATTATCATTAATATCTTTAAATTTCCACAACCATTTACCTAACAAAGACAAATCCATGTTACACAAATTAATGACTCCTAAACCACCTTCCTTTTTGGATTTACAAACAGTTTCCCAATTTACTAAACATTTAATACTACTGTTAGAGTTTTCCCCACTCCATAAGAAGTCCCTTCTTATCAATTTTATCAATAACCCAATCTGGAAAAAGATGCATAGACATCCAATAGATTGGAAGAGCTAATAAAACAGAGTTTATAAGAACTAATCTACCCGCTCTCGATAAAATTCTTCCGTTCCGATTAAAAATCTTATTTTTAATTTTATCAATGATAATAAACCAATCATCATGTTTAAGTTTAGTTGGTCTAATCAGAAAACCAAGATAATCAAATGAAAGCGTATTAGCAACTAAATTTTCAACCTTTTCAAAATCATTTAAAACTAAAACCGAACTTTTATCAAAATTTATTTTTAAACCTGATAGAAGTTCAAAACTATATAAAATAAATTTAAAGGTAATAATATGATTAGGCAAATGAGAGGTAAATAGCAAGTTATCGTCCGCAAATTGAAGGACAGATAGACCATTTCGCGAGATTTCACTACCAACACTCCCCAAAGATCCGTTATCAACCGCTTTTTAAATTATCTTAGCGAAAACATCTACGGATAAGTTAAACAAAAGAGGCGATAAAGGATCACCTTGCCTTAAACCTCGTTTAGATTGAATTTTAGTACCTAAAATACCATTAACTATAATACTAGAGTTGCCAGTTTTACGTAAAGTCGTGATCCAGCTAATCCATCTATGACTAAAACCTCGAGCATGTAACATATCAACTAGAAAATCCCAATCTACCAAATCAAAAGCTTTCGCAAAGTCCAGTTTTAAAATCGTATAAGTAATATTATTCTTACAATAATGGTTAATGTATTCTTGCACAACAGCCACCTTATCAGTGATATTTCTCCCCTTAATAAAAGCAGTTTGAGAACAATCAATTAAATCATTCATTCTTTTACTAAGCCTATTTGCTAAAACTTTAGAAATGATTTAAATGGAACAATTAATTAAGGAAATAGGTCTAAAATCTTTTAAATTATTTGCTCCAATTTTTTTGTGCGATAAGATAACATTTGCAAAATTAAATCTTCCTAATTGAAATTTTCCATTATAGAAATCATTAAACATGCTAATTAAATCGAAATTTAAAACATCCCAAAAACTTTTGTAAAAGAAAATAGGGAACCCATCAGGATTCGAGGATTTATCACCAGACATGTCATTAATAGCTTTCAAAATTTCCTCTTCAGAAAAAGGATTATCAAACTCAGAAAGGTCAATGCTAGAATCAGAAGGATAAAGGTCATTCCATCTGGCATTAATCCAATGCTTAATTTTATTACTGAAAATATCTCTATAATAGTCGGTAAAAGCCTTATTAAGATCTCTATGATCGACCAATTCCTCGTTATTGACAAAAATAGAATTAATCGTATTGCTACGTTTTCTACCATTAGCCATATTATGAAAAAATTTGGTATTATTATCACCTTCATTAATCCATTGAATTCTAGATCTCTGTTTCCACATAACCTCCTCTTTCTCTAAAACTGAATTAAGCTCTTTTTTCAGATTAGCAAGAACATTACGCTCACCTAGATTTAGTTGTCTAGTTTCTTCTATCATTTTAAGCATTTCAGAAATAATGTTTTCTTTTTTAATTTTAATACTACCAAAAACATTCTTACTCCAATTTTTAAGAAAGTTCCGAACCCCCTAAGTTTTAGAACAAATATTTTTGCAGAACTCTATATTTTTAATATTATAAAAGTTCATTGAAATCCATTTATTTTTAATTAAATTCAAAAAATTGGATTCTAATAACCACATTTTTTCGAATTCGAAAGATCTAATAATAACTCTATGATGATCACACACGTAAGAATAATAGGATAATGATAGAATAAGTGTAGGGCAAACCAGAAACTCTACAAATAGGAAATTTATCCTCTATTTCATCACTAACGAAAAACCTATCAAGAAGAGCCATAGATGTGGACTCTCTAGTATTACTCCAAGTAAATTCTCTATTGGAGAGAGTAATTTCAATCAAATTAGAATTAATAATAAATTGGTCAAATTCCTCTATAGCATAGAAATCACCTTCTCGTGGTGAACGCTCACCTATAAAATGCATAACATTGAAATCACCCCCCCCCCCAAATCCAAGAACTAGGAGCTAGAGATCTAAATTCTAGACATTCATTCCATAGAATCCGACGACCCATTTTTGAGTTTGGCCTATAAACATTAGAAATATTTAAAATAGAAATATCGCTAAGGTTAATGAGAATAATATGCAGAGAGTGTTGCTTGGAAATACATTGGAGCAATTTAAATGATTATCCCTCCACCCAATAAGTAAACCCCCTGAAGCGCTAACAGAAGGTAAATAAACTCATTTCCTAAATTGATAACCACCTAATCTTCTATAAAAAAATCAGGACATTTAATTTTAGTTTCCTGTAAAAGTGCAATGTCAATAGAATAGTCTTTAAAAAAAGCTCTTATTTTATCACACTTATTTAAATTGTGCAATCCTCTGATATTCAAACTAATGATCCTCATAAACCAATAGATCTAGCCCTATCAAATTCCATACTTCTAATATACGCTAAATCTAACTCAACATTAGAAAAAACAAAAGCGGTATCTCTAGCTAACTGACTAAACTCAGAAGGAGACAAACTACCTAAAGCATATAATGAATATGTACTACCCAAATCGGAAATCATACCTGAGCCTGAATTCGTAGCACCACTCGTGGCACTCGAATCAGGTAACTCACCCATAGATTTATGCTGACAACCATGGATCCTGGCTCTATGTCGTACAGATCCACTAACAGCCACAAACTTCCTACGCCTACCTCTCCTTGATGAAGAAGAATGAAATTCATATTTTTTGTCGATAACACTAGAATGAGCATCTGATATAAATGGTGGGCGGTTAAGTACAGAACTCTCCAACTCTCTACTCGAATTGTTAACAAATTCGTTGCTCACTGCCAAATCAGCAACTAATATGCCTCTTTCAACCTCAATGTGAGACTCCACTTCCTCTGTATAAAGAATACCTAAACCCATCTTTTCATTATAAATGTCAGTTGAATCATTAGCAACCTTGTTTAATGTCACCTCCGGATGCCTATCTATATCAACTTGATTAGTTAAACCGACCCCTCTCAAATCATCACCATGAGAAATATCGACAGTAGACCGAAGTTCCCTAAAAGAAGCACACTGAGATAATATACATGCACACTGATACTTATGTACAAACTGCGAATCATCTACAAACCACCCAGCTTGACAACACATTCCATCATCACCAAAAGAGATCTTGTCCCCCTTCTTTGTACTTGACTGCATATTAACTAATTCAACAACATCAATCTCTGAGTCAACCACCGTAGATGAAGTTGTACTAGAATCATACTGATAGTTAACCAAAACCATTTCATTATTAACCAAAGAAAGATCAACACCATGATAATATTTTTAGTTACTAATTAATTACACATTAATATATTAGTAAAGTACAACAAAATTGATCAATTTTTACTGAGTAAAAAGCTATTTATCGATAAAACAATTTTCGGTTACATTATCGATATTTCTTCGAACTATTTATTTTTGCAAACATTTTTCAAAAACAAGTTTACCATCATTAGTTATTAATTAAAAGGCGGTTAACAACGTAATAAAATCACTTCTATCACATTAAATATAATATTATAATATTTAAATAATTCAGATTTTTGAATACGAAGTGTTCGAAATTCCGGGTCGTTACAGCCAACCTAAGTATGATATGTTTAGGAGTTTCAGTTACTTTTGTTATGACCGACTCCATCCATGCGATATGTATGTTCTTGGATTTTTGGGGTTTGAAGTATTACTTGGGATGGATTTTTTATCTTGGAATCATGCTATCTTAGATTGTGTTAAGCAAACTATATTGTTGAACATTGAAGGGGGAACTCTACAGGTGTCTTGTGAAGAGCCTAGATCGCTAATGAGTAGTTTTCGTTATTCACTCAACTTGGATGAGGAAGTGTTGGGATCAATTTTCGTTGTTTAGTAGTTTGCAGATGTGTTCAAAGAAGTAGCTGGTTTGCCTCCTCACCGTGAGATTGAACTTCATATTGATTTGATTTGTAATGCTAAATCTGTAATGTTTCATATTCATAGGTTTTCACCAAGGAGAAGTTATAGTTGGCTAACTAAGTTAATGACTTGTTACAAAAAGCATGATCCGACCTCTTCGATCGAATTAGAGAACAACCATCGTATTGCTATGAAGACGGATGGTTCTTTAAGAATTTGTGTGGATTACTGGAAACTCAATTAACGGACTATTATGAGCAAGCATCCTCTTCCTGGATAGACAACTTGTTTGATCAGCTTCATGGTTCTCAAATATTTTTTCAACCAGATCTTTCCATGGGGTTCCATCAATTGAGGGTAGTAGAGGAAAGTGTACCTTTGACAGCTTTTAGATCTCATAAATTTTATGAGTGGTTGCTTATGCCATTTAGACTAACTAATGCTCTGGTGTATTTTGTAAATTTGATGAACAAGTTTTCCAGGGACGTGTTGAATAAATTCGTGTTTGAGTTTATTGATGATATTCTGGTATACTCTAAGACCAAGGAGGAGCATACTCGCCATTTGAGGATTGTACTCGAAACATTGAGAGAGCATATGTTGAAGGCTGAGTTCTCGAAGTATCATTTTTAGCGGTATGAAGTAGGTTCTAAGGACATGTTATCTCTGAGAAGGCTATTTCTGTTTATCTAGCAAAGGTTGTAGCTATTTAGGATTGGAAGAGGCCAGAGAGCATGACCGAAATTCAAAGCTTCTTGGGATTGGTAGGTTATTACCGAAGGTTTATTTGGGATTTCTTTAGGATTGCTTCACACTTGACAAATTTGACAATGAAAGACGTTAAATTTGTTTGGACTGATAAATGTGAATAAGCATTCAAGGAGTTGAAGAAAAGGTTGACTAGTGCTCCTATTCTGATTATTTCGGATGGAGGTGAAGGTCTAACAGTTTATACAGATGCTTGCGGAATAGGTTTAGATGCAGTATTGATGCAACACAGAAGGGTTATTGCTTATGCCAGCTGATAACTCAAGCCACATGAATCTAGGTATCTGACCCATGACTTAGAGTTATTAGCTAATGTATTTGCATTGAAGATGTGGAGGCATCATTTGCTTTGTGAGAATTTAGAGTTATGCATGGACCACAAATCCTTGAAGTGTCTTTTCATGTAGAAAGACCTCAACATGAGACGATGTTGGTTAGAGTTTCTCACGGCTTATGATCTTGAAATTTTATATACGCTCGGGAAAGCTATTGTGGTAGTTGATGCATTAAGTAGAAGGTATGTGATTATGGCGAATGTTAAAGTACAACTGACCCTTATAAGTCATATCGAAGGTAATCATTAGTAAGATTTCTGACTTGTGAGGATAACAAAGGCTGTGAATGAGAATGTAGCATCGGAGAGATGGCCATGATTCGAGGTCAATAACCATGGGCTATTGAGGATGAACAAAAGGTTATGCATTCCAGATATCAACGGGATTAGGTAAGAGGTGTTAGCAGAAAGTCATTATTTGCGGCTCATGATACATCTTGGACTTACAAAAATGTACCAAGGTATGAAGCATACTTTCAGGTAGGAAGTTATGAAGAGGGATGTTTTGATATTTGTAAGTAGGTGTTCTAATTGAAAACAAGTGAAAGGCAGCCATCAAAAGGCAACTTGACTGCTTTAACCACTAGAGACTCCAAAGTGGAAGTGGAAGCGGAAGCAGATATTTATAGACTTTATTGATGTGCTACCTATCTCAAGGAGAGGCAATGAAGGCATTTTGGTTATAGTCGATAGACTAACTAAAAGTGCACATTTATTACTGGTAAAGTTAACGAGGACAGCTTTGAGTTTAGCAAAGCTATATGTCAAAGAGATTGTCAAACTTCACGTAGTTCCTTGTGATATTGTACACAATAGGGATCCGGTATGTATGAGAAAGGGTTAAATGATGCCTTAGGGACGGAGCTGAGTTTGAGTATAACTTTCCATCCGTAGACTGATGGGCAGACAGAGAGATTTACCCGTGTATTGGAGGATTTACTATGGGCTTGCATCTTAGATTTCATAGGTTTCTAGGAAGAGCATTTACCTCTTATTGAGTTTTTGTATAATAACAGTTACCAAGCTAGCGTTGGAATGACACCATTCAAGGCATTGCATGGAAGACTGTTTATATCTCCATCGTGTTGGGTAGAAATTGGAGATCATTTAATATTTGAGCTAGATATGATTCGACAAGTGACAAACAAGGTAGCAGATATCCGAAGATGTAAAAAGGAAGCACAAAATATGAAAAAGAGTTATGCTGATGAAAGACGCAGGGATTTGGAGTTCTCGATTGGGGACTTTGTATTTATAAAGGTTTCTTCGATGAGAAATATTGTTCGGTTTGGGAAGGTAGGGAAGTTAGCTCCCCGTTATATAGGACAATTTACAATAACCGAGAGGATTAGTACACTTGATTATAGAGTCAAGTTACCGATTAGGCTATCAGGTGTGCATAATGTGTTTCACCTATCCCATTCATAGAAATATGTACGTGATCCTTCCTTGAAGTGGAGTCATTACAACAAGAAAACTTGAAGATTGAATCTAACTTAACCATACTAAGGCAACCAGTTTGCATTGTTGACCATGATACAAGGCGATTGAGAACTAAGGTTGTAAAGTTGGTTAAAGTACAATGAAGCGATGATGCTAGAAATTGTACTTATAAAACCGAGGATAGTGTGAGAGAGTCCTATCCCGAGTTGCTATTAGATTAATGGTTTCTTTTATGTGGTATATTTTGTAGTGTACTCACCGCCTGTCAGTTAGTATGCACTTTGGCTTAGTATGTAATTTCAATAGTATTCTATATATATGTACTTGGTTCTTGTGTTTTAGTTGTTGAGTTGATTTTTTGCAATTGAATTTCGAGGATGAAATGTCTTATTGTGGGAGAATGTAGCGATCTGTAATTTTAAAAACTACGTGTTTTAAATATCTGAATTATTTAAATAATTGAATCTTGATTTAATGTGATAAAATTGATTTAATAACCTTTTTAAACTCATTTTAATTGATAGCACATGTAGGGAAACTTGTTTTTGAAATAAGCTTACAAAAATAAATACTTCAAAGGAAAATCGACAATGTAACCAGAATCGTTTTATTAATAAACAACGTTTTGCTCGATAAAAGTTTTTCAAACTTTTTGGGCATATCTAATAAACTAATGTAGTCATTAATAATTAATAAAATTATTTTGCTTGAATACGACTTACTAAAAGGTGGTTAGTGAAGAAGAAATTAACAAATAGATTAGGAAAGATATTCTAGTAGAGATATTTTTAGGGTAGATTTAGCATATAAGATATTTATTGGCATGTGAGGGAGAGGGTTCTTGGTAGTCGGCTATAGGAGGTAAAAAGGTTGGTTGAGCTCTTGAATACTTCTACTTAAGTTCATATTTTGCTCATAAATCCATTTGACAATTTTAAGCACAAAAATAATGTCTTCAAGCCCTTATTCTCTTCTCTTTAACTTTCTAAAATCAAAGAAAACCACACCAAATCTTCTCAAACACAAGCAAAAGGATTATCACAACATGTATAAAAAAGGATATCAACTTAAATCTTGAAGATGATAAGCAAACATCCCCAATGAGAAATTTGGCCATTATAGGTTTACCGTGAGCTTTTTCATGGCAATTGTGGAGTTTTGGGCTTGTTTTGGTTGAGGTAGGAAGTATTCTTAAGGTTGAGGCTTGTGCTTAGTTGTACGCTTGGTTAAGGGTGAGTTAACTCATGATTTAAATGTATATGATGTGGTATAATATGTTTTCAAATCTATAGAAAAGTCACAAACTAATTAAAGTTATAACTTGGACCCCTCTTGCTTTTGGAAGAAAATGACAACTATATGTTGCATATAATCACTTCTATGATTTTCTAAAACATATGAAATTTCCTTGACATTATGTATACATGTTTGGTTGGACAGTGTATGACTTGGATGTTAATGTGGAAATGTTTATATAGCGAAAAGTCGCTATAAGAGCGCTTTGAATCCTCTTATGTAAAACTCTTTAAAGTGATAGTTTGAAAGTACATCTTGATAGAATAAATTTTGGTTGTGCTCTACGCTAATAGTAGTGTGTGATAGCAAAGAAAGGGTTTGAAAAAGTATAGAACTTGTAAAACAAAGTTTGAAAAGTTAGAAGGCCAAAAGGTTGCTCTATGGAAACTTTTACATGCCTTGTTTTGAAGATTTTTAATATAATTTTGAAGGACATGCTTAGGGTTTCTCGATAGGGTTATTATGTGTTCTAAGTATGCTACTTACTGTAAAAACAATAAGAGTTTAAAACGTTTGTTTGGTTGGAGAAAACTGCCCAAACTTTAGAGTTCTTCTAACTATTCTCGGCTAGGTATTTGTTATAGCACTTAACAACAGGAGTTTGTTGACTATAATAGCATTCATGGGCAGTTATGATATAGTGTTGATTTTGTCAAGTTTAGTGACTTAAGTTATTTTAAAATATTAGTTAGTCATTTAATTTTGTGAGATCTTTTTAGGAATGACCCATGACATGTTTAAGAGTATTTTAAAATAATTTCAAGTTAAAATATGTTATATATATATATGAACTTTTAAAGAGAAGGTTTCTTTTATATATAGCACTTATTTAAAAAAGGCTTTTAGTAAATTCTAATTAGTTATTTTTACATAATATTTTATATGATATTTAAAATATATTTATAAGTATTTTAAAAGTAATTACATATATATAGGAAATTAGTTAAATATTTTATTAAAAGGATAATAGGGTTTATGTAACATTTTGTTCTTTATATATTTTTTGGAAAATTATACTAATTACATTATATCTGAAAATAATTTAGTATACACACACACATAGAGACACACACATACACACACACATATATATATTTATATGAAGGTTTTTTAATATATACACATGTATTTAAAAAAGAAAATTGGTTTGAGAAAAAGAGGATTATAAGTCGCTTGTGTGATTTGATCGCGTTTGTATGTTTATTCGTCTATGGAAAGTATTTACTCTTGTACTTAGCATTGAAAATCGACAAAGTAGACTTGTTCTATATGTGAGAGTTAAGAATGAAGTGTCAAGGTAGAGCTTTGATGCAACCAGTGCTTTAACCTACCCGGCTCTACTCTTAACTGAGGGATAGCATAAGCTGAGAAGCCCAGAAAGGGTGATAAGTGTACGAGACTTATTTTCATATGCGATCGTTTTCATTTCGTACAAGATAATTGTTTTACCAACTATCAAACTTGACCAAATTACTTGGGAAGTATATAAATGTATTCATACGCTTTGGGATCTCCTAGGGAGGACTCATTCATATGAAATACTTTTAGCTTTAAGAACTTGTATACAGGATCCTCTAGGGAGGACTCCTATATACCATCCACTTACTTCTGAAAGAACAAAAATTGAGTTAACCAAAAATTCATCGTTAAAGAGTACAGGATAAATCCCATTATAATTCGGTATTACTTACCAAAAACCAATTCAGAATTGATATACGAGTCTTATGTTTTAGAAGCAGTTCAGGAGCAAAATGTTATAGAATTGAACTGTTTATCCTAAGGGTAAGAGAGGTCAGCATTAACATTTCAAACGATGCTATAGAGTTGAACTGTCTATACTACGGGTAACTCCGACGGAGAGGCCAGCGTTAGCATTTGTTGGGATACTTATGCTGGAATCCATGAAGTGATTCATGACTGTTTGAGTGATGATGGCTCGAGTGTTGAGATGCCGGAATCCATGTAGAGATTCGAGATCTGTTCGAGCGATTTGGTGCGATGACATGCTGAACGTGACCACACTATCAGAAATGATAGAAAACAGAGTAGGGGCATAGCCAGTGGATTTAGCTAACTCAAGGGTACATCAACTCCATATTAGAGATGCTTACATATGATGCTAGTGGGAATTGATGATATTCGGTATCACATGTAAGGGTATGGACTAGTTATATTTTCCTTTGTAGTATATTTTATGTAGAGATACAAGTCGCTTCAAAAGGTAGTTTCTGACCCTTTTTAGGAGGCCCGCCTCAACGTACAGAGGACGCCTCCAATGGAAAATCTATATGCGAACACAAGCCTTAGCGTTTTTAGTTGTATACCTAATATTGTTGTTATGTGAGATGCAAGCAGCACAACTATTTTTTGATTTATATTCTACACTGTAGACATTATCTGTTATATCTTCATATTTACTTATCAGATGGTTTTGGTTCTTTTAAGGGAAAACCGTTACGGCGATTCAAACGGTCTCAAAAGTTACTGTTATATGGTGCACGTATTTTTGAGTTTCTCATTCCAGGCTTATGCCTGACTCGTGGTTTTATATTCCCCTTGAATCCTCGGGTACTCTTTCGAGTAAGGTGAGTAAAGCAGGAATTACTATGCTCACTTCGAAGCTTCAAGAAACAACCTGGTGGCTTCCACCTATATACTTATTTTTATTTCCATTGCACTACTAGCATGTGCATATCAGCAATTGTAAGGACATGCAGTTATAGCTGTCTTTTTGGATATTATATATTTTCATTTCATTGTGAGATTCAGATATTTTGTTCTTTCATACTTGTTCTTTCTGCTTTTTCTTTTTATCCTAACAATCTACCTTTTTGACACTTGGGTGTTCGACATATGAATACCATGGATTATTAATGTTGACATTTGATGGTCGAAAGGTGAGGCGTTACAATTGGACTACAAATTGATGAAAGAATGGATTGAGAAGCTTGTAAAATATTAAGATTGGTGATATGAAGGAGCTCAACGAAGTTGGCCAAGACTATTGAATATGCGAGTATATGATTTTTGTTTGATGATAATGATAATAAACACATATATATATTCATTTAAATGTATTTGATAATGTACTATTTTATTTTTCACATAATTAATAAATATTTGCTGAATAAAATAAATAACACATAATTTAAATTCAAATGGATATTTTATTCAAACAAATATTTATTACAATTTTGAATAGTACAAATTTGAGCTCTCACTATATATATACAATCTTTGATTACAATACAATTTCGATTACATCACAATTTATCACTTGCATTGGCACCTCACTACATATCACTCGTTCACTCGTATTTGATCTTCAATTCCATTCCAGAATGAATCCAGCATTTGAGTTATCTGCAAAAATATACACTGACGCAGTAAAATTGAAAATAAAAATATTTTTGCAGTATAAAATAAAATGTAATTTTGAAAATATTATTTGCCTCAGTTACTTGGGTTGTTCGTTATCATTTAATTTTGAATTCGTCATACACGAACAGCTTGTGACATGCACAGTGTATCACTGTTCATGCCACAAGGCCGTGCACACCAATGTACACTTGATAAAATTGCAGGGACAAGTGAGCACAAGGTCAAACCAAAATCAAAAGCCGGGTTCAGCTCAAGTGAAATACAAATAAAGTCATAATATTAGCACAAGGTCAAACCCGAGCTATTAGCTGGTTCAACATAGGTGCAATCCAAATGTACACATGAATGCTATGATCAAAGATAAAAACATCTGTTCAAACAACAAGTTAATAGGCGACTATGTACAAAGCAACCAAAATCAAGTGCACATATGAAGTGGTGCACCAAAACAGTTCGACTGCTCAGACTAGTGGCATGGTACAAAGGTCAAAAAATTCAAAATGTACAACCCAGACTGGTCAGAGAAACAATAGTGCAACTCATCACAAATATGCAAAGCAACAATGGAGCAGTTCATATGAACCCAGACACACATGCACATGTATACCAGACCAGGGATGAAACTCACAAGCTCCAAACTCAAACCAGACTAAAATGGCACAATGGAAACAAGTTTCAACATGAACTCATGTAGAAGTGACACAAAATACAACAGAGAATAACCAGACAATATGCAAACAAAGTATGCAGTGACAACACAAGTGTAGCTTCAATAATGAAGACCAAATAAGACTCAAATATCAATGGCACTTCCTCAACAGTCAAAGCATCGGATATACAAAAGTGCTCGAGACAACTGAACTGAATACGCTAACAAGGACAAAATGCATACAACACAGCAGTATGGAAGTGAAGACTACAAGTGCAAAGCAACTGTACATGAAGATCAACAACAGTTCAACATATGTACACAATGAAGTATTGAATCATGCTCAACCAAGACCACTTCTAGTAACAGTAAACAAAAAGGTGCAACAGATATCAATGGGACCAGTAATAACATGTAAAACAGTGAAACAACAATGTAATTACCATATATATACATATATATACACATATATACATATATAGGCAGTGCAACAGGACAACTCGACTAACAGGATCAGATGTCCAGACCTTGTACATACACAAAGAACTCGAAGTGAACAGAGCAAGTGACAGGATGGACTGTGATCAAAGCAGTGTGAAGCCGCCAGACTACATGAATACATGGAGTAATGCAACAAGCATGTTCGAAAAACAACCAAAGCATAACACCTATGGTCAGGAACCAGTCAAGGCAGCATATAAATGGTCAAACTACAGAACAGTTGTTATGAACCAGGGAACAACGTCTATGAAGTCAACATAAATTCACAGGAAACAAGTAATCACAAAATCAAGTGATCGAAGTCAACAAATTTGAATGCCAAAAAATCGAAACCGTGGTGAGCAAGAAAAAAATTTGTCAAAGCAAATTCAAAGCCGTGGTGACCAAGGAGCAAGCCAGAAAAACAAAGCCGTGATGAGCAAGGCAAAAAGAACGAACCAAGAAAGAAATCAACACCGTATTAATCAAGTAAACGAAATTATACGAAGTGAACAAGTCAATTCAAATCACAGCATTCGATCAAAATCAAACGGCCGAACAAATTATCAGATGAACGAAATTTTAGGAGTTCGAACCCTATATAAAACACTAAAACATCATCGGCAAAGATCAATCAATCGAGTTCAAGCAAATCAATCAGTAAAGCAAAAAGCGTAAAGTACATACCATTTCAAGTCGAACTCAATCGAGAAGAAGCCGTGTGCAGATCGAAGAAACACTCGATCGACAAAGCTAGGAACTATAAATCAGTTATTCCAACAAGCAATAGAAGTCGACTTCTTCATCTAGAAGCCCTAATTTCAAAATGAGGAACGAACGAGCAAAGGAAAGCAGCCATTGTTTCCATGGCAAAGAATACAGGCCGAAAACCTAAACAAGAAAAAGGGAACTTTCTTTTACTATTTAATTTGGGTCGGTCTTATTCATGATATTGGGCTGTTTTTTTTCAATTTAGGGTTTCATTGTTTTATTGTTTTAATAGTTTTAAAATTGTATTTTATTTTAAACCGTTGTTGTAAATTCTAGTCGTGTGACTAGGGAGCAATTCGCAACTCAGTGGCTGAGTTGTGGCAGGGTTTTGAGCGTAGAGTTAGGTTAGTCGGTAGCGGGTGTCGTGAGTTTACATGTGTAAGCGTCTGACTACTTAATTTCTAGTAGAAACCTTGGGGGCAGCACGTAGGCAAGGTTTTGCCGAAGCTGGGTAAATCTGTGTGTTCTATTTTCTGCTTTTATTATTCTACTATTATTTGTGCTGCTTTTATTCTGTTGTGATCTGTGCTGAAATTATTTTATATACTTCCGTAATAAATTTTTATAATTAATAGTATCACCCTATTCACCCCCCCCCCTCTAGGGTGAAATCGATCCTACAAGTGGTATCAGAGCTAGGAACAAAAGCCATTTTTGTTTTAAAAAATCTGATTTTTCAAAAACCAATTTTTGTTTAAAAATTTGAATTTTTAAAATGGCTTCTTTTAATAATGCTTTTGTTGAGGGTCGGTCCATAGTTAGACCACCAATGTTTAATGGTGAATATGCTTACTGGAAAAATAGAATGAAAATCTTTCTGAAAACCATTGATGCTTGGAATACTGTTGAGACAGGTTATAGGACCCCAACTATAATGGTAGATAATCAGAAAATAGATAAACCAATGGATCAATGGACAGATCTTGAAAATAGACTACAAAATGCTAATTCTAAAGCTATGAATTATATTATTTGTTCATTGGATCAAATCGAATTTAATCGTGTCTCACATTGTCTAACTGCGCAGGAAATCTAGCACACACTAGAAGTGACTCACGAAGGAACATCTCAAGTCAAAGAATCTCGCCTTGCCATGCTAAGTAGCGAATATGAGAATTTCACAATGGCCAAGGAAGAAAATGTCAAAGAGATGTACGGACGACTTTCCAATATCGTATACAAATCAAAAGCTCTCGGAAAATTATACATAGAGTTGGAAATAGTCCGAAAAATCCTCAGAGTCCTTCCACGAAATTTTAAAGCCAAAGTTACTGCCATTCAAGAATCAAAGGATTTGAAACAAATCAAAGTTGAAGAGCTTATCGGAAATCTCACCACCTATGAGCTAGAAATCAAATTCAAGGAAGAGCGTGAAGGAGGTGATACTCGAAAGAAATCGATAGCTCTCAAAGGAACAACTGAAAGTGAAGATGATGATGATGGTGAAGCTGAACTGGCACTATTAATAAAGAGATTCAAAAAGTTGAACCACAAATATGGAAATCTAGCCAAAAATCATCAACTTAAGAACAAAATCAACAAAGTTCTAGACAACTCAGAAAAACAAGAAATCATCTGCCACAAGTGTAACAAACCAGGCCATATCAAGCCAAATTGAACTAAAAATCGACTTAGCCAAGGGAAGAAATAGAAAAGGAGAAGTTTTGCAGCCACTTGGGATGAAAGTGATGAAGATGAAAATGATAGCACTAGCAGTGAGAGTGAAAAAGCAAATCTGTATCTTCATGGAGAAATAACTGACAGTGATGATGACGAGCCAAGCGAGGTATCAAAACTTACTCATTCAGAATTACTTATATATTTTCATGAAGTAAATGGCCGTTTTGAACGACTTAGGGAGAAATATGCTAAACTTGAATCACAAAGAGATACTTTGATAGATTTAAATAAACAGCTTGATCAATTAGTTAAAAACTATCAAAGCAAGAGCCCTAAGTGTGATAAATGTCCAACATTCGAAGAAGAAATTAAAAAATCAGAAATTAAAATTAAATCGCTTGAAAATGAAATTCTGATTTTGAAAGAAAGTGAAAATATGAGGAGAGAAAATTCTATTAAAAAGTGCACTCAATTATTGAAGGAAAATGAATCGCTCAAAACACAAGTCCATCAATTGTCTACGACGTTAGGAAAATTTTCGAAAAGTGAAAGATCATTAAATATGCTATTAGGGAAACAAACCTTTAATACAGATGGACAAGGACTTGGATATAATCAACCTGAACCTGTTAGAAGCAAAATTAATCAAGTCAAAACCGAGTGCACAATTTGTAGAAAAATTGGACACAATCAAAACATTTGTTGGTATAGACCCAAAAACGTAAAAACCATACCAATTTGGATTCCAAAAGGCACAAACACAAAATCCCTTAAAGTTAAACAAATCTGGGTGCCAAAAGGAACAAATATAAATAGTTTTGGATCTACACAAACATATTGTATAAAACCTTTTGTCACTAACAATCATGGACCTATAAAAACAAATGGGTCACTAAACTCTCTTCTTGTGTAGGTATGCTGGCAGGCTAAGGAACAACTACAATGGTATTTGGATTCTGGATGGCAGGCTAAGGAACAACAACAATGGTATTTGGATTCTGGCTGCTCCAGGCACATGACAGGTGACAAATCAAAGTTCCTTAGCCTAGAGAAGTACAAAGGTGGCAGAGTCACAATGGGTAACAATGAAAAATGTAGAATTATCGGTAAAGGTAAAGTAGGTAACAATACATTTACCTTAAATGACGTATTATATGTTGAAAATCTACACCACAATTTGATATCAATTAGCCAACTATGTGATAAAGGGATGAATGTTATTTTTGACTCTGACTTGTGAAAAATTGTTGACCAATCATCAAAAGAAATATTGTTTTCAGGTAAAAAGAAAGGTAATATATATTCTCTGACTTTTGATGATCTTACTCTTTCAAAATGCCTAATAGCTAAGGATGTAGAAATAAACCTATGGCACAGACGATTAGGACATGCTAGTATGAATCTATTAAACAAATTAAAACGAAAAGATTTGGTAAGAGGTTTACCATCTCATGATTTTAAAACAAAAAATCTATGTAAAACATGTACTATGGGAAAACTAATGAAATCGTCTTTTCATGCCAAAAACACTGTAAGCACTTCTAGAATTCTTGAACTAGTTCATATGGATCTATTTGGACCTAACGACATTGCTAGTTTAGGTGGTAAGAAATATTGTTTTGTGTTGGCTGATGATTACTCAAGATTTACATGGGTGTACTTCTTAGCTAAAAAATCAGAAACCTTTTCATACTTCACTAAATTCAAAAAATTAGTTCAAAATGAAAAAGGGGTTTCTATCATTTCATTAAGAATTGATCATGGTGGAGAATTTGAAAATTATGAATTTGAAAATTTCTGTGATGAAAATGGATTTAAACATGAATTTTCTGCTCCACGCACTCCACAACAAAATGGGGTAGTCGAGAGAAAGAATCGAACATTGCAAGAGTTGGCTAGGTCTATGATAAATGAGTATAAACTACCTTTGTTCTTTTGGGCAGAGGTAGTAAATACAGCTTGTTATGTAATGAAGATAGTTATAATTAGACCGATCCTTAAGAAAACACCCTATGACCTATGGTTCAAAAATAAACCAAACATTGCATACTTCAAAGTTTTTGGGTGTCCATGCTATATTCTTAATACAGGTGATCAATTAGGAAAATTTGAAGCAAAAGCCGACGAGGGCATGTTCATGGGATACTCTTCTAGAAGCAAAGCTTATAGAGTCTACAACAAAAGACAAACAATTGCGGAGTCAATCAATGTGAAATTTGATGAAGGCATTGATGATCAAAACAAGGAAACAATCAAAAGCAATGTTGAAGAGGAGAACAAAAAAGATGAAAATGAAAAACCAAAAGAAACTACAACCACAAA
Source organism: Allium fistulosum (assembly GCA_030737815.1). Taxonomy (NCBI): domain Eukaryota; kingdom Viridiplantae; phylum Streptophyta; class Magnoliopsida; order Asparagales; family Amaryllidaceae; genus Allium; species Allium fistulosum. The sequence goes on along the minus strand of CM060903.1, from coordinate 1,532,196,129 downwards.
ATAAGTCCGAAGGAATCTGGAACCAGAGAGATTGAAATTCAAGGCAGATCATCCTCCAGAATTGGTAATAGGAAATCTTATCACAGGTGTTCAAACTCGTTCCTCCTTTAGAAATTTATGTGATTTGTGTCTATATAGTGGATTTATTTCAGAAATTGAACCCAAAGACATAGATACAACTCTTAATGATGAAAATTGGTTTATGGCTATGCAAGAAGAGCTAAATCAATTTGAGTGAAATGATGATTGGAGTCTAGCACCTAGACCTAATGATTATCCAGTCGTAGGAACAAAATGGATTATTAAAAATAAATATGATGAATCTGGAAATGTGATTAGGAATAAAGCTAGGTTAGTTGCTAAAGGATATAATCAGATTGAAGGAATTGATTTTGATGAAACTTTTGCACCAGTAGCTAGACTAGAATCCATTAGGATATTGTTAGCTTTTGCTTGCTATAAAGGCTTTAAACTAAGACAAATGGATATTAAAAGTGCTTTTCTTAACGTAATTTTGAAAGAAGATGTATTTGTTGAACAACCAGAAGGTTTTGAAAGTCATGAATATCCTAACCATGTATATAAACTTAAAAAGGCATTATATGGATTAAAACAAGCCTCTAGATCTTGATATGAATGTCTTAGTACCTATCTTCTTGAAAATGAGTTCAAAAAGGGTTGTGTAGACACCACACTGTTCCTATTGCATGAAAATGATGATCTTTTGATTGTTCAAATATATGTTGATGATATTATTTATGGTGCCACTAACCATGTGTTGTATGAGAAATTTGAAAAAGTTATGCAGGAAAAGTTTGAAATGAGTTTGGTTGGAGAGTTAAAATTCTTTTTAGGATTTCAAATCAAACAAAGCGATAAAGGTACATTCATCTCTCAAACGAAATATATTAGGGAACTTGTCAACAAATTTGGATTGAAAGATGCTAAACCAGCAAAAACCCCCATGAGCACAACAATTAAACATGACAAGGATGATAAAGGTAAGGCAGTTGATCAAAAGCAATATCGAGGTATGATTGGATCGCTTCTTTATCTTACCGCTTCTAGACCTGATATCATGTTTTCTATCTGCTTGTGTGCACGATTTCAGTCTAATCCAAAAGAAACTCACTTAAAAGCCATTAAAAGAATTATAAGATATTTTTTGCACACCCCACGTTTTGGTCTTTGGTATCCAACTAATGATAGCTTTGAATTAAAAGGATATCCAGATGCAGATTATGTTAGAAGTCTAGTTGACAGAAAAAGTACGAGTGGCACGTGTTTTATGTTAGGACATTCGTTAGTTGCATGGTCAAGCAGAAAACATAATTGTATTGCATTATCCACCACAGAGGCGGAGTATATTGCTCTAAGTGGTTGCTCTGCTCAAATTTTATGGATGATACAAACTTTGCAAGACTATGGTCTAAATTTTAAACGTGTACCACTAATGTGTGATAGCAAAAGTGCAATTGATCTCACAAATAATCATGTACATCATTCACGGACAAAACATACCGATGTCAGACATCTTTTTATTAGAGATCATATTTCCAAAGAAGATATCTGTATAAATTTCATTTCAACAGATTTTCAACTGGCAGACATTTTTACAAAACCCCTTCCAGAAAATAGTTTTTGTCGACTTTGTCTCAATTTAGGCATTTTAGAAATTTGATTCTATATTTTTTATTATGACCTTAAATGCCTACATTAACTTATCTCACTTCCTACTGATTATCAAAAAGAAAAATAGTGATTGAAAAAGTGATGAGTGTTGATATTAATCATATATTATAACTTGAGGCAGTATAATTAGTAAGTTTCTTTAGAAATTTAAACAAGAGTTATAAAAACTTTTTGTTGGTAAAAATTCCATGACCATCTCTAATTCTATCATATTTCTATCGACCATCACTCATCAAAATCCAATATAATATGTCAATATGTGGTATTTTAAACGGGAAATCATTCGTTTTTCATTTCATTATATTTTTAACAAATAAAAACATCCAAAGTATTCGCTCTCATTTAAAAGTCCACACGGTTATGCATGGGTGAATTACTTGAAATTTTTGATTATGTGCTTCCATGCTCATTTAAAAGTCCTCACGGTTATGCATGTATGGAACGCATATCAAAATTGATGGATTAAATAGACAAGTTGATTCTAATCCCATTTAAAAGTCCTCACGTTTATGCGTGGTTAGAAGATACTTGAATTCATTTCTTTTTTTAAATTTTTTGGATTACTACTAATCTCATTTAAAAGTCCTAACGGTTATGCATGGTTAGTAGATATTCAAATTCCTGATATAAATATACCACAAATAGACACAACTATATGGTTTTGTTTGATGACATCATCCCTATCATTCTAAAGTGGAATATGCGTCAAACAGAGTATTTATGATATTTGTTTGATTTTTTGTTGAAATTTAATATTTATACCCGATTAAATATTAATGTTGTATTAATGTCTATCACTTTATCTTTATTTTTCTAACACTATTACTCTTTTGCTGATAACAAAAGGGGAAGATAAAAGTTAAGATTTTGATAAATAAAGGTCAAATATTTTATTTTCTATTTGCATCTAGGTTCATTTGCATATTTTTATTTATTCTCATGCATATATGAAGAAGGAGCTTTATTGTAGAGAGAGAGCATTCAAATAGGGGGAGCAAATTGAATGACCAAATATATTTAACAAATTCAAAATCTTAAATATATGTTTGTTATCATCAAAAGGGGGAGATTGTTGAATATGCGAGTATATGATTTTTGTTGATGATAATAAACATACATACATATATATATATATATATTCATTTAAATGTATTTGATAATGTACTATTTTATTTTTCACATAATTAATAAATATTTGCTGAATAAAATAAATAACACAGAATTTAAATTCAAACGGATATTTTATTCGAACAAATATTTATTACAATTTTGAATAGCATAAATTTGAGCTCTCACTATATATATACAATCTTTGATTACAATACAATTTCGGTTACATCACAATTTATCACTTACATTAGCACCTCACTACATATCACTCGTATTTGATCTTCAACTCCATTCCAGAATGAATCCAGCATCTGAGTTATCTGCAAAAAATATACACTAACGCAGTAAAATTGAAAATAAAATTTTTTGCAGTACAAAATAAAATGTAATTTTGAAAATATTATTTGCCTCAGTTACTTGGGTTGTTCGTTATCATTTAATTTTGAATTCATCATACACGAACAGCTTGTGACATGCACAGTGTATCACTGTTCATGCCACAAGGCCGTGCACACCAATGTACACTTGATAAAATTTGTAACAACCTAGTATTTTGCATTAATTGATTATCGTCATTAAACGATTAAAATTGCTATTGAAATTTAAAATCAATTTGAAATTCTTTTATAAAAATGGTAGTTTATATTCTCAATTGTTTGTGTTGTCGTGATATATATCAAAAGGAAAACCCGATCCCCTATTCAATATTATCTTCGGCCCGACTTCCTTTTGGCTTGTGAAAATGGTGGCTCGTATGGAATTAGGGCTTCGGCCTCGTCGCTTCCAAAATTAGGGCTTTGTCCTTGTTCGTTCCACTGGCAAATTGAAGCTTCGGCTTCGTAGACTTTTGTGTAGCTCTGGCTTGCGATTATCTTTGTGGTGACTCTGGGATTCTCTGATACTTTGATGAACTGCGGCGTCGTTGTTGCGCCTTGCCTCGAGTCTGATTTTATCGATCTTTGACTTCGGTATGATTTCTGCTCAAATTCGTGGCCTTCGAAAATGGTGAGTAATCCTATTTACTCACATCTAATTCATTCTAGTATGTACTTCTGCTTTGTGTTCTCTGATTTGAACTTGAACTTGATTCTTGAGTGTCAGTGATGATTTGGGTTTTTTTTTCTCTGCTCTTCACCATGAAGTCGATGATGATACCTTCGGGTTGAATTTATATTGTTTCGAACTTTCCTATTTTCTCAGTTTCCTGATATGATTTTCCTTGATACACACGGCTTTATATTTGAGACGTTTGATTTTGCTTGATTCATACGGCAAATACTTTCCTCTTTTATTCCGATTTGCTTTTTGACGATTTCAAAGATACGAACTTGATTTTTTTTCGTGAATTTTGAAATATGCTTCTCTGACTCTTGACTCTTATTCCTTGACTTCAAATATCTTCATGTGTTTATCTCTGTTGGCATTGCTTGATTTCTCTGTGAATCCTTTCTCCGACCCTTGTGAGCTTCGACTCTGGCCATCTGCACTTGTAGATGCATTGCGCATGAAGTTGCACTGCTTTATGTTGTTACTGTTACATTTGGTATTTTTCATTCCTTGACCTGTCTCATATTCAAGTTGACAGTTGCATTGTGATGTTTGCTTGATGGTTTTGTAGTTGTTTGTGTGTCAGTTGCAATGTGATGTTGTCTGGGCTTTCAGTGCATATGCATTTCTGTTTGAATTGTTCCATGTGCATGTCACTGTTGTCTGATTATTGTTTCATCTCTACTTGTTTGTAGCTGCTGCATATATGTGCTTTTGATTGCACTGTCCATATGAGTTCATTTGTTCATGTTGCCCACCTCTGGCTTGTTGGTCTGAACTGTATACATTTGCTTGACTCATATTTGTAGTCTGCACCTCTGCCTTGATTTTGTGAGGCCTTACTTGTTGCACTGTTGTTGAATTGTCTGCATTGCACTACTTCATTTTGTATTTGTTTTGATCCACTTTGTCATTGCATATCCATATATGCTTGACCTGTTTGCATTTGTTTTGCATCCATGTTGATATTGTGCATTTAGTTCCAGTGCACTTTGATCATTTTAGTCTAGATCCTTTTGTTGCATGCGCTTTGTATAGTTACCACTGTTTCAAGTATGTGGTCTTCATTATTCATGTATCTTGATTTCATACGTCTGCAACCTTGAATTTCCTCTGGCTTGTTTGTAGTTGATCTTGTTTGTTTTACATTGACGTTGTAGTCTTGATGCACCGCTTTGATTTCCCTGTACATTCACCTAGTCTCTGAAGTTGTTGTATTGTTGTTGACACTGGGTTGCTCCGTGCTTTGACATTGTGTTCATCTCTGTTGCCATTTGCATTGAACCAGGCCATGTCGAACTTGTACCACCCTGGTCATCATTGTATGTTGTCACTGCTCTTGTATTTGCAGTTTTGAACTGATTCACTTGTGATATTTGTTGAGTCTGGGCATTCTTGTTATCCAGACTTGTACATGATACTTGTAGCTTGATCTTTTGTAGTTGCATTTGATTGACTTGATGCACTTGTGTTGAATCTGATTTGGATTTGACCTTGTGCTCGTTTGTGAATTTCCGTTGATCTTTTATGCATTTCATACTGTAGTGGCGAGGCAGTACACGCGTGCGTGTACTGCAGCCCTATCAGATTTGACAGTTTTTAATTGATGTTTCGATTTGTTGAATTGTTTCGCTGGTTAATTTGATATTTTTAAGTTGTATTTTTATTTGGATTTACTGATTTGTTGTTTAACACTGTTTAGTGTTATATTTGCCGTTATCCGATTCTCTTATCGAGAGGTTGGATATACGAGATTTCCGTGACTGTCGTTTATCTGATTATTTGATCATTATTGTTTCTATGCACTAATAGCTGAGTTTGAATTAGACTGACCCGTGTATTATTTTCTTTTGAATGTAATACTCGGGTCAGACCCGAGTTATTTCAGGTTGTAGATTGCCTGCTTGAGTTGCTGTTTGAGCTATGAAGACTTTTTCATACCTTTCGAAGTAGTCTTCGTCTTTTTATAGTAGTCAGTGTACTGATTAGGAGGATGTGTATTCATGTACATTAGTCGATAATGTACTTGTATATATTACTTCCAGAGTCGACAGTTGTAGTTGTATTATATGTATTGTGTCAAATGTATTGTAACTGATATCAGTTATTATATATATGAGACTTTTTGTTCCATCTGGGTTCCGCATTTATGTTATCTGTGTTATTTTTACATCTATTGTCCTAAACTATTATAGCCACTGTGTAGTAGCTTTGAGTTTGTATCGGTATGTCGGATTTCCTCCTGAAATAAAAATGCATGTTATTCTATCTGACATATCGGTGCTCGCACAAAGCAATTACATAGATGGTCGCTCCTCAACAGCCTTATTCTCCACGCTAGTTGACAGCACTACACCGTAGTGGTCTTGGCTAGCACGGGTATAGAGGTGGGGCGTCACAAAATTGCAGGGACAAGTGAGCACAAGGTCAAACCAAAATCAAAAGCCGGGTTCAACTCAAGTGAAATACAAATAAAGTCACAATATTAGCACAAGGTCAAACCCGAGCTATTAATTGGATTCAACACAGGTGCAATCCAAATGTACACATGAATGCTATGATCAAAGATAAAAACATCTGTTCAAACAACAAGTTAATAGGCGACTATGTACAAAGCAACCAAAATCAAGTGCACATATGAAGTGGTGCACCAAAACAGTTCGACTGCTCAGACTAGTGGCATGGTACAAAGGTCAAAAAATTCAAAATGTACAACCCAGACTGGTCACAGAAACCATAGTGCAACTCATCACAAATATGCAAAGCAACAATGGAGCAGTTCATATGAACCCAAACACACATGCACATGTATACCAGACCAGGGATGAAACTCACAAGCTCCAAACTCAAACCAGACTAAATTGGCATAATGGAAACAAGTTTCAACATGAACTCATGTAGAAGTGACACAAAATACAACAGAGAATAACCAAACAATATGCAAACAAAGTATGCAGTGACAACACAAGTGCAGCTTCAACAATGAAGACCAAATGAAGACTCAAATATCAATGGCACTTCCTCAACAGTCAAAGCATCGTATATACAAATGTGCTCGAGACAACCGAACTGAATATGCTAACAAGGACAAAATGCATACAACACAGCAGTATGGAAGTGAAGACTACAAGTGCAAAGCAACTATACATGAAGATCAACAACAGTTCAATATATGTACACAGTGAAGTATTGAAACATTCTCAACCAAGACCACTTCTAGTAACAGTAAACAAAAAGGTGCGGCAGATATCAATGGGACCACTAATAACATGTAAAACAGTGAAACAACAATGTAACTACCATATATATATATACACACACATATGTATACACATATATACATATATAGGCAGTGCAACAGGACAACTCGACTAACAGGATCAGATGTCCAGACCATGTACATACACAAACAACTCGAAGTGAACAGAGCAAGTGCAACTAACAGGATGGACTATGATCAAAGTAGTGTGAAGCCACCAGACTACATGAATACATGGAGTAATGCAACAAGCATGTTCGAAAAACAACCAAAGCATTGCACCTATGGTCAGGAACCAGTCAAGGCAGCATATAAATGGTCAAACTACAGAACAATTGTTATGAACCAGAGAACAACATCTATGAAGTCAACATAAATTCACATGAAACAAGTAATCACAAAATCAAGCGACCGAAGTCAATAAATTTGAATGCCAGAAAATCGAAACCGTGGTGAGCAAGAAAAAAATTCGTCAAAGCAAATTCAAAGCCGTGGTGACCAAGGAGCAAGCCAGAAAAACAAAGCCGTGATGACCAAGGCAAAAAGAACGAACCAAGTCAGAAATCAACACTGTATTAATCAAGTAAACAAAATTATACGAAGTGAACAAGTCAATTCAAATCACAGCATTCGATCAAAATCAAACGACCGAGCAAATTATCAGACGAATGAAATTTTAGGAGTTCGAACCCTATATAAAACCCTAAAACATCATCGGCAAAGATCAATCAATCGAGTTCAAGCAAATCAATCAGTAAAGCAAAAAGCGTAAAGTACATACCATTTCAAGTCGAACTCAATCGAGAAGAAGCCGTGTGTAGATCGAAGAAACACTCGATCAACAAAGCTAGGAACTATAAATCAGTTATTCGAACGAGCAACAAAAGTCGACTTCTTCATCCAGAAGCCCAAATTTCAGAACGAGGAACGAACGAGCAAAGGAAGGCAGCCATTGTTTCCATCGTAAAGAATACAGGCCGAAAACCTAAACAAGAAAAACGGAACTTTCTTTTACTATTTAGTTTGGACCGGTCTTATTCATGATATTGGGCTGTCTTTTTTTTCAATTTAGGGTTTCATAGTTTCGTTGTTTTAATAGTTTTTAAATTGTATTTTATTTTAAACCGTTGTAAATTCTAGTCGTGTGACTAGGGAGCAATTCGCAACTTAGTGGCTAAGTTGTGGTAGGGTTTTGAGCGTAGAGTTAGGTTAGTCGGTAGTGGGTGTTGCGAGTTTACGTGTGTAAGCGTCTGACTACTTAATTTCTAGTAGAAACCTTGAGGGCATCACATAGGCAGGGTTTTGCCAAAGCTGGGTAAATCTGTGTGTTCTATTTTCTGTTTTATTATTCTACTATTATATGTGCTGCTTTTATTCTGCTGTGATCTGTGCTGAAATTATTTTATATACTTCCACAATAAATTTTTATAATTAATAGTATCACCATATTCATCCCCCTCTAGGGTGAAATCGATCCTACAAAGACTTGGCTAACTAAAACCAATCAGCAATGATTGATATAGGTTAGTACCGAATAGTTTGGTTATCTTGTTTTTAGTGCACCGAAGCATGAGGACTTGAGCTACGCTATAATCGGTTGGTTTTTGGTCAAAAACCAATTGGTATCGTACCGATCAGTTTTGGTCGGTACCGATCGATTTGACTTTCTTAGGAAGTGTGCATGTTGACTTATTCTGTGTTGGAGCTTTGGATCTGTAGATATTTTCCTATTCAAATCTAATATGGTAATTTTCATGCTGAAATCCATCTATAAATAACAAGCTTTCATAAACTAGAAAGGGGATCGAACCATTCTTCTTCTACTTGAAGAGACCGGGCAAAACCATGATCCAACTATAGTAATCAGGGATTGATTGAAAATTGTGTAATTCAAAGAGAATTCCTTAATATAAAAAATTAAGTTATGAACTAATATTTAAAATATTAAAGTTTCTACAATTATTTACAGATCATTCTCATTTCTTTCCTAACATTTAACATTTACTTATATTTGTGTGTGTATACATATTAACTATTATATATATAATTCAAAAAAATTTAATGGCAGATTCAGTTATTTTTGGCAAAGATGATGATGGCAGAAAGAAAGCAAAACCGCCAGATCCGTCAGTGAAATCTCCAAAATTCAATAGAGAGAAATGTCTCAAGTTGTACACGTTTCAACTTTTCAACAAACTACAGAGGAAGAACTAACATTCTATGAACCAGTACACCGTCAAAGCAACATAAGAGCATTTATTACCAAACAAATTATAGACAAATTATAGACAAATTAGGGAAAACAATTGTCAGTATTCGATCAAAAACCTTCTTTTTCACAATTCCAGAATTATATCAATAGAAATTGGAAACCAATTGATACATACAAATTAATTTTAAAGCCAAGTGGTTTCTACCATTTTCAATTTAATTCTGAAGTTAGATTACAAACATATTTTGGAGTCTGATCATTTACATACAACTCACGCATTTTTACAACAAAGAAATGGACGCCTGGCATTGTATTGGACAAATATTACTTCTGCTCCATCCCAGTTTGGATTAAAATGCACTTAAATGATCCCGAATTATGGGATAAAGAGGCACTGTGTAGATTGGAAAGTGAAGTAGGCAAGCCACTTAAACCGGATTATTTTACTGCACAAGATGATAAATTGAATTACGTGAACGTATCAATAGAGATCAATATTAATACAGAGTAACCAGACAATACAAAGGCAGAGGATTTTAATGGTAATATTGTAAAAATCCCTATTACATATTACTACAAACCACACAAATGCAATTACTGCAAGATATTTATGCATATTAATGAAAAGTGCAATGAAAAAATCCAAACCTTACTGGATACCAAAAGACTGTCATAATATGCATGGAAATCCAAAAGAAGATAATTTTATTGATAGCAAAAGAAGTCATAACAGTAAAGACAAAGGGAAACAGAAAATTAATATACCTGTTTCTCATGTGGAAGTACTTGAAACAACCAACTTTCAGAATAGCCCTTTCCATGTCTTGAGTGAGGAGACATCTACAAATTATATTGATAATTCTGCATATACTGAAACTAAAAACTCTGGATTAGATTCTAACAATATGCAGGACTACAATATAGGAAATATTAATCACAGTTACACTGAACAACATGCTGAAGCAACTAAATGTGACATAGACAAAGGTATTGATTCAGAGACAAACATGTGTATGGATAATGTTATTAACAACAATCAAACTATTCAAGTGGAAAATGAGGACCTGTTTGAACCTGATATTGATGAATTTCAAGAAGCCACTGATTGAAAATATTGCAGTAAAGATTCAGGAAGAAACAAATGCACCAAAAAGAAGAATATGTGCATATTATGCTTGAACAAAATGAAGAGTATTTTACAAGAGGTAAACAACCAAACCAATGCATCTACATGAGGCATTGTACCAAAATCAACCACTGCTCCTCCTAAATGGCATACAAGTAGCACTACCAAATTCAAATGACATTGATCACATGGAATGTAAAGGAGATGAATGATGTGTTAATACCACACATATTGATTTTGATGACAACAACAATATAAATATTGCTACTAATGTTCTTCCAAGTTGTAACGACCAGCCTTTTTGGACAGTTTAAATCGACGATAAACCACACACGTCAAACTCAAACCATTCAAAAGGGCAGATTGTTATGGGGTAATAAGAAAAGGTAGAGAAAGAAAGAAAACAAATACAGAATCTCGCAGCGGAATGACAAAATATAATAATCAAATAAACAGTTCATGAAGCTGTTTACAAATAACATTGATTAACTTTATAATACAGATCAAAGTTACATAAAACAAGAATAAATAATAAATAAATGCAGTGGAACAACATGATGCAGTGGAACAAATATAGTAAATAATAATAGTACAAAATCTTCGTCTTCGTCCTCCAGAAAGCAGTCTTCGATAAACTTAAATGCTCAGGCTGACCGAGCGAATTGAAAAGACAAAACACTCGATTCAGAACTAAAAGATCTTATGTAAGTTAAATCACCAGTACATAAATATGAGTGTAACGGTGTCGGAGACTTTTACGGGGTTTGACATCTCCTATCCAGTGTCAACGTGAGTGCAATAACTTAAGAGATGTTTGAGATTCTCATCTCCTAAGGATCCGTTAAACTATCTACATACATTGTACAATATGCTATTATAATAGTGTCTACAGTAAAGTATTAAAATAACGTTAAGGCGTTACCCATATCCCCCTTAACGCGTTTTATATAATGTCGTAGTCTATACAGATACTGTAAACTTCACCCGCAGGTAGGCTATCAGGGAGCACTCCATAGGTACGACACAAAACGAACTCATAGAAGGCGCGATAGAGCATGTGAACACGGCACTCGAGGCAATGCCAGGGTAGATATACTAATTGCAGATCCAGACTGGTGGTAACGCAACAGCTACTACCGCCCACCTTGGAACACACTCCCATAATCAAAATCAAGAAGTGGTCACCAAATCATCATAAAGTCATAATATGGTATCAAAGAAATGTGTCCGATCGGAGGAATGACTTCGCTTGGCCCGGCGTGGCTCCTGTTTTAGTCACATCTAAGCTGACTCATGGGTAAGCTGACTCACGAGAGTTAGGGTCACGCAAAAACCTCATACATAACCGTTCGCCAAACCATCTTACTTCATTTCTGGAATCTCCACCATGTACACAGTTGTTAAAGTGGTTTTCGGTATTGGCAGAGAGTATGACAATATCTGATCATGGTCTCTTTAACAACCAAACGCTTATTCCGCACCGGATGGTTCTTTTACATTTCCCAAAACCAATTCATAATTGATACCAAAATATTGTATTCTCAAAACCATATCACTTTCGAATCATATTCACTTTCAAAATCACATTCACTTCAAAAATCATATTCACTTTCAAAATCATATTCATTTTTGAATTTATTGATAAGATAGGTTAATTAAATCCTCGTTTCAAAACCATCAGATTTACTCAAATATGTCATTTCACAAAAAGGTATCAATTCCAAATTCCAACTTAGGTTGTATCATCATCAATGATTTAAATATAAATACTTCAACTTTACACAGTCTGAAATTTTAGAAAATAGTTTAGATAGTCATAAATAGTTTTAATAGTTTAAAAATAGTTTAAATGGATTAAAATGGTTTAAATAGTAAAAATAGTTTAAATAGATGTAAATTTGATTTAACTAGATTTAAAATGATTTAAATAGATAAAATATAGACAAAATAGATTTAAATTATATTAAGTAGATTTTAAATAGATTAAATAAATTTAAAATAGATTAATTAGATTTAAATTATATTAAATAGATTTAAAATAGATTAAATAAATTTAATTAGTTTAAAATAGGTAAAATAGATTAAATTTGATTAAATAGGTTATAATAGATTAAAATAGTTTAAATTGATTAAAATAATTTAAATTAATTAAAATAGTTTAAATTAGTTTAAAATAGATTCCAAAGTTATATCCAAACATTTTCAATAACTCAATTCCAATAAATTCATTTATATTTGACACTTCAACTTTGAAATTCCAATTAAAACCTTTTGAACAATTCATTAAATCAATTCCAATTTCAACATTAACGCTTGGATTATCGAAAATAATTCAGTTTATATAAATCAATTTCTATTTCAAAATGCCAGTTAACTGAATTCAAATTTTAAGGAATTAAAAATCATTTAATTTAACCAATCCGGTGCCCGCATATAATTTTCTACCCTATAGTCAAGTGATACGGATATTTATCATTTCAATCCGCAATTTAAAATTTTACGAGTATATATCATTTCAACCCGCAATCCCGAATTTAAAATCCATAAAATCGCTCGAGTCTCATTTCAATCCATAACGATTTTTCCCAAATCTATAGATCGTTCGGGTATGTATCATTTCAACCCGTAGGGAACTTGCAGTGTTATAACAATATAAAAATACAACATTCAGTCATCCAATATCAATAATCAAACATCCATCACAATCATCATCCAAATCAACCAACAGACATCAATAGATAATTGATTATCCTTAATAGGTATTAGACTGACAATTAAATTCAATATTTAATTAAACGATGATTAAATGCTATAAAAGTCAAATTTAACTAGAACGACAATTTAAACATACCAAACATCAATCAATTAATTTCTAATCGCATCATGAATTTAACTAACATAAGATAATCTAGTAGTTGTAAGTGGATCAAAACACTCACCTTTGAGTTCAAATCGATTTAAAATCCAAAATAAGATCCAAAATTCAACGGTCTCAGAATTTGTCCAAACCAGTTCCAAAATGTCCGAAATTTCGATACGAACCCAGCGGAGAAAATTGCGCGTGAATTCGACCACGTATGTGAAAGTTATTAACATTAGAAGGTAAACGATTTAAAATTAAAATAAATAAAATAATAACAAACTAGTACATGTCACCTCGTTCAACGAAACCCTAGAATGCATCACCCAGTTCGTCTTCGAACACAGCCGCCACCGAACCCGGCCAAACGCACGTGCCACCGGCCCCCACCATCTCGATCTGACTTCGCCGTTGCAACCGCCGTCACCTCTACTTCCCACGCCGAGCTCGCGCAACCACCCATCCCCCAGAAACACCACGATCGACGCCGCCTAAAGTTACTGATTCTGGCAAACTCACCCATTTAGGCGATGGTGCAAGCCAATGGATCGACTCCCCTAAGCCTCCTCTACACTGCAGCGCTTCCTGATCTTCGTGAAATTGACGATCCGCCGTCAACTCGGACAACCTAATATGAACGGCTGGGGTGATTTGATCATTTCAGGACAAACGAAAACTCGATTGCAAAAACGAACAACAGATTTGGATTGCGCCCATCGAGAGCTTCGAATTGGTATAAAATTTGTTAGGGTTTGGAGGAGTTTGAATTTTTGAAACTGATTTGAAATTGAATTTTAGGGTTTTGTAATTTGAATTGGTTTCTGCCATTGAGGAAGGAGATAGGCAGATAGGATTGTATGTACAAAGATGAGAAAAATAAGAGGTTGCTAGGGTTAGCACAGGACAATTTATATCAACCAAGCCCGATAAGAAAATAAACACATATCGAATCGGTACGAACGACAATAATGATCCGAAAAGCCCGTTTTGCCACCGAAACGAATATGGATCATCTCATATATTAAAATAGATGTTTTCGATATTTTTAAACTCAATGGAACATGTTTTAAATCCTAATTTCATCGTATGAAGAAGTTAGCTTTTAAAATCAGCTTATTTTAAATTGATTTCAATTAAATTGATTTATACGCGTTTCGAGCCCGTACGATCAAAGGACAAGTCCAATCGCTACGAAACTTGAAATCCTATAATAATTCGCTGTTACGGATCTGATGAAACTGATTTCGTTAAAATCCGAGACAGTTGCCAAAATGGCTATTTTCATGCTAATTAAATAAATTATAAATAAATAAATTAAATCACTTTTTAGTTCAACTTTTATAAACTAACAATATTCACCATTTTTGATTACTTAAACATTTACAATAATTTAAAACAAATTTACATGTCAATTCAGTGTTAATTATTACACCAGTTATAGTGTTCAATTTCAACTGAAATTAAATCCAATTAAATATAATTTAATTTCAATAAATTGATTTAATTTGATTTCAATCACTTTTATTAAATTAATTATTACTCTGTAGACATAGTTACTATTTGTTTATATCTTATTACTCTAATATTCTACAATTATCATCTTTTACCATATTAGTTTCAGTATTTCAATTACATTGAATTTTGTCAATTTTATTAAAATTTAAAATCTCAATATATTAATCTATCTTTGTTTCACTCTTTTTATTAAATCAATTATTGCCTTGCGAATATAATTAACATTTTTATACCTTTTATTACATTCACATTTACAGTTACGTCTTAACTCATATTAATGTGATATTTAATTACATTTAATTTGCAATTGATTTCAAATTTAATTCAACAGATTAAATAAATTGGTAACAAATGACAATCGTTGCCTTTTCTTAATTTAATAACATTTGTAAGTTAGTTATCTACACAAAATGCCATAACTACTAGCACAACACTATTTTTATCAATTGCAATTAATTACATACTATTTCATTAATTTATACATATTTAAATTATCAATTACACCTTTTATCCAATTTATCAATTAATACACACATTATTACAATTAATTTACAATCTATAACCAATTATAACTTTTAATCATTTCAATTAATTGGAATTACATTTAAAGCAGTTATCAATTTCCTTAAATTAATACTATTACATTTCATGTCCAGTTATATTCTTATTATTAAATCATAAATTTTTATTTCTTCCAACATTAAATCACAATACCTTATTAAATTAACTATTTTTAATTATCGAAAATTACGGATCGTTACACAAGTTGTATAGAATATTTTACAGGATATTATATAGGTTTATACAAGTACAGGACAATCGAGTTTTAAGACGAATTAGTAAAAAGAGTGGAGATTAAGGTTCAGGGATGACCAAGATATTTGAAGAGTCATGAGTTTAAAGATGAAGACATGAAGAGTTCAAGACTATAGTTTATAGTTAGTAGTCATTAGTTTAATTTGTTAAAGTCTTTGTATAACACGTTCTCTTCTTTGAATACTCTCTTATCAAACTTTTTATTTTATTATCTAAACATTTATATATTTTCAAAATATATTTCTACAAATATTTTAGGGGGGCATTTCACCAGAAGGACAAACTTTACAGTCCAATTAGTTTTTAGGACACACATCCACGGAAATTAATTTCAAGGCCAAAATCAGTAGAATAATTATTTTTAAGGGCAAAAGTCAGCCGTCCAATTACTTTCAAGAACATAATTTCATAGGTTTTTTGGCCTTAGAAACTAATTATTTTGCATTTTGTCCTTAAAAGAAATTATTTCAGCTGTGTGTCCTAGAAACTAATTGCACTTGCTAGAGAGACCCTTGTGGCTAATTTCCACTATTTTATAAGAGCTTTATATATCAAAAGTATTTAGAAACTACGTTTAAAAGTTTTACAAATTATTAGAATTTTATAAACACTTTAAATGAATTATTGATTTTCAAAATTAACAAGGATATGTTGACATAGGCTACAAGGTATGACGGTATATGTACCGTTGAAGAGGTATCTTTTGAATTTTTAATCGTTGTGATATTTGGTTACATTTCTTCGTGAATAGACACATCCCTTCATACACTATATAAAAAGGACTGGAAAATGAATTTTATGAACAACTTTCTTTACTTTCTTCTTACTCCAAATTCTTATTATATATTTCACAAAATCCACTTTCTATACTCTTCAAATTCGCTCAAATTCAATCTCTACTTTACTATATTCATTCTTTGCAATCTACTCACCGATTTGAAAGTATTCTCTCATCAATTCGAAGATCAAAGTGTTATCAAAGTGACTATAGAATATTCTATATCCAAAGCACAACTGTTCGAATTTGGAATCAATAACTCTCTACTATATTTGCTTGAGTGTGCTTGTTGCCCATTCAAATCAAATGGGTGTGCATGTTGTCCATTCAAATCAGATGGATGTGGTTTTTATCTGTTTAAATCAAGTGGGTGATTTTTGCTCAATTAAATCAAGAGATTCTACCTTGAACTTGAAAAATCAAGAAGGTGTATCTCGTTGCCTTAAAATTATGACTATATTCTGACTCGCTTGCTACATGTTTAAAGTAGGCGTTGGAAAGGAAATATGTATGCACACTGTACATGATCGGATGTAGGATTTGTCAATCCGAACTAGTATAAAACTCCTGGTATTTCACTTTACTTTTATTGCATCTATATACATTTGTGACTGCTTGTTAATATACATCTGTGTTAATTATCTGTGTTTGAACTTAAATCTTGAAATAATTTAGAAAAGTTCCACATAAGTTATAAAACACTATTCACCCCCTCCAGGTTAAAGTAGCCTTAAGATCTTTCGCATTAGTACTACACCATTTCCTACATGATGATACAAAAATGACATCCATCTCGTTCATTTTTCCATAAACACAAGCCAACCATAACTGGTTTGCTTGAAACAAAGATGTCTACTCTCAAAACTACTTATTTTATTGATAAACTCCAAACTTCTAGAATTATATACATAGCAATGAAAAAATACAAAATGTAGAATTCTCATCATTTATGACAAGGAAATTTGGAATTTAACGATACTTAGTAAAAGTGAACAACATATTACTTGTTATGCTACTAACTATAGTGGTTATTTAGATGCATATTACCATTGTGTGTGCAAGTAACTTACATGCAGAAAGGGAAAAACTTTGAGAACACATGATAGAAGGTTCAAAGAAAATAGATAAATTACTTGGACACTATTTAGTGATTTCAACAATGTGCTTACCTTTAAAGATAAAAACGATGGAATGGAAATACTATTCTGACACATAAGGGGTTTTTCAAACTGTAAATGCAATGTGGTTTGGTTGAAGCAACAATACATGAATTTCAATTCACATAGAGGATAAAAGGCATAGCCATGCATGCAGCTAAAGTTCTTTTGAATGATAAAATGCTTTATACTTCCAATCAGCCGAAGAATATTGTTTTATCAACCAATCAAAATGATCACACTCCTTTAATGATAATATTTTATAATGAAACTGTGGCTAAAGGGAGACCATTTAGACATATTAATACTTGGCACACTCAAGAGTTATACAAAGAAGCTGTTGAGACAGGTATGCAACAATCTACTTAGGGTGGTGAAATTTATAACCTCATAAAATTTAAAACCACAAAGGTTGAACTGAAAATGTGGAACCTGTAACACCCCGAAAAATTAATAGGAAATTAATTAAGAAAAATAATTGATTAATAATAAAGCTAAAAATGGAAATTTAGCAAACATCAAAGTTTGACCATGAAACTTACACCATTTTGTTCGTGGCGATCTTCTAAGAAACTTTCATATATAAAGCTTTGCGATTGAAGTTCAAAAGAAGAAGTTATCGACGTTTGAAGATTTTAGATCGAAAATAATTCAAAACTAATTAAGGTAATAAATATTGTTAAGCTTAACACTAAAGAAAACGTTAAATATAATACCTTAACGTTTAAGAAAATGTTAACATTAACGTTAAGAAAATGTTAACATTAACGTTAACGTTAACAAGCGATTGGACCACAACCGGTCGACCACTAGCAGTCGACCGCCTATAGGAAACCAATCGACCGATCGTGCTTTGACGGCTAGGGTTTTTAGCGGCCTGAATGGCCTGATTTAAGATTATTAAAATAAACCCGATCCAACGGTTTTGGCACATCCAAACAACTATAAATAAGAGACTAGCCCCCCATTCTTTTCATACAAATCTAAAGTCAAGGACGACATTCTGCTAATTCTCTTCCTCCACAAAAATATCTTTAACTCAAAATCAAAAATAAATATATTCTTCAAGGATTGGAAGAAGATTTGAAAGAAGCAAGCTAAAGATAAAGATAATAAATTATACATATACAAACATACATGCATGCATATACATACATACATATATATCTTCCATAATCTACAAATTCTGAATCTAATATGTGTAAATAAATCAGTTATGTATTATACGATAAACAGAGGATAAATTGGAGGAAGGGATAAGGCTATCGCATGAAGCAAATCCAGGAAGTTTCATTAGGAATTACCTGTGAGTGTAAATCATAGTTTTTTAGCTAATAGTATCTTAAGTAGTTTGATTTTTGGATTTTTACTGTACGTTGGGAGATTTTATATGCAAAAATTTATCAACCTAAAAGCCCAAAATCTCTCAATAATATGTAAATCTTGAATTGTTTGGAATCCTAGTTGTTTTATTTTAATAAGGGAGAATTAGATTTATTAATATTTACAAAATAAATATTTTGTATTCTATTTGATTCCACTTTTTAATTTCTGATTGTAATGACAAAGAATACCGAAATAAAGGAATAGAAAGAGGCGTGCAAAGTAGGGAGGAAGAAAATTTTCCTCTTATCCGTAGTTTGCAACGCCTATTTCAACAATTAAAATAAGTATGATTTTTTCTGTCATTTCAATGCTATTTATTTAAAAGTTGAGAGGAATATAAAAGATTGTATTATAAATTTGCTACTTTGGAAAAAAGAACCATATTCTGCTATATTTACGTAAATTTTTTTGTATATCTTAGATTCCGTTTTGAATATGCATACAAGTTTATTTTTGTGTAGCTAGTTTATTTACGATATTGACTTTTATACGATTACTGTATTAAATTGAGACTTGTATAGTAATTTTAGTGTAAACATTAAAATAATATAACACCCTGAATAAGTAACGGACAAATTACTTGAATACACAAAAACTAGCTAGGCATAAATATAAAAATAACATATTCCTTTAAACTTCGAAACTGATAATTATAATTGTAAACCTGTAACATATATAATAATTAAGACATTAAATAAAGAAACCGACAAATAATAACAATTAACAATCAATCTAATAAAATGAGTTAGGGACAATTAGGGAATTTAATCCATAGCTAAAAGGTGAAATAAGGAGTTTCCCTTATAAGTCCTTTAATGCATAAGTAAAGGTGTAGTGTAATATATGTGTGTGCATGTGTGTACTTTTACTTTAAATGTTGGAGAGTGGAAATATGGCTAAGTCATGGGGATGCGAGGTTAGCTAAAAGCATACAGTAGTCTTTCCAGCTAATCTAACTACCAACAATGTGATTTTGTAACTAAGATTTGAAGGACACATGCCTAAAATTGAGGGAAAGAAACTTATGATGAGGTTCACATAATCAGCGTCAACTTATGTAGTAACAAGGTTTCCGGCATCAAGCCATAACTTACCAGAAAGTTCAAGGCAATGTTCATCACATCGTGCAATTTCTCTCAATGCTTCAAAGTTCTAGATGATTAAAAGATGAAAATGATATAATGGTCTTAGGCACAAAAGTAGTTAATTGGACTGAGGAAAAGTAAGAAAAATTACCATGTACAAACTTCAAATAGCCAGTAGCATGTTAATCTTCATGTGATGTTCGTCAGGAAATGCAACATTCTGATGAATACAAAAGTAGTTTCCGAAAATTGAATAACAAGTATGCATTCCTTCATGGATTCATTTTGCTACCATTATTCGATATCTACAGAAAACAATATATGGTCATTTGGGTAAATACTACATCTGTCAATACATATTTATATTAAACTCGTTATTCACTCTGACTCCTCACAACTGAGATGAGGTTTGTTCCATCTATATGGTTTGTTTATTTTTCAAAAAACAAGGAGCATTTTTACATTGTTAAAGCTGAAGGTGTAAAATCGCTTATAACTATAATTGAGCATATATAAATGCTCAATATATTATGTGCCAACAACTTAAGATAATGAGTACATCCAGGATCCAGCCATGGTTATGAAGGTGTGTCATGGCGCATGGTGTAATGATTGCACCTTTTGTATCTATTGGCATGGTGCACATGAGAATGCACACCAAATGATGCACATGAAGCACAATAAAGGTCCGTTTTTAATTATTTGTCTATTTATTTTATTTTATTTCGATTTTTCATCTCTTTTCATAATTCAAATATGCATAATTTTTCTTTTACTAGAATCTTTTTGCTCGAAGACAAACACATTTTATAGAAATAATAGAAAAGCTTATAATTTTTATCTAATATATTTTCAAAATAAGTCTATGCACATTGTTTTATCTTGAAATATAACATCAACCGTGTATATGGACAAACTAATAATAATGTTTGACCATACTAGATATTTATTCAATGTTCATATGAAAACATGAATAAAACCTTTTCATTAAAAACATTTTTGTCTAGACAAATTGATGTTAACTTTGAATTATAGAATTTTATAGTTCAGCATAATCAAAATATACTATATAACTGCTAAAAAAATTTAAAAAAACTAAAATAAAATTGCAATACAAAATAAACATGTTAAAATAACATAAAACAAAATAAATATACCAAAATATCATCATACTAATCAAATTTCATACCTCACCAATTTTGGACTTAATACATACAAATTAGCTACAAGCTTATAATTCAAAATATAATTGCTAAAGAGTAGCTATAAGTTTTTAACTTGAAATTTAACTTTTATACAAATGGATGATTAAACATCCAGCGAGATAATATAATTAAATGATTGTAACATCTGTTATATTAAAAAAATTACTACATGCATTTCTATTTTTGCGACAAACGTTAGTCAATAAATGAAAAGTGATCTTCATTTAAGACAAATTTGTCGGATAATTTCTTATTTATTCTTTTGAAAAAAATGTGACAAAATGAATAATAATGAAGTATTCGGTTTCTACAACAAGTTAACATATTGTTTTCCTTCTTACATACCATATTTTGTTCGTTAAGCGAAATTGAAAAACTCAAACCGAAAATGTTTTAACTTAATCAATTATGACTAATATATTCTATTATTTTGAATTTTGACTTCTAAAATAACTTTTGTGCTTTAAATTCTATGCTTGTAACATTAGACCATCTCCAGCGGTGCTCTATTCAACGTAATATTAAGAAAATGGAAAAAAGTAGTTCCCCACCAATCATGGTTCAACGTAATATTCAGGCTAATATTCACGGACCAATTCAAGATCCCGAATTGGTCCAGATGCCTGTTTAATAGACGCAGACGCCTGTTAAATAGGTACTCAAATATCATGCATCTATTAAATAGGTGTCTGACACTTGGGGAGTTCCTTGAATATTTAAGGGTTAATATTCAGGGTCTAAACATTACCCCCTTAAACGGTTGGAGATGCTTTTGTATTTATGGTTTTTTTTTTTGGGAATATGATAGAGAATATTTTTGGTTGGATATTTTTAGTAAAATAAAAATAAAAATTACATTAATTTTGCTTTGTTTAGTTAATTATTAATGTATAATACATAATTTTTAACAAATGGGCAGTAACTCAAAAACGCATGCATTATTCACTGCACCAAGCTACAGAAAGGCTTTGTGCCTTGTGCACCATTATTGGAATTAGTTGGCTAAATTTGTAAGCGTATAGTACATTATCATAAACCACCCAAGAGGAAGTAAACTTTTTGAACCTTGCTGCTAACAATGCTCCATGTACCATCGTAACCTACTTCAAGTCCATCAAAGATTCTGCAAATAATAAATAGTACCATTACAATCTGGAAGAAGCATCAATTAAATTATAATAGATAAAAACAATTGTAAAACAAATTTAATACCTTTTCTTGTCTAATACTTTTGGATAAGATGCATTCATGCACCAACTGAATTCAATACCTTCTACTTCACACCAATTCAAAGTATGTTACACGTAAGGAATGTTCAGGCTAGATATTTTGCGCATTCACGAGCTTTCAAAAGCAAACAGGAAACAAAATTAAAAATCCAGATGTCCACTATAAATATTTAAATGTTAGTTATAATGTATAAACAAATATATGCATATTGACTTCATACTTCAGAAAAAATGTATATGATAAATAGTTCAAATAAAATAGATTACACACAACAGTACAACATCCTCACATCTGAGCAGCTTTCACAATCCCTCCATTTTCTTCATCATCTACGATTCCGCTTTCATCTTCGTTTGATCCCAATAGCTCCTTTTTAGCTCTTTCAGTATCATTTTGTTCTAAAGGAGGTATCATCAAAGAATTCTTTTTATAGTTCCAAACAAACATTGATACATAATCTTGTGGAGTTATAAGTCCATCCTCGTTAATGCATCTCTTCATCTCCTCAAAAGTCTTCGGATCATCAAGCTTAATATATTCCATCAATGTTTTTTCATGATCAGGTCTCCAATTACTTGGAAATGGAGTATAATCTGGCTCAGGCACTAAAGATATTCTTGTATACTGAAGTCCATCTACTGAATCAACCAAACCCATCCTCAATAAATTATGGTATTCCGGAGATAACCCTTTCTTTTCCTTTAAAGGACGGCTAAGATTCCTTGAAGCAATTTTATACACCTTTGCCCTTGATCTCAACTTATACTTAGCAGCATACAACTTTGCTAGAGAACCTCTTATAATGTAAGAGCAAAAATTCACAATTTTCTTTCTATTATCGGCATATCTAAACCACTCAACCATAGTCCCCAAAAACTTATTCATCTGTGCATTAGTATGTGCTTGCGTGGCATGAAACATCCTAAAGCAAGGCTGTGGATCCGGGTCTCTATCCCCTTTTAAAAACTGCAGCTTTCTAAACTGCTTAATGCATTGCCTCAAACTAGCTGTAACAGACAACAATGTCCCTACTCCTTTCTCGCTAATAATTTTTCCACCAGTTGCCGTGTACCTTAAAGTAGGGTACACAATCCTACGACACAACACATGATCTAAAAACATTATTCCTTTGGTAATATGTTCAATGGGTAAACCTTCATTATCTAACTTAAGCTGATATTTTTTATCACAAAACTCTATAAGCTGTTTTCTAAGTATGGCAGCATCAGCCCTAGGTCCCCTAACCCCTATTAAAAAATGACCTCCATATCTAATATAATCTAT
This sequence comes from Allium fistulosum, assembly GCA_030737815.1. Classification (NCBI taxonomy): domain Eukaryota; kingdom Viridiplantae; phylum Streptophyta; class Magnoliopsida; order Asparagales; family Amaryllidaceae; genus Allium; species Allium fistulosum. The sequence continues at coordinate 1,532,172,367 of CM060903.1, read as the reverse complement.
TTTTCGGGTCTTGTCGGGTCCGCTAGTGGGTACGAACTCAGGCCAAGAAGTATTACCTTGCTCCACCTCGCCTTCTTCTCCATTCCAAATCACATCCGATTTAGAGGGCCTATAAAACTCCTTGATCTTAATCTCCATCCACTTATCCAGCTCATCCAAATACACATTCGCCAATAACGGGCTCAAAACCCCACAGTGCCCCCAGTCAGGAAGCTTCTCCGCCTCCTCGGGTGCAAACCCAAAAAAAGTCTGCAGCCAATACGGATCAGGTTTGGGTTCGTCCTCTGCCAACACCTTCTTCTTGGAATATTTTCTCTTCTTCGTCTTCTTCTTTTCTTCATCCCCGCCCTTAACAACCGGAGTCACAAGCGCGGACTTAATCAAATCCACCACCTTCTTATCCCTGACATCTCTAAGCAAAGCATTTAGAATCAATCTCGGATCAACCCCATCTAAAATCGTGCTTAAATCACCCTTCAGGTACCATAAGTAACCTGCAAAGGACCTTCTAATAACCCTAATTGCAGTGTGTGGGGTCCTTCCTGGTCTGAAAGCAAAGCTCTTCTGACTGAACTTGGCCTCATAGACGGGTTCAAGGATCATTAACAAAACCTCCTGCACGACCCTATCCTGAAAAGGGGCGGGTTGGGTTTTGGTGAGCAAGGATTTGATTTTTCGTTTGGAGAGGGAGGAGAGGTCGGTTTTGTCAGTGGGGGAGCGGAGGAAGAAGTCGAGGCGGGCGCCCCACCTGAAACGGCCATCGAGGACAGCATTGCGGAGGGAGAGGAGGGAGGAGAGAGCGGAGGGATGAATGGAGGAGCGCTGGACATAAGATCCTGTGAAGTCAGAGGCGACCTTCTGGTAGGCGAGGAGCCAGAGAGGGAAGGAGCGGAGGGAGGGGGTGAGGGGAGGGGTGGATTGGGGGTTTTGGAAGGAGGCGATCCAGAGGGAGGAGAGGTGGGTTATCGGATCTTCTTTGAGGAGGGAGGAGATTTCGGGAGAGATCGCGTCAGGGTGAGGGGAGGGAGGCGGACGGTGGGGGTGGAGGGAGGGAGGAGGCGGACGGTGGGGATGGAAAGAGGATGGAGATGGACGGTGGGGATTGGGTGGATGGTGATAGTACGAGGAAGAAGAGGAGAGGTGGCGGAGGAGGAGGAAGCGGATGTGGCGGGACATTTAGGGTTTTAGTGGGAGGCGAATTTGGAGATTGATGAGCATGATAAACCCAAAAGTGGACCGTTTTGGATGAACTTTCCCCGCTCGGCTTGAATGCGCAAATAGACTAAGGTACCCCAAGCATTATTTTCACAAAGATGTGGTGGTAAACGAATCTTACATATTTTCATTTATTAAAGGAAAATAACAATTAATTATAAAATGGTGCGTTCGCGAGCAACCGTCGAGAGTTTTGCCGCTTCCAAATTGAAAGAATTTCTCAAACGTACATCTTACATCGGACGTAAACGCAGTAAGTCAGATGTAAAATTTACGTCCGAGAAATTCCATATATAAACCCCAATATCTGATACTCGTCTCAAAATATTCGCATTTCTTCTTTCTTACATTATTTCCAACAATGTCCAGATATGATTTTGCATATAATAATTCAGAAAATGATTCGAAAAACTTAGATAACTCAACTAATAGCGACGATATATCTTATTCCGATGATTCAGATGAGTATGATCAGGATTTCACTTTATTTCTGGAATGATGGTAAATCATACTCAATCAATGCCTACTCCATATGATACTTCTTCATACACTAGTTGAATGTGGGTTGATGGCATTTTTAATGGTCATGAAAACAGAAGTCAATATCTTTTCCAAATGAAAATTTGTACTTTCAGACGTCTTTGTGACATTCTAGTTCATAGGTATAACTTAATTTCAATTCAAAAAATAGACGTTCCTCAAATGATTGGAATTTTTTGTTACACGATACGTCATGGAGCATCACAAAGGTTGGCAGGTGAAAATTTTAACTGATCCATTGGCACCATTAGCTTATGTGTTTATTAGGTTTTGCACAGTATCTTACTTTTAGCTAAAGATTATATTAAATCGATATACTTCAATGAGATTCCTGATGAAATTGGATATGGTACACACTACTATCCTTTTTTTCAAATTGTAATGGAGCTATAGACGAACACATATTTCTACGAGGGTTAGTAAAGAACAATTACTAGAGTTTATAAGTAGAAAGAAGTTTGCAACACAAAACATTCATGTTGCCATTAATTTTGAGATAACATTTAGTTTCGTAATGTCTGTTCAGAGGGCTCTATCCATTATAGTAGATTCTTAAATCATGTTATTGAAGAAGTTGAAACATTTTCACATCCACCACTTGATAAGTATTACTTTCTAGATTTAGGATACAAGCTTAGAAATGGTAATTTACTACCTTATCAGAATGAATGCTACCATGTTTCATACTTCCAATAAAGACAGAATGTTCTAAAATCGCGTAATTAAAATTTTAATCTTTATAACTCTAGTTTGTGCATGATTGTGAAAAGAACATTTGGTATTTGGAAAGAAATCAACATCTTATGAGATATGCCGAAATTTGGTTTCGCCAAACAAGCATAATTTGTCGTTGCAAGCTGTGCTATCCATAATTTTATTAGAAAATTCAACGGTACAGATTTTGATTTTGAAGAAATAGTTAATAAAGAAGTTCCACGAAGTTATGCTCAAATTAGGCATGAACATCTTCAATACAACGATGGTGGTGCAAGTTCATCAAATACACAATGTTTCAACACGTGATGAAATTAAAAACACTTTGATTGTTGCAGGACGACATTGATCTATATATTGTTTTACAACAATTGTTTTACTATTGTATTTCGGTTAAAGTTCTTTGTACTGTTGTATTTCGATGTATCATTTGTATTGATAAATTATTAAATATTAAATATTACAAAATAAAATAAAATTATCTTCATACAAAAAAATACAAACAATTGATAGCCCTATAATGTATTTAATTTGCTATCCACATGGCCCTATGCTATTAATTGTGGTGCTTCGTTTTTCTAGACGTGGCAAAGAAATGTCACGTCTTCAACATGCATGAATTGACTTTGTGCCATCTCTTATGAATGGCTAGGATTTTTTGCTTTTGAATTCAACGCGCACGATTGAAGGTATGGATATATAAATACCCCATCTTCTTCTTCCCCGAGCCCATAAAATATGTTCCATGAAAATTCTTCATAGACTGAATATTTTTCATAATTCTTTACTAATAAAAATAGTCGGGTTCATAATCTATTTCCTTTCCAGACATCTTTGCTCATACGTCTTTTTGTCTAACTTGTTTGGTACGATGAGAAAGGAGATAGCTTGCTCGATGTTGAACTGCCACTTCTTGATTGTAGTTCAAACCATTGCCTGGAACTTCTTATTGAGATGGATCTTATCTTGCCGCTTATCTTAGACCCATGCCTGTTAGCTAGGTCTCCAATGGTGATCGACCATCGTTGTTATGCCAGCTGAGGCTGATGGATTTCCTCTCCATTTTGCTCTGGAGGTTACGAACCTAGGCCAACTTGGACGTTTTAATGCCTTGTTGGAAAGAGTAGTGGTTTTCACCTCCGCCTTCGATGTTATAGTTAAAGTCCTAGCCATTCTCTTGGTGATGTGGATCGGGGACTTTTCAAGATCTCTTATGAGATTCGATATGGAAGGCTTCGAAGATGGTAGCACACTCCCTCTTCTTTAGCAAGTTCTTGATCGTTCGGAGTGCCAAGGAAGTTAATCTCCACATTTGAAGATGGATCTTCTAAACTGCTATGTTGGCATGCTTCTTCTTCTCACTTTTTTCTTTTCAACTAGTTAGCGATAAGAATATTATTGTAAGCCTAACGGGGTGGGCATTGTGCTTCTGCATTCTTTGAACTAAATGAAACAAATATTATATTGTAAACTTTGATTGAGAATCACGTTGCCGTTTTTGCTTGCCTGTCTACGTATGACTTGTTGAATGGAGCGTTTTGAATAACCAATAGTTCATGTATTTATTTTGTAGAAATGCCTTTCTTTTTTAGGATATGTTAAATATCAATGTGATAATAAGGTGGTCTGGGTACAATCGTTAAGGTAGGCCAGATACCGGTTGGATGTAGAGTGGCGGTTTGCGCTGGCATAAGATGAAATACAAGTTTTCTCTTGGGTTCTTTTAGGTTATAAGCGGTCAAACGAAGAGTGGCAGATGATCCCGTGCTTAAACCTAACCGCATGGGCTTGTGAGGTTCTCCTAGGTGACACATCGCTAGTCGTGAAGCGATCGTTGATCCTAAATCGAACCGATGCACATTGCTTAGCTCAAACACTCTAGTTTAAGTGAGTTGTATGATGGTGATGCAAGCAATATGCAGCCAACTCATAAGGACTTGTGGATGGGTATTTTTTTTAGAAAGTCGAACTTATCTGTAATGATGGGTTCGAATCGAGATTGTGATGCCCTCGGTTCTTAGATGAGGCGGTCGGGTATGAGAGAGTAGGAGCTACCGCTAATGCTTCAAGGTTGGAGGGTCTTGGCAAGAAAAAAGGCCCTCGCAGGCCCATTGGTTCTATTGAGAAACATGCCACTGATTATTGAATGCTCTTACTGCAGCATGAGAACACCCTTCTTTTCCTACCTAAGGGAAGTCCCATAAAATTCTCTTGCCTTTTGCCGACTGCCCTCGATTTATCCGACCCCGTCTTGGATGGGGAGCATCATGATAAGGCAGTTGTAGGAGACGATGCATTCTATTAACAGGTTATAAGAAGATGGGCAATGAACTAGTTCAATGTTTACCTGGATCTTTACAACGAGGGGCTCTTAGTCGAAATTTATTACAAGCAAGGTTGTGCCCATCAAAACAATGCCTGCACCCTCAAAGCCATAAATGGGCAGGGCGCATGGAGTAAGGTTAGAGCTAGGGAGCCTGAGAGCTTCAAAGACATTCATGAATATGATGTTAACTAAGCTGACCCCATCCACGAAGGCCTGATGCACATTGGAGTTGGCAAAGGTAAGAGTTATACCATAGGGTCGTGATGGGGGTAGGAGACCGCTTCCCTATCTTCAGTAGTGAAGTTGATTGGTCGTTCTAACCTAGTCAGAGTGCCTTGGACACCTGAGATTCTATTGAATAAGTTTGTCTTGCAATACCCACTTCACTTTGATACTAAGAATGGTCAGGACCTTGGTTATGGCTTGTACATTAGCACTATTGAGCTGGGGAGGATGATGTTTCTGCTCTTCACAATTTTCTCTTTGCTCGAGCAAATGTTGAACAAATTCCAAGAGTATTACTTCCCTGATGAGTCTTTCGATTTCATCCTTTAGCACACAAAAGTCTACATTAGAGTGGTCGTTGATTTGATGGAATTCACAGTACTTGTCGTTGCAACAACGTTCCTCCCGCTTCCCATCCCTGGTGGTGGAAAGCCTTTGAAATTGCACTCAGTTCTTGGTGGTAAGGTAGATTGTGGCGATTTCCATGTTCAAATGAGAGTAATTATTATACCTAGGTTTTACTGAGGACTGGCCTTCGGATGCCTTCTGGCATTGGCTTGACGACCGATGTTTCGAGGATCGCTATTGTTGCGAGGACCAGCTTAGGCAGGACACCTTGACTCGTTGTCGCTATCTGAAAGATCCATGTCTTCTAACCTCGTCATGTCATTCGTCCATTGATAGAAGTCGGTTAGGGATGAGGTCGGATACTTCTAGAGATCTCCACATCCTAGACTTGTAACTGACCTCCTGAACATAGGGCTATGACTAAGCTACTCACATTCGCACCCCTGACCCGGCTAGATTCTTTGCTGAAGCGGCTAACATACACAACAAACTTTCAGAAGGACTTTGTCTGATATCACGTAACTCACTAGCCAACATGACATGGGTATGGATGTGAAGAAACGAGTCTTAAAGTCTAGGCATAATTAGGCCCATGAGCCGATACCACCTGATCGTAGATGCAAGAACCAATAGTAGGCCATTCTTGAAAGGATGGAAGGGAAGATCAAACACATTGTTGAGCCGAAAAGCTGGTCGATACAAGTGATGGAGTTGAATGTCGTGATGTGGTCAGATGGGTCTGTACCCCCATCATACTTATCAATAGGTGATAAAGCATATTGTCGATGGATGTAAGCAGCTAGAACTTCATTAGAGAATGGTTCCCCATTCTGGTCATCTGAGCATGCCCCGCCCCTAGCATTGTAGGCTTGCATTATGTTGAGCTATAGGATGAGGATATGCATTTCTTCCTTGAGGCAAGCATTGGCCTATTGCAGGATGTTCTGGCAGACCATGGCTGTGGGCTCATCTTGCATCTTGGTATAGTAGGAGATCGGTGACGAGATGGAGAATGATGATGATGAGTAGGAGATCTCCTCCTATGTACAGAGGGCGATCTTGAATGAATGACCCGCTCTTCTCTTTGTTTGTTTCTGGCCACGCCTCTATGGGACTTAGAGTGTGCCGAAAGAGCCATACACGCCTTTCCAATGGGGGGGACCGCTATTAAGGTAGTCAAAAGCAGAAGTTTGTAGGTGATCAAAGGTTGATGGTCATTCCACTGAAGGGGAACGACGGCGATTTGGCCCCATAGGCATAGCCACATCAGAGGCGAGATCAATTCAACTATATACGCATATAATGTACCTTCTAAGATAGATGTGAAGGTCCATAATTAGAGTTTTAGGTACCACCCTCTCCTAGGCTTTAGCAGTGTTCAAGAGTTCAGAACCGCTAGGAGGCTTACGCCTGCAAGTAGGTGGGTCAACTAAGTCGGCCGTCAAAGGTGCTAGTGGGACAAAGTTTATGGTGGCTTAAGCATCCACCTACACCCAAAAGCCATTTACTTTGTAGGCCAACTGACCCACGCTCGACAACTGTAGCATCACAGTACGCCATACTTCTTTGTTGATGCCCAGACCGGGCTAGGCAGCACCGACGAGAGTGTTGCCATTGGTTTTGTACCCGTTGGAGTTGTTACCTTCAAATGGAAGGAGATTGTCCATGGTAACAAGTTAGATTGGGTATTTGCTGAGTAGAAAGTGTGGAAAGGTAAGAGCTTTAGGGAGAGGCCCTCCTTCTAGTGCCAAAATGTTGACTACTTTTCTAACCCACCTCAAAATGAGACTGATACGTTATAAAGGGTGTGACAACCCCCAATTTTAATGATCGAGTATTTAAATGATTAATTTAAATATTTAATCATTAATTAACGGAAGGCTCGTTATACTCAATTTTCCAAAAACTGGTGAATTGGGACTCGAGACACCCATCATTGAGACCGTAATTCCATCATAAGAAAATGAGTATAAGCTAGCTTCATTTGGAGTTGATAAATTTTTGGAGTGAATACTGATTTCTTGAGAAATAAATGAATTGGGAAAAGGCCCATAAGTTAGTCATAAGCTTGCCTGTAAGTTGGTTGACTCTTCACTTACATTTCATTCAACGTAGCATTTCCTCTTCTTCTCTAATTACTTTCTTAATATCTCCTTACTCCCAAAATCCTATATCACTAATACATGCTCAAACAAAATTCTATAAACTCCATAAAATAACCATAATTCTTCTTGTTAGATAGATTTTTCATCTGACCAACACTTCAAAGCTTTTGGAGTTTTGTTCCGAGAGGATACCGGTAATCTGAATAAATACCAAACTATGCAGATGATAAGCACCGAAAAGTAAAAGAAAGATAAGATTTATAGTAGTTCAGGACCGAGATCCCTACGTCCACTTGGAAGATTCTACAGTGAGCTTTCAATCCTCAATTTGGTATACAAGTACTTCTGTTACAAAGTCCGCCATTAATGATCTTTTGATTAAAGCTTTCTAAAATAGAGTAAGGAATATGGAATGATTGTAGAATGTTAGAAAATATCCATTTAGCCCCCTTTTCAGTAGTATGTGTTCCTCTATCTATAGCAAAATTTAAAGGTTCTCCCATTAATGCAGGGGCTTTCACGTGGATTAATGAACAGGCTTGCTATAAGTGGCTTGGATTCAAACATTTGTCATCATCTTGTTGAGAGTACTTTGATGCAGATTGATGACATGTCACTTTTATATATAGTTCTATTGATTCCTTTCATTTACCTTGATTGTTGATCTCGGTTTAGTGCTATCTGAGCCATTGAGTGTTGATACCGGTTGAAATGTCTTTGCTTATGGTATGCCACTCTCGGCTGAGCTTGTTATCTTAATTGGACAATGGTCTTGACCTTAATCGACGTCTTTGCTCTTACTTTTGGATCTCGGGTTCTCGGATACTGATCTTGGTGCTTAAGCTCTTAGTTGAAAACAAATAATGGGTCTCGAAATTACAAGCCAATGGATTTTACTTTCGATATTTGTAATTTGTAAGTAACACATGCCATCTAAATTTCACCTTATACGGTTGGTACAAGGTGGAATTTGGAAAGAAGGGTATCATACTATGCTTAGTACTTGGCTTGTTAGTTCTGTTCCCATTATAAGGTTGATCCGAGCCTTTGTGCGAAGTAATTATCCCGAGAATTCTTTACAATATTACTTTACCGAGACAACTTATGAAGGTCTGACCTTGTTTCAAAAACATTTTGAAATGCAACCTCATCTAAAGGGTTTTGAAAATAATGTGAAATTCAATCCCATCAAAAGGATTTCGGAAAATAGCTTGAAATCTAACTTCATCTAGAGGATTTTGGAAAACAATTTGAAATCTATCCTTATCTAGAGTATTTCAGAAAACAACTTGAAATCTAACCTCGTTTAGAGGATTTTGGAAAATAACTTGAAATCTAACCTCATCTACAGGATTTCGGAAAACAACTTGAAATCTAATATCATTTAGAGTATTTCAGATTTAAAATCTAAACTCATTTAGAGGCTTTCGGAAAATAACTTGAAATCTAACCTTGTCTAGAGGATTTCAGAAAGTTGAAATGACTTGAAATCTAACCTCATCTAGAGGTTTTCGGAAAATGACTTGAAATCTTACCTCGTCTAGAGGATTTTTGAAAACAACTTGAAATCTAACATCGTCTAGAGAATTCAAAAAATAACTTGAAATCTAACATCGTCTAGATGATTTTGGAAAACGATTTAAAATCTAACCTCATATAGAGGATTTTAGATAACGACTTGAAATCTAACATCATCTAGAGCATTTTGGAAAACAACTTGAAAACTAACCTCGTCTAGAGGATTTTGAAAAATAACTTGACATCTAACCTCGTCTAAATGATTTCAAAAAATAATTTGAAATATAACCTCATCTAGAGGGTTTTGGAAAATAACTTGAAATCTAACCTCGTCTAGAGGACCCGAAAAACGACTTGAAATCTAACCTCGTCTAGAATATTTCAAAAAATAATTTAAAATTTAACCTCATTTGGAGGATTTTGGGAAATAACTTGAAATAAGTGCCTAGAGGCGAAAATACTCCGATATTATTGTCTAGCCACCTAGGCTTGGTCTCACATGGGTATCGGTTTTTTAGAAAACTACTAGTGGTGGTATAATGTCTATATTTTTCACACGTTTGACGTGACTCACTGCACGACACCATGCATGGTACTTTTGACCATGGCTTGCTCTTTGCATGACATGATTTGGCCATGACTCACTCTTTTGTCCAACACTTTGGTTATGGCTCACTCAATGCGTTCGGCATGGTCGACTTCCCATGATTCACTCTTTGTAGACACGATCGACCATGGCTCACTTTTATTGAGGATCTACCCAACGCATGGTTTTTTCTGGACCATGGCTCACTATATTGGGAATCTACCCAATTTTCTAATCTGATTGGGACTCTACCCAACTTACTAATCTCTTTAGGAATCTACCCCACTTATTAATCTTTTTGGGAATCGCCCAACTTACTAATCTCTTTGGGAATCTACCCAATCTTAGTAATCTTTTGGGAATATACCCAACTTATTAATCTCTTTAGGAATCTACCCGACTTATTAATCTTTTTTAGGAATCTACCAAACTTACTAATCTCTTTAGGAATCTACCCAACTCATTAATCTTTTTGGGAATCTACCCAACTTACTAATCTCTTTGGGAATCTACCCAACCCATTAATCTTTTTGGGAATCTACCCAACTTACTAATCTCTTTGGGAATCTATCCAACCCATTAATCTTTTTGGAAATCTACCCAATTTTCTAATCTCTTTGGGTATCTACCCAACTTATTAATCTTTTTGGGAATCTACCTAATTTTATACTCTCTTTACGAATCTACCCAATTATGAAACTAGATAATTTCATTGAGGCAAAATCATTTTCTTGGCAAAACTAAGTATTGCCATGAGGCAAAACCATTTACTTGGTAAAACTAAGTAAATGTCGTGAGGCAAAATCATTTACTTGATGGACCTAAGCAGTTTCTGTGAGGCAAAATTATTTACGTGGTTAAACGAAGTAATTGTCGTAAGGCAAAATCATTTACTTGATGAAACTAAGTAATTGTCGTGGGACAAAATGATTTACTTGGCGAAACTAAGTAGTTACCGTGAGGCAAAATCATTTATTTGGCGAAAATAAGTAATTATCGTGAGGTGAAATAACTTACTTGGTGAAACTAAGTAATTGTCATGAGGTGAAATCATTTACTTGCTTGGAGGCAAAAGCATGACTTTGAAACTTACATGACGCTACATGATCAGATTAGTATCGTGACTAAAGTACTTTGATGTACTTTTGAAAGTTGCGTGATATCACTTGATCATGGCAAGAATCATGACTAAAACGTTTTGATGCACTTTTTAGAAGTTGTGTGATATTGCTTGATTATGGCAATAATCATGACTAAAACATTTTGATGCACTTTTGGAAGTTGCATGATATTGCTTGATCATGGCAATAATCACGGTTAAAACATTTTGACGCAATGTTTAAAATGCTTAAGACTTAAGAAAACCGGAGTCTCATGCACCATACTCGGATAACAAATAAAAGATTGATTATTGTCTTGAATTTTTGATTAAGTCTTTATTCACATAGTGACCTAGTGCTATAATAATGCTTCAGATGCTCAGCATTCTAAGCCTCTTTAATCTATATGTTCACAGAAGGATGACGTCATGAATTATTAGAGGTTCTTCCCGGTTAGGGCCGAGAGGTCCATCTATCAGATCCTCGGTGTTTGGCATTATCTTTCGGAGGATGAGGTCTCCTTTCTCAAATTTTCTTGTCTGAACTCTCTGGTTGTAGTATTAGATCATCTTCCGAATATACTCTGTTGATCCTAAAGTGGTCTGGTCTCAGAGCTCGGGTAGCAAATCTAATGATTCCACTCGAAGCTCTATATTTTACTGCATATTATAATAATACCTTCGATGAGAGGCAATTTCTAACTCAATTGGGAGCATGGCTTCAAAACTGTAAACTAGAGGGAAGGAAGCATGTGCTGTCGAGGTCTTGGAGCTTGTTCTATAAGCACATAGAATGAAAGGTAATTAATCTTCCCCATTGCCTTTATCCTTGTTCAATCTTTTCTTTTAGTATTGTCTTATGAATCTGTTTAAAGCAGCCATCTTTCCATTCAAGCTCATTGACTTCTTTCTATTAGTTGGGGCCTTCGCGTTAGTTATAGCTTTTATTTAACTCAGGTTTATATCTATTCCTTTAGCACCTACTATAAAACCCAGGAATTTCCCGAATTGTATTCCGAAGGTACACTTCCAAGGGTTCAACAACATCTAATATTTCTAGAGATTCTCGAATGTCTCGGCAGGATTCGAAACATGACTTTCTGACTCTGATATGTTGCCCCTGCATTCTTAAGATCGAAGGGCATTACCTGGAATAAGCATCTATAAACGAAAGCAATTGGTGCCGCTGGTAGCATCTGCTAACTGATCGATTCTCAGCCGAGGGAAGCAATCCTTTAAGCAAGTTTTGTTTAAACCAGTGAAGTCAATATAAGTTATCCACTTCCATTTGGTTTCTTTACTAACATCGAATTAGCGATCCACTTCGAGTAATATATGTTTTAGATGAAGTTATTTCTTTAACCTCCCGACCTCTTCTTGTAGAGCCATATATCGATTCTTGTCCAAGGGTTTCCTCTTTTACCTTACGGGAGTAAAATTCGAATCCATATTCAAGTAGTGGCATGGGTCTATGAGAACATATCTAGGTTATGCTTAAGGAAGGAAATTAGCTATTCTCGGACAGATGGATGGAAATAAGCCCCTATCTCGACTGTCTTAGACTTGTCATTTTCATCGAGGCACACTTCTTCTAGGGTCAAGCTCAATGTCTTCTTCTTCTTGTACAATATGAACAATCTTTCTCTTTCTCCTAGAAGACTTACTACCTTGCCCATGTTTTATCTCATTATAGCCTCTTCGATAGTTTGATATGTAAATTAATTCTCCGACAGCGGAATCTTCTTGCCTTGGAGGAATTCTTAAACGTTTCTTACGGACTATTTTGTGGAAGAGTTTTGAGATCACATAGTTAGTAACTAGATCGAATTTAATGAGTACCAAGACTGGATTGTGCCCATCGAGAAAGGGAAGAGTTAAACTCGAAAGAAGCATTTCAGAGAGATAAGAGACTCCTTCAAATATAGTGATCCATATAGTACTCTTCATTGGGGAATATATATATATATATATATATATATATATATATCTGTTCGGTTGTATGGGCTTTCATACTATAAATTTCTCTTGGAAAACAGAGGTGAAGTTAAATATTTATAAAAATGAGATATTAAACTAACCATCCAAGAAATTCAGTTAATATCCCTTTCTATATGAAGTTTTCTACGACCTGAGAAAATCTTCGACATCCATTTGTTTCATGTCCATTCATTTGATGGTAGATATAGTAGTTCTTTCCTTTTAAATCTTCTTTAGTGGATAGGGGATATCTTGATTAATGAAGCTCTCCACAAGTTTCCAAAAAGAATCGAGACAGATTTTGGCTGAGTGGAGTGAAGACTTAGTCTCGTTTGATCTTCTTCCAAGATTGAAGAGTAGAGATAACTAGGAAAGCTTTTTTAGTTGGACGAAATGGACCTTTACTTTTCATTATTACGATACTCAAGTCCTTGATTTGTTGTTTTGATTTGAATTTCGTCTGGTTCAAGATTAAGTTGGGAATGGACTGGCAAAAATAGTATGCGGCTATAGTGGCTTACGGGAAGCTGTTGGTGACAATTGGAGACGTGGATGGGAAAATGGTAGTGATTAGCTGTCTACCAAATGATGGGGTGATGGTTAGCTTCCTGTATTCTCTTGACGTTCCACAAGAGGGGTTGTCATCCGTGCCTATCGCTAGAGAGATCTGGATATCTTTGAGGAAGTGACTAGATTACAACCGCATAGAGAGATCGAGTTTCAAATTGACTTGGTGAAAGAAGCCAGACTAATAGTTATGCCTTTAAGGCATATGGCACCTAGAGAGCAGAACGAATTGGAGGTGCAAGCAATAACCTATTGAGGTGGGGTTCATTTGAAGAAGAATATCTAGGCAAGGTGCACCTATCATATTCGCAACTAAGATAGATGGCTCTTTGAAGTTACGTTGTTGTGAGCTGAATAAAGCGACGAAGAAGAACACACACCCACTCCCATGTATTGATGACTAGTTCAGTCAGCTACATGGTGCAAAGATGTTTTCTCAAATGAATTTGGCAACAGGATTTCACCAGTCTAGAGTAGCGAAGGAAGTGTGCCTATTACTGTGTTTTGTATGCCAATGGGTTTCCATGAGTGGTTGGTGATGCCATTCGAGTTGACCAACACTCCGGCATACTTTGTGGATCTCATGAATCGGGTTTTCAAAGACCATCTGAATAAGTTCATGTTTGCGTTCGTGGATGATATTCTAATTTGCTCTAGAAAAGAAGCAGAGCATAGTACACATATGAGGATTGTGCTAAAGATACCGAGGAAGCAAAAGTTGAGAGCAAAGTTCTCTAAATGTCACTTTTGGAGGGAAGAAGTAAGATTCTTGGGTCAGGTCGTTTCGGGACAGGGTGTAGCGATGGATCCTACGAAGGTGGAAGTGGCCCAATATTGGATCGCCCAAGAATGCTACATATGTGAGAAGTTTCCTAAGATTGGTGGGATACTATAGATGCTTTATCAAGGGCTTCTCAAAGATAGCAGCACCATCGACCAATTTGACAAAGAAGAATCAAACTTATGTTTGGGATACAAAGTGTGAACATGCGTTTGTGAATTTGAAAGAGAGGCTGATGAGTGCACCAGTGTTGACCATTACAAGTGGAAATGAAGAGTTAATGGTATACATTGATGCTTGTAGTGCTAGATTGGGTGCGGTGTTAATGCAGAAGGGGAGGGTTGTCGCTTATGTGAGTCGACAGCTAAAGCCGCACAAAAGGAATCACCCAACTCATGATTTGGAATTGGCAGAAATTGTTTTTGCTTTGAAGATGTAGAGGCACTATTTATTAGGAGAAAGGTTTGAGCTGTTTATAGACAACAAATCCTTGAAGTATATTTTCTCTTAGAAGGATCTCAACCTTCATCAGCAAGAGTGGTTGGAGTTCGTGGCCTCCTATGATTTCGATATTTCCTATACACTAGGTAAAGGGAATAAGGTCGTCGATGCACTGAGTAGAAGGCATGCTAATTTAGGAGCAATGATAATGAAATGGAAGCAGATAGGTGTATTGCTGTATTCGATTCCAGGCCTCGCTGCAAGATAGAACCTGAAATGTCGATAAGCTTATCGAACAGACCTACTCTGGTTGTGGATTGGCACTAGTCAGAAGCGAGATGCTAGGCTAGTAGAGATTATAAAGAAGTTAGAGGACATAGTAGAATCTAAAGATATAAAGCAATATGAAATCGACCGAGAAGGTTAGCTTTGTAAGGATGGGAGGTTGTTTGCTCCGATGGTTGATGGATTGTGAGATGATGTGCTAAGAGAGTGCCATCATTCCAGATTGACTATCGCGGTGGGATGTACCGAGATATGAAGCGAATTTACTACTAGGAAGGCATGAAGAGGGATGTTGGGGCATTCATCTCTAAGTGTGTTGTTACGCCCCACCTTTTTGGACGACTCAAATCGACAATAAACCACACATGTCTAACTCAAACTATTCAAAAGGAAGGATTTTCAATGGGGTTTAATAAGAAAATAAGAGAAAAGAAGGAAAACAAAACACAGAATCTCGCAACGGAATGACAAAATATAATAATCCAATAGACAGTTCATGAAGCTGTTTTACAATATATATTTGATTATACAATTTTTACAGCAATCAAAGTACAATCAACAAACATACCAAAATAATGCGGCGAAAAAAATACTAATACTATAATATACCAAACTCAGTCTTCGTCCTCCAGAAATAATGTCTTCAAACACTGAAAAGCTCAGGCTGACCCGAGCGTAATGAAAAGACAAAACACTCGAGTCAGAACTAAAAGTTCTTATGTAAGTTAAATCAATAACAAGTAAATATGAGTGTAATAGCTTCTAAGATGTTTACGGGATTTCCATCTCCTATCAAGTGTACAATGTGAGTGCAATAACTTAAGAGATGTTATGAGATTTTCCATCTTCTAAGGATCCGTTAAACTATCCATATGTAGTAAGATACGCTATATATGTAGTGTCTATCAGTAAAGTAAAGTCTTAAAATAGCGTTAAGGCTTTACATGACCCCCTTTAACACATTTTTAAGCAGGTAATCTATGCAGGTTCTGTAACACAACCAGTAACGTCGATAGCTAGTGAGTCCCCTATAGCTACCATACTAAAACAAAATCGTTGTGGTTGCGAACAAGGATAAAGAATATGACAAGGCATGCGAGGTGATGCCCAAGGTAGGATACTACCATTTTGCGTTTCCTGACTAGTGGTAACCTCTAACGTCCCACCGCGAACATCCATGAAATAGTCAAATCTGAAAGTGTACGTGCAGTACTAAGGATCGTGTAATATGATATATAAATGCGGAAACTGATAATAGCAGTAAAAAATAAAAATTAAAGTAAGCACACCAGGAATTTTTATACTGGTTCGAACTTCCCGTTCTACGTCTAGTCCCAGAATACCCTCTGGATTTAAACTAAACCCCTCACTTAACCTGGAGGAATAGGTATACGACACCTGAGCAGCCGAACGGGAATTTTTCCGTCTCAACAACCGAAGAGGACTTCAGCCTAATACAAATTGTTTGTTGACGAATCTGTTCTAAATAACACTGATTGTCTTTTTATAGTACAACTTTCCTATAATCAAATCCTCAAGAGTATATATGTGTGTGAAGATTTAGAAGGAAGATAATCACGTAGAATCGAAGTATATAAATTAAAACAAGGATTCTAGTGATATTAATTAAGAATGAAAGCTTTTATTTGCAGAAATGAATAGAGAATAGATTTCAGAAATATAAACAAGAATCGGTTGTTGTAGAAGTGAATTGAACATGTTTATATAGTTGTAGAATAGTTACAATCTTTCATGAAGAGTTTCAATCAAAAGTTGTGTCCGTATCTCTTGGATTGAAGGACATTCCTCTTCATGAACAATCGCAACTCTTCAGAAAACTAGCCGTTATGTTTAGGTCAGTTGACCGAGGTTTCTGGTCGGTTAGCTGAGTTTCAAACCCGTACATAGAAAAATGTATATCTGTGCATTTGACACAGAGTCGGTCGACCGAGGTTTCTGGTCGGTCAGCCGACCTGTAGTCAATTGCACAGTACACACTAATTTATGTATATATCAATATAAATCAATTTTTGTGTGTGTGTGACTACTTGAGGAATGATTTTAACAATATTCTAAGACTCAATAAAATAAAATATTCATACTAATCTCTGGATTGTAGTCTTGTCTCCTTTGTAGTGCATAATATACGTTTATTCTCTTTTTGTCGCTTTCGTATAGTATTCTCTTTGTAATTCGTCGTATGATCTCTGAAGCTTGTGTGATGAATCAAAACTCATGAATCAACATTCTCCCCCTTTTTGATTGATGACAATACTTATGTGACGAAGTAGTATATATTATAATTCTCCCCTGAATATATGGCGACTTTTCTGCAAAAACTTATTAGCTTTCATATATTTCTCCCCCTTTGTCATCGACAAAAAGGAATACTTATTAGATGTTATAATGAAAAAATATGGAACATGTAACACAAGTAAGAAAACATCGAGTTTAAATATTACATACTCAAACCAAATAGGAATATTAATGATGTTTACTTACTACACAACATCTAAAAATAGACATATTGTTCAAAAAAAAACAGAATACTTGAAATTATGAAATAGCAAATTGTAAAAAAAATATGATGCATGTATAGATATTCAAAACATAGCAATAAAAGAAACAAGCATTCATACATTGCATCATCACAAATAAGAGTTTTAAGGTAACACTTACTTTTCTCCCCCTTAATCTGTGCTTGCATTGTTTATTTCTGAAAATTGTGTTAGAGCAATATCTTTCTCCCCTTTGTCATTGACGAAAAGGAGAGTTTATATGATAACAAATATTATATTTCACACAAGTGTTAACAATATAGAACAAAATAATTACTACTTGTAAGGTATCAGAAAACAATGAACATTTAAAGCATGCGATACCCAAGATTCTTATAATTTCCTAATTTTTAGGAAACCATACCCATTTGGGTGTGGTTGTACCTTTATAAATATAATTTTCATTATTGATTACCATATCAAAATAATTATTAATGCATTTTTCTCTATTTTTCCAATTAACAGGAACCCAAATACTTAGATAATTTTTATTCATATTTCTCGTTAATGATTTTGTACTTCTAGAGAAATTATAAACATTATTGGTCATAGCAGTTTTTGAATTTCGATAAAAATTTGATTTCGACTTTACTCGAAATTTAGTAGTAGCACTAACATTTTTATTATACATAAAAGCGTATCTAGTGCTATTTCTATGATTATATCCTAAAATATTTTTATTATGTAAAGGTCTAGAACTAGATAAAATCATGTTTAAATCATTTTGACCATTATTAAATTTTGTGACTTCAGTGTTGAGTTTATCAAATTTAGCTTTAAAGTCACACTTATTATTTTCAAAAGAAATATTACTATTATTTAAAATATCCATTTTCTCATTTAATTCAGAATTCTCATTTTTTAACGTACCGTTCTCATTTTTTAGAAGGAAATTTTGAGATTCTAAATTATCTAAAGAGGATTGTAATAAATCATTTTGTCTTTCCAAATCAAAATTTTCTTTTGAAAATTTTTCTCTCTCGTTTTCAAATATGGTGTTTTGTTTATCTAAAAAATATGTAAGAGTTATAAAATTATTCTTTAAATCACCAAGTTGATTTTCTAATTTTAACTTCTCGTTTTTCAATTTCTCATTTTCAAGTTCAACAGATTTCATCTTTTCTAAAATAATAAAATTAAGCTTTGAAATCTTATTGCTTATACTAACTAAATCATTATTATCTTTTACTGAAATTTGTAAATCAGAAAGTACCTTTTTACAGTCCTCATTGGTCGTTGCTCTAATAGTTTCAGGCTTTTTGCTTGCTGTACTTCGACTGGATCTTTTTCTAGCCATTATTCTATGATGTTGTGACGATCGATAGAATACCAGGCTATGATACCAAATGAAAGTGTACGTGTAGTATTAAGGATCGTGTAATATGATATATAAATGTGGAAACTGATAATAGCAGTAAAAAATAAAAATTATAGTAAGCACACCAGGAATTTTTATACTGGTTCGAACTTCCCGTTCTACGTCCAGTCCCAGAATACCCTCTGGATTTAAACTAAACCCCTCACTTAACCCAGAGGAATAGGTATACGACACCTGAGCAGCCGAAAAGGAATTTTTCCGCCTCAACAACCAAAGAGGACTTCAGCCTAATACAAATTGTTTGTTGACGAATGTGTTCTAAATAACACTGATTGTCTTTTTATAGTACAACTTTCCTATAATCAAATCCTCAAGAGTATATATGTGTGTGAAGATTTAGAAGGAAGATAATCACGTAGAATCGAAGTATATAAATTAAAACAAGGATTCTAGTGATATTAATTAAGAATGAAAGCTTTTATTTGCAGAAATGAATAGAGAATAGATTTCAGAAATATAAACAAGAATCGGTTGTTGTAGAAGTGAATTGAACATGTTTATATAGTTGTAGAATAGTTACAATCTTTCATTAAGAGTTTCAATCAAAAGTTGTGTCTGTATCTCTTGGATTGAAGGATATTCCTCTTCATGAACAATCGCAACTCTTCAGAAAACTAGCCGTTATGTTCAGGTCAGTTGACCGAGGTTTCTGGTCGGTCAGCTGAGTTTCAAACCCGTACATAGAAAAATGTATATCTGTGCATTTGACACAGAGTCGGTCGACCGAGGTTTCTGGTCGGTCAGCCGACCTATAGTCAATTGCACAGTACCCACTAATTTATGTATATATCAATATAAATCAATTTTTGTGTGTGTGTGACTACTTGAGGAATGATTTTAACAATATTCTAAGACTCAATAAAATAAAATATTCATACTAATCTCTGGATTGTAGTCTTGTCTCCTTTGTAGTGCATAATATACGTTTATTCTCTTTTTGTCGCTTTCGTATAGTATTCTCTTTGTAATTCGTCGTATGATCTCTGAAGCTTGTGTCATGAATCAAAACTCATGAATCAACAAAATCAAGGTGCACCAATCAAGTCAAAATCAATATAGTAATACGAAGAACAGATGTCGCTAGAGGTAGCTAGCCTCATTGGTCAAGTATGGCTCATGGTTTAGTCATTTCAAATTGACACAAGTGTCGGGGTCATCCATCATCGTTCTCTTTCTTTAAATCTAGCAAACATCGCCGATTCAACCTCTACATTCTGGATAACATCCACCGTGTACATAGTTATTAAAGTGGTTCCGGTATTGACAGGGAGTATGCCAATATTTGGCCCCGATCTCTTTAACAAACAAACGTCGTTTTTTACACCGGTTGGTTCTTTTAAATTTCAAGAACAAGTCAATTTCATATCAAAATATCAGATTCACTTCAAAAATCATTTGAATCCAAAATAGGTTATACCTTCGTATCAAAACATCGCATTTAAATCCATGATTTAAATCTAAATAGTTCCCCCCTTCAAAAAAATAGTTTGAATATCGAAAATGATTTTGAATAATAAAAATAGTTGTAATATTGAAAATAGTTTGGATAATTAAAATAGTTTTAATATTGAAAATAGTTTGGAATAATTAAAATAGTTTTAGAGATTGAAATAGTTTTAATATTGAAAATAGTTTAGATAATTAAAATAAGTTATATATTAAATATTTTGATTATTAAAATAGTTTTTATATTAAAATAGTTTATATTAAAACTGTTTCTTCTTTCACAACAATATGAACTCGTGTTCCAAATCATAATGAAATCAATTCTTCGACTTCCAATTCAAGTAAACTTCATATTAAAAATTCAATTTAAATCGACCTCAATTCAGACGATTTCCAATTTTACTTCAAATTCAATTCAAACGATTTATTCAAAGGCTGGAAGTTTCAACTCAAATTCTCATTTTTAAACAATTTAGTTTAAATCCATTTCATATCCAAAACTTTGAAATACCTCTTTAAACCACTTTAATTACAGTAAATTCAAAGTCCAAATTAAAGTTTAAACCTCTAAAATAATCCACTTTCAATATAATTAAGGCATTTCTCAAATTCAACTTAAGATTTCAAATTAAATCCTTTAAACAATTAACATTTCAACATTTCAAACTCAGATTTGAAAGTAATTTAATTCATATAAATCCAATTTTTATTTTCTTTAAAACAATATCATTTAAACCAATTTAAATTCAAGCCTTTGAAACTGTTTAATTTAACCAAAACCGGTGTCCGTATATAATTTTCTACCATATGGCCATGTAATCATTTATTTCAATTTTAATTAAATGGATGGATATATATCATTTCAATCCATAATTAAATGACATAAGTATATATCAGTTAAACCTATTTCTTAATTCAATTTCGAATAATTCAAATGACAATATATATGATGTCCAATAATAAACAGGGTAATAACCGGAATCTGTCAAAATAATTAAACAACCATGCATCCAATCATCAATCAATAGTCATTCAATAACAATCAACATCCAAATCAACCAACATATCACAACAGTTCCTAGTTATCAATTGTCGATGTTTAATTAGCTATTAATTTCAATATTAATTTAAATGTAAATTTAATTCAATATAAAATTCAAATTCAATTTAAACCACCAAACAACAATCAATAAATTTTTATCACTTCATGGTTTCAATTTAACTAACATCGGAAAATTTAGTTGTAACGACCCAAAATTTGACCACCTCAAAATGTAACATTTAAAGTGATTTTAAATATAAAATATATAAGGTTTTAGGATTTAAACAATATTAGATAGGGTTTGAAAATGGAAATATACATAGAGATAGTGACATTTGCTTATATTAACAAAAGTGACAAAATCCTGATTTCAGAAAAGTAAGTTTTAATAGTTAGATAAATTATTTTAATTTATTTATGAGTGTTTATATTTTTAAATACCATTATACAAATTTATTTTTAAATATGGTTTACATAAATAAATAGTTTAACTAAAACGTCAAAATGTGAACGTAAAACATTTTGTCGAAAATCAACGTTTTGTCAATTTAAAGTTGTCGCAACGTTGTTGCACCTTTATTTTCTTATATATGAAAATATATTCAAATAGTATAAGTATTAATTAAATCACTAATCAAGTTTACTTTTACTAAACATGCTTAGAAAATTGTAGAACTTAATTAACAAATAGTAAGCATAAAAAGACAAAAAGCGTTAATAAAGTCAAAAGTAAACATTAAATCAAACAAACATAATTATTATATTCTTTACTTAATACTTAAATGAAAATGACATGAAGTACTTATTTGAAATGTGATGTTAAGTGTTGAAAAAATTAGTTTGCTTAAAATATAAGCAAAGGGTATATTGGTCTTTTTATAAAATATTATTTTAATCCAAAACTTTTTCTATAAATAAGCCACCATGTTCTCTCATTTTTTCACACATTCTTCTTTCTTTTTCAAGCTTTCTTCACTTCTCTAATGGCTTCTCTCCTTAATAAAATAATGCTAAAATATTCCAAAAATAATTACTAAAGAAAATAATCACCAAAACTCCACCCGAACCACCTTAAAACTCCTCCATTTCTTTTCCTCTACCCACGGCTTCGACCACCACCACCCACGGCCAAGCCTTCCTCCCCCTCCACTCAAGGCCGTGAGCAACATCCCCTCCCCTAGTCCAAGTCGAGCCACTTCAAGTCCAAGCGTTCAAAGATTCGTGTGCGAAAAACGTCGAGTAGCGGAGCTATAGCTGATTTTCCGTTCGAATAACCAAACAAAGTGAGAACTCCTAAACTATTATATTATATTTTGGATGATGAAATGATGTTTGTAATGGATTTTTATTATGCTTTAATCATCAAGTTTGGATGTTTAAATATGAATGTTGAATATATATGCAAGTCACGGAAATACACGTCGATAAGCATAAAGGAAATTACTTCTCTTGATTTAATGAAATGGAGTATATGGAATTGTTAAATATCTTAAAAATGTTTTAAAATGTATTTGAAATGTTTTATAAACATCTAAAAGTGTTTTGGTGAAGTTTGAAAAGAAATAGAAAATTTAGTAAAAAATAAGTGTGTCGTGTAACGGTAGTTCACGATTTCGCGCTATAAAAGTCAAACTACTGTAAAAGTTGAAATATAGCTCGGAATTCTTCGAGATAAGAATTTTCCGAACTATTATATCCATATTTTTCCAACAAAGAAAGAAAATCGAGATTCCGATAAGTAGGTTTTGAAATATGAGAAAAAACAAATTTTTGGAAACATCGCGGTTTTGCTGTCCAGAATCGAAAACTGGATTTCTTTGAAAATAATGTTTTAAAAATATGAAATAAATCTTATAAATGTGTTAAAAGTGATTTGAGTAATAAAAATGAATTTTCAAATAATAAAAAATCGTTTTGATCAATATAGCTAAAAAGGCATTTTCCACGGCACTTTCCGTAGCACTTTTCTATAACTTGTGAAATATAGTTTTAAACTTAACAATTCTTTTCCAAATCTTTTGTAAATGTTTTCAATTGATTAATAAAGTATTTTAAGGGGGATTTAAAGGATTTACGGAATGATAAAATATTAAATGATTTAGAGTCGATCAAATTACTTGATTGTCTTATGGGTGTCAAAGAGATAGTGTCTAGGCTTGACTTTGGAAAACCAGTTTCCTGCTCTCCCTGGCTATCTGGACTGGCCCGATGGAGGGAATAGTAAATTTGATTTACTCGAATTGAAATTTTCCAAAGGATAAAGAAAGATATTTTCCAGGATTTAAACAATTTGGATTTTATAGAGAAGATCTTCTTGTACTCGGTGTTAAAGCCCGAAGAGGGAACTCGTACTATGGAATTTAAAAGGTGATTTCACCATTATTCCGCCCATAGTATTTGTTGAATACGGGAATTGATATTGAGTAGAATTAGATGATTTCTATAGATTATGCCCACTTACTATTTACTGGTTTTGAACTAACATCTTAGATAACATGGTTTTAACTCAATCAAAAGTATGATTTTTGGATTAAGAAATCTTTGTTAAGATTTAAATAAATGATTTGGAAATAATTCCCTAAGAAAAGATGTAATGATTTGGGATTTAAAATAGTTTTAAAGTAATCAAAGGATTTGATAAGAGAGGTTTGATGATTCCGTATGTATCAGAAAGAATGTTTGGGAAATATATATCTCCAAAAGAGATTTTGATAAAAAGAACTTAATCAATTAAAGAATGATTCCCTATTTAGTTAACATCTTTTTATCGATGATTGCTTCGAAGGAACCGGGGTTGGTTGGGTAATTCCTATCCGAAGACCACTTCGAACCAATTTACGAATTCGAAGTGAAGATATGGATATGATTTGAAAGATGGAATGTAGGACTGCTTGTCATTGACCCTCGGGGGAAATTCCCACATCATATTATATGACAGTAGTTCTTCATTTTAGATCTTTGATGCAAGGACCTATCACTACTACTCCTAGGGGTAACTCCCGACAGGATGTGGTAGGAGAGTGCCTTCGGTTTGTCCTGTTCCTGGACAACTTGTATGGACGAATGTCTAACGTTGCATTTCTAGTTACATAAGTGATCTCTATGAACGTATCATCTGTTTGGTGGCGGAGAAGACAACTTCTCTTAGCTTAACACCCTTTCCTGAAACGTACGAGCTCATAAGTTATACGTTTGTAGAAATCAGTTGTGTGATCATGGAACGACAATGTGGCATTCAATGTGGAATGTGCTATGTGAAAGGTAAAACGTTACCTTAGGCCTCATTAACCGAAAATGGCTAAAGCAGGGAGGATGCGGTAGAGCTATGTGGGTCGCACCTTTTAGGAGATGGTCATCACCTTTCTAGATTACTCTGTATATGTCGAGTATGTGGTGTATGCTTCGGGATCCCGTTAAAGGTCGGTAACGACCGGGGTGATGTCATATTTGGTACTATCCAGCAAAGGGGTAGGCTGGTTCTGTGTTGGTATAGGCATTCAGTATCAAGACCCTAGGTATATCCCTCTAGAGGTATATTGTATGGAAGGTAGTCCCTCACCTTGCCATTGTATGGAAATCCATTCTCCAATAAGTGCCTGTGGACTTGATTGTAAACCTATTAGGCCGTCAAATTTAACCAATGTAACAATTTCGGCTATTTGGAATATATTTACTTGAAAAAGTGTTTTCAAAGGATGTCATTAAAAATAATATCAAATGATTTTTATGTAGCAAATGTTTTGGTTATCTTAAGGTAAAAACCCGTTTCGTGTTTATGTGTGGTGTGGTCTTATGAGATACCTTTTGTTTTCAAAACATCCATATTTTGAGTTCTCACACCAGTTCCACGACTAACCCGTAGTTCATTTTTCTTTTCCCTTAAACTCTAGGTGCCCTAATTTTCCCCGGGCAGCCAATTAGTTAGGAAAGATTGGAGCATTTCAGAATGGAGCATGGAGCATGTTGGGTCTTCCGAAGAAGTTATCATATCCCACTGTACTTGTATTATGTATCTACCAGCACTTGTAAGGATAGACCGTTATAACTATCCTCGCTAGGTCAGTACATGTCGTAACTCTGATAGTTCTCTTGGAGTGATTGTACGTAATCTTCCATATGTAAAATTATAAGTTGTTTGAATGCGATGTGAGATTCTATTTGTTCTATCTTCTATTTTTATTTCTTCTTACCCCTAACGATCGCGTTCGTCACATTAGTATTGAATGAGTGGGTTAAATAACTCACCTTTGATTCAAAGTCCATTAAAAGCCCAAAATCTGAACAGTCTCCAAATCCAACCAAACCAGTTTCATATTGTCTAGAATTTCGATACGAATCCAAAGGAAGTAACTGCGTGCGAATCCGAGTTCGTATGCAAAAGCTATTAACGTTAGAAGATTAAAATTTTAAAATTAAAATAATATAAGGGTAAAACATAATAACTTCACCATCTCAACCCTAACAGACACGCTCGAACAACCATCTGCCACTGCTTTACTTTGCCTGCCGCCGCGCCTAGACGCGCCACCACAAGTTCAGCCACCACCGTCGTCATCCCCAAGGCCAGCCACCCCTTTCATGAATTCGCCGCTATCTCTGGTCGCCCCAAGTGGCTCCACCGCAGTCGTTATTCAAAGCCAAATTCCAACGAATTCATATTTCTTTTACACGAATAACACGATTGGCCATCGTGGATCAAAGCTACCTCCTCCTCTACACGGCAGTGCCTCCCGATCGTCAATTAGTCGACGATCCACCGTTAAACGTGAAACCCTAAAACGGACGGCTAAGAAAGATCGCCAATTTTCGGACAAACGGAGCCTCCAATCGAGAAACGAAATGCAGACGCTGATTCTATTCATCGAGAGCTTCGTGGCGATATATAATTCGATAGGGTTTGAGCAGTTTGAATTTTTGGAGTTTGATTTGAAATTAGTAGTTAGGGTTTTGGCTAATCTCCATCGAGAAGGAACAGATTAGAACTGAATTGTAAATACAGAAAATAGAATAGAGAGCTGCTAGAGTTTATAACAACATATATATAGGCAAAGATTGAATAGAAATGGGTGGAACAGATCGATTGGGTCGAAGCGATAACAAAGGCCTAAAAAGTCTGTTTCGTTCCCGAAACGAAAATAGGTCATCATATATATCGAAATATAGGTTTTCAATATTTTTAAACTCAATGAAAGTAATTTCAAACCCTAATTCTATTATATATAGAAGTTAGCTTTTAAAATCGAATTATATCCATTTTTATGCGTTAATTAAATGAATTATTATTAAATTAATTTAATCACTTTTAAATTCCAAGCTAAAAGTTTTATATCATCATTCTTGATTAAATAGGATTTTAATAATCTTTTGAAATTAAATTTTCCATATTAAAGCCAAGGTTTAAATATTAAATTAATTTCAGTGTTAAATTACAACTGTAAAAAAATCCATCCATTATAATTTAAATTCTAAACGAATTCTTTTATTTTAATTACAAGTTCTTTATATTAAATCAACAAATATTTTAAATAGTGGAAATTAGGGAGGCATCCCTATCATACTTTCATATTGTAAAGCGGGTCCCTGTCAAAGTTTCATTGTAAAGCGAGTCCCTGTTTTCTGGAAACGAAGAAAAATTATTGCTGAAATGTCAGCAACTTTTATAAATAAGTGCTGATATTTCAGCAACTATCTGTGTCAAAGTTTTATTGTAAAAACAAAGAAAAATTATTGCTGAAATGTCAGCAACTTTTATAAATAAGTGCTGATATTTCAGCAACTTTCATAAATTGTGTTCACAGTGTACAGAAATGTTGCTGAAATATCAGCAACTTTTATAAATAAGTGTTGATATTTCAGCAACTTTCATACACTATGTTCACAGTGTACAGAAATGTTGCGGAAATGTCAGCAACTTTTATGAAATGTTGCATCATGCTCTGCAATAATCGTGAATAAAAAACAGGGACCTAATTTACACTGAAATTTAGTGAAGGACTTTTCGTGAATTTTGAAACTTAATAAGGACCTGTGCCAAAAGTACCCTTTTAAATATTCATTAAACCTAAGTTTCCCCTTATTGCGCTCATTACTCTACAGTTAACGTCTTTTCTTATATTAACTGCAATATTCAATTGCATTAAATTTCATTGATTTCCAAATTAATTCCAACGGATTTAATAATAAGATGATAGATAAAACAATTGTTATACATTAATAATTCATGTCTATCAACTTATTATTTACAAACAACGATTATAAATTACTTACCACATAACTGATTTCTATATTAAAACTAATTCCAATTAAATAACATATAATTTCACCATTAATACATCATTTATTTTATTCCTTATTTACTCTTATTATTATGATTGATTGAAATTACATTAAAACGGTTGTCAGTCGCATTCAATCGATATTATTAAATTATATTCTAATAATTTTTTCGTTTAATCATAAATTTTAATTTCTGAAAATATTAAATTCCAAAATCTTATTTAATTTAGTATTTTTAATTGTTAAAAATATGAGTCATTACAATCTCCCCCACTCAAAAAAATTTCGTCCCCGAAAAGGAACAAGAAAGAATTAAGAAATTTGGTATATTTTATTCAAAATAATCAATTTATGAACTATTAATCTTACATATTTAATTTAGTATAAATTTGAAAAAAACTCAATTTACCACGAAAATTTTTCTAAGTCATAATTTCACAAAAAATTTCGGCAGCATCTCCTTTGCGCGGCTAGGTCCGAAAAAATAACAATATGAATAATTACATTGTATATATCATATTTCAATAATAAAGAGCCCCAAACCATGGGAAAACAATAAAATACTGCTACAAAACCCGTAATCCGAAAATGTACCTATTACTCGGGCAAACAAACTTTATTTATGAAACCAAAAGCAACTTGCTATTGCTTCCATAAACCTGTATCTTGCTTACATAATCCAAAAGAGTTAAAATTATGTAAAAAAAGAAATATACTAGTTGTTACAAACAATAGCACAAGCAACACAACATATAAAATAATCATATGCAAACAAAACAGTACGACCATTATATGCAACAAAAGAATCAATCACACATCCATAGCATCCAAAAACTAATGGTTCATTCAGGTTCAGAAATTTTTTATCGTACAAGAATGATAAATAAACTATCAAGTGTATCTTACGCTCAAAAGTCTTAGATAATTACTTAATAGATTATTCATACAATCTCAAACGATTTGAAGTATCATTTCCCAAACTTCCCATTAGCCAAACAACATAGAATTTAAATATTATTCAAGTTTGTATGACGTACATATGTCATTTGTACACAATTTTAGTTTTGATCACTTTCTTGAATACATAAATTTCACTTTCGAACTAGTATTGTTAACTCGACTACTCTAGTGTGGACTTTGATCCGATTTCTTAATTAAAAATCTTAGTTTTCCTTGCTAGCTATAAACTATGATATTTCAAACTCGTATAAAAAATCTGTATCAAGCATTCGCCGTCAAGAATCGTGCGAAAAATCCTAATTCGAACTGGTGTGAATTTCCACAATCGTGTATCCGAACCTAGATCAGAACTGTTATGTGAATAAAATGATCTATGCACAACTTACATATTTTATTGTATTGGTTTCTTTAATACATCATTTATTTTCCATTTATTTTAATTCTCATTCATTCATATAAGAACATCTTTTTATTAATTTATATTCATTTACTTACATAGGTTATTTCCCATTCAATATTTAAAATCATCAATGGATAAATTCTTAAAGTATTACATATGTTTCTTTGCAGTTTAATTCACATTTACTATTTACTTATATAACTTGATTAATAGTCATTAATGAATCGTTATTCAAGTTCATCTAAATTTAATTCACCTTTATTCCTTCATATATAGTGTCAATTGCTATTAAATATATTTATGAATCATTTTGACATTTTCTTAAGTTTATTATCATTTACTTAAATAGTATTCACTTTTTACTATTCAATTTAATTATTAAGCATTTCAAAACATTAACTTAAGTTTATAACATTTCTTGTAACATCTTAACTCATTATTTATTGACATGAATTTCATTTTGACACATTTTTATTACTTAAGTTTTTCTTTTTTACTTGTATGATATTCCATTATATTTTAATTACAAGTTACAAACTTCATCATTTTTTCCCTTTATAGTTCATTAACACTTAGCTTAAATTTGGATTTCCATTTGGAAGCTTTCAACCATTAAAATAGTCAAAGATTTCATTCAATTACAATAATTGAAAATCACTAATTACCAGAAATTTAAGAACTAACTACTGGGTTTCATTTTAAATCATCTTGAAATAATGTATACTTATATCTTTTGTATGTCAAATCATACTAGGAAATTACAATTAAAAATTATTTCATCAAAACCACTGTGCAATAAAGCTACTATAGTGGTCTTCCCACTTTGATACTCGAAAATGAACGTCGATGATGTCGCGATCATCACCGAAATTATTTTCCAACGACAGAAGAGGGGAGTACAGAACTTGTTTCCTTTAAAATTCTTTCAAAACATTTCTTCCAAATCCCATTGAAAATATTTCTATCCAAAAATACTTCCAAATAATACTACTATTATTTTTCCAAAATCTTTGCAAACCCATTTCAAAACACCGGAATTTGGGTTCTCAAATTTTCAATTTCTGTTCATTTTATTTGTAAATCTTATTTTACAATCCATATTTGTAAAATTACATTTTCTTATAGCATACAATAGTCAATGGTTTTTTTAAGAACCTTGACTAACCAACTATAAATGACAATAATCAAATATTATTATTTCCCAACAAACAAACATATCACATACAACTATATCCATTTATGAAAAATTATTCTTTTATATCAAAATATAACATTAGGTAAAATTATTTCATTTACAAATTTCAAAAGAATATTATGTCTGTTTACCCTGTTCAAGTGTTCCATAGCGTCCTATGTTCTGACCAGAATTCATAAATACTCAATAGAACAAATTAACACAATACAAAACATTTTTTTATACCACTAACAAATACGCTCTCTTATATATATATATATACATACTCAAACTCATTCTAGGATATTACTAACCCTATCTCTAATGAGTTAACCCCAACAGGCTAAGGTATCACTAAACCTACCAACTGCGACGCCCTACCTTTTTGGACGATTCAAGTCGATAATAAACCACACATGTCTAACTCAAACCATTCAAAAGAGAGGATTGTCAAAGGGGTTTAATAAGAAATAAGAGAAAAGAGGGAAAATAAAACACAAAATTTCACAGCGGAATGACAAAATATAATAATCCAATAGGCAGTTCATGAAGCTGTTTTACAATATACATTTGATTACACAATTTTTACAACATAATTAGAGTACAATCAACAAACGTACAAAAATAATGCAGCAGAAAAATACTAATAATATAATATACCAAACTCCATCTTCGTCCTCCAGAAATAATATCTTCAAACACTGAAAAGCTCAGGCTGACCCGAGCGTAATGAAAAGACAAAACACTCGAGTCAGACTAAAAGTTCTTATGTAAGTTAAATCAATAACAAGTAAATGTGAGTGTAATAGCTTCAGAGATGTTTACGGGATTTTCCATCTCCTATCAAGTGTATAACATGAGTGCAATAACTTAAGAGACGTTACGGGATTTTCCATCTCCTAAGAATCCATCAAACTATCTATATGTAATATAGTAAGATACGCTATATATGTAGTGTCTATCAGTAAAGTAAAGTCTTAAAATAGCATTAAGGCTTTACATGATCCCCTTTAACACATTTTTTAAGCAGGTAGTCTATGCAGGTTCTGTAACACAACCAGTAACGTCGATAGCTAGTGAGTCCCATATAGCTACCATACTAAAACAAAATCAATATGGTCGCGAAAAAGGATAAAGAATATGACAAGGCATGCGAGGTGATACCCAAGGTAGGATACTACCATTTTGCGTTTCCTGACTAGTGGTAACCTCTAACGTCCCACCGCGAACATCCATGCCATAGTCAAATCAAGGTGCACCAATCAAGTCAAAATCAATATAGTAATACGAAGAACAGATGTCGCTAGAGGTAGCTAGCCTCATTGGTCAGGTATGGCTCATGTTTTAGTCATTTCAAATTGACACAAGTGTCGGGGTCATCCATCATCGTTCTCTTTCTTTAAATCCAGCAAACGTCGCCGATTCAACCACTACATTCTGTATAACATCCACCGCGTACACAATTATTAAAGTGGTTCCGGTATTGACAAGGAGTATGCTAATATTCGACCCCGGTCTCTTTAACAAACAAACGTCATTTTTCACACCGGTTGGTTCTTTTAAATTTCAAGAACAAGTCATATTTCATATCAAAATATCAGATTCACTTCAAAAATCATTTAAATCCAAAATAGGTTATACCTTCATATCCAAACATCGTACTTAAATCCATGATTTAAATCTAAATAGTTCCCCCTTAAAAAAACAGTTTGAATATTGAAAATGATTTTTGAATAATTAAAATAGTATAATATTGAAAATAGTTTGGATAATTAAAATTGTTTTAATATTGAAAATAGTTTGGAATAATTAAAATAATTTTAAAGATTGAAATAGTTTGAATATAAAATAGTTTTAATATCGAAAATAGTTTAGATAATTAAAATAGGTTATATATTAATTAATTTGATTATTAAAATAGTTTATATTAAAACCATTCCTTCTTTCACAATAATTTGAACTCATGTTCCAAATCACAACGAAATCAATTCTTAGACTTCCCATTCAAGTAAACTTCATATTAAAAATTCAATTTAAATGGGCCTCAATTCAGATGATTTCCAATTTTACTTCGAATTCAATTCAAACGATTTATTCAAAGGCTGAAAGTTTGAACTCAAATTCTCATTTTTAAACAATTTAGTTTAAATCCATTTCATATCCAAAACTTTGAAATACTACTTTAAACCATTTTAATTGCAGTAAATTCAAAGTTCACACTTTCAATAAATTTAAGGCATTTCTCAAATTCAACTTAAGATTACAAATTAAATCCTTTAAACAATTTCATTTAAACAATTTAAATTTCAAAATTTCAAACTCAAATTAGAAAGTAATTTAATTCATATAAATCCAATTTTTGTTTTCTTTAAAACAATATCATTTAAACCAATTTAAATTCAAGACTTTGAAACCATTTAATTTAACTAAAACCGATGTCCGTATATAATTTTCTACCCTATGACTAAGTAATCATTTATTTTAATTTTAATTACATGGATATATATATATATATATATATATAAAATTTCAATCCTTAATTAAAAGACATAAGTATATTTCATTTCAACCTATTTCTTAATTCAGTTTTGAATAATCCAAATGACAATATATATGATGTCCAATAATAAACAGGGTCATAATAGGAATCTGTCAAAATAATTAAACAACCATGCATCTAATCATCAATCAATAATCATTTAATAATAATCACCATCCAAATCAACCAACATACCACAACAGTTCCTAGTTATCAATTGTCGGTGTTTAACTAGCAATTAATTTCAATATTAATTTAAATGTCAATTTAATTCAATATAAAATTCAAATTCAATTTAAATGTCAATTTAAACTACCAAACAACAATCAATAAAAAATTATCACTTCATGATTTCAATTTAACTAACATCAGAAAATTTAGTAATGTGTGAGTGGGTTAAATCACTCACCTATGATTCAAAGTCCATTAAAAATCCAATAAAAGCCCAAAATCTGAACAGTCTCCAAATCCAACCAAACTAGTTTCATATTGTTTGGAATTTCAATACGAATCCCATGGAAGAAACCGCTTGCGAATCCGAGTTCGTATGCAAAAGTTATTAATGTTAGAAGATTAAAATTTTAAAATTAAAATTAAAAGGGTAAAACATAATAACATCACCATCTCAACCCTAATAGACACGCTCGAACAACCATCTGTCGTCGCTTTGCTCTGCCTGCCGCTACACCTAGATGCTCCACCATCAAGATCAACCACCACCGTTGTCATCCCAAAGGCCAGCCGCCCCTTTCATGAAGTCGCCGCCACCACCGGTCGCCCCAAGTGGCTCCGCCGCTGCCGTTATTCAAAGCCAAATTCTGGAGAATTCGTGCATGAATAACATGATCAGTCACCATGGATCGAAGCTACGCCTCCTCCTCTACACGGCAGTGCCTCTCAATTAGTGATTGGTCGACGATCCACCATTAAACGTGAAACCCTAAAACGGATGGCTGAGAAGGATCGCCAATTTTTGGACAAATGGAGCCTCCAATTGAAAAACGAAATGCAGGTGCTGATTCTGTTCATTGAGTGCTTTGCGACGATATATAATTCGATAGGGTTTGAGTAGTTTGAATTTTTGGAGTTTGATTTGAAATCAGTAATTAGGGTTTTGGCTAATCTCCATTGAAAAGGAACATATTAAAACTGAATTGTACGTACAGAAAATAGAATAGAGAGCTGCTATGGTTTATAACATCATATATATAGGAAAAGATTGAATAGAAATGGATGGAACAGATCGACTGGGTCGAAGCGATAACAAAGGCCCAAAAATCCCGTTTCGTTCCCAAAACGAAAATATGTCATCCTATATATCGAAATATAGGTTTTCAATATTTTTAAACTCAATGAAACTAATTTCAAACCCTAATTCTATTGTATATATAAGTTAGCTTTTAGAATCGAATTATATTCATTTTTACGCGTTAATTATTATTATTAAATTGATTTAATCACTTTTAAATTCACAACTAAAAGTTTTATATCATCATTCTTGATTAAATAGGATTTTAATGATCTTTTGAAACTAAATTTTCCATGTTAAACCCAAGATTTAAATATTAAATTAATTTCAATGTTAAATTACAACTGTAATAAAATCTATTCATTATAATTTAAATTCCAAACAAATTCTTTTATTTTAATTACAAGTTCTTTATATTAAATCAACAAATATTTTAAACATTTATTAAACCTAAGTTTCCACTTTATTACTCTCATTACTCTACAGTTAACGTCTTTTCTTATGTTAACTAAAATTTTTCAATTACATTTTTTATTGATTTCCAAATTAATTCCAACGAATTTAATAATAAAATGATAAATAAAACAATTGTTATACATTAATTATTCATATCTATTAACTTATTGTTTACAAACAACGATTATAAATTACTTACCACATAACTGATTTCATATTCTATATTAAAACCAATTCCAATTAAATAACATATAATTTCACCATTAATACATCATTTATTTTATTCTTTATTTACTTTTATTATTACAATTGATTGAAATTACATTAAAACGGTTGTCAATCACATTCAATCAATATTATTAAATTATATTATAATAATATTTTCATTTAATCATAAATTTTAATTTCTAACAATATTAATTTCCAAAATCTAATTTAATTTAATATTTTTAATTGTCAAAAATATGGGTCGTTACATGTGTGATCCGCTAATTGGTAAAAGCAGTGCAGAATAAACCTAGTGGATTGTTGCAATCATTAGAGATTCCTAAGTGGAAATGGGAGCAAGTATCGATGGATTTTGTAGATAGACTATCGAGGACTTGAGCAGGGTACGATGGCGTTTGGGTCATAGTTGATCGGGGTGCCAAGAGTGCAAGGTTTATGGCCATCAAGTCTAGTAGAACGTCATCCAAGTTGGTGGAGTTGTATGTAAAGTGGATAGTATGATTTCACGGTGTGCCAAAGAGCACTGTGAGCGGCTAAGACCTGTTGTTCACTAGTGGGTTTTGGAAAAGCTTACAAGGGGCGTTGACTACCGAACTACATCGTAGTACAGCTTATCACAAGCAAACAGATGGGTAGACTGAAAGAGTAAATTGTATATTGGAAGATCTCTTATGAGCATGCATTATAGACTTTAGGGGATCATGGGATGATCATTTGCATTTGGTGAAGATCGCATATAACAATAGTTATCAGTTGAGTATTGGTATGGCTCCGTATGAAGCATTATATGACTGACCATGTAACACTCCTTCATGTTGGTGGAAAGCGGGCGAGAAATCGATAATTGGACCAGTGAGAGACATCAGAAAAGATTGAGATCATTCGGCAACGAATGAAAATTATTCAGGATCGATAGAAAAGCTATGATGATAAAAGACGAAGAGATTTGGAGTTTTCTGGCGGAGGTATGGTGTTCGTGAAGGTTTCTACTTTAAAGAATGTAGTTTGATTTGGTAGAAAGAGGGAGTTGGCACTTGGTTTCTAGGTCCTTTTTCGATAATCGAGAGAATTGGGAAGTTAGCATATAGGTCAACTTACCTCAGAAAATGGTGGGCATGCACAACGTTTTTCATGTCTCTTATCTATGGAATTTTTTGCACAACTCAGGCGTGGTAATTACATTGGATCAGCTAGAAGATATGGAGGTAGAACCAGAAATTTTCTATATCTCATGGGCCGCTTCGTATTGTTGAGTACGAAACGAAACAGCTTAGGAGAAAGACAGTAAAGCTAGTTAAGGTACAATGGAGCGG
The DNA here is from genome assembly GCA_030737815.1 of Allium fistulosum. Classification (NCBI taxonomy): domain Eukaryota; kingdom Viridiplantae; phylum Streptophyta; class Magnoliopsida; order Asparagales; family Amaryllidaceae; genus Allium; species Allium fistulosum. The sequence continues at coordinate 1,532,136,621 of CM060903.1, read as the reverse complement.
AAGTGACGACGATTATACGTGGGAGATGGAGGAGAGCATGAGGACTAGGTGTCCAGAGCTCTTTGAATGGTAAGACCAAATGCTTATTGTATCTACTTTCACCATTGTATATTATATTCGATAAGTTAGTATTCCGCGTACTAGGATAAGTTCATTATACTATCAGTTGCATGGCTGCTTGTTTGAGATGTTTGATGGTTGCTTATGATTGGTGGACGTGCGGGATGACCATGGCTGCTTATACCTTGGCTTATTTGCAAATTTTGGGGGTGAAATTCCTAAATTGGAGAGAATGCAACGACCCATATTTTACATATTAGAGGATCGTAAAATATTTTTATCTTAATCATATAAAGTCGTATAGCTCTATAATTTTGGGATATGACTCTTAGGGATATTTTACACTTCTACCAATTTTTTTTGAATTTCTATGTGACAATTTTGACCCTAAAAACCTTGTTTGGGATATAACTTTTGATAGGTGTCGAATTAGGGTCTCAAACCAGTTCCATTGTTTCAGGGTGATGGTTTTCCTTTTTGTAGAGCGGTCATAGTAGAAAAACAAGCTTACGGTTAGAATGTTATGCCTGTTTTAAATTCTAGAAGTTGTTGGCCAAAACTAGTGTGTATTAACTAAGCATATTAGTAAGCCCATTAGTTTAAGTTGAGAAACACTATAAATAAAGGGCTAAATAGTCAAATTAAAACTTTATCTCTCGTTCCAAATTAGGTCTAAACCCTAATTTGCCCTAGATTCATCCTAATTCATCCAAATTGCTCTCTAAATCAAACTAGATTATGGATTAGAGATTAGATCCTCAAATAGAAGATAGAGATAATTGATTTGCTTGATTTGGAGTGATTCTCATTGCTGTCCGGATTAGATCTACACACAAATTGATTGAATTTGGTAATTGGTGAGTGGTTTATGACTTCCCACTACCCTATGCATGTTTATATGGTAGAAAAATAGGTTCTAACATGATTTTGATCCTAAAACCCTTGTTCTAACTTTAATAACATGTTAACATACCCGACGTTCGTAGCTCGGTTGGTTTGGGAGCTGGGAGATGGGAACCAAAGGACTGTGTCCGGGCAGGTTCGAATCCCAGCGCCAAACCATCAGTGGGAGTTTCAACGTTAAGCATCCGTGTGCGACGACTAAATAAAAGCGGGGTAGACACACGACGTGGGGTTTACTTAAGTGAGTATCAATGAATACCATGATCTTAAGGTTCCCCATGATCTCAAAAAATAACAACATGTTAACATATGTTTATGCCGTAATTTGATAAGTTTTAATATGATTTTTAAGAATTGTTTAGTAATTCACCACGCTTATGTTAATATGTTCATTATTGCTTAGATTTAGATTAGAAATTACTAGCTTTTTATAATTATATGTATTGTTAATTTGATTGATTGTATGGCATGTATGAATGGATGTAATTATTGTGATTCTATGTTTGTATGTTGTAACTTGATGTTATTTGTTAGTGTTGTGAATACATAGAAAGATTGGTTGGAGAATTAAGCAAATCAGAGGCAAAGTTGGTCGGAATTGAACGAAACTTAAAGGAGAGGCTGTGGAGTATGCGAGGAGCCTACATTAAGAGTCGCACTTTGAGAGGTGCTAAGTGCTAGATTTGACACTGAGTCGTCATGATGAGTCGGTGACGAGTTATGTGGGCAATGGCCATGAGTCGGTCTCTTTCATGGTTGGATAGAGCTTGATCTAATGGGATGTTCTATAGCAAGTGTTGGATATTTTGGCTAAGTGGTGAGTTGGGGGTCGAGTTATCTCTAGAACTAGAAGAACGTACTTTAGATTGGGGGCCGAGTTATCAAGGAGGGATGAATCGGGGTCTAAAGTACATGAAGAAGAGTACTAGAGGCATCGAAGGAAACTTTGGTATTGGGAGGTTAAGTAGATGAGTTGGTATCGACTCATAGGTATGAGTCGGCACCGAGTCATCAAGGTTAAGGGATGGATGATGGAACTTCTGGGGAAAGGTGTAAAGGTTATGTAGATCGCGATGGAGGTGGTGGCTTGTTTGTATCAGGTTGGATGACGATATAACAACATGATGAAAAGCCAGAATCTTCAGATGTTGGCTCGTGTTGGGAGTAGGTTCCAAAGATTGTGGCTCGTAAAGAAGTGAGTCGTAGTATAGAGGATTGTGGAAAGGTTCCTCATGAATAATGAAAACTGAATTGAACAAGAAGGGCTCGGTATCCAAATGGAGCAAAGGAGGGCTCAGGTGTATGTGCTAAGGAATCATTGATGCTCAGAGTGTTTTATGTTGTACTTAAAGCAGGGGTATTGTTAGTGGGGACGTCCATGGATTGGTAGCGAGGATCTGTATACCATGGACCTGTGGCTTTGGGTCTAGTGTCTAGATTTAGACTGCGAGACACGTATCCATCTTTAGGTTGCGAGATATGAGAGTACAACGGATTACCGGGATTTCCATTAGTCCCTGATAGTAAGGAGGCCACATGAGTTATCATATATTCAGAGCACAGGAAAGATTGATAGTGAGTCTTGTTTGATGGATGCTATGATTGCTTTGGTTGCTTTCTTTTGGTAGACTATATCTCCGGATGTCATTGGGAGTAGGCACTTGAGATAGGGACATTTGGACATCCACTATCGTATTCTCTATTATACCTTTATGATATCGTAGAGTAGCATATTATATTGTTATGTGCTAACTCTTTGGTTGCAGGGACAGGTCCGGTATGGATTGTATACTCTTGTTCCTTTCCATATTTACCTGTATAGTATTCTAAGATTTATTTACCGCTCACACCAGGCTATTGTCTGACTCGAGGTTTTATTATTTTCTTCTTATTATCTAGGGTATTCTTAAATGAGTAGAGTAGATAACAGGTCTAGGTGACGTAGTAGCTATTCGGAGGACGGGCTAGATGGGAGTATCTCATATTATACACTTGTATGGATTCTATGCTTATTCTGTTGTTCATCACTAGAGAGCCTTAGCTGTGATTACTTATACTTGTATTTGAGACAATTATTGAGTTTGTTTTCATTGTATAAAATCTATGACATTTGATGTATAACTCTGTGAAGTTGTACTCTAATGATTTGTTCACATAGTTATTACTATCTCTTCTATTATATCTGTGATATTGTAATTTATCCATGCATTGTGAGATACGTCGCCATGCTTGCTATTATTCATCTAGATGATCATCGCATATCGGTCGAGCACGATTACAGTGCACTATTTAGTTGTTATCTGTGCTGGTGGTATAGGTCAGTCATCACAATTTTACTTAACAAAGATGTTCAATCAATTTAAAAACTTATTTAAATTTTAATATCTTTAAATTTTTAGAGTACTAAAATTCACCTTTGATATTTACACAAAAACACTTAATTTTAATTTTTATAGCAATTCAGAAGTTTTCGACTGTCCAAAAATCACCAAAAATTCCATTTAATTTCAGTAATTGTAAACTAACAAACAACGTATCATAATAAGATACACAACCAAACTACCCTAATGCATAGGATATATGCTTCCACAATATAATTTAAAGAAAAATTAAGAATTAAGCACCGTGTTTTATTTCAAATCATCTGAAATAATAATATATACATGTATCCTTTTGGATTTGATACTTTATGGGATTAAACCAAAATCATTTTCAAAACCAATTTCCAAATATTTTCTTTGAAATTAATGGAAAATATTCATATAGATCGAGTAACCACAAGATGATACAAGGGACTGGGTTCTACCAAGAAGTAACGTATATCCCATTTACTAAGAAGGGTAATACTCAATAGAAGTGCTTACCATCCAAACACATATCTCACCCACTTTTGGTCACTTTCGAGTCACTTGAACTAGCTAACATAAAAATCCTTTGTTTTCCAAATCGATTTGTTGATTTTGAGAGTAACCTCGAACAAATCTAAAAAAAGTCCTTTTAAAACATTATCCATTCAAAATACCTTTACATGATACTACTATTATTTCTCTAAAACCTTGAAAATCATTTTCAAAGACACTGGAATTTAAGTTCTCAAATTCTCTATTTAAATCCTTTTTGTTTATAAACCGTGTTTATATAAAGTTGCTTCCTTATCCAAATCATTTCACAAATGTATATCTTTGTTTAGATTATAATAAACAACTCTTATTAAAATTTTGTTTTAATTCAACATTATCATCGAATGCCTTATAGTCAAACCGTGAAACTTAATTCACAAGGTGTTCGTATTTAATGTTTCCATAAATTACTATCTACCCAACCTATGTCGTAAAAAGGTAAATTTCTTATAAATCAACAAACTATAGTAAATGCTCATAAACCGAACGAGCAAAACTAATCAAATAATAAATGATAATAATTGAATATTATTATTTCCTAACAAATTAACACATCATAAATAATTATATCAATTTTCCTTTGAATTTTTTTTCCTTCTATATCTAAAATATAGTCCTAGGTAAAATTATTTCATTTACCAATTTTGAAAACAATACTGTGTTAGTTTTCTCTGTTCAAGTGTTTAGAAATCATATCGATACCATGGCGTCTCATGTACCGACCAGACTACATAAACCACTCAAAAGGCCAATAAACATAATATAAATTATTTTTATAGTACTAAAAAATATGATCTCATATGTTAATACACTCAACTCATGCTTGAGCATTCCATTAACCCATCTCTTAATGAGTCATACCTAACCAAAGCTAAGGTTCTCTCTTAACCTTTAGCTCCAATACCATGCTGTAACGATCACTTTTTCAACCGCTGAATGTCGACACTAAATACATCCACAATGTTCGTGTGCTAAGCACCCAAGTGTTGGAAAGACAGAAAGTTAAGATAAAATAAAGGAAGAAAATAAAAGAAATAAAAAAGAGGAGACAAAACATCATAATCTCACAATGGAATGATAACATATAATATTAGAACGTCTTTACAAAAGGAAACTATATGGATACAATAATCAAAGCAAACTAACCTATCATCAGCCTGAACAGTTATAATAGTTTGTCCTCACAATTTCTAATATAAATAAACAAAGAAATGCAGCAGAAATAAAAACTACAGTGGGTAAGCATCTAGCTCCTCTCCAAGAGCTCCAATGAACATCAACAAAATATGAAAATATATTAGAGGCTGACCTGAGCATTAAGTGAAAATAAAACCCGGATTAGTCTGATAAACCAACGTGAGAAACTCAAATCACATGGATTTTTATATTTTAAAACCCTTAAAAAATAAAGGTATCTCATATAACTATGCCACAAATAAACACAGATGGGTTTTTTACTTACGATAACCAAATAATTTATATTAGAAACTCCAGTTATAGTATAATAATGTCTAGCATGTGAAATATAGATAATCAAGTAGATGCGATGCACGTGAGTATACATCACAACAGTAATAGGTATACAACCAAAACTGCTAAGGCATGTTCGCTAATTATGTAGGATTTCCACGTAGATCTTCTCGGATCAAAGCCGACTCCAATCTATTGCATAAGGATCAGAGATATCTTTCTAAAGCAATATACATCCCTAGTTGACGGACATAGAAAAAACATAGCTGGTCCCTGCTAAGTGAGACCGAGTGCACTACTCTTACGTGCATATATGCAAGTATCTCAAGAATGGAGTTGCTTGCACCCTTTTGGGTTAGCTAAGCCCCGCTGGCTATGCATCCTATCTCTGGTTTTAGTCATATCCTTTAGTGAGACTATGCCCGGCATTCCAGCACACAAATCATAACTTGAACAGATCTTGGAACCACACATGGATTTTCACATCTCAACAGACCTTGGAATCACACATGGATCCCCACATCCTGAATAAATCATGAAAAACTACATAAGTTCGAGCCTATGCAGTTAATGCCCCGCTAAAGTCCCGCAAAATCGTCGCTATAGCACATAGCGCTCTTCGACCGCTATGCTTTTTCAGTATAGTGCTGTTAAATAGTAGATTTGCTTTAAGCCCCGCTATTTTTCCCTACACCCGCTAAATCAAGGCTTATTGGCGCACGCTTTAGCAACATCAATATAAAAATGTTGATTTGACTAATTCTTGTTTAAACCAAATAAACAAAGTTCGGGTAAACACATAATTTTAAGGCATAAGTGCTCAATATAAGTGAAAAATCTACTGTAGTCACCAAATTTGGACTGTATAAATCATGATAGTCTTCGTTTTTGTTATACAATAATAAACAATATATTTTTTACCTACACAAATGATGTGAGAATGAGAATGAATTAACTTTAAATATATGGTTTTATATCTAATGAAGCCTTTTACACCTCCACTATTTTCCTATTCTATATTCCTGCTATAACTTTTTGCATCTCCACGGCTATGGAATTGCTAAGCACTTTAACTGCACAGGTTTGAGCATCATAATCAGATCTCGAATCTCCATTTAGATTCTAGCATTTAGAACCAATCACCAACCTCTTCTAAAGCATAGAACACGTATATGGTCTTGGAGTAGTTATGTTTTTGAATCATCTCATATAGGTACACTCCTTCGCTTACCGGGCGCTCCAAAACCAATCGATCAATTTTCCAGTAATCTCAACACTGGTTTTATGGGAAATAAATAAAGAATACATAAGAGCGGAGATCACCTCCTAACCGTTTAAGCGGATGGATTTCCTTATCATTTGTCCTAGAAGTGCAAAACGAGTTTATACATACAATATAGCATTACCGATGATAACTATACCATATAATTCACGTGTTTCTTCTAGATATATGCAGAGTATACTTGGTCAAGATTTGATAATCGATATTTAATTATCGCATAAATAATCAATCAAAACAAAAGTTTAATTTCATAAGAAACCAAGCACCATTTAACACATAAGCATGATCGACCATAAAGCACGATCAAGTTATATAAATGACTTCAAATCCCTTTTTAAATTAAATAAATCCTTTATTAATTAAAATTATCTTTTATTAGTAAAATTCCTTTTTACTTAATAAACTTCTTTATAAATGAAACTTCTGTAACGATCCAGAATTTCACTACTTTGATTTGCGAATATTTAATTAATTTTAAATATTCAAATAACAGGTTTTATAATGAAAATAAAACTCTTTTAAAAATTAAATAATAATGGTAAAATAGTTTTCGAAATGTGTTTACAAAAATAATTAGTTCGAAGAAAAATTGAAAATGTGATTGGAATTCGTTTTTTGAAATTTTTGACATTTCGTCGGATAAAAGTTGTCGGAAATGTCGTGACACTTTGGTATACACACATACATACATTTGAAAATATTTTGACATGGAAATTCATATGTGTACATGTATGTACACTTAAGTATGTATGTATATATATAAGATAAGATTTTATTTAAAATTAATTAATATATTATAATATAAAGATTCTTTTCCAACATTAAGTACAAATGAAGTACAAACATGTTTTAACATGTTTTTTCATGATCAATTCGAATTTTAAGAGGGGAGACAAGGAGAAGACATTGAGGAGATGTGGCATTCATTTGTGGAGGGCAAAGTACGTAAGGGTATAATAGTAATTCCACTTATTCCATTTATATAAAAACTATTTTTCTAATTTCTTTTCAATTTTCTCATTCCCTTTTCACTTGAAAAATTTCCTAAAGCTTGAGCATTCTTTAATGGCTTCTCTTTAGATTTCAAAGAGAGAGGAAGAGAAAAAAGGAGAAAAAAATTCTAAAATTCAAAGTGTTTAAAACTCCTCTTTTCAATTTCAAAATTCCTCCATTTTACCCCAACTTCCATTGGTCGTAACATCCTATAACTACCCAAACCATGAATTTCTTTTTCTCAAAGCATGTATAATTCCAATGGCTAAAACTTTTTAGTTTACCACCTTTTCTGATTTCGAGCGTAGATACTCCAAAAAAATTCTATTTTTTTCGAGAGTGTTTTCTGACCTAGATTATGAAGTCCGAAAATTCCATTCACCTTTTTGATCATAACTTCCTCAAAAATTATCCAAATTGAGTAATTCTTATTTGTAAATGATAGAGGAAAGAATTATATAGAACTTCTATTTTGACTACGTTTTCAATTTCCAAGAATAAATGGTCCAAAAATCGAGAAGAAAATGGTCTATTTTTGAGTGGATTTCGTGGTTTTCCAAGCTTTCCGAACGCTAAAGTATTTCAATTTTCCAAAAATTTTGGTGAGTAAACTTCTTATCTTTTTGGGTAGAATTTACTTATATATATGTGTTGGTTATGTGGTTATATTTTTATATAAATGTTTAGTTTGGATTGTGGTATTGTTTAGATATGTTGGTTATAAAAACGTTGTGATTGTTGGTTATGTTTGGTGATGATATGATTTGGTATATATGAACTTGGATATGTGTTAATCTTGTCTTGAAGCTAAAGCAAGTTAGCATATAAACTAGTTAGTAAAGTGAAATTACGGATATCCATAGTGATAGTCGCTATGGATGCAGTTAGCTTAAAATTTCGATTTTTGCAAAGTTTGGTTTTTATACTGCAAATTGTTTTGTGAATATTTTTATATACTAAATAATAATGTTTTTAAAAGTTAATTAAGAATATAATAATTAATTGTTAATTAAGAATATAATAATTAATTATTAATTAATTAGATTTTAGTAACTAATAATTAATTAAGTGATAACAAGGTTTATTAACTTTAATTAAATAAAGATTAGTTTTTAATTAATTATCTTTTAAAGTTAATATTTGTTTTAAATTAATTATTAATTAAGTTAATTAATCATGAGTTAAGTATATGATTTATTTTTAATTAATTATTAATTAAGTATAAGATTAATTATTAATTAATTATTAATTAATTATTAATCAAATGTTTAATTATTTTAAATTATAAATTATTCAAGGTTTAAATAATAATAAATTATTTATTTAAGGTTTAATTTATTATTTAAGTTTTAGAGACTATTATTTTTATTGATTAAAATTAATTAATATTTAATTATTAATTAAGGTTTAAATTATTATTTAATAATTAATAAAAAATTAATTTTGGTTTAATTAATAGTTAACTATTGTTTAACTATTTAATTAAATTAAGTTAAGATTCAGTTAAAATTAATTATGATTTAAATAAGGATTTAACTTATAATTAATTATTTTTAAAAAGGTTTTTTTTAAGTTTTAAATCCTTTGGTTTCCAAAAGTAAAATTGTTTAAAGGTACTTCTTTTCAAAGATGGATTTGAATACAAGTGATTGAAGTGTCGATACCATTAAGAAACCATATAACTGTGAATGAGTTATAATATAGATTTTTGGATTGTTTAGACATGTGATAGCAGAATAAATCCTCGTTCTTCTATAAATTGATTGTTTGTTTGTGGGGTTGTTTGGACATGTGTTAGCAGAATAAATCCCCGTTCTGCTATAAATTGTTTGTTTGCTTGTTTTTTTGTGTGGACATGTGTTAGTAGAATAAATCCTCATTCTGCTATGAATTGGTTGAATGGTTTGGACATCTGTTTAGCATGAAAATCACCATCCTGCTATTATGTTATTTAGATATGTAATGCTAGTTAGTTCATATACATGTTATTCCCTGATTTGGATATGAGTGTATTTACATATATGTTGATCTATGTAAATAACTGTTAAGTGAATTGAAATGGAAATTGAATGGTAAATTAAAATAGTACCATTGGGATTGCTAAGTCTCTTTTTGAATTTACTAAAGTATGTTTTTGAATTAACTTTAATTCTTTAATCAATTTGGGTTTAAAGGTTATAACTGATTTTTTAATTTTTTTTAATTATTTTATAAAGTTATTTTAAATAATATCTTGTTTTTTTTAAAAGGGGTTCATTAAATAAAAGGTTTTACCTAAAGTGATTTACAAATGATATCTTGAAAATGATATTTTATAAAGGAGATTCTATAAAGGGATTATGAAGGAAGATGTTTAAATAGTTTTAAAAATAGAAAGAGATTTTATAAATCAATTTAGATATTTTTGAAAGAAGTTTTAAATCTAGTTTGAAAACTTTTAAGTGGTTTTAAATGTGAAGGGAGAATTTTTATAAGGGATACGTAAATGTGTTTTATAGAAGGCAATGCTTTCGAAAGGGTATTGTTTGGCCATTTAATATGGAATTTTGAGGAAAGGGAATTTCCAAAATGTTTTGGTAAATACTTATATTGTTTTTTTTTTCAAGTATAAAGGAATGTTAAGGGTTTGGGGAAGTGTTTTGAAACGATCTTTTGATCAAGTTTATAAGTGATTTTATTAGTTAAGGATTAATTAATTAATAAAGGCTTGGTACATCCCATATGGAGTTAAATCAATGTTGAATGATTGTTTATTTGATAGTTAAATAACCGACTATCAAAATCTGGACCTTAATATAACTTTGGAAATATCTAGGAGAAACACATGAGTTATATGGCACAGTCGTACCCAATGATGTTGTATTGTGTTGCGTATAAACCTCGTTTCGTTCTTCTAGGATAAATGACAAGGAAATCCGTCCACAAACGGTTAGGAGGTGAACTCCACTCTTATCTTTGTCTGTTTATTACCTAAAGAACCAGGGATGAGTTAACCGAAAATTATCGAAAGTTGTTTCGAAGAGATCGGGATCGAATATGTTATCCGAAAACCACTTCGATCCAACTCAAGCATTTCGAACTGAAGACATCTTGGAGAATATGGAATTGAAGTTGGAGCATTGAAGTGCAAGGGCTACTTGCTACTAGTCCTAAGAGTGATTCCAAAATGGGGGTGATTCCAAAATGGATGTAGTAGAAGTAGTGCCTTCGGTTTGTCCTTATCCTGAACAACTTGTATGGATGAATGCTAGCACTGCTTTACTGCATGGAAGGCAGTGTTAGCATTCCAAGTAGGATTGCTATTCAAAAGGTAAGCGTAGCCTCAAGCCTCATCAACCAGGAATGACTAAAATCAGGGGAGATGCAGCAAGGCTGTGTGACGCCCCACCTCTATACTTACACTAGGCAAGGACACTACTGAGTAATGTCGTCGACTAGCACGAAGAATAAGGCCGTTGAGGAGCGACCATCTGTGTAATTGCTTTGTGCGTGTACTGATATGTCAGATAATATAACTTACATTTCATTTCAAGTGGAAATCCGACATATCGAATACAAACTCAAAGCTACCACACAGTGGCTATGTGGACTTCAGAAACAAATATAGAAATAAACATAACACAAATCAGTCACAGATATTCATATCACTAAGGCGGAAACAGATATGAATATATCACATAAAAGTGTACATCAAAGTAGTGGTCAAACTAGATCCACTACATCACAAAAGAATAGATACAAGTGCTAGACAAAAGAATATGTATACAACAAGGAGTCTCTATCTCAAATGTATATTAACAAAAATTACTATGCTAAAGTAGTTAGCCAAAAGTCAGATGATGGACCCTGATAAGAAGTCAAGCAGAAGCACCTGAAATACCTCGGTCTGACCCGAGTATTATTTAAGAAGAAAATAATAAACAGACCAGTCTAGCTATAAATATCATATAAAGTGAGATAGGAAAAGAGATATGACAGAAACGTATGATAACAATAATGCCATACCGTGACAAGTATACATCAGATAACAAAAAAAATCATACAATATCTCAAATATTCTCAAACACCAAAAGAATGTCATATTCTTTCAATTATTCACCAAAACACAAATATTGATAGAGCTTATCAATTCAATCCACGAAAATTGGTGAAACACAAATTCTAGAAATCATCAACTAGAAATCCATAAATCACAAAGGGGGGAGGCCTATCACAAACGGGAGCATGAAAACTCACCAACAGGTGCATCACAAACGGGTCGCTAACCCATGGTCACTAACCATTGAGCCGGTGCAACGACGTAGTACAATAACGGTACGCCCGATGAACCTAATACTCACGTAATTCGAAACAACGACGTAGTACAATGACGGTACACCCGATGAACTGAACTCCATAAAACCCATAGGTCGCTAGCCTATAAAAATGAGACGAAGCTCAATAGAACGGGGTACAGTCCCCCTACGCAGACAAAGAGACATCGCATATCGCAGTCTAAACCACAAAATGATCATCATCGATCATTAAGAAGTGTCGATTACACTAAGCTAGTAAATAAATGAGTTCAGCTTCATGTCCCATAATAATGGCTTAACTTAAATATTTACGAACAAATTGTAGATTTCCACTCAAAAATTGTCACAAGATTTCACTCGAACAAGTCTAAGAATTAACCGACAAAGTAAACGCAAGCGTTTCGTACCACTTGTTTTGCTAAGCCGTTTAATTAGATTTCTCATACGAATGAGGTAAAGGTTTGTATATACTAATAGGTTGGAAAACAGTTTTATAAACGAGCTTTGTATTAAAAATAGAGTTGAAATCATCTTTGTGAAAGAGTTTGAATATTTACTACTAGTATAGAAACCTTTGTATTTTGAAGTGACAAATCACAAAAATGATTGTAAAATAATCAATCACCAAAGATTCGCATTCGAAGATGTGAATCAAAACATAGAAATCGATATCAAATCCATCAAATGGATATTTCCAAAAATCCAAAGAAAGAAGTCATCAAAGTCGATAATAAGTGATAACAACTAACCGGATCGAAAAGAATCGATTAAAAATCAAAAACCCACACAAAGCTGCCTCAAATAGGCAAAAAGCACATCTCCCAGGTTCAGTCGACTGGACTGTAGGGTCAGTCGACTGATTCATGCCTAGAAACTCTCGGGTTTCAGGTTCAGTCGACTGACTCAACAGTTCAATCGACTGATACAAGAACATGAACTTTTCTGTCCCCAGTTCAGTCGACTGAACTATATGGTCAGTCGACTGACACAGGGGCAGGAAGTTTTTTGCTCCCAGATTCAGTCGACTGACCTTACCGTTCAGTCGACTGAACTGCCATTTGTAGTATTTTCAACCTAGCCCAAGAAGAGGCAAAAATCCAAACGGAAGTGATCGGACGAGCAACGGAGACTAGGGATTTATACCAAGCGACAACCCAGCCTTATAGGCTCTTCGATACACCACAACAACATGTTCAAACATCAAAGATAGGATTTTTAAAGATTTGACTTCAAAACACCAAAAGATGGAATATTCATCAAACCAATTCAATTCAAAAGCAATTGGATAAGGAATAGATGTTAGGAATTACTACCTAACAACTATCAAAGATATAGACATAGATGTGAGTTCAAAAACTCACCTTTTAAACCCAAAACAACAAATGAGAAGCTCTAGAACAAGAAAAGATTGATTTCTCTTCAACAGCACCTCTAGAATCTTCAATCTATTACCAAAGGTGAAGTTTTTCCTAAGTTAGGTTATAGGAATTTCTGAAATTGAAGAGAGATTGAGATGGAGAAGATGAAGAGGATGCTTACCTAAGCTTCTCCTTGATTTCTAGCTTAAAGTTGATTTTACTTAGGAGAATTAGGGCTTAGGAATATCTAATTTCTTTTCTCTTCCCCCATTTTTACTTTAGTTAGAGAGTATTAGGAAATTAGAATGTATCAAGTGGAGAGGGGGTGGAGTTAGGGTATTATGTTTGGGTTGGTGGGCTGAAACCCAGACCTAAAGCCCTAAATGAAAATATCAAAATTTTACTCAACTCCAAACATATCGATGTTTATACTCAAAAAGGTTGCAAACGCCATTTTGGACTCAATGGAAGTGGTCTCGAGTCCTAATTCGACTGTTTGCAAAAAGTGACATTTCGGACTTAAATCCGACTAACGATGCTATATTTAAATAAAACATTTAAATATACAATCATAAAATATGCGGGTTGTTACTAACTCCCCTCCTTAAAGAAATTGCATCCTCGCAATACTTAAGAAAAAGAAATAAAAAGTAACAACCATACAAAGGCATAATAACACAAAAAGAAGATATTTTGAAATGAGAAGTTCACCTAAAGGAGCACGAGAGAGTAAGTCCGGATGTGTTCGCTCGATGAATTCTCTAGATTCCCAAGAGCAATCCTTAGGATTTGAGGACCATTGAACTTTCACTAGAGGAACATCTTTATTTCGAAGGCGTTTAACCTCCGTAGCAATGATACGAATAGGATGTTGCTCATAAGTCAAATTAGGCGAAACTTCAATTTCTTCAATAACACCAAGCTCAAGAATAGAATCGGAATCTCGAAGGCATTTCCGTAGTTGAGAGACGTGGAATACATCATGAATAGCAGAAAACTGAGCCGATAATAAAAGGCGATAAGCCACAGAACTAATGCGTTCGGTGATGGGAAATGTACCAATATATCGAGGTGCTAATTTTCCCGACCGACTGAAACGCACAACACCCTTCATGGGTGAAACACAAATGAACACCAAATCTCCCACATAAAATTCTAGTTTCCTTCTTCGGTTATCGACATAGGATTTTTGTCTACATTGAGCTTCTTTCATCCTATGACGAATAAGGTCAATCTTTTCTGTGGCATCACGAATAAAATCTGGACCTAAAACCAGCTTCTAACCGGCTTTAAGCCAACACGAAGAAGATCGGCATGGCCTCCCATAGAGTGCCTCAAAAGGTGCCATACCAATACTAGATTGGAAGCTATTGTTATAAGAAAACTCAACAAGGGAAATATGATCTTCCCAACTTCCACCAAAATCAAGAACACATGCACGAAGAAGATCTTCAAGAGTTTGATTCACACGCTCGGTTTGTCCATCAGACTAAGGATGATAAGCGATGCTAAAATTAAGTTTTGTTCCCAAATCTTTTTGAAGACCCTTCCAAAATCCACTAGTAAATAATGGATCACGATCACTAACAATAGAAGTAGGAACTCCATGTAATTTAACAATTTCCTTGACATAGAGTTTAGCCAAAATAGGTACGGTCCAATTGGACCGAACGGGAATAAAATGGGTGGACTTTGTAAGTCTATCTACTATCACCCATAGGCTATCATGACTCGAATGAGAACGGGGAAGACCGTCAATAAAGTCAATGGAAATTTGATCCCACTTCCATATTGGAATTTCCAAAGGTTGCAATAACCCACCGGGCCTTTGATGCTCAGCCTTTACGAGTTGCAAGTCATGCAACACTTAATAAAGTTAGCAATATCAGATTTCATTCCATCCCAATAATAAAGTCGCTTCATGTCCGCGTACATTTTACTATTACCGGGATGAAAGGTAAATTTTGAATGATGAGAATCTTCTAAAATGTCTTTACGAAGATCAATAATATTTGGCACAATAAGTCTACCAAATTTTCGAATACCGCCACGAGCATCAATATCAAAGTCTTTCAGACCTTCAATATCAATTTTATCCCTACAACTTTGGCTAAGAAGAACCAATTCGGGATCATGCTTTTGAGCTTCAAGAATGCGATCTAAAAGAGAAGGATGAGCCTCAAGGCTACACAAAATAAGAGATGAACATGAATTGGATTCACGGTCTCGAATCTCACAAGTGGATAAAGTCTCGAGATCATTCCATTCAGATATTATCATGGAAACAACCGCTTGTTGCTTTCGGCTAAGGGCATCGGCAACATGATTTCCCTTTCCGGGAGTATAAAGAATATCAAGATCATAAGATGCAAGGAATTCGAGCCAACGTTGTTGACGCAAACTAAGTTCCTTTTGGGAAAATAAATACTTCAAAGATTTATGATTGGTGTAGAGAACAAATTTCTCTCCCAAAAGATAATGACGTCAAATTCTAAGGGCGAAAACAATAGCCGCGAGCTCTAAATCATGAGTGGCATATCTACTCTCGGCAGGCTTTAATTGCCTAGAAGCATAAGTGATAACACGTTCCCTTTGCATGAGAACGACACCCAAACCAACATGACTAGCATCGGTATAAACAATAAAATCTTGGTTTCCTTCGGGAATCATAAGAATATGAGCATTGGAAAGGAGTTCTTTTAATTTATGAAATGAAGCTTCACATTTGTCTGACCAAATGTATTTATCTCCCTTCTTTGTCAAATTAGTAAGAGGTACGGAAATTTTAGAAAAGTCTTTTATGAAACGACGGTAATAACCCGCCAATCCGAGAAAGCTACGAATTTCCGTCACACTCTCCGGTCTCTTCCAATTTTGAATTGCTTCAATCTTTGAAGGATCCACGGAAATTTCGGATTCAGAAATAATGTCCCAAAAATCTCACACGAGATTGCCAAAAGTGGCACTTAGAAAATTTTGCTTTCAATTGGTTGCTCCTAAGAGTTTCCAACACAATACGAAGATGTTTTTCATCTCTTCCTCGGTTTTAGAATAAACAAGAATATCATCGATAAAGATGAGAACAAATCGATCGAGGAAGTCTTTGAAAACTCGATTCATAAGGTCAACAAAATAAGCTAGAGCATTCATCAAACCAAATGGCATAACAAGCCATTCATAAGATCCATAACGAGTATGGAACGATGTCAAAGGAATACTATCCTCTGCAATACGGAGCTGATGAAAACCGGTTGCTAATTCTAACTATGAAAAGACTCTAGCACCACTAAGTTGATCGAATAAATCATCAATCCGAGGTAAGGGATATTTATTCTTGATGGTGAGATCATTAAGCTTGCGGCAGTCAATGCAAAGCCTAAGTGTACCATCAGATTTCTTCACAAAAATAGCCGAAGCTCCCCATGGAGAGGAACTAGGACGAATAAACTGTTTCACTTCCAATTCAGATAATTGTTTACGCATCTCCTCATTTTCCTTATTGGACATACGATAAGGAGGACGAGTAATAGGTAGAGCTCTAGGGATTAGTTTAATTCTGAACTCAATTGCTCGCTTAGGTGGTAATCCTAATACGGGCTCAAATATGCCGGGAAATCCACGAACAATGTGAATGAGAGAAATAACATCTTCGTCGTCATCATTATCATCATCATGAGGATTTAGAGAATACAAGGATGCTCCCGAATTGGAATCTGAATCTTTAAGAACAAGAGAAATCTGCTTAATAGATTGAGGATGTTGAAGATATATAGTCCGCTCAGGACATAGGATATGGGCTTCATATCGGTTAAGCCAATCCATCCCCAAAATCATTCCGAAACCTAGGTAACGCATAACATGCAAATCGGCTCGAAAGACATAATCACATAAAATAATTTCGACATCTTTACACAGTAAACTGAGTGTTGCGGATCCACCAACTGGATTCGCAATTCTCAATGAAGTCATCAAGCCAATAACATTTAAAGACAAAGCATCAACAAGTTCTTTTGATATAAAAGAGTGAGATGCCCCCGTATCAAAAAGAACTCGAATATGAAGATCATGAAATATAATAATGCCATCAAGGATAGAATGAGAAATACCTTGACCAAGAGAAGTGTTAGTAGGGGCTTGCATAACATTTAGCTTGCCTTCCTTCTTGCTTTGAACTTTGGGACATGAAGATAAAAGATGACCTGAACTTTTACAATAACGACAAAAAAGAGGTTTTGGGCACCTATTTGCATAATGGTCCTTAGAACCACAACTGTAACATTCTCCTCGACTAGAGGCAGGAGTCTTTGCTACCGAAGTTGCCTGCTTCCCTTTCTTGTTGGGATTAGGCTTGAACTTAAAAGGCCTCTTCTTATTGATGTTTTGTTTGGCACCCATAACATCAACATCACTTTCTTTATCGGCCTCTTCGAGTCGAAGAGCGATATCAACAAGCTGATCGAAAGAAACTTCTAGTTTCAGAAGTAATGGCTTTTTGAGGTTCTTATTCAACCCATAGACAAATCTCTGATTTTTCTTCAATTGGGTATTAATATACTCTACCCCATATTTAGATAGAGATTCGAAAGATGCGATGTAATCCGTCACAGAAGATTCACCTTGAACAAGATCAATGAAGCGTCGAGCTAGAGATACCTTTTCAGCTTCCGGCACAAATTTTAACTCGAACCTTTCCCGGAATTGCTCCCAAGAAAGGCCTTCCACCTAAGTTGGTGTAATCACTGCACAAGCGTGCAAACCCAGATTTAGGATGAGTAGGCTCTGGAATGGGTCCGATAGCTTGAGCATTTTTCACAAGATCTAAAAGTTGTTGAGAAGACATAAATACTCCATCCTGAGGAGTAGCACTGGATTGACCGACGTTAGGACAGCCTAGTCTAACCATTTCTCTTCTTTAAGAAAGAAAAAAGAGGAAAAAGGTTATCCACAGAGTGAATATCAACCAAACTTGATTGATAAAACAAGGCATCATAAAAAGAAATAGGATAGAATAGTATGAAGACTCGAATTAAATCCTATAGCACGATTCCTAAGAAAGACTTAGGACAATGATCCTTGCTAGATTATTCTACATTGTTCCGAAGTTTGGCTCTGATACCAAGCTGTGATGCCCCACCTCTATACTCACACTAGCCAAGGATACTACTGAGTAATGCCGTCGACTAGCACGAAGAATAAGGCCGTTGAGGAGCGACCATTTGTGTAATTTCTTTGTGCGAGTACCGATATGTCAGATAATATTACTTACATTTCATTTCAAGAGGAAATCCGACATATCAAATACAAACTCAAAGCTACCACACAGTGGCTATGTGGACTTCGGAAACAAATATAGAAATAAACATAACACAAATCATTCACAGATATTCATATCACTAAGGCGGAAACAGATATGAATATATCACATAAAAGTGTACATCGAATTAGTGGTCAAACTAGATCCACTACATCACAAAAGAATATGTATACAACAAGGAGTCTCTATCTCAAATGTATACTAACAAAAACTACTATGCTAAAGTAGTTAGCCAAAAGTCAGGTGACGGACCCTGATAAGAAGTCAAGCAGGAGCACCTAAAATACCTCGGTCTGACCCGAGTATTATTTAAGAAGAAAATAATAAACGGATCAGTCTAGCTATAAATATCATATAAAGTGAGATAGAATAAGAGATATGACAAAAACGTATGATAACAATAATGCCATACTGTGACAAGTATACATCAGATAACAACAAAAATCATATAATATCTTAAATATTCTCAAACACCACAAGAATGTCATATTCTTTAAATTATTCACCAAAACACAAATATTGATAGAGCTTATCAATTCAATCCACGAAAATTGGTGAAACACAAATTCTAGAAATCATCAACTAGAAATCCAGAAATCACAAAGGGGGGAGGCCTATCACAAACTGGAGCATGAAAACTCACCAACACGAGCATCACAAACGGGTCGCTAACCCATGGTCGCTAACCATAGAGCCGGTGCAATGACATAGTACAATAACGGTACGCCTGATGAACCTGATACTCACGTAATTCGTAACAACGACGTAGTACAATGACGGTACGCCCGATGAACCAAACTCCATAAAACCCATAGGTCGCTAGCCTATAAAAATGTGATGAAGCTCAACGGAACGGGGTACAGTCCCCCCACGCAGACAAAGAGACATCGCATATCGCCAGTCTAAACCACAAAATGATCATCATCGATCATCAAGAAGTGTCGATTACACTAAGCTAGTAAATAAATGAGTTCAGCTTCATGTCCCATAACTACTGGCTTAACTTAAATATTTACGAACAAATTGTAGATTTCCACTCAAAAATTGTCACAAGATTTCAATCGAACAAGTCTAAGAATTAACCGACAAAGTAAACGCAAGCGTTTCATACCACTTGTTTTGCTAAGCCGTTTAATTAGATTTCTCATATGAATGAGGTCAAGGTTTGTATATACTAATAGGTTGGAAAACGGTTTTATAAATGAGCTTTGTATTAAAAATAGAGTTGAAATCATCTTTGTGAAAGAGTATGAATATTTACTACTAGTATAGAAACCTTTGTATTTTGAAGTAACAAATCACAAAAATGATTGTAAAAACAATCAATCACCAAAGATTCACATTCGAAGATGTGAATCAAAACCATAGAAATCGATATCAAATCCATCAAACGGATATTTCCAAAAATCCAAAGAAAGAGGTCATCAAAGTCGATAATAAGTGATAACAACTAACCGGATCGAAAATAATCGATTAAAACTTGGAAACCCACACAAAACTGCCTCAAATAGGCAAAAGCACATCTCCTAGATTCAGTCGACTGGACTGTAGGGTCAGTCGACTGATTCATGCCTAGAAACTCTTGGGTTTCAGGTTTAGTCGACTGACTCAACAGTTCAGTCGACTGATACAGGGACAGGAACTTTTCTGTCCCCAGTTCAGTCGACTGGACTATATGGTCAGTCAACTGACACAGGGGCAGGAAGTTTTCTGCTCCCAGATTCAGTCGAATGACCTTACCATTCAGTCGACTGAACTGCCATTTGCAGTATTTTCAACCTAGCCCAAGAGGGGGCAAAAATCCAAACGGAAATGATCGGACGAGCAACGGAGACTAGGGATTTATGCCAAGCGACAACCCAAACTTATAGGCTCTTCGATACACCCCAACAACTTGTTCAAACATCAAAGATAGGATTTTTAAAGATTTGACTTCAGAACACCAAAAATTGGAATATTCATCAAACCAATTCAATTCAAAAGCAATTGGACAAGGAATAGATGTTAGGAATTACTACCTAACAACTATTAAAGATATAGACATAGATGTGAGTTCAAAAACTCACCTTTTAAACCCAAAACAACAAATGAGAAGCTCTAGAACAAGCAAAGATTGATTTCTCTCCAACAACACCTCTAGAATCTTCAATCTATTACCAAATGTGAAGTTTTTCCTAAGTTAGGTTATAGGAATTTCTGAAATTGAAGAGAGATTGAGATGGAGAAGATGAAGAGGATGCTTACCTAAGCTTCTCCTTGATTTCTAGCTTGAAGTTGATTTTACTTAAGAGAATTAGGGCTTAGGAATATCTAATTTCTTTTCTCTTCCCCCATTTTTACTTTAGTTAGAGAGTATTAGGAAATGAGAATGTATGAAGAGGAGAGGGGGTTGAGTTAGGGTATTATGTTTGGGTTAGTGGGATGAAACCTAAACCCAAAGCCCTAAATGAAAATATCAAAATTTTACTCAACTCCAAACATATCGATGTTTATACTCAAAACGGTCGCAAACGCCATTTTGGACTCAATGGAAGTGGTCTCGAGTCCTAATTCGACTGTTTGTAAAAAGTAACATTTTTGGACTTAAATCCGACTAACGATGCTATATTTAAATAAAACATTTAAATATACAATCGTAAAATATGCGGGTTATTACAGGCTGAGTGGGTCGCTCCCATTAGGATGTGTCATCACCTTTCTAGATACATCTGCATATTTATGGATTGGTTGTGCATAAGATCTCAAATAAAAAGGGTTGCAAAGCAACCAGAGTGATGACATATTCGGTACTATCCAGTCAGGGGTAGGCCGATCTTGTGCTGGCAGGGAATCCCGGTGAGGTCCTCGGTACATTTTCTAGATGTGTACCATGACAGGTGGTACCCCGGTGCCTTGTCATAGTATGGAATCCATTCTCCAATAAGCACCGTACGGTTTTGATTGTGCGGCGTGGTACCTTTGATTTTAAAGAGGATTTTAAACATAATAATTCGGTTGTTTGAAGTATACTCACACCAGACCCATGTCTGACCCGGAGTTTTCTTTTCTTTTCCTAAAACTCTTAGGTGGTCAAATTTTTATGGGCAGCCAAAGTAGTTCAGGTTTCCCACGGATGCATCTTAGTAGAGCTTGGAGCAGGAGGCTTCACCGATAGCTAGTTATTATCTTATTTCCGCTGTTTATATGTATATTGTATCAATTAGGTAGGGACAGCCTGTTATAACTGTCCTAGAGTAGAATTTGTATTAGTATGACTCAGATGTATCATTTTTGAAATGACTTTGTAAAGTACTATGTTGATTAATATATGTTATTCCATTGCGTTGTGAAATTCTGTGATTGTTTAGTCTCTTCTATCTTCTATCTACTTTATTTCCCCTAACAATCTATCTTTTTAGCACGTAGTTGTTCAGCATGTGAATACCGTGGATGTATTAGTGTTGACTTCTGGCCTTCGAAAAAGTGGGTCGTTACAACTTCACTTATTAATTAAACTTCACTATTTAATTAAGACTTCACCATCCATTTCTACATATTTCAATACTCTCAAAGTATTCATATACTTATCTCAGTAGTATAAGTATATTCACAAATTAATAACAAGTTTTACTTACCTTAAACAAAGTCAAAGAGGTTAAAAACAAATATCACTCGGTCACTGTTACTATAAACCCCTTCTCTCTTTTATATTTCAAAACTTACACTTTTCTATCTTTTTCAAAGATTTCATACTTGTCATTATCTTTAAAATTTCACTATTAAAGGTCTAATTATATTTATAATACTTTTTGACTTTAAAATATAATTCAAGGGTTTAAAAACAAATGTTACTAAAACATTGTTTACAACAAAACTAAATCACTTTCCACTTAATCATTATCTTAAAAAATCTATTTTAAATATCTAATTACTTTTATAAGGGTTTAAGACAAATTTTGCTCAAATATTGTCACAACAAACCAAAATCATTTCATACTTTAAAAAAGTTTCTCTTTAAACTTGCTTTTTAAAGATTTGATTATACTTAAGCGTTTGAAACAAATGTTGTTTAAAACATTGTCACAACAAACCCAAAACATTCATTTATACTTAACCATAAAGTATTCACTATTAAATATCTAATTATATTCCTAAGTTTAATTAAAAAAAGGGTTAAAAACAAATGTTACCAAAACATTGTTTACTACAACCCAAAACCATTTCTATACTTATCATTAGCTTTTAAACATTTATTTAAAGATCATAGCATATCCACACTTATTAATTATGGTAATACACTTTTAGTTAATTTCACAAAACCATTTATTTTAACTTAACTATTAAAATTCAAATTTCTTTTATTATATTTATAAAATACTTAACTTACTTTTTAAAACTTATATATATGCAGAAATACCTTTAAAATACTTATTAATATGTTAAAACACTTTTAAAATAGTTAAAGATATATTATAATTATTTGTATAGATTTTATGTAAAAATTACCAATTTGGAAATAAATAGAAAAACCAAAATAAACATGTTTAATTTTTAAAAGCCGCTTACTTTAAAAATTCATAATTAATTATTAAAAATATATGTAAACATGAAACCAATTTTACAACACTCTAATTTAACTTGGAAAAAAATTCTAAAAAGGTTAGAGAAAAATACTTAATTAAAATATCATTTTTACACAATTTATATTTTCAAACAACGAAGATAACATTTCCAGAAATGCCGTCGAAAGTTCTGTTGCATGTTTTTAACATGTTTTGTTATAACTTTACGTCTGGTTTTCAATACTTAAATAAATGATTTCTGATCCATTCATTTTATAGTAGCAGTATACTTTGGGTACTTGTAAACCATGAAGAAAAATCCTAAATAATATTTTTTAATTATTTTATAGAAATTTCTGAAGAAAAAGGTATTTTTCCGAAGTGCTAGTATAGCGACTATTTCGCTATAACATTTGCCACTTCGTTCAACTAGCTATCCAATGATTTAAGCTTTGAATTTTTTATAATAAGATTAATACATTATTTACTTGTTAAAATAGTAAAGAAACCCCTAAGGAAGGTTATACAAAAATTAACTTTATTTCCCAAAACAAGGAATTTAAAAGTGTCGATATAGTGACCTTTTTACTTCAAACATTCTTAGTTTATTCGATTAATTTTACAACTTTCCAAACATACACTTTACTTTCCAAAACACTTATAGAAGTGCAGATAGCAACCAAAACAAGTTATATCAATCTATTTCAACAAATCACCCAATCACACAAGTTAAAATTAAGGGACTCATAGTGCGTTTATAGCGACTATCGCTATGCGAACAATTTCACATTCAATTCAATCATAGGGACAACAACCATAAAAATAATATACTATTCAAAACATGCAATAAAGGTTTATAACTTTACTTAGTTAGGGTCTATTATTATAGTTTTTAGGAAGCAAATTAATAAGTTATTAACAACAAATTAACAAGTTATTGTTTTCATTCAAGGTAAGATAACTCACTTTCACTCAAACCAAACACTACCATCCTCCTACCAACATTCAAGAAATTAACAAAATCTCCTAACATCATCTCCATTTTCTCCTAGCTCACGGCCAAGGTCTCTTCCTTCCTCCTGTGCACACGCCCATGACCTCCACCTTTGCACATGGCCCAACCTTTCACTCCCCACCTTGCTAACGGCTATAGCCTCCCCCCTCATTTATAGCTCACTGCCTAAGGCCATAATTGCCTCCCATGCTCATGGCCCAAGGGAAATAGAGGGAAAGAAGGAAAAGAAGACATTGAGAAGAGGAAGAAGTGCAAGAACTTGGACTTTTGGTTTATGAATTAGTGAATATAGAAGGAACCTTAGGTGCTTATTTATAGGCTAGAAAATAAAGTGGCAAAAGACCCTTGACCCCTCCACCTTCCATGCATTAATACATGTAAACCATACCTCTTACACCCTTTACATTCTTTGAATCACTCCTTAATTTAGTGGTCCTTTAGTACCTTAGTTTACTTAGCTTTAAACAAATTTGATTAGCTAAAGAGAGGTTTTAAGTTGTTGTTTATATGTTATCATATTACTATACAAGTTCCAAAATATTTATACAACTTGTATTGAACGAAAAGTTGATTTTAACAATACATGTTCTGGTCACATTTTCAATATTTATTCAAAGTGTATATTTTTGTAAAAACATTTTAAAAACAAGTTTTCTAACATCAGTTATTATTTAAAAAGTGTTTAACAAGATAATAAAATTGTATTTATTTACAATAAATCCTAGATACAAATATTTAAATATGAAATGTTCGAAATATTGGGTCGTTATAGGAATCTAAAGATTTCTTTGTTTTCCTTATGGTTTTAGAAGCATATAATTGTAATGGGAGCCTTATTAGAAAATTGAAATGAATAATTTAACCTTTCTAATATTATACAAAGTTAAAATGATATGCCTAGATAAATATGTGCAACCATTATAATTTATAAAAAACTTATTAGTTAAATATACAAATGAACTGAATTAGAATTGACATAGAAATATAAATATATTTACCGATGGACCTTTTGGCATGTTGTTACTTCAAGACCCATGGAACAACAAACTTATATAACCACTGTCGGTCACTTATACGAAACTTTAATGAAATAGATCATTCGAAATAAGAATGTAAACCATAGTGCAAGGTCATGAATTTAATACAATTGATTATTGTAACACCCCAAATTTTAAATAACATTATTCATGATATTTAATTAGACAAATTAAATAGAATAATGTAGTGACTAGAGTGATAAGGAAATTGAGGTTTGAAAACTAAATAGAGGCCGTGCTTAACTAAATGAAATCAAAAGAATGGATTTATGAAATGGTTTTATAAGTTAACTATACAAGAGAATAATGCAAGGGTATTATGGGAAATAACCATATATCATAATCCCATAACCCGTAAATCCTTATTCCATTCTTAATTTCATACGTTCATAAATCAAACACAAAAGCTAAAGAGAACTAAGGCCGGTCATAACCCTAGGAAAAAAAGAGGATCAAAATCAACAAAAAGCTAAGGATTCAAGCAAGGAAGAATTAAGCGGTCAAACCTCAAGTTCCTTATCCGAAACAAGGTAAATAATAATCAAAACCATCTCATTTATATTTTAATGAAAAGTTTAATTTCGAGTTTAAAGTTTAAAACCATTGGATGATTGAATGATGATATGCTTTGTTTATATGCCATGTTTGATTTAAACATGTATGTTTGAAATAGGTTTGATTCGATCTTAAAGCTAAAATCATGTTAAAATGGGTTTTGAATGCCATGAGGATTTGATATGTTATGTAAAACATTATTTTGGAGATGAGTTTAAACTTTCATAATTATTCAAGCTATGGTAATTTACTATGAACTTTATATGGAAGAAATAGATAATTTAGGTTTAAAAATTAATTTCGGCAAGTATATAAAGTATTTTGGGTCCGAAATTTTTATATGTTTGAAAACATATTAAAACTGAATTAAGATCATTTTTGGGGATTTTTTTAAGTGATTTGCTATGGAAATTAAATTAATTAAGCTTGAGGACTTAAATGTTCTAATTGTTTTGTTAAGGGAAAGGGTTTCATTGTTAAAACGTTTTTAATTTTTACCTGATGAATTCGGCAGACTTTTTAGAAAATATTTTAGTAAAGGATTTGGCAACCAATCATATTTTGACAAATATGGTGTAACGACTCGCAATTTTTGACGTTTCGAAAGTGAATATTTAATCTATTTAAATATTCAGATTTGATTTGAATATAATAAATTTTAAGGAAATCAAATTTTGATAAAACAATTTGAGGTTTGATGACGTCATTTTAATTTAATTTATAGAAATTTTCCGTAATTTTTAGTTTGTAAAATAAAAATATTGTCGTTTGACGCGTTTTGCGCCAAACGTCGATTTTTTTGAAATGTTACAGAATAAGTTAACTGGTTTATTTTATTGCTATTTTGTGATTGCGTAATGTTGTTGTGCGCGGTCATATTTTTATTTCGATCGTTCGCGGTCCATACACGAACGGAATATAGTGTAGCATCGTACCTTAAAATTTTAATGTATAAACTTTAAACAAAACACAAAATATCTTCTCTTCTCTACATGCGCACGTTGTCGCATTTAATGTTTGCATTGAATTGTTTGTATTTCTTTTCCTTAGCTCTTAAGTGACTTGCCTTATATATAGAAAGAGCAGCATACACGAAAGGGAGGACATTCATTTTGTGTTCACATTTTTTTACTTCATTGCATAAAACATTTACACTCACGCATGGACCAGGGGTGCACATGGAAACACAGAGAACATAATTGTTCTTTTTTTCTATAAAGTAAACGAAAATCTTCATTTTTCCTCTTCAAAATTCAATAACCCCAAATCCATCCATAATTACCTAAATCTTCCAACATTGAAGTTGTAGAGAAGAGCCTCTAGTATTTTATAAAAATGATCGCCTGAGATTTCGTCGAGTGTAGTAGTCCTGATTTCTCGATGACAATAAAGGGGAAATATGCATCAAAAATTTCGAGAGATCATATATCTCAATCTAAGAAGAATTAGATGACGCTGTATGCGCCATTGGCTTCGTAGGACGACGTAGTATTTGTGGTGTAGTTTCGACAGCGTTTGGTGATGGTCGATGACGGTGATGGAAAGTTAGGGTTTCGGTTTAAGGCCGGTGGAGGCGGAGTTGGATGAAGTGGAGATTGACGTTGGCTTTAGAGATGAAAAGCGAGCTAGTGGGTCGATTTCGGTGGGGTCCGGTTGTGGGGAGGGCGAGCTACAGGTGGATCTGGACATGGTGGACCGGAGTTGCAGTGGTGGTGTCAGTTGGGTCGAGTTCACGATGAGAGGCAAGGTGGTGAAGTCGGATTGGTGGTTCGTGGAGTGGATGGCCATGTCATCGTGTGCATGTGCACGAGTTGGGCTGTGCACTTTACTAGAAACAATGGGGGAGGAAGATGAAGGACTGTTGCAAGTGGGTTGGATTGAGTTTGGGCTTAGGCCTAAGTGGTTTGGTTTAAGTAAAGCTAGCTTTCGGGCTTGGGTGTGAGAGATTGGATTTATTATGTCGCTTTTGCTTTGCCAGTAATGGGATAAGTAAGAAATGAATATACTTGTTTAGTTTAAATAAATTAGCTTAGTTTAAAATGTTTTAAACTTTAAAATCAAATAACTCACTCATACGAAGTCCATTTAACCCACTGCCTTCGACGTTAACTTCGTGTTAATGAATAGAACACATTAGTGTAGTTTATTGACACGTTTAGTGAAGTATAAAATATTGATAAAATATTAGTGACATTTTATTAGTAGAACAAATCCTTATTCTGCTATCGTAAACTGTGTAGATTTATTATTATTCGATAATTGATCTATTTGGTATTGATTGTTAATATTTCATAAATAGATGTGTTGCTATTTATTATTGCTGTTGATTGATTATTTGGTTGTTTGGATTGCGCTTGGCCAGTTTATGAGCACTTATTTTTTATTGATTGTTGACTTTGCTCAACCAGTTTATGAGCAATTAATTATCCATATGCATGGGCTGGGTAGAAATAGTTGTAGGCTAACACCTTGTGATTTATTTCATGATTTGACTATAAGGTATTTAGCGATAAATATTTGGTTCTCTTCAATTTAATGAATTGGTTAAAAGTTGGTTTCAAATGGAAATGTTATGAAATGTTTTCCTTTAAAAGAAAAAAACGATATTTGAAAATGAATACTTTGAGGTGATTTTATGTAAAAGTGATTTATATGAAGAATGGTTTTATAAATAAGTTTTATAAAACGGAAAGAATTTCGAGGGCTAAACCTAATCGTTTAAAAATGATTTTTGAAAGGATTTGGAAATGAAAATTATTGTAGATTTGAAGTATTTGTAATTATTATTGTAAATAATTTTGCCACTTCGGGATATAAAGTGATTTGTTATGTTACTAAAGATTCGGGTAACCCATAACTAAAAATGTGGGCAAGGGAAGTGCAGATGTTCTGTAGCTTCAGTATAGTCCGCTCTCATTGAAGAGGGATATACATATCTATATTTATTTTTCGAAAGGTTGGGACCCAATTTCCTTGTTATTGGGAGAAACCTCCCGATCTGGTTGCATATATTTTGATATGCTTTTATAGTAGTATTTTTGGATTTTCAAATAAATATTTCAAAAAGTGATTTGTTTTCAGATCCTGAAGTAAAGGACTAGTTTGAATATAAGAGATATATATAGATTTCAAAAGGTTTGAAATAAGAATTCAGGAATAAAGTCCAAAGAGATGATTTCTCTAAAGGTAATTAGATTTGAAAATCTAAATTTGAAGATTAAGCCTAAGTGGGTAGTTTTGGGAATTGCATATTGTTTGTTTCATCGTAGGCTCCATGAGTCCTATTTGTGTTAGGAGAACTACGTTGGCTTGATCCTGTATCTAATTGGGTTCCCAATTAGAAAGAGGTACGTAGGCAGTCACAAGTGGTAGTTATGCAGTCCCAATAATAACATAACATTTTTTTGTTTATTGTTTGTCATATATCGTATATAGATGTATTTTCCTGCACACTATTTTATTCCGAATTTACATTGTTTATTGAGTTTGCAGGTAAAGATATTGTTGTTTCTCATTAGAGTTGCACAGCGGTAGATTTACAGTTTATTTGTAATTTTTTATTTTGAGTTTGTATTAAAGCATACTATAGAATAAATGATTACTCTAATAACTTGTATAATTGAAGTTGTATCCTATATATTTAGTAATGTTGAATATTTATCAAATATTGTGTATCAAGTTGGTAGTTTTCATTCGTAGTTTTAGAACAAATGGATTTTTGGCGATTTTGACTTGTCCGAAAATCCGGGTCGTTACAGGTAGTATCAGAGCTTATGTTAGGTGCCTATGTAAAATTTGTCTAGGTTATTAAATCGGCTTGGGAAATTTTGAAAATAACTACCTTAATGTGATAAATAAAAATGGATAGGATAAGGCACCATACCTCCGACCGGAGTTATGGGTGATAACTATTTTCGGTGTACTTTATTTTTGTTGATTGTTGTTTTTTGTTATATTTTCCGTCCTTCGAAATTCGGGGATGAAATTCTTTTAAGGGGGGAAGAATGTAACGACCCGTAATTTTTGACGTTTTGAATGTGAATATTTAATCTATTTAAATATTCAGATTTGATTTGAATATAATAAATTTTAAGGAAATCAAATTTCGATAAAACGATTTGATTTTTGATGACGTCATTTTAATTTAATTTATCAAATTTTTCCGTAATTTTTAATTTGGAAAATAAAAATATTGTGTTTGACGCGTTTTGCGCCAAACGTCGGTTCTTTTGAAATTTTATAAAATAAGTTAACCGGTCTATTTTATTGTTGTTTTGTGATCGCTTAACGTTGTTGTGCGCGATCATATTTTTATTTCGGTCGTTCGCGGTCCATACGCGAACGAAATATGGAGTAACGTCGTACCTTAAAATTTTAATTTATAAACTTTAAACAAAATGCAAAATATCTTCTCTTCTCTTTAAACAAAATGCAAAATATCTTCTCTTCTCTGCATGTGCACGTTGTTGCATTTAATGTTTGCATCGAATTGTTTGTACTTCTTTTCCTTAGCTCTTAAGTGACTTGCATTATATATAGAAAGAGCAGCATACACGAAAGGGAGGACATTCATTTTGTGTTCACATTTTTTTCTTCACCGCATAAAACATTTACACTCATGCATGGACCAGGGGAGCACAGGGAAACACTGAGAACATTTTTGTTCTTTTTTTTTTACAGTAAATGAAATCTTCATTTTTTCCTCTTCAAATTCAATAACCCCAAATCCATTTACACTTACCTAAATCTTTTAAGATGGAAGTTGTAGAGAAGAGCCTCTAGTATTTTATAAAAATGATCGCCTGAGATTTCGTCGAGTGTAGTAGTCCTGATTTCTCGATGACAATAAAGGGGAAATATGCATCAAAAACTTTGAAAAATCATATCTCTCAATCTAAGAAGAATTAAATGAAGTTGTTTGCGCCGTTGGCTTCATAGGACGACATAGTATTTTTGATGAAGTTTCGACAGCGTTTGGTGATGGTCGATGACGGTGATTGAAAGTTAGAGTTTTAATTTAAGGCTGATGGAGGCGGAGTTTGACGAAGTGGAGATTGGCTTTTTGGCTTTAGAGATTATAAGCGAGCTAGTGGGCCGATTTGGTGGGGTTCAGTTGTCGTTTGGGGAGTGCGTCCGTACAATAGTGGGGGAGGGCGAGCTACAGGCGGATCTGGACATGGTGGACCGGAGTTGTAGTGGTGGTGTCAGTAGGGTCGAGCTCACGATGAGAGGCAAGGTAGTGAAGTCAAATTTGTGGTTCGTGGAGTGGATGGACGTGTCATCGTGTGCATGTGCACTTTACTGGAAACAAAATGGAGGAGGAAGAAGAAGCACTATTGTAAGTGAGTTGGGTTGAGTTTGGGCTTGGGCCTAAGTGATTTGGCTTGAGAAAAGGTAGCTTTCGGGCTTGTGTGTGAGTAGGGCCGGCCCTAGGGCAAGGCGAGCAAGACATTCGCCTAGGGCAGCCGGTCCGGCAGGGGCAACGGTTGGTGGTGGTGGTGATGGGTTTAGCAGTTTATTGATAAAAATACCATGTATCATATTAGTATTAATTGGCTTTGTGGTTTGGTGGTAAGGTATCCTCATTTCTCTTGGTGACCTGGGTTCAAATCCCAGCATGGTGTTGCTGTTTTTTGCCTGGGGCAGCTGCCAAGGTTGGGCCGGCTCTGTGTGTGAGAGATTGGATTAATTATGTCACTTTTGCTTTGCCAGTAATGTGTTAGGTGAGAAAATGATTATACTTGTTTACTTTAAATAAATTAGTTTAGTTTAAAATGTTTTAAACTTTAAAATCAAATAACTCACCCATACGAAGTCCCTTTAACCTGCGACCTTCGACGTTAGCTTCTTATTAATGAATAGAACACACTGGTGTAGTTTATTGACACGTTTTGCGAAGTATAAAATATTGATAAAATATCAGTGATATTTTATTAGCAGAACAAATCCTCATTCTGCTATCGTAAACTGTGTAGATGTATTATTATTCGATAATTGATCTATTTGATATTGATTGCTAATTATTTAATAAATGGATGTGTTGCTATTTATTATTGCTGTTGATTGATTATTTGGTTATTTGGATTGCGCTCGGCCAGTTTATGAGCACTTATTATTTATTGATTGTTGACTTTGCTCGACCAGTTTATGAGCAATTAATTATCCATATGCATGGGCTGGGTAGAAAACAGTCGTAGACTAACACCTTGTGATTTATTTTATGATTTGACTATAAGCTTTTTAGCGATAAATATTTGGTTCACTTCAATTTAATGAATTGTTTGAAAGTTGGTTTCAAATGGAAATGTTATGAAATGTTTTCCTTTAAAAGAAAAAAGGGATATTTGAAAATGAATATTTTGAGGTGATTTTATATAAAAGTGATTTATATAAAGAATGGTTTTATAAAAATGTTTTATAAAACGGAAAGAATTTCGAGGACTAAAACCGATCGTTTAAAGATGATTTTTAAAAGGATTTAGAAATGAAAATTATTATAGATTTGAAGTATTTGTAATTAATAGTGTAAACGATTTTGCCACTTCAGGATATAAATTGATTTGTTATGTTACCAAAGATTCGGGTAACCCATAACTAAAAATGTGGGCAAGGGAGGTCTAGATGTTCGTTAGCCTCATTATAGTGCGCTCTCGTTGAAGAGGGATATATATATATATATCTATATTTATTTTTCAAAAGGTTGGGACCCAGTTGCCTTGTTATTGGGAGAAACCTCCCGATCTGGTTGCATATATTTTGATATGCTTTTATAGTAGTATTTTGGGATTTCCAAATAAATATTTCAAAATGGGATTTGTTTTCAAATCCCGAAGTAAAGGATTAGTTTGAATATAAGAGACATATATAGATTTCAAAAGGTTTGAAATTAGAATTCGGGAATAAAATCCAAAGAGATGATTTCTCTAAAGGTAATTAGATTCGAAAATCTAAATTTGAAGATTAAGCCTAAGTGGGTAGTTTTGAGAATTGCATATTGTTTGTTGCATCGTAGGCTCCATGAGTCCTATTTGCGGTAGGAGAACTACGTTGGCTTGATCCTGTATTTAATTGGGTACCTAATTAGATTGGGATACGTAGGTAGTCACAAGTGGTAGTGATGTAGCCCCAATAATAATATACATTTTTCTGTTTACCATTTGTTATATATCATTTATAGATGTATTTTCCTGCCTACTATTTTATTCTGCATTTACATTGTTTATTGAATTTGCAGGTAAAGATATTGTTGTTTCTCATTAGAGTTGCGCAGCGCTAGATTTACAGTTTATTTGTAATATTTGATTTTGGGTTTGTATTAAAGCACACTGTAGAATAAATGATTACTCTGATAACTTGTATAATTGAAAGTTATATCCTATACATTCAGTAACATTGATATTTATCAAATATTGTGTATTAAGTTGGTAGTTTTCATTCATGGTTTTAGAGTGGATGGATTTTCGGCGTTTTTGACTAGTCCGAAAATCCGGGTCATTACATAAGGCAAGTTAGTTGAAAAGAAATCACTTTAAATGGCTATAAATCAGTTTTGCTTAAATTTACTACTTCACCACTTCCATCTGCATCCTTTCGACATCATACCTCCGCCAAACCCATTCGAAAGCAATGCACATGGTATCAAGCAGTTGGTACATAGCGCATTGGAGAAAGGAGGAAGGACCATGTCGAAACCTTGCTTTCGAAGGGGTTGATGCCTTTTTAAATAGTTTTCGAATCAATCCACTGGTCTCTGTTTAGCTCTCGAAAGAGCTGCTGCCTACTTTGTTTCCACAAAGCTTTCAAAAGGGTTGAGATTAGTTTTATATAGCTTCCGAGGGAATTGCCATTACCATTGTTTTAAAAGTAGCTTTCGATTGAGTTTCCGCATAATAAGTTTGAAAAGGAGCTTTCAAAAGGGTAATTGTTTTTGAACCTAGTTGCAACCTTGCTGCCATCTTCATATCTTTCGAATGGGTTAAGGCCACTTTTCTTTATAGCCTTTAAACAATGAGTTTGAAAGGAAAGCTTTTGTTTAATTAATATAGAGGCCTTATCCCAATGCTTTCGAAAGGGCCTCTGTAGTCACTTATTAAAGGTTTCGAAGGCAATGGTTTCGAAGGTTGTTTCGAAGCCATCCTCCCCTCTATTACTTTACTTAAAGATTATTGCTTTCGAAAGAGTAGTTTCGAAGCCATCTGTGCCCCAAACTCTTTTACTTGGAGATTAATGTTTTCAAAAGGGTTACTTTCACTTATGTTCACTTTGACCCAGACGTTGTACTTAAGGTTAAACCCAATGATTTTTGAATGAGATACTTTCATATGGTTTTGAAGCTATGCTTTAATGAATACTACATTAACTAAGAGGTTTTGAAAGATAGCTTTAATATTTTCAAAAAGAGTGTTTTAATGGTTTCGAAATGAAGGTTTTGATGCTTTCAAAGAGATGTTTTGGGTGATTCGAAAGGCATATATTTAAGTGTTTTGAAATGGTGATTTGAATGCTTTCGAAGAGTATAATTTAATGGTATCAAAAGAGAGTGTCTAAGGTTTCAAAAGCCTTAGTTTTCAAAATAAGGAACTCAATCTCATTTTTTAAAAGAAAACCCAATGGCAATATAAAAGAATTTTGAAATGGCATCCAACTTTGGAGTTTTTGGAAGATGTATTCCTTTTTAAAGATAATGGGTTAAAGGTATTAACCATGTTTCATTTGAAAATTTATTACAAGGAAATTAAACTATAAATGTTTGTATCATTATGTTATGATCAATTATTATGTGTGCTTCTTCTATAAACATATTCACTTATAATTAACCCATAACTATATTTTGGGGTATTAAGGGAAAAATAACCAGCTAGGTTGACGCAATAGTGAATAAATATTGAGTTAACTCCTATTTGAGTAGAGTTGCATCCAGGAGGTCAGGTAGACCAGAACATAGGATGCCCAGAGACTGATCAAAGAGTTGTCAGTTTAGACAGGTTCATAGTAAGCCCACGAAATCTATGATTGGAAATTGGTATTGGTAGGGGCCAATAGGTTCAGTGATCCCATGAAAACTATATCTGAATTAGGTTATTGACAGAGATCAATAGGTTCATAGTCAACCCATGAAAACTATGACATGAGAGAAGTTATTGGAGAATCCAATAGGTTCATAGTGAGCCCATGAAAACTATAATTGGATGAAGTTATTGGTAGATACCAATAGGTTCTTAGTGAGTCCATGCAAACTGTGAAACTGGACAGGTTGTCCATAAGCTATGAACATGTTATTAGTCAACCCATGAAAACTAATAGGTTAATAGTGACCTTAGAAACTATAACTGAGACAGATAGTCAAATGAATGAGGATGGGTGACCCAGAATAAATTGCATGTTTACATATCATCATGATATATTTTATTATGTTATGTTTTAACCATTGTGAATGCAGGTGCACAGTATATGGTTATTTTAAATTTTAGTTAAGATACTAGTAAGGGGAAAACCCGTTCGGCTAAGCGGGCGCTCTCACTAGATATCTATATGGTTCGAGATGGTAGGATACAATTCACTCGAGGCTTTATGTATGACTCAAAGTTTATGTTTTCCCCTTTAACTCTCGGGTGCTCGATTAACTTTGAGTAGTTTGAGAGTTAGGTTTTTCAGGTGCTCCTATAGACGAATAAGCTTTTGGAGACGAGTAGAAGGCTAGCTAGCTATTAGGAGTTCGTTTCTGTTTGATTCCGCTGTGTTTTGATTGTAATGGAAAGTTGTTTAATTGCCTATGTTTAGACTCTGATCATCTAAGGGAGCATCTTCATATATCGCTCATGGTGTATTTTGTAATAATTATAGTTCTCTGAATGTGGTTTACGAAATTGGGATTATGCAATGAATATGAAATATGATTTGAAGTGGAATGTGAAATTTGTTTTATGATTTTATATTTTTTTCATATTCACGTGTTTCTATTATATCAATGTATCTAACATTACTGCATTCGATCATCGAGAATTAATAACTATGGATGACTGCAGCATCGCAGCCACTAGTTTTGGGCCTCCAAGTGGGGGATTTTACAAGTTGGTATCAGAGCATAGGTTTGTGAAAACCTTAAAAAAAGAAATTTAAACGTCGAAGATTTTTCAAAACATAATCCAATGAATCAAAAAATAAGGTCGGGGTTTAGGTTAATGCTATAGTAACGTACCTGTATTTGATATATGTATACATAAGTACGTACTCCTCTCTTCCTTAGACTGTTCTTATGTATCTTACTAAGGCTCATATGCAGTTTTACGAGAAAGGAAAATATGGAGGTGGAAGAGGAAATTTAGGTGGATGAAGCACCACAACCAATGGAAATGCTCGACCCAACAGGAGAAACCAGGGTTGACAGGCAAATGCTAGTCAAAATGCAAATGCCAACGTAGGTGCTAGAAATCCACCAGTAGATATGGGGATGATGTATCGGTTCTTCATCAATCTGATGCAAGCTGGAGCAGGTGCGGGAGTAGTTGGGGGTAATGATGGGAATGTTGAAAAAGCTAATCCCATGGGCCCAGTCGATAACAATTATGCTAAGCTGAGCAGGGATTATACCAATCTTGGTGGGAAGCCGTTTTTAGGAATGAAGGATGCTATAGAAGTAGAGAACTGGCTTTTGCATTATGAAAGGATCTTTGCTGACTTGGGATTAAATGATAAGCAGAAGAGGATACTTGCCTCTAGACATTTGCAGGGAGCAGCGCTTCATTGATGGAATAGTGTTACCGTGGGAGTTCCCGAGGAGGAGTTGACTTGGTTGGAATTTTGAAAGAGATTCGAAGAGAGGTTTTTATATGAAATTTCCAAGTCAGTATTGCTGAGAAAGTTCATGGACTTAGTGCAAGGTGAGATGTCGGTGATTGAGTATGCTAGGAAATTTGATGAACTATCCAGATATGGACATGCTACCATTGACACCGTCATCAAAAGAAATGCGAAGTTTATTCGAAGGTTAAGACCCGAGATTGCTAGGACGAAAATACCACATCTCCATGATCCAATTACTATTGTTGTGGAGATGAAAATCATGAATGAAGAGATGCTTGCTACTTATGGGAAGGAGAAGCAGGTTGAAACCCAGGGGTTTCAAGGTAAGAAGAGGGAATTCTTTAAGAAGAAGAGAACCCAGAAGGGAGAAGCTGCCAAGAAGTCGAAGGCTAATTTGGCTTTCTTTAAGTGTGATAAAAAGGGACATTATGCTCATGAATGTCGAACTAGCAAAGTGAAGAAGGCTGCAGACAAGAAGGGAGTGAAGTGCTTTAAGTGAGACCAGCTTGGGTATTACATGAACCAATGTCCAGAACCAGTCAGGGAAGACAAGGTAAAGGTCTTTGCCGTTGGACCATCGTCTACTAGGCCAACTGCTACTGAGAAAGGAAAGAACTGATGAAAGTTACGCTTTGGATTCAAAGTATACCGGTTAGGGTACTATTTGATACATGTGCATCACATTAATTTATATCTCAGTGTTTGGTTGATATGTTATGTTTAGAACCCACATACCTTGTTACTTACTTAAGGGTTTTGAATCCGATAGAAGGGTATGCAACTCTTTGTTAGGTCATAAGTTTGCATGCAGTTGTATGTTTTTGATTTCATAGACTTTGGAATCATTTTGGGTATGGATTGGTTAGATAAACATGATGCTAGGATATTTTACCAAGATAGGAAAATATCGCTAAGACACCCTAATAGTCATAACCGAATTATATTCTCAGTAGAGAATTCAGATCAAAGCGCTTGTGCTTTGTTGAGTGCTATTGAAGTTGAAGAAGAGTTGATTCAGGTTCGGGTAGCAAGAGAGTTTGAAGATGTTTTTGAGCCAGTTAAAGGACTACCACCAAAACGAGCCGTTGAGTTTCGGATAGATCTTGTGCTAGGAGCAGAACCTGTAAGTAGACCACCTAGCAGGATGACACCAACCGAGATAAAGGAATTGAAGGTGCAGCTAGTGGATTTAGAAGGGAAGAATTTTATTAGACCAAGCAGCTCACCCTGTGGAGCGGCCACGACGTTCATGAAGAAACCAGATGGATCGTTAAGGATGTGTATCGACTATCATAAGTTGAATGAGAAGACGATCAAGAATAAGAATCCTTTGCCGAGAATCGATGATTTATTTGATCAGATATGTGGAGCCAGAGTATTTTTCCAATTGGATTTGGCGACAGGTTTCCATCAATTAAGAGTGGCAGAGGACAGTATTCCATTAACAGCGTTTCGAACTAGGTATGGTTCATACGAGTGGTTAGTAATGCCATTTTGGTTAACAAATGCGCCAGCTTTCTTTGTGGATTTGATGAACCGAATTTTTCGAGAGTACTTGGATATGTTCGTATTGGTATTCATAGATGACATTTAAATATACTCTAAGGATGAAGAGAGCATGAAGTTCATCTTAGAATAGTGCTTGAGATGCTGAGGCAGCATCAACTGAAAGCAAAGTTTTCCAAGTGTCATTTTTGAAAGAAAAAGGTTAAATTTCTTGGTCACGTGGTTTCGGAGGAGGGTTTATCAGTTGATCCAGATAAGATCGAAGCTGTTAACGCCTGGAAGAGACAGTGACTGAGATCAGAAGTTTTCTTGGACTCGGGCTATTACCAGAGATTCATTAAGGTTTTCTCGCGGATAGCAGCGCCTTTGACTAAACTAACCACCAAGGACGTGAAGTTTATTTGGTCTAAAAAGTGTGAGGAGCATTTGTTGCCAACGCGCATGTATTAGTGGTTCCAGATAGAAACCAAGGGTTAGTAGTGTATACCGATGCATGTGGAACTGGATTGGGGACTCTATTGATGCAAAAAGGTAAAGTTATTGCCTATGCTTCACGACATCTTAGTCGCATGAAGTGAGATATCCTACTCATGATTTAGAGTTGGCAGTAGTGATCTTCGCATTGAAATATGGAGACATTATCTCTCAGGGGAGAAATTTGAGTTATACACAGATCATAAGTCTTTAAGGTATCTATTCTTTCAAAAGGAGTTGAATATGAGACAACAGTGGTGGCTGGAGTTTTTAGTGACTTATGATATTGGTATATAGTATAAACCCGGGAAAGGAAATAAAGTAGTAGATGCTCTTAGCAGAAAACATCAGAATGTGGTGTTAGCCATGTTGGCTTATGGAAAAATCTAAAGGCTTTGACTACTTGTAGTGTGCAGTTAAGATCAACTGATAGTTCTAGTCAGAGCACCGTCATGTTGTCCTGTTTGGAAGTTCGACCCATACTGATCAAAAGGATTGCTTCTAAGTAGAAAGAAGATCCATTATTAGCTGAGAAGATTATAAGGCTTGAGGTTGAATCAAAGATTGATGATCTAAAATATTTTATTCTTGACCAAAGGGGATGACTAAGAAAGAAGGGACGGTTGTGTGCTCCGGATGTTGAGGACTTAAGGAAAGAAGTTCTTAAGGAATGTCATCGATCCAAATTTACGATTCATCCTGGGGGAACCAAGATGTATCAGGATATGAAGAGGAGTTCCTGCTGGGAAGGTATGAAGAAGGATGTTGGCTAATGGGTTAGGCAGTGTGTGAACTGTCAACAAGTGAAGGCCGAACATTAGAAGCCGAGTGGATTGCTTCAACCTATGGAGATACCGGTTTGGAAATGGGATTTGATATCCATAGATTTTAGAGATGGGTTGCCAAGGTCGAACCAAGAAAATAAAAGTATATGGGTCAGAGTGGACAGGTTGACCAAAAGTGCCTATTTCATTCCAGTTAAGTCAATCAGGACGACACCTATTTTAGCTAAACTGTTTATGAAGAACATAGTTAGACTACATGGAATTCCTAGTAGTATAGTTAGTGATAGAGATGCTTTGTTTACTAGCGAATTCTGGAAGAGTTTACAGAACGTGTTAGGTACTACGTATCACCTTTAGACGGATGGGCAGACAAAAAGAGTCAATAAAGTGCTCGAGGATTTGTTGAGAACTTGAGTGCTAGACTTTGGTAGATCTTGGGAACATCACATATACTTAGTTGAGTTTTCCTATAATAATAGTTATCAGACTAGTACAGGAATGGCGCCTTTCGAAGCTTTTATGGAAGGCCATGCAAATCACCAGCATGTTGGTTGGAAACTAGAGACAGATTAGTCTTGGGTCTAGATTTGGTAAGAGAGGCGACAGAGAAGATTGAGTTGATCCGAGGTAGGGTGAAGGAAGCTCGGTCTAGATAGAAGAGTTACACA
Source organism: Allium fistulosum (assembly GCA_030737815.1). NCBI lineage: Eukaryota > Viridiplantae > Streptophyta > Magnoliopsida > Asparagales > Amaryllidaceae > Allium > Allium fistulosum. The sequence goes on along the minus strand of CM060903.1, from coordinate 1,532,096,662 downwards.
GATAAGAGGCGTAAAGATCTAGAGTTCTCAGTTGGAGATAGAGTTTTCATTAAAGTATCACCAATGAAGGGTGTGGTATGATTTAGAAATTTAGGGAAACTAGCACCAAGATATGTTGGACCGTTCCCAGTTATAGAGAGGATCAGAAAGCTCGCATATAGAGTAGAGTTGTCGAGCAGTTTGGCAGGTGTCCATAATGTGTTCCATGTGTCTCATCTTCGTAAGTATGTGCATGATCCAGAGACTACTATTCCTCCAACAACATTGGAAGATTTAATAGTAGAACCGAATTTGACTTTTGTTAGACAACAAGTTTGGGTTGTAGCAAGAATGAGAAGAAGTTAAGAAACAAGATAGTCAAGTTGATGAAAGTTCACTGGAGCAACAACGAGAAGGACTGTGCTTGGGAGACAGAAGACATGATTAGAGATACTTATCCCGATCTACTATAGGGGTATGTTCGATATTTGCCTTGTATAGATTGTTTGCTAGTTAGGTAGGCTAGTATGGTAGTTAGGAGATGTTACAGATAATTACTATGTTTAGTATTTAGTCCTTACTGAATTTCGAGGATGAAATTCTTTAAAGAGGAGAGCCTGTAACAACCCTAATTTTAAATAACATTATTCAGGAGATTTAATTAGACAAATTAAATAGAATAATGTAGAGACTAGAGTAATAAGGGGATTGAGATTTGAAAACTAAATGGATGTCATGCTTAACTAAACGAAATCAAAAGAATGGATTTATGAAATGGTTTTATAAGTTAACTATACAAGAGAATACGACAAGAGTATTATGGGAAATAGCCGTATATCATAATCCTATAACCCCTAAACCTTTATTCCATTCTTAAGTTCATGCATTCATAAATCAAACACAAAAGCTAAAGAGAACTAAGGCTGGCTATAACCCTATGGAAAAAAAGAGGATCAAAATCAACAAAATGCTAAGGATTCAAGCAAGGAAGAATTAAGCAAGATCAAATCTCAAGTTCCTTATCCGAAACAAGGTGAATAATAATCAAAACCATCTCATTTATGTTTTAATGAACATTTTAATTTTAATTTTAAAGTTTAAACCATTGGATGATTTGAATGATGATATGCTTTGTTTATATGCTATGTTCGATTTAAACATGTATGTTTAAAAAAGGTTTGATTAGATCTTAAGGCTAAAATCATGTTAAAATGGGGTTCGAATGCCATGAGGATTTGATATGTTATGTAAAAAATTATTTTGGAGATGAGTTTAAATTTTCATAATTATTCAAGCTATGGATAATTTACTATGAATTTTATATGGAGGAAATATACAATTTTGGTTTAAAAAATAATTTCGGCAAATATATAAAGTATTTTGGGTCCGAAATTTATATATGTTAGAAAACATATTAAAAGTGAATTAAGATGATTTTTGGGGATTTTTCCTAAGTGATTGGCTATGGAAATTAAATAAATTAAGCTTGAGGACTTAAATGTTCTAATTGTTTTGTTAAGGGGAAGAGTTTCATTATTAAAATGTTTTTAATTTTTAACCGATGAATTCGGCAGCCTTTTTAGAAAAGATTTTGGTAAAGGATTTGGCAACCAATCATATTTTGACAAATAAGGCAAGTTAGTTGAAAATAATTTACTTTAAAAGGATATAAATCCGTTTTGTTTAAATTTACTACTTCGCCACTTCCATCTGCAACCTTTCGACACCATACCTCCGCCAAACCCATTCGAAAGCAATGCACATGGTATCAAGCAGTTGGTACGTAGCGCATTGGAGAAAGGCGGAAGGACAGTGTCGAAACCTTACTTTCGAAGGGGTTGATTCCTTTTTAAATAGCTTTCGAATCAATCCAATGGCCTTTGTTTAGCTCTTGAAAGAGTTGCTATTTACTTTGTTTCCACAAAGCTTTCTAAAGGGTTAAGATTACTTTATATAGCTTTCAGGGGGATTGCCACTTACCTTTGTTTTGAAAGTTTCTTTCGAATGAGTTGCCGCATAATAGCCCTTTAACAATGAGTTTAAAAGGAAAGCTTTTGTTTTATTAATACAGAATCCTTATCCCAATGCTTTCGAAAGTGTTTCTGTAGTCACTTATTAAAGGTTTCGAAGGCAATGGTTTCAGAAGGTTGTTTCGAAGCCATCCTTCCCCATATTATTTTACTTAATGATTATTACTTTCGAAAGAGTAGTTTTGAAGCCATATGTTCCCCAAACTCTTTTACTTGGAGATTAATGTTTTCGAAAGGCTTACTTTTGCTTATGTTCACTTTGACCCAGAAGTTACACTTAAGGTTAAACCCAATGATTTTTGAAAGAGATACTTTCATATGGTTTTGAAGCCATGTTTCAATGAATACTATGTCAACTAAGAGGTTTTTTAAGATAGCTTTAATACTTTCGAAAGGAGCATTTTAATGATTTCGAAAGGAATGTTTGATGCTTTCAAAAGAGATGTTTTGAGTGATTCGAAAGGCCTATATTTAAGTGTTTTGAATGGTGATTTGAATGCTTTCGAAGGGTATAATTTAATGGTCTTGAAAGAGAGTGTCTAAGGTTTTGAAAGCCTTTGTTTTCAAAACAAGGAACCAAATCTCATTTTATAAAAAGAAAAACCCATGGCAATATAAAAGAGTTTTGAAATGGCATCCAACTTTGTAGTTTTTGGAAGAAGTATTCCTTGTTAAAGATAATGGGTTAAAGGTATTAACCATGTTTCATTTGAAAATTTATTACGAGGAAATTAATCTATAAATGTTTGTATCATTATGTTATGATCAGCTATTATTTGTGCTTCTTCTATAAACATATTCACTTATAATTAACCCATAACTATATTTTGGGGTATAAAGGGCAAATAACCAGCTAGGTTGACGCAGTAGTGAATAAATATTGAGTTAACTTGTAACGACTCGGAATTTTGGTCGTTAGATTTTGAACATTTAATTCATTTTAAATGTTGAATGTGAATTATAATTTGATTTGAAATAAGAAATTTTTGGTTAAATCAATAAAATTTGGTTATAATTCCAAATATGGCAATTTAATTGAAAATTGAATAATAATAATTTAAATATTTGAAATTAGAATAATTTGCAAATCTGGATGTATACAGAGGTAAAAATGGTTTCTAAAATTATTTGAGGTCTATTTGGATTTAAATAATGATGTTGGACTTTTGGATGGAATCAAAAGTCAATAAATTAAATTTGGAATTTTATATTAATTTAATAATATAATAATGCAAATAATCAGATTTTGATTCGGAATGAATCAGAATGATGTCTAATGTGAATGTAAGTTTTATATGATTTATAATTGAGTTAGTAAAATTTTAAAAGTGAAATTTTAAATGATTTCGACGATTTTGAAAATCGCTTGAATTAATCGACGAGTTAAAATAGCCTTCCAGGGCACAGTCTCGGAATTCGATGAAACCAGTTCCATTTGATCTGTAATAGTGCATTATTATCAGATTTCAAATTTCGTAGCGTTTGGAGTTACCGTTTGTTCGTACGGGTGAGAAACGCGTTGGAATTTAAATCGATAATTTAATATTTTAAATCGATTCAAAAAACTATCTTTCACATATGACTGAATTGGCCTCCGAAACATGTTCCATTGTGTTCGGAATGCGGGTAAAACCTTATAAACGCCAGGCGGTATGTGTTGTTTGGAGTTCGTTTGTAAATGCTCGTTAAAATTGAATTTACTATTAAAATAATATTTTATACGTATATATATATATATACGTCAAAAACAGAAAACCCTAGTTATTATTCTCGACTGCCATCTAACATCTCAATGGCCGAAATCGTACGAGCTTCCTCCTTCAAATCCTCTTCATTCGGGCATTTTCAAGTCGAAGCTCCAACTAGGAAATCGTAGAACACTCCGAGCTCTACGATACCAACGGTGGCGATCGTGTTTCGATCAACGATGAAGGAGATAGCGCAGCCGAAGATGCCGCCGTTCGTTCTCATTTTTCAAAGAAGAGTGAGAACCGAGCTCGACCGGCTTTGGGCTGCAGGAAGGCGTCGGGGTGAGCTTTCGTTTGGCAGGGATCGATCGTCGTCAAACTCGTCGTGGTGGTCGTGTAATTTGAGGAGGATGGGCGGCTGATGGGTTTCGTATAGGGCTGGGAAGAAGATGTGTTGCAGCCGAGATTTCTAGTTGCAGAATTAACGGCCGTGATGGATTCTGGGTATAAAATAAAATGAAAAATAAATTTAATTGTATTAATTTATACTCTAACGTTTAAAAATCTATAACGTTCGCATACGTTGTCAGAATTCGATGAAACTGGCGACGCCGGAATCGCAGCGACGAGCGCTACGTAGTGGAGCAGATCTGGGAATGATTAAAGCTCGTGAAAATTTTAGATTAAATCGAAGGCGCTCGATTTAATTTGAAATTGTAACGCTCGGCGTTTTAAATGTAAGGTGAGTTAATCTCACTCACATCTGGATGCCGGTTTAATTTAAACAGTTGATATTTAAATGATTGATTGGTTGATCTGTTGAACGCGATAGTTATTATCAGATTTGATTGATATTTATCCGTGTGCTAACATCTGTGGATGCAGGGAAACAGGTTAGAGGGATCCAACAGGATTCCTCGCAATATATAAGTTATATTCATATTCTGTGATATATTTCATGGATATCCTGTGATAAAATAATTTGGAGTTTTGTTGTGCCGTGTCATGATTGGATAAATATAATTTGTTATTTTAAAAATATCAATAAAATAGATTGGGATTAAACGAGAAATGGAAAAGAAATTTTGGAGTAATGAATTTAAGGGAATTAAATTCAAGAAATGGGTTTGAAATTTGAAGTGTCTATGAAACTGTGATTAAAAAGAAAATGAGAAATGGAAATTTATAAACTGGGTTTATAAATGGAATGGGATTTTATTGGGAAGTAAATTTTAAGTATAGATTTCCAATGGGAATTTCTATAAGAAGTGAAATGGATTAAAAATAATGGTGTGATTATTTTTAAAGGATGGAAAGTGTATCTTTCCTGGAAATTTAGTATGTTTCAAAGAAGAGCTTTCAAAATATAAATTGGCGGTTTAAAATGTGTTTAGAATATTTTTGAAAAATCATTTTCTTTAATTATTTTTAAGTGAAAAATAAGGATTTATTAAGTAATTATGGTATTTAATTATTTTAAAGGAAAATTGGTGTTATGTTTTCTAAAGGAAATTTTATTATAAGTATTCGATATAATAACTTGATATTAAAAAGAAATTTTGATTTAAGTTACCCAATATAAACTTTTATAGTTTTTCCAAAAAGTACATTTTGAATAAAGAACGTGGAAAACTTATTTTAAACAATTGAAGCATATATTTTGGAAGTGATTTCCAGGAAATGGGAATGTGATTTAAAAATAAATAAAGGTGTTTATTTATAAAAGTGTTGAAAGAAATTTACGGGATTTAAACATAAATTTGAATTGAGATAAATCCAGCAGGATTTATAAAAGAATTCTTTGGTTTATTCTGAAATGGAAGTGTATTTCCCCGAAAAGCCAAGTACGTTTTAAAGTAGATTTTTAAGCAGAAGTTAGAAGTTTTGGAAATTGTTTTTAAAGGAATGTTTTAAGAAACTATTTGAGTTGTGAAAATTTTAAAGGTAAATATTTATTAAATTAGTTATAGTAATAATTATTTTAAAGAGGTAATTGGTATTATGTTTTGAAAGAATATTATTAATATTCATATTTTGTAAAATGGATTTATTTTATGGATAGTTGGTCAAAGTTTTATTTGGAACTTGTATAGGATTTTGTAACTCTCCTGGTAAAATTTAGTTTGACTTACTTTTATTTTAAAATTGGTTTTATATCCTATAAAATAGTTTTACCTTAAATATTCTTAAAATATAATTTGAATAAAGTGTTTAAGTAGTTTAATTTAAATATTTTAAGGTATTTTGGAATAAAGTGATTTAATTATTTTATAATCTAAAATGTTTGGACTTGGTTATTTTCAGTGGGGAAATATGAAAATGTTTGGGAAATCTATTCTGTAAAAAGGAAGTTGGTTTAAACTGTTTTCAAAGGATTGAAAATAGAAATATATCTTGCGAAGATATTTGAGGAAACCATGAATTTGGGATGTTTGGTGGATGTTTGTGAATGTTTTTGATAGTTAAATAACCGACTATCAATATTGGACAATGCGCTGATCGTTTCGAAGAGACCGGGATCGGGATTAATTTCTCGAAAACCACTTCGATTCGGTTTGTACGTTTCCGTGGAAAAACGAGTTTTGGAATCGAAGATGGAGTAGTGAAGTGCAAGGGCTAGTCGCTACTAGTCCTGAGGGTGATTCCAAAATGGATGTAGTAGGAATAGTGCCTTCGGTTCCGTTCGAACCCGAGACGGACTTGTATGGATGAATGCTTTCGGAACATCGTCAGGTGGACGATGGGCATTCTAAGGGATATGTTCTATAAAGGTAACGCTTAGCCTCAAGCCTCATCAATCGGGAATGACTGAAAATCAGGGTTTATGCAGCAAGGCTATGTGGGTCGCACCCATTATGGTGAGGTCATCCCTGTCTAGATGTCCCTTTTTACTCGGCTTAGTGGTGCGGTTTCTGATCCCAACCGTGGGGTGATCTTACTCGGAATTATCCAGTAAGGGATAGTTTCGGCCTTGTGTTGCAGGGGATCGGGCGTGGTCCTCGGTACGCTGATCTAGACCAAGTACTGTGACAGGTGGTACCCCAGTGCCTAGTCATTGTTGGAAATCCATTTTCCCTATGCGCCTGTACGGTTTTTATTGTTCCCAACTATTGCTGAAACGTGAGATGCAAACATTTCAGCTAGATTCTACTTTACTTTATATAGACACTATTACAATATCAGAGGATTTTGCTAAAAAGTGTTTTGGCTATCGTAAGGTAAAAACCCGACATGTTTATTTGTGGCGTGGTCTTACGAGATGCTTTTGATTTCAAAGGATTTTTGAAACTTTAATAATCAGTTTGGATGTATTTTTCTGACGCTGGTATTCCAGACTGACTCGGGTGTTATTTCATTATAATGCTCGGGTCAGACCGAGTATTTCAGGTTCAGGATTGGATACTTTGGAGCTCAGGAGAGGAGCTGGAGTTCGAGACGTATTAGTTGTACTTGTTTATTCCGCTGCTATGGTTGTTTGAAATTATCAGCAGTTGTGAGGCAGGTTGATATAACTACCAGGCTGGTAATTGTTGTTCATTTATGATATACTCTGATGATGTATTGTATAAAACAGATATAGTTTTCATTTTGTGTAAAGAGCTGTTATTATTTATTATATTTCGTTCCGCTGCGATTGTGAGATTCTGATGTCGTTTAGTTCCTTCTTTCTTCTATCATCTTTCTTTTTCCTCAACAATCTGTCTTTTTTGGCACCCGATCATCGGCATATTATACTGTGGTGTATTTTGTGTCGATTTTCGCGAGTCGAGAAGGGAGGGTCGTCTCATTTGGTATCAGAGCTTAGGTTAGCGATAACCTAGGCTTTGGTGGTGAAATTACTCATTAGAAATAGAGTCAGAAGTACTCTAGAATGAGTTGAGTGTAATAATAGATATGAGAGTGTACTTGTTAGTGAATATAAAAACTGTTTTTGTACTGTGTTGACTTATCAGTTGAGTGTTTATGAATTCTGGTCGGTACGGGAAGTACAACCGTATCGATAGGGGTTTCTAAACTATTAAACAAGATAAACTGACATAGTATTGTTTTTAAAGGTGGGTAAATGAAATAATTTTACCCAAATGTATATTTTGATATGAAGGAAATAATTTTTTGAAATTATTATATATATTTGAATGTGTGGTTGTTAATATTATAATCAAAATTAAGAATCTAAAATGTGAAATGGTTTATAACCAAATAAATTCTATAAGTATGACTTATCCAAAGAAGTATAACTAAAATTTGATTTAAACCAGAATTTAAATCCTGGAAATTTTGAAAGGTGTTTTAAATGAATTTAAACAAAAAGGTTTGGAAATTTAAAATCTTGGGAATGTTTAAAATGTTCTCCAAAGTGTTTGAAGGCAATAATGGAGTATCATTTTGGGAAATATTTTTGAATGGAGATTGTTTTGAAATGGAATTTGTGGAAGTAAAGAAGCACCGAACTCACTGCAGTCGCTGGAAAATAATCCTGGTGATGATGGCCACATCATCAAAATTCATTTTCGAGTTTCTAAAGTGATGGATTTGCTACCATGGTGATTGGTTATGATATTTGTTTGGACTTGTTGGGTATACAAGTTGTTTTAGAAATTTCAAATGGGAAATTTGTTTGAGTAAGACCAAATTGTTTTGGAATCCTGAGATTTGATTTGATATACCAAGTGGTATGTGTTGATTATTATTTCAAAATGGTTTTGAAATAAGATCGGGAAATTGAATTTTGGGAATTCTATTTAAAATAAAAATGTGAAAGTTAAAATGAATGAACTACTAAACTTATAAGTGAAGTTGATTTAAATGAGAAAGGGAAAATGAACTCTTAATACATGGAATTAAGATTTCACTTGAGTATATGGGGGTGAATAAAATATATTTGAATTTGACTTGGAATAAGATAAATAAATTGAAATTGGAATTGATTTGATTTGGATAAAGTTGAAGTATAAAATGATATAATTATGGGTTAAATTGTGAAATGAAATTTTATATCCTTAAGCTATTAAGTGATATATATATATATAATCTGGAATTGTGATTATAAGATGAAAATGATTCAAATAGGCAATATAAGCTTTTTAATAAATAAGTTGGTGGACTTATGAGTAGAGAAATGAAATTGTAAACCAAAACAAATGGTTGATATTTTATGGAAAATCCAAATTTAAGTACTAAATGAAATGTAAAGTGAGATAGGGCAAAGTGAAAAATGAAATGTGGATGGACTTAGGTTAATGAATAAATGTTGAAGCTTATATATTGAGAAGTAAAATTTAGTTGAGTTTGGGTTGAATTGAACTGAAATCAAAATTTTCAGTTGTGTTATAAATAATATTGAATGAAATCTAAATCCTTACTTAAGTTAGTAAGGAAATGGTAAGAATTTAAGTTGGCTAAATAAAGATTTAGTTGAACTTGAATTAAATTTGGAAAAGAATTGAATTAGAAGAAATTTAATTTAGTTGACATGATATTGAATAATTAAATTTTCACTCAACTGAATTCAAAAGAATTGTATGAAGATGAATTTAGCGTAAGCTAAATTAAATAAAGAGAAGTTGAAGATGAATCCAGGGTAAACTAAATTAAATGAAATTTGTATTGGCATGGATAAATTTTGGTAGCTTATTAAATTTGAAAAGCAGAATAAAACCAGTTTTGGTTTAGAATAATTGGAATGGTCATGTTATTAATAAATTCAGAAATGAATTGGGAAGGTGAATAAAAATTGAAATGGATTGGGTGAGTAAACCAATTGAATTTAAATTTGTAAATGGGTGGGAGTTTGATTGGATGAGAATCAAATTTATATAAAATAAAATTGATATAGATTGAGATGGAATTAATTAGAATTGGTATAAACTTAAGGAAATTGTGAAATGAATGTGGTCGAGCTTTATGAGTGGTCTTGAATGAAATTAAAATGTACAAGTAAGGATTTAATTTAATAAGTGTAATGGAAATGAGAATGTTGGGTTATGAATAATCCAGAATGGAATAATATTGATATAAATCTAAGTTGGAATTAATTTAAAATGGTTATAAGCTTAAGAAATGGTTACTTGCTTGAATAACAACAACTTGCATAGGAATTGGTCGTTTTGTTGTAAACGAAAGTGAATTGATTTGAAGAAGAGAATAAAGTTGGGTTTTGAATAAATTGGAGTAGATTGAAATCAAATTTAAATGGATTTGCATAAAAATGGAAGTGAATTGTAAAGAAATGCAAATATATCAAATTGAAAATAAAAGTTTGATTATAAATCAATTTGAAATTGGGAAGAAGTTAAATAAATTTATTTTTGAGATCAATTGAATTAAATATGAGTTGTTTTGCTTAAAAATGAATTAAATGAAAGTAAGGCATATGAACCGATTTGATGTAAATATGAATTGTTTATGGTAAATATGAATTGTATATAGAAAACTTGAATGTAAATCATTCGAGTGAAATAAAATGAAGTTTAAATTTGTAATAGAAATTAAAATGATGTTGAAACCTTGTGATATAGCCTTTAAAATATGGTTTACATGTAAGATTATGCAAATTTGTTGTATATGCTACGCAATTGACGTGTTTGGCTAAGATTTATGAATGGAATGTTGTTAAAAATCTTATATTCTTGAAACCGATGTGTTTGTTTGAGAAAGTACAGGTGCGGGAGGCAATCGATTGAGTGGAGCGCGTAAATGCAATATTAATTAGCCGCTTGTTTCTAAAATGCTAATCTAAGGTACGCCTACGCAATAAAAATAGGAAATATGAACTGTTTTTGTTTTTCCGACCGTGTGGGTCGATGTATACATATTTATATCTATTGTGATATTGTAAAAGGCTCTCCGTACAAAGGAGACGTTGTCAAAAAATTTCAAAAATTTTGGGAGTTCGAAATTTTTTGGGAATTTTGAAAGTTTGGGTTAACTAGAAAAGTTACATTTTGAAATGATGTACTAAACAAAGCTTTTGAGTTAGTAATAAGCAAATGGTTTTGGAATTGAACTAAAGGGGTTTTGGGAAGAGAATGTAAGTTGTAATTGAGTGGGTTTTTGGATAAGTTATTGAGTTTAGTAGCATTTCTCTACCTTAGCAAATTTCGAGGACGAAATTTTTATAAGGGGGAAGGAATGTAACGACCCGAAATTTTGGTCATTAGATTTTGAACATTTAATTCATTTTAAATGTTGAATGTGAATTATAATTTGATTTGAAATAAGAAATTTTTGGTTAAATCAATAAAATTTGGTTATAATTCCAAATAGGCAATTTAATTGAAAATTGAATAATAATAATTTAAATATTCTAAATTAGAATAATTTGCAAATCTGGATGTATACAGAGGTAAAAATGGTTTCTAAAATTATTTGAGGTCTATTTGGATTTAAATAATGATGTTGGACTTTTGGATGGAATCAAAAGTCAATAAATTAAATTTGGAATTTTATATTAATTTAATAATATAATAATGCAAATAATCAGATTTTGATTCGGAATGAATCAGAATGATGTCTAATGTGAATGTAAGTTTTATATGATTTATAATTGAGTTAGTAAAATTTGAAAAGTGAAATTTTAAATGATTTCGACGATTTTGAAAATCGCTTGAATTAATCGACGAGTTAAAATAGCCTTCCAGGGCACAGTCTCGGAATTCGACGAAACCAGTTCCATTGGATCTGTAATAGTGCATTATTATCGGATTTCAAATTTCGTAGCGTTTGGAGTTACCGTTTGTTCGTACGGGTGAGAAACGTGTTGGAATTTAAATCGATAATTTAATATTTTAAATCGATTCAAAAAACTATCTTCCACATATGACTGAATTGGCCTCCGAAACATGTTCCATTGTGTTCGGAATGCGGGTAAAACCTTATAAACGCCAGGCGGTATGTGTTGTTTGGAGTTCGTTTGTAAATGCTCGTTAAAATTGAATTTACTATTAAAATAATATTTTATACGTATATATATATATATATATATACGTCAAAAACAGAAAACCCTAGTTATTATTCTCGGTCGCCATTTAACATCTCAATGGCCGAAATCGTACGAGCTTCCTCCTTCAAATCCTCTTCATCCAGGCATTTTCAGGTCGAAGCTCCAACTAGGAAATCGTAGAACACTCCGAGCTCTACGATACCAACGGTGGCGATCGTGTTTCGATCAACGATGAAGGAGACAGCGCAGCCGAAGATGCCGCCGTTCGTTCTCGTTTTTCGAAGCAGAGTGAGAACCGAGCTCGACCGGCTTTGGGCTGCAGGAAGGCGTCGAGGTGAGCTTTCGTTTGGCAGGGATCGATCGTCGTCAAACTCGTCGTGGTGGTCGTGTAATTTAAGGAGGAGGGGCGGCTGATGGGTTTTGTATAGGGCTGGGAAAAAGATGTGTTGCGGTCGAGATTTCTACTTGCAGAATCAAGGGCCGTGATGGATTCTGGGTATAAAATAAAAAGGAAAATAAATTTAATTGTATTAATTTATACTCTAACGTTTAAAAATCTATAACGTTTGCATACGTTGTCCGAATTTGATGAAACTGGCGACGCCGGAATTGCAGCGACGAGCGCTACGTAGTGGATCAGATCTGGGAACGATTAAAGCTCGTGAAAATTTTAGAAATTGTAACGCTCGGCGTTTTAAATGTAAGGTGAGTTAATCTCACTCACATCTGGATGCCGGTTTAATTTAAACAGTTGATATTTAAATGATTGATTGGTTGATCTGTTGAACGCGATAGTTATTATCAGATTTGATTGATATTTATCCGTGTGCTAACATCTGTGGATGCAGGGAAACAGGTTGGAGGGATCCAACTGGATTCCTCGCAATATATAAGTTATATTCATATTCTGTGATATATTTCATGGATATCCTGTGATAAAATAATTTGGAGTTTTGTTGTGCTGTGTCATGATTGGATAAATATAATTTGTTATTTTAAAAATATCAATAAAATAGATTGGGATTAAACGAGAAATGGAAAAGAAATTTTGGAGTAATGAATTTAAGGGAATTAAATTCAAGAAATGGGTTTGAAATTTGAAGTGTCTATGAAACTGTGATTAAAAAGAAAATGAGAAATGGAAATTTATAAACTGGGTTTATAAATGGAATGGGATTTTATTGGGAAGTAAATTTTAAGTATAGATTTCCAATGGGAATTTCTATAAGAAGTGAAATGGATTAAAAATAATGGTGTGATTATTTTTAAAGGATGGAAAGTGTATCTTTCCTGGAAATTTAGTATGTTTCAAAGAAGAGCTTTCAAAATATAAATTGGCGGTTTAAAATGTGTTTAGAATATTTTTGAAAAATCATTTTCTTTAATTATTTTTAAGTGAAAAATAAGGATTTATTAAGTAATTATGGTATTTAATTATTTTAAAGGAAAATTGGTGTTATGTTTTCTAAAGGAAATTTTATTATAAGTATTCGATATAATAACTTGATATTAAAAAGAAATTTTGATTTAAGTTACCCAATATAAACTTTTATAGTTTTTCCAAAAAGTACATTTTGAATAAAGAATGTGGAAAACTTATTTTAAACAATTGAAGCATATATTTTGGAAGTGATTTCCAGGAAATGGGAATGTGATTTAAAAATAAATAAAGGTGTTTATTTCTAAAAGTGTTGAAAGAGATTTACGGGATTTAAACGTAAATTTGAATTGAGATAAATCCAGTAGGATTTATAAAAGAATTCTTTGGTTTATTCTGAAATGGAAGTGTATTTCCCCGAAAAGCCAAGTACATTTTAAAGTAGATTTTTAAGCAGAAGTTAGAAGTTTTGGAAATTGTTTTTAAAGGAATGTTTTAAGAAACTATTTGAGTTGTGAAAATTTTAAAGGTAAATATTTATTAAATTAGTTATAGTAATAATTATTTTAAAGAGGTAATTGGTATTATGTTTTGAAAGAATATTATTAATATTCATATTTTGTAAAATGGATTTATTTTATGGATAGTTGGTCAAAGTTTTATTTGGAACTTGTATAGGATTTTGTAACTCTCCTGGTAAAATTTAGTTTGACTTACTTTTATTTTAAAATTGGTTTTATATCCTATAAAATAGTTTTACCTTAAATATTCTTAAAATATAATTTGAATAAAGTGTTTAAGTAGTTTAATTTAAATATTTTAAGGTATTTTGGAATAAAGTGATTTAATTGTTTTAAAATCTAAAATGTTTGGACTTGGTTATTTTCAGTGGGGAAATAGGAAAATGTTTGGGAAATCTGTTACGTAAAAAAGAAGTTGGTTTAGACTGTTTTCAAAGGATTGAAAATAGAAATATATCTTGTGAAGATATTTGAGGAAAACATGAATTTGGGAAATTATCTATGTTTGGTGGATGTTTGTGAATGTTTTTGATAGTTAAATAATCGACTATCAATATTGGCCAATGCGCTGATCGTTTCGAAGAGACCGGGATCGGGATTTATTTCTCGAAAACCACTTCGATTCGGTTTGTATGTTTCCGTGGAAAAACGAGTTTTGGAATCGAAGATGGAGCAGTGAAGTGCAAGGGCTAGTCGCTACTAATCCTGAGGGTGATTCCAAAATGGATGTAGTAGGAATAGTGCCTTCAGTTCCATTCGAACCCGGGACGGACTTGTATGGATGAATGCTTTCGGAACATCGTCAGGTGGACGATGGACATTCTAAGGGATATGTTCTATAAAGGTAACGCTTAGCCTCAAGCCTCATCAATCAGGAATGATTGAAAATCAGGGGTTATGCAGCAAGGCTATGTGGGTCGCACCCGTTAGGGTGAGGTCATCCCTGTCTAGATGTCCCTTTTTATTCGGCTTAGTGGTGCGGTTGCTGATCCCAACCGTGGGGTGATCTTACTCGGAATTATCCAGTAAGGGATAGTTCCGGCCTTGTGTTGCAGGGGATCGGGTGTGGTCCTCGGTACGCTGATCTAGACCAGGTACTATGACAGGTGGTACCCCAGTGCCTAGTCATTGTTGGAAATCCATTTTCCCTACGCGCCTGTACGGTTTTGATTGTGCCCAACTATTGCTGAAACATGAGATGCAAGCATTTCAGCTAGATTCTACTTTACTTTCTATAGACACTATTATAATATCAGAGGATTTTGATAAAAAGTGTTTTGGCTATCGTAAGGTAAAAACCTGACATGTTTATTTGTGGCATGGTCTTACGAGATGCTTTTGATTTCAAAGGATTTTTGAAACTTTAATAATCAGTTTGGATGTATTTTTCTGACGCTGGTATTCCAGACTGACTCGGGTGTTATTTCATTATAATGCTCGAGACAGACCGAGTATTTCAGGTTCAGGCATGGATACTTTGGAGCTCAGGAGAGGAGTTGGAGTTCGAGACGTATTATTCGTACTTGTTTATTCCGCTACTATGGTTGTTTGAAATTATCAGCAGTTGTGAGGCAGGTTGATATAACTACTAGGCTGGTAATTGTTGTTCATTTGTGATATACTCTGATGATGTATTGTATAAAACAGATATAGTTTTCATTTTGTGTAAAGAGCTGTTATTATTTATTATATTTCGTTCCGCTACGATTGTGAGATTCTGATGTTGTTTAGTTCCTTCTTTCTTCTATCATCTTTCTTTTTCCTCAACAATCTGTCTTTTTCGGCACCCGATCGTT
This sequence comes from Allium fistulosum, assembly GCA_030737815.1. Taxonomy (NCBI): domain Eukaryota; kingdom Viridiplantae; phylum Streptophyta; class Magnoliopsida; order Asparagales; family Amaryllidaceae; genus Allium; species Allium fistulosum. Next base: position 1,532,081,328 of record CM060903.1, on the reverse strand, counting down.
GGCATATTATACTGTGGTGTATTTTGTGTCGATTTTCGCAAGTCGAGAAGGGCAGATCGTCTCATAACTCCTGTATGAGTAGAGGTGCATCCATGAGGTTAGGTAGACCAGAACATAGGATGCCCAGAGAGTGATCAAAGAGTTGTCAGTTTAGACAGGTTCATAGTAAACCTATGAAAACTATGATTGGAAATTGGTATTGGCAGGGGTCAATAGGTTCTTAGTGATCCCATGAAAACTATATCCGGATTAAGTTATTGACAGAGATCAATAGGTTCATAGCCAACCCATGAAAACATGACATGAGAGAAGTTATTGGAGAATCCATTAGGTTCATAGTGAGCCTATGAAAACTATAATTGGATGAAGTTATTGGTAGATATCAATAGATTCTTAGTGAGCCCATGAAAACTATGAAACCAGATAGGTAGTCCATAAGCCATAAATAGGTTATTTGTCAGCCCATGAAAACTAATAGGTTAATTGTGACCCTAGAAACTATAACTGAAACAGATAGTCAAATGAATGGGGATGGGAGACCCAGAATATATTGCATGTTTTCTTATCATCATGGTATATTTTATTATGTTATGTTTTAACCATTGTGGATGCAGGTGCACAGTATATGGTTATTACAAGTTTTGGTTAAGATACTTGTGAGGGGAAAACCCGTTTCGTTAAGTGCGTGGTCTCACTAGATATCTATATGTTTCGAGATGGTAGGTTATTATTCACACCAGGCTCTATATTTGACTCGAAATTTATGTTTTCCCCTTAAACTCTTGGGTGCTCGGTTAATTTTGAGTAGTTTGAGAGTTTGGGTTTTCAGATGCTCCTTTAGACGAATAAGCTTTTGGAGACATGTGGGAGGCAAGATAGCTATTAGGAGTTCTTTTCTATTTGATTATGCTGTGTTTTGGTTGTAATGGCAAATTTGTTTAATTGCCTATGTTTAGACCTGATCATCCAGGATGGCATCTTCATATATCGCTCTTGGCGTATTTTGTAATAATTATATTTCTCTGGACGTGGTTTACGAAATTGGAATTTTGTGATGAATTTGAAATATGATTTGAAGTGGAATGAGAAATTTGTTTTATGATTTTTTTCCATATCCATGTATTTTTGTTATATCAATGTATCTTACATTATCGCTTTTGGTCATCGAGAATTAATAACTATGGATGACTACAACATCCGTAGCCATTAGTTTTTGGCCTCCAAGTGAGGGATATTACAATTGTAATAAGGATATTGTTGTGTTAGATGTAGCACTAAACCAAGAGCTTCAAGTTACACCTAGGAATTCGATCGCTGAAATTTCAATTTTATACGTTTACGTAAAGTGAAATTTATTCGATATCCTTAAATGTTAAGGATAACTAAATGCATTTCTGTAAAGATCTCACTACACTCTAGTAGTAAGGGTTTCCTTTTTGAATGGTTCGACCATTCGAAAAGGAAAAAGAATGTACGAGAGTGGATGTAACTTAGGCATAGTAGGATAAAGAGAGTAAATGGTCACCTCTACTTCATGAAGAGACATTGAAAATGAGAATTGTATAAAATACTAAAAGATATTTAATATGGAATAAGTAATGTGATTTCAATTCCAAATGTGTTTCCATAATGAATTTTTTATTATATAAGAGTTATTTCTTCGAGTTTAAGATATTTAATATGAATCATTCGACTATAAACTAGTTACTGAAGGAACTATGTCAGGTCGCAACGACTTAAATTGTTGAATTTAAAAAAAAAATCCATTTTTAGATCCTCATTGGGCCTATGAAGTCTAATTGATTTTCAAATCTTAAATATTTTAAATAAAAACTTTATTTCATTTAATTTGTCAGTAAAAGGTTTTATGTAATTTATATGTGTATAAAATACACTATCTATATGTAGGGCACGTGAAACATATAAGAAGTGTACATGGCTAATGTGACCGTATATAGGTGTTTGGATTCACACCACAACAGACACATTTGTCCCTTTGTATATGCCTTTATTATCTATAGTTTTATTTCAAAATTATATATATATATATATATATAATTGTAGGTATTTATTTAAATAGTGTTAACCAACTCAAAATATTTTGAATTAATATCTTAAATTTTCCTATGTTAATTTAAAATTAAAAGTTAGATCTAGATCTAAGTAAATATTTAGTTTTAAATTATAGATTCAAATTGCAATATAAATACACACAAATATAAATATATAATCTTAAAAAGAATATTTTATTCGAAATATACATATACATATGTTTCATATTTCAATTTAAAATATTTGTATTTATAAACTATTATTAATATATGTATATATATATGTATTAGATTATTATTATTATTTACTTTCAATTGAAAAGGTTTTAAATAATTTTTTATATGATACAGTTTCCCCATACATACATTAGTTAGTTTGAAAGTAAACAATAAATATACATATTAATAATTATTATATGATTTTTTTACAAAAAAATTGAAAATATATATGTTTGTAAATTAGTTTTAAATAACTTGATATATATAATATACTTAGTGTGTATATAATTAAATATTTATAATTAATATTTTAAAATTACACACATTACACTATAAAGTTATTAAAACTATTTTACAATTAATATCAAATTTCAAAAAATATAATTAAATATTTATAATTTAGTCGAACGTAAAATAAATATTTTAATGACGTTTCCAAGTGGTTTTTATTTTTAGATCAATTGGAATATATACATATAATTGGATAACACAAGCTATATACAAATTAGTTATAATAGTAGTAATCTAAACAGTATGAACATGATGGTTAACATATAAAATAATAATTACTATTGAAATTAGAATGTTACCAAACTAGTAGCCTATGTCTTGCACCTTTAATAAAGAACCAACTCCTTAGATCTGATCGAACCACCTTAAGAAATATGCAACAAACTAGAGATGAACACCACATTGTAATTCTAATTGATTTTGTTTTGATTTATTTTGGAAATGATGGGCTAATACCCCTTGGCATGTTCAATTGGGATAAGATTGAGAAGGAAGCACAAATGAATGATAGTCGGGAGTTTAAATAGGCACTAGGTAGAGCAAAAAGTGGAGATCTAATCCCCATTGTTTACTCTTTCTTTTATATCAATTCAAATCTATATTTGAGAATTTAAAATCCACCTCCTTCTCCTTATGGCCAGTCATAATATAGGCATGATGGGCCAATAAAATTTCCAAACCCAGTTAGTAATAATTTATTCGAATCAAATATAAATATATGTCGGTATTATATTTCGATACATACATATATAACTTCCATATATGCACTCTATTAAATATTAATTACATTCAAATAAATCAAATAAGATTTAATAATTAGTATTCCATAAACATACATTAAATTAATTAATTTATAACAATTGTAATTTAGTTAAATCATGTGGTATTTCGAAGTATTCATCACTACTATTGTGCGATTCAAAGGTGTAAATTCAGTCAATGATTAATATCAAATAATTCGAATATTAATGTTCACACATCCCCTTAGCTAGTGATGTGGCGGTTTGGATGAATTTATCTCTTGCATTTTTTTGGTAAAATCCATTTTTACTATTTTAAGCGGCACCCAGTAGTAATAATTATTTACATCACTTCTCTTCGACAAAATTATACCACATTAGGACTTATGGAATTTGGATATCATCCACATTCAACATGTTTAATCCAAACACAAAGTCCTCGGTTCAATAATCGTAACGATTATTATTAACCGTGCTGCTCTGACCAAAGACTTTGACTTTGTGTTGACTATAGTTGACAACGATATTAACCTCATATAATCGAGGAGGTGAATTCTATATTAAATTGTGTTTCACTTCTAATGTTTGAACTCAGACCCAACTACAGTCGTTTGATGAACACTATGCCATGGTTTAACTACAATCAAAGTGGAGTGTCCACATTATAGTTCAATAGTATTCTCAAGTTGAGAGAACCGTGTAATTTTTCCACTTCGTGATTCTCAGTGTGACCTTAGTAATATTAACCAACTGGAAATTTCCAAGCGAGTCATTCCATGGTTATCCTATAAGTATCAATAAGTAACCTATTGGAGCCCCTAACGGCCATGAGTAATACATTTCACAACTTTTGGAGAACATCACATACTCTAGTCTGAAGGACTTATCGAGATCCTATCTCGAAATATCTTGACTAGGAATATTTAAAATAATATGTTATTTTTAATGTGATAAATATCTCGGAATTACAGTACTTTTTAACTATTATATAACATAATATTTAAGGACTTCCTATTTAATAAATAACTAATTAAGAAAACATAGTATGATAATTATATTATAGAAAGAAAAACATATTTTATTTCAAATGAGATTTTATTATTGAGTTAATAATTTACAATAAATTATAAAGTTACCCCTAGGGCATACCCCTTACTCTATCAGTTATTGTATGAAATAAAATCTCATAATAATTTGTTGAATTGAGCTTTGTATTTCATACGCTATTGTAGCAATGGTAAAAATAATGGCAGCATACCATATAATACTTCTTAATGGACACATCAAGTTACAAAAATTACTTTCATAAATATACCAAATATTATTCATTAAATAGCAGTTGTTCTTAATATTAACCAATAATAGATATAGTTTTATTTCAATATGAATACTGAATATATTTTATAAAATAAATCTATAGTAATGTTATTTATAACAAAAGTGATGCATCAGAAAATATAGCAGTATCAGATATTTCTATAATTATTTTGGAATATGGACTAAGCCACAATTTTGAGAAATATTTCAACAATTATATATTATGAATCATATAGTAGTGATGAATTGTATCTTAGAAGATTAAGCATGAAGTACCTATTCGATGGGAGCAACACAAGAGTTAATGAACTCTTCTGATTGATACATATAGATGTATGCAGTTCAAAGTCTAATAATACCAAACTGAATCCATTTACTTTGTTAAATTCACAGATGAATTATCTTAGAAACAAACTTGTGTTTTTGTTACATAGTAATGTATTTATGATAAGTTCATGACATATAAAAACAGAAGTATAAAAACTTAACTTACAAAGAAAACATATATTCTATTTGATCGAATAGGTAAGTGTATTAGAAAGTGTTCCAAAAGTATCTAAAAATGAATAAGATTAAATCTAAAGAGTCACTCCTCCCTATGACACATAACAAGGTATGTATAAGGAATAATCAGACTATATTGGACAAAGAATGATCGATAATGACTTAAGTTGAGTTAACCTCTTTCGGTTAGGATGTGTACTTAAGAGAAAGCACATAGGTCAAAATTAATTGCATCAAAATCATAGTTTACGAGATCATGCAAGATAAAAGTTTATGAAAAAACCCTACATATACTAGGTCAAGCAGTTGACAAATTGTGTAAGTTGAGAAGCTGCAACGTAATATTTGTTCATAACGAATCTTGAGTGGATCACTCCCAAAGTAGTTTAGGGCAGGCTAATATTGATTGAGAACTTATATTATGAATATAATTTTTTGTAAACTCAGATCTGAATCATTTTTGTATATATACAAAGACAGTTTATAAAATGTTTCTTAATGTCTGTACTATTATACTGAAAAACAACTGTTATTTTAAGAATTAACTATTTCTTGATGAAGGAATATCTTTTAGATATTATCGATAGTAAAGTAAATTTTGGTTCGATTTGAAGATAAAACTAGTTACGAAGGATGAAATAAAACTAACCAAGCAAAAATAGGCACGACTCGTTCGAATGTCTAATAAGAAATCTCGCACATTAAAGCAAAACTATGATTTTCATACCAACTTTGAGAAAAGAATTTCCTCAATTATCAAATAATCCACTAAGAGTATTGACTCTGCTAATGGCACATTGCACAAGTCCATAATGGATTCAAAGAACATTATCAAAATATCACTTTGATAATGGTGCCTAAAAGGATATGATCCGTTGACCCAAAAGTATTTTTGAGGAAAAGATCAATGCAACTGGAATATAACAAGCTACGTTGATAAGAATAACAACGTAAATTTCAATTATTGAAATTAACTATAATGACCCGAAATTTCAAGCACTTTGTATTTATATATATGAATTATTTAAATATTTGAATCTTGGATTTAATGTTATAAAAGTGCTTTTATAACCTTGTTAACCTCCTTTTTAATAACTAATAATGGTAAACTTGTTTTAGAAAATGTTTACAAAAATAGATAGTTCAAAGAAAAATTGATAATGTGACCAAAAAAATCATTTTATTGATAAACATCTTTTTACTCGATTGAAGTTGTTCGAACTTGTTGCACTTTCCTAATATATGAATGTGTAGTTAATTACCAATTAAAAATATTTTTCTAGTTTATGTTAACTAAATGAGGTGGGGGAACAATATAGCGGAGATATTTTGAAAAGTGAGCATTTTAGGAAATTCCTAAGGGTTAAGTAAGAAGTGTAATAGTGTAAAGGAGATGTGATGGGCACATGGAGGGTGCATGTGTTTGGCGGGTCAAAGAAGGTGGGAAGGAGAGTGGATTCATCTTGTGTAAGAATTCATATTATAATTGAAAATATCACAGAAGCTTTTGTGAATTTTATGAACAAAAATGCCTTGTTCATCCTCTTCTCTTTTCAAATTAAATTCTAAAAACTATAGCAAATGAAGTCCAAATCCTTTCAAACTTTGTCCAAGACCTTTGATTATCATGGACATATAGAAAATAAATCCAAATATGGAAGAAAAGAAGCATAAGTCCCCCACCATGATGAGGCCGTGAGTAATTTCTAGGCTAAGGAGGCATGGCCATGAGCAATGGTGAAGTAAGGTGGAAGCTTTGGGATTTGGGTGATGGTAGGAAGTTGTTCTTAAATTCTTGTGGCTTATGCTTGGTTGTAGCAAGATTATGAGGTGAGTTTACTCACCATTGTGTATATACATATATATATATATGTTTGATTGTGAAATATAAAGTTAAAGTTAAAACTTTGGACCCCTCCTTGCTTTTGGAAGCAAATGAAAACTTTATATTTGTAGGATCGATTTCACCCTAGAGGGGGGGGGTGAATAGGGTGATACTATCAATTATAAAAATTTATTGTGGAAGTATATAAAATAATTTCAACACAGATCACAGTAGAATAATATCAGCACAAATAATAGCAGAATAGTAAATGCAAAAAATAGAACACACAGATTTACCCAGCTTCGGCAAAACCCTGCCTACGTGCTGCCCCCAAGGTTTCTACTAGAAATTAGATAGTCAGACGCTCCGCTATCAACTAACCTAACTCTACGCTCAAAACCTTGCCACAACTCAGCCACTGAGTTGCGAATTCTCAAACTATGCCACGTAGTTTGTCCCTTAGTCACACGACTAGAATTTACAACGTTTAAAAGGAAAAATACAATTTTAAAACAATTTAAAGAAAAACAAAACCCTAATTAAATATTAAGCCCAAATATAAATTATAAAAGTCGGCCCAAAAATAAATAAGTGAATAAAAATATGTCCCTCTTTATTTTAATATGTCGGCCCGCTTTCTTCTTTGTTTGTGAAAAGATGGCTTCTTCAATATACGATCGTTCCTTTCTGATAAAATTAGGGCTTGTAAAAATTAAGGCTGCCGACTCTATTTTCTCGATCGAATGATGATTCGGCGTTCCTTGCTTTTGTCGATCGATGGTCTCTTCGTCTTGCACACGGCTGCTCCAATTTTTGATCGAGTTCGACTTCAGTGGTAAGTGAATTATTCTTTTTGCCTTTTCTGATTAGCTTGCTTGAACTCGATGGATTGTTAGGCCGATGATGATTGGGTTTAAATAGGGTTTAATCCCCTATAATTTCATTTGTATGTATTTGTTTGAATTTGTCAACTGATTTATCTCGGCCACTTGATTATGATTGAATGCTGTTGATGTTTACTGACTTGTTCAATTCGTATATTTTCGTGTTACTTGGTTGACACGGCTTCGATTTCGAACTGTTCAATTTCTTGACAATCACGGCTTTGGTTTCGACTTCCTCGGCCACCACGGTGTTGAATTGATTTTGCTGGCATTTTTGGTTCTATGAATTATGATGACTTCGGTATTCGTTCGTAATTGATTTTGTGAAAATATTTGCTTTCGACATTTAAACTTGACATTATGTTGACTTCGGCATTTAACTGTTGCTTTGAATTCTCTGTTGGCTTTGATTACTTTGAAACTACTACCTCTGTCTTTGTTCGATTTTAGCCTTGACATATCGAATTGTTTATATGTTCGGTAGCTCTGGCTTTGACTCGACTTGATACTTGTCGTTGTCTTCACTACACATGTATATGTTGCACCACTGTTATCCCTGTTTCATATCTGAACTTGTCTGAACTTTGAACTGATTTATTGTGTGTTGTTGTATTTGGACTTGTACTCTTGTGTTTCACTTGCACTTGATCACCCTCACTGGTTACACTTTTGTAGATATATCTGCACTTGTATATGTCTTCTGGTTGATATTATGTACATGTTGTCATTCATTCACTTGTGTACTGTCTGGAGCTCGAGTTGATTCAATTTTGCTTTGCACTTGCAGTCAGGTCTGCATGGAGTCTGGTCTTTGTTTCACTGGTGCACGCGCTTATCCCTTCATCATGTGTACACATGCATATGTATGTGTGTGTATTGGTTTGAGCTTGCCTCTGTGTGTCTCCAGTTAGAGTTGTACTTGCCTGTTTTTGCCTTTGTTGGTTTATTCTTGGCACTGTATATTTTGATTTCACATTCATGATTTGTTGTTCCATGATTTATGTGCATCTTTGCACATATGGTTGCATTTTGGTTCTGCCTGGTCAGTTTCATTTATTTGTCCACTGGTGCATTATGTTGTACCTGTATTTGCATTCACCACTTTGCACTGTGGTTTCTCTGACCAGTCTGGGTTGAACATTTTTATTTTCTGGTTTATCACTTGTTGTTGCATGATGAACTTGTTTCTTGAGTTTGAGTTGTCTTTATGTGTACTAGAGTGTGGTCTGTGCTTTTGTGCATTTGTGATATTTGTAGTCTGGTTCTCATATGGTTTTGACTCTGTTTTAGTTGTCTTGACCAATTAATGAACTTGTACATTTTGAACTGCACCTGTGTTGAATCCAGCCTATAGCTCGGGTTTGACCTTGTACTCATATCGTGATTTCACTTGAGTTGAACCCGGCATGATTTGGGTTTGACCTTGTGCTCACATGTCCCTGTAATTTTATCAAGTGTACATTGGTGTGCACGACCTTGTGCCATGTACAGTGATACACTATGCATGTCACAAGCTGTTCGTGTATGATGAATTCAAAATTAAATGATGACGAACAACCCAAATAACTGAGGAAAATAATATTTTCAAAATACATTTTATTTTACACTACAAAAATATTTCATTTTCAATTTTACTGCGTCAATGTATATTTTTTGCAGATAGCTCAGATGCTGGATTCAATTTGGAATGGAGTTGAAGATAAAATACGAGTGAATGAGTGATATGTAGTGAGGTGCTAATGTAAATGATAAATTGTGATGTAATTGAAATTGTGATGTAATTGAAATTTGTATATATATAGTGAGAGCTCAAATTTGTACTACCCAAATTTTAATAAATATTTGTTTGAATAAAATATCTGTTTGAATTTAAATTCCATGTTATTTATTTTATTCAGCAAATATTTATTTAATTATATGAAAAATAAAATAGTACATTAACAAATACATTTAAATGAATATATATATATATGTTTATTATCATCAAACAAAAATCATATACTCGGATATTCAACAATATTATATACCTTTACTTCTATGACCTTCTATAACTATGGCGTGGTCTTGAAATGTGGTTGGTTGGTTTGTGTGTTGAATCAATGTGAATATGAAAGTGTGTGTATAGTGGTAGTCGCTATAAGCGCATTTTGAAATCCCCTTACTTTAAACTTGTTCAAATTGGTGATATGTTAATATATTGTGACATAATATATTTTGGTTATTTTCTATACATATTTTGATGTATAAGATAGTAAAGAAATGGTTTGGAAAGTTGTAGAACTTGTGAACGAAAGTTTTGAAAGTTAGAAGCAAAAAGGTCGTTATGGATGCACTTTGAAAATGCCCTAAGCTCGGCAATTTTTGAAGTTAACTTTGGAAGACATCCTTAGGGTTTTCTTTGCTATTTAATAAGTAAAATATGTTACTTATTACCTGTTAGCACCAAAATTGGTCACTAACCTCGTTGAGAAAGATTGTGTAGAGATATAAGTGATGAAGTTAAATTAAACAAGGAAGAATATGCTAAATTAAATGCAGAAAGTAAGAACACCGGATTTATAGTGGTTCAGCGTAATTGCCTACATCTACTTTGAGGTTAAACTTTATTGCTTTACTTGATGATTGATTACAGATACAATCCGTAGACCAAACACTTGAATACAATTGCTAAGTAAAGAGGATGAGTCTTGAAAGTGGCAGAGTCTCCCCAGTGTTCTCGAAAAAAGGTCCCTTTTCACTGTGCCCCTGCCCCTCTATTTATAGACAAAGATGGATTGGACTTCCCAGGTGGGCTTGGCAGCCGAACACCTAGGCCCAAATGGAGTGGTCGCTATATGCCGAACCAAACAGGCCGAACGGTTGGATGCCGAACCACACTCTCCATGCTGAACAGGGCGCTTGTCGTGTGGGAAGAGTAGGCTGAATAGCAAACGAAGCCGAACGTGCCTTCTGGCCGAACGAAGTATCTGGCCGAACGTGCCTTTTGGCCGAACGTGCCTTTTGGCCGAACGAAGCCCTTAGCCGAATGATGCCTTTGGCCGAACGAAGTATCTGGCCGAACGTGCCTTCTGGCCGAACGTGCCTTCTGGCCGAACGAAGCCCTTAGCCGAACGATGCCTTCTGCCGAACGAAGTATCTGGCCGAACGTGCCTTCTACCGAACGAAATATTTGGCCGAACGTGCCTTCTGGCCGAACGAAATGTTTGGCCGAACGTGCCTTCTGCCGAACGAAGTATCTGGCCGAACATGCCTTCTGGCCGAACGAAGCCCTTAGCCGAACGATGCCTCTGGCCGAACGTTGCCTCTGGCCGACCGTTGCTAATGCCGAGTGCTTCTGGATGCCGATCACCCTTAGATGCCGAGTACTCCTGGATGCCGAGTACTCCTAGATGCCGAGTATGCAGTTGCCTGGTCAGATCTCCAGGAAACACTTGCCCCCCAAAGTGTATTACGTGACTGAACGTGATACGCTTTGAATTAGTAACCTCCAAATTTCGTCTCAAATCCTTGACTAACTTCTAATGGAGAAGCCTTCTTGAGAATATCAGTGGTTGTGGTGTGCGCCTGATGTGGTATGAATGCCGAACGATACGTTCGAAGCCGAACGTTCCTCATGTGCCGAGCAACTCTACGTTTTGAAGCCGAACGCTACGGCTTTGACCGGTTCTACCGGATATAGCCCCTTCGACTTCCACTTTCTCCCTATAAAACCAGGCACCTCCCCTCTTCTCTCCTTCTACACTTTTACTTCTGTCACTCCATAAAGACTTGCAATCTTCGCCAGTCAATCAGACTTAAAGCCTAATCAATCCTTCCTAAGCTCCGATCTACAAACTAGGTATTACCCCTTCTACGATTTAAATAGTTTCAACACGAGACAACCGAGTGGGTCATGTAGAAAACTTTTGATCAGGTCGTCTTTATTGCTGAACGATGCGAGGCGAGGAGGAATGACCAGGAGTGTTCGCACATAAGATCATTGGGCTATCAGCTTCTTCGTGCTGAATCGAAGCTAAAGGAGAAGAAAGAAATGTGGAAGTGTTGGAGGTGGTAAGGGTGTCGAGCGGCATAACTCTGGTTCGGCGTATGTTATCATGCACCGGACAGTGAAATGGAAGGCTAAGGTGAAGGCATGAATTAGTGGGATGCCGAACGATTACGAATGCCGAACAATATCTTAGCCGAACAAACGTAAATGCCGAACCATGTTAAGGCCGAACACTACTCAAATGCCGAACAATATCTCAATCGAACAATACCAAGGCCGAACACTACTTAAATGCCGAACAATATCTCAGCCGAACAATACCAAGGCCGAACGCTACTTAACTGCCGAACCATACCGAGGCCGAACAATATTTCAGCCGAACAATACCAAGGCCGAACATTACTTAACTGCCGAACCAATATATGTCGAACAACATAAATGCCGAACAATGCAAATGCCGAACTATATAAATGCCGAACAACATAAAGGCCGAACAACATAAATTCCGAACCACAATTCACCGAACAATTGTGAATGCTGAAAACCACTTTGGCCGGACAAAACTTAGCCGTACGTGTCGAATGGGCCGAACACTTATTAACCATGCCTATTCATATAGCAAAACAAGGACCAGGACCTAAGCATACTAGCATATATGAAACTGACCCAGATCATTAACTTCCTAGCTTTAGTAGACATAAATCTGAACTTAGATTAACATACGTTTTCTGAATATGGAACTGTAATCACCACAAGGCGGGCTTTTTGAGATGGTCAGCGATGAAGGTCTTCGAAGGCGACGATTCGAAGCTCATTTTCATATCTTTGTAACCTTCAGATTCTCAACGCTTATACACGATTGCTTGCACTAGTTTTACACACCACGTGGGGGGAATACTCATGCTGTTAATTCTAACGTTGAAGGTTTTTCAAGTATAGTTTTCACAGGCGCTTAGACAGATTCATTATTTATTGGGGATGTTTAAAAGGTCTAGCTCCGCCACATATCTGATACGCCTGGGCCGTCATCAAGGCAAGAAGTCGCTGACATTTCAAATCCATCGACTTCCCCTGTTCATAACTTAGCTCCTGATGCCCTGGAGGAAACAATTCTCTTAGACAATCCGATCGACTCACATGCTTCGAAGATTAATGAAGTCGCACTTCGGCAAATATGCTCCATCCATGGAATCCCCTTTGCCGATGTGTTGGTCCCGTCACGACACGATCGTCCTCACCTGCCCCCAGTCGGATATACCGCTTGTAACAAGTTCATGTGCTGGATGGACAGCGTGCCTCCATTCAATTTATTTCTTCGGGACGTGTTGTAGTACATAGACATCGCCCCGTCGCAACTGCATCCAAACGGTCATGCGTTCATATACGGGACCTACCTACTCTTCATGGCCGTCTTCTCAAGGCCTCCAACTTCTGGCGACATCAGATATATTTACATGATCAAAAAGCGGAAAGATAGCCCCTCTTTTATGTTCCTCGAGCCGTACCACAATTGCCAGATTTTAACCGGGGCATGCAGCAAATTCTCCCTGTACAAACAGGAATGGTTCTATGTGCGTTGCCCATCCGGTTTCGCGAGGAGATGGGTCGAAGGCAGTAAGTCTCCTCCCTGAGTTGACATTCACGCTCAACTGGAGCTATGCTTTTTCTAACTCCTTGTTTCATCTTTTTCAGGTATCAACCCGCGTCCTGAGGGCCGAGGATATTCCGAGGCCGTCGAAGCCATTAGAGCTCTTCCTGCCGAGGAACGGGACATCCGAACCCTCCTTTCAAATGAATCACTATCGAGGTTCGGACTGTTAGCAAGTGGTCGCCGGATTAGTCTCCCGGAGGGTGTTTCCATTCCCAAGCCTGCATCCGGTAAAGGGAAAAAACAAGCTTGATCGTCATCACGCCATACTCCCGATGCACACGAAGGGGGTGAACACAAGGAGGATGAAGCTCCTGAGACTCAAGGCGAGAATGCGGGTCCCGCTTGGAACCCGGCGGTCGAAGTGCACGATATTGAAACGTCATCCTCCCCTTCGAAGGGAAAGAAGAAACTGACGTATAAGATACGAAAGGAGAAAGTTGGCGGAACTTCAAAAGTTACGCTCATCCCGTCAGAGAAAGAGGCTTCTTCACAGCATATGGAAAGTTCTTTAAAGGGTCTGTCGAACCTTACCATCCCCGATGATATACTAAATTATGGTTTCGACGATCCGGAAGCCCTTAAGTTTCATTCGCCTGCTAGAGGCAACGCGGGAGTTCAACCCCCAGTCCAGGGAGATAACACTCCAATCAGTAAAGATAAAGGAACCGGTCCGTCGGGGGGAACACTAGGACACACACGCACTTCACCAAACACTTCAAGTTTTTTCATTACCTCGATTTTTCTTAACTCGTTGTTATTTTTATTCTTTGCAGGTGACATGGGGCGCTCCCACGGACTTGATTGCCTCCACAGTTCTTCTATATTCCACCATCCCGGACGGGATTCGGGCTCGGGTAGACGCAGAGCCAAAGACAATTACGAGGATCGAGACAACCGTCCTCGCGATTCTTCTTATCGAAAGAAAACATATTCTCAATCTTCACATTCTCATGATCCTCTTCCTCAAACTGAGACAGATAGAGAGAAACTTTCACAGAAGGGGTCCCTACTCAATGTCTCCTGAGAACAACATTCCGGTTTGTCGAGCACAAGGCAAACTCGGGAGCATCAGAAAAGAGCAGAACTTTCAAAGCCTCCTCCCCCTATTCCTACGGCTGACCCCACTATAGCAGAGAAGATGGTCGAACTTAAGGCCAAATTCCCAAAAATCTGTTTCGATGGCCTGAAATTTCTCCCAACTATTCATCACATCCCAGGGCATGTCAAACAGAGCGCTCTTGCCTGCAACAATGACGTCTATGTTCAACATGACGCGTTTGCACATTTGGTCGAGAAAGTCTCGGAGGTATCTGTTGAGCGACAACATGAAATTGATCGTTTGAAGTTGGAAGCTGGCTTTGATAAGAATATCATCAAGAGTCAAGATGAAGAGCTTGCTTCATATAAGTCGAAACTTGAAGCTGCAGAGTAGAGTGAAAAAGACACTGCCGAGGCCGTCACAGGTCTAGAGGCGGCCTATAAAAAGGAACTTGACGAAGCAGTTCAACGCAGCTGAGCCCTTGCCTTAAAAAAAGATTCTGTCCAGAAAGAAAGGGACGCACTTGCCATACAAGTCAGAGAGTTGAAAGAATTATTCTCTAAGGAGACAGAGGATAAAATAGCTGCTCAAGAAGAGTCACAATGATTCTATGACGAAATCGTTGCTACACGGCTCTTAAAAACAAAGCTTGATGATGAACTCGCTAGGGTTGAAAAAATGAAAGACGAAGCCCGCGAGGAGGGCAAAAGAAAAGCTTCGGAAGAGATTGACTCTCGCCTCGAAGCAGCTGCAGAGGCTGGCAGGGAAGAGGTCAAGTGCATGTTTGACCCGTTGATTGCCGAGTATGGCGCCCTCGTTCTTATGTATCGCGACTTGACATTCCTAGGTGAGGGCTATCTTGAATCTCTAGCTGAGGCCTGGGAAACTTTAGTGAAGATCAGAAAAATCGAGTCGGGCTCTGAAGAAGTCTATGAGGATGCTCTGGTGAAGGAATTTCTTAGAGGGAACGAGCCAGCGGACTTATCTGCAGCTTTGGCGCTATATAGCAAAGTCTCTCCCCTACCAAAAGAGAAAAACGATGAAGCTGGTCCATCTAGGGCTAAGACTGCAGCTCCTCATCCTGCTGCTTCTTCCTCTGCTCAATCGGCCGGTCGGCCAACACTTGACCCATTTGAGCGGCATGCCGGCTACGATCCAGAAGATCCTGGGCTTGGCGTTCATGTGCTATACCCTATTCTAGAGGGTGAATCTCCACGCGCAACTGATAGCCAGCCAGAACCCGGTACAAAATTCTTCTTTTAGAAGTTAAAAGATCTGTCACTTTCCAGTAGTGGTTATTCGTCCTAATTTTCATTCTTTATGTTTTCATGTAGGCTGCTCTGATCCTGAGCCAACTCCGAGGAGCGACGACACTAAGGAGGAGGCAGAGAAAACAAGCGATGTTGCTCATGCGGGAGTAACTCCTGGCCCTGACGCTCAAGTGATCGGGGCGCTAGATGATGATAAGTTTGACACTTCACCTCCCGCCGAAGGGAGTTATGAAATCGAGATCACTGGCGCCTCCGAACATACTTCGAAGATGAGCATGAAAGAGCGTCTCGCCGAAGAGGAGAAAAAGAAAGTCGAGATCAAAGTTGAGCCTGAAATACAGGAACTTACCGACCCGTGGAATAGACCTTTGAAGATAATTCTCCCTGGCAAATCCAAACCGCTGTATGTTCCTTCTCCCACTCCTGACTCCGCTTCTTTAGCAAGCAAGAAATCCAAGAAGAAGCGTGAGGGAGAGGAATCGTTTGAGAAAACAAAGGAAGACAAGAAGAAGAACCCAAAGAAATAGTCGCTATACTCGTTCAACAAGATTTTGCTTAAGTCTTTTAACTACTTTCATCTTTTGTTTCCGTAGTTTGTGTAGATAGGTTCTTGACTCCAAGTTTTGGAGGAATAACTGTGTAACCCCATTTTGGACTATTAAATAAAGTTTAGTTCCTTAGTCATTTGAACGATTCTTTTACTTCTTTAGCTTTCTGAATAACTGCGGTCAAAACTCAAGCACTTATGAGTTGCATATTTCCCAATCTATTCTCGCGTTGTTCGAACATTCCTCGTAGTGGCATACTTCTTGTTCTACATTTCTTGAGTACTTAGAATTTTTTCGAAATCCGCGTTCCAGGGATTTAGAGTAAGTTGATCCGCACTCAAGGGATTCAGAGATTCGAATCGTTTATACTCTAGTCCGCGCTCCGGGGACTTAGAGTACTCCAGCCCACGCTCAGGAGAATCGGAGATTGAAGTCGTTCATACTCTAGTCCGCGCTCCGAGGACTTAGAGTACTTCGGCCCGCGCTTAGGGGAATTGGAGATTGAAGTCGTTCATACTCTAGTCCGCGCTCCGAGGACTTAGAGTACTCCGGCCCGCGCTCAGGGGAATCAGAGATTGAAGTCGTTCATACTCTAGTCCGCGCTCTGGGGACTTAGAGTACTCCGGTCCGAGCTCAGGGGACTCGGAGATTTGAATCCTTTATACTCTAGTCCGCGCTCCGGGGACTTAGAGTACTCCGGTCCGCGCTCAGGGGACTCGGAGATTTGAATCGTTTATACTCTAGTCCGCGCTCCGGGGACTTAGAGTACTTCGGTCCGCGCTCAGGGGACTCGGAGATTGAATCGTTTATACTCTAGTCTGTGCTCCAGGGACTTAGAGTACTCCGGTCCGAGCTCAGGGGACTCGGAGATTTGAATCGTTTATACTCTAGTCCACGCTCCGGAGACTTAGAGTACTCCGGTCCGCGCTCAGGGGACTCGGAGATTGAATCGTTTATACTCTAGTCCACGCTCCGGGGACTTAGAGTACTCCAGTCCGCGCTCAGGGGACTCGGAGATTGAATCGTTTATACTCTAGTCCGTGCTCCGGGGACTTAGAGTACTCCGGTCCGCGCTCAGGGGACTCGGAGATTTGAATTGTTCATACTCGAGTCCGCGCTTTGGGGACTTAGAGTACTCCGGTCCGCGCTCAGGGGACTCGAAGATTGAAGTCGTTTATACTCTAGTCCGCGCTCCGGGGACTTAGAGTGCTCCGGTCCGCGCTCAGGGGACTCGGAGATTCGAATCGTTTATACTCTAGTCCGCGCTCCGGGGACTTAAAGTACTCCGGTCCGCGCTCAGGGGACTCGGAGATTTGAAGTCGGTTATACGAGTTCGTACATCATACAGAATAATGTAACTCCAGCAATTCGTCACCCGACAGTGAGATATAGAAATATTAGTGATTCATGGGAAAGACGGCTTCAAGCCTTTATTAATGAAAAACAACTAAATCGCCTGATTACAAGGTAAAAAAGAAACTAAGTGACAACAGAACAAAAACATAAAGGAAATAACTGTGCCTAAAACAAGAAAGAAACAGGCTAAATGTAATAATGTCGCAAATGTTCACTGTTCCACGCTCGGGGTAGTGTTACGCCATCAACGGTCGCTAGCTTGAATGTTCCCTCTCCAAGCTTCCGTTCAACGACGTATGGACCTTCCCAGTTGGGATTCATACGTGATGGTACCGGGAAAACTCGTTTCAAAACGAGATCACCCACATCAAAAATCCTTGGGCGGACTCTGCCGTCGTAATATCGCTTGACTCGGTGCCTATGTGCGGCCGCCCTTAATTCAGCCTCTTTACGTTTTTCATCAATGCAATCCAGCGATTCCAATAAGAGATCCTGATTCGTCCTGGGATCATAATATGTCACTCGATGCAATGGAACTTCCAGTTCCATGGGTATGACGGCTTCCGAGCCGTAGGCTGTTATCCCGCCTTTTGGCAAGGCCGTGACACCGAAGAATTGACTAGTAATCCAATGACAGTCCCTCCTAGAGATCGGTCATCCACAGGCTCACTATGGATGTCGACGAATTTTTTCCGGGTCCGGATCGGGCCGAAATTGCAAGGATATGACAGACTAAGCCATGAGAGTCAATGTTTCAAGTTTCGAGTCAATCCGAGTTCGTATGCTCAAGATATCACCGACGAAAAATGGAGTAGATAGTCCTTAGTTCGAATCCATAGGCGAAGCCTACGTTCGAATCCATCAGACGTGTATTGCTTCGAATCCATGAGGAGTACCTTTGCTTCGACTCCATCAAGCAGGCCCTTGGTTCGAATCCATCCAAATAGCCGTACTTCGAATCCATCCTCACATGCCTATGTTCGAATCCATCGAAGGAATGGCCCTTCGAATCCCTGCAATTGAGAAAGCCTCGACTCCATGCCATACTTGCCCTCGAATCCAATAAGCAAAGGAGGCTTCGTATCGACCAACCACAACACTCCATGATCGATACGAAGAAACACTTTGAGGCTCGTCTTCGAATCCATTACCACAAGTCCACCCAGTCAAAGCGGCGAAGGACATGGAGTCGACCCAGTCAATTCGGAATGAAAAGCGGATCGATACGAAGAGCGCGCACCACGTCATCGCCTTCACGTACAGGAGCATGGATTCGACCCTATGGATTCGAACCATATCGATTCGAACGAATCCATGGGGCGAAAAACTCCAACTTGAATCGATCATAACTCGAGATCCACAAGTCCAAATGCCATGAAATTTTCACAGAAGCTTGAGCACATGTTGAAGAACGTTCACACCAAATTTCAGCTCGATTGGACTCTTTCTTGATCGATTCGAACCAAGGGTCGAATCGATCCCAAAGTGGGCCCGGACTTTCGGAAAGCGGGCATGTGGGCCCCCTGACGCACCAGAACTGGTCTTCCTTCAGTTTAGGCGAAATATCAGCCTCCTACACCTATAAATAGAACCCCTGGTCATTCAGAAAAGGGGTCAGACAATTCTAAGAGCTAAAGAGCGCCCAGACTCTGCCAGATTTATTCACAATCACCACGGTTGCCTTGGATTCAGACTTAGCTCAAAAAACCAGTTGTATTGCGTTATAAAGAATTGTAATCTTCAAGTGTCGAGCAATAAAATCATCAAACTTCATAGTGGACGTAGGCTAAAACGCCGAACCACTCTAAATCGCTTGTCTTTGCACTTTACATTTCTGTTATTTGGAGTTTTTGTTAGATAATCCACAGTGTTAATTTTCATTCTACGCGTTTATCTCTTCAAAGACTTCTGAAGAGTGTTGTGCCCATTTTTGGTACAAACACTTTGGTGCTTTCACTGAGAAAAAACCAGCTTTTTCTCCTGCTCCTTGGATCTACCATCGATACCGGATTGCATAAATCCAAGAGGAAGATCCAGATCTCTAATCCAGAATCCTTCCATTCTATTCAGATTTGCATAAAGTCTAGGAAAGGAATCTACAACTCAAGATGGTTAGCACAAGGACTACCTCTACAGCTGCTAATCAAGAAGCTCGGGATGACAGAATCCCACACAGTAGTTACAGTCCAATCAAGATAACACTGCTCACTCCGGTCCATCTGGACTGGTAACCAGACAAAAGTTCCAGACATTACTCCAGGAACTATCCCAAAGCCGGCAACAGTTAGCTGAACAGTTGCGTGCCAACATCGAGTTGACCTATCAATTAAACCGCCAAAGGCGTAGGAAAACAAGGAAAGGCGATGCTTCCCACTCGTCTACTGAAAGTTCTGCTTCCTCTGACTATCATGGCAGAACTACACGTCCCCGGTTGGACGCAGGTCATACACTAGTTACTGAATATCAACCCGCCTTAACTATGGGACAATTGAGGGTCGGACCGTCAACTAGCTCCCAGGCCGGGCCCTCGTCCCGAGGAGGTGTTGCTCCACAGCATACCACAGGCAATCACGCTACAACAGCCGCGGTAGAGACAAGGGTTGATACCCGAAACTTGTCGGATCCAAATAATCAACAGCGTGGGCATACTCCTGAACCATACGTCCCAGAAGAGGTGGAGCCAAGGAGGCAAGATATAGGCCGTCGACAACGTCCGGTCCAAACTCGCGCTGTGGAACCCGACCACAACTTAGCTCAGCCTACGCAAAATGTGGCTATGCCCGACATTTCAACCATGGTACGACAAATGATTCGCGAGAGCCAGGGACTTATCAATGACGACTGGGGAATCACCCATAGTCAAACTCCTTTCACTGAGGAAATACTGTACGCTGAACCTCCTCGGCGGTTCAGAATGCCGATTCTCCCCCTGTACGAAGGAAATTCCGATCCCAATCAACATATTTTAAAATATGAATGGTCAACAAATATAAAATGTCGAAGCTTCCCCATCTCTTTGGGAGGAATTGCAACAATGTGGTTCACAAGGTTGCCACCAAGATCCATCTCTTCATTCGACCAAATGGCTAAGAAATTTGTTGAGCAGTTTCGTATGCACGTCACTCGGCCTAAAGACGTTAATACCCTATCTAGTGTTACCCAGGCAAAAGGAGAGACGCTCAGGCGTTACCTGGAGAGATTCCATACAACATGCGTGGAAATTAGTAATCCCAACGACAACTCGATTCTGATGGCACTAACCAAAGGGATCGATCCCGGCTCGGAATTTGGAAATTGGCTAGCTGGGAAACCACCTGCTTCATTGGACCATTTCTACTCAAAAGCCGCCCAATTCTTACGACAAGAGGACGCGAGATATTCTAGGAAACAGGATGATGCAATACCCAGAACTGAAGGAATACAGAGTAATGTGGCAGTCAAGCAGTCCGGTGAAAGTTCCGGAAAAGTCCAACTGAATATACAGAATAAACAAGCTCAGCCGAGAATCAACAGTAATCGGGATAAGAAAAGAGACCAAAATCGAGGCCCGCAACGTAGGACCCCGATGTTTGACAATTACACACCGTTGAATACGTCATTGGAAAACGTGTATCTGCAAACCTGCAACGCTAAACAATATAAGAAGCCTGCTCCAAAGCAATCATCGGAGAGGCAGATTCAAACAGGGAAGTTTTGCAGGTTTCACGAAAGTTACGGCCATAATACCAACGAGTGTCGACATCTGCAAGACCTCGTTGAAAAATTGATCAGGGAGAGAAAGTTGGACCAGTTTGTACGGGCACCGCCGTCTGGTGGGGCGGGCCCCTCAAAGCAAAATCATACACAGAATCAAGCAAGACAGGAAGAACCGGGTCGTGACGGAGGAAGATTGGTAATTAATGTTGTAAGTGGTAATCCTAATCCAGTGGTCCGAAGCTGGGAGGAAGTGGCATCATATGGCAACTCAGCTAAACGCTCAAACTTCGAGTATAATGATAACTTGGGCGGTAAACCTTCAACCAAACGGAAGAGAGCGATGGCTAACAACATCACTTTCCGGGACAACGACGTTGACTACGTCGGAAGCCCGACTACTGACCCACTTGTGATATCGACCCAGGTAGGCCCGATGTGGATGAAGATGATCCTGATTGACTGCGGGAGCTCTGTGAATATCATATTTGCACATGCTTATAATCAGATGAAGACGAAAGCTGGGGGTCTGAAACCCTGCCAAACTCATCTCTATGGATTCAATGGCAGCGCTACTGTACCAGTTGGAATGGTAGAGTTACCAGTTGAATTGGGAACCGGAGAATGTAGGTCGGTTCGGATATTGCAGTTCGTTGTGTTGGATGTAGAGTCGCCAAATAATGCCTTTTTAGGTCGACATGTCCTTGCTGAATTCAGAGCCATAATAGCCCCGTGGTGTTTAACTTTAAAATTCCCAACCGTCAACGGAGTTGGGGTCGTCCAGGGCGATCAGGTTGATTTGAGAACAATCATACACCGAAATCGAGTTGCTCGATTGCGCAATGCCAAGGACCGACTTAAAACTTTCGAACTTGGTAAGCTAGTCGCTAAAAAAGGTTATCCGGCACTCCCGCCCCTGAGATCAGCGTGGAGAGGGTCGCACAAGATTAAGCAAAAGCTTAAGGATGGCGAATTCGAGTTATCACCCGTTGATGGCTTAACTTCACCAAGGGCCTGGAATAGCGAAAGCCTTCATCGCCACTACAACTGACAGGCTATGTTTATCTATTTAGTTTGAATTCCATTTTAAAAAGTTGTTTCAGCATTTCGAAATTAGAACTTATAATAAGGCAACTGACTTTGCCATGTTTTCTGATTTCAGCAATAAAATGCCATTTCTTCGGGTCAGAGCTGTGATTCATTAAATACAATGTACAACATCACGGTGCATGGAGAACTAAAATTACGCCACGCAATGGGATTTATCCAAGAAAGGAGTGGCTCTGATACGACCGGCCACTCGCTAAGTGAAGCCAGAACTCGGGAGCAAGCCATCACGTCAAAGCCAAGGTTGGATTGATACACAACGATCCTTCCTTAACTCCGTACTCCGAAGAGTGCGAGACAGAGTATAAACATTCCTTAACTCCGTACTCCCAGAGTGCGAGACGGAGTATAAACATTCCTTAACTCCGTACTCCGAAGAGTGCGAGATGGAGTATAAACATTCCTTAACTCCGTACTCCCAGAGTGCGAGACGGAGTATAAACATTCCTTAACTCCGTACTCCGAAGAGTGCGAGACGGAGTATAAACATTCCTTAACTCCGTACTCCCAGAGTGCGAGACGGAGTATAAACATTCCTTAACTCCGTACTCCCAGAGTGCGAGACAGAGTATAAACATTCCTTAACTCCGTACTCCAAAGAGTGCGAGACGGAGTATAAACATTCCTTAACTCCGTACTCCCAGAGTGCGAGACGGAGTATAAACATTCCTTAAACTCCGTACTCCCAGAGTGCGAGATGGAGTATAAACATTTCTTAACTCCGTACTCCGAAGAGTGCGAGACGGAGTATAAACATTCCTTAACTCCGTACTCCTAGAGTGCGAGACGGAGTATAAACATTCCTTAACTCCGTACTCTGAAGAGTGCGAGACGGAGTATAAACATTCCTTAACTCCGTACTCCGAAGAGCACGAGACGGAGTATAAACATTCCTAAACTCCGTACTCCGAAGAGCGCGAAACGGAGTATAAACATACATCAATTCCATATTCATCCCCAAGACTGGGGGCAGGACCAAAAACAAATATCAAATTGAAGACGGAAGAGAATATACTTTCACTTCCAATATCAACAAAAAGAATCCGATTACATGGTGATTCAAAAAGTTCCTACTAGTAGAAGCCGAGTCCACATCTATACACGGCTATAAAGAAAATCAAAAGACAAAACAATACAGAGAATTGAAGAAGGAGTTCAATCTTTCTTCTTCCTTGGCTTCTTCTTCGAGGAAGTCCCGCTAGAGCTGCTACCCAACTTCTTCCTCCTTCTTTTGCTCTTCTCCGATTTGCCCTCAGATGGCGACATAATGTCCACCTCTTCCTCAGAACTAGAGGCAACAGAGATTCTTTCGGAGGGTGGAGCTGGAGGAATAGAATCAGTGGCAGGAGGTGGAACAGGAGCACTCGCAATTATCACAGTGCCGCCAGGCGATATCATCATTAATGGGGAATGGCCTGACGGGTCCATACCGGCAGTCGCTGCGGCCATCTCGGCATTGACCTCAGCCAAAATCTCATCTTCACGAGATACTTGGGCCGCACTGGATATACTAATGACTGGCATGGAAACACTAACAGCCGGAGTGGTCCCGCTCGTGGAGAAGGATGGATTGATGAAAGGATCGTTGGGTTGATTGAGGAGTTCCTCAATCGTCTGAGTGTCGAAAGATAACGTATCTGCTTCCCCTTCTCCACCGACCACAGAAGATGTCATAATGGCTTCGGTGACGATAGCCACATGCGCTTGATGAGAAGCCTGAGATGCAGGAGGCGCGGGGATAACGACTTCAGTCACTGAAATGTGAAAAAAAACAAAGATTGTTAGCTGTGAGTGTTGATCAAAATCCACCACACTAAATGTATACGGGAGGTGTTTGATTACCTTCCTTAGCTTGGCTCACAATATGGGCAGATACAGAGGCAGAAACATCGGCAGAAGATAAATGCGGCTGGTCAGGATTATAAGCAGGGACGGATTGAGGATTGACCGCACCGATGTTTTCAGGTAATGTCGGAATGGCAGCTCCAACACTCGTTTCGTGATGCTCAATCCCCGAGCCCTCGCCTGTCTCTATTTGTTGGAACCCGAGCCTCTCTCTCGCCACAAAAACCACCGCCTCATGAAGAATTTTCCTCTCTTCCTCGGTAAGCAAGCGCATCTCAAGCTCGAAGTCATCCAGTGTTTCATCCTGATGCGCCGCTTTCTTCTCCTCCACCAATCTAGTCCAGGCATTATATAGAATCATGGAGTCATCTCCCAGCCACGATAAATTTCTGTGCTCTAACACATTGGCGTTGTATGTAACCAAGAGATCATCGAACTCAGCGTCCATCCTGGACCGCTCCTCCAAAATCTTTTCTTGGATTTCTGCTTCCGCAGACTTAGTCTTGGCCGTCGCCGCAGCAAGGTCGGCTCTAAGAGATACAGCCTGGTCGCATGCCTCTTGAGCAGTGGCGTTTGCTTCGTCCTTCTCCTTCACCACTTCAGCAAACTTAACCTTGAGCTCCTTCAGCTCCTTAATGGCTGCATCTCGCTCAGTTACAACGTTGGTATAGCGGTGGCCCATCTCTTCCACCGTGGCACAGTGTGCCTGCTGCATTCTCTCCATTTTGGCAACCGCATCCTCATGCTTTTTGAGTACTTGGAGTTCCGAGCTTCGAGACGACTCCATCTCAGATTGAAGAACTTGAATGATGCGGTCTTTCTTGACAATCTCAGCATCTCGCTCCTGAATAACTTTCGCTCGGTCAAAAGCTATCTTTGAAGCTTTCACGGCTGCTTTATACCATTCCTTGTATTGGACATAGAAGTCACGAATGTAGCTATGCGCAGTATTTTCAGCTTCCTGAGGAATCCTCTTGAGATGAGGAGGAAAAACGTATGCGTCCATACAGATTTCTGGGAAGTCCTTCTTCATCTGAGCAAGCTGGATGGCACCTTCGCTTGTCAACTCAACCGGAGCCTGCTCAACGATAGCAGCTGCCGGTGGTTCAACTCTAGGCCGTTGAGTCTCGGGCCTTGAAGATTGGGAAGGCGGCTGCTGCTGTGAAGGCCCAGGAGTATCTACGGGGGCCCTAAGAGGCAGAGGAGAACGAGATCGTGATCGGTACTGATAGCCCCGATCTCTGTCAGTGCGATCATGGCCAGAACGGCCGCGCCAATAATCTCTATCCCTGTCATAGCGCTCCTGGCTAGTGTAACCTTGCCCGTGGTCCCTATCTGATTCTCTCCTACGAGAATCATAATATGGGGAAGATTGGCGCACATTACGAAGCCTATCCAAAGTAGACCCGCGACCCGACATCTCGCCTGCAATAAGAAGGAGCTACATATTAGAACCCTACAAAGCGGTAGTTAATATGCGAAAGTCATGTAGTGGTGTGGAAGTATGTGTAAGTGTGTAAACCCCCAAACCAACCGGAAGTGTTGACCGCACTCAAAGGAAAGGGCTCGCTCATATTTAATACATCTTGGAATTCCTCCAACCCAGGATTACATGGAATCAATGTAAAATCCGGAATGGGAATGTCGTCAAGCCCTTTAAAAGTATCTCTCGAAGGAGAAGGGGCAGCCTCAGAAATCGTAATCCCGAAAGTGGGAGGAAACACATCCACAGATTTCCACCCCCTAGACTTAAATTTTTTAGAAACGACGGTCTTGCTTTTCCGTCTTTTTCCCAACTCCTCAAAGTTGCCCGAAAGATCAGCCATCGGCTCTACATCTGTATGGGTCCTTTCTTCATCGCTCACTTCAGTTATTGTAATCCCGGGCATTTTCTTCGCCATTGTTTTCTTCTTCTTCTCCTTGTTTTTCTTCTTTGAGGCAGGCTTCGACATCCCCTCGATGACTATACTCTGATTTATTTCAATCAAGTCGAGAGTTCTTAAGTTATAATCATTCAACACCAAGTCGATGTGTCTCATCTCGCTCGGAACTTCTTGGAGACTATGGACTATGCCCTTGTAGTACCCGCCATCGGGTCTGGAGATAATGGCTGCAAGAAAAACAAGATGTCAATACCAATGCCAAAAAGCTATTGATCAAAGAGAAACAACGACATATGAGGACACTTACGTCTAGATAACCATCGCCTAGCGAAACCAGGAGGACACCGGACATAAAACCATTCATTCTTAAAGTAGCTTAGTCTGGTCCATGCTCCAATAATAACTTGGCAATTTCTGACTGCCTCCAAAAATGTGAAGGATGGGATGTCGCCCCTGCTCTTGAAATTAAATATGTATCTGATCTCGGTTGGCCTTGGCGGACGAAAGAGACAGTCCATAAATATGACGAAGGCACTATTTAGCAGCGCATGTCCGTTAAGGTGTAGTTGTGAGGGAGCGATTGCTAAATATGATAGCATCTCTCTGATATATTGATTAAATGGAGGAAGCGTTCCAACCGCAAGAGCATGGTGATAAAAAGCTGTATATCCTTCAGGAGGATTGTGCGGTCTATCGTTGGCACTGGGCAATAAAACATCATCCGAAGATATGTTGTGCTTCAAACATATCCTGCCTAACAAAGACTCAGAAATACTGGACTGGACGGAATCAACAGGTTCCTCGATAAATATTGCGTCTTGTAACTCGTCGGGAGCGAGGTCTATTATATCCGCTGGGATATCTGGAACTACAAGGACCGAAGGAGAAGAACTCTGAATCTCCTGCTGTTGTGAGCTCGAAGATTCCATAACTGACTGACTTATCAGAAAGCAACGTTAAGTTCATAAACAGCCCGTGCATTCCCCAATGTAGTGTGTATGGATGTGTTGTGTAGTACAAGTGTCGTGCATTACTTAAGCAGATTTTACAGATTGAAACGAGATGTCCGTACGCAAGAACTTTGGGATTTGAGAACGAAAATGACCGTCATCGCTGACCGTCACTTCCGCACCATCCAGACACTACTGACCATTTCAAGTATAAATCAATTGTATTATTGGTTAAGTCACAGTTCCATCGACGAGCTTCAAAGGATCTTTCAGTCAAGTTCACAAGGCCGAAGCTCGTCGGAGTCGAGTATGCTAAAGTTCATTATGTTCGTCAAAGTTCAACTTGAAATTGGCCGTAGTTTAGATGCTGGAGAAAATCAGAAGAGTAGTAGTCTCTAAAGAAAAGGCGTTCGAATCAATCAGGGCGAATCGATGAGGATCGAATCGATTGCCTTCGAATCCGTGTGGTTCGACTCAATGTAATGCTGGGATGGAGGAGCACTTCGAATCCATGGGCGTTGAATGACTTCGAATCGATCGGGGTATCACTATTTCGAATCGATCGACACGAGACCTTTATCTTTCGTAACCATCGATTCAAAGCCAGGCACTCGAGATCGATTCGAATCGCTCGTTCCTGGATTGATGCGAAGCAATGAAGAACAGCGTCCATCAATAGCTAACTTGAATTGATGCCATTCCTAAGGATCATCGAGCCGACCCATTTCACATAGATCCCATAACTCTTCAAAATTTTCAGAAGGAAAGATTGAATTGGTGCTAAGAAACTTCCAGTTTCATCATTCTTAGATCGACTCGATCCATTGGTTACCTAATTTGGCTTGATTACAAATGAGAGCGTGAAAGGATTCGATCGATTCGAGGAAAGCTCGCTTGTCTTGGCCTTGGAGAGAGCGATTCGAAGAAGAGGCTATGGCGACAGTAAAAAGTAAAAAGTAAAAATGAGATTGGCCTCGCGTATTTATAAGGGTTCCAAGAACGACTCGAGGCTCTTCGTCTCCCGGTCATGTTGACCGATCATAACAGGTCACAGCTCCATCGATTCGAACGATCGCTCGGTTACCCATCACCTTCGAATCCATCCCTTAATTCGAATCCATCTAGTTTCGAACCCTTAAACCACATCGAACCCATCCATGCAGTGTCGGTGCAAAGCATCATCGATCCGAAGTAGACAATTCAAATTCACCAATTCGAACTCCAACGTGCGTATGTCACGAGACGGCTTCGACTCCATACTTCCGAATCCATCACTGTCAAACTCATCAAAGCTTCGAGTCCATCCGGGTAGCATCGATACGAACCCCATCGATTCGAAGCTCCATCGATTCGAGGCAATTAACGGGAGACGAATCGAAGTCACTGTGTCCCATCAATTCGAAGTGCCAACTTCAAAACCATCGACTCTTGGCGTATCAAGGATTGTCGATTCGAATCATCACCCCGAGTCCATCGAAAACGATCGAATGAGGATAAACGCATCGCTCCAAATATAAAAATTACTACTTGTCTACCTTGTACCACGATCCAGGAGAGGATCGATACCAAGGGATAATTATAGACAATCATAAAAACAATGTTTTAACTCGAATCTCAAATCAGTTCAGGAGAGGACCGATGCAGAATTCGATAACAGTCCGAACTGACAACGACTTGCAAACATGCGACATTCACCAAACTAAAAGTGGTACGTATATGCACGTATGTCTGACTAGTGTTTGATCTTTATCATTTACAGGGACCAAATGTTCATTTCATCATAATCCCAACGGCAAACAAGCTTATCACGATCGTACGACAGTCAAACACTGCAACAAAGAATACAACTTTCGGCAGAGCGTGTCATAATTATGCAACGTTGGACTGCAGCTATTCAAAGCACGTCCTGTTGACACAAGACGTACTTTGGGGGGCAAATGTTATCCCGCCTTTTGGAAAGGCCGTGACACCGAAGAATTGACTAGTAATCCAATGACAGTCCCTCCTAGAGATCGGTCATCCACAGGCTCACTATGGATGTCGACGAATTTTGTCCGGGTCCGGATCGGGCCGAAATTGCAAGGATATGACAGGCTAAGCCATGAGAGTCAATGTTTCAAGTTTCGAGTCAATCCGAGTTCGTATGCTCAAGATATCACCGACGAAAAATGGAGTAGATAGTCCTTAGTTCGAATCCATAGGCGAAGCCTACGTTCGAATCCATCAGACGTGTATTGCTTCGAATCCATGAGGAGTACCTTTGCTTCGACTCCATCAAGCAGGCCCTTGGTTCGAATCCATCCAAATAGCCGTACTTCGAATCCATCCTCACATGCCTATGTTCGAATCCATCGAAGGAATGGCCCTTCGAATCCCTGCAATTGAGAAAGCCTCGACTCCATGCCATACTTGCCCTCGAATCCAATAAGCAAAGGAGGCTTTGTATCGACCAACCACAGCACTCCATGATCGATACGAAGAAACACTTTGAGGCTCATCTTCGAATCCATTACCACAAGTCCACCCAGTCAAAGCGGCGAAGGACATGGATTCGACCCAGTCAATTCGGAATGAAAAGCAGATCGATACGAAGAGCGCGCACCACGTCATTGCCTTCACGTACAGGAGCATGGATTCGACCCTATGGATTCGAACCATATCGATTCGAACGAATCCATGGGGCGAAAAACTCCAACTTGAATCGATCATAACTCGAGATCCACAAGTCCAAATGCCATGAAATTTTCACAGAAGCTTGAGCACATGTTGAAGAACGTTCACACCAAATTTCAGCTTGATTGGACTCTTTCTTGATCGATTCGAACCAAGGGTCGAATCGATCCCAAAGTGGGCCCGGACTTCCGGAAAGCGGGCATGTGGGCCCCCTGACGCACCAGAACTGGTCTTCCTTCAGTTTAGGCGAAATATCAGCCTCCTACACCTATAAATATAGCCCATGGTCATTCAGAAAAGGGGTCAGACAATTCTAAGAGCTAAAGAGCGCCCAGACTCTGCCAGATTTATTCACAATCACCACGGTTGCCTTGGATTCAGACTTAGCTCAAAAAACCAGTTGTACTGCGTTATAAAGAATTGTAATCTTCGAGTGTCGAGCAATAAAATCATCAAACTTCATAGTGGACGTAGGCTAAAATGCCGAACCACTCTAAATCGCTTGTCTTTGCACTTTACATTTCTGTTATTTGGAGTTTTTGTTAGATAATCCACAGTGTTAATTTTCATTCTACGCGTTTATCTCTTCAAAGACTTCCGAAGAGTGTTGTGCCCATTTTTGGTACAAACATAGGCCAATACGAATGGAGTGTGGCCAGTCGCGGACTTGTGGGTAGTTCTATAAGCCCATAATGCTGTTGGGAGTTCATCTACCCACTTGCCTCCAGCTTTTTCCAAACGCTTCTTCAGTATGGACTTGATTATTTTGTTCATGGCTTCGACTTGCCCGTTAGCCTTCGGATGCGCAACGGCGGCGAACTTCTTCTCAATACCGTACTTTAAACAGAAATCTTTAAATTCTCTGCTTTCAAACTGTGTTCCGTTGTCCGTAATGATGGTTCGAGGGAGACCAAAGCGGCATATAATGTTTTGCACAACGAAATTAATGACCTTCTTAGAGGTGATTGTGGCTAAAGGTTCTGCCTCGGCCCATTTCGTGAAATAGTCGACTGCAACTATCGCGTATTTTGCACCACCCTTGGATATAGGCAAGGAGCCGACTATGTCGATTCCCCAGATTGCAAATGGCTAGGGACTAACCATTTGTGTGAGTTCTGTTGGTGGAGCTCTCGGGATTTTCGCATATCTTTGACACTTGTCACATTTCCTCGCGTAGTCTGCAGCATCCCGATTTACAGTCGGCCAATAGTATCCGTAGCGGAGGATCTTTTTTGCCAGCATTTGCCCCCCAATGTGGTCGCCACGCTCTCCTTCATGAACTTCCTCCTGGACTCGCTTTGTTTCATCATGGGCAATGCATCGTAATAAGGGGACTGAGAACCCCTTTCGATACATTACTCCATCATGAATTACATATCGTGCGGCTTTTCGGAAGACTTGCCGTCTTTCGCTCCTTTTTTCTGGTAAAGTCCCGGTTGTTAGGTATAGTTTGAATGGGGTCATCCATGACTCTCTTTCGATTCCTGTTTCCAACAAAAAATCAACTTTCATTGCATCTATGCTTGGAGCGCGTAAAGTTTCAACAGGAACCAATCCCATTTGCTGTGCATCGCCAGTGCTCGCGAATTTAGCCAACGAGTCGGCTTCTTTGTTCTGTTCACGTGGGACATGTGAAATGTCATAGTGCTCCAAGTTCGCCAATAGTTCATGAACCAGAGCAAGGTACGGAGCAAGCTTTTGTCCCCTTGCTTAGTAATCTCCCCGCACTTGGTAGACCACTAGTTGTGAGTCACAAAAGATTTCGACTGATTTAACCCCAAGTTCTCCAACGAGTTTTAAGCCACCAGCGCTTCATATTCTGCTTCATTGTTCGTAGCCGGGAAATCGAGCTTTAAAGCGTAACATATCAATCGATTTTCTGGAGTTACCAGAACTATGCCAGCTCCGGAGCAACGGTCGTTTGATGCCCCATCGGTGTACAATTTCCATCGAACGGGGGGAATGACACTGTGATTATCTGGTTCGTCAAATACAGTAAACTCAGCAATGAAATCTGCTAATGCTTGTCTTTGTGGCAAGTAGATAATATCGAACTGGCTCAACTCAATATTCCACTTCAGCAATCTCCCGGAAGTTTCTGGTCGCTGGAGTACCTACCGTAGGGGCTGATCAGTATAGACACTGACTGAGTGTGCTTGAAAGTATGGGCGCAGCTTACGTGATGCAATCACTAAGCAATATGCCAATTTCTCGATTTTGGGGTAATTTCTTTCTGCCCATGTTAAAAGTTTACTAACGTAATACACCGGCTTTTGGACTCGGTCCTCCTCGCGGACCAAAGCCGCACTTATAGCATGCAGGGATACGACCAAGTATACGTACAACATCTCGTGGTCTACCGGTTTCAACAGCACCGGAGGACTTTCCAGATGCCTCACCAGATCTCGGAATGCTTCCTCACAATTAGATGTCCATTCGAAATTCCTCTTTCCTTTCTTTATTATATCAAAGAAAGGAATGCACTTGTCTATGGCCCTGGATATGAATCGACTCAGCGCAGCCACTTTTCCATTCAAGCTTTGCACCTGTTTTATAGTTCTAGGCACTTGCACATCTCGAATGGCTTGGATCTTTTGTGGGTTAGCTTTAATTCCCCTAGCATTGACAATGAATCCCAAAAACTTCTCCGACGCAACGCTGAAGGAACACTTCAGAGGGTTGATCTTCATCCCATAGTATCTGCGTATATCGAACATCTCCGCTAAGTCTCGAATGTGGTCGTTTGACTGTCGTGACTTCACGAGCATGTCATCCACATAGACTTCCATCGTTCTACCAAGCTGGTCTTTTAACATTCGATTCACCAAATGCTGATAAGTTGCTCCTGCATTTTTCAATCCGAAAGGCATTACTACATAGCAATATAGCCCGACGTCTGTGATGAAACTGGTGTGTTCTTGGTCCGGAATATGCATCGGGATTTGATTGTAGCCTGAGTATGCATCCATGAATGATAACAGTTCGTGCCCTGTAGTGGAGTCGACCAACTGATCAATCCTAGGCAACGGGAAACTGTCTTGGGGCATGCCTTGTTCAAATCGGAATAATCTACGCAAGTTCTCCATTTCCCATTTGCCTTTTTCACCAGCACGGGGTTCGATACCCATTCAGGGTAGAGGGCGTCGCGGACGAACCCATTGGTTTTGAGTTTGTCCACCTCCTCTCTGAGAGCAGCGGACCTCTCTGGGTCCATCCCTCTCCTTTTTTGTTTAACCGGGACGTATTTCGTGTCTATGTTCCACATATGACTCGTAATGGTAGGAGAAATCCCGCACATATCAGAATGCGTCCAGGCGAAAACATCAAGATTTGCTCGGAGGAAATCACTAAGGTCTTCAATCATTGCGGGACCGAGTTGCGATCTGATCTTCAGAACTCGCGATGGGTCGTCACGGCTGACTGAAATGTCAACTGTTAATTCAGCCGGCGCTGCCTTTTCTTCCCTGGGTTTCTCATCGTCGTCTCTCGGATCTATGTCTCTGAAGATCTGAGAATTATGCCTGAGCCAGGGCTCGGGCAATACTTGTCAATTATCAGAATTGTGGATGTGAACGAGATTGTTTGCAACCTTTCCTTTCTCCCTTCGATGAGCCTCTCGGAGCTCAGCCACATAACAGGCACGACCAGTCGCTTGGTCGCCATGAACAACACCTACTCCTTTGTCAGTTGGAAACTTCAAAGTTAAGCACCACGGGGCTAATGCTGCCCTAAACACAGCCAGGGCCGGTCGGCCCAAGAAAACATTATACGGAGAATCCACATCCAAAACTACGAAGGGTAGGATTAGCACCCTCCGACGTTCGCCTTGTCCCAGTTCAACTGGTAACTCAACATACCCCACTGCATCGGTCGCTGCGCCATTAAAGCCATGTATACGAGCTTTGGACGGTTTCAAGTCCTTTGTTTCCATTTTCATCTGGTCATAAGCCTTCTTAAAGATGATGTTAACAGAACTTCCACAATCAATCAGAATTCTTTTCACAAACTCCTATAACTTTTTCTGCCTGATCAACTTCTCTATAGCGTCGTGTAGGTGTCTGCACTCTTCTGTATTGTGCCTATAAGCCTCATGGAAGCGGCAGTATTTTCCGGTCCGCTTCTGTTCCTCGGTTGACTCCTTTGGACGTGGTTTTCTGTGCTGAAAGGTATTGCAGGTTGATAGATAAATGTTCTCCAGAGACGCATTCAGCGGGGTATACTCGTTGTAGCTTGGAATTCTCGGCTTCCACTTCCCTACTTCTCTCTTCTTTCCTTGACTTCTTCCTCCGGATTCCTTAGGCTGCCCGGGTTTGTTCTGGACATTGACTTGGACTTTTCCCGAGTTGTCTCCGGACTACTTCACAGTAATGTTGCTTTTTACGGATTTCTGAACAGGTCCCGGGGCCTTATCTCGCCTTACCCACCTGGCTTCCTCTCTTCTTATGAACTGGTGTGCCTTTGAGTAAAAACGCTCTAGCGTAGTTGGGGGTTTTCCTACCAGCCAGTGTCCAAACTCGGAATCCGGTTCCATACCTCGCATCACAGCCATTAGAATTGCATGATCATTGTGATTACTGACTTCAGTCGCCGCAACATGGAATCTCTGTAAATACTCCTTCAATGACTCCCCAGGATTTTGGATTACACTTGATAGAGACATCACGTCCTTTGGACGAGTAGTGTGTATCCTGAACTGCTCAATAAACTTCTTTGCCAACTCCTCGAAACTGGATACGGACCGCGGAGGAAGCCGGGTGAACCACATAGTAGCGATCCCAGATAGAGTAATTGGAAAGCATCTACACTTGGTTGCATCATTTGCTCTAGCTGAATCCATCATCCACTCGTACCTCATGACATGCTGTCTGGGATCAGTCTTTCCCTCATAAGCAGGGATAGTTGGCATACTAAACTTTCTGGGGTATGCTGCCTGTAGAACAATGTCTGTGAATGGAGTATGACTTCTTGACACTCCCCAATCGTCATTCGATAAGCCTTGATTCTCTTTCATTAATTGTCTGATCGTGGATGTCAGGTTTGGTGTTGGTATAGAAGGTGGAAGGCTGGAGTCTGTTCTACGTGACTGATCATGCTGATGCCTCCTCTGTTGGCGTTCTGGAAAATGCGCATCTTGAGGTTCGACATCGTTAGCGTTTTGATGGTCTGGGCCTCCAGCCTCCACCTGCACTCCAGCTCCTAAGTTTCCAGCTCCGACTTGGTCATGGTCTCCAGTTGTTCGGACAGCAGCACCTGCCCGCGCAGTTTCAGTCTTACGGCGCCTACGCCTAGGAGGTTCATCGGATGAAGTTGAGCTGTCGGATGAGGAGTAAGGAGCGGGATTGCCCCCAGCATTCTGTTGTTGTTGTTGAGTGAGTTGTGCCATCAGGTTGGCGTTAGCTTGCATCTGCTCTCCTAGTTGTCTCCTGCTTTCCCTGAGTTCTCTCATCAAGTCGTTGAACTCTATTCTGGTGACAACCGGAGTCTGGTCCTGGGCGGTAGTTCCTATACCCGGAATCGTTGGCTGATTTCTAGGTCCTGCTTGTTGCACACTAGCAGTCTCGTGGGCGTCCGCATTATGAGAAGCTGACCTGGTACGCGGTCTTTCCATTGTAGAGTTATTGGTATGAACTCTGAGTAGAATCAACGGACGTCCTATCAATGAGTCGGATCTTCTTTGGGGTATTTATTCAATCCAATAGCTTCAAAGCAGATCCTTGAGGTCTGAGAATTCAATTCTCAGTGAAAGCACCAAAGTGTTAGCACCAAAATTGGTCACTAACCTCGTTGAGAAAGATTGTGTAGAGATATAAGTGATGAAGTTAAATTAAACAAGGAAGAATATGCTAAATTAAATGCAGAAAGTAAGAACACCGGATTTATAGTGGTTCAGCGTAATTGCCTACGTCCACTTTGAGGTTAAACTTTATTACTTTACTTGATGATTGATTATAGATACAATCCGTAGACCAAACACTTGAATACAATTTCTAAGTAAAGAGGATGAGTCTTGAAAGTGGCAGAGTCTACCCAGTGTTCTCGAAAAAAGGTCCATTTTCACTGTGCCCCTGCCCCTCTATTTATAGACAAAGATGGGTTGGACTTCCCAGGTGGGCTTGGCAGCCGAACACCTAGGCCCAAATGGAGTGGTCGCTATATGCCGAACCAAACAGGCCGAACGGTTGGATGCCGAACCACACTCTCCATGCCGAACAGGGCGCTTGTCGTGTGGGAAGAGTAGGCTGAATAGCCAACGAAGCCGAACGAGCCTTCTGGCCAAACAAAGTATCTGGCCGAACATGCCTTCTGGCCGAACGTGCCTTCTAGCCGAACGTGCCTTCTGGCCGAACGAAGCCCTTAGCCGAATGATGACTTTGGTCGAACGAAGTATCTGGTCGAACGTGCCTTCTGGCTGAAGAAGCCCTTAGCCGAACGATGCCTTCTGTCGAACGAAGTATCTGGCCGAACGTGCCTTCTGCCGAACGAAGTATCTGGCCGAACGTGCCTTCTAGCCGAACGAAGCCCTTAGCCGAACGATGCCTCTGGCCGAACGAAGTATCTGGCCGAACGTTGCCTCTGGCCGACCGTTGCTAATGCCGAGCGCTTCTGGATGCCGATCACCCTTAGATGCCGAGTACTCCTGTATGCCGAGTACTCCTGGATGTCGAGTACGCAGTTGCCTGGTCAGATCTCCAGGAAACATTACCGTAAAAATATCAAGGTTTAAAAATTTATAGAAGTGGTTGAACGAAGTGGCAAAAGTTATAACGAGAATGGTCGCTTTATGAGCACTTTGAAAATACTTTGTTTTCAAGAATTTTTAATATGATTTTGGAAGATATCCTTGGCTGTTTCTTTTCATTTTGAAGTAGTCTAAGTATACTACTTACTGGTAAAAAAATTAGATCAAAACTCATTTGTTCAAGTGATTAAAACTCACCTCAAAGATGCTTTGCTAAAAAAACTCACCTCAAAGATCATGCATTTTCATGTTAATTCTCTTTCCAGATCTTTAGATAGGATTTATAAATGTTGTCTTTGGTCGACTACAACACTCCTGGGCATGTTGCACTATTTTGTTTTAAATGCGACATTTTGACTAGATTTTCATGATTTAAATGGTTTAAAGTTTATTATTTTTGTGAAATCTTTTTAATGAAGTCAAAAAAGTGGATTTGAGTTTGAAAAATATTAGAAGTTTAAATTTATTTTTAATAATTAAATATTAATTTTTAAAGAAAAATATTTCTTTTGATAACATTTCTATAAATGCTCGTGTTTGCTATTTGACACTTTAAATGGTTTAAAAGGACATTTAAATTATAACATTTTCTAGGTGTTTCAAAACTTAGATCACAATTCTATAAATGATATTGTTTTCTGTTTGAACCTTTAAATGGTTTAAAATGACATTTAAACAGAAACATCTTCTCGGTGTTTTAGAACTTTACAAGCACTTATGTTTAATGTTACGGTATGTTGTTGAGACTTTAAAATGGTTAAAAATGATATTAAAATAAAGTATATTTCTACCATCTCTTTAGGAGTGTTTAACAACAGTAAATAGAGTATTTCAAAAGTGGTTTTAAGTTTAAACATATTTTTATTAATTATTTATAGATTTTTAAAGTAAAAGGGTTTTAAAATGAAAACATGCTTTTCATTGGTTTTTGTTAAAATTCTAATTTAGTTATTTTGAAGTAATATTGCATGTAAATACTTAAAACCTATTTATAAGAGTGTTTAAAGTATTTATATATAAGTTTGGAAAAGTTAGGTTAAGTGTTTTATAGAAGGATAAGTGGTTTTGGCTATAACACTTAGTTATAATGAATGGTTTTAGGAAGTTAATTAAAAGTACATTATCGTGTTAATAAGTATGCTTAGATCTTTAAAAAGAATATTTCAAAGATAATGTCAAGTATGAATCGGTTTGGGGTTTGTTATGGCAATTTTTTAATAACATTTGTCTTTAACCCATTGAAATAGATTTGTGAATGTACTTAGATCTTTATAAAGGAGATTTTAAAGATAATAACAAGTATGGAATCTTTTGGAAAAAGATAGAAAAAGTAAATATTTAACCTATAAAAGAGAAAAGGTTTATAGTAACAATGTTTAAGTACCATTTGTTTTTAACCTCTTGGATTATATTCTAATGCAAGAAATCTTGTCAATCATTTGTGAATATACTTGTACCATTTGAGATAAGTATATGAATACTTTTTGAAGTATTGAAAAGAGCACAAATGAATAGTGAAATAGTAGTAAGTTATAGATGAAGTTTTATTAGATAAAAGAAATTTTGCTAAAAAAGAGGTTTTAATTAATAATAGTATCAATTGAATAAAAGGGGATTAGAAGTCTCTTATGTGACCTAATCATGCTTTGTATGACTTAATCGTGCTTTGTGGGTTTACTTGTCTATGGAAAGTAATCAGTCGTATAATTAATACTAAAAGCCAACAAAGTAGGCTTGTTCTATCTATGAGAGTTAATACCGATGTTCGAGTAGAGTGTAGAAGCAATAATGCTCTGACCTACCAGCTTCACTCTTGACCGAGGATAGTGTAAGTTGAGAAGGTCGAAAATGTGATAAGTATACGAGACTTGGTTTCCATATGCAATCATTTTCATTGTTTTTGAATTTGACCAAATTAGCTTAAGAAATATCTAGAAGAAGCCGAGGGTTATATGGTATAGTTATCTTCGGTGATGCTATATTGCACGTATAAACTCGTCTTGCTCTTCTAGGAAAAATGATAAAGAAATCCATCCAGATAGAAGATGAACTCCACCCTTATGTATTGTTTGTTTATTTATGGAAGAACCAGGGTTAAGTTAACCAAAAATCTATTGATTGGTTTTGGAGCATCCGGTAAGCGGGGGAGTTAACTTATATGAGATGAATCAAAACTGTAACCACTTCAAAACCATAACCACTTCAAAACCATATATGTGATCTATGCTTTTGAAGCAGTGATGAAGCGAAATGTTATAGAGTTGCATTGTCTATCCTAAGGTTAAGTCCAAGGAGAGGTCAGCGTTAACATTTCGAACGATGCTATTGTGTGGGACTGTCTATCTTAAGGATGATCCCAAGAATAGCATTCGTTGGAGGACTTATGCTGGAATCCATTGGGAGATTCATGAATTGTTCGAGATGTTGGAATCTAGAGAAAGATTTGAGATATGTTCGAGATGCTGAAATCCATAGAGAGGTTCGAGATCTGTTCGATTGATGACTCATGTGATGAGATGTTGAAAGTGACTTTAGCATCGGTAATGATAGAAACCATAGTAGGATGCATAGCTAGGGGGTTTAGCTAACCCAAGGGTATATCAGCTTTGTAGGAGGGTGATGATACTCGATGCCAGATGATCAGGTGTGGAGCAGCTATGTTTATCCTATGATACATTTTATCTAGAGATATACGCTGCTCGAAAGGATATCTTTTACCTTTGTCAGGAGGCTTATCCTCGATGTACAAAGGGCATCTCCATTGAAATCCATATATGCAAACGAACCATAGCAGTTTTGATTGTATACCTATTATTCTTGCGTTATACATGCAACACAACTATTTTTTGATATATATTCTACACCCTAAACATTATCTATTATGTTGCCATTTGTACTACCTGTGTGGCAATTGTTTGTCTAAACATAACATTATATTTGATATCTGGTGGTGTAAGGCCTTGGAGGTAGCCTAATTATATGTTTATGATAAAATTGAAAAGAGTAAGATAAAATGCCTAAGTGTTAACCTTAAGTGTCTAATACCATTATTAAACCGGTAAGAGTGAGGCCTGAGTAGAAATTTAAAATAATCTGACTATAGAAACTAGTCAAAAAATGTTATGAAGGAAATCTCACACTTGTTGAAGCTAATGACTTGTGTTTGATCATGAATGGATATTATTACATAGTTTTATGTAATTGATGGTTGGTTGAGATAGTGAGGGGAAAACCCAGTTTCACGCTTTAACGACGTGGTCTCACTATATGATTGTTTGCTTATTACTCATACCAAGCTTTAAGTCTCACCCATATTTTTATCTTTTCCATAAAATCATGGGTACTCATTCGAGTAGGTTGAGTTTATGGTATATACAGGTATCTTTTGGAAAAGACGAATAAAGACTCCAAAAACGAAGTAGGAAGCTTATTTTGCTAATAAAAGTTATTTTGAAAGTTCCACCATGTAAACCAGAGTTTATAACTTGTTAGCATTCATGTCGGCATCGTTATACGTTGAGCATTACACTTTATTTATATTTTATTATATTTACCCATATGTGGGAATGAGATAGTTAATGATTATGTAATAAACTTGTAAACAATTTGATGTAATGAAATTATTTAGCTGCGCTATTTACTTAATGTTATGGAAAAAATTACCGATCTCACTTTATTGCTTGAAAATAATTCCGGTAATGACTGCTTCACATCAACATTCATTTTCGGATCTTAAGATGGGGGATGTTACAACTCGGTATTGGAGCTTAGGTTAAGGGACACTTAAGTAAAACAAAGCTAAGTAAAAACTAGGTATTAGAAAATAAATACCTAGGGGAGGGTATACGCTATACATATGTATATATAACGCACTTGTGTTTTGACATAGGTATATAGGTGGATATATTTATCCCTCTACTATTATTTTGACCCTCTTTTACTTCCATTTCTTATGAATGCTTCTTTACATAGAAAGCCAGAATAGATCTGCGAAGCAGATATTTAACTTTTGGAGGAGGAAGGGCAAATGCTAGTAAAGGAATCACTAGCACTCAGACTAACGGCCAAGGAGATAAGGCAACCTCGGAAGTTCGTGTGAAAGCCATACTGGATTTCTTGCCTCAACTGTAGGAAACATGAATATGGATGTGCTCTTTTAGTAGTTTTTGGCAAACTTAATATAGCAGCAAATTCCATCGTAGGCCCTGGAATGTACTTATAGGCCAGGTGCAACCTGTTAGGGAAGATTTCACTAAGAAGAATATAGATTTCAGAAGTTTGGAAGGAGAAATGTTCGATGGGACGAAATAGGTGTTGGAGGATAACGATTGGTTGGTAACGTGTGAACGGATTTGTAAAGATCTGGGGCTAATTGTAACGACCCGTATTTTTATGAATCGAAAAGTTTGTCAAAATCTGGAATTTTTAGTATTGTTGAGCCATTTCAGATTTTAGGCAAAATATTGTTTAAGTCCTAGGTCGTACACGACCTAAGAGTTAAGTCGTTACCGAGTTAAGAGTTTAAGTCGGTTGACAGTTTGGGATGACCTAAGTAGTTAGGTCGTGTGAGAGCTAAGTGTTGACGACTTATAGAATGTAGCGATCTAGTATAGTCGAGCGACCTATAGGTTAGCGATCTAGAAGTTAGCGAGTTAAGTGAGTTGCGACCTAGTGACTACCGAGTTAGTATAGTTAGGTCGGCAACGACCTAAGGAAGCTAGCGGATAAGCAGTGAGCGACCTAGGAGTTGTGTTAGGTCGTTGGAGCGACTTAAGGTTGTAGTTAGGTCATAAGCATCCTTTGTTAAGTGAAGTCGTTCAGACGACTTAAGTGTTAGGTCGTAACACTGTTAGGTCGCAGGGTTTTGTCTAAGTTGTTAGGTCGCGAAGTAGCGGTCTGTGGTAGGTCGCAGAGTCGTT
The DNA here is from genome assembly GCA_030737815.1 of Allium fistulosum. Classification (NCBI taxonomy): domain Eukaryota; kingdom Viridiplantae; phylum Streptophyta; class Magnoliopsida; order Asparagales; family Amaryllidaceae; genus Allium; species Allium fistulosum. The sequence goes on along the minus strand of CM060903.1, from coordinate 1,532,039,835 downwards.
AGGTCGTATAGGCTGGTAAGTCGCGTGAGAGTTAGGTTGCGTGTTGTTTTAGGTTGGCATGTGTTAAGTCGCGCACTTATTGATAAGTCGTTAGGTTGTTAGGCGCTGTTGTGCTAAGTCGTATCCTCTTAAGTTTTAGGTCGAAGAGGCGCAAGCGATAGGTCGCTGAGGAGTTAAGTCGTAGCTGTTAGGTCGCTGGGTGCTTGGATGCGCAGAAGTGTTAAGTCGGTGAAGACTTAGGTCGGAGGGGTCTTAGGTCGTAAGTCGGAGACGACTTATGGAGATAGCCGAGTTACGACTTAGTGAATTTTCAGCTATAAATAGAAGGGGGTTGGCTTCATTTTTGGGATTCGGATTTCAAAGCGACGAAGTGCTGCCATTTTGAGAGCTCGACTTCTACACTTCTTCACTTCTTCTCTCCACTCTAATCTAGTGCTTCCATCCATCCAAGTTGAAGATCAAATTGAAGATTCAAGAGCTTAGATTGAAGGTCTTCATCCTTTGAAGTGAGATTTCTTCGTTTGAAACGGATTCGTGATAGATCAAGCTTGATCCTTCGCTGTCCAGATCTGAAGCGTGTTGATTTGGGGTTGTTTAGGTGATTTGGTGAGTGGTGATTATCTCTCACACGGATCCAAAGGAGTATATCGGATTGTTGGCTCGATTTGGTGTTAAAATAGTGATTTTCATGCATTTTCTTCATCCTAAGTGTAGATCCATGTAGATCCATTGTTCATGATGATTTGACAACCATTTTACTAAGTGTTAACCTATACAAGTTCATTCATCAAGATTATAGAGATATTTCTCATGATTTCATGCTTGTTAGACTTTCAACTCTTTAATTACGAAATTGCCATTATTGTGATAATTGTCTACTTAGATCATATTTGAATGCTTGATTGTTTGGATTAATGTTTGACTTGGTTGATTGCTATGAATTAGATGATTGATGATTTGATTTAGATCGAGGATGATTCAAAAGCTGAGGGAAAGGCTCTTGAATTGGGAAAGCTGCTTGTGGCATATGTAGCGGATGATGAAGCTCTTATGCATAGATTTGATGATGATGTTGAGATGAAGCTTTGCGAGGATGTGATGAAGCGAAGCATGATATGAGATAGTCTTGGTCTAATCCAGACGGGATCATTCCAAGCAGATTGATAACTCGGTGATATGGTTCGAGTTTGAGGATAATGGATGCTCGAGAGGCGCTTGAGCTAGTATGGAAATAGTCGTCGAGGAGGATGACTAGGAGGCTTGGATAGCATCATTGTTGAAGGTTCTAGTAGAATCAAAGCAAGGGTACGTTTGGGCAGTTGCAAAAATCCCAACGACAATGAATTGATGGTCGAGTACCCTGGGTAGTTGCGAAAATCCTTGGCACGGGCTGCGACGACGTGCGGAGTACTGTCTAGAACCGGGGTTTCCATTAGCCCTTGACGGACGGCTGAAAGAATGTGCCGGTCATTCAATTAACAGTGATATCGAAGCAATGATAACAATGATAGCCAGAGTCATGGATGTTTGGTTGTATCGTCATTCGGTCTCAAGAGCAGTGTTTTCCGGGTGCTTATCTGATCTTGGTTTAGGCCTTGGGGGTTTGTGCTTGGAAAACATCGCCCTTGACTCGAGTGATAATCTCTTTACTTTACATTGTATGCTCTGCTATGTTTGCTTCTGCTTAGTGTGTGTGTCTGGGGGCTATCACTGTAGAAAGAGGTTGGAGTGGGAGGGTTGTATTCCTATTCCTTTTCCTTTATGCTCTTTTGGTATGTTGATTGTTAATTTACTGCTCACTAAGACTGTTGTCTGACTCAAGGCTTTATGTTTTAATTCTTATTGCCTTGGGCTGTTCGTCCATTTTGGGACGGGCAGACTAGGTAGCAGGTGACAGGTGCTGTTCTAGCTTTTCACGGTGCTGATATCGAAGACGAGCTGGTGTATTGCATATTATTTCTTACTATATGTACTGGATGTTCCGCTGCTTTGTATTCTCTGAGTGATATGTAGTGAGGCTTGTTGTATTGACTATTCTGATGCTTGTATTCAACTATTATGAAGTTTTATATGATGACATTCTATTCTGTGAAGCTTCTCTATATATATATTCTATTGTATTTTGTCTATGCGCTGTGAGTAATACGATAGATTCTGCTGTTTTTAATTTACCCTGGCAATCGTCCATGGCTGCCTGGCACACTTTGCAGCGCACTATCTCTAGGTTTAAGTGCAAGGGTCATGGACGGTCGTCACATTTGGTATCAAAGCTTTGGTTAATCGATTTTACCCAACGCTCACTGATGTAACTACGTATGAGAGACGTAATTGTATTTTGATGGATGATAACTATATATAATATAGTAGCTTAGTAGAGTTTGAGTCCTTTATGCAGTTGTTTCTCTAGATGTTCTGATCATTCCTTTTTGTAGATATTGAGAATGAGTCGAAGAGGGAGACCAGCTGCTATGGAAGGCCGTGCTACTGAAGGGGCTGCTGACTATGCAGCTATGTTCGAAGCTATGATGACTTCGATCATGAGAAGGATACCGGTTCCGGGGACAACAGTTGATGTTGGAGTACAAGTCCAAACTCCAAAGCCGGTGGATTTCGCTAAGTTGTGTAAGGACTATACTGCTCTTGGAGGAAAGGTTTTCTTGGGAACAGAATCAACTATCGAAGTCCAGAGATGGATAGATGCTTGTAGAAGGATCTTTGGTGATTTGGGAATTGATGATGCAACTAAGAGGAAGTTGGCATCAAGGCAGCTTCAAGGGAGAGCTTCTGATTGGTGGAACTCTATTACCATCAATACTCCGGAGGAAGAGATTACTTGGGAGCAATTCCAAGTCAGATTTGAGGCTAAGTTCATTTCTACAGCTCAGAAGTCTGTTCTGTTCAAGAAGTTTGTGGAGCTCAAGCAAGGTGGAAGACCAGTTCTTGAGTATGTTTCTGAGTTTGAAGCATTGTCCAAGTATGCTCGGTCATATATTGAATCTGCATATCAGAAGAATGAGAAGTTTGTGACAGGCTTGGACAGTTATCTTGGGAGACAGTTGGTGGATCATTTGGACGATTCATTTGAGAAGCTTGTGGAGAAGGCTCTCAGGCATGAGAGTCTGTTTCCTAAGGAAGGATCTGTTGTTGCTGTGACCAGGGAAGAGTCTAAACCCCAGCAGGGTGGAAACAAGAAGAGGAAGTAGCAGCAGCAGAAGGGTAAGGATGGCCAGAAGAAGCCGAAGGGCGAAGTGACCTGCTACAACTGTCAGCAGAAAGGCCATCTCTCCAGGGATTGCAAGAATCCGAAAGCGCCGGCAAAGTGCCACAACTGTGACAAGCCGGGGCATTTCAGGAAGAATTGTCCAGAACCGAGGAGGGACAAGCAGATTGTGCAAGCTTATGCTTTGGGAGCTGTTCCGTCATCTTCAAAAGCTCCTACCTCTGAAGAGAAGGGAAAGAGTGTGGTGGTTCAAGGTACTCTTTTCCTATGTGGTGTTCCAGTTAGAGTTCTGTTTGATACTGGGGCGTCGCATTCGTTTGTTTGCAGCGAACTTGTAGGCCGGTTGGGTTTGGAACCGGATATTGTTGATAGGCCATTGGTTGTGACTAATCCAGTTGGGGGCTCGTCTTGTTTGTGTATGTTATGCCGTGGTCTGATTGTATCGAGTCATGATTGCTCTTTTGTTTGTGATTGCTTTGTTCTGAACTTTGCGGGGTTCGGAATTATTTTGGGTATGGACTGGCTTAGGAAGTATGCGGCAAAGGTTGATTGCGAGAGGTTGGAAGTGACAGTCGAGAATGTGGAGGGGCGAAAGGTTGTGATACGATGTAAGCATGAAGAAGGCGTCTTCATGAGCTTCATGTATTCGCTGGTTGTTCCACGGGATGGACTTACATCGGTGCCAATCGCTAATGGATTCGAAGATGTCTTTGACGAAGTCAAAGGGTTACCGCCGCATAGAGAGATCGAGTTTCGTATAGATCTAGTTGAAGGAGCCAGACCTATTGTGATGCCTCTTAGGCGGATGGCGCCTAAGGAACAGCAAGAGTTGAGGGTGCAAGTTGATGATCTTTTGCAGAAAGGATTCATTCGGCGTAGTGTGTCCGAATGGGGTGCACCAGTTGTGTTTGTAACCAAAGCAGATGGATAGCTGAGGTTGTGTGTGGATTATCGTGAGCTGAATAAGGTGACTAAGAAGAACAAGTATCCATTGCCGAGAATAGATGACTTGTTTGATCAGCTTCACAAAGCTAAGGTGTTTTCTCAGATGGATTTGGCAACGGGATTTCACCAGTTGAGAGTAGCTAAGAATAGTGTGCCGAAGACTGCTTTTCGAACACCATCCGGTTTCTTTGAGTGGCTGGTAATGCCGTTTGGATTGACTAACGCGCCAGCATATTTTGTGGATCTTATGAATAGAGTGTTCAGAGATCAGTTGAACAAGTTTGTGCTTGTGTTCGTGGATGATATTCTGATTTATTCCGGAACTGAAGAAGAGCACAAGACGCACTTGCGTATTTTTTTGGAAATCTTACGGAAACATCAGCTGAAGGCTAAGTTTTCGAAGTGTCACTTCTGGAAGAGTGATCGTGAGGTTCTTAGGCCATGTTATCTCTGGAAATGGAATAGCGGTTGATCCCGCTAAGGTGGCAGCAATCCAGGATTGGGTTAGACCTAAGAATGCATCTGATGTGAGAAGTTTTCTTGGATTAGCAGGATATTATCGACGGTTTATCAAAGACTTCTCCAAGATAGCTGCACCGTTAACAGGATTGACGAAAAAGAACCAAGTGTTCAGATGGGATGCTAAGTGTGAGCAAGCTTTCGGAATCCTGAAAGAGCGATTGACGAGTGCTCCTGTTTTGATTATTCCTAGTGGGAATGATGAGATGGTGGTTTACACCGACACATGTGGTACTGGACTTGGAGCAGTGCTGATGCAGAGGGATAAAGTTGTTGCGTATGCAAGTCGACAACTGAAGCCGCATGAAAGGAATTACCCGACTCATGATTTGGAATTAGCGGCGATTGTTTTTGCTCTGAAGATGTGGAGACATTATCTATTGGGAGTCCAATTTGAGTTGTTTACAGATCATAAGTCGTTGAAGTATCTTTTCTCCCAAAAGGATTTGAATCTTCGGCAGCAACGTTGGCTAGAGTTTTTGGCATCATATGATTTTGGTATAGCTTATACTCCGGGAAAAGGTAACGCAGTGGCAGATGCGTTAAGTCGAAGACATGCAGGACTGGGAGCCATGTTTTCTGAATGGAAGAATCTCGAGTATTTAGCTGGATTTGACTTCAGGCCTAGATGTGAATTGGAACCTGAGATGTTGGCAAACTTATCGATAAGACCTTCTCTTGTGGAAAGGATTGGCGAGAGCCAAAAGCGAGACGATAAGCTTGTCAAGATTATCCGTGAATTGGAATCTGGATTGGATCCAGAAAAGGATAAAGGATTCGAGGTCGATCGAGAGGGTTGGCTTCGAAAGCAAGGACGACTAGTTGTTCCCGATATAGATGAATTGAGGAGTGAAGTTCTAAAGGAAAGTCATCACTCAAAGCTGACAATTCATCCAGGTGGAAATAAGATGTATCGTGATATGAAGAGAACCTACTACTGGGAAGGTATGAAGAAGGATGTTGGAAATTTTATTTCCAAGTGTATGAACTGCCAGTTGGTAAAAGCCGAACAGAAGAAGCCAAGTGGATTACTTCAGCCATTAGAAGTTCCTACATGGAAGTGGGAGCAGATATCGATGGATTTTATTGATGGATTACCTAGAACAAGAACGGGAAATGAAGGGATTTGGGTCATCGTAGATCGTTTGACTAAGAGTGCACGATTCATTCCTGTTCGATCGACTAGGACTGCATCAAGGTTGGCTGAGTTGTATGTTAAGTGGATAGTTCGATTCCATGGTATTCCGAAGAGTATAGTGAGTGATCGAGATCCATTGTTCACTAGTGGATTTTGGAAGAGCTTCCAGGAAGTTTTGGGAACCGAGTTGTGTTTGAGTACAGCTTATCACCCTCAAACAGATGGTCAGACCGAGAGAGTCAATCGAGTTTTGGAAGATCTTCTTAGAGCATGTGTTTTGGACTTCGGAGAATCATGGGAAGATCACCTTCATTTGGTGGAGTTTGCGTACAACAACAGTTACCAGTCAAGCATTGGTATGGCACCGTATGAGGCATTGTATGGAAGACCGTGTAACTCTCCGACATGTTGGTTGGAAACAGGGGAAAAGCTGTTACTTGAGCCAGAGATGATTCGACAGACTTCGGATTGCATAGAGATCATTCGGCAACGAATGAAGGCAGCCCAAGACCGTCAGAAGAGTTATGCTGATAAGCGTCGTAAGGATTTGGAATTCGACGTAGGTGATATGGTTTTTGTGAAGATTTCTCCACTGAAGAATGTTATTCGATTCGGGAAGAAGGGAAAATTGACTCCGAGATTTGTTGGACCATTCCCGATCATCGAGCGAATTGGAAAGCTCGCCTATAGATTGGAGTTACCAGAAGAGATGACGAGTGTGCACAATGTTTTTCATGTATCGTATCTACGGAAGTATGTGCACGACTCGAGTACGGTGGTTTCTGCTGATAACTGTGAAGATTTCGAAGTTGATCCAGTCGATAGAAGACCTCGTAAACCGCTTCGTGTTGTGGAAACCGACACGAAACAGCTTAGGAGGAAGGTAGTTAAGTTGCTCAAGATACAATGGAGTGACGATGATAACGACTGTACGTGGGAGGTGGAAGAGAGGATGAAAGCAGCTCATCCTGAACTCTTCAAGGTATGGCCCTAAGGTGTCATGTCATCTCACGATATTGTAACTTGTTCTAGTTTTAGAATTCTGCGCGCTAAGTTAGAATTGGATGCATGGTTTTTTGATTGCTATGGATGATAGGCGTGCAGAATAGTTTTGATTGCTTTGTTTGTTTGGAATTTCGGGGGAGAAATTCCTAAGGGGTAGAGAATGTAACGACCCGTACTTTTACGGATCGAAAAATTTGTCAAAATCTGGAATTTTTAGTGTTGTTGAGCCATTTCAGATTTTAGGCAAAATATTGTTTAAGTCCTAGGTCGTACACGACCTAAGAGTTAAGTCGTTACCGAGTTAAGAGTTTAAGTCGGTTGACAGTTTGGGACGACCTAAGTAGTTAGGTCGTGTGAGAGCTAAGTGTTGACGACTTATAGAATGTAGCGATCTAGTATAGTGGAGCGACCTATAGGTTAGCGATCTAGAAGTTAGCGAGTTAAGTGAGTTGCGACCTAGTGACTACCGAGTTAGTATAGTTAGGTCGGCAACGACCTAAGGAAGCTAGGGGATAAGCAGTGAGCGACCTAGGAGTTGTGTTAGGTCGTTGGAGCGACTTAAGGTTGTAGTTAGGTCATAAGCAGCCTTTGTTAAGTTAAGTCGTTCAGACGACTTAAGTGTTAGGTCGTAACACTGTTAGGTCGCAGGGTTTTGTCTAAGTTGTTAGGTCGCGAAGTAGCGGTCTGTGGTAGGTCGCAGAGTCGTTAGATCGTATAGGCTGGTAAGTCGCGTGAGAGTTAGGTCGCGTGTTGTTTTAGGTTGGCATGTGTTAAGTCGCGCACTTATTGATAAGTCGTTAGGTTGTTAGGCGCTGTTGTGCTAAGTCGTATCCTCTTAAGTTTTATGTCGAAGAGGCGCAAGCGATAGGTCGCTGAGGAGTTAAGTCGTAACTGTTAGGTCGCTGGGTGCTTGGATGCGCAGAAGTGTTAAGTCGGTGAAGACTTAGGTCGGAGGGGTCTTAGGTCGTAAGTCGGAGATGACTTATGGAGATAGCCGAGTTACGACTTAGTGAATTTTCAGCTATAAATAGAAGGGGGTTGGCTTCATTTTTGGGATTCGGATTTCAAAGCGACGAAGTGCTGCCATTTTGAGAGCTCGACTTCTACACTTCTTCACTTCTTCTCTCCACTCTAATCTAGTGCTTCCATCCATCCAAGTTGAAGATCAAATTGAAGATTCAAGAGCTTAGATTGAAGGTCTTCATCCTTTGAAGTGAGATTTCTTCGTTTGAAACGGATTCGTGATAGATCAAGCTTGATCCTTCGCTGTCCAGATCTGAAGCGTGTTGATTTGGGGTTGTTTAGGTGATTTGGTGAGTGGTGATTATCTCTCACACGGATCCAAAGGAGTATATCGGATTGTTGGCTCGATTTGGTGTTAAAATAGTGATTTTCATGCATTTTCTTCATCCTAAGTGTAGATCCATGTAGATCCATTGTTCATGATGATTTGACAACCATTTTACTAAGTGTTAACCTATACAAGTTCATTCATCAAGATTGTAGAGATATTTCTCATGATTTCATGCTTGTTAGACTTTCAACTCTTTAATTAAAATTGCCATTATTGTGATAATTGTCTACTTAGATCATATTTGAATGCTTGATTGTTTGGATTAATGTTTGACTTGGTTGATTGCTATGAATTAGATGATTGATGATTTGATTTAGATCGAGGATGATTCAAAAGCTGAGGGAAAGGCTCTTGAATTGGGAAAGCTGCTTGTGGCATATGTAGCGGATGATGAAGCTCTTATGCATAGATTTGATGATGATGTTGAGATGAAGCTTTGCGAGGATGTGATGAAGCGAAGCATGATATGAGATAGTCTTGGTCTAATCCAGACGGGATCATTCCAAGCAGATTGATAACTCGGTGATATGGTTCGAGTTTGAGGATAATGGATGCTCGAGAGGCGCTTGAGCTAGTATGGAAATAGTCGTCGAGGAGGATGACTAGGAGGCTTGGATAGCATCGTTGTTGAAGGTTCTAGCAGACTCAAAGCAAGGGTACGTTTGGGCAGTTGCAAAAATCCCAACGACAATGAATTGATGGTCGAGTACCCTGGGTAGTTGCGAAAATCCTTGGCACGGGCTGCGACGACGTGCGGAGTACTGTCTAGAACCGGGGTTTCCATTAGCCCTTGACGGACGGCTGAAAGAATGTGCCGGTCATTCAATTAACGGTGATATCGAAGCAATGATAACAGTGATAGCCAGAGTCATGGATGTTTGGTTGTATCGTCATTCGGTCTCAAGAGCAGTGTTTTCCGGGTGCTTATCTGATCTTGGTTTAGGCCTTGGGGGTTTGTGCTTGGAAAACATTGCCCTTGACTCGAGTGATAATCTCTTTACTTTACATTGTATGCTCTGCTATGTTTGCTTCTGCTTAGTGTGTGTGTCTGGGGGCTATCACTGTAGAAAGAGGTTGGAGTGGGAGGGTTGTATTCCTATTCCTTTTCCTTTATGCTCTTTTGGTATGTTGATTGTTAATTTACTACTCACTAAGACTGTTGTCTGACTCAAGGCTTTATGTTTTAATTCTTATTGCCTTGGGCTGTTCGTCCATTTTGGGACGGGCAGACTAGGTAGCAGGTGACAGGTGCTGTTCTAGCTTTTCACGTTGCTGATATCGAAGACGAGCTGGTGTATTGCATATTATTTCTTACTATATGTACTGGATGTTCCACTGCTTTGTATTCTCTGAGTGATATGCAGTGAGGCTTGTTGTATTGACTATTCTGATGCTTGTATTCAACTATTATGAAGTTTTATATGATGACATTCTATTCTGTGAAGCTTCTCTATATATATATTCTATTGTATTTTGTCTATGCGCTATGAGTAATACGATAGATTCTGCTGTTTTTAATTTACCCTGACAATCGTCCATGGCTGCCTGGCACACTTTGCAGCGCACTATCTCTAGGTTTAAGTGCAGGGGTCATGGGCGGTCGTCACACTAATGGATGCCTAGAAATTGAAGCTCGTATCTAGATAATTCAACAGATTGACAAGTGTATGGTGGGGAACAATGGGAGTAGAGATTCTCATAACAATCCGCAATTTTAACGACTGAATATATAAAAGATTAATTTAAACGTTTAACCAACAATTAATGAAATGCCCATTATACTTGATTTTTCAAAGACAAATGAATTGGGACTCGAAACACCCACCGTTGAGACCACAATTACATCATGATATGAGTATAATGCAGCTTTGTTTGGAGTCAATAAGTTTTTGGAGGGAATAGTGATTTCTAGAAAGGAATGAAAATTGAATGAATTGGGCTTAGTCCCATTAGGTAGTTTATAAGTGGGTAACCCACTTCATTTTTTCGATTAACTTTTCATTCTACATTTCATTTTCTTTTCCTCTCCTAATATTTTCCTAATTACTCCTTAACTCTTAATCTCCAAGCCTTAACCCTACTAAATTCATGAAAAATCACCATAAATCCTCACATCCAAATCCTTACAAAACCCAACAAGGAATTAGCTTAAATTGTGTTAGGAGCTCCATCCAAGATTTTAATAGAGCAAAAGGATGGGTTTTGATGATTTTAAGCTTGGTTTGGAGAAGAAGATGTGAGTGGTATGATTCTCCTACTTAGCTCACCTGTTAAACTTCATATATTTGTTTATTAATGATTATGGAGTTGTATGAAATGATTTAGAGAATGTTTGATTTGATTCGGGCTTACGTTCATGTTATAAACATGATTATACTAAATCATTATTTATTAAAGACCTTAATTACTAATTTTTGGAAAGTTAGCAAGCAATGAAATGGGTTTGGGGTTAATTGGATGAGTATCTGTGATGTTATGGTTTGATTTATGATTAATTAAGTAATATAATAACGTACATGTCATTAAAAAGTATTAATTAAACCACTTAAATTGATTTTAGAAAAGTTAGTGGCTAATTAAGTGAGTTTGGAGCTCTACACTTATTATTAAAGTGATTAGAGGCCTAACGAAGCTTAATTAATGTTTATAAATATTATTTAAGAGAAGAAATGATTTTATAAAATAATGGAATATTTTGTAAAATGAATTTAGTAAGCTAATTTAGCGAGTTATTAGCTCTGCACTTATTATCAAAGTGATTAGAGATTTGATGAAGCTTATTTAGTACTTATAAATGTTATTTAAGTAAAGAAATAATTTCATAAGTGAATGATATATTGAAAAATAGAATGAGATTATATAAAATAGTAAAATGATATATTTTATATAATGTAATGAGATTTTATTAAACAGAAATAAAAATATATTTTATGGAATAGAAGGAGATTTTATAAAATAGTATAAATGATTTTTATAAAAGGGAATGTGATTTTATGAAATAATATAAAAGAGATATGTTATAAAAGTACGAGACTTTATAAAATAGTAAGAAGAAATTATTTTATGAAATAGATGTAAGGTTTTCTAAAATAATTATAAGATGAATACTTAATTTTTATTGAAGAAGTTAAGTATTACGAAGGCTTGAAATGATTTGTAAGCTAGTTTTGTATATTATATAATAATGGAATGATTTTATAAAATGGTAGAAAAAGAGATTTGACTTTTATTGAAAAGATTTAGTAAATAAAAGTAAGTTTTGATTTAAGTAATAATCAAAATACTTACTTAAATATATGTGTATGTATATGTATATATGTAAGTATACATATACGCGTATTTCAGGTTATATAAAATTCAATATAGTTCTTGTATTGTAATTAGAATTGCTGAATGGTTTGGATTGTTTACTTGTGTAAATAATTATATATGTGTATGGAAATATCCATATGTGTATTTAAGCACATCGTGGGCAATCTCATGTAGCCATAGCGACTATCGAGTGTGCTAAGTTGCATAAGAGAATACCTGATCGAGTGATCGCTTTAGTCAAGCACAAAACATGATTTGTGTAGTGGAAGTGTGTCTTCATGTACTTATGTGCATATGCATGCACAAGTATGTGTATGGACACATGTGTGAGCATCACGTGAGATGGGAAGGTCGGTTGGGTTCATTTTGGCATGTTAGAAGAGGTCAGGTCACTAGAAATCGTCCCACGGAACTCTATACGTAAAAGAGTGTTTTCATACCCAAATTGGTTTTCGAACACTTAAGAAATCACTTCTAAATTATCGATCAATAGACTTCGGAAGAGGTCCGATGTGGTTGAAGTAGGCTAGAGGATCTTGGCGACTCATGGTAAATTGACAGAAGGAATAGAGCTCGAATCGACGATCGTATGGTGTGGTTTGTACCTGCCTTAGGCTTACTGCTTGGGACAGGTTACCACTTGTTACTATACCACCATTGCATTGGTGGAGCAGAGGCCTGAGCAATATTCCCAGGCAGTGTGCAAGTAAATGAGGGCTTCTCCTCCGGTTCCAGATGCTGATTTGTATAAAACTTCAGCACGAATTCGGGGAGACTTTGGGCTACTTAGGAAAGTGGAATGCAAGGCAAAGCCTATGATTTGGATGCAATGTAAAGTGATACGTGTCCGATCAATAATGATCAAACACGATTCCCGAGCAATAATTGGTTGCATGGTCACATTTGGTAAGCATATTCGATTAGGCGGAGTTAGTGTATATCTCTTGGTTTCGACCTTAAATTTATGTTTGAGGATGGTATCAGTTTTATGTGTGAGGAATGCGGAATATGGATCTTAAGGCTAGAATAAACACTAAAGAGGAGGGGGGTGAATAGTGTTTATTAGAAATTACTAAATCCTTTTGAGTTATTGTTGATTTGTACACAAATGTATGCAATATTCAGACACAGATATAATCATAGAATCAAACACATATGCAAAAATAAAGTAAATGCAGTAAAGGAAAGAACACACCAGATTTTATACTGGTTCTGAGTTACCCCACATCCAGTCCCGCACAACTAAGCACGGATTTCCTTTCAAAAGCAATTCAACAATTACAACCCTCGATTTCAAGGCTACGAGGTACACCCTCCATAATCACAATACTCTGGGTAGAGATACTTGATTTTTGGGCAACAAGTTCACCCAATTGATTTCTCAAGGCTACAATCACACCTTTTCTCACTTGATTGATTTCCAAGGCTACAAACACACCTTTTACTCTATTGATTACAAAGAAAGCCTATAACTCTGAATAACACTGAGGATCTTGATGAGATAGTGACAGAGAATAAAACCAGAGATGATCTAGTTAGATTCAATGTTTATTTTGGCAGAGTGATGATAAGAATATGTATAAAGAAATGTGGAAGAAGAAGAGAAGTGAAAAACTAGAAAATCTATCTTCAAATTCGTTGAAACTAACCCCTATTTATAGAAGAACAACAGCCATGTCCATTCGTGAAAGCTTATGGCGAATAGACACTTCTTTTGAAATTCAAATTTTTTAATCTAACTATCACTATGTCGACATGGGGTACTAGGGCATGTCGACATCCCAAAGCATTTTTTGAAGATTTGATTTTCTTTGAAAATAACCTTTATCTTATATTAAAAACTATTTAAAATTTATAAATATACTTGACTATAGATAAAATACATAGATAAATATAGAGAATAATATATATATAATTTTACTATAATTTTATATTTAAATCTAAGTATAAATATATTATAATTAAAAGATAGTTTAAAACAAACGAAGTTTAAAACAAGAGTTTATTAAAAACAAAAACAAAGAATATTTTAAGGCTAAAACATCCTTTTGAAAATCATTTGAAAAGATAATTTTTAAGGCTAAAACATTTTGAAAAGCAGTTTCGAAAATCATTCTGAAGTAGTTTTGAAAATCATTTTGAAGTAGTTTTGCAAGCTTCTTCCTGCAGAATATCTCATCACATCAGGACTCGAGAACTTGTACAAAACTAGGATGTTCGTGGGTTTGTAAGCCATTTGTCGTAGGTTTGTAAGCTACTTGTCGTGGGTTTGTAAGCCACTAAAAAGGTAGAAATGGGTTCCATCCCAAAAGAAAAATGGAGTGAAGATTTCAGTGCTATTATGAAGTTTTAACATAATTCTAGACTCAATACTTATCTTGAAATCTTGAACTCTTGATAATCTTGATATTCATGAGTCTTCAATCTTGATATCTTGAATCTCTATACTGTACAGTCTTCATTCTTTGTAACTGCATGGTTAAATCCTTCATATACATATATATCTAAACTATAATGTTAGTATTTATATTTTATAATCTTATTCTAAGGTTGTTGTCATCAAAACCATCATCTCAAGGACTAACAATCTCGCCCTTTTTGATGATGACAACCTTTGTTTATAAAATATTACTTTTATCCTAATAACTCCCCCTAAATCTAATAACTCCCCCTTAATCTATGCCTAACTACCATATTTTATATTTCTCCCCCTTTGTCATCAACAAAAACAAACAAACTCTAAACTATATAACTCGCCCTCATTCTTGTACTCAAGTACCTGCATTAATAAACTATATAATAGAGTATATTAAGAAATAACTATACTTATAGACATGATATTCAATCAACGATTATAAATATATCAATGTATATTTATACATTCATCAATCCACACCAAGTGTCAATCAAATCAATCAAAACAAACAATTTCAATAAAAGCAATCAATTCAAACAAAGTAATCAAATTAAATAAAGCAATCAAATTAAACGTTACGAGGAACTTCCACCCATCCTTCTTCTCCGAAAATAGGGTCTGCTTTGATGACATCCCAATTTTCATTGTCATTTGTGAGAGAGACAGGAGGATGTGCTTCGTTATCATCCTTGTGCAAGGAAGAAATCATCCATCACATTGCATCGAAATGCCTTTCTTGCTCCTTGATCATCTGTAATTGACTCAACTCTAAGTGTCGCTGGTTATGAAGAATGAACGAAAGAATATTCTTGAACGAATTAAGAGTCTCTTCAAGATTCTCGGTTAAATTGTGAATAGGATTTGCCATTTTTGAATTTGTGAGAAGAATGATAGATAAAGAAGATATAAATAATATTGAGTGAAGAATTCTGGAAGAAATAGGTATTTATAGGTGTAGGAATTCGTTTGAAATGAATAGACATAGGGTAGTTATTCAAATTTCAAATTTGAAATGAAATGTCATTTCTGACCAGTACATGTCGACATGGTCAAGAGAGGGATGTCGACATGGTCCAGTGAATTTTGATGACTTTTTTGATTTTGTGAATAATTGTGTATATATATATTTATATAATATACTAACATTTATTCAGGAGATAAGATAAGCTAGATAACAGAAAAGAAATTCAATTTCATTGCATAGAAGAGTGATACAATGTTTAATCATAAACAACTACATAAACACTCAAATTAAAACAAACTTAAACTAATTCGACATGATATGAAAATATAGAAGTAGTTAGAGGATGATGAAGATGAAGATAATCCAAGTATCTTGCTGACTTTGGAGAAAAACTTGTTCATCTTGGATGATATTTTGTCCAACTTCTTACTACGGATCTTTTAAGAACCCGTTGATTCTCAACAATAATCTTTTGGTTTTTGAGAAGGGTTTTGTTGGTAGGATTGGAGGGATATTCAATACTTTCTAGGGATGTTTCACCTTCTTCTTCTTCTTCTATTTCCATTTCATCCCCTTCTTCTTCTTCTTCCTCTTCCATTTCTTCATGAGCCAAACGCTCTTCCTTTTCGGCAAGAGTCTCATAAGGTTGAAAAACATATGGGATTTTCATGAGAGAAATGTTTGAGATATTAAAAACTTTTCTTGAAATAAATTCTTTTCCTTTGAAATTTACTCCAAAATAGTTGAAAATCCGAGTAAGGTAAATTCCATGATATAAAGTGTTTTCTCCCATTTCAAAATTTTTAGGACGAAGTTCATCCAAACTAACTTGCGCCCAATTGATATCATAATTTCCGAAAATAGCTAAAAGTGCTTTGCACACTTTTGAAGTAGGATTGTTAAAATTTCCCGATCTTGGGGTCAAAGT
Source organism: Allium fistulosum (assembly GCA_030737815.1). Taxonomy (NCBI): domain Eukaryota; kingdom Viridiplantae; phylum Streptophyta; class Magnoliopsida; order Asparagales; family Amaryllidaceae; genus Allium; species Allium fistulosum. Next base: position 1,532,024,034 of record CM060903.1, on the reverse strand, counting down.
ATGTTGTAAAAGAAGATTGACAATTCTTGCATTAGGACGAAAGTTTCGGTTTTTAAATTCAAAGTTTTCATCTCCTTCAAAAATATGATGAAATGTCTCACGATCATGTTCATCGATTTGAAAACTAGAAAGATCCATTCCCGTGCTTTTGCAATTGAGAATGGTACCCAAAAGATCACAATTCAAAACAATTTTAGTGCCTTTGACACTACTCCAAATCTCATTATCATTTCCTTCATAAAATTCTCGATTGAGATTTGCATAGAAAATTTTAACAAGATTTGGGTAACAAACAAAATCATTTTGAGAAGAATTAACAAGACTAAGAATTTGATTGTTTGCAAAAAGAGTATCAATTTCATAAGAAGCAAAATCTTGAAAAATAGCAAACTTTCCGGAATGGACTTTTCCATAATTAGCATAATTGATGTACGCTTTTATGCCTCCGGATTATTGAGGAGTTGCTCTTTCAAGTTTCTGGAAAGTCTCATGGTGGAGGGGTTGCTTGAAGAAGCCATTAAAGTAGAGAGTAGAGAGCTTGAAGTTTTGAAAAGAGAGTTTGAGTTTGAAAATGAAAGTGAAAAGTCGTGATAAAAGATAGTGAATAAATAGATTTTTGAAAGACATGTTCTCTGGTCAAAAGATGCCTTTTCAGAGTATTGAATGAAGTGAAAAGGTGGAGGGAAATTCAACCATTTGAATTCAAATTTTGAATTTCAAATTCTGGTACCTATGTCGACATTAGGGTAGGGACCATGTCGACATATGCCTGTGAATTTCTATGATTTATTTTTCCTAAGTATTCTAATATATATACTTATTATTTTAATGTATATATATATATATCTGGAATGTTATTAGAATTATAGTATATTCCAGAAAATATTATTATATTATTAAAATAAAATAAAAATAATAATAATAAAATTATTATAATAATAAAATAATAATAAAATAATAAAAAATAAATTTAAAATTCAATCAACACACCAATTCAAAATCAATCAATCAAGCAATCAATCATCTAATTCTAAGCATGCAATTTCAATCAATTGTATTATAAATGTGTACCTTTTTCTGAGTCCGTTTCCTTGAATTCGTTGAAGTCGTGAACTGCCGTGAAACACAAATTTGAATTATCTGTCTTCTGATCATCATCGCTTGAGGACGAGTCTGAGTCATCTAGAGTAGCAGTAAATGCACACTTTCGTTTCTTTACTGATTCATTGTTTATAGGAGGTTTCTGCCTTTCGGGATACAGACGGTCTCTTTTGATATGGCCTAGTTCGTCACAGTTGAAACATTTGACATTATTTGTCACTACATTCTGATTTCCCGGATTCTTATAGTTGTTTCTCTTGAAATTATTCATCTTTATGTATTTCAAGAATTTCCGAAAATTTCTGGTCATAAGAGCTATCTCTTCATCATTATCACTATTTGAGTCTGATTCATCGGTCAATGCATTGAATGCCATTGATTTCTTTTCAAATGCTTTTCTTTCTCTTCTCCCGATCATTTGGACTTCAAACGACATTAGATTTCCAATTAATTCTTCTATCTTTAAAGTACTGATGTCATTTGCATCTTCGATTGCAAGTGTCTTTTGATCCCATTCTGGAGTGAGAGAGTTTAAAATTTTCCTGACTTGATCTTCTTCTGAAAATTCCTTTCCCAAGGATATTAAAGAATGCACAATATCCTAAAATCGACTATACATATCTGAAATAGACTCATTAGTATTCATTTTAAATAACTGAAACTGATTTATGAGCATGGAAATTTTGGTATGTTTAACTTTGCTTGTTCCTTCGTGAGTCACTTGCAAAGTTTTCCAGATTTCATATGCAGACTTACAAACTGACACTCTATTAAATTCATTCCTATCAAGTGAACAAAACAGAATATTCATTGCTTTAGAATTATTTTGTGCAACAGTCTTTTGCTCAGCGGTCCATTGTGCAAAATCAGTTGTGGGTTCATAATATTCAGTGTGTGTGATATTCCAAGTATCTAATCCTACAGAATGTAAATATATTTTCATCCTACATGCCCAATATGCATAGTTACTGCCATTAAAAAGTGGTGGTCTGACAGTAGACTAACCTTCTACAAATGAACTAGTGACAGGGATACTAGTGTTAGTAACAATACCAGTGTTGGTAGCCATTTTGAAAACCTTTCAAAATTCAGATTATGAAACTTTTGAAAACCTTGCTCTGATACCAAATGTGAGGAATGCGGAATATGGATCTTAAGGCTAGAATGAACACTAGAGGGGGGTGAATAGTGTTTATTAGAAATTACTAAATCTTTTTTGTAGTTATTGTTGATTTGTACACAAATGTATGCAATATTCAGGCACAGATATAATCACAGAATCAAACACAGATGCAGAAATAAAGTAAATGCAGTAAAGGAAAGAACACACCAGATTTTATACTGGTTCGAAGTTACCCCACATCCAGTCCCGCACAACTAAGTACAGATTTCCTTTCAAAAGCAATTCAACAATTACAACCCTCGATTTCAAGGCTACAAGGTACACCCTCCAGAATCACAATCCTCTGGGTAGAGATACTTGATTTCCGGGCAACAAGTTCACCCAATTGATTTCTCAAGGCTACAATCACACCTTTTCTCACTTGATTGATTTCCAAGGCTACAATCACACCTTTTACTCTATTGATTACAAAGAAAGCCTATAACTCTGAATAACACTGAGGATCTTGATGAGATAGTGACAGAGAATCAAACCAGAGATGATCTAGTTAGATTCAATGTTAATTTCAGCAGAGTGATGATAAGAATATGTATAAAGAAATGTGGAAGAAGAAGAGAAGTGAAAAACCAGAAAATCTATCTTCAAATTCGTTGAAACTAACCCCTATTTATAGAAGAACAACAACCATGTCCATTCGTGAAAGGTTATGGCGAATAAACACTTCTTTTGAAATTCAAATTTTTGAATCTAACTGTCACTATGTCGACATGGGGTACTAGGGCATGTCGACATCCCAAAGCATTTTTTGAAGATTTGATTTTCTTTGAAAATAACCTTTATCTTATATTAAAAACTATTTAAACTTTATAAATATACTTAACTATAGATAAAATACATAGATAAATATAGAGAATAATATATATAAAATTTTACTATAATTTTATATTTAAATCTAAGTATAAATATATTATAATTAAAAGATAGTTTAAAACAAACGAAGTTTAAAACAAGAGTTTATTAAAAACAAAAACAAAGAATATTTTAAGGCTAAAACATCCTTTTGAAAATTATTTGAAAAGATAATTTTTAAGGCTAAAACATTTTGAAAAGCAGTTTCGAAAATCATTCCGAAGTAGTTTTGAAAATCATTTTGAAGTAGTTTTGCAAGCTTCTTCCTGCAGAATATCTCATCACATCAGGACTCGAGAACTTGTACAAAACCAGGATGTTCGTGGGTTTGTAAGCCATTTGTCGTAGGTTTATAAGCTACTAGTCATGGGTTTGTAAGCCACTAAAAAGGTAGAAATGGGTTCCATCCCAAAAGAAAAATGGAGTGAAGATTTCAGTGCTATTATGAAGTTTTAACATAATTCTAGACTCAATACTTATCTTGAAATCTTGAACTCTTGATAATCTTGATATTCTTGATACTCATGAGTCTTCAATCTTGATATCTTGAATCTCTATACTGTACGGTCTTCATTCTTTGTACCTGCATGGTTAAATCCTGCATATACATATATATCTAAACTATAATGTTAGTATTTATATTTTATAATCTTATTCTAAGGTTGTTGTCATCAAAACCATCATCTCAAGGACTAACATTATGTTTGTGATTGTACCTTGTGTTGGTCTTACATTAGTGATCGTACATCGTATTGGCCTTATATTAGTGGCCATGCATATTATTGGTCTTATGGTAGAGTCCATCCGTATAGATAGACGATGATGAAATATCGGTATTCATTTGTGATAGGCGTATTATATCACCTGACATTATATTTGATTGTGGCATCATTGTTCCTTTGTGTTCCCAATGGCATATAATACGGGATACGCCTATCCTTCTCTTTTAGATACGTTATGTGAATTCGTTAAGAAATGCATGATGATGAAAGGGGGGATGATGACTATCATCGACGAGTGGAGCATATATCACCTAATCTCATTAAGGGGTCAGTGAGATCCATGGAGGTTTCAAGTAAATAGAGTAAGTCATATATCACCAAAGCTCATTGAGGGGTACGGTGAGATCTACGTGAGACCCATCATTGAGGATGTGGCTCGGGGTCTAAGGTACATTTAGGTCTTGAGTCTATTTATTTTGGACCTTCAACGAAAATCGTTGGATCATGATAATTTGAACTATAGATAGATGTCCAATGCAGACTCAGGTTTTAAATATCTAAAGTAGATCATATATCACTTATATTCGATATAGGGGTATGACGAGATCTACATGAGTTTGATCACATTGGATGTGACTCGGGGTTTATGGTACAATTAGGTACTAACTCTATCTGTCTTATGCACGAGCCTACCACGGACTCCACTCATCGGCAATGATGAGTATTTATTAATATTCTCTATCTATCGCTTATAATTATATTATGTGTTATATTAGTTGGTTGATAATATTGTCGTGCGTTCTAGGATGTGCTTATATTATGATATTTATATTGTCTTTGCATTTTTATATTGGGTTACCTTGTCATGGTATACTGTTACGTATCAGTCACATCATATTAGTTGGTTGATTCGTTGATCACAAGAGAAGAGCAAGTTATGGTATGATTCCCTACTTTTGTGATGTTTTTACTTTACGTGTTTATAGGCTCTCCGAATTACCTTTGATCCATGTTTGTGGAGAGGAATGGATGTGTCTTAGAAGCTTCTTGTTTATATATATATATATATAGTTTTGGTATGTAGTATTTTTAGATAGTTCCCCCATACCAGGCTTTATATATTACCCATATTTTGTCTTTGTTTGTTTATGTCATGACTACTCTCGAGTGCTTGATTGAATAGCTTGGGAATCAGGTGTTTTTGGGGATAGGCTATCAAAGTGGCGCAGCTAGAGCTTTGGAGGCAAAGACAAAGCTTGGATATATGCACTTGATATTATAGTAGTACATAACAGATGTTATTTGTATATGAGACTTGTTGTATCAGATATTCTATTCTGACTTTCTGTATTTGTGATGCCCCACCTCTATGCTCATAATAACAAAGAGTATTAAAAGAAATACTATCTATTATTACGAAGAATAAGGCTGGATAGGAGCGACCATCCGTAGTTGGCCTTATAGTAATATTGGTTACCTCGATAGGAGTGGTATATACTTTTTAATTTTCCATCTCTTATTTATTTACTCCCATCGACATACCCAATTCTAGTAAAAAACGAACTACGACGGTTCATAATAGTTTAGGACAATGAATATAATAATAACACAGATAATATAAATGCGGAACACAGATTAAACAAAAAGTCTCATATATTTATAGCTGATGTCAGTTACAATACAGTTGACACAATACATATGATATAACTACAACTGTCGACTCTGGAAGTTATATATACAAGTACATTATCGACTAATATACATGAATACATATCAACCTATACAATGACACGACTACTACAAAATGACGAAGACCACTTCAAAAGATATGAAAAGTCTTCATAGCCCAATAGCAACTCAAAGCAGGAAATCTACAACCTGAAATAACTCGGGTCTGACCCGAGTATTAAATTCAAAAGGATATAATACACGGGTCAGTCTAATTCAAACTCAGTTATTAGTGCACAGAAGCAATAATAATTAAATAATGAATAGACGACAGTCACAAAAATTCTCGTCTATCCGATCCTTTAATAAAGAAATCGGATAACAGTAAATATAACACTTAATAGTGTTAAACAACAAATCAACAAACTCAAATCATCTATGAAGATAAATGAAAAGGATATCAATGAAGATAATTTAGAAAACATCGGAATTGCCAAAAACGACAATTAACAACAAAGTCATCGAATTAACCCAAATCAAAATACGGTTTCAAAACATTTTGAATTGACAACACAAAACAATCCCAGCAGTGGAAAACATCAATTGAACATCAATCTAATAGGGCTGCAGTACACGCGCGTGTGCACTGCCTCGCCACTACAACATATGAAATATGCAAAAGCTCAAGAAATGCACAATGAAAGTACACAAACAATTTCATCAATTGAAATCACTCAATTTAAAACGTCAAATTCTGAATTGGCTGCAGTTCACGCACGCGTGCACTGCCTCGCCAATACAGTGATGAAATACACAAGAACTCAATGAAAGCTCACAAACGAGCACAAGGTCAAACCCGAAATACCGGATTCAACTGAAGTAAAATTCGAAAACAAGCAATATGTAAAGGTCAAGTCACGGCCATCATGACTCAACCCAATGCAACGACAAAAGTCAAGGCAACAACATCAATTGCATCAAGTCAAAACAACCAAATGAAGACCACAAGCCAATCCTAGCAACTACTACAATGAACACCGCAACAACAAAACTGCACCATGACCACCAGACAATATACAATGCAAAATGAACCAGTAATGCCTCAGTAACAACCACACAACAGGTCTAAAAAGTGCAGCAGCAATCAACTCAAGTGTAAAGAGGTTGGACCAGACTACAACAGGTAAGGGATGCATAAATAACTGATGCAAACTAACCATCACATGATATACAAGAACAAAATGGTTGGACCAAATGCGTATGGATACTATGCAAGACTGTAAACAAGATCAAAGGCAGACCAGTAAAAGAAACTACAAGTATACATCTACGACAGACCAGGCAGTAATAAAGCAAACTACACATCTAACTAGAGCCAAGACTACAAGTACAAGGCACGGTGCACCATCAAGAAACCAAAATCAAAATGTACAAATACAACTAAGATTAATGAATCCGGACAGTACAAGATCGACTCAATGCGACTCATGAGTACACAAACAAGTGCAGACGACCCGAGCTCATCACAACAATATGGTAATCCAGGACAGGTTGTACAAAGAATGGCCAGAGACATAATATGTAAATCCAGACTCAATCAAAAATGAACAATGCTCAGATAAGTTCAACAGTGGTGATGCAATGCTAACAACACTCAGATGAACACATGGCCAAGGTCAAGTAACAGATCAAAGTCAAAACCGATAGCCAATTCAACCTAGTAACATAAAAATACACGAGTGTGACAAAGTCAAATGTCACAAATTAAAGCCAAATTCAAGCCGTGGTCATCACGAAATGAGTTAATGCCGTGAATGTCAAGCAACCAAACTATATACGAATTGAAGAAGTCAGAATCAATACCAAACATCCAAACGAAATCGAATGGCCGAAGCTAAATATTGAAAGAATCAATACGAACGAGAAAATAGGAGTTCGACTCCTATATAAACCCAAATTAACCCAGTAAAAATTGCAAACTGACTCGGCGACTCACAACATCAAAATGCCCAAGTAAGGCCACTATATAATGTAGCAGACACATTATCAAAAGCTCGAAGACAAATTCGAACATATATATATATACGAACTAACACCAAAGGGATTCAAACCCTAACCCAAAACCCCAATTCATAAAATCTCTGAAAATTCGACTAGATGTGAGTGAGGGAAGGATCACTCACCTTTTTACCGAAGCAAGGATGAGCTCGACAAAGAAGAAGCGTCCAAAGCAACTCAGGGATAGTCGATCGACCAAGCGTGATCGGGCAACCATCGGTGACCATTGATTGCGCGAAAACCCTAATTGGAAGAAAGGAGAACGAAGCCCTATTTTTCTTTTTAAGAACAGAGCCGCCACCATTTTCGTTTTCTCCGATTGTTCTATTTTAGGGTTCGAAATGAAAAGGAAAGGGGAAAACGGGTCGAATTGAAAAAGAAATAAAAGGGGAACGGGTTTTTAACTTGAAAATAATCACGGCCCCAAAGCAAAACATGGTCCACGATTTAATTTATAGAGACCACTTAACATTTAATCAATTTTTACACAAATCTGCAACTGGTTAAAACACTTAACAACAATTTGAAACAAAGTTAATCGTCATTTGACAAAAAATTAATTGTTATAAAACTCCGGGTTGTTACAGACTCTCCTCCTTATAAAAATTGCGTCCCCGCAATTTTCATAATCAAAGTCATCCATAACAATTATTTTTCTAACATAAACTGGTTAAGCTAGAAAAGTAGAAGTCGGGAATACAAACGCCAAAGAAATCTTTTGATTCCATAAAAGAATTTCACAAATTCTCAACAAAATCTAATTATCAAATAGATAATTAGAAAACAGTCAAAACTGAATAAATACAATCATCAGCAATATTCAATTACCAATTAGATATTCAGAAATACAGAAATCACAAAACAGCAATATCTAATTGTCAATACGATAATTAGAAAACAGCAAAATCTAATTATCAACAAAGATGATTAGAAAGCACAAATCAAAATTCGCAAAACTGCAAATATCTAATTATCCAACAATCAACTAGAAAACACGAACTTCATAATCAACAAACTCTAACTACCAACAGAGATAGAGATAGATAGAAAACAGCAAATTAGCATACTCTAGAATCAGTTGGAGACTAGAAAATCTCATATCAATAAAATCAGCAAACATCCAATAATCCAAACGATAGTCAGAAAACAAATCAACAAGTATCTAATTATCTCAAGCGATAATTATAAAACAAATCAACAATTATCTAATTATCACAAGCGATAATTAGAAACAACAAATATCCGATTATCAAAAACGATAATCAGAAACAACAAATATCTAATTATCTCAAACGATAATCAGAAAAAAAATCAGCAATTATTTAATTATCAAAAGCAATAATTAAATCTCAAATCAGCAAATACTTAATTATCAAAAGCGATAATTAAATCTCAAATCAGCAAATATTTAATTGTCAAAAGCGATAATTAAATCTCAAATCACAAATATTTAATTATCAAAAGCGATAATTAAATCTCAAATCACAAATATTTAATTATCAAAAGCGATAATTAAATCTCAACTCACAAATATTTAATCATCAAAAGCGATAATTAAATCTAAAATCACAAATATTTAATCATCAAAAGCGATAATTAAATTTCAAATCAACAATTATTTAATTATCAAAAGCGATAATTAAATCACAAATCAGCAAATATTCGATTATCAAAAGCGATAATCAAATCTCAAATCAGCAAATATTCGATTATCAAAAATGATAATCAAATTTCAAATCAGCAAATATTTAATTATCAAAAGCGATAATTAAATCTCAAATCAGCAAATATTTAATTATCAAAAGTGATAATTAAATCTCAAATCAGCAAATATTTAATTATCAAAAGCGATAATTAAATCTCAAATCAACAAATATTTAATTATCAAAAGCGATAATTAAATCTCAAATCAGCAAATATTTAATTATCAAAAGCGATAATTAAATCTCAAATCAGCAAATATTTAATTATCACAAGCGATAATTAAATCTCAAATCAGCAAATATTTAATTATCAAAAGTGATAATTAAATCTCAAATCAGCAAATATTTAATTATCAAAAGTGATAATTAAATCTCAAATCAGCAAATATTTAATTATCAAAAGCGATAATTAAATCTCAAATATCTAATTATCTCAAGTGATAATTAGAAACAACAACTATTTAATTATCGATACGATAATTAAATCTCATAACATCAGATGTCTAATTACCTGCAGATAATTAGAAACAACAAATATCTAGAAATCAATTAAGAAGACTAGAAAATCAACATAAAAGCTTGGATCGATCCCATCAGATGGCGAGTTTTTAATTCGCCGCACGTGCATCTCAGAGTGGCCGAAGCCTACCATGTACTCAACATAATTTTGGCGCCCATCAGATTGACCCGAAGGTCCGCAGAGTGACCCGAAGGTCTAGTACTGGTATTTGACCCGAAGGTCCACAGAGTGGCCCGAAAGCCCAACAAATGACCCGAAGGTCCAACAAATGACCCGAAGGTCCAACATAGTGGCTCGAAAGCACACAAAACATTAGAATCATCAAAACATCAAATATTTCAATTAACGAGTCCGGAATTAACCGAAATAGCAAACGCACATGTCCCATACCACGTGTTTTACTAAATCGTTTGATTCTCTTCATCGTTTCCTTGAAAGTGCAAAATTGTGTATTTTGTAAAAATACATTTCACATTCTCTAACGGACAAGTCCGGAATTAAGCGAATCAGTAAAAGAAAGGGGTCATAGTCCTCGATTTTGCTGAATCGTTTAAATCGCTTCCTTATTCTTTTGAAAGCGCAAACTGTAAAATTCCTGAAAACAATTTTATTTATTCTATAAAAATAACAATTCACATCCTCAACTGAACAAGTCCGGAGTTAAGCGAATCAGTAAAAGAAAGGGGTCATAGTCCTCGATTTTGCTGAATCGTTTAAGTCGCTTCCTCATTCTTTTGAAAGCGCAAACTGTTAAAAATTTTGTAAAACAATTTTCATTTTAAAATGATTTTCCAATCACGTGATTAAAACAGCAAATCAGTAACAATTTCGATAAGGAAATTATACTTCTCAAAATACCGTAAAAACGGGTCACAAATCAGCATTGCGGTATAACCGCTTGAAAATCCACTTTTAAAAATTTGACGGTTACTGAAGTCAAAGCGACAGTAATTTTTAAATGTCAAAACCTTATCAAAATAATTTACATCAAAATGTAATATCAGTGAATTTTCATTCATCAAAAATGCCACAAAACACCGTGCTTCAAAAATTTAGCATTGGTGTAAAAATCCCGTTATAAAAGTAACGGCAACGAAATACGTTTCATAACCAAGCATCGGTTCAACGTAGAATTAATGCAGTAACGTGCAATTCGTAATTGCACGCACACTACAATATAAACAAAGAAATTACTCTCTTATCTTCAATGAAGATAATTCAAAACAGCAAAAATCTAATCAATCTATGATTAGCATAAAAGAAAACCAGCAAAGATTTCAATAAAAATCACATAACAGCACTTGGTTTGAATCCTCAACTCGGATTCGAAATTCTCAAAGAAACAGATAAACACAGCTATGTAAACAACAAATGAAATTCATATCAATTTCATATTTTGATTTTTTAAATCAAAAAGATTATCAGTTGTACCCAGCGAAGACAGTTTCACTGTTTCCACTGCGCACTCTGATAAACAGAACACAAATCAATCAAATCATCAGAACACAATTTCACTATTATTTTTAAATCAAGATATTCAAACAATTTCATCCAAATTTCAAAACTTTAGTTTTGACTCAAAGCACAAATAAAACATCGACTTATAGTTGTAACACATGTTTCATCTAAGTTATGTTTTATATTATGTCCATAAACCCCAAGTTCTGATACCAACTGTGACGCCCCACCTCTATGCTCATAATAACAAAGAGTATTAAAAGAAATACTATATATTATTACGAAGAATAAGGCTGGATAGGAGCGACCATCCGTAGTTGGCCTTACAGTAATATTGGTTACCTCGATAGGAGTGGTATATACTTTTTAATTTTCCATCTCTTATTTATTTACTCCCATCGACATACCCAATTCTAGTACAAAACGAACTACGACGGTCCATAATAGTTTAGGACAATGAATATGATAATAACACAGATAATATAAATGCGGAACACAGATTAAACAAAAAGTCTCATATATTTATAACTGATGTCAGTTACAATACAGTTGACACAATACATATGATACAACTACAACTGTCGACTCTGGAAGTTATATATACAAGTACATTATCGACTAATATACATGAATACATATCAACCTATACAATGACACGACTACTACAAAATACGAAGACCACTTCAAAAGATATGAAAAGTCTTCATAGCCCAACAGCAACTCAAAGTAGGAAATCTACAACCTGAAATAACTCGGGTCTGACCCGAGTATTAAATTCAAAAGGAAATAATACACGGGTCAGTCTAATTCAAACTCAGTTATTAGTGCACAGAAGCAATAATAATTAAATAATGAATAGACGACAGTCACAAAAATTCTCGTCTATCCGATCCTTTAATAAAGAAATCGGATAACAGTAAATATAACACTTAATAGTGTTAAACAACAAATCAACAAACTCAAATCATCTATGAAGATAAATGAAAAGGATATCAATGAAGATAATTTAGAAAACATCGGAATTGCCAAAAACGGCAATTAACAACAAAGTCATCGAATTAACCCAAATCAAAATACGATTTCAAAACATTTTGAATTGACAACACAAAACAATCCTAGCAGTGGAAAACATCAATTGAACATCAATCTGATAGGGCTGTAGTACACACGCGCGTGCACTGCCTCGCCACTACAACATATGAAATATGCAAAAGCTCAAGAAATGCACAATGAAAGTACACAAACAATTTCATCAATTGAAATCACTCAATTTAAAACGTCAAATTCTGAATTGGCTGCAGTCCACGCACGCATGCACTGCCTCGCTAATACAGTGATGAAATACACAAGAACTCAATGAAAGCTCACAAACGAGCATAAGGTCAAACCCGAAATACCGGATTCAACTCAAGTAAAATTCGAAAACAAGCAATATGTAAAGGACAAGTCACGGCCATCAGGACTCAACTCAATGCAACGACCAAAGTCAAGGCAACATGTACAAGGCAACAACATCAATTGCATCAAGTCAAAACAACCAAATGAAGACCATAAGCCAATCCTAGCAACTACTACAATGAACACCGCAACAACAAAACTGCACCATGACCACCAAACAATATACAATGCAAAATGAACCAGTAATGCCTCAGTAACAACCACACAACAGGTCTAAAAAGTGCAGCAGCAATCAACTCAAGTGTAAAGAAGGTGGACCAGACTACAACAGGTAAGGGATGCATAAATAACTGATGCAAACTAACCATCACATGATATACAAGAACAAAATGGTTGGACCAAATGTGTATGGATACTATGCAAGACTGTAAACAAGATCAAAGGCAGACCAGTAAAAGAAACTACAAGTATACATCTACGACAGACCAGGCAGTAATAAAGCAAACTGCACATCTAACTAGAGCCAAGACTACAAGTACAAGGCACGGTGCACCATCAAGAAACCAAAATCAAAATGTACAAATACAACTAAGATTAATGAATCCGGACAGTACAAGACCGACTCAATGCGACTCATGAGTACACAAACAAGTGCAGACGACCCGAGCTCATCACAACAATATGGTAATCCAAGACAGGTTGTACAAAGAATGGCCAGAGACATAATATGTAAATCCAGACTCAATCAAAAATGAACAATGCTCAGATAAGTTCAACAGAGGTGATGCAATGCTAACAACACTCAGATGAACACATGGCCAAGGTCAAGTAACAGATCAAAGTCAAAACCGATAGCCAAGGATTCAACCTAGTAACATAAAAATACACGAGTGTGACAAAGTCAAATGTCACAAATTAAAGCCAAATTAAAGCCGTGGTCATCACAAAATGAGTTAATGCCGTGAATGTCAAGCAACCAAACTATATACGAATTGAAGAAGTCAGAATCAATATCAAACATCCAAATGAAATCGAATGGCCGAAGCTAAATATTGAAAGAATCAATACGAACGAGAAAACAGGAGTTCGACTCCTATATAAACCCAAATTAACCCGGTAAAAATTGCAAACTGACTCGGCGACTCACAACATCAAAATGCCCAAGTAAGGCCACTATATAATGTAGCAGACACATTATCAAAAGCTCGAAGACAAATTCGAACATATATATATATACGAACTAACACCAAAGGGATTCAAACCCTAACCCAAAACCAGAATTCATAAAATCTCTGAAAATTCGACTAGATGTGAGTGAGGGAAGGATCACTCACCTTTTTACCGAAGCAAGGACGAGCTCGACAAAGAAGAAGCGTCCAAAGCAACTCAGGGATAGTCGATCGACCAAGCGTGATTGGGCAACCATCGGCGACCATTGATTGCGCGAAAACCCTAATTGGAAGAAAGGAGAACGAAGCCCTATTTTTCTTTTTAAGAACAGAGCCGCCACCATTTTCGTTTTCTCCGATTGTTCTATTTTAGGGTTCGAAATGAAAAGGAAAGGGGAAAACGGGTCGAATTGAAAAAGAAATAAAAGGGGAATGGGTTTTTAACTTGAAAATAATCAGGGCCCCAAAGCAAAACATGGTCCACGATTTAATTTATAGAGCCCACTTAACATTTAATCAATTTTTACACAAATCTGCAACTTGTTAAAACACTTAACATCAATTTGAAACAAAGTTAATCGTCATTTGACGAAAAATTAATTGTTATAAAACTCCAGGTTGTTACTGTATTGATATTTACTTATCAATTATTTCTATAAATCGCCAAGCAGGTGCTAGGCAGTTAGTACGGACTAGGAAATAATCATTTTGGTGGGGATTAATCGAGGGTTAATTGGAGCCAGTAACTTTTGATAAATCATCTATTTTGGATAAAATTTTAGTGCTTTATTTAGTGTCGATTGATATAAATTGGAATTTTAGGATTTTGAATGTGCTTAGGAGTAGACAAGATTACCTAAAACTAGCACACTGATGCTTTTATGTGGCATTGAACATTAAATAATTCCCAACTAGCGCTAAAATATATGTTTTGACTCTTACATGAGGTGGCAAATCTTGTCTAGGTAGGCCTACGAAAATCTCTAGACAACAAGCCCCACCTAGCGCCTAGGCAAGGCCTAGGCAAAGGCATAGAAGATTTTTAAATTGTGATGAAAAGTCATGGTTGATGTTGTGTGCAATAGAGGAACGAGAAGATGAGATAGGTGTGGTATAGGTTGTTTAGGAATTACAGATGTTTTTGAACAAGTAACGGAATTACTGCCAAGAAGAGCGATTGACTTCCATATAGACTTGACATCGAGAGCATAACCTGTTAGTAGAACACCTAGTAGAATGCTACCCAAAGAGATAAAGGAATTGAAGAAGCAACTAGTGAAAGTTCAGCATAAAATTTTCATCGGGCCGAGTAATTCACCGTATGGAGCATCTGTGGTATCCATAAAGAAGTTGGATGGATCTTTAAGGGTGTGCATTATTTTACTAAAAGTTGAATGAGTTAATGGTGGAGAATCATTATTCATTACCTAAGAAGATGACTAGTTTGACTAGATGAGTGAAGCTATAGTATTCTCGCAACTAGATTTGGCAATGGGGTTCCATTAACAAACGGTAGCAGATGATAGTGTTCCATTGATCATGTTTAAGACAAGATATGGCTCATATGAGTGATTGGTGATGCCATTTGGACTGACAAACGCTCCAGCATTTTTTGAAGATCTTATGAACCGAACCTTTTGCGATCGCTTGGATAGATTTATGTTAGTCTTCAGTGATGACATTTTGATGTATTCTAAGAATGAGAGAGACCAGAGACCGCCATAGAGATGAGAATATTATTAGGATTGGCTGGTTGTTATCACAGGTTCATTAAGGATTTCTAGCATATAGCAGCACCCTTGACTGGGTTGACTAAAAAGAATGAGAAGTTCATGTAGACTGATAAGTGTAAATGGTAATTTTAGGAGTTGAAGAAGTTGTTGACAAATGCTTCTGTCTTGATTGTACCCAAGAGGAATCAAGAATTTGTTATGCATACCGATGCTTATGGAACAAGTTTGGGGGCGGTGCTGATACAGAAAGGGCGAGTGATAATTTCCACATTAAGGTAGTTGAGACTGCATGAAGTTGGATATCTGACTCATGAGTTGGAGCTGGCAGCGGTAGTTTTGCTTTGAAAATTTGAAGACATTCTCTTTTGGGAGAGCAATTTGAGTTGTATACGGACCATAAATCCCTTAAGTATTTATTCTCTTAGAAAGAGTTGAGTATGATGCAACATAGATGGTTAGAATTCTTAGCGGCGTATTACTTCGGTATAGATTATACGCCAGAAAAGGGGAACAAGGTTGCAAATGCTTTGAGTATGAAGCATCAGAATGAGGTGTTAGCCATGATTGAGGAATGGAAAACATTAGAGATATTGGCGTCTCATGGAGTGCATTATAGAACAAATGCAGGATCAAGTCAAGATTCGGGAATAGTGGCAAGTTTGGAAGTACTTTCAACCCTTGTAGACAGAATTGCTGTAAGGCAAAAAGATGACACATTATTAGCTGGGAGAATTAGGTGATTGTAGATGGGTCCGGATGTTGAGGATCTGAAAGGATTCGAGATAGATTCGAAGGGATGACTAAGAAAAGAAGGAATACTAAGCATTTCGAGTGTAGAATATCTTCAAAAAGAGGTCTTGAAAGAACATCAGTCTAATTTTACCATTCATCCCAGAGCATGCGGATGTATTATGACATGAAGAGAGTATTCTTTTGGGAAGGGATGAAGTGGGATTTCTACGTGTCTGTGTGTGGGAAGAGGTGCCACTTATCAACATGTAAAAGCTGAGCATCAGAAGTCAAGCGGTTTACTTCAACCTTTGGAAGTGAGATTCAGTGTCCATGGATTTTATTGATGGATTTCCTAGGTCAAGGACATGAATTAATAGCATATGGATGATGGTCGATAGATTGACTAAGAGTGCCCATTCTATCCCGGCAAAGTCAACAAAAATTACAGCTTGTGTGGCGAAGTTATACATAAAGAATGCGATGAGACTACATGAGATCCCAAGCAGTATCGTTAGTGATAGAGATCCACTGTTTACCAGTGAGTTCTGGAGAAGTTTGCGGAGCGTATTGGGTACAGAATTGAGCATGAGTATAGCTTACCATCCGCAAACTAATGGTCACTTAGAAAGGGTGAACCGTGTGCTCAAAGATTTACTATGGGTATATGTTTCAAATTTTATAGGATCTTGGGAAGTTCACTTGCATCATGTAGAGTTTTCCAATGGTAACAGCTACTAGTCGAGTATTGGAATGGCCCCATTTGAGGTGCTTTATGATCACCTTTTTATTGGTTGGACATGGGGAATATGCTCATGTTGGGACTCGATTTGGTAAGGGATTCTACTGAGAATGTAGAATTTTTTCGTACTAGAATGAAGACAGTGCAACTAAGGTAGAAGAGTTATGCCGACAAGTGGAGAAAAGAGTTTGATTTTGCGGTAGGCAACTATGTGTTTTTGAAGGTTTATTCGATGCGAGGAAATATGAGCTTTGGGAAGGCGTGGAAATTGGCACCTAGATATGTAGACTGTTTCCAATGATTGATAGGATTGGTAAACTTGCTTATCGATTTGAGTTACCAAGTAGTTTAGTAGGCGTTCATGATATTTTTAACATATCACATCTAAGGAAATGTGTGCATGACACAAATTCGATGATGGAAATGAGGGCAGTTGAGGATATATATGTAGAATTAGATTTAACGTATGTTAGACGACTGAATGGAATAGTTGGTCATTATATGAAAGAGTTAAGGAACAAAATTATCAAACTTGTTCGTGTCCACTGGAGTGACAATGTCGATGATTGTACGTGGGAGGTAGAGGATAATATTAGGAATACCCATCTTGATATGTTTTGACACGTATAATTAGACATGTATGTTTTGTTGTATAGACTAGTGGTAACAATAGTATGATTTTATGTTTATGATATGTTTATATGTTGTTAGTGACACAAATACATTACGACTGAGATTGACATCAATAGAGAACTAGTGTATTTGTTGTACTATGTGTACATTGTTTAGATTATGGTAGTCATTATACTGCCTTGTTTGAATTTTGCGGACAAATTTCTTAAAAGAAGGGGAGATTGTAACATCCCATATTTTAGAGTGCCAAAATGTGGTGAATCAACTAAATAAATAACTAATTAACATTATGAGATGATAACTAAGTGAGATAATTTTATTAATAATAATGAAGAATGAATTTAAGACAAAGAGTTAGGAAAATTAATAAGAATATGCTAAAATGGAGTTTTAGCCCAAAGCCCAAATTACTAACCTCCTAACACCCTCACCTTTTATTCATTCTCTCCCTCACTCAAAAAATAAACTAAAAAGAAGACCAAGGAGGCTGGTCGTACTTTGAAAAGGAAAAGAAGAAGAAAAAGCAAAGTAAAGAGAGAAACTTTCATTACTAAGGGGAAAAGAAGCTTTTCGTAAAGTGTAATCAAACAAAAGGTGAGTATCCTTTCTCTAAAACCTTCAAAATCCAAATGGGTTAATCGTATACATTTATTATGTTTTGAGTTCTAATAAACAAGTTTATGAAGGCTAGACATTATTTGTTCATGTTTGGGAAATTAATTATGATGATTTTTAATGTGTTTAAAGCAAAACATGGAACAAACCTTCTCTAAATCACTTGAAAATTTATATGATGTGTAGAATAATAAATTAGAAATGGTTTTATAATTTCATAATTTTCTGAAATTATTTGGAGTTTATATGAGTTTTCCAAGTTGATAAATATTTAATTTCTAGAAATTAATTATTTAAAATATTGAAAATAATTATTTTGGCCTAAAAAGTTTATACGAGGCAAAATATGATGATTTAAATTTTGTTGAATTTTTGGAATTTTCCCCATGCATTGTCGTATTTATATGAATTGTTTGGAAAATGGAACTAATTACAAAAGGGTAATTAATTAAGAAGATAATTAATAATTTTTGATGGAACCAGTAAAAGTTCGACATGTAACCGGGTTAGGTGAAAAGTAATTCGTTTTAATGGGAATATAATAGTTTTCAAGTTAATTACTGAATTGCTATATCAACTCGCGGTAGCTTTAGGTCTCGATAGCTTGGTTGCAGTAGCTTTAGGTTGCGATAGCTTTAGGTCGCTATAGCTTTGTTGGTGATAGCTTTGGGTTGCGATAGCTTTAGGTCGCGATAGCTTTGGATTGCGATGGCTCTTGGTCGCAATAGGCTGATCGTAATAGCTTACATCGCAATAGCCTTAGGTTGTGATAGCTTTGGGTTGCAATAACTTTAGGTCGTGATAGCTTTGGGTTGCGATAGCTTTAGGTCATGATAGCTTTGGGTCGCGACAGCTTTGGGTCATAATAGCTTTGGGTCTGATAGCTTGGGTTGCGATAGGTTTGGGTCGCAATAGCTTGGGTTGCATTAGGTTTGGGTCGCGATAGCTTGGTTGCGATAACTTTATGTCATGATAACTTTGGGTTGTGATAGCTTTGGGTCGTGATAACTTTGGGTCATGATAGCTCTAGGTTGCATTAGCATTAGGTTGGGATAGATTTGAGTTGCGATAGATTATGGTTGCGATAGCTTTGGCATGCGATAGGTATATGCAAGTAATAGCTCCTTAACGTGCGATAGCTCCTTGACGTGCGATAGCTTTTGGATGCGATAGCTTTTGGCAAAAGATAGGCTCTAGCAAGCGATACTATAAGACACTAATATGCAATAGCCACGTAATGTTAATGCAATGACCCAAAATTTCTGTTATTCGAATTTGGAATATTTAATTGATTTTAAATATTTAAAAGT
Source organism: Allium fistulosum (assembly GCA_030737815.1). NCBI lineage: Eukaryota > Viridiplantae > Streptophyta > Magnoliopsida > Asparagales > Amaryllidaceae > Allium > Allium fistulosum. The sequence goes on along the minus strand of CM060903.1, from coordinate 1,532,004,443 downwards.
TAATTTTATAAGTAAAATAACTTATATATAAAATATAGTGAATTATTTGGATAATTAAATTGTTTAATTTAATATTTGAAATTGTTTAAATAATTGAATCTTGAATTTAAAATGAATGAAAATGATTTATAAAGTTGATTTGAATTCTATTTAAATTAGAATGGAGTTAGTGAGCTTTTAAAATTTGATTTCAAAGTGAATAAATTGAAATTGAAATTTTTTTGATTTAATTAACAAGTAAAAATAGGCAATTCTGACACTGTTTCGCATTTCAATGAAACTAGTTTCATTGGATCCGTAATAGTGAATTATAGTATGCTGTCGAATTTTGTGGCATTGGACGTATCGTTTAATCGTGCGTGTTCGAAACGCATAGAAATTAATTAAAGGAATTTAATTGAAATAATTTGATTTTGAAAAGTTATCTTCTGTATATGATGGAATTGGCCTACGATATATATTTCATATATTCGGAATAGGGGTAAAACATCTAGAACGCCAGGCGGCACGCTTCGTTTAGAGTTCGGAATTTTCACGGATGAATAGTGTGGTGAAATCTTCTATGAATAGCCCTCACTTTCTCTCATTTGTAAACCTAATCCTAGAAATAAACTTCAGTCGCCATTTATTCATTTCCATCCGACGATCGATGTTGATCGGAGCCGTTAGAAGCAAAATTAGCCTTCGACTTCAACTAGACAAACGTAGAGGGCAACCATACGAACTCGATCAATGGATGGATCACCGAATGGCAAGCCGAGGTGGGTGAAAATCGCCTCCATTCGCATCATCCATATTGGGTTCAGGTGTGATTTTTTTGCGCGTGCGTCGCGTGCAGGTGCGAGGCAGGGTGGTTGCAAGCTGAGGCGAAGGCGAGAGGCTGGAGGCAGTTTGGGCGGAGCGGCGCCATTCGTTGGTGGTGGAGCGATTTCTACAAACGAAGAAAAAAAATGTCGCGTGAAGGAAGTCTGGAAGGGAACGAAATTAAAAAGTGAAAAGGTTTAAATTTTTATTTAGTTTACTCAAGTTAATTATATTATTAATTCTCGAATGCAAATTAATGCGTAACTTTCTCGTACAAGGTCTATTTTTAGCACGACAAGTTGCGTTGCATTCGTATCAGCGAATACTACGCTATGGAGCAAGATTGGACGAGTTCGGAGCTCGTAGAAATTTTAAGTTAAATTGAACGACCTTCAATTTTAATTCAATCCAGAGCGCTTAAGCGAATTCTGGCATTTTTGTGAGTAAACTCACCTCTCTGATAATAATTTATTTATGCTATTTGTTGCTTGTTAGGATGATATATTATATATTAGTTGGTTTTGATATATTCCCACCTATTGGAGCGGATGAGACCCTATTGCGTTCCCATGATTGAGCGGATGACCCTTTGTATACGAATCCCGCCTCGAAACGGTTGGTTTTTTCTTCAAATTATTTGATTATATGTTGTATTTGATGCAGGGTTATAGGTTGGAAGGATCCAACAGGATTCCTCACACTGTTGATTTTATTTTCATATATTTTGATATATGATGTGATGGATGCCATAATTTATGACATGGATTTGTTTTGCTTATTTAGTGCTATGATAGCACTTGGCCTTATTTTTGGTATTTTGAAATTTTTAGAATAACGATTTTGAATATATAAGATTTTCAAGTGGTTTGGAAGTATGCGTTTTAATAATTTTTAAATTATTAAAAGGAATGAATTAGTATTTAATTAAATACAAAGTTTGATTTTTGATGTTACAAAAATATGTTTTGGTGAAATATTTTATATTGAGATTTTTGAATATATTTTATAAAAGATTTATAAAGGCGATATTTTATAAATAAAGAAGTCGGTTTATAATCGGAATTTAAAAATGTTTAGTAAAGGGTTTTGAAGTTGTATATTAAATGGATTGTATAAATGAATTTTATTTATAGAGAAATGGATTTAGAAATGGATTTTTGTAAATAAGGGATTTTATAAAATAGAAGTTCTATAAAAGAGGAAGGAGTTTTATTATAAATATGGAAATAATTTATGTTGAGATTTAAATATGGATTTTTATTTAAAAAACATGTTTGGAAGTGATATTTTGATGAAGTTACATGTTTTAAAAGTAAATTATCTTTTGGTAGTAAAGGTTTTGAAAGTTATGGTTTTAAATTGAATTTAAACGATTTTGGGAATGATTTGAAATGAGATAAATAACGGAAACATAAATTTCAATATTTATTGTTGTAATGGACGTTTTCGGGAAAGTAAGGAAGGCATGGACTATAACACTGTTGTTATAGTAAATGATTTCCGAAAGGAAATATTTTATATAGTATACGGGATTTATCTATATATTATTTATCGAATCCTTATACTAATGTTTTGGGCTGTCATAACGATGTTTTATGCAACATTCGTTTTTACCCAATAAATTATGTATGGACCGTCCATCATGAAATACACGAATCGGTTCTTATGATCGTAGTAAAGGCTTGGTGGTGTAGGAGCTTCACTTCCTATACTTAACACCCGTCCGGAGGCGTATGAACTATGGAGTTGTACGATTATAGAAATCTATTTGGCGTGTCTCTGAATGGTAGTATTATAGAATATATTTATACCGTTGTTAAAAGTATATGAAGATATTTTCTAAGTGTTGGAGGTGAAGTGATTTGTGAATATGCTTATACTGTTGATATAAGTATATGGAAATGTTTTTCCAATATAGAGAGTTGAAATGGTTTTGAGAATATATCTTTTTAAAGATAATTTGAAGTAAATATTTGGAAATTGATTTAATTAATAAAAGATTAAATAAATGTCCTAGTGACTACTTATGGTGCTAGATATTGTTTGTTGCTTTGATAGTTAAATAATCGACTATCAAATATTGGCCTTTTTATCGTTGTTGGTTCGAGGAGACCGAGGTCAGATTTATCCGAGAACCACTTTGGACCAATTTGTGCGTTCAAAAGTGCAGGTTTATGATTATGATTTTGAAGACGGAGATCTTCATGATGCAGGGCTACTAGCCACTAACCCCTCGAGGTTAAATTTACCATATCATGTATTTATGGTGGTAGTAGTGCTTCATTATGAAAATTTACGATATGCAAGGACTTCTCGCTACTAATTCTAGGGGTAATTCCCGACAGAATGTGGTAGGAGAGTGCCTTCAGTTTGTCATGTTCCTGGACAACTTGTATGGATGGATGTATAACATTGCATTTTTGAGATTGCATTGTTGACTTTTATAAATGCACATCTTCTTAGTGGCAGAGAAGGCAACTTCTCTTAACTTAACACCCTTCTCTGAGACGTACGAGCTCGGAGGCTGTATGTTTGTGAAAGTCAATAGTGATCGAGGGAATGGTAATGTGGCGTTCAAAGTGGAATGTGCTATGTGAAAGGTAATCGTGACCTTATGCCTCATCACTCAGAAATGACAGAAATAGGGTAGAAGCGGTAGGGCTATATGGGTCGCTCCCATAAGGATATGGTCATCACCTTTCTAAACTACCCTATATATTCTAGTGTTGTATGCTTTGGCCACGGATAGGTCAGGAAAGACAATGGTGATGTCATATTCCGTTCTGTCCAGCGAAGGGGTAGGCCGGTTCTATGTTGATTTAGGAGTTCAGTATCTGAATCCTAGGTGCATTTTTCTAGAGACGTACTGTACGGAATGTAGTCCCTTACCTTGTCATTTGTATGGAATCCAATCTCCAATACGTGCATGCCATTTTGTTTGTAGAGCCTGGTATGCTGGAATTTAATAATGGTAACAATTTCGGCTATTTTAATTATTATTTGTATACTAGACACTAGTATAATACAACATGATTTGATATGAAATTTTTTGGTTATCGTAAGGTAAAATCCCGTCCGTGTTTATGTGTGGGCGTGTCTTATGAGATACCTTTGTTTTGATAAAAGAATGCTTTGATAACTTCAAAATTAATTTGAGGTATGTTTTCTCACGCTGGTTTACCAGACTGATCCAGGCGTTCTTTCCTCTCAATGCTCGGGTCAAACCGAGTATATTTACAGATTCAGATTAGAATGCTTTGGAGCTTCTGTAGACGACCTGGAAGTCTTCGGGTCTTATTCCACGTATATGTTTATTTTCCGCTACATTTTTGTTTGAATTATCAGCATTTGTGAGGACAGGTTATTATAACTATCCAGGCTGATGATTTTGATTTGATTGTTGTACTCTGATTGATGTAAGTATATTATATTACAATTTTTGTTTTGTAAAGATCATTGATATGATATTATATGTTTTTCGCTGTGATTGTGAGAGTCTGTAATTGTTTTAGTTCTTCTGTTTCGTCTTCTCTTTCTTCTTCTCTTTCTTTTTCTTCTCTCTTCTCTTTCTATTTCTCTTCTCTCTTTTTCTTTCTCCTTTCTTTTCTTCTTTCTCTCATCTTCTTCTTTCTCTTCTTCTCTTCTTTCTTTCCCATAAAGATATGGTTTTCGATTCAGTTTGGGTTGGACATATGCGGTTTATTGTTAGCTCAAATTGGGCCGATATCCGGGCCTTTACAGCTGGTATTTGGGCTTAGGTTAGCGAACACTAAGGCGTCGATTGGGTACTCATTATAGATAGGGTTAGTAATATCCTAGCATGAGTTTGAGTGTATATATATGAGCGCATATTTGTTAATGATATATACAAATGATTTTTGTTTTGAAATTGGGTAAATAAAATAATTTTACCTAAGTTATATTTTATATATAAAGGAATAATTTTTCAAAAATTATTATTGTTATATATGGTTTGTTGGTTGTTAATGAATGATAATATTTGATGATTATCATTTGTTGTTTGTGTTTTAAATAGAAAGGTTATCGATATTATAATGTAAACAAAGATAAATTAATTAAGAATGGTCTTATATAACCAAAGTGAAATTATACATAAGAAATTATTTATAAATATGATTTGTAAATAAATGGATTTAAAAGCTAAGAATTTGAGGATTTAAAATCCCGTTGACTTTGAAAAATTGTTTTCAAATGATTTGAAAATAATAAAAATTGGGCGTTATGTTGAAAACATAAGAAACTAAGTTTTATAACTTATAAATATTGAGAATTAGTGAGTTAAAACAAAAAATTTAAATTTGTTGAATATGAATATAAGGAAAAGTAAATTTGATAATTAAACTATGAAATGAAATTTAATTTAAGTTAAATAAAATGAATTTTGAAATGAAATTTGACTTAAGCAAAGTTAAAAGAAAATGAAATTGAATTTGATTTGTAATAAAGTAATGGAATGAATATAAACTTAAGTAATGTTTTATAAATGACAATAGTACTAAGGAAAATGTTTATGAACTTAAAGGGGAAATTTATGAAAATGATTCCTAAATGAATTTAATATGGAGTATGTTTTGAAATGTTGTAATATTAAAGGAAATATACTAAGTAAATTGTATATGGAATGAAATGTTTTTTAAACATAAATTAAAATTTAAAGTGAAGATTAATAAGTGAGTATTAATGAATTGAGTGTAAGTGAAAATAATATGAACAACTGGATTTGATTTTAAAGTGAATGCAGATTAAATGAATGTAAAAAAATAATTGAATGTAAGTCAAATAAAATAATTGGAAATAAGAAACCAATTGGAATTAATACGTAAGTAGTACATATATTGTTTTATTCGCATAACTTTTTGATCTAGATTCGAATATACGATTTCGAGGTGGTTTACACCAGTCCGAGTTAGGATTTTTCACTTGGTTTCTTGAAGGCGAACTCTGGATGTGGATTTTTGATTGAGTCTGATGTTCTCTATCATAGTATATGGCTATGCAAGGAGAATGATGGTTTTCTAATTAAGGAACCGAATCTGATTCCGCACTAGAGTTGTCGTGTGAATAATACTAGTTCGGAAGTGCAATTGTGTGATCGAGCGAGTGATCAGGTATGGTTTTGCGTACGGATGATATATGTACATCGTACGGGGTTTAATGAAATAAATGTTGAAATTAAAAAATGTAAGTTGATTTGATTGTGAATTAATTGAATGGATATCATTTGTTTGATAATTTCTTTGTTACATGTGTTTCATTTACATATAGTTGTTGTATACTATATGTTATATATTGATATTACTTTCTATATACATGTTCTCATTAGTTGTTGAGTGATTAGTAGGTGCGGATGGTGTATGCTTCGCATTTGGAGCTCATTTTCACGCTATATTGATTGTATATGCTTGCTAATAAATATAAAAGGTACATATCTCAGATTACATATCGTACTTTTACACTTTTTCCCTACGGGATGCCTTATTCTCGAAGATGAGATGTATATTTGTGTTATATATGTATTGTGATTTTACTACGACTGAACCGCGCAAAGGAGACGCTGGCAAACAATTTCGTAAATTTAAGGCGTTAGAAAAACTTTTGATAACTAAATTTTGATTTTGAGTTATAAGTTGAAATGGTATTAGTTGATTTTTGGAATGGTATTAATAAATAAATATGAATGAATTAGAAGACTAAGAAAAGTTTTTATAAGAAGTTTTAACTAATTGATTTCGAAATGTTAAAAGGTTTAAATGAATTCGGTAATCTATTTTAACTTATTGTTTTGAAAAGTTAATGGGTTTGTTACATTTTTCTTACTTGGTAATTTCGGGGACGAAATTTTTTTAAAGGGGGAAGTCTATAACGATCCAGGATTTCTATCATTCGAATTTGGAATATTTAATTGATTTTAAATATTTAAAGTTAATTTTTTAAGTAAATTAACTCATATTTCGAATATAGTGAATTATTTGGATAATTAAATTATTTAATTTAATATTTCAAATTGTTTAAATAATTGAATCTTGAATTTGAAATGAATGAAAATAATTTATAAAGTTGATTTAAGTTCTATTTAAATTAGAATGGAGTTAAATTTGATTTAAAAGTGAATAAATAGAAATTGGAAATTTTTTGATTAAATTAACAAGTTAAAATAGTTAATTTTGACACTGTCTCGGATTTCGGTGAAACTGGTTTCATTAGATCTGTAATAGTGAATTATAGTATGCTGTCGAATTTTATGGCGATTGGACGTATCGTTTGATCGTACGAGTTTGAAACGTATAGAAATTAATTAAAGGAATTTAATTGAAATAATTCGATTTTGAAAAGTTATCTTCTGCATATGATAGAATTGGCCTTCGATTAAATTCCATTGTGTTCGGAATATGGGTAAAACATATAGAACGCCAGGCGGCACAATTCGTTTGGAGTTCGTAATTTTCACGGATGAATAGAGTCGCGAAATCGTCTATAAATAGCCTTCACTTTCTCTCATTTGTAAACCTAACCGTAGAAATAAACTTCAGTCGCCATTTATTTATTTCCACCCAACGATCGACATTGATCGGAGCCACTAGAGGAAAAATTAACCTTCGACTTCAACTAGGAAAACGTAGAGGGCAACCATACAAACTCGATCAATGGATGGATCGTCGAACGACGAGCCGAGGCGGGCGAAAATCGCCTCCATTCGCATCAGCCATATTGGGTTCGATTGTGATTTTTTGTGCGCTCGAAGTGTGTAGGTGCGAGGTAGGGTGGTCGCGAGCTGAGGTGGAGAGTAAGAGGCTAGAGGCGGTCAGGGCGGAGAGGCGCCGTTCGTTGGTGGTAGAGCGATTTCCACGAATGAAGAAAAAAAATGTCACATGAAGGAAGCCTAGGATGGAACAAAATTAAACAGCGAAAAGGTTTAAATTTTTATTTAGTTTATTAAAGTTAATTATATTATTAATTATAGAATGCAAATTAATGCGTAACTTCTCGTACGAGGTCCATTTCGAGCGCGGCAAGTTGCATTGCGTTTGTATCAACGAATATTACGCTATGGAGTTTGATTGAACAAATTTGGAGCTCGTAGAAATTTTGAGTTAAATTGAACGACCGTTCAATTTTAATTCAATCCAGAGCGCTTAGGCGATTTCTGGCATTTTTGTGAGTAAACTCATCTCTCTGGCCTACTTATATTTTTATACAAGTTGGAATAATATATTTATGATGTTTGTTGCTTGTTTGGATGATATATTATGTGATAACCCGGATTTTTGGACATTTGTTAATTGATAAATTAGCTGGATTAAATTAGTAGAAATACTAATTTATAAGTTAAATAGATAATTCTGATAATAAAAATATATATCTGGATAAATATTGGTGTGATAATCTTCCTAATATAATTATTTAAAATTAGCAAATTATCCTTTAAAAAAACAAATTAAATATGTGTTGGTTTAAATATATATATTTATATGAGTTGATCTTAAATTTTATTTGAATTTGAATTTGAAATTCAAAAGATAAATATCTTAAAGTAAATTGGATTTAAATATAAAGATTTATAAAACATTTAAAAATATATTTACACATGCAAAATACAAGTGTTGAGATATTAGCATATAATTTAACAAATGTAAGTAAAGGAATAAGGTCTAATGACAAGTGTAATTAGTTACTTAACAATTTAACAAGTGTCTTTTATATTTTTTTTATATTTTCAAAATAATTAATAAGAGATAATATAAACATTTTCATACCTATCTCTCATTCTCTTTAATCAGTTCAAATTCTAAAACAATGAGAAAAACCTGTAACTCAAAAATTAGTAAATAGAAATCAAGAAAAATCAAAGAATTCTCTTCACAAAATTCAAACTAGTAACAATTTCAAGTTTCTCAGTATCAAGCAACTTCAGATTCAATTTAAGAATATTGAAATCAACTCAAGCAACAAGGACCAGTTCAGATTCAAATTTACAAACAAGCATTCAGATCAAAATCAAAATAACAAAGTCCTGAAAAGAAAAGAAAAACTGTAGCTCTGTCCTCTGTTTGCATAAAACAGGTGAGTAAGCTACACCATTTTATAGCTAAAATCTGTTTTATCTTGTTGCATGTGATAACTAATTAAAGAAGAGTTGTAGGAATGCTTGTATGTATGAATTTATATGTTGCATGTATAATATGTGAAGTAATGTTCTGTGCATGTCATAGTGAAGGAATGTGCTTGCCTCTGTTAAATTCAACAGTCTAAACTAGTTTCAAAAATCAATTTCTCTTGTTCCAATTCTTTTTAGGGTATGATCATTAAAAGGAAAATGATTGTATGAATGTTATATTATTTTTAAAAATAATTATAAGTGAGATTAGTTAGTGTTTTATTGAAAAATTAGAAATTTACTATAAAATTGTATAAAGTCAGGAAAATCGAATGATTAAATTTAACGTTTAGATTTTATAACCTGATTAGTATTTGGAAATAATGAATTTAGATAAATAAATCATGGTTTTTAATGTTGTGGATATTGAGAATTCTCGAGTTGAACGGGAATTGGTCTTCGCTTGATTTCTGGTGATCGCGAGAGCTTTTGGCCTCGGGGTCTTGGTCAAAGGAGGCTGGGAAGAAGGCGGTTAAGGAAAAATTGGTGGCATGATTTTTAGGCCACCATGGTGGCAGAGCGGCGATGATGTAGGGTTTAAAGCCTGTTTTAGTCAAGATGGTTCGTCGCTCGATTTTGGTGTCACGGTGGCGTCGAGTTGGATCGTAGGTGGGGGAAAGGAGAGAGAGAACTCGGGTGTAGCTCCAGGAATGACGACGTGAACTCCAGTGATCGGGTTGGGTGGCGCAAGGTGGAATAGGTGATCGGGTTTCAGCCTGTTTGGGTTCGAATAAGTTCGATTTTGATGCAGGGATGGTTGTGGGATGTTGAGGTGATTAGGTGATTTAGAAGTTCGGAGGTGGTTTGTGGATATGGTCGGTGACGTGTTCCACTGAGGCGGAGCCGTGTACATGTGTACGAGGTGGTGCTTGTGTATGTTAGAGTAGAAGCTAGGAGGAGAAGAAGAAGAAAGTAAAGGTGAAGAGGGAAGGATGGGATCTGGAAGAAAAATGGAAGCCCGGGTATGATCTCGGGGAGGTGAAGTTATAACTCGAGCATGTGATCGGGTTGTACGCATGTTTGTTTCCAGGATAAGTAAATAAAGAAATGAATTGGGTTTAACTCGGGAAGGAATAGGTATTGGCTCGGGTTGCCGGATTATAATGTGAAGTAAAATTTTGATTTTTAAATATAAAGTAAGAACTAAATTCAAAGATTTTTAAATGCTAAAATTTGATGTTTAGAAATTGTTTGCTTAAAGTAATACATATTTGACAAATTTTGTAATTTATCCCTAAGTGTTTTAAATATAATAATAAGATGATCTAATGAAGAAGTAAGTAAGGTAAGAAATTAAAGGATAATTACTAAATGTGATTAATTTATTAATAAGGATAATTAAGGATCATTAAATTTTTGAATTTGATTACACTATAATTAATTAGCATAATTAATTTAAGGATAATTACATAGCGTAATTAATTAAGAGATCATTTATTTATGTAAATAATTAAAGGGTTAGTTAATTAAATTAAATTCCTAAGTATCTCAAAATATAATGAAGTGATGAGATTAAGTATGTGTTTAATTTAAAGATCATTAACTAGTGATTATGAAATGATTAATTAAGGTAATTAATTTAAGAAAATTAATTAGTTAATTAATTAAGGATTATCACTAAAAGAAGGTGATTAAGTATAATCACTTAATGAAACTTATAAAGTCATAATTTCTTAGTGTAATTAATTTAAGGATTAATTAATGTAAGTAATTAAGGGATAGTTAATTACTAAATGTAATTAAATAAGGGTAATTAATGAATGTGCTAAATTAAAGATTTTTTAAAGTAATTAATTAAAAGAGTAATTAATTAATGAAAGTAATTAGAGGAACATAAATTAATTAATGAGAGTAATTAAGGTTAATTATTATGGATGGTTAAGGCTAATTAATTTATGTAATTAATTAAAGGCTAATTACTTAATGAAATAAAAAAATAATTAATCAAGGATGATTAATTAAGATGGATAATCAACGAATGATTAATTAATTGAGTTGTAATTAATTAATGTTAAGTAAGCAGGGTTAAGGTAATCCGAGTGATTAAGGTTTGTAATTAATTTAATTAGAGATTAAATAAATTGATTAAGAATTAATCAAACTTATGGAAGATTGAATTGCATTAACAGTTTGGATTAATATCTAGACAGATAATTTGTAATGTATTGTGATATGGTAGGTTTGGGTTGGACAGTGATAATGTGGTTTATCTATGTGAGATAAATTGTTGTGCGGATCGAAATCCTGAATATAAATGGTATTGTTTTAAAACTTGACAACTAGGATTAAAGTGAACATTGAATTCGAAGAGACCGGGGTCGGGTATTAGTAAATACCCGAAACCACTTCGATTAGTAATCTAAGTTCTTTATAAGTTTGATATATGGAATCAATAGGCTGGAATGAAATAAATTAAGAATCATGGATTTTTGAACTGAGTAACGATTCTTAGATATTGTTTGATATAAGTGACTGTCTTAAATAGTTAAGAACTCGTAGGAAGGTACGAGTTACCTTGGTTTGCAAATAAGTTATAACTTGGTATTTCAAATTGTATGGGTTTACTCACGTTGGTTTCCAGCCTGACTCGGGTGTTACTTTGATGTAATGCTCGGGTCAGACCGAGTATTACAGATTTCCAGGTAAGGACGTTCTGGAGCTCAGGAGGTGAGCTGGATGGCAGGAACGTATGGAGTGTATTCCGCTGTGATATATTGTAGTTATTTGGGACATGTTAATTGTATCTGTCCAGTGATTTGTGTATATGTTGTAACTCTGATGTATTGATAAAAATTAACAAATACAGTTTTCTTTGTATAACTGATATGATTATTTGATATTGTATTCTAATCCGCTGCGAATGTGAGAATCTGTGTCTTGTTCTGTTTCTTTCTTCTATCTCTTTTCTTTTTCTTCTAACTATCTGGAATTTTCGGGTTCGAAAATCCCGGGTCGTTACATTTGGTATCAGAGCTGAAGGTTAAGTGAGAACCTTGGCTCTGGTGGGTGTACTCATTAAAGATAGGGTCAGTAGTACTCTAGAATGAGTTGAGTGTATATATATGAGAGCGTACTTGTTATTTTCTTATATAAAGATTTTAAATGATTTTACATAAGAATATATTAGATATATAAAACAATATTTCTTTTTAATAAATGTTAAGGTAATTGGTTGTTAAATCATTGGAACCAAATAAAATAATGAGAATTAAGTGGTAATAGTAATACAACCAAATTGAAATTGAATAAAGATAAGTTTGAAATGGATCCAAACTGAAATTAAAATCTTAAATTTGTAGAAGTGTTATCAGAATAAAGATAATAATGAATTGGTTTCCAGGTATGATAATTTTGGTCATTATCATAAATGGTTGTTGTGTTTAATAATGAAATGTTGTTAATGATTAAGCAAAATGAAATGTTTAGGGAAGTAAACTTTTAGGTGAGTATGATTTATAAATTGGAATTGAAGATAATTTAAAATTGTGAAATTTTAAATCTAAATCCAGAAAACTTGAAATTGTTTTAAAGAAATCTGTTTTAAATTAAAACCAAAGGTGGTTTAAAATTTTAAGGTATAACTTGGTGTGTAAAGGAAATAAATATGTATAAATGAGGATATACATAATATCAAAGATGATTTGAAATAAACACTAAGTGTTGAGTTTTGAATTTTCCGGAAATGTGATAAGTTTTTAAAACTTAAGTGGGAAAGTTTATTAATATAAAATTTAAAATTGAAATGGGAATTCAAATTGGGTAAAGTTGACTGGATTAAATTGAATTTAACTTAAGGAAAGTTAAATGAGTTTAGAATGAACAACTTGAATTGGAAATTTCAAGAAGAAATTGGAATCTAACTTGGGAAGTTAATTGGTTGATTTTAAATGGGAGTTATGAGTGATCTCAAAATGGGTTTGAGATCTGGAAATTAAAAATGGATGCTGTTTATTGGTGTTTGGATGAATTTGGATGTTTATTTATCCTGATATCATTCTATTGTTATAAATAATCTATGAAACTGAGAATTAGTTTTGAAGTTAGAAATGGATAATAAATTAGAATCTGAAGGTTAAATTGTTTTTGAATTCTTATTTGAACTTTGTAATAAGTTAAGTAAAGATAATTTTAAAATGAAATTTTGGAATTTGGATTCAAAATTAAATGGTTTAAAGTTGAGATTTAAATTTAATTAGTTCAAATTGGATTTGATTTGAATTAATTTGGAATTTGATTAAAGTTGAATAGGTTTAAAATTCAAATGGAATTTGATTTGAATTTAGGAAACAATTGAGGATAATTCAACTTGAATTGGGACTGGATCAATTTAATAGGAAATTGATTGGAAATGGGGATTGGAAAATTGGACAGTTTGGCTCTAGACTATTTTCAAAATAAATTGTTTTAATATAAACCTATTTTTCCAAACTATTTACTATACAACTTTTCTTTTTAAACCTAAAACTATCTTAAGCTTGTTTTACAATTACTTTTGGAACTATTAAACAATTTTACAACTGATTTATAAACTAATTACTATTTTTCAACTATTTATAATTACTTAATTATTTTACAGCTATTTTACAAACTAATAACTATTTTTCAACTACTTATCTATTTTAATTTTTTTTTTGAAGCTATTTTTAAATTTAAATTGGTCAGAATTCAAACTGTTTGTAATTAAAGTAATAACTCAATTGTAAATGGAATCAATTGAGAATAAGAGAATAGAATTAAAGGAAATGTGGATAGAAAAGAGAAATTGATTTAGCTAATAATCAATAAAGATAAATACGAAGGATGTACGTATATTATTCTATTCGCATAGTGATTTGATCAAGATTCAAGCATAGAATTTTGAGATAATATTATCGATCCGAGTTGGGATTTTTCACTCGATTTTCGACGGCGAACCTGGATATGGATTGTTGATTGGTTCTGGATATTCTCTATCATAGCTACGACTATGCAAGGAGAATGACGGTTTCTGATCAAGAAACCAGATCCGAGTCCGCACTAGGAAGTCGGGTGGACGATACTAGTTTGGAAGAGAAATTGTGTGATCGAGTGAGCGATCAGATTGATATTGCGTACGGATGATATGTGTACATCGTACGGGTTTGAATGAAATTGATATTGAAAATTTGTGGATAAAAACTGTAATATGGTTTTGAAATAGAAGGGTATATTCTGAAAAATAAACGATGAAATAAAATGTGAGTTGAATATTTCTATGATTAGAACTCATTTTATAAAAAAACGTGATATGGTTAATAACTTTATAAAAGAGTAATCAAATTTGAATATTTGATTTGGAATAAACAAAGTTATATATCTTTGTTATATAAGATAAATCTTCCCTTGTTAAATCTATTGCCAGAAGAAAAGGGTTTTGAAAATATTTGATGTATAAAAGAGGTTTTATACAAGTATGAAGTGATCCAAAGATTTTCAAAGTTTTATATATCTATATTATATATAAAGGATCTTGTGAGAACGATTTTGGAAAAGGTTTTGGGAACCTATGGATTTTGAAAAGGCTTTTGATTTTTGAGAAAAATCAGTTTTGGGAATTTGGAAAGCCAAGTTTGGAACTATCGATTTTGGATATTGATTTTGTGTAAAGGAGATTTTGATATAGATCATAAAGGGTATGATTTAAAGATACTATAAGTGTATAGTATAAAGTGTTTTGAGAATGGCTTTGGGGAAAAAGGCGCTCCCTTGAAATGAACTTCTCAGGAGTGCCACAGGGTGGTACTGCCTTGAACCCCAAGGGGGGATTCTAAAGTTGATCCTGTGAGGAGTCCGGACAAAACTAGTTCCTAAGGATTATTTGTGTAGCGAAAGTCGAGGGGCTGGTGCCCACAGAGGCATTTGGGTTATGCTGTGATGACAGTGTAACTCAATGTCACTGCGATCTATTGCAGACCATAGCGAAAGTCGTGTGTGCCGCTGAGAGCCAACAGTCTATGTTTGATTTTATATCGGTAGACTGCGACACTATGGTAACATAGCGAAATTCATGTGTGCCGTTGAGAGTCAACAGTCTGCGTTTGATTTTATATCGGTAGACTCCGACCTATGTAGGAGTGGAGAAGTTTCATTTTGACAGCGAAAATCGTGTGTGTCGCTGAGAGCCAACAATTACATGGACTTTTGCTGCGATGGCAACGTAACCCTGGAATGTAACTGCGATCTGTTGTGGATTCCATGGTGTAATCAGTTACATGGACTTTTGCTGCAATGGCAACGTAACCCGTGATGTAACTGTGACCATGGACGGGGGTGATGATTTCCAGAGCATTCTTACCAAAGATATTTCCTTGATTTCAAAAATGTTTTCTATATTTTCAATAAATTATTTTCCAAGTATTTTCAATGGGTGTTGAAAACGGGTCTGCTAAGTACTTATAGATTTTCAGTCCTACGTCCGATCAACGTATGACCGAATTTCTGTGGGAACAAGGATGGACTTGTTGAAACATTGAGTTATAAAAAGTATTTTTATTTTAAAATATTATATAGATTTTTAAAAGTGTTTTAAAAATGATCAAAGAAAAATTTATCAGATTTTAAGTATTGAATAAATTCTGGCTTCGTTCCTTTTCGAGGACGAAAAGTTTTAAAGGGGGGAGGAATGTGATAACCCGGATTTTTGGACATTTGTTAATTGATAATTTAGCTGGATTAAATTAGTAGAAATACTAATTTATAAGTTAAATAGATAATTCTGATAATAAAAATATATATCCGGATAAATATTGGTGTGATAATCTTCCTAATATAATTATTTCAAATTAGCAAATTATCCTTTAAAAAAACAAATTAAATATGTGTTGGTTTAAATATATATATTTATATGAGTCGATCTTAAATTTTATTTGAATTTGAATTTGAAATTCACAAGATAAATATCTTAAAGTAAATTGGATTTAAAAATAATATATATATGATTTGATTTGTATAAAATTTGTTTTATGTTATTTTTTCGTTTAAAAAGATTTGCTAAATATAAATTAAGAAAGGTATTAACTAAATAGAAATTAAATATAAAGATTTATAAAACATTTAAAAATATATTTACACATGCAAAATACAAGTGTTGAGATATTAGCATATAATTTAACAAATGTAAGTAAAGGAATAAGGTCTAATGACAAGTGTAATTAGTTACTTAACAATTTAACAAGTGTCTTTTATATTTTTTTTATTTTTCAAAATAATTAATAAGAGATAATATAAACATTTTCATACCTATCTTTCATTCTCTTTAATCAGTTCAAATTCTGAAACAATGAGAAAAACCTGTAACTCAAAAATCAGTAAATAGAAATCAAGAAAAATCAAAGAATTCTCTTCACAAAATTCAAACTAGTAACAATTTGAAGTTTCTCAGTATCAAGCAACTTCAGATTCAATTTAAGCAAATCGAAATCAACTCAAGCAACAAGGATCAGTTCAGATTCAAATTTACAAACAAGCATTCAGATCAAAATCAAAATAACAAAGTCCTGAAAAGAAAAAAAAAACCGTAGCTCTGTCCTCTGTTTGCATAAAACAGGTGAGTAAGCTACACCATTTTATAGCTAAAATCTGTTTTATCTTGTTGCATGTGATAACTAATTAAAGAAGAGTTGTAGGAATGCTTGTATGTATGAATTTATATGTTGCATGTATAATATGTGAAGTAATGTTCCGTGCATGTCATAGTGAATGAATGTGCTTGCCTCTGTTAAATTTCAACAGTCTAAACTAGTTTCAAAAATCAATTTCTCTTGTTCCAATTCTTTTTAGGGTATGATCATTAAAAGGAAAATGATTGTATGAATGTTATATTATTTTTAAAAATAATTATAAGTGAGATTAGTTAGTGTTTTATTGAAAAATTAGAAATTTACTATAAAATTGTATAAAGTCAGGAAAATCGAATGATTAAATTTCACGTTTAGATTTTATAACCTGATTAGTATTTGGAAATAATGAATTTAGATAAATAAATCATGGTTTTTAATGTTGTGGATATTGAGAATTCTCGAGTTGAACGGGAATTGGTCTTCGCTCGATTTCTGGTAATCGCGAGAGCTTTTGGCCTCGGGGTCTTGGTTTAAGGAGGCTGGGAAGAAGGCGGTTAAGCAAAAATTGGTGGCACGATTTTTAGGCCACCATGGTGGCAAAGCGGCGATGATGTAGGGTTTAAAGCCTGTTTTAGTCGAGATGGTTCGTTGCTCGATTTTGGTGTCACGGTGGCATCGAGTTGGATCGTAGGTGGGGGAAAGGAGAGAGAGAACTCGGGTGTAGCTCCAGGAATGACGACGTGAACTCCGGTGATCGGGTTGGGTGGCACAACGTCGAATAGGTGATCGGGTTTCAGCATGTTTGGGTTCGAATAAGTTCGATTTTGATGCAGGGATGGTTGTGGGATGTTGAGGTGATCATGTGATTTAGAAGTTCGGAGGTGGTTTGTGGATAAGGTCGGTGACGTGTTCCAGTGAGGCGGAGCCGTGTGCATGTGCATGAGGTGGTGCTTGTGTATGTCAGAGTAGAAGCTAGGAGGAGAAGAAGAAGAAAGTAAAGGTGAAGAGGGAAGGATGGAATCTGGAAGAAAAATGGAAGCCCGGGTATGATCTCGGGGAGGTGAAGTTATAACTCGAGCATGTGATCGGGTTGTACGCATGTTTGTTTCTGAAATGACCCTCTCTTTTTAGACCTTAATTTGTAAGGATTTTTTTATATATAGATATATATATATATATATATATATATGAGATATACATATACATATTTCTGAAGCCTAGAGTCATTTTTTTTCCAAACAACATATATCCAGGATCAAAACAATTAACCAATATAAATATATCAGTACATTCACAAAGACATGCACATACATGTGAAGATGTATATGCCTCTCTTGTTTCAATCATAGTTCTGGAAAACAAGAGGATATTTAATTGATTAAGTTTAATCAATCCACACATAGTTCAGTACAAATCTATACAATAAAATTTCCATCCATACATGTATCAATATATATATATATATATATTAAACTCCTGATTCCTGGCTGAATTCTCTATGGAGTATAATTCCTAGAAACCAGATAATTGTGTTATGGTTATCTATAAATTAATGGTGTAGTGTTTGTGCTCTGGAAAATGATATAAGCTTCTATCATTATTTATGTTTGATTTTCTTATAAAGTCTATTCAGAGTACTAACTCTTTTTTGAAATGTTTTGAGGTGTGAAATCATATTGCAAAGGCTTAATTCTTTGATGACATGGTGCTAAGCTAAATGAAATGCTAACCTAAGTGAGTTCACATATCTATGGGTACCCAGAAGAACATGGTTCAACCAGACTCTTTGTTCTGGTAGATCTCATAGGGTCTAGAAGAATACATTTTTGCTTAAAGCCTTAATGAATGGACTTCAGATTCATGTGTAAAATACAAAGGTAACTGGTGTGTTAATATCTGTACAAAACATGTTTAAATATTCACATATATGCAACTTTTATGGACCTTGCTTTCAACTCCTATATTACAGATCCTTCCCTTATTTAAAAATAAGGCATAAAACATTTGTATAAAACAAGTTGAATTATGGAAACATTAGTCATATAAAAACATTCTCCCTATGCTTATTATCTTTTGTATACATATGCCATGGTAGAAAAATAAAACCATTTAATTTTTCTGAGATTCAACTATCCATATTTCCCAAAACTTAAATCCTTTTTTAAAGACTCAAAATTGACTAATACATTTATAAAATGTAGCCATTCAATTTTAACATAGTATTCTTATTCATCACTTACAAGATTTAGATTAACTTCTTCAACATATCAGATAATATCCAGACTTTTAAATTCCAGATACAAGTCAATCTCTTAGCAAATACTTAGCAAAATATCCATCCAATACTCAACACTTAATACAGGTAGCAATTTAAATTATCAATACATGCAGATTTCATCATTTAGGCTCTTATCTAACTAAGTTTAGCATGCTATAATCTTCTTCTCAAAGCCTTGCTCTTACTCCTACTTAGTTGCTGCAATCCCTGAAAATGCATTTGAAGCTGCCCCATATTAAATGGGACACCCCATATACCAATAGCACACTAGGGTCAGACACATGTCTGGTATGAGAAAATCCACTAAAACAATTTGCAAATCAAGTTAAAGTTAAAACATGGATATATGTATATAACTCTGCCTTTAGAAAACAAGTAATTCATGTGTGCATGTTCTGTGTCAGTGTGCAGGTGCACACTTTAATCTGTCTTTCCAGGAACCTCAAGAAGAACATGGTACATTCATATAATCCGATCATGAATCAAATAAACATCCATACAACAAGGAAATCACCTAAAATGAATTAAATCATTTATTCACTGTCCAGATTTCATTCCAGGAAAACTCTAGTTCCTCTTTATATCAAATTCCCTTACCTTGATATATTTATCTATCTTGGTCTCATCTGTAATTAATTGAATCAATGGACACACTGTAATGAACTAATTCACTCCATTACACAAAGATCTCACGACTTAAACAATCCATGCGTCAACTTGTATTACTCAAGAAAACAAGTCATTCCTGTAGTGTTCTTGACCCCCATTTCCTAGTCAGGTTTAGGTTAATAATAACTCTTTTGATTTTTCATGACTAAACCATTCAGTGATCCATTTCACTAACTAAAACATTCATATCATGGCATCTCCTATTATTCATAACCAAACAGAGACAAACAGGCAAACATCCATTGGTGACTAAATAAATAAGATTCTGTATGTATATATATATATATATATATATATATTCTGGTATTTTAAAAAGGGTATAGGCAACTAACATTGGCTTATGGATTTTGAGAGAGAGTTTTTTTTCCTTTTGCAAACATTTGTGCTTGAGTTAAACTCAGACTGACCAAGTTTCACTGAATCACAAAATTTTGTTTGCTATGTATATAAACATATATGTATTTTCATTGAATCAGGAGCATCAGCACATATGCAACCATATTGCACCCCTAATTCCTTTTTGTTTCAAGCCTCAGCACTTATACATGAGTATATTGCAGCTCAACATTGTTTACATCTTTCTGGGTTGAGCCAAAACCAATACTACTTGCCTATTTTCAACATTTTATTTTCTGGGTATTTGTTTATATTCCTAAACATTAACATATTAGAGATCTGGGTCTATAAAACATATATGTATACTAACAATACTTAAAGCTTTCATATAATAAAATAAGTAGAACAACCAGAGAGAATCAAAAACATTTTCAGTTCTAAAATCACAGATAAGCAATCACATATGAAAATACACTTTCAAGAAAATTATTTATAACTGGCTGCCTACATTAGGACTTATTGCCTTAGATTTTGAGTGAGTTTTCTCACCTAGCTCTCTTTCACTTCCTAGTTGACTGGTAAGCCTCTGCCTTCAAATCTTTTCTTCACTTGTAATATATTTATATAATATCTATATACTTTTCTCAAGAGCTATCCGGGAAGAAGAAGGTTTCTCCTCTCACTGCCTATTTATGCATGGTTTTTCTTAGGGTTTAAGGTGTTGGCTAAAGTCATTTTTGCCCATAAGAAATCATGCCATTTGCATTTAGTTTTTAAACCCAAAATCTCACCCTCCCCGGCTTGAGTTTTTATGAAGAGAAAAGTGGTTATATCTTTTAGTTATTTTCAGAGATTTTCTTTTCCAGAAATTACTTTTCCTTTTGTCTACTATCATGCTAAAAGTGTGACTTGATATTATATTTATAAAATACTCTTCCTAATTCTGTCTATACAAAACCCTTCTCTGTTTTATCTTATTTCTTTCTATTTCCAGCTTTCATTTAAATAGTATGTACTTCCTTTATTTATTTTTAAGAGGATTTCTTCTTTTTCTTTCTGCCCATATTTACAATATGTTGGTATATTTTATTTTGCTGATTTGAACTCTAGTACCTATTAACATATATATATATATGTATATAAATCTTACTAAATTAATTAGTATACTCATATGTATATATTTATACATTATTTTGTACTGACACACACACATGTACATGTACACTCAGAAATACTTAGTAGCATCCATATATATATTTACTTTTGCATATAGCTTTTAAGGATTTAACCTATATATATATATATATATTTCCATACACATCAACATGTATTTATTCTTAGAGTTCAGGAATTTAGCTTTTGTTCATGTGCATTTCCTGTGCACATATGTACACACATACAAATACACTATATCAAGCTATATCAATTCCTTTTTTTCAGAATAAATTCCTAAAATCTTGGGTCATTATATACACCCCTCCTTTTAGAAATTGTGTCCCATAATTTTCCTAAGCTTAAAATAAATTTTAAACTTAATTCAGAGAACAAGTACATTCTCAACCAAATAGATTTTTAGTTCTATAATAACTAAAAATATATGCATCTAAAAAGGAAAACAATCAAAAATCAGAATTATCTTTAATTTGAAAATAGCTTAGGATAATTCATCCTAACTTTGTCTTCTAATTCCCATGTGCAATCACTAGGATCAAGACTCCACTGTACCTTCACAAGTTTCAGAGATTTATTCCTCAACTTCTTCACATCTTTTGACAAAATTCCCACTGGATCCTTTTCATAAATCAAATTAGGATTTATTTGCACTTGGGTTGGGGTCTCAAGAATTTCTGCCTTGTCATGGACCCATCTTCTCAATTGTGATACATGAAAAACATCATGCATCCCTTGCATGTTTTCTGGTAATTCCAACTTGTATGCCAAGGAACCAATTCTTTCTAGAATTTTGTATGGCCCAATATATCTTGGGGTTAACTTGCCTTGTTTCCCAAACCTTAGCACGTTTTTCATAGGTGATATTTTGATGAAAACAAAATTTCCTACTTCATATTCCACCTGCTTCCTTTTCATGTCTGCAAATTTCTTTTGCCTATCTTGAGCTGCTGCTATTCTTCTCCTTACCAACTCAATTTTCTCTTTAGTTTCTTGTATGTACTCAGGCCCTAAAATAGATCTTTCCCCTGCTTCTACCCAACATACTGGTGATAAGCATGGCTTGCCATATAAGGCTTCAAATGGAGCCATTCCTATGGTGCTTTGATAGCTGTTATTGTATGTAAATTCAGCTAAATGGAGATAGTCTTCCCAGTTACCTCCAAAATCCAGTGCACATGCCCTTAACAAGTCCTCTAAAACCTTGTTCACCACCTCAGTCTGCCTATCTGATTGTGGATGGTAGGCAGTGCTTAAGCATAATTCACTTCCCATGGCTTCTTGAAAACTTCTCCAGAATCTTGAGGTGAAGATGGTATCCCTATCACTCACAATAGTTTTGGGAATGCCATGCAATCTTACCACTTCTTTTACAAACATTTGTGCTAACTTTGGAGCATTCCTTTCTGATTTAACTGGGATGAAATGTGCCACTTTAGTTAGTCTATCAACTATTACCCATATGCTTGTGTTTCCTCTTTTAGATCTAGGCAGTCCATCTATGAAATCCATAGATATATCTTCCCACTTCCAGTGTGGTATGCTAAGAGGTTGCAACAACCCTGATGGCTTATGTGTTTCAGCCTTGACTTGTTGGCAAGTCATACATTTTGCAATGTATTTGGCCACATCTGACTTCATTCCCTTCCACCAGAAATCTCTTTTTAAGTTTTGATACATCTTTGTACTGCCTGGGTGTATGGAATATTTGCTTCTATGATATTCATTCAATATTTCCTCCTTCAACTCCATGTTTTCTGGCACACATATTCTATTCTGGTTTCTCAAATAACCATTTTTATCAATATGGTAATTTATCACTTCCTCCCCCTTTAGTATGAGAATTTTCTTTTCCAATAAGTTTGTGTCTTGTTCTTGCATTTTTCCTACCTTCCAAATTAAATCTGATTGAAGTGTCATCAAGCTTAACTTCCCTCTATTCTCCTGTGCACCACGCACATGTACATCCATGTGCACACAGTCTTTCTCTCCAATTTCTAATTCAGCAAGCAAGGACAAGTCTTTAAATTCTTCTATCATTATCATGGCTAACTTAGCATGTTGTCTACTTAGAGCATCAGCAACTTTGTTTGCTTTACCTAGGGTATAGAGCATGTCCAAGTCATAAGCAGCCAAGAACTCCACCCATCTATGTTGCCTCATGTTTAAATCTTTTTGTGAAAATAAATACTTTTAAAGACTTGTGGTCAGTGCAAAGTTCAAACTTAGTGCCTAACAAATAATGTCTCCAAAGTTTTAAAGCATAGATCACAGCTGCTAATTCAAGATCATGTGTGGCATACCTTACTTCATGGGGTTTAAGTTGTCTGGATGCATATGCAATGACTTGGCCTTGTTGCATCAACACTGCACCCAAGCCAAATCCACTAGCATCAGTATATACCACTAATTCTTCATTTCCCTGGGGTACTTTCAAAATTGGAGCATTCACCAATGCCTCCTTCAACTGTTCAAAAGATTTCTCACACTTCTCTAACCAGACAAAAGCTTGATTCTTCCTGGTTAAGTTAGTAAGTGGTGTAGAAATTTTTGAAAAGTCTTTTATAAATCTCCTATAATATCCTGCCATCCCCATAAATGATCTCACTTCACTCACTGTGCTAGGCCTCTTCCATGCTTGAATAGCCACTACTTTATTGGGGTTTACAGAAATCCCTTTGGCAGAAATGACATGGCCAAGGAAATGTACTTCCTCTTTCCAAAATACACATTTTGAAAATTTTGCCTTTAAATCTTTTTCCCTTAATCTAGACAAAACCAGGTGCAAATGATTTTTATGTTCTTCCACTGTTTTGGAATAAATTAAAATGTCATCTATAAAAATCAGCACAAACTTGTCTAAATATTCTCTAAAAGTTCTATTCATTAAATTCACAAAGTATGATGGTGCATTAGTCAAACCAAATGGCATAACCAGAAATTCATATAACCCATACCTAGTGTTAAAGGCAGTGTACTTAACACTTGACTCCTCCACCTTCATTTGATGAAAACCAGATGCTAAGTCTAGTCTAGAAAATACTTTTGCCCCTGCTAATTGATCAAAAAGATCATCTATCCTTGGCAATGGGTATTTATTTTTAACAGTTACTTTGTTTAATTCTCTATAATCTATGCAGAGTCTTAAGGAGCCATCTTGTTTCTTAACAAATACCACTGGTGCCCCCCAGCAAGAATTACTTGGTCTTATAAAACCCTTTTCTTCCAATTCTTCTAACTGTTTCTTTAATTCTTTTAGTTCATATGGCCCCATTCTAGTTGGCTTTTTAATCACTGGGCTTGCTCCTGGGACTAGATTGATTTGAAACTCTACTGGTCTATGGTGTGGAACACCCTTAACTTCCCCAAACACATCCAAGTATTCATTGACTATGGGAATTTCTCAATGGTTAATTCACTGAACTCTTTTTCTGAGTCAACTAAATGATATAGTTTTCCTTCCTTAGCTACTTCACATAAAACTATGATTCTCTGGCCTTTAGAATTTTGCAATGATATGATGGATGAGTCTAAATTAATTAGGCTTTAAATTGCCTTAACCAGTCTACCCCCAATATAACACCTATATTTGGGTAATTCAAAACATATAAATTGGAAATAAAAATATTTCCTCCTATGGTTAATTCCACATCCATACAAATCATGTTTAAAACACTAGAACTCCCCAGTGGACTTTGTATATGCAATGGGGTTTCAACCAATATGCAATTTAGTTTTAGCATTTTAACTAGTTCATAAGAAATCAAAGAGTGAGTTGCCCCAGTATCATATACTACTGCTATGGGTATGGTACAAATAAGCAATGTACCTTCCACTTGGCTATGGTTTTCAGTATTACTCTCCACTATGGCTTTGCCTTTGCCTTCCAAATTTGCCAATTTTCCTTGCTGTTTATACTCAGGACAATTCCTCTTCATATGCCCCTCTTTCCCACATAGATAGCACTTGAAAGCTCCTCCTTTCAATTCTGGACACCTAGGCTTGATATGCCCTTCCTTTCCACACTGATGGCACACAATTTTCTTCTTGGTTTCCTTTGCCTTGACATCTCCAGTGCCTTTGTTATTGACCTCTTCCTTCTTCTTATCATAAGGGTGATATCTCCCCTTACCCTTCTTGGTGTTATTGTTCTTAAAATTTCTGAACTTCTCCCTCTCTTTGTCATGCTGCTCTAACCTCAAAGCCAAGTCTATTACTTGATCAAATGTCCTATAAGCATAAGGTAACATGGCTCTGCTAAGTCCTGGGTTCAAACCCTTAATGTATCTATCATTCTTGGATGCTTCATCTGCCACAAGCATTGCTCCATATGTGGAAAGCCCCTCAAACTTTTGAGTGTATTCAGTGACACTCAAAGTTCCTTGCCTAAGTCTAATAAATTCTTCTAGTAAGGTGGTCTTAGCCGACGCTGGTACGAATCTTGCTTCCAACATCTCCTTAAATTGATTCCAAGTGATTTCATTCTCACCTCTCCCTGCAATGATTACTTCCCACCAGCTTAAAGCAGCTCCTTTCAGTTGTCTTGAAGCCACTTGCCTCTTCCTTTGATCATCAAGCTGCATGTCATTGAAAATCCTATCCAATGTTCCCAACCATGCTTGAATTTCCATGATACTTTCTGTCCCTTCAAAGCTTTTGCCTCCTAAATGAGTATATGTCTTGAGTAATTTGGAGAGCTCTTCATGGGGATTTTCTTGCCTTTGTCCTGCCCCATCCCTAAATGCTCTCACCCGATCTTGCAGATTGACCATTGGTGGTGCATTGGAGGATCCAGCTCCCTGATTTGGTGGTCTTCCTACCATAGTTTGCTAATAATAATTTACATAGCTGGTTAGTTTTTTTTTAACCCAAACTTGATCATCCAGTGATCAATCCTTACAAAATATTTTACTTATACTTTGTTTCTTAAGTTTTTAATTTCATAGAAAGATTTGATTTTTAATTTTTCAACTATGTTTTAGTAACATAGCTCTGATACCAAATGAAATGACCCTCTCTTTTTAGACCTTAATTTGTAAGGATTTTTTTTATAGATATATATATATATATATATATATAAGATATACATATACATATTTCTGAAGCCTAGAGTCATTTTTTTCCAAACAACATATATCCAGGATCAAAACAATTAACCAATATAAATATATCAGTACATTCACAAAGACATGCACATACATGTGACGATGTATATGCCTCTCTTGTTTCAATCAGAGTTCTGGAAAATAAGAGGATATTTGATTGATTAAGTTTAATCAATCCACACATAGTTCAGTACAAATCTATACAATAAAATTTCCATCCATACATGTATCAATATATATATATATATATGTATATATATATATATAATATATATATTTTAAACTCCCGATTCCTGGCTGAATTCTCTATGGAGTATAATTCCTAGAAACCAGATAATTGTGTTATGGTTATCTATAAATTAATGGTGTAGTGTTTGTGCTCTAGAAAATGATATAAGCTTCTATCATTATTTATGTTTGATTTTCTTATAAAGTCTATTCAGAGTACTAACTCTTTTCTGAAATGTTTTGAGGTGTGAAATCATATTGCAAAGGCTTAATTCTTTGATGACATGGTGCTAAGCTAAATGAAATGCTAACCTGAGTGAGTTCACATATCTATGGGTACCCAGAAGAACATGGTTCAACCAGACTCTTTGTTCTGTTAGAACACATAGGGTCTAGAAGAATATATTTTTGCTCAAAGCCTTAATGAATGGACTTTAGATTCATGTTAAAAATACAAAGGTAACTGGTGTGTTAATATCTGTACAAAACATGTTTAAATATTCACATATATGCAACTTTTATGGACCTTGCTTTCAACTCCTATATTATAGACCCTTCCCTTATTTAAAAATAAGGCATAAAACATTTGTATAAAACAAGTTGAATTATGGAAACATTACAGTCATATAAAATCATTCTCCCTATGCTTATTATCTTTTGTATACATATGCCATGGTAGAAAATTAAAACCATTTAATTTTTCTGAGATTCAACTATCCAGATTTCCCAAAACTTAAATCCTTTTTTAAAGACTCAAAATTGACTAATACATTTATAAAATGTAGCCATTCAATTTTAACATAGTATTCTTATTCATCACTTACAAGATTTAGATTAACTTCTTCAACATATCAGATAATATCCAGACTTTTAAATTCCAAATACAAGTCAATCTCTTAGCAAATACTTAGCAAAATATCCATCCAATACTCAACACTTAATACAGGTAGCAATTTAAATTATCAATACATGCAGATTTCATCATTTAGGCTCTTATCTAACTAAGTTTAGCATGCTATAATCTTCTTCTCAAAGCCTTGCTCTTACTCCTACTTAGTTGCTGCAATCCCTGAAAATGCATTTGAAGCTGCCCCATATTAAATGGGACACCCCATATGCCAATAGCACACTAGGGTCAGACACATGTCTGGTATGAGAAAATCCACTAAAACAATTTGCAAATCAAGTTAAAGTTAAAACATGGATATATGTATATAACTCTTCCTTTAGAAAACAAGTAATTCATGTGTGCATGTTCTGTGTCAGTGTGCAGGTGCACACTTTAATCTGTCTTTCCAGGAACCTCAAGAAGAACATGGTACATTCTTACATTCATATAATCCGATCATGAATCAAATAAATATCCATACAACAAGGAAATCACCCAAAATGAATTAAATCATTTATTCACTGTCCAGATTTCATTCCAAGAAAACTCTAGTTCCTCTTTATATCAAAATCTCTTACCTTGATATATTTATCTATCTTGGTCTCATCTGCAATTAATTGAATCAATGGACACACTGTAATGAACTAATTCACTCCATTACACAAAGATCTCAGGACTTAAACAAGCCATGTGTCAACTTGTATTACTCAAGAAAACAAGTCATTCCTGTAGTGTTCTTGACCCCCATTTCCTAGTCAGGTTTAGGTTAATAATAACTCTTTTGATTTTTCATGACTAAACCATTCAGTTATCCATTTCACTAACTAAAACATTCATATCATGGCATCTCCTATTATTCATAACCAAACAGAGACAAACAGGCAAACATCCATTGGTGACTAAATAAAAAAGATTCTGTATGTATATATATATTCTGGTATTTTAAAAAGGGTATAGGCAACTAACATTGGCTTATGGCTTTTGAGAGAGAGTTTTTTTTTCTTTTGCAAACATTTGTGCTTGAGTTAAACTCAGACTGACCAAGTTTCATTGACTCACAAAATTTTGTTTGCTATGTATATAAACATATATGTATTTTCATTGAATCAGGGAGCATCAGCACATAGGCAACCCTATTGCACCCCTAATTCCTTTTTGTTTCAAGCCTCAGCACTTATACATGAGTATATTGCAGCTCAACATTGTTTACATCTTTCTGGGTTGAGCCAAAACCAATACTACTTGCCTATTTTCAACATTTTATTTTCTGGGTATTTGTTTATATTCCTAAACATTAACATATCAGAGATCTGGGTCTATAAAACATATATGTATACTAACAATACTTAAAGCTTTCATATAATAAACTAAGTAGAACAACCAGAGAGAATCAAAAACATTTTCAGTTCTAAAATCACAGATAAGCAATCACATATGAAAATACACTTTCAAGAAAATTATTTATAACAGGCTGCCTACATTAGGACTTATTGCCTTAGATTTTGAGTGAGTTTTCTCACCTAGCTCTCTTTCACTTCCTAGTTGACTGGTAAGCCTCTGCCTTCAAATCTTTTCTTCACTTGTAATATATTTATATAATATCTATATACTTTTCTCAAGAGCTATTCGAGAAGAAGAAGGTTTCTCCTCTCACTGCCTATTTATGCAGGGTTTTTCTTAGGGTTTAAAGTGTTGGCTAAAGTCATTTTTGCCCATAAGAAATCATGCCATTTGCATTTAGTTTTTAAACCCAAAATCTCACCCTCCCTGGATTGAGTTTTTATGAAGAGAAAAGTGGTTATATCTTTTAGTTATTTTCAGAGATTTTCTTTTCCAGAAATTACTTTTCCTTTTGTCTACTATCATGCTAAAAGTGTGACTTGATATTATTATTTATAAAATACTCTTCCTAATTCTGTCTATACAAAACCCTTCTCTGTTTTATCTTATTTCTTTCTATTTCCAGCTTTCATTTAAATAGTATGTACTTCCTTTATTTATTTTTAAGAGGATTTCTTCTTTTTCTTTCTGCCCATATTTACAATATGTTGGTATAATTTATTTTGCTGATTTGAACTCTAGTACCTATTAACATATATATGTATGTATGTAAATCTTACTAAATTAATTAGTATACTCATCTGTATATATTTATACATTATTTTGTACTGACACACACATGTACATATACACTCAAAAATACTTAGTAGCATCCATATATATATTTACTTTTGCATATAGCTTTTAAGGATTTAACCTATATATATATATATATAACCATACACATCAACATGTATTTATTCTTAGAGTTCAGGAATTTAGCTTTTGTTCATGTGCATTTCCTGTGTACATATGTACACACATACAGATACACTATATCAAGCTATATCAATTCCTTTTCTTTTTTTTTCAGAATAAATTCCTAAAATCTTGGGTCATTACAGTTTCCAGGAAAAGTAAATAAAGAAATGAATCGGGTTTAACTCGGGAAGGAATAGGTATTGGCTCGGGTTGCCGGATTTAAAATGTGAAGTAAAATTTTGATTTTTAAATATAAAGTAAGAACTAAATTCAAAAAATTTTAAATGCTAAAATTTGATGTTTAGAAATTGTTTGCTTAAAGTAATACATATTTGACAAATTT
Source organism: Allium fistulosum (assembly GCA_030737815.1). Lineage (NCBI taxonomy): Eukaryota > Viridiplantae > Streptophyta > Magnoliopsida > Asparagales > Amaryllidaceae > Allium > Allium fistulosum. Next base: position 1,531,974,567 of record CM060903.1, on the reverse strand, counting down.
TGTAATTTATCCCTAAGTGTTTTAAATATAATAATAAGATGATCTAATGAAGAAGTAAGTAAGGTAAGAAATTAAAGGATGATTACTAAATGTGATTAATTTATTAATAAGGATAATTAAGGATCATTAAATTTTTTAATTTGATTACACTATAATTAATTAGCGTAATTAATTTAAGGATAATTACATAGCGTAATTAATTAAGAGATCATTTATTTATGTAAATAATTAAAGGGTTAGTTAATTAAATTAAATTCCTAAGTATCTCAAAATATAATGAAGTGATGAGATTAAGTATGTGTTTAATTTAAAGATCATTAACTAGTGATTATGAAATGATTAATTAAGGTAATTAATTTAAGAAAATTAATTAGTTAATTAATTAAGGATTATCACTAAAAGAAAGTGATTAAGTATAATTACTTAATGAAACTTATAAAGTCATAATTTCTTAGTGTAATTAATTTAAGGATTAATTAATGTAAGTAATTAAGGGATAGTTAATTACTAAATGTAATTAAATAAGGGTAATTAATGAATGTGCTAAATTAAAGATTTTTTTAAAGTAATTAATTAAAAGAGTAATTAATTAATGAAAGTAATTAGAGGAACATAAATTAATTAATGAGAGTAATTAAGGTTAATTATTATGGATGTTAAGGCTAATTAATTTATGTAATTAATTAAAGGATAATTACTTAATGAAATAAAAAAATAATTAATCAAGGATAATTAATTAAGATGGATAATCAACGAATGATTAATTAATTGAGTTGTAATTAATTAATGTTAAGTAAGCAGGGTTAAGGTAATCCGAGTGATTAAGGTTAGTAATTAATTCAATTAGAGATTAAATTAATTAATTAAGAATTAATCAAACTTATGGAAGATTGAATTGCATTAACAGTTTGGATTAATATCTAGACAGATAATTTGTAATGTATTGTGATATGGTAGGTTTGGGTTGGACAGTGATAATGTGGTTTATCTATGTGAGATAAATTGTTGTGTGGATCGAAATCCTGAATATAAATGGTATTGTTTTAAAACTTGACAACTAGGATTAAAGTGAACATTGAATTCGAAGAGACCGGGGTCGGGTATTAGTAAATACCCGAAACCACTTCGATTAGTAATCTAAGTTCTTTATAAGTTTGATATATGGAATCAATAGGCTGGAATGAAATAAATTAAGAATCATGGATTTTTGAACTGAGTAACGATTCTTAGATATTGTTTGATATAAGTGACTGTCTTAAATAGTTAAGAACTCGTAGGAAGGTACGAGTTACCTTGGTTTGCAAATAAGTTATAACTTGGTATTTCAAATTGTATGGGTTTACTCACGCTGGTTTCCAGCCTGACTTGGGTGTTACTTTGATGTAATGCTCGGGTCAGACCGAGTATTACAGATTTCCAGGTAAGGACGTTCTGGAGCTCATGAGGTGAGCTGGATGGCAGGAACGTATGGAGTGTATTCCGCTGTGATATATTGTAGTTATTTGGGACATGTTAATTGTATTTGTCCAGTGATTTGTGTATATGTTGTAACTCTGATGTATTGATAAAAATTAACAAATACAGTTTTCTTTGTATAACTGATATGATTATTTGATATTGTATTTTAATCCGCTGCAAATGTGAGAATCTGTGTCTTGTTCTGTTTCTTTCTTCTATCTCTTTCCTTTTTCTTCTAACTATTTGGAATTTTCGGGTTCGAAAATCCCGGGTCGTTACATATTATATTTATTAGTTGGTTTGGATAAATTACTACCTATTGGAGCGGATGACACCCTATTGCATTCCCGTGTATGAGCGCATGACCCGTTTTATATGAATCCCGCCTCAAAGCGGTTGATTTTTTTATATATTTGATTATATGCTGTATTTGATGCAGGGTTTCAGGTTGGAGGGATCCAATAGGAATCCTCACACTGTTGATTTTATTTTCATATATTCGATATATGATTTGATGGATGCCATAATTGATGACATGGATTTGTTTTGCTTATTTAGTGCTATGGTAGCACTAGGCCTTATTTTTTGTATTTTGAAATATTTAGAATAGCGGTTTTGAATTGAAAAGATTTTCAAGTGATTTTGGAAGTATGCGTTTTAATAATTTTTAAATTATTAAAAGGAATGAATTTTTATTTAATTAAATGCAAAGTTTGATTTTTGATGTTAGAAAAATATGTTTTGGTGAAATATTTTATACAGAGATTTTTGAAGATATTTTATAAAAGATTTATAAAGGCGATATTTTATAAATAAAGAAGTTGGTTTATAATCAGAATTTATAAATGTTTAGTAAAGGGTTTTGAAGTTGTATATTAAATGGATTGTATAAATGAATTTTATTTATAGAGATATGGATTTAGAAATGGATTTTTGTAAATAAAGGGATTTTATAAAATAGAAGTTCTATAAAAGAGGAAGGAGTTTTATTATAAATAAGGAAATAATTTATGTTGAGATTTAAATATGGATTTTTATTTAAAAAACATGTTTGGAAGTGATATTTTGATGAAGTTACATGTTTTAAAAGTAAATTTTATTTTGGTAGTAAAGATTTTAAAAGTTATGGTTTAAATGAATTTAAACGGTTTTGGGAATGATTTGAAATGAGATAAGTAACGGAAACATAGATTTCAATATTTATTGTTGTAATGGACGTTTTCGGGAAAGTAAGGAAGGCATGGACTATAACACTGTTGTTATAGTAAATGATTTCCGAAAGGAAATATTTTATATAGTATATGGGATTTATCTATATATTATTTATCGAATCCCTATACTAATGTTTTGGGTTGTCATAATGTTGTTTTACGCAACATTCGTTTTTACCCAATAAATTATATTTGGACCTTCCATCGTGAAATACATGAATCGGTTCTTATGATTGTACTAAAGGCTTGATGGTGTAGGAGCTTCGCTTCCTATACTTAACACCCGTCCGGAATCGTATGAACTCTGGAGTTGTACGTTATAGAAATCTATTTGGTGTGTCTCCAAATGGTAGTGTTATAGAATATACTTATACCGTTGATTTAAGTATATGAAGATATTTTCTAAGTGTTGGAAGTGAAGTGATTTGTGAATATGCATATACTGTTGATATAAGCATATGGAAATGTTTTTCCAATATAGAAAGATTTGAAATGGTTTTGAGAATATACCTTTTAAAGATAATTTGAAGTAAATATTTGGAAATTGTTTTAATTAATAAAAGATTAATTAAATGGCCTAGTGACTGCTTATGGTGCTAGATATTGTTTGTTGCTTTGATAGTTAAATAACCGACTATCAAATATTGGCCATTTTATCGTTGTTGGTTCGAAGAGACCGGGGTCGGATTTATCCGAAAGCACTTTAGACCAATTTGTGTGTTCGAAAGTGCAGGTTTATGATTATGATTTTGAAGACGGAGATCTTCATGTTGCTGGGCTACTAGCCACTAGTCCCTCGAGGTTAAATTTACCATATCATATATTTATAGTGGCAGTAGTGCTTCATTATGAAAATCTACGATATGCAAGGACTTCTTGCTACTAATTCTAGGGTAATTCACGATAGGATGTGGTAGGAGAGTGCCTTCGGTTTGTCCTATTCCTGGACAACTTATATGGATGGATGTCTAACAATGCATTTTAGAGATTGCTTTGTTGACTTTTATAAACGTATATCTATTTGGTGGTGGAGAAGGCAACTTCTTTTAGCTAAACCCTTCTTTGGGTCATACGAGCTCGAAGGTTGTATGTTTGTGAAATTCAATAGTGATCGAGGGAATGGTAATGTGGCGTTCAAAGTGGAATGTGCTATGTGAAAGGTAATCGTGACCTTATGCCTCATCTTCTGGAAATGACAGAAATAGGGTAGAAGCGGTAGGGCTCTGTAGGTCGCTCTCATAAGGATATGGTCATCACCTTTCTAGATTAACCTATATATTCGAACGTTGTATGCTGTGACCACGGATAGGCTGGGAATGACCGGGGTGATGTCATATTCGGTACTATCTAGCGATGGGGTAGGCCGGTTCTGTGATTGTTTAGGAGTTTAGTATCTGGATCCTAGGTGCATTTTTCTAGAGACGTATTGTACGGAAGGTAGTCCCTTACCTTGTCATTTATATGGAATCCAATCTCCAATACGTGCCATCCATTTTGTTTGTAGAGCCTAGTATGCTGGAATTTAATAATGGTAACAATTTCAGCTATTTTAATTATTATTTGTATACTAGACACTAGTATAATACAACATGATTTGATATGAAATGTTTTGGTTATCGTAAGGTAAAAACCCATCTGTGTTTATCTGTGGGCGTGTCTTACGAGATACCTTTGTTTTGATAAAAGAACGCTTTGATAACTTTAAAATCAATTTGAGATGTGTTTTCTCACGCTGGTTTACCAAACTGATTCAGGCGTTCTTCCCTCTCAATGATCGGGTCTGACTGAGTATATATACAGATTCGGATTTGGATGCTTTGGAGCTTCAGCATACGAGTTGGAAGTCTTCGAGTAGTATTCCATGAACATGTTTATTTTCCGTTGCACTTTTGTTTGAATTATCAACATTTTTGAGGACCGGTTATTATAACTGTCTAGGCTGATAATTTTAATTTGATTGTTGTACTCAGATTGATGTAAGTATATTATATTATAGTTTTTGTTTTGTAAAGATCATTAATATGATATTATATGTTTTTCCACTGCGATTGTGAGATTCTATAATTGTTTTAGTTCTTTTGTTTCGTCTTCTCTTTCTTCTTCTCTTTCCTTTTCTTCTCTCTTCTCTTTCTTCTTCTCTTCTCTCCTTTTCTTTCTCCTTTCTTTTCTTCTTTCTATCTTCTTCTTCTTTCTCTTCATCTCTTCTTTCTTTCCCATAAAGATCTGGTTTTCCATTCAGTTTGGGTTGGACATGTGTAATTTACTGTTAGCTCGAACCGGGCGGATTTCCAGGCCTTTACGGTTAACATACTGTAACTAATAATGCAAAGAAATTCTAAGTAAATGAATGAACTTTGGAAGCACTTTAGAAGCCATCTTCCAAAGTGATGGTTGGTAATTTCCTTGAGATGAAATGGCCATAGAGAGTATAAGTTAAAATGAAATAACTTATTTAAAAAGGGAGAATTAGAGTAAGCTGGAGAAAACTAAGAAATGATAGGTGAAACCATTTAAAGTAATAAAATGAAGGTGTAAGGCCTTTGGGCAACCATTTTCTAAACACTACATTATATTTCTTATGAGTGAGCAAGGCTTGAGTGGTAGCCATTTGTCTAAATACAACATCACACATGGTAATGTTGATGTAAGGCTTGTGTGGTGCACTTTCGTCTAAATACGACATTATATTTGGTATCTTTGGTGGAAGGCTTGTATGGCAACCATTTGTCTAAACACGACAAAATATTTGATGATTGGTAGTGTAAAGATTACATGGAAACTGTTTGTCTAAACACGACATTATGTTACCTAGTGGTGTAAGCCTTGGTCGAAACCTACTTATCTATTCATGATAAAACTGGAAAAGAGTAAGATAAAATACCTAAGTGTTAACCTTAAGTGTCTAGTACCTTTATCAAACTGTTAAGAGTGAGGCTCGAGTGGAAATTTAAAATAATCTGATTGTAGAAGCTATTTGGAAAATGTTGAACAGGAAATTTTACAATTATTTGAAACTAATGACTTGTGTTTGATCATGATTGGATGTTATTACATCGTTTTATATAATTGATAATTGGTTGAGATAGTGAGGGAAAAGCCCATTCATGCTTTAGCAGCGTGGTCTCACTATATGATTGTTTGTTTAGGGTAAAGTATTATGCATACCAAGATTTATGCCTGACCCATATTTTTATTATTTCTTATAAACTCACGGGTAATTATTCAAGTATGCTGAGTTTATGGCATAGACATGTAGCTTTTGGAAAAATGAATAAAGACCACGAATATAAAGCAGGAGGCTTATTTTGCAAATAAAAATTAGTTTGAAAGTTCTGCTATGTAAAACCAAAGTTTATAACTTAGTAGTACTCATGTCATCATCATAATATATTGGCCAAGGCACCATTATATTTTATTATATTAACCCAGCATGGGAACAAGATAGGTTAATGGTTATGAAATGACCGTGTAAAACAACTTGATGTAATGAAATTATTTAGTTTCTCTGTTTACTTAATGTTGTGAAAAATACCGATCTTACTTTTTCATTTGGAAATAATTTCGGTGATGGCTGCAACATCATCAACAATCATTTTTAGGTCTCAAGCTAGAGGATGTCACAAACCATGGAATTTTGAGTAACATAGCCAGCAACCGAGAACCCATTGTTTGCTAGTGAGTTTTGGAGAAGGCTATGGGGCGCTTTGGGTTTGAGGTTCTATATGAGTACTGCTTACCATCCGCAGATAGATGGCCAAACTGAGAGGATCAACCGAGTGCTGGAATATTTGCTAAGAGCATGTGTTAGACTTTGGTGGATCTTGGGAAGATCACCTACACTTAGTGGAGTTTTCATACAATAATAATTACCAATCCAATATCGGGATGGCACCATTTGAAGGACTATATGAAAGACCTTGTAAATCGTTAGTAAGTTGGTGCAAAACGGGAGATAAAATTATGTTAGGTTTCAATCTGTAAGAGAAGCTACGGAGAAAGTTGAATTGATTCAACAAAGGATGAAAGACGTCCAATCTAGGCAAAAGAGCTATGCTAATAGGAGGCAGAGAGACTTGGAATTTGATCTGGAGAATCATGTGTGTAAACGTATCACCTATAAGAGGCACTATGAGGTTCAGAAAAGCTGGAAAGTTAACACCGAGATATGTTGGCCTATTCCAAATACTTGAAAGGATTGGTAAATTAGCTTATACAATTGATCTACGGTGTGGTTATATCGGATTCTATAGTGTGTTTCATGTATCACATTTATGGAAGTGTATCCGTGATCCTAAGCATGTTATTGTTTCGAGAGCTATAGAAAACTTGGTTGTTGAACCAGATAAGATCTATATAAGAAAACCTATTCAGATTGTAGATCGAGATGTCAAGAAGCTTAGGAACAAGGAAGTAAAGCTTATTTAGGTCCAGTGGAGTGAGGACTAGAATGAATATATTTGGGGAACAGAGGATAGAGTCAAGAGGGTTTATCTATAGTTGTTTGTTAAGCTTAGCATGTATATTTGTTATGTTTGATTTTGTGTCGTATGTGTGTATTTGTGTGTATTTGTGTGTGTATGTGTGTAATATTATGGTCAACTTTGTTATGTATTGGTAGAAGCACTAATACATTTTGATTGAGACACCTGGGTGAAGAGTGTGTGTGAATGTTAGTGTAAGCATAAGAAAGCCTAGAACTTATTATCGTACCTTATTTGAATTTCGAGGATGAAATTCCTATAAATGGGAAGCCTATAACACCCCGTAAATTAATAAATAACTAATTAAGTAATTAATTATGATAATAAAAAACTTGAAATAATGAAAAGGAGTTAATACTTATGGGACACTTGTTTACTCATTATGCTTTGCCAATTCAAGTGATGCTAGGAATTCCTAGTTGAAAATCTAAGTTAATAAGAATTAAATGCAACCGTTAAAGCTACATAATTTATAAGAAAAGGAGAAGGTGGGTTGGCGACCCAATTATTATTTTGGGGATGATAAACACCTCCCTCTTTTCATTTCAATATATTCGAAAAGCTAAAAACTAAAGCTTGAGTTCGTTATGGTGCTTGTGACCTAAACAAGAAAAAGAAGTAGAAGAAGATTTGAAGCTAAGGGAACTAAAAACTTGATTAAAAAGGAAATCTAAGTGAGAGATATATTCTCCAATCCTCCTTTCTTCTATGAATTTTTCACGACCAAGTTTTTATTGAATGATTTTCATACCTTTTGAGATCTTTAAGTGCTAAGAGTCTAATATGATGATGGACACAAATTATTAGAATCGGGGTTTGGTTCACAGAATACTTCACTAAGAAAATAAATTTTTATGAATTATTGGAAGGCTATACAATATGAAAAATAGAAAGAAACAAAGAAGATTAAGGTATTATGAATGAATCAATCATGACAAACGTTACTAAATCATTAAAGACCATTTTTGTGATTTCCAAAATAAAATAGGCATAGTCGAAAAGTCATAATAAGGAGCCGAAAGGCAAATAGCACTTGCCGGAAGGTGTTTTAATAAAAACAAATATTTTATACTAGGTTAATCGACCAGACCACTTTTTCACAACAAGAGGGAGTCGTTATTTCGATGGCTAATAGCCATCAATGGCTGTCGAAAGCCGACGCAAATAACCATCGAAATAACTGCTCATCGATGAATTTTTCGATGGCATCGTCAACAACTTTTCAACGGCCTTTGTTGGACTATTCGATGGTTTTCGTCACATCGTCGAGTATACGTGGTAAGCATTATGGTGGTCAGGTTTTGGCCAACTAGCCTTCAAACGCTGTGGGAATGTAGGACTTTTTTTTGCAATTCAGCAGCGTATCATGCCTCAGACAACATATATATAACAATATATTGCATCACAATTTCATACATTAAATCATATATACTAAAGCCTAATTAACACATATCATATATACCACAAAATATATCACATCAATTATCAAACCATGCATCAAAATATATAATAAGCACATTAGTTCAATCTTATAAGTCCATCACAAAGTTCAATCTCAAACATCCCTTAACATCTCAAAGTGTATCATACATCTAATCATAAATCAAACCAACCTCACCAGTCTCAAAGTATATATAACTCTCATACTATCTCACAACCTCAAAGTGCATATATAAAATATCTCAACATTTTGATCTTTTCTAGTAGTGTACGGGACGCCGTTGTGATATTTATTCGGTTGCTCTTTGCTCGTGGATGACGCTCATATAGGGATAAGCGCGATGAGACTATGATGTGGAGCTCGCTGAGGTGAGCCAGACTTCATGCCTATTGTCATGTGCCGATATAATTATATGGTTGTGTGCCTATTGCTGTGTGTCAGTATATTTATATGGCTATGTGCATATTGTCGTGTGTCGGTATATTTATATGTTGTGTGTCGGCCAATATATATATATATATATATATATATATATATATATATTGAAACCACCGTCTTATTAAAAACACGTACAATACCCGAGTAGTATTGTACAAGGTAAAAGATTGCGATTTCTTTATTGCTAATCAAAAGAAATTACAATCGGTACATAGTAATAATATATACAAAATCAAGCAAATACATGATAGCATAAAAGAAAATATAAACAAAAAAGACAATGCTACTGTTCCAAAATAAATCTTCTCTTTTCCAAACCTTGTACCATGTAAGTTCGCCGCCAAAATCTCCGATCACGTTCATTTATCAACTATAGTTCAAAAATTTATCCCCCCTAGTTAATAAATGTAGGTTTGATGCACCGACTAGCAGTATTTTCGAATTATACATTCCCATCAATTTCAGATAGATTAGAGTTGAGCAGGTGACCGACTAACAAATCATCATTCATTTTCAAATCAGTACCCCACCTGTTTAAGATTTCACGGCTGAAAGCATTATTTTCAGTTCTTTTATTAGAGGCTATAACTTGATAATTAACATCAACAGTAATTCTTCTAATAAGCTCCAATTTATCATGTTTACAGCTCTCAAAGATAGAACCTATAATCTTCATCATAATTCCTCCAACTTTAGTAACATATCACCTTTTTGGAAGTTCATTTTGAAATTTTCCAACATTTTTAACTTAGGTATAAATAGTATAGTACATTCTGGAAATAACATTGCCTTTTGGCATAATAGCTGGATCTTGGCAATTCCCTTACAAGTGGAATTCAAAGGAATTTTTTTATATATGTAACTTTAAAAATGCTTTAATTTCTGACCTTTATAATCCTAAAAACGATTTTCCATGGTACTCTACTTTCAACTGTGTCCTAGAAGGTAATATCTTGGCTCAGTTTCTAACTCTTTGTTCTAAGCTTAAGTTATATAATCTCGATGATGAAAGAGATACTAAGAGTTGGAGCTGGGAAAACAACAAAATTTACTCTTCAATCTCGTTCTACAAATTTTTAAACTTCTCTAGGACTAAGAAAAAGATATATAAATTACTTTGGAAAAACATGCTCCACCTAAAGCTAAGTTACATATATGGCTAATCCTTCACAAGATATTTAAGCATAATAGAATGCTTAAAGAAAAAACATTTCCTAATAGACAAAAACTGTGTTTTTTGTAACTTAATGCTAGAAGACACAACGCATTTATACTCTAATTGTCTACTGACCAGTTCTGTTCTCGTAAACACTTTTAGTAATTTTGAGATTAATATGAACAACTCTAACCTCAATTACGACTACTGTTGGACTGTCCTTAGACTTCAATACACCAAGGGTTATGGAATTATTTTAGATACCATCTTCACAATAAACTATTAGTACTTATGGTTCGGAACGAACCAAAAAATGTTTAATAACATTAACACTCCTTCTGATTATCTTACCTACACTATTGTGTTAATTTTACAATTGGATTACAAATTATAGGTGTATATTAGCCAAAACTGTGTTCTTCAAAGAATTCCTTAAAAGGGCAAATAGTCACGTTCAAAAATTAAAGATAAAAATAAATTATAGTAGTAAGAAACATAATATAGCCCTATGTAATGCTATAATTTATTCTCTTTAAGAGGAGAACTTATCAAACTCTGCTAATATACTAGATAACTGAATTAAGACTCATGTCTTTTTCTAGTTACTTCTTTCACATACATAAACCTTTTATATACATATATATGTGTCGGTCTTATGCCTTTTGTTGAGTGTTCACAGGTCTAATAGGTTGTCATTACTTGGACTGACTAGGCTATGGATGGAGTGACTATGTCGAGGAAGTGAGATTAATTTCATTGGTTCTTCACATTGGTTTGGACTGCCTCTCTCGTTGTTAGATCGGTCGTTGCATGAGTCAGCTTCATCTTTGATTCTTCTCTACTTTATTTCATATTCCAAACCATGGCATTTACTTTTTTCAGTTTTATATTTATCTTTGTTTCATATTATTTCTTCTCTAGGGAAGGGTTTTCTACTTTTCTTTTTGTAAGGAAGGCTTTTGCTACCTACCAGGCTTGTTGGCAGTACCTCTTTAAGTGTGGAATAAAATTACATGAGTGCTCTCCTATTTGAGAGGGTCACTTATTTTACTCAAAAAAATTACATTTAAAAAGTAGTTTCTCTATGCTTTCTTTATCTAAATCACAAAGAATGCATTAAGAATTATCCCAAAGAGATCATTTCTCTTTAGTGTTAAGTCTTCCCATAACAGCTTGATAAGCACACAAAGCCATTTTTCAGCTATTTATATTACGCCATACAATAGTCGCCCAAGATTGCAAATCATGATTTGTTCTTAATTTTTCCCGAGCATCATTAAATGAGAATTTGCCTTTATCTTATTTCCAGTAATCGTCTCTGCTATTAGTACAAGTACTAATTTGTTTAATTGAAGCTTCAAGTTCTCTAGTTTTAGAACAAATTGATGGGTCCAATAGATTATTCCTTATAATACTACCCACATTTTTGTCTGCTAATCTACTAGTTTCAACCCTATCCACCCCGGTAAATCAACCATCAATTTGTCATTAATCCAAGGGTCAAACCATAATGAAGTTGTCTCTCCATTTGAAATAATTCTCCTAATGTAAGGATTACCATATTTAACTTTGAGAATAGTTTTCCAAGTCGAAGAGCTATTATTATCAATATTCATAGCCTAAATTTTTTAAACAAACAGTATTTGTTATAAAGCATTTAGACTACATTATTATCGGTTAAAAAATGCCACAAAAATTTCATACTATTAGCTTTTTTGAGCTTAGTAGGATTCTTTAGACTTGTTCCGCCTTCCTTCTTTGGTCTACATATCACACCCCATGCTATTTTATGATGTTTCCCTCGTTAGAAAAAGTCTGCACACATTTTGTTGATTTTCCTAATTGAAGCCTTAGGTATTTGATATATCATAAACCAATACAGAATCATTGGAGTAATGACTAAATGAATAAGTTACGCTCTTCTAGCAATTAACAATATTTTGTTATCCCAATTATCCATATTATCTTTTATTCTGCATAGGAGATTCCTACAATCGAAGTAGTGTAAATAATTAGAATATAAAGGAACTCCTAAGTATTTAACCGAAAAAATAATCTTCTTCTACTTTCGACGTACTTTTAATTAGAATTCTATTCCTACAACCATTGCTGAAATATAATTTGGATTTATTTTGATTAATACTCAGCCTTACTTTAGATTCCAGGTGATTAAAAATATTTAGTAAATTGTATGCACATCTCTCGTCTGTTTTACAAAAACTCATAAAATCATCTGCATAAAGTAAATAAGAAATAGTAGGGGAGTTTTATTAATTGGAATTATTTTTCCATCATCAATATACTTGTCTATAAGAATAGAAAAGTGTTCCATAGCTATGTAGAAAAGATATGTGGCAAGAGGGTCTCCTCGTTTGATCCCATAATCTCTAGTAAACAAACCCTTAGGTGTCCCTTAAATAAGAACGAAGAAGGATGGGGTAGTGATACATTCTTTGATAATATTGATCAATTTCAATGGAAACCCCATCATTTTAAGCATATAACAAATGAAAAATCTGTTAACCCGATCACTAGCCTTTTGTAAATCAATTTTCATGCAACGCTTATTCGAACTCTTTCCCTTGAAGGCCCTGAGAAGTTTATGTGCTAGCAAAATATTTTCTGCAATGTATCTTCCTGGTGTGAAAGCCGATAGATTTTCTGAAATTAACAAAGGAAACAGACCTTTAATTTTATTACCGGTTATTTTAGAAATAATTTTATAATACATGTTACAACAAGGTATCAGATGATAATCAGAAATAGAAATAGACTTATCTTTCTTTGTTACAAGTGTTATGAAAGTGTGGTCAACTCCTTTAGCCAATTTGCAAGTTTCAAATATCTCTTTAATGGCCTTATATAAATTGTCTTTGATTTCTTCCCAATGAATTTTGAAACATTTAGTTGTAAATACATCAGGATCTGGCTCTTATCGTCTGATGTAGAGAAAACTTCTTCCTTTATTTCTTCTATAGATACAGCTTTAGAAAGAAGTTTTCTACCGTTTCCATTTATCTTTCATCTACGTTTTATAATCGGAAAATGATGATTTTGCTTTTTATCATCGTTAAAGAGGTCAGAATAAAATTTAGTAGCAGCCTTGTCAATATCTTCAACACTATGGATTAGTTCCCCTTGTTCATTAAGAAGAGCGAGCAAACTATTTCTGTGCTTTCTCATAGATATTTTGCATGAAAGAATCTAGAATCAGTGTCCCCTTCTTGTAACCATGAAATTTTAGACTTTTGTTTGGCATTGTCATAAAAGGCTTTCAAATATAATTTCACGTTACTATTAGCTTGGACAAGATTATCAAATAAGGTCAAATTAGCAGTGTCATCATCTGACTCCTTCAATGTCAGTTGAAATATATGTAGAATACAATAGCCTATGATTTCTGTTTGATGATAATAAACATACATATCTATTCATTTAAATGTATTTTTTATTGTACTATTTTATTTTTCACATAATTAAATAAATATTTGTTGAATAAAATAAATAACACAGAATTCATACAAATAAATATTTTACTACAAATTCAAATAGTACAAATTTGAGCTCTCTCTACATTTACACAATTTCAATTTCAAAATAATTTTCACTTTACAATTTAAACATAAAACTACATAGTAACTCAACACTCGTATTTTTTTCTTCAACTCTGTTCCAGCCTGAATGCAACATCTGAGCTATCTGCAAAATAAACACTAAGGCCGTAAAATTGAAAAAGAAATATTTTACAGTTCAAAATGAAGTGTGTGTTTTGAAAATGTTATTTGCCTCAGTTATTTGGGTTGTTCATCATTTATTTTCTTCTGAATTCATTTACAAGAACAACTTGAGACATGCACATTGTATCACCGTACATGACAGAAGGCCGTGCACACCGATATACACTTGCTTGACAAAATTGCAGGGATAGGTGAGCACAAGGTCAAATCCAAGCCAAAGGCTGGATTCAACTCAAGTGCAAATACAAATGACAACAAAATAGCCTCAACCAAAAATTGAACATCGTCAAAGAATCCAGACCAGATCAGACATGAATTGAACACACAACATTGAAGACTTCACTCAAGAACAACAAAGGCTAACTAGACTAGCAAATGAATAGTACAAACAAAGTGAATATGTTCAAATGTATATGAATATGTAGAGACAAGCAGTGGTAAACTCAGAGGCAACAACAAAAGGCACCAGTGATGTACATGTGCAATGAAATTGTCAGGGGCAATCAATTCAAACATGCTCAGTTCAAATGGGTCGGCATGATTACATCAACATTCCACAAAATAGATTACAATGCAACATGAAGACCAGATCATGTAACTAGACAAGATCACTTCAAATTTCACAATGAAAAAGTGAATATAAAGGACTCAGCAAACACATGAAGACACTTGAACTCAACCAAACAACAAAGGTACCAAAATGACAACAAGAACACCACAAAACGGTGAAAGGAATACAAGTGCAATGGACAGAACCAAACTCAAGTATACATATGCAGTAGAACACAAAGAACTCATGTGCACCAAACATATGCAACAAAGTGGATAGTGCAACCAAGTGCAACATCAACACAAAACAACACTGCAACAACACACACATGTACACATGAAATGACTCAACTAAATCAGGCCTTCCAGTAACAGTGATCAAGTGCAGACACACAAGTGAGCACATGAATTATCTCAAGTATGACTCAAAGCAATGAGCCAGTACAACATGATGCCAGAGAATACAAGAGAACCATACATATGCAACATGAGGACATTCGAAATATGCAGCGGTTTTCAAGAAGAAACTACAAATGTAACACCAAGCAATAAAACAACAATGATCACAGTAAAAACATCAAGATCATACAGTATGCATGAAACTTCAAACAAAACCAGACATGTACAAGTTCAAGGAACTGGTCAGAGCGCACACATATATACATACATGTATGTATATATGTATATAGTTATGAAGACCAAAAAAACTCAAATGCATATGACTAGTCTACATAAAAACAATAGATGAAAATGCACAAGTGACTCGAAGCAGATGAAGCACAACAACAATACAGACCAAACATATATCAGTTCAGAGTGGTGCAGTTCGAACAAGAACAAGCAGAACAAGTTGAATAAAGAAATGGCATACAAAGACATACAAGGCAGTGTTCAAAAATGAAATTAAACAGAAGCAGCAGGCCGAGATAAAAATCAACTGGGGTCAATCATATTCATTTCAAATTCGTATGTATACCAACACGTCAGATAAACAAGTCATAGCCAGAAAATCCAGATCATCTCAAAATTCAAAGAGCCGAAGTCAAAGGAGTAATGAACGGAACCGACCCAAAGCAAGTCACGAAAATTTGAAATATATAGTAACATGAAAAAGTTCAGAATTCATCGCATCGTTCAAGCAAAATCGAACGGCGAAGCAAATAAAAAAGAAGAATTCAAATACAAAAATACGAACGAAAATTTTGGGCTTTAATCCCTATAAAACTCAGTTCATCATCGGCAATCAAGACAATCGAGTTCGAGACAAAAATCCAGAGCATACTCTTAAATCGAAATCAAATTTGTAACTTGAATCAAAGTCAAGATTAAAAAGGCAAAATTCACGTACCAACTCAGAGCACAAATTGAACTCGACTGAATTGGAGCAGCCGCATATCAATTAAAGCCAGGAGTCGATTAACAAAGCAAAGCAAATCAAGTTCCTCAATTCAATCGATCAATAACAATCGGCGTCTTCAATTTTACCAAAACCCCTAGATTTTGTGTTGAAGAAAAGTAAAAAGGGAACGGCCAACTTGTTACTCAAAGGAAGAAGAGAAACTCGTCTACATATTCTAATTGGGCTGAACAATAATAATGGGACGTTTATTCTTTAATTATATTGGACCGTCTCTTTTTTCTATTGGGCTTCATATTTAAGAAATAGGGTTTTGTTGATTTTTGTTTATTTTATTTTGTAATTCTTTCTATTTTAAATTGTGTAAATTCTAGTCATGTGACTAGGGACAAACTACGGGGCGTAGTTTGAGAATTTGCAACTCAGTGGCTGAGTTGTGGCAGGGTTTTGAGCGTAGATTTAGGTTAGTCATTAGCGGATGTCGCAAGTTTACGTGTGTAAGCGTCTGACTACTTAATTTCTAGTAGAAACCTTGGGGGCAGCACCTAGGCAGGGTTTTGCCGAAGCTGGGTAAATTTGTATGTGATCTCTTCTGCATTATTTTCTGCTATTGATTATTATTTCCACATTAATTTTTATTATTATTAGTATCACCCTATTCACCCCCCCTCTAGGGTGAAAACGATCCTATAAGTGGTATCAGAGCTAGGACCAAAAACCAAATTTTCAATTAATTTTTTTTAAATGGCTTTTTTTATTAATGCTTTTGTTGAGGGTCAGTCCATAGTTAGACCACATATGCTCAATAGTGAATATACTTATTGGAAAACTAGGATGAAATTTTTTCTGAAAACCATAGATGCATGGAATATTGTTGAGACGGGACATAGGACACCAACTGTAGTGGTAGATAATCAAGAAGTTGAAAAACCGATGGATCAATAGACAGATCTAGAAAATAAACTACAATTTACAAACGCTAAAGCCATGAATTATATTATTTGTTCATTAGATCAAATTGAATTGAATCGTGTCACACATTGTATAACTGCGTAGGAAATTTGGCACACACTTGAAGTGACTCATGAAGGAATCTCCCAAGTCAAAGAATCTCGCCTTGTCATGCTCAGTAGCGAATACAAAAACTTCACAATGGCAAAGGATGAAAGTGTCAAAGAAATGTATGGATGACTTTCTAATCTCGTATACAAATCAAAAGCTCTAGGAAGACCATACGCAGAACTGGAAATAGTCCGAAAAATACTCAGAATTCTTCCACGAAATTTTGAAGCAAAAGTGACTGCAATTCAAGAATCAAAAGATTTGAAACAAGTTGATGTTGAAGAACTCATTGGAAATCTCACCACTTATGATCTAGATATCAAATTCAAGGAAGAACGCGAAGGAGGTGCTACGCGAAAGAAATCAATAGCTCTCAAAGGAATAACGGAAGGTGATGATGACGACGACGACGATAGAGCAGCTGAATTGGAACCGATAATAAAAAGATTCCAAAGGTGGAATCGCAAATATGGAAATCCTGCCCTAAATCAAAAACTGAAGAGCTGAATCGTCGAAATTCTAGACAACTTAGAAAAGCAGGAGATCAATTGTCACAACTGCAATAGACCTGGTCACATCAAGCCCAATTGTCCTCAAAATCGACTCAGCAATGGAAAGAAACCGAAGAGGAGAAGTTTTGCAGCCACTTGGGATGAAAGTGATGAAGATAAAGATGAAAACAATGACAGTGAGAGTGAAAATACTAGGAGATAAAATTCTATTAAAAAGTGCACCATGTTATTGAATGAAAATGAATCACTTAAGTCACAAGTCCAACAATTGTCTACAACTTTAGGAAAATTTTCCAAAGGAGAAAGATCGCTAAATATGTTATTAGGGAAACAAATTATTAATACTGTTAGACAAAGACTTGGGTACACTCAATCTGAAAGAGTTAGAAGTAAAACTAATCGTGTCAAACCCGAGTTCACAATTTGTAGAAAAATTGGACATAATCAAAATAATTGCTGGTATAGGCCCAAACACGTGAAACCATACCGATTTTGGTTCCTAAAGGCACAAATATAAAATCTCTTAGAGTCAAACAAATCTGGGTGCCAAAAGGAACAAATATAAATTGTTTTGGTTCTACACAAACTTGTTTTCAAAATCTTCTGTCACTAACAATCATGGACCTATAAAAACAAATAGGTCACAAAAATCTTTCCTCGTGTAGGTGTGGTGGCAAGCTAAGGAACAACAAGAGTGGTATCTGGATTCTGGCTGTTCCAGGCACATGATGGGCGACAAATCAAAGTTCCTTAGCCTAGAGAATTACAATGGTGGCAGAGTCAAAATGGGCAACAAACGATGTATTATATATTGAAAATCTGCACCATAATCAGATTTCAATCAGCCAGTGATCAACTGAGAAAATTTGAGCACCACAATTAATTTTTGACAAGGATGAAAAAGGTAAGATAGTTGATCAAAAGAAACATTGAGGTACGATTGATCACTTCTTCATCTTGCTGCTTCTAGACATTGGGTTCTCTGCTTGCTTGCATACACGGTTTCAATCAAATCCAAATGAATCTCATTTTAAAAGATGTAAAAGGATTATTAGGTATTTGTTGCACACCTCACTGTTTGATCTATGATATCTATCTAATGATAACTTTGAGTCAAAGGGAATTCAGATGCATATTACATTGGTAGCCTAGTTGATAGAAAAAGTACTAGTGGAACGTGTTTTATATTGAGACATTTGTTAGTTGCATCACATGTTCAATGAAAATATCTACATAATTTTCATTTCAACTGATTTTAAATTGACAGACATTTTTACAAAACCCCTTTCAGAAAATAGTTTTTGTTGACTTCATCTCATTTTAGGCATTTTAGAAATTTGATTTTATATTTATTTTTGGATTTGATCGTAAATGAATACATTAACTAATCTGACTCCCTACTGATTATCGAAAAGATAAATAGTGACTGAAAAAGTGATGAGTGTTGATATTAATCATATATTACGACTTGAGACAGTATAGTTAGTAAATTTCTTTAAAAATTTAAACAAAATTTGTAATAACTTTGATTGGTAAAAATTCCATGATCATCTCTATTTCTACATATTTCTCACGGCAATCACACATCAAAATCCAATATAGTATGTCAAATTGTGGTATTTTAAACAGGAAATTATTCATTTTTTAAAATAGCAATAAAACATCCAAAGTATTCACTCTCATTTAAAAGTCCTCAAGGTTATGCATGGGTGAATTGCTAGGAATCTTTGATCATGTGCTTTCATGCTCATTTAAAAGTCCTCACAGTTATGCATGTATGGAACACATATCAAAATTGATTTTTAGATAGACGAGTTGATTCTAATCCCATTTAAAAGTCCTCACGGTTATGCATGGTTAGAAGATACTTGAAATTCATTTGTTTTTTAAAAAAGAAAAAAATTGGTAATACTACTAATCTCATTTAAAAGTCCTAACGGTTATGCATGGTTAGTAAGTATTCAAATTCCTGTCATAAATATACCACAAATAGATACAACTATATGGTTTTATATACCGACATTACCCTATCACTCTAAAAAGGAATATGCGCCTAACAGAGTAATTATGATTTTTGTTTGATTTTTTATTGAAATTTAATATTACACTCGATTGGGTATTAATGTTGTATTAATATCTATCACTTTATCTCTATTTTCTAATGCTATTACTCTTTTGCTGATAACAAAAGGGGGAGAGAGAAGTTAAGATTTTGGCAAATAAGTTCAAATTTTTAATTTGCATATTCCCATCTAGTTTTATTGCATATCTTTTTATTTATTTTTCATGCATATGTGAAGGGGGAGCTTGGTTGTAGGGGGAGCATTCAAATAAGGGGAGCAAATAGAACTTATCAAAACCAAATACATTTAATAGAGTCAAAATCTTAATATATGTTTGTTATCATCAAAAGGGGGAGATTGTATCTATGATTTCTGTTTGATGATAAACATATATATATATATATATATATTCGTTTATATGTATTTGTTATTGTACTATTTTATTTTTCACATAATTAAATAAATATTTGTTGAATAAAATAAATAACACAGAATTCATATTCAAACACATATTTTATTCAAACAAATTTTTTATTACAAATTCAAATAGTACAAATTTGAGCTCTCACTACATTTACACAATTTCAATTACAATTCAATTTCAATTACAAAACAATTTTCACTTTACAATTTAAACATAAAACTACATAGTAACTCAACACTCGTATTTTTTTCTTCAACTCTGTTCCAGCCTGAATCTAGCATCTGAGCTATCTGCAAAATAAACACTAACGCGGTAAAATTGAAAAAGAAATATTTTGCAGTTCAAAATGAAGTGTGTGTTTTGAAAATTTTATTTGCCTCAGTTATTTGGGTTGTTCGTCATTTATTTTCTTTTGAATTCATATACACGAATAACTTGTGACATGCACAGTGTATCACTGTACATGCCACAAGGCCGTACACACCGATATACACTTGCTTGATAAAACTGCAGGGACAGGTGAGCACAAGGTCAAACCCAAGCCAAAGGTTGGATTCAACTCAAGTGCAAATACAAAAGACAACAAAATAGCCTCGACCAAAAATTGAACATCATTAAAGAATCCAGACCAGATCATACATGAATAGAACACACAACATTGAAGACTTCACTCAAGAACAACAAAGGCTAACTAGACCAGCAAATGAACAGTACAGACAAAGTGAACATGTTCAAATGTATATGAATATGTAGAGACAAGTGGTGGTAAACTCAGAGGCAACAACAAAAGGCACCCGTCATGTACATGTGCAATGAAATTGTCAGGAGCAATCAATTCAAACATGCTCAGTTCAAATGGGTCAGCATGACTACAACAACATTCCACAGAATAGATTACAATGCAACATGAAGACCAGATCATTTAACCAGACAAGATCACTTCAAATTTTACAATGACAAAGTGAATATAAAGGACTCAGCAAACACCTAAAGACACTTGAACTCAACCAAACAACAAAGGTACCAAAATGACAACAAGACCACTACAAAACAGTGAAAGGAATACAAGTGCAATGGCCAGAACCAAACTAAAGTATACATATGCAGTAGAACACAAAGGACTCATGTGCACTAAACATATGCAACAAAGTGGACAGTGCAACCAAGTGCAACATCAACACAAAACAACACTGCAATAACACACACATGTACACATGAAATGACTCAACCAAATAAGGCCTTCCAGTAACAGTGATCAAGTGCAGACACACAAATGAGCACGTGAATTATCTCAAGTATGACTCAAAGCAATGAGCCAGTACAACATGATGCCAGAGAATACAAGAGAACCATACATATGCAACATGAGGACATTCAAAATATGCAGCGGTTTTCAAGAAGAAACTACAAATGTAACACCAAGCAATGATCATAGTAAAAACATCAAGACCATACAAGTGCACAAATGTATACATGAAGCTTCAAACAAAACCGGACATGTACAAGTTCAAGGAACTGGTCAGAGCGCACACATATACACACACATGTATGTATATATGTATATAGTTATGAAGACCAAAAAAACTCAAATGCATATGACCAGTCTACATGGAAACACTAGAAGAAAATGCACAAGTGACTCGAAGCAGATGAAGCACAACAACAATACTGACCAAACATATATCAGTTCAGAGTGGTGCAGTTCGAACAAGAACAAGTAGAACAAGTTGAATAAAGCATTGGCATACAAAGACATACAAGGTAGTGTTCAAAAAGGAAATTAAATAGAAGCAGCAGGCCGAGATAAAAATCAACAGGGGTCAATCATATTCATTTCAAATTCGTGTGTATACCAACACGTCAGATAAACAAGTCATAGCCAGAAAATCCAGATCATCTCAAAATTCAAAGAGCCAAAGTCAAAGGAGTAATGAACAGAACCGACCCAAAGAAAGTCACGAAAATTCGAAACATACAATAACATGAACAAGTTAGGAATTCATCTCATCGTTCAAGAAAAATCGAACGGCGAAGCAAATAAAAAAAAGAATTGAAACACAAAAATACGAACGAAAATTTAGGGCTTTAATCCCTATAAAACTCAGTTCATCATCGACAATCAAGACATTCAAGTTCGAGACAAAAATCCAGAGCATACTCTTAAATCGAAAACAAATTTGTAAATCGAATCAAAGTCGAGAATTAAAAGGGGCAAAATTCATGTACCGACTCAGAGCACAAATTTAACTTGACTGAATTAGAGCAGCCACATATCAATCAAAGCCAAGAGTCGATTGACGAAGCAAAGCAAATCAAGTTCCTCAATTCAATCGATCAATAACAATCGGCGTCTTCAATTTTACCAAAAACCCTAGATTTTATGTTGAAGAAAATCAAAAAGGGAACGACCGACTTTTTACTCAAAGGAAGAAGAGAAACTCGTCTACATATTCTAATTGGGCTGAACAATAATAAGGGGATGTTTATTCTTCAATTATATTGGGCTGTGTCTTTTTTCTATTGGGCTTCATATTTAAAAATAGGGTTTGTTGTTTTTTGTTTATTTTATTTTGTAATTCTTTCTATTTTAAATTGTGTAAATTCTAATCGTGTGACTAGGGACAAACTACGGGGAGTAGTTTGAGAATTCGCAACTCAGTGGCTGAGTTGTGACAGGGTTTTGAGTGTAGAGTTAGGTTAGTCATTAGCAGGTGTCGCAAGTTTACGTGTGTAAGCGTCTGACTACTTAATTTCTAGTAGAAACCTTGAGAGCAGCACGTAGGTAGGGTTTTGCCGAAGCTAGGTAAATTTGCCTGTGATCTCTTCTGCATTATTTTCTACCATTTATTTTTATTTCGGCATTAATTTTTATTATTATTAGTAGTATCACCCTATTCACCCCCTCCTCTAAGCTGAAAACGATCCTACAATATATAGGTAGTATTTGTTTGTCTATCACCATCCAACTTCCTTTATGTTATGGGAGTGAACCAGATTAGGCCAGTATCCACCTTGGCGGCCCGATTGAGGGGTTGTGCCCTAAATCTATGACACTCTATTCTTATAGTTGTATGCTATCGCTGTATATTGTGTATTGTTCTATCCGGGAGATGCACATGTTATGGCTTTACGTCGATACTGAGTATGTAAAGGTGAGTAATTATTCAATTTTGAAATATCAGTGTTAGCCTAAGAGAATATTCATTGTGTGCCCCATATAGTCTCAATCTCTGCATTATCTGACAGTATAACTTGGTAATATTCTTGGACTGTATGGGTATAAAGGTGGGGTGTTTCAGGATTGACTTTTCATCATTCAAACATATGTATTTGACAAACATACAAGCTATGGTAATGTGATGTGATTATGATTTTTCTGTATTTGGTGTGAGACTCTGAAAGTTATTGGTTAGAACTATATTTATTTATTTTTATCTTATCCTAATGACTCGTCCTTTTCGGTTCTCGAGGTGTGACTTCAGTTCAGGCATTGAACCCGAGGGTCGAAAGGGAAGTTGTTACAGTTGAGATCTCACAACATGTATTATACGTTCAATTTCTACAAACTCCGCAATAAATATGCACTTTAATGGTCATGTGCCCACCTTTCGAACTCATGAGTGATCTAGAGAGCTCAGGTCTTTCGTAGAAGGTAGTCCACTATCACATCCAATTAGGTGAGTCCATTGAGTGTTCTACTCTAGCACCACTACTTATGGCTATGGACTCATTAAGTGAAAAATGCTCAATCTAAAAAATAAATAAAAATGATTCATCAAGTGCATCTCAAAATCATCACCAATACTGACTATGAATTATATATGAGTAATAAGTCATAATCTCAAATAAATTAATGTAACCCTTTAAGTGTATCTCAAAAGCACCACCAATACTAGTTATGGATTTCTAAAGAGCATATAGGCCGAAACTAAGATAAATCAGAACATCCATCAACATCTCAAAAGCACCACAAGAAAACTTGCTATGGAACATGTAAAACCAAAGAAGATAAAACTCATATCCATTAGGGAAATCAATCAAGTGCATCTCAAAAGCACCACCAGAAACTGTTTATGGATTATATAAAACAAAGAAGCTCGAACTTATATAGAATCCATCAAGTGCACCTCAAAAGCACCACCAAAAACTAGTTGCGGATTATATAAAAGTAAAGAAGCTCAAACTCATATTAAATAGTAGAATCCATCAAGTGCGTCTCAAAGCACCGCTAAAAGCTGGTTATGAATTATATAAAAACAAAGAAGCTCAAGCTCATATCAAACAGAAGAATTCATCAAGTGCATCTCAAAAGCACCATAAAAAATTTGTTATGGATTTTATAAAAGCAAAGTAGCTTAAAATCATATCAAATAGCAAAATCCATCAAGTGCGTCTCAACAGCACCACCAAAAAAACTGGTTATGAATTGTATAAAAGTAAAGAAGCTTAAAATCATATCAAATAGAAAAATAAATTAAGTGCGACTCAAAAACACCACCAAATATTGGTTATGGATTATGTATAAGTGAAGAAGCTAAAAATCATATTAAATAGCAAAATCCATTGAGTGCGTCTCAAAAGCACTACCCAAAAAACTGGTTATAGATTATATTATAAGAGTAAAGAAGCATAAAATCAAATAAAAAAAATCCATCAAGTGCATTTTAAAAGCACCACTAAAAAATTGGGTTGTGGATTATATAAAAGCAATAAAACTCATAGAAAAATAGAAAGGGAAAGAGCGTCATTTGACCAATAATGGGTGATCACATTTTTCTCTTCTCTAGGCCCGATGCCCATTCCTCTTGAAGATCAAAGGACTAATTTTCCTTTGAAAACAATTTAAAAATTGGATCCATCAAATTCTCTTTCATCCTATTTATATTGATGAGATCACCGTAGACACCAATTTCTTAGTTGTTTTAGGTCTGAAATAGATGAGTATTCTCTTTTCATTATCGCACTCTTACAGAAATTCTGTAGCAAGCCTCCTTTCTTACTCCTAAAGATGACACTTAATACATCCATGGATTCGTGTGCCGATCATCTAGGTGTCCGAAAGACAGGCTATTGGGGTAAAAGAAAAGAAAAGACAAGAAGAAAGAAACAAAGAATCTCACAACGCAAGGGAATCACATATAATAGAACATAAGATAGTACATATGGTCACTTCTCAAATGAAACTTCAAAGTTACAACAGGTACTAACTCCAGCTAGGGACTGTTATAACTGTATGTCCCCACAATGCTAATACATACTATACACATACATCATAAATAAAATAAATAACTAGATAACAGTAAAGCTTCTAGCTCCATACTCCTCCAAAATGCATCCGTAACAATCTGGACTACTTGACTGCTCAAAATAAGAGTACCCAAGAGTTTAAGGGAAAGAAAGAAAAACTATGGTTCAGGCATGGGTCTAGTGTAAGTAAACTTAAAAACATATGAATTTTAGTACTTATAAAAATCCTTCAAAAATAAAGGTACCACGTAAGACTACGTCGCATATAAACAAGGATGGGTTTTTTCCCTTAATGTAACCAAACCATTTTTAATAGAAAATCCAATAATATTAAAGTAATGTCTAGGGTTTAAAATAGCTATTTAACATAGCCGAAATGGTTACATTAATTACATTCCAGCATATTTAATATACATCTAAGTCCATAAAGCATATAGTGGAAAATAGATTCCAACAATGACAAAGCTGCTGGGGTATTACTATCACGGTACATCATTAGAGAAAATATAATGAGGGCCTTACCGGGACCCCCTACATGGCAAAACCGAACCACCCCTTAGTGGATAGTATCGAATACAATCATCCCTCGATTACGATCAACAACCGTACTAGGCCTGAAGCATACATCCAAATAATTATCGATCTGGATCAGGGATGATCATACTCTAATGGCAGCGAACCATATAGCCTTGCGACATATCCCTTATTTTAGTCATTCATGGGTGTGAGGCTTGAAATAACGATTACCATTGTTAGCAAACTCATCTTGGAATGCTAACACTGCCCTCTAGGCAATAATGTAATGTCAGCATTCATCTATACAAGTTGTTCCGGGATCGAACAAGCACAATAACCTTACTACCTTCCATTTTGAATCAAACTCAGGAATGGTAGTACAACTCCATATCATACTTTACCATGATTCAGATCACGAATCGTTTGTTAGTTGAAGTGGTTCAGATAAACCATACTTATCTGAAGCCAATGTCTCCAAATTAAAGCGATGAATTCTCGGCTGACTTAATTCCGGTTCACTTAGAAGTATGCGAACAAATATAAGAGTCCTCATCGGGATCTCGAATATACTTTCTTAAAAGCGAACTACATTTCATAAAATTAGTCCTCCCCGTGGGACCTTATACCGTATGAAATCGCGAAGTTTTTATATACTTCCCAAGTTAAAATAGGTCAAGTTGTCAATAGTGGAAAAACCACTATTTGTTGTAAGTATAGTTTGCATAAGAAAAATAGGACATCTTATACTTATCACCACATTCCGATTTCAAACATTACTATCCGTCGATTAACAATGAAGTTGGACAAGTTAGAAAACTATTCTTACCTCAACATACATTCTTACTTCTCGAGATAGAGATGAGTTTCCATACCTGGAAATTTGGTGTCAAGTATACGATGAAGTACCTTCCATATACTTAGTTAATCATGACCCATTTATCGAAATTAATCCTCTTATACTTATCACGTTTCTGGTATTCCGACTTCTCTATCCCTCGCCTAGAATCGAAGTCAGGTAAGTCAGGGTACTGGTTCCACCCCTCCTTGCCTTAGTTAGAATACCCCGATTCTAGATCACACAGATAAAGGAAAGTTTTCCTTATCGGCTTTTAGTGCTAAATATAAAATGACTTAATTTCCATAAACGTGTCAACATTTTAACACTATTGTTCATATTTGTTTTATGTTACTAATGGCACAGATGAAAATAATCCCTCATTTTAAAACAAAGACCTTAAAAATCAATTAAAATTTATCTTTGAAACTCAATTCCGATTTTTGGTTTCAAACTAATAAGTTAAATCTTTTCCAAAAATCCTATGTTTAGAGATTAAAGTTTGATTTAAGACGATAACATTTTCTTTATAACACAAACACCTTTTTAATAAATTTCAAAACACTTCATAACTTCTTTATGAAAAGTTTGAAAACAAGACTTGAATTTTGGAAAATCCTTTTAAATTTTTTGAAACTTCTTAGGAACAATGAAGTAAAAAACTAATCTAACGAAAACATGGGATCTCGAGGTCGAATAAAAACCAACTCAAGTATGTCAGCTACACTAAGCAACATTCACAACATTTATACACACAAGCACACATATAAAAACCAAAAAGGCAAGAAACTCTTTCGAGTCTCTCTACACAAAGTCCCTTGTAAACCTTTCATATGCACTTTGAAGTGTATCGTAGTGACCTATTCGCTACGAACACTTCGACTTCATTTCAAGTCCCCCGTATGATCCTATGTGTCATCCGCTTTCAAGTGGGTACCAAAGCAACCAATAAAAACTGCATACACTTATCAACATAAGCAACCAACCTAAACTATTATAACAAAATAATAAATTTTTAAACTTGCTTTTAAGTGAGATTTACTCATTTAAACAAACACATCATTCACCAAAACTACCGCAACTTTACAAACAACTTACGGACCTAGCTTCCTTCTACTAAACTTGATTTTTAAGACCTAAAAGAGGTCAAGTGGGCTAGGCCTTGGTTTAGGAGGGCTCGGCCATGGTGATGGTAGGCTCAGCCTTGCTTCAAAAATGAGATTTTGTGTTTGTTTTTGGTGAATAAGTGATGTAGAGAGGAATATAAATAGTTTTAGATATTTGTTTAAGGATTAAAGAGAAAATGGTGCAACTTTTTTAAACTTTTATTTTGTAAAACAATGGAAAAGGCGAAGTGAAGAGAGTGAGAAGATGAAAATGAAATGAAATGAAATAATGTGGAAAGTGAGAAAGTGGAGTTGTTTTTATAGAAAAAGCAAAATGGTTAATTACTAAATAACCCTTCCTAAAAAAATCAACTACCCTCCACCACAATTTTGACAACACACCACCTTCTTCTTGTAACATGCATCCATCCTCCTTGTCACTCTTCCATCACATCTTTTCTTATGTGTGTACTTTGTGTCTTAGATTTTGTGCTGATTTCCTTTTTATATTATAAAAGAAAAGTCCACTACCACTTTATTAACTTAAGTATATTTTAAACTTGTTTTAACCTAATTTAATTAATTAGCAAAGGCATTTGTTATTTGAATATATGTACACTTGTGTGTACAATATGTTCCGACAACTTTTAGAAGATGAAAGTAGAAAATCTGAAAAACGATTTTCGGTCACATTTTTTATTTTTCTTCAATCTAATTATTTTTGTAAACCAAATTTTAAAACAATGTTACTATTATTAGTTATTACTTAAAAGAGGTCTATTTGAGTTATTAAAATTTATTATTTAATTATTTAAAAATCTATCAAACATTCATATTTAAAGCGATTAAATTACGGGTCATTACATTCACTCCCCCTTAAAAGAATTTCGTCCCAAAATTAACACGTAAAATGAACAAGTTAAAAAGGATATATATCGTATACAATACAACACATACAAAAGAGATACATTTTATGCGACTACACCTTAAGTGGTGAGTACACCATCTATACACTATGCTTGCTACTAATTGATGCGCACGTAAAAATGCTTATTTTTACTTCTGTATTTGAGCTTCTTTTAATTAAATAAATGAGAATTTTAGGATATTTTACATGTTTAAATCAAAATTTAAATTGTTTTCAAATCATCATTTATTCATCTTCATTTGGAGGGTAAAATGTTAATTTTGTGTATGATTTAATTTGAGAAAATTTATATGCACATTTTATTTTTATTTGTAGGAAATGAAGTGCAAATATGAAGAGGGTTCATGGATGAATACATGCACACATGTTGAAAGCTAACGAAGAAAGGAAATAAATGAATTCATGCAACATGGAGGAGCCCACAAAACCACTAACATATGGTCCACAATTAAAAGCACATGCACATGTTAATGGAGGCTTAAAGGCATGTTAGTGGGGATTAATTAATGGGATAGTTTGGCTCACATCCCTAACAAGTTTTAAAATAGATAAAACATCCTTCACAACCAACATTTATGTTTCCACTCCCTATTTTCAAATTCACGCACGCAAAAATACACAAATACCCTTTATGTTTTAAACTTTTCAAACGTGTATAACTTTATTTACAAAAACCGGATCAACATACCATTTTCACCAAAAAATCACAAATTTTATGATCTTTAAAATGAGATCCATTGTTGATACCAAAAATTTATATTTGTATTAAAGGTGCAATTATTTCAAATATTTGCAGACAATTCAGCAAATATTTAACATTTCGATTTTTTTTTCAAATTTATAAAAATTGCACAAAATTGCAGATATTTCTGCAACTATATGGTATAGTTGCAGAAATGTCTGCAACTATTGGGTATAGTTGCAGAAATTTATGCAACTATATTATATAGGTGCAGAAATATCTGCAACTATTGCATATAGTTGCAGACATTTCTGCAACTATTGCAAATAGTTGCAGAAATGTCTGCAACTATTGCGTATAGTTGCAGAAATTTCTGCAACTATTGCTTATAAATACCCCTTATGTCTCATGTAATTATCTTTTTTCATGCAAGTAGTACCAACAAAATCAAAGATAAATAAAAAGTTTCTTTCATGGCTTCTTAGCCTTGCTTTTACTTTCATGCAATTGTTATTTATGATTTCTTTTTGCTCTTTTATTATCTTATGCTCTGTTTTAATTCATGCAATTAGTTTAGATTTATTTTATGCAATTAGTTAGTTCCTTTTTCTTTTAATTAGCACTTCTCATTCTCCTTTTGTTTTATGTTGAAATCATTTAATGTTAACATGTTTTTAAATATGAGTAGCTAAACCTCTTCAATTTAGGGGCAATGAAGCTCTCATGAAACATATTAAATTAACATAAGGATTTCATTTGTGATCTCTCATATGTGCTTAATGGAAAATATGAATGATGGTTGTTTATGTTTCTTTTTATTGAATTTTGATAGCTTATGTTGACATCTCAAATAGGTTGTACTTAACTCCATTTAAAACATAAACTATTTGATCATTTGCCTAAGTGATTTTGATAATGAAAGTCAAAATAGAATTAAAATTTGATGGTTTATATTACTAAATTAGTAAATAGATCATACTTATTTTATTTTTAATTTTCATGTCATTTTCATGAGTGTTGATAAGTGGGTTTGAATGGTGTGTTGGAGTTTGATGATTTAAGTTGTGTTAATTAATAGCACAAATAAATCATACTTATAATAAGCACATCTATCATTCTACTTAATATTTTAATGAGAGATTATAAGTGAATTTTGTTGTTGATTTATATGAATGATTGGAAGTGGATTTGCCTCTAAATTGCTCTTTATTATCATAGTTCATTCACTTTTGATTTAGCTAATTTTTACTAATTTTCTTAGTTTAAAACCATCAAAAACTTTGGGCTAATTTGATTGAGTATTATTGAAATTTAATTCATTCCCTGCGGATCGATCCGTAGTCGCATACGTACTGTAATTGTACGTTGTGTGTTTGCGATTTTTAACAATAATATTTTTCGGCGATTTTATAATCAATTGAAAATTCGTCGTCTACTAAGTTTTTGGCGCCGTTGCCGGGATTGCAATTTAATTTTAATTCTACTCTTTGAATTATTTTTGTTTGATTTGCATTTAAAAAAAATATTTCGTGTTGTGTGTTTGTAGTGTGATTTTTGCTTTCATTTGTATTATGTGCTCTTTATGTTTCTATTTGAATTTGCAATATAAAAAAAAGAAAAAAAATATGCTTAATGGCATTTTGAAACAAAACAAAATATTTTATTTCATTTACATAACAATTTACATTCTCATTTTTTATATTTCAATTTAATTTTAAATTCACTATTTACATTGCAAACTCATATACACAAACAGTTCTGCTATCAATTCTCTGGCAAAGTTGCCATTGCCATCAACACTCAATTCCATAAACACAAAACTGCAACTTTGTCATCATAAAACTGCACCACTTCAAACACAAGACGTTCCTTCTAAACTTCCATCAACCTCAACTTCACTACCTTCCCCTGCATTCATCCACTATTTCCTATACCAAATACAACCATCATAGCCTGCATACCAACCAAACACCAACCACTACCACCCTACATCCTGCATACATCCCTCTACAAGCATTTTGTACATCCACCACCTTCCACTGCTCCACCGCCACAACATTACCACAACATTGATGTTCCACAACATCACTGCAGCAATAACCATAATCACCATCACCTTCTAAATAGTCGAGCATGCCTCATTACTGTAGGATCGATTTCACCCTAGAGGGGGGGTGAATAGGGTGATACTATTAATTATAAAAATTTATTGCAGAAGTTTATAAAATATTTTCAACACAGCTATATCAGAATAAAAGCAGCATAGATAATAACAGAATAATAAATGCAGAAATAGAACACACAGATTTACCCAACTTCGGCAAAACCCTGCGTACGTGCTGCCCCCAAGGTTTCTACTAGAAATTAAGTAGTCAAACGCTTACACACGTAAACTCACGACACCCGCTATCGACTAACCTTAACTCTACGCTCAAAACCATGCCACAACTAAGCTACTGAGTTGCGAATTCTCAAACTACGCCACGTAGTTTGTCCCCTAGTCACATGACTAGAAATTACAACTGTTTAAAAGAAAAATACAAATTAAAACAATAATAAAAAATCAAAACCCTAATTAACTAAGCCTTTATATAATTAAACACTAGATAAAACAAGGCCGGCCCCTTTTATTTTCTTTTATTTCTATTTCCTTCTTTTCTCTGTAAAAAATGGCGGCCTTGTTCCTTTACTCGCTCGTTCCTCTTTGCTAAGATTAGGGCTTTGGAAAATTTGAAGATGCCGACTTTGTTCGATCGAATAGATTTTTCTCGTTCCTTGCTTTTGTCGATCGTTTGTCTCTTGATATGCTTTCGGCTTCTTCAAAATTGATCGAGTTCGAACTTGGATTCGGTATGTAATTTATTGCTTTTGCTTTACTGTTTTGCTTGCTTAAACTCGATGATCTGTTAGGCCGATGATGATTGGGTTTAAATAGGAATTGAATTCCTATATTCTCGTTCGTTATGATAATTTGCTTGGCCGTATGATTTTGATTGTATGTTTGTGATTAAAATTGACTTGTTCAATTCGTATCTTTTGTTTACTTGCTTGTCACGGTT
The DNA here is from genome assembly GCA_030737815.1 of Allium fistulosum. Lineage (NCBI taxonomy): Eukaryota > Viridiplantae > Streptophyta > Magnoliopsida > Asparagales > Amaryllidaceae > Allium > Allium fistulosum. Next base: position 1,531,942,305 of record CM060903.1, on the reverse strand, counting down.
TTGGTTTTGACTTCCTTGACCACCACGTTGTTGAATTGATTTTGCTGATGTTGATTTCGTTCTTTGTGCTATTCATTGACTTGTTCGATTTTTACTTGCCGTTCCATGACTTCGGCCACTCTGTCTTTGTTCGGCTGTTGAACTTGTCTGGATAATTTTGAAACTGCTACCTCATTTATGTTTTGTTCACCCCTGTTGCACTGATATTGCTTCTGGTCATTGCACTTCTACCATTCGAGTTGTGGTACTAGTTATCACTACATACATCATATATATGTGCATGCTTGAAGTTGAGTGATTGTTGTCCACCATAAATGTGTACATTTTACCTGGCATTTTGTTCCATCCCGGATGATGTTGACTTAGTTGAACCTGCATGCTATGTTTGCATATTGAGTTATTTCACTGATGCATCACTTGTTGTTTCCATTCACTTGAATTCAGTTGCATTCGTTAGTTCTTTGGTTCAGATTGAACAGCTTATAGTCATGTGTATGCACACGTCTCTTTTAAACTGCTTGTTCTTGTTTCATATTGAATTCATGTGTATAGTTGCCTGGTCTTCATGTATATGATGCATGTTGATTATTTGATGTTAACTGGATTGTATCAAGTACATGTCCATATGTCTGATATGCTGGCTCGAGTTGTTTCACCTGGTTCATTGTAGTCTGATTGTATTCTCTGGTTTATCACATGTTGTTGCATGATGAACTTGTTTCTTGAGTTGCCAAGTCATTTTGATTTTCAGATTCGATTCATGTTCACTTGATGGAATTTGGTCCAGACATTGTTGTTTCACTGTTTTGTTTACATGTGCATGTTGTTCACTTCGAGTCAGTTTGCATACAGTTGCATTATTGGTCCATTATTTAGGTTGATATTTTTGTTGTCGCTACTTGTATCAATCCGTATCATCACTTAGATATTGCAGTCTGGTCTTGGTCGAGTTGGTAGCTGGACTTGATTCACTTGTTTACATTGAGTCTGAGTTGCTCCCGACCGTTATTGCATTTGTACATTTGAATTTTTTGGTCGAGGCTGTGATTTATGTGTCTTTACCATTTTAATGAACTTGTGCATTTTGGTATTTGAGTTCATTTGCCTTGGTTTTCATGTATGTGTGCAGTGGTGGTCTGTTGGTACTTGAATTTGGTCTGCACTTGTGTTGAATCCAGCTTATAGTTCGGGTTTGACCTTGTGTGACTTAACTTGAGTTGAACCCGGCTTTTGATTTGGGTTTGACCTTGTGCTCACCTGTCCCTATCATTTTATCAAGTGTATATCGGTGTGCACGGCCTTGTGGAATGTACAGTGATACATTGTGCATGTCACAAGCTGTTCATGTTTGATGAATTCAAAATTAAATGATGACGAACAACCCAAATAACTGAGGCAAATAATATTTTCAAAATTACATTTTATTTTATACTGCAAAAATATTTCATTTTCAATTTTACTACGTCAGTGTATATTTTTGAAGATAACTCAGATGTTGGATTCAATCTGGAATGGAGTTGAAGATAACTATGAGCGATATGTAGTGAGGACAGTTATGTAAATTGAAATGTATTGTAATTGCAAATTGTATATATATAGTGAGAGCTCAAATTTGTACTATTCAAAATTGTAATAAAATATTTGTTTGAATAAAATATCTGTTTGAATTTAAATTCTGTGTTATTTATTTTATTCCGCAAATATTTATTTAATTATGTGAAAAATAAAATAGTACATTAACAAATACATTTAAATGAATATATATATATATATGTGTGTGTGTGTGTGTTTATTATCATCAAACAAAAATCATATACTCGCATATTCAATAATCTCCCCCTTTTGACGATAACAAACATATATTTAAGATTTTGAATTTGTTAAATGTATTTGATCATTCAGTTTGCTCGCTCCCCCTATTTGAATGCTCCCTCTCTACACACAGCTCCCCCTTCATATATGCATAAAAATATTCAAATGAGCCTTGATGCAAATATAAAATATTTGACCTTTATTTTCCAAAATCTTAACTTTTCTCTCCCCCTTTTGTTATCAGCAAAAGAGTAATAGTGTCAGAAAAATAGAGAATAAAGTGATAGACATTAATACAGCATTAAAACTCAATCGAGTATAAATTAAATTTCAATAAAAAATTAAAAAAAATCATAAATACTCTTTTCGATAATTAGTAGGGGGTCAGATTAGTTAATATAATCATTTAAGCTCAAATTCAAAAATAATTATCAAATTTTCTAAAATGACTAATCTGGAACAAGGTCAACAAAAATGGTTTTCTAGAAGGGTTTTATAAGAAAATTGTCTGCTATTTGAAAATTATTTGAAATGAAAAATATGCAGATATTTTCTTTGAAAATCGATGCAGCTACTGAATGTCTCAACATAAATCACATTCCACTAGTAATTTTTCTATCAACTAGATTACCAGTGTAATCCGCATCTGAATTTTCTTTCACTCAAGATTATCATTAGTTATAGACCAGGTCATGAAGTTGCAACGAATTCCTTAAAATCATTTTTAACAGCTTTTAAATGAGATTCTCTTGAATTTGAATTGAAACCGTGTATACAAGCAAATACAAAATATAATGTCAAGTCAAATATATCCACATGTATCATGAGTAATCATCAATTATTAATCCAAGAAAATCTATATGAAAGTAGTTCAAAGATGATTGTTCAACATTTTGAATAAGTCAGAATCAAAATCAGCATTTATTTCTTTATCAATAACTGGCTGAATTAAATTATGGTGCAGATTATTGCATTTAATAAGATGAATATACCATTACCTATTTTACCTTTACCAATAATATTTCTTTGTAGCCCATTGTGTTCTGTCACCTTTGTACTAGGCTAAGGAACTTTTATTTGTCGCCCGTTGTGTTTCTGGAACAGCCAGAATCCATATAACACTGTTGTCGTTCCTTAGCCTGCCACCACACCTACACGATAAAATATTTTTGTGACATATTTGTTTTTATAGGTACATGGTTGTTAGTGGCAAATGATTTTGAACAATATGTTTGTGGAGACCAAAAACTATTTATATATGTTCCTTTCGGCACCCAGATTTGTTTAATTTTAAGCGATTTTATATTCGTGCCTTTGGGAACCCAAATTGGTATGGTTTTCACGTGTTTGGGTATCACACTTTTCCCTTTAACAATGTTATTAGTTGTTTGTTCATATTTTGACACTTTTGAAAATCCAAATGAATTCCTTTTATTCTCGAAGAGTTGATTTTCTAAGAGTATATTAAATGATTTATCTCCAGCGAAAATTTTCTGAGTAACCAACTCAAGTTTATTAATTTTGGATTTTAAAAGTTTATTTTCATTTATTAGCTTCGAACAACAACTAATGCTATTTTCTCTCTTTTCAAAATTCTTCATTTTCAAGTCCATATTTTCCCTTTTAAGCTCTTTAATTTTATTCTCAATTTCTAGCATCTTAGTTTCAAAGAGTTGGAGTTTTTTAAATTCAATCTTTTCAAAATCCTTGGTTTTGTCAATCTCTTTTTCAAATTCGTGATTTAATTGAATAATTTCAGATTTTCTCAAAAACACGTTTTCTTTTTCAAGGGTTTTGAAATTTTCGTTGATCTCATTTAAATTCTTTTCAAAAATCGCACATTTAGAAATTTCTGACTTCTTAAAGCTATCCAACTCTTTTTGCAAAATGTTGTTTTTACAAATCAACTCAGTTTTGTTTTTCTCTTCAATTAAAATTTCGTTTTCCAACTTTTGAATTTTTTCATGAAAACAGGTAAATTCTTTTTCATGATTCAAACGTCTTTTGCAGTTAGAATTTTTATTTTTAAGCTTATTTTTCAAATCATTATTTTTCTGATGAAGTTTAGCTTGTTCTCTTTCCAACTTATTAATTTTCAACTCAAGAGCTTTATTAATTTCGATTAATTTTTGGCACAAGAAAACTAAATCATTGATTGGAAAATCACTTATCTCATCGGATATTGAATCTTCATCATTGCCGCATTTTTCTAGTCCTGTCAAGCACGTTTCTGAGTTGATTATGAGAGATCTCTCGTGGTTGTTGATTTTTGCACCGTATATTGCATTAGAAGTATTCCAGATTTCCTATGCATTTTCACAATGAGAAATAAAGTTAAAATTATCTTGATTAATATGAGAATATAATATATGCATAGCAAGAGCATTATTTTTCTCATTTATTATATCACACCCATTTTCAATAATATCCCAACATTTAGAATTAACAAATTTTAAATAAAATTCCATTTTTAATTTCCAATTCAAAAAATCTGTTCCGTCAAAAATAGGAGGAATAATATTGGACCGACCCTTGGCAAAAGTATTATTCAAAGAAACCATTTTATAAATTCAAATTTGTAAAAAAAAATTGGTCTTTGAAAAATCAAACTTTTTAAAACAAAAATGGCTTTTGTTCCTAGCCTGATACCACTTGTAGGATCGATTTCACCAAAGAGGGGGGTGAATAGGGTGATACTATTAATTATAAAAATTTATTGTGGAAGTTTATAAAATATTTTCAACACAGATATATCAGAATAAAAGCAGCACACATAATAGCAGAATAATAAATGCAGAAATAGAACACACATATTTACCCAGCTTCGGCAAAACCCTGCCTACGTGCTGCCCCCAAGGTTTCTACTAGAAATTAAGTAGTCAGATGCTTACACACATATACTCGTGACACCCGCTATCGACTAACCTTAACTCTACGCTCAAAACCCTACCACAACTCAGCTACTGAGTTGCGAATTCTCAAACTACGCCACGTAATTTGTCCCCTAGTCACACGACTAGAAATTACAACTGTTTAAAAGAAAAATACAAATTAAAACAATAATAAAAAATCAAAACCCTAATTAACTAAGCCTTTATATAATTAAACACTAGATAAAACAAGGCTGGCCCCTTTTATTTTCTTTTATTTCTATTTCCTTCTTTGCTCTGTAAAAAATGGCGGCCTCGTTCCTTTACTAGCTCGTTCCTCTTTGCTAAAATTAGGGCTTTCGAAATTTTGAAGATGCCGACTTTGTTCGATCGAATAGATGTTTCTCGTTCCTTGCTTTTGTCGATTGTTTGTCTCTTGGTATGCTTTCGGCTTCTTCAAAATTGATCGAGTTCGAACTTGGATTCGGTATGTAATTTATTGCTTTTGCTTTACCGTTTTGCTTGCTTGAACTCGATGACCTGTTAGGCCGATGATGATTAGGTTTAAATAGGAATCGAATTCCTATATTCTCGTTCGTTCTGATAATTTGCTTGGCCGTATGATTTTGATTGTATGTTGGTGATTAAACTTGACTTGTTCAATTCGTATCTTTTGTTTACTTGCTTGTCATGGTTTTGGTTTTGACTTCCTTGGCCACCACGTTGTTGAATTGATTTTGTTGATGATTTCGTTCTTTGTGGTGTTCATTGACTTGTTCGATTTTTACTTGCCATTACATGACTCCGTCCACTCTGTCTTTGTTCGGCTGTTGAACTTGTCTGGATAATTTTGAAACTGCTACCTCGTTTATGTTTTGTTCACCCCTGTTGCACTAATATTGCTTCTGATCATTGCACTTGTACGATTCGAGTTGTGGTACTAGTTATCACTACATACATCATATATATGTGCATGCTTGAAGTTGAGTGATTGTTGTCCACCATAAATGTATACATTTTACCTGGCATTTTGTTCGATCCCTGATGATGTTGATTTAGTTGAAACTGCATGCTATGTTTGCATATTGAGTTGTTTCACTGATGCATCACTTGTTGTTTCCATTCACTTAAATTCAGTTGCATTCGTTAGTTCTTTGGTTCATATTGAACAGCTTATAGTCATGTGTATGCACACATCTCTTTTAAACTACTTGTTCTTGTTTCATATTGAATTCATGTGTATAGTTGCCTGGTCTTCATGTATATGATGCATGTTGATTATTTTATGTTAACTGGATTGTATCAAGTACATGTCCATATATCTGATATGCTGGCTCGAGTTGTTTCACCTGTTTCATTGTAGTCTGATTGTATTCTCTGGTTTATCACTTGGTGTTGCATGATGTACTTGTTTCTTGAGTTGCCAGGTCATTTTGATTTTCTGATCTGGTTCATGTTCACTTGATGGCATTTGGTCCAGACATTGTTGTTTCACTGTTTTGTTTACATGTGCATGTTGTTCACTTCGAGTCAGTTTGCATACAGTTGCATTGTTGGTCCATTATTCTGGTTGATATTTTTGTTGTCGCTACTTGTATCAATCTGTATCATCACTTAGATATTGCAGTCTGGTCTTGGTCGAGTTGGTAGCTGGACTTGATTCACTTGTTTACATTGAGTCTGAGTTGCTCCCGACCATTATTGCATTTGTACATTTGAATTATTTGGTCGAGGCTGTGATTTATGTGTCTTGACCATTTTAATGAACTTGTACATTTTTGTATTTGAGTTCATTTGCCTTGGTTTTCATGTATGTGTGCAGTGGTGGTCTGTTGGCACTTGAATTTGGTCTGCATTTATGTTGAATCCATCTTATAGCTCGGGTTTGACCTTGTGTGACTTAACTTGAGTTGAACCCGGCTTTTGATTTGGGTTTGACCTTGTGCTCACCTGTCCCTGTAATTTTATCAAGTGTATATCGGTGTGCACGGCCTTGTGGCCTGTACAGTGATACACTGTGCATGTCACAAGCTGTTCGTGTTTGATGAATTCAAAATTAAATGATGACGAACAACCCAAATACTGAGGCCAATAATATTTTCAAAATTACATTTTATTTTATACTGCAAAAATATTTCATTTTCAATTTTACTGCGTCAGTGTATATTTTTGCAAATAATTCAGATGCTGGATTCAATCTGGAATGGAGTTGAAGATAACTACGAGCGATATGTAGTGAGGACGGTTATGTAAATTGAAATGTATTGTAATTGCAAATTGTATATATATAGTGAGAGCTCAAATTTGTACTATTCAAAATTGTAATAAAATATTTGTTTGAATAAAATATCTGTTTGAATTTAAATTCTGTGTTATTTATTTTATTCAGCAAATATTTATTTAATTATGTGAAAAATAAAATAGTACATTAATAAATACATTTAAATAAATATATATATATATATATGTTTATTATCATCAAACAAAAATCATATACTCGCATATTCAACAATTACCAACCACACCATCAACAACAACCAACCATACTTCCTCCTCCTGTCAAAAACACACCAGACCAACTCATTGTCACACTTCATACATTTCACAACCTCTCTGCATTACATACACAGCCAAACTTCACAACCAAACCACCTGAACAACCAACCCACTTAAACAACAACCCTCCACTTGCTGCTGTACTCAACTATCCCTCCTCTTCGACCACCAGAAATTAGCTCCAACATCCCTGCCTGCACATCCACAAACCAAACAGCAACAACCATCCCTCTGCCACCAAACTGCCACTATCTACATCTACCTGAATTAACAACTACTGCCACAAACTTCAAATTCTCCACCAATCACATTACTGCACATTGCACATCCACCTCCCTCTGCGTCTGCAAACTCCAAACAACTGCCTCTACCTGGACACTCAAACTTTGCCATACAACATCTCCATCACACTTCATCAATACATCTCCATCACACATTTTATCCATTGCAAGATCATTACCTAAACTTCTCCTGCCGAGTACCTACCTCTGTCAATAGCTTTAACAAAGAACTCCACCATCTTACATCAGCCATCAACAACCCACCACCATCTCCTATCTACCCTCCTGAAAGTTCACCCACACGCAAACTCCAGCCTCAACCATCTCCAGTGCAACTTCGTCAGCAGCTCCACCTATCTCAACATTCACATCACTACAATACTTCCTCTGCCCGGCCAAACAGTCACGCAACTCTCCTCTTCCATGCATCTCTTATACACTACCTGCAACGTCGAACTCCTTCAACACCAAGATGCCTGCATTTCATCCACCCATCCACTTCAACCACATTCCCACCAAGACTTTCCACTTCAAGCTCATCACCACCAAAGAAAAATCCAATTCCATCAACCACGAAACCCGAACCCACAACATCCAGAAACCTCCAATCTCTAACCAATTCCAACACCAAACTCCAGCAACCCTTACCAAAGCAAAATACCAAAACCCGTACATCCGAAGCAATATCCTCCTGCCATCGCCGCACTCAACACAAATCGCGACCAAACATTCAGTTTTATTTCGCGATTTGATATTATTTCTTAGACTGCATTTTCTTTTTTTAATTTCGCATTTAACTGAGAAGAGGAATTGAATTGGGGAATTAGTAAACGTTGCGGGCTGAGTTTGAGTACTGGGTTGATTGGTTGTGGGTTTGCGGGCCTGAGTAAATAATTTTTATTTTTTATGTGTGTTCATTTCTTCGTTTTCTTTTCCTTTCTAGTTTAGTTTTTTTATTATAGATTTTAGCAAACGAAAAAATAATTTAGTATACTTTCATTTAAAAAAGAAAAAGAAAAGAGAATTTTTATATACCTTGTTCAAACTTACAGGTTGCAGGAAACCAAATGAAAAGGAATTGCTGCTATAAACTGCTCTACACTGCTTTGCTTGCTAATAAAAAAATCCCTGCTTAATAAAATAAATTGCTAATTATTATCCACGCTCTGGTATCATGCTCTTATCACTTGTTTTTATTTTCATAGCATTGTTTGTTGCTTGCATTTTAAAAAATTTCAAAAACAAAATAAAATTTCATTCGTAGTTGCATTATTAATTCACGTTTAGTTCGGTTTTACATTCATATCATCTTATTTTCTTTTCTAAGGGCAATACCCGAATACACATAAGGTGGGGGATTTCATCACCATTTCTTTAGCCCACAAATTGTATGTCGTCGTAAAATTGGACTAATAATAACGGTTAGACTTTGGACTTAAAGGAGTCACAAGCTCACCTAGGGCTTAATTGTATCGTGATAAGTTGTCTTCTTTCGAAAATCTAACTTCTTGGTGTCTAGGCTACGGCAATGCAATAATCATATATAAATATTACGGTGATTCGTAAATACTATAGTGATTGTTTCTCTGAAGGTATATAAACCTTTGGGTACATTGCTATGGTGATTCATGGTGCACCGATAACCCCTGTCCGTTACCTGACTAAGAACTATTTTGTTAGATTAAGACAAAGTGCAATTATAGAATTTTGGGTTAGGAGCTACTAAGAATAGAAAATTTGTAATTAAGTCCTTGCATTCATTTAGTTGCATTAGCTCATGCATATATTATAAAAACAAAAACAAAAAACAAAATCCAAAACCAAAAAAATATTTACATTTTACTTAACTTAGTTCCTTTTTAAAAATCCAAAAAAAATCATTTTAAATCTTTTCCTTAAAAAAAGAATTTTTTTTTAAACAAATCATAAATCTAAAAACCAAGCATTTTACTTAAGTTAATTTTTTTAGAAAAAAGAAAATCTAAAAAAATTCTTTTCAAAAGAAAAAACTAAAAAAAAAAAACATATAAAAAAGAAAAAAGAAAAAAAATTGAAAATCCAAAAAAAACAAAACAAAAATCAAATCTCCCTTTTGAAAATTAAATTCTCTTTGGTAAATACTTTTCCTTTTAAAAAATTATAAAAAAACAAAACAAATTTTCACTTCATTTTCTAAACCTTGCTTCATTCTCTTAAACTCAATTCTCACTTCTTTCTCTTCTTGACCCTTTATGTTGTGTATGAGTGCCTGGCACAACAACAATTCATTTAACTCGAACGAACAACCCTCCAGTGATGGCGAACGAAAATGCCCCTTGAACTCTTATAGATAGAATCTTTCCTGATAGAGTTTCTATTCCTTCTTGTATCACATTACCCGCACCAACGGGTAACCATTCCGAAATTCATTCAATCATATTGCCACGCTCCCAAAATTTGGCAATTTTGAACATGATGACTCATGCATCTTCTTAACAAAATTTGAACAAGTATGCACAACCATTAAACTCCAACAATTATGTGATGACGGAATCAAAATTTGATTATATCCATTTGCACTTACTGATTAAGCTGAAAAATGGTTGTACAGCTTACCTTCAAACTCGATCAAAACTTGCAAAGAATTCTTTAAAGTTTTCTTAAAGAATTTCTACCCCTTGGAAGAAACAACCAAAATCCAAAAGAAATTGTGAACTTTCATCAATTTAGGGGTGAACCATTTGGAAAATATTTTGAAAGATTTAAGGAGCTTTTGATAAAAAGTCCAGACCATAACTTTGAAAAATGGACTCTTTGCCAAATCTTATACGATGGACTTGAAAATAGCTAATGAACCATGCTTGAATAGATATGGCAGGGCAATTTTCTCGCTCAACAACACAAAGATGCTTAGCAATACCTTGAAAACTTGGCTGAAAAGTCATCCCAATGGGAACGTTCTAACAAAAAATCCATTTACTCATGATCGAGCGCACACTCAATAGGATCATCTTTGGCTTTGGAAGCTAAAATCGATGCAATGATCAATAAATTTGATAACGTTTTCTCATCCAACTGAATGAACCAAGCTTCCCAACCAATCTGTTATAAACACAACGAGCCGAATCACATAGCCGATCAGTGCCCTAATTCGATAGAACAACCCAATGCTTTTAATAAGGTTAAGAATGACCCGTTTTCTCCAACGTACAATCCTGGTTGGGGAAATCATCCTAATTTTGCATAGAACCAAAATAATTCTAACACGAATCTAGTACGTCCCAATTTCCAAGCATTTCTGAACAATTCTACGAATCCTCCCTTTCAACCCAATCACTTTCAACAAAATTTTATGCCTTCGTCTCAAAATCAACTGCAACAATCTTTCACTCCCCAAGACGATAAACGTTTGACTTCACTTGAGAAAAGTCTTGAAACTTTGGCTAAAGCAACCACTCAAAGCCTCCAATCAAATAAATTTTGCAAAAAAATTTAACCTCGTACATGTAGAATACGAGTCAATCGATGCTAAACTTGAAATGCAAATGAGTCAATTAGTCATATCCGTGAGTGAACGTGAATGAGGTATATTCCCAAGTCAGCCAGTTTCGAATCCCAGAAATTAAAACACGAATTCGAATCAAGCCCATGTTGTTCAAGATAGCAACGTAAACCAAATAAATGCTATCACAACTTTGCGTTCCAGTAAACAAATCAATAATCGAGTTGTTAATCCAAATGATTTACCAAAAACTCTTCTTGACACTTCAAAAACAACAAGCGAATCTGAACAAAACACTGAGCCAAACATCGAATCAAATTCCAATCCAAATTCTTCTTCTACTCAAGTAGACCGACCTACTGAGTATCGTGTTCCATTTCCATATCGCCTTCGACCCAAGAAACATTATGACCAAATGGAAGACGTTGGAAATTTTCAAACAAGTGAAAGTGAACATTCCTCTTCTTAATATCATTCAAAAAGTCCTAACTTACGCTAAGTTTCTCAAGGACTTGTGTACTCAAAAACGACACACTCATGTACCCTAGAAAGTTTTCTTAGCTGCCGGAGTTAGCGAAGTTTTATCCCAATCAATTCCCATCAAATACAAAGATCCTGGATGTCTGATGATCTCGTGCACGATAGAAGACAAAACGATTAACAAGTGCTTACTAGATTTGGGTGTGAGTGTCAATTTGATTCCTTGTTCAGTTTACCAGCAACTCGGCTTGGGTGAACTAAAACTGACGAAATTGACTCTTCAATTTGCCGATAGTTCAATAAAGAAACCCGTGGGAGAAATCGAGGACGTACTCATCAAAATTGGTCAATTTATATTCCCCATCAATATCATCGTCCTTAAAATACAACCTTCTACAACCCGATGAGTCAAATTTCATAGGTTTTAGGTCAACCTTTCTTGGCTACTTCGAATGCTCTAATCAATTATCGAAACGGCTCAATGAAAATTTCTTTTGGAAACATGACTTTGGATTTTAACATTTTCAACCTTGAAAATCAATCGAAGGAATCACTTGACCAAACATTGGAAGTTAGCTCCATTCAAGAAAATGTTGATAATGAAACAGTTGACCTTAACAACGAACGCGAGACTAAATGTGAACAACGGTTTCAAGGCGAGCCTAACAAAATTAAAAATGCGCTTCTGTTTGATCCCCTTACTATTAAGTTGGAACTTCAACCAAATTTTTTGATTGAGCAGCCCCCGAGGTTGGACCTCAAACCCCTTCTCGATCACCTTAAGTACGCATATTTAGGTGACAACGAAACGTTTCCCATCATAATCTCTTCAACTCTCTCCCTCTCTCTTGATCAAGAAGCTTCCCTTCTTTCAATTTTGTCGAAAAACAAAGAAACAATTGGATGGTCGATCACCAATATAAAGGGAATTAGTCCCACTCTTGTTCAACATCGTATCCATTTAATTGACAATCCCAAGCTTGTTCGTGACGAACAACAAAGGCTTAACCCAAAAATGATAGATGCGTTTCGAGATGAAATTCTTAAACTCCTCGATAATGGAATCATATACCCAATCTCTGATAGTTCATGGGTTATCCCAATTCATGTTGTGTCTAAAAGTTTGGACTTACCATTATCAAGAATGACGCTAACGAACTCATTCCAACTCGTACTCAAACGGGTTAGCGTGTTTGCATTGACTATCGAAAATTAAATGCTGCAACATGTAAATATCACTTTCCTCTTCCTTTCATCGACCAAATGCTTGAACGATTAGCCGGCCATGAATTCTATTGCTTTCTTGATGGTTATTCCAGTCATAACCAAATTCAAGTCGCTCCCGAAGATCAAGAGAAAATGACTTTCACGTGTCTCTTTGGCACCTTTGTATATCGACGTATGCCTTTTGGCCTTTGCAATGCTCCTGCTACTTTCCAAAGATGCATGGTCAGCATCTTTTTCGATATGATCGAATGCTTCCTTGAAGTGTTTATGGATGATTTTTCCATCTTTGAAAATTTATTTTATGAGTGCTTACACAATCTTGAGTTGGTTCTGAATCGATGTAAGAACAAACACTTAACGTTAAATTGGGAAAAATGTCATTTTATAGTCAAACATGGCATTGTTCTTGGGCATGTCATTTCAAACAAAGGCATTGAGGTAGATAAAGTGAAAGTTGATGTAATTGAGAATCTACCCATTCCAAAATCTGTTAAGGACATTCGTTCATTTCTTGGACACGCTGGTTTTTATCGACGCTTTGTTAAGGACTTTAGTAAATTTGCTCGACCTCTGATGACTCTTCTTGGAAAGACGTTCCATTTGACTTTAATTCTGACTATGTTTCTGCTTTCAAACGTCTTAAAAAACGAACTCATTTCTTCTCCCATCATTTGCTCACCCAATTGGGATCTTCCTTTCGAAATAATGCATGATGCTTCTAAGTTCGCGGTTGGTGATGTCTTAGGACAACCATCAACAAAATTCTTCATGTCATCCACTACGCTAGTATGACTTTAAACGATGCTCAACTTAATTACACGACTACTAAGAAGGAGCTTCTAGTGGTAGTCTTTGCGCTCGAAAAGTTCTGACCTTATTTGATTGGCTCACACATTACTGTTTACACTGACCATTCCGCTCTTGGATACCTTTTTGGTGAAAAGGATGCTGAGTCTTGTTTGATCTGTTAGATCCTGTTACTCTAAGAATTTGACCTTACGATCAAAGAAAAAAAAGGATCCGACAATGTCATTGCTGAACATCTGTCACATCTTCCAATCGCACCATCTTATTTATCGATCAACGAGAACTTTCTCGATGAATAACTCCTTTCTATTTCTGTCGATCCATGGTATGCCGACATAATGAACTATTTAGTCACTAAGGAAACTCCTTCATTTCGGATGAAACAAGATAAATATAAATTTCTTTCCCAAGTAAAGTACTTCTATTATGATGATCCATACTTGTTTAAATACTGTTATGACCAAATCATTCGACATTGCATTTCGGATTGCGAAATCAAAAGTATTCTTTCGTTTTGTCATGCCCAAGCTTGTGGTGGTCACTTCGGTTCGAAGAAAACTGTGGAAAAGGTGCTTCAATGTGGTTCTTATTGGCCTATGCTTTTTAAAGATGCATTCGAGTTTTGTAAAACTTGTGATCGCTGCCAAATTTTAGGAAGATCTCTCAACGAAATATGATGTCTTTGAACTCCATTTTTGTAATCAAAATCTTTGATGTTTGCGTATTGATTTAATAGGACCGTTTCCCAATTCTTTCGAAAATCTGTACATTCTTCTTGCCGCCGATTATGTCTCTAAATGGGTTGAAGCCATTTCTTGTAAAATAAATGACCACAAAGTTGTTGTGAAATTCATAAAAGAAAACATCTTTTCGAGGTTTGGAACACCTCGCGCAATAATAAGCAATGGAACACATTTCTATAATCGTTCATTTGAAACTCTAACGAAATGATACTCGATAACCCACAAGTTATCCACTCCTTGTCATCCTTAAACTTGTGGTCAAGTTGAAGTTTCAAATCGCCAAATCAAACAAACTTTGGAGAAAATTATGAATAAAAATCGAAAAGAATGGTCATAAAAATTGACAAATGCGAATTGAGCTTACAGAACTGCATATAAAACCAATTTCGGGATGTCTCCTTTTAGGCTTGTATATGGTAAAGCGTGACATTTACCCGTTGAACATGAACATAAAGCGTTGTGGGCGATTATGAACATAAATTTTGATCTTGAAAAAGTCGGCGAAAACAAAAAATTGCAACTCAATGAATTAGAGGATATTTGGAATGATGTGTATGAATACAAGAAAGTTTACAAAGAAAAAACAAAAGTTTTTCATGACAAGTCAATACTAAGGAAAACATTTTCGCCAAACCAAAAAGTTCTTTTGTATGACCCTCGACTTCATTTATTCCCTGGGGAGTTAAAATCATGGTGGACGGGGCCGTACATCGTACGTATTATTTTTCCAAACGGTGCCATAGAGATAGAAAACCTTTGGGATGGATCGATTTTTAAAGTCAATGGTCATCATTTGAAACCTTATTTGGAGTTGGCGAGTGATTGAGAGGAGGAGCTCATGGCTCTTCATGAGCCATACTATGTCTAGTAAGAAATGTTGACCTTCTCTTATAAATATGCACATATTTTTTCCTGTTACACTCATTTTATCATGCATTGACTGTAGGGACACGATCAAAATTAAGTGTGGGAGGGAGTCACATGTTCATTTTGATTTTTTACGGTTTTTTTTTGCATTTTCTTTCCAAAACCAAAATAAAAATCCCAAAACAATTTTTTTTCAACATATTGATTTACTTTTGAAGAAACGCTATAGGATAAATATATGTTTTTGGTTATTAAATTGAAATTTTTGAAATCGACAAAAATAAAAATAAAGTTTGATTACAAGTAACTATGGTTCAACTAGTATATAGGAAGGTTCATAGGCGATAATTATGAAGTATATCCTAATTGTAATCTTTGTTTAAAAGAGTGGTTGTTTTGAAGTAAAGGCGATAACATTTTTGATCTTCCAAGTTAAGTGGTGCTAAGATGATTTTGCAAAACTCTCTCTTTACATAAAAAAAGAAAAAAATGGTTTTTATAAAAATAAGAAACACCTTGAGTCATGTGTTCACACGCAAGTGTGTACACGCACCATACTTCGTACCATTCTCACGTAAGCCCGAAAGACAGTGCCTGATCGATATATCTAGCCTCCGTTACTCAAAGTTAGGTGTATGAAATAAATTTTTAATACAAATAACCACCTAGAGTAATGTATTCATATGTAAATCTGTACATTCGCCACGCTCTGTACTCTTCTCACGTAAGCCCAAAAGGCAGTGCATGATCAGTATATCTGGCCTCGGTTTATCTGATTAGGTGTGGAAATACTAATAATGTTATAATTTTTCAAAATAGAGAGCAAGCAATTGAAATCCAAGCACTATTTTCACTTATTTGATTCGACTTGTTATTTAAAAGAAATAATAATACCACTTTGCAAAACTTTGATACTCAACTAAAGGATCCATTTCATAGTTGCACCATGTTATCAACCGAAACAACTAGCCGAACTAGAATCTAATTGTGATGTTAACTTAATTTTTGCTGTAAGTTTTGACGAGTAAAAGGATTAAAATTTCTAAATAATAATCAAAACTTATATTTAACTTACTCGTGTCAACTTAAAAGTAAATTCTTCGTTTGTAAATATTTTCAAAAACTTGCATCATGTAGTCGCATTAGAATCTGCATATCGCATTTGGATTTTGTGGGTAGTATCCATTGAAAACCCTCATGAGACAACACTCGTCCTACTAGGGACACCTAGAAGTTTAACGGCTTGTTGCATACGCTCAATGCAATCGTGTTTCCTATAAAAATGGATTTTTTTAGTTTTAGTTTATTCGAGGACGAATAAAAAGATAAGTGTGGAGGTATTTGATGTGCACGTAAAATGCATATTTATACTTTCATATTTAATCTTCTTTTAATTAAATAAATGAGCATATTAAGGTATTTTACATGTTTAAACCAAAATTTAAATTGTTATCAAATCATCATTTATCCATCTTCATTTGGGAGTAAAATGATAATTTTGTATATGATTTAATTTGCGAAAATTTATTTGCACATTTTTATTTTTATTGGTAGGAAATGAACTGCAAATATGAAGAGGGTCATGGATGAATGCATGCAAACATGTTGAAAGCTAATGAAGAAAGGAAATAAATGAATTCATGCAACATGGAGGAGCTCACAAACCCACTACCATATGGTCCACAATTAAAAGCACATGTATATGTTAATGGAGGCTTAAAGGCATGTTGGTAGAGATTAATTAATTCCCTAATGATTACTTGGAGGTTACACTTTTTCAAGGGTATTTTAGGTAGCCCCTTAAAATATGAATTAGGGTTTTAAGCATGTAGTATAAATACCCCTTATGTCTCATGTTATTATCTTCCTTTTTCATGCAAGTTGTGGCCACAAAATCAAATATATATAAAATGTTTCATTCATGGCTTCTTAGACTTGTTTTTACTTTCATACAATTTTTATTTATGCTTTCTTTTATGCTCTTTTATTATCTTATGCTCTCTTTTAATTCATGCAAATAGTTTAGATTTATATTATACAAATAGTTAATTCCTTTTTCTTTTAGTAAGAACTTTTCATTCTCCTTTTGTTTTATGTTGAAATCATTTATGTTAACATGTTTTCAAATATGAGTAGATAAACCCATTCAATTTAGGGGTAATGAAGTTCCCATGAAACATATTAAATTAACATAAGGATTTCATTTGTGATCTATCATATGTGTTTAATGGAAAATATGAATGATGGTGGTTTATGTTTTCTTTTTATTGAATTTTAATAGCTTATGTTGACATCTCAAATAGGTTATGCTTAACTCCATTTAAAACATAAACTATCGCCTAAGTGAATTGATAATGAAAGTCAAACTAGAATAAAAATTTAATGGTCTGTGTTACCAATAATAGTAAATAGTTTATACTTAAAATAGATTTAATTTTTAATTTTCATGAGTTTTGATAAGTGGGTTTGAATGGTGTGTTAGAGTTTGATGATTTAAGTTGTGCTAATTAATAGCATAAATAAATCATACTTATAATAATCACATCTATCATTTCTACTTAATATTTTAGTGAGAGATTACAAGTGAATTTTGTTATTGATTTATATGAATGATTGAAAGTGGATTTGCCTCTAAATTGCTCTTTATTATGACAATTTGTTCACTTTTGCTTTAGTTAATTTTTACAATTTTTCTTAGTTTAAAACCACTTCAAAAACTTTGGGCTAATTTGATTGAGTATTATTGAAATTTGATTCATTTCCTACGGATCGACCTGTACTCGCGTACGTACTACAATTGTACGCCGTATGCTTGTAGTTTTTAACGATAATATTTTTTGGCGATTTTCTAATCAATAGAAAATTCGACGTCTAACTACCACTCATGTTATCCTCAGTTTTCCGTGTACAGTCTCTAGAATCTTCACTTCATTGAATTTTAACCGATTTTATGACCATATTCTGGGATTGTTTTACATCTTGATCAACAATGTGAACTGAATGCCTTATTACGATAAAGTTCGGTTCCACTTCCAAGTCTTCCTAAATAGTTGGCTCAAAAATAAGTGACGAATCATGCACATATTTCATTAAATGTGCTATATGAAAAACATTATGTACCCCTGACAATCTCTCAGGAAACTCAACTCGATAGGCAAGCGGCCTAACTTACTCAAGAATCTGAAAAGGTCCAACATATCTGGGTGCCAACTTTCCTGCTCTCCTAAGCCGTATAACTCCCCTTATCGGAGAAATCTTTACAAACACAAAGTCTTCGACTGATAATTCTAAATCCCTACGATCGGCATAGCTTTTTTTCCTATCCTGAGCTTCCTTCATCTTTCTTTTAATCACGGCTACCTTCTACATGGCTTCCTAAATCATATCGAGTACATGTATTAACCGATCTCCGGTTTCCACCCAACATGATGGTGATCTACATGGTTGTCCATAAATTGGTTCACAGATGTCATGCCAATACTTGCCTAATAACTGTTATTATAAGAGAACTCAACTAAATGAAGATGATCCTCCCATGAACCTTCGAAATCAAAGATACAGTCTCTCGAAAGATCTTCCAAAACTCTTTTTACCTCTTTGACCATCAGCTTGAGGATGATATGCGGTGCTCAAACTCAACTTTGTTCCCAAAGCTACTTGCAACGCTTTCCAAAACTGACTGGTAAAAATTGGATCCCGATTGCTTACAATACTACATCAAACTCCATGCAAATGGATAATCTCCGTCATATAAATATCTACCAAGCTTGATGGAGTCCTAGTCGATTTTATCAAAATAAAATGTGCACTCTTGGTTAGTCGATCGACAATAACCTAAATGCCTTCATTACCTTTTTTGATCTAGGCGGACCATCTATAAAATCTATCGACACTTGTTCCCATTTCCAATTCGGAATCTTAAGTGGTTATAGTAACCCAGCAATCCTTTGATGATTACTTTG
The DNA here is from genome assembly GCA_030737815.1 of Allium fistulosum. NCBI lineage: Eukaryota > Viridiplantae > Streptophyta > Magnoliopsida > Asparagales > Amaryllidaceae > Allium > Allium fistulosum. The sequence goes on along the minus strand of CM060903.1, from coordinate 1,531,923,219 downwards.
ATTTGCTGACAATTTGCACACCTGCTAGCATGAATAGAAGTATCCCTCTTCATTCCCTTCCACCAAAATACTTGCTTCATATCCTGATTCATCTTTGAAACACTGGGATGGACACTTAGCTTGGATTGATGGCATTCTGTTAATACCTCTTGCTTAATTCCATCGACATTTGGAACACATGTTCTTCCATTTATTCGTAATATGCCACGATGATCGATCTCAAAGCTCGAACAATGACCTTTATCTATATCCTCTATAATCTCCATTAAACGACAATCTTCCCTTTTCTTAATTGAAATCCTTTCGAGGAGAGTTGGAGTAACTTCCAAAAGTGTAAAAACTGCATTTATACTCAGAGCATCTGCTACTTCATTGGCTTTTCCTGACGTATATTAAATATCCAAATCATATGCCACCAGAAATCCCAACCAACGTTGTTGCCTCATATTCAAATCCTTCTACGTGAAAAGATACTTCAAGGACTTGTGATCATGAAGAGATCAAAATTTTCACCTAACAAGTAATACCTCCACATCTTTAATGCAAACACAACAGCTAATAACTCTAAATAGTGTGTTTCATAATTACGCTCACGAGGCTTCAGCTATCTACTAGCATAAGAAATAACTCTTCCATGCTACTTCAATATTGCATCCAAACCTATGCCAGAAGCATCCATATACACAGTCAACCCATCACCTCCATCTGGAATAGCTAAAACTGGAGCGTTGGTTAACCTTTTCTTTAACTCAATGAACATTTCTTCACACTTCGGAGTCCAAATAAACTTTCATCCTTCTTTGTCAACTTCGTCAGGTGTGAGACAATCTTGGAGTAGTCTTGGATGAATCTCCTATAATATCCTGCTAACCCTAAGAAGCTTCGGATCTCCGTTGGAGTCTGCGATGTCTTCCAATCTTGAATAGCTACTACCTCTTTTGGATCAATCGAAATACCATCCCCTGACACAGCATATCCGAGGAACCTTACTTTTGATTTCCAAAAATGGCACTTAGAGAATTTAGCTCTTAAAACGTGTTTCCTTAATGTTTCAAGCATCACCTCTAGATGGCGTTTGTGTTCATCCTTGGTCTTAGAATAAATATATCATCTATAAAGACCAACACAAACTTATTAAGCACATCTCTAAAAACTCGATTCATAAGATCTAAAAAATAAGTGGGTGCATTACTTAACCCAAAAGGCATAACCAACCACTCAAAAAAAACATTCCAGTCCTCTGAATGCTCTTAAAGGTATGCTATCCTCGGCTATTCTTAACTGATGAAATCCTATAGCAAGATCCATTTGTAAAAATACTTTAGCACCATGCAGTTGGTTGAACATGTAATCTATACAGGGTAGGAGAAACTTGTTTCGAATTATCTATTTGTTTAGCTCATGGTAAGCAACACAAAGTCTTAACGAACCATCTGACTTGGCAACAAAAACTACGACTACTCCCTAACTTGAGCGACTTAACATAATCAGTCCATTTCTCAACAAATCATCGGTCTGATTCCTTAACTCCTCCTTCTCCCTTGGAGACATCTTATAGATAGGATGAATTACAGGTTTCCAACCGGGGATTAAGTCAATACGAAACTCAATCTCTCGATGTGGAGGTAGGCTGTTAACTTCTTCAAAAACATATGGGAAATCCTTAACAATTATTATCGATCCTAACTCTTTTTGGGATGAATCTAATGCATAAATGAAACTATTCATTAGCTTTCTAGGCTCCTCACACGACACTTCAATATACTCCCCTATTTTGTTTTGCAACAATATTATCCTTTTGTGCAATCAAGAGCGGCTCAATTTCCTGCTAACCAATCCATATCAAGTAAACAATTAAACCCATTAAAATATTGTACAATCATGTCCCTAAAGTAATGGTGGTTAAGGTAAGTAACTTGTACATTTTCACAAATCATATACAGATTAGTTGCACCACCTATGGGATTAGACACACAAATAGGGGTTTCTACAATCCTTGAGGTAAGTTCCAATATATATACCAATCTTAAAGAAATAAAACTATAGGAAGCCCTGATATCAAACAATACTCAAACTAAAATGCCATTAACAAATAAAGCACCTTCAAGAACTCCTTTCCATTTCACATCTTTTGAAGTTGATGGTTCCTCCTTGATAGAATAAACTTTGACTTGCTCCCCTTTATTCATCAGTAGACAATGTTTACCATATACCATAGTTTGTGATAATTAAAGTAGACTATTTTTAGAACCATAGGAGAAATAGGGTCTTTCTACTGCTTCTGAGTTTCAGAATTTGGACATAATTTTGCAATATCCCTTTGCTTACAAATAAAACATCCAACATCCTGAAAGCAGTTTCCTTTAGCCCCTCTTCCCAGCTTTCCTCCCCACTGCTTCTTTCTTTGTTGATTGACCTTTGTCTTGTTCGAGTTATTACTATTGTTGCTTGGTGCTGCTGCTGGCTTCTTCTTCTCGAGAACTTCATAACGCAAAACCATATCCACTAAGTCCATGAAAGATCCCTTCAGATAGGCAGTCATCTTCTCATGAAATTCTTCCTTCAACCCTACTACAAACATCTCATTCTTCTTACGAGGGGTGTCAATTAGGCCCCGACCAAATTGAGGTAACTCGGTGAATTTGGTTTCATATTCAGCTACTGACAAATCCCTTGCTTAAGATCCAAGAAACTTCTGTATAGATGGGTTTTTCCTGTAGCGGGCATATAGTGGTCCTTAAACACCTTCTTAGACCTTGCCTAAGAAAAATCATCCTCCGGGACATTCATTATGACTGAATCCCACCATGCTGCAGCCCTATCTTGTAACTTCCAAGATGCCAAGAAATGCTTCTGCTCATCCGAATATTCAGCCCCTTGAGAATCTTCTCACTAGAAAGAAGCCAAAATTGGACTTCGACAATGGATTCTATGCTCTAGAACGGCTTTCCTCCTAGATTAGTATAGTCTTTGCACAAGGTTGTAAAGTTTACACGAGGTTGCACATGTGCTTCCTCTTTAACTGCTCATACCCTTACAACATTCGAAGCTCGACCATTGATGGTTGTGATCTACTAGCTCCTCTCCCTTGTCTTCCTCTATTACTCATTCTTATTACCCGGACATAGTAAGATAACTTTAGAATACTTAGACAATATTATCTTAGGGAAAAGGGTACTAAATCAAACATGTCAAGGCTAATCAAACAAACTCATATATATATATATGAATAAGAATTATAAATATGCACTCTCATAGACTAAACTCATTCTAGGATATTACTAACCATATCTCTAATGAGTTGACCCCAACAAGGCCTAGGTGTTTTCTCAACCTAAGTTCTGATACTACTTATAACGGTCCATCTTTCTTACTCCTAAAGAGGATTAAGATCTATAGATCTCAAAGATATAGATTTGATGATTAAAATCTATAAATCTCAAAGATATATCATTGAGCATGATATTAAAATCTACAATAGATCTGAAAAACCAGAACTAAATAAAAAAATAAAATCTAACAGAATGAGATCATTTTGAGATCTATAATTAGATTTGAAAAGGAATAGATACGATCTTCTAGATTATCACAACTATAGATCTATAATTTTTATTTAGAGATCGTGCTAATAATGTGTTATGAACTATGTGAGGATGAGAAGCCATTGGAGAAAGAGAGAGGAGAGACTTTATTCATTACAGATATTGGTATATACATTTCCATTACATAGGCTCCTTTATGTATAGGTTTTGGAGCTTGGGATTGAACATATCCCACAATGTAGGACTAAAAAAACATAAAAAACGATGTGTCGCATTTTTAGCATATTCACTTTTATGATTACATGTATTATAAAAAAAATCTATTTCATTTCTCTACAAAGTTCAAACCCTACGTAGAAGTTCTTTTCCATCAAAATTAAAATATTTATTCTCTTTCTTTTCTAATTTCATTTTAGTTCCTCTTTAATCTCAGGCTCCACGAGAACTCAAAATCACATCATAAATTCAATTGCACAATTCTTATACTACATACACAAATGGATCTCTCCTAGTATCTTTTATTATTGTGGAAATTTAGATCGCATCCTTAAAACGGAAGAATATTGCAAAGCGGGTCCCTATGTAAGTTTCATTATAAAGCGGGTCCCTGTTTTTGCTGTAGAATAATTGCTAACATTTCAGCAACTATTCAGGAATACTTGCTGATAGTAAATATTCTTGCTGAAATGTCAGCAACAATTGAATATTATTGCTGATAATCATGCAATTGTTGCTGAATAATTATATATCAACTAAAATTTATATTAGTGCAACAATATGTGCAATTATTCTACATTGTTGCTGATATGTGCGCAACTATTCCATAAAATAAGGTACTTTTGGCTTATTATTGCTGATTTGTATGCAACTTTTATGAATTATTGCTTTTTTCGCTGCAATTATTGGGAATAAGCTGTGCGTTCTATGCAATATTGATTATTTTTCAATTATACGCAATTTCATCATTTTTTCCTTGATTGTTGTTCCACTTTATCTCAAGCTGTACAAGGACTCAAAATCATATCAAAAATTCAATTGCAAAATTCAATCAGTAGAAGGTCGCATAATAGAATGGTAAAGTTTAAACTTTGGTGATATTCAACTCTCTTTCCCTCTAAATTCACTACCTTTATGCTAATTGTAGTTTAATTCAGTTTTTTATATTCAATAGCAATTAAAATTTTGCTTTGAATCATCTTATATCTTTAGTTTTATCTGAAATTGCATTTATTATCTCGAAAGATACATCTGTATAATATTTAAGAATGAAATGTTTAACATATTTAGAGTTTATTTTCTTATTCCTTTTACCAATAAATAGGTAAGGAATACTTTATACAATGCACTTTTATTTAGTATTTCTAGAAATTAAGTTAAGATCATGATTTTTGATGCGCAATTAAAATACTTAAAGTGAGTTCAATTACTAATTAATTATTTTTCGAATAATAATCTCAATTATTCTAAACCAATTTATGTTTTCTTTTTTAATTCGCGGGCTTACTTTTGAATCTTTTATTCTGCAAAGTGCACAATCTAATTGTTGGTAATTAGCAATGAAAATAAAGAAGGTTGAATGTTAAATTATTTATATTTAATGTCTTGAAAAACTATGGATAGTGCATAAACTATATTTGGATTTTAAAAGAAGTTAAAAAATCAACTTGAAAATTTGATAGTTTATTCATTTCAGTTTTGAAATTTCTTCTTTAATCGCTTTTATTAAATACGAGTATAATAGTTGTTTTTTTCTTTTCCAAATTTAATTAGTTTTGCCCATTTTATTAAATACAAGCTTTAATCCCTTCTTTCGTTTAATATTTCACTTTAATCTCGAGCTTCACATGAAATCAAAATGACTTCATAACTTCTATTATATCAAAGTTGAATATCTCCCAGAATTCTAATCGATTTATTATTCATTCCATTTATTTTCTCTTTAACCTTGAAATCTACAAGAACTCAAAATACTATATAGATTAAAGTTGGATATTTTCTTATCCTTTTGCTCTTTTCTTATAATTTTAGAATTAAAATTTATTTCTCCTTTATTCATGTGTATATTTTCATGTTTATACCTCTAAAATTTGTCACTTAACAAGCTTTAATATATTTGTGTGTAACATCATGTCCCTTTGACTTTTCCTTTTATTAATTTACCCATTTTAGTCAGTATTATTCTATTTCTCTATAAAGTTCATAACCTAAGAAGAAGTTTCTTTTTTCTCTTCAAAAACAAAATCTCTGTTCTCTTTGTCTGCTTCTTTCATTTCAGTTTCTCTTTAGTCTCTAACTCTACAAGGCTCAACATCATATCACTATTTTAGTTGCATAATTCAATCATTAGAAATGGTCTCATAATGTGATGATAAGGTTTAAACTTGGATAACATTCAACTCTCTTTCCTACTTAGTTCACTATATTTTCTTATTACTTTATGTATAGCTCATTTTTTTATATTCCATATCTATAAATAATTTGCTTTGAATAACCGGAGGTCTTCACTTTACATTGACATTGCATTTATTTTTTAGGACAATAAGTCTATACGGTATTTTTTAACCATAAGGTGCAACGTAGTTAGAGTTTAGTTTATTCTTTCTTTCCCTATAAAAAAGTAAGATCTCATATAATATAATTTTATTTATTATTTTTATAAATTAAGTTTAGATCATGATTTTAGATGTGCAACTAAAATATTTAAAGTGATTTCAATTATTTATTGGTTCTTTTTCAATGAATAACCTCAACTCTACTAAACCAAATTGCTTCTTCTTTTTTTGCTTTGTAAGTTTATTTTTAAATCTTTTGTTATCCAAATATCCAAAATCTAATTGCTAGAAATTGACGATGGAACTAAACAATGTTGAAATTAAAAGTTTATATTGAACCTCTTGAAAAACAATGAATGATTTCTAAGAAGTTAAACGAAATCAATTTGAAATTTTAGCAGTTTAGTAATTTCAACTTTAACATTACTTTTGCTTATTTTGCATTCTCCCTAAACGATTCCACTAACATATCTATGTAGTTCAATCCCTAAACAAACATATTCCTTTTTCTAACTAAAATGAAATCTCTAATTGCTTTCTTCCCTTTTTTCATTTATTTTTCACTTTAATCTTGAGCTTCACATGAAGTCAAAAATATGTCATCACTTCTACGGTGTATATATTAAAGTCAGATCTTTCACAGATCTCTAATATATTTGTTTCCTTCATGCATGTTATTTTCTTTTTAATCTCAAACTCCAAAAGAACTCAAAATACTACACACACATATATAAATATATTAAAGTTAGATCTCTTTTTAATCCTTTTATATTCTTTTCATTATTTTTAGATTTAATATCCTTATTTCTCCTTGATTCATTTTTATATATTCAGGTGTCTCAATATGTCCTCATGGCTTCCTTTTTTGTTAGTTTCACTCAATTTATTCAATTCTATTACATTTTCTATAAAGTTCAAATCATAAGAAAAAGTTTATTTTTTCTCACCAAAAATAAAATCGTTTTTCACTTTGTTTCTTTTTTCATTATTGTTTCTCTTTAGCCTTGGAAACCATAACAACTCAATTATATCATAATTTCATTTGCACAATCAATCATTGGAAATGGTCGTAGGATATGTTGGTAAGGTTTAAACATTGGTGATATAAAAAGTTTTTCCCACTTAATTCATTAGATTTTTTCCTTACTCTATGTATATTTCAATTTTTTATATTGCATATCTATTAAGGTTTGCTTTGAATCATGATGTGTCTTTACTTTTCATTGAAATTACATTTATGATATCAAAAGGTTAGATTGTACACTATTCTAGAAACGTAAGGTACAACATACTTAGAGTTTATTTACCTCTTCCTTTTACCCTCAATTAAGTAAGAATTATTTTATAATATATTTTTTATTTTTTTATGAATTAAGTTCAAATTATGATTTTTTTCCTAGGTTTTTTTATTTATTTACTTCTTCCATTTCCTCATAGAACTGAATTGTATTTAATTTTATTTCCCATTCATTTCATATCTTTTTCCTCACTCTTTGTATAATCTAATGTTTTATATTTCATATCTATAAATAGTTTGCCTTAAATGAAAATATTCCTTCGTTATAGATTACATATCTTTAGTATATGTGAGAATATAAGAATGTTTGTCCATATTTATAAAATCTTGATACGAATATGGATTGATAATAACTCTACGCTATACGACATATAAAGTAGCAAAATGCCATAGTGGGGTGTCAAGGTGAGATGAGTACAAATACTAAATAATTTGAACAATGTCATAGGTTTATTTAAATTATATCTATATGTTACTATTTAAGTTAACAAATCCAATAACATATTTAAATCAGGTCCATACATAGACTAATATGCAACAAAAAAATTGGTATCTTACTGTAACGAACCAGATTTTGATCTTCGAAAAACGACATTAATACATCCTCGGTATTCACGTAACGCAAATCCAAGTGCCAGAAAGCCTGATTGTTATGGGAAAGAAAGAAGAAAGAAGAAGAGAAAAGAAGAAGAAGAGAGAAAGAAACTAAAACAAACACAGATCTCACAATCACAGCGGAACAATATATAATATAATATAATATCGGTGAACTTTACAAAAGAGAAACGGTAATATAATTTACATAGATCCATCAGGGTACAACAATCAAATCACAATCATCAGCCTGGACAGTTAATAATAACCTATACTCACAAATGTTGATAATTTAAAACAACAATGCAGCGGAAAATAAACATATACGTGGATACGATCTGAAGACCTCCAGCTTGTCTACTGAGGCTCCAAAGCACCAAATCTGAATATGTAAATATGCTCGGTCTGACCCGAGCATTGAAATGGAAGAATGCCCGGATCAGTCTGGTAAACCAGCGTGAGAAAACACATCTCAAATTTATTTTAAAGTTATCAAAACTTTTCTTTAGCAAACCAAAAGTTTCTCGTAAGACCATGCTGCACATAAACACGGACTGGTTTTTAGCTTACGATAACCAAAACATTTCATATCAAATCATTTGATACTGTACTAGTGTCTAGTATACAAATAATATTAATCATAGCCAAAATTGTTACAGTATTAAATTCTAGCATACTAGCTACAGAGTAGGTTATACAAAAAATGGTAGGCACGTACTAGAGAATGGATTCCATACAAATGACAAGGTAAGGGACTACCTTCCGACAGTACACCTCTAGAAAAATGTACCTAGGGTCTAGATACTGAATGCCTAAACCAACACGGAACCGGCATACCCCTTCGCTGGATAGTACCAAATATGACATCACCCAGGTCGTTTCCGACTTATCCATGGCCATAGCATACACAACATACTCGACATATAGAGAGTAATCTAGAAAGGTGATGACCATATCCTCATGGGAGCGACCCACATAGCCCTGCCGCTTCTACCATATTTTTGTCATTTTCGGGTGACGAGGCTCGAGGTAACAATTACCTTTCACATATAACATTCCACTTTGAATGCCACATTGTCATTCCCACAATCACATAGTTGATTTCTACAAACATATAACTCCTAAGATCGTACGTCTTAAGAAAGGGTGTTAAGCTAAGAGAAGGTGCCTTCTCTGCCACTAAACAAATGATACGTTCATAAAGATTAATTAATGTAATTAAGAATGCAATGTTAGACATTCATTCATACAAGTTGTCCAAAAACAGGACAAACCGAAGGCATATCCTGTCGGGAATTACCCATAGGATTAGTAGCGAGAAGTCCTTGCATATCGTAGTTTTTCATAACAAAGCACTACTGCCACCATATATATATATAATATGCATCGCGGGTCTAGTGGCAAAGTAGCCTAGCGTCATGAAGATCTCTGTCTTCAAAATCATCATTATAAACTTGCACTTTCGAACGCATACATTAGTCTGAAGTGGTTCTCGGATAAATCCGACCCTGGTCTCTCCGGACCAACAACGATAAAGAGGCCCACAACCTCATACAAAAACCAAGTCTCATAGACTTATCACGATTTCCAACTCTCAACTTGCTATCCTTCAGCCAAGAAGGAAGCCCGGTAGATTGGATACCATAGACACTCTGCACTACTCGAATCAACATTCTTAATCAGTCGGCTTCGTGCTAAGTGAACGACTAATCAGTTCCCACATCAAGTGAAGAAAACCAAAAATGGCCAAATTTTATAGAAGGTTACTTAACTATCAAAGCAACAAAAAATATCTAGCACATAAGCAGTCACTATGCCCATTTAATTAATCTTTTATTGATTAAATCAATTTCCAAATTTTTACTTCAATTTATCTTTAAAAAATATATTCTCAAAACCGTTTCAATCCTTCGATATTGGAAAACATTTCCATATACTTATATCAACGGCATAAGTATATTTAATAACACTACCATTTTGGAGACACGCCAAATAGATTTCTATAACCGTACAACTTCCGAGTTCATACGCCTCAGAACGGGTGTTAAGTATAAGAAGCAATGCTCCTATACCACCAAGCCTTTAGGACGATTGTAAGAACCAATTCGTGTATTTCACAATGGAAGGTCAAAACACAATTTATTGGGTCAAAACGAATGTTGCGTAAAACATCGTTATGACAACCCAAAAACACTAGTATAGGGATTTTATTATATATATATCCTATATACTATATAAAATATTTCCTTTCGGAAATTATTTACTATAACAACAATGTTATAGTCTGTGCCTTCCATACTTCCATTGAAAACGTCTATTACAACAATAAATGTTGAAATCTATGTTTTCGATACATATCACATTTTAAATCATTTTTCAAGTAGTAAATTTCATTTGGAATTATTATTTTCAGTAATTTACTTTTAAAGTTTATCACTTTAAAAATCATTAACTTCATCAAAATATTACTTTCAAACATTCCGTTTAAAAGATTATTTAACTCTTAAAAACTTGAATGTATTTCCTTTATATAATCCATATTTAAATCTCAACATAAATCATTTCCATATTTATAAAACTATAAATCTTCTTTTTATTTTATAAAATTTCTTTATTCATAAAATTCAATTTGTAAATACTTCTTTTATAAAAACTCATTTTACTATCAAAATCCATTTCTTTATAAACCTAAATTATTTATAAAATCCATTTACCAAATAAATTTCAGATCCATTTACAAAATATTTATAAATACCGATTATAAATCTATTTCTTTATTTATAAAATATCACTTTTATAAATCCTTTATATAAACTTACTCAAAAATTTCTATTTAAAGTATTTCTCAAAATTATACTTTTATAACATCAAAAATCATACTTTTTATTTGTTTTAAAATAAATTCATTACTTCTAATAATTTAAAACATATATACTTCCAAAAATCACTTTGAAAATATTTTGAAATACTAAAAATATGGCTTAGTGCTACTATAGCACTAAATAAGCAAAAACAATCCACGTCATGAAATATGACATCCAACGCATCATATATCAAAACATATGAAAAGTAAAATCAATAGTGTGAGAATCATGTTGGATCCCTCCAACCTTTCCTCCTGCATCACATATAGTATATAATCAAATAATATAAATTAACTGCTTTGACGGGATCGTATACAAATGGTCATCCGCTCATACACGGGAACGTATAATGTCTCGTCCGCTCCAATAGGGGGGAATATATCCAAACCAACTAATAAATATAATAAATCATCCAAACAAGCAATAAACAACATAAATAAAATTATCCACACTTATATAAAAATATAAGTGGGCTAGAGAGGTGAGTTAACTCACAGAATTTCAGAGATCGCCAAAGCGCTCCGGTTTGAATTAAAATTGAACGTTCGTTCAATTTAACCCAAAATTCCTACTAGCTTCAAATCCATCCACCAACTCCATAGCATAGAATTTGTCGATACGATCGCAACACAACTTGTCACGCTCAAAACCGACCTCGTATGAACAAGTTATGAATTATTGAACATTTGAATAAATAATTTAAATTTAAATTAAATAACATTAGTTTCCCTTTCCCTCCTTCCTCACATTCATGTTCGTTTCCAACCGAGCTTTCATTTTGTTTTTTTATTTCATCAATGATCGATCGCGACATGCGTCATCGCCATTGCCGTTCACCTTCGCCGCCTGCCTTGCTCTGCCACCTTGCCGCGCGTGCGCCGCTTCGCGCGAAACCCAAAAAAATTGAGCGCGGCTGTACATGAACGTGGCCAAACTGCAGCTTCGTCGAGCATCGATTCGACGATCATACTATATAGATTTGTTCATGAGGATGAGGGCAACAACTTTCATGTTAAAGGCTTTGGCTAATTTGGCTTCGATTGCACCAAGAAACGTGGACCGTTGGATATTAGGGTTTTAATGGCGGTTGAAGCTTTTAGGGTTTGCAAATGAAGAAAATGGATGGTCTTATATATAAAAAATTTAAGACGCTATTCATTCCTAAAAATTTCGAACTCCAAACAAAGCGTGTCGTCTGGCGTTCTTTATGTTATACCCCTATTCCAAACATAATGAAATATATATCAGAAAATTCCATCATACACAAGGGATAGCAAATCAAATTATATTAATTTAAATTCCTTTAATTAATATCTACATGTTTTGAACTCGCATGACCAAGTGATATGTTTGATCGCCATGAAATTTGATGGCATGTAATAATTCAATATTACGGATCCAATGAAACTGGTTTCATCGAAATTCAAGATAGTGCCCCAGAAAGCTATTTTTACACGTTAATTAAAACGAGTTATTTCCAAAATTAGTTTAAATCACTTTTAATTCAAATTAAAAGTTTACTATGCTCATTCTTATTCAAATAGAATACCAATCAACTCTCGAAATCATTTTCATTCATATTAAATTCAAGATTCAATTATTTAGACAATTCCAAATATTAAATTAACCAATTTAATTACCAAATAAATCGCTATATTTTAAATATAAGTTATTTAACTTATAAAATTAACTTTTCAATATTTAAAATCAATTAAATATTCCAAATTCGAATGACTGAAATTTTGAGTCGTTTCATTCTCCCCCTTAAAAGAATTTCGTCTCCGAAATTGCCAAGGTAAGAAAAACAATTTCAAAAACAATTTGTTGAAAATTAGTTATCACATTTCTAAATCTTTAAATTCACATATCCAAAACCCAACTAATACCATTCATTCATTCATTCCGAGTTATAATTAAAAATCAAAATTTTAATTATCTAAAATATTTCCAAAATTCTTTAAAATTTTCTAACGCCTTAACTTTACGGAAAATTTCGCCAGCGTCTCCTTTGCGCGGTTCGATCGGAAAAATTTATAATATATACAATCACAAATATATATCTCATCTTCAAGGATGAGGCATCCTGTAGGGAAAAAATATAAAAGTACGATATGTAATCCAAGATGTGTATCTTTTATTAGTATTAGCAAGTATATACAATCAATATAATGCGAAAGCGAGCTCCAAATGCGAAGCATGCACCATCTGCACCTACTAATCACTCAACAACCAATGAGAATAAGTATAGGAAAAGTAATATCAATATATAACATAGAATATACAATAACTACATGCAAATGTAGCAAATGGAACAAGAGAAACCATCAATAATGTTGTTTTTCATCCAATTAATTCATAATTATATCAATTTGCATTTTCCAATGTCAATATTTAATTATTATTGCCCGTACGATGTACATATTTCATTCGTACGCAAAACCATACCTGATCGCTTGCTCGATCACACAATTTCACTTTCGAACTAGTATTGTTCACACGACTACTCTAGTGCGGACTCAAATCTGGTTCCTTGATTAGAAACCACTATTACCCTTGCATAGCCATATACTATTATAGTGTTAGCGCTAAAAATGGTCACTAACCCCAAATGTGTGAAAGCACCGATATCCAGGTAGATCCAATCACAGGTCTTATGATAGTTATATGTAGAGAGTAATAAAGTGAAGAAACAACAAATGAAAATGAAAGCAAGTAAGTAAAGAAAACAAGAAGTTATAGCGGTTCGGCTTTCTCCAGCCTATGTCCACTTCAAGAGTTTTCTTTATATTCCTTTATATCATGATTATAGTTACAATGGAGTGTTATTCAATAGTTAAAATGGCAGATTTTAGCCAAGCTTGAAGATAAAAGAGAGCAGAGAGAAGAAGATACCTTTTCTTGAGCCATGCTCTCTCTATTTATAGGTGGAGATCTGCAAAAGATTTTGCTAAAAATTAGACGGAGAAGTCTCTTGGTCTATGTAGGCCCATATGCAGATCGGTGGGGCCCACCTCCATGCTTTGGGATTGATCAATAAGTCCTTCCTATCGATAATCCCCATGTTAGAATCAGCCGAGATCGATCATGGTGAAAGATGACGGTGCAAAGTCATTGCTCTCCAAATTTCATGAAGTTCCAATGTGTAGATTGTGAGATATGATCGATACAAGTTCAAGTTTGCAAGTGTAGGCCAGATTTCGTATCCATAGGTTTGTATCCATCAGATTACCATCCATCCAAGTCTTGTGTTGTGATTCATGTGATGCGCTCCATTCTTTGATCGGTTCCTTCGTATCGATCGATACGAACATGATCGACACGAAATAGCTCCTGAGTGCTTGTCGTTTTTGTACAACTTGATCGATACGAGACGTATCGATACGGATCGTGATCGATCTAGACCAGTTGCGCAAAACACATGTGTGTTATCCATATCTGTATCCACCTTGATCGATACAAAAGTATCGATACAGATTAGTCTTCCAGAGTTGAGTGCTGAGTTGTACATTAGTGTAAGCTGATCGATACGAATCGAACCTGTGAGGTAGAGTGTTGAAACTGTGATGCTAAACTCCAAAGTCGTGCACATTCGTATCGATGCTGATCGATACAAACGAGATCGATGCTGGTATGTAAAATCCTGGAGTGGCAAGTTGAGTATATTTCGTATCCATATCGATCGACACAAAAGTATCGATACGAAATGGTTTCCAATGAACATTGATCCATCCATAACTTGAGCATATGAACTCCGATTAACCTGAAATTCGAAGTGTAGCTGCCCCGGGCGTTGTGTATCATTCCTTATCGATCTCGCCTCGATTGGAGCTTGGTCCAACTTTGGCGGTATGATCATAGCTTGGTTTTTGATCGATCTTCGATCCTGATAACCATCAATTTGTTGATATCCTGGCTTTGACCAAAAAGCGAGATAACATTTGCCTCCCAAAACATGCCTTGCGGTAGGAAGGCGTGTTTTGAATAGCTGTAAACCTGTGACCTACAATTCAATTCATTGATTCACAAGATCGTCATTCATGGTCGTTCAAGACCGTTAGTTAAAAATGAGGCCGTTCAAGGCAGAATTTTTATTACAAGATGAGCGGTGGTCGTTCGCGACCAATAGTCATCCACGACGGACGAGGGACATGCATGGTCGAGTGTCGTTCAAGACAAGGTGAGATCATTCAAGATTGCACGCCATTCAAGGCATGACATAATCGTTCAAGATCAAATGATGTTCGAAGCGCAATATGATCGTTTGAGATCGGATGTCGTTCAAGATGTAAAATGATCATTCGAGATTGAGGATTGTTCAAAGCAGATAATGATCGTTCGTGATCGAGTGCTGTTCAAAGCAGAGGGTGATCGTTCGAGATCGAGTACTGTTCATGGTGTATGGTGATCGTTCGAGATCAAATGCTTGTTCAAAGCAGAATGTGATCGTTCGAGATCGAGTGTCGTTTATGGCTTTAGATAGGCCCAATCCACTCGTTGTTTCTGACGAGGAGGCTTGCTTACATTATTCTTTCTCTCCTCTCAGGGTGAGATTTTGGGATTATCATTATCAGATTCCACATTCGAGTGGTTCATAATCAAATAATTCAATCAAATAAATAAATAGAGTTCGGAATGTCCATAGAAAATAAAGAAATCAAATGTCCAAACAGTGCAGTGTATGTGCCTTTCGGGGCATGACGGTTTGTCGTCATGGAAGAGCATGGGACTGTTCATAATCCCATACCTGTGTAAGTGACTTAGCCGTTTTATTGGAGAAGCATAATTAATAAAACCCGTTATGTGGTCAAGGTTTAAGTCCTGAACCTGCCCCTTATCATTACGTTCAACTGATGACGAGGCGTGACCCCGATCCAGGGTTATTCCTATTTTTTGATGGTGCGGGCGGGGGTTGTGCATGTTCTGCCTCTACTCTTCGGGCTCTTACGTACTGTGATAGTCGGCCATTCCTGACATGATCTTCAATTACATCTTTCAGATGCCTGCAATCATTTGTATTGTGCCCATTTAACTCATGGAATGCACAATATCTTCCCGATCTCCTTTCACTATCAGTGGGCTCTCACCTCATCGGCTTGCGGTAGGGAACCTGCCCCCGGGTTTCCAAGTATATTCGTTTGGGAGTTTGAGTCGGTTCGGTATAGGAGGAGAATCTCGGTTCCCTCTTAGGTTGTCTCGGTACATCGGAGCTATCAACAGCTTTTCTCTTTCCATTGTTTGCCTTGGACCCTCCTCCAGACGGTCCCTCATCTTGAGTAACATTGACATCTTGCTTTTCGGCCCATGCATCTTCTTGCCGCAAGAACCTGTCCACCTCATGGTAAAATTCACCGAGGTTCTGTGGTGGATCCCGTGCTAATGAATCCTTGAATTCTGTGTTGTCAGCTATTCCTAATACAGCTGCCATCAATACCATGGATGGAACTGGATCGATGCCGCTGCTGCATTAAATCTGGTCAAAATGTCTCTCAAGGACTCTCTGGTCCTCTGCGTTAGTGCCGCCAATGTCATAACCTTTTTGGGTCTTGTGGTGTGGACCTTGAATTGCCTCATGAACCGTTCAACAAGCTCGGTCCATGTCCTTATAGATGCATTATCCAGCTGCCTAAACCAAAGTGTAGCCAAGTCAGTTAGATATAATGGAAAACATCTTGCCATTACCACATTGGATACCTTTAAGACTTCCATGTGTCGGATGTATCTCATCATATGTGTGGTTGGATCTGACTTTCGTCGTACATATCCAACGTGAAGAGCTTGAAGTCTAGCGGGTTCCTTGCGTTTTTTATGTTAGGGGTGAACGGGCTTCTATTCACATCCTTTAGATCCTTATTCGTCAATCCTCCACGTATGGTTTATCTGATGATCTCTACCAATATTTCATTGTCATTCAAGGGCAGTCTCTGATTTCCTTCATCTTGCCCCCAAGTCCACGAGGGAAATCTGGCACATACTCTTCATGTTGTGTTGTCTCCATGGCAGGTCCAGCACTACACGGGGGTGTGCCTCCGAGTCTAGATCTATCCAAATTGGTAGCTGTTTGTTGATTGGGGGCTGCCCCATGTTGGACCGCTCCATCTGATTGTCTAGTGAGTCCTTCTGATCCAGCTCCGTGGATCTGTGCTCCGGAAGCTCCTACCGCTCTTGCATGTCCAAACAATCTGAGAAGATTCTGCATCATCTCCTCCTACCTTTTCAGTAACCGTTCCTACATGGAATCCATCATAGTCTGCATCTCATCCCTTGTGATGTAGATGCATGCCCGATCTGCTCCAGCTCCTGAGGAAGCCTCTTGACTTCCCTCTTGATGGCTCCTTTCTGATAATGTCCTTCTAGCTGATTTCCAAACCATAGCTACAGATCCAATCCTTTTCCAAAGTAGAGGGTGTTAGAGTTCTCACTGAAAGCACCAAAGTGTTAACGCCAAAAATGGTAACTAACCCCAAATGTGTGAAAGCACCAATATCCAGGTAGATCCAATCACATATCTTATGATATTTATATGTAGAGAGTAATAAAGTAAAGAGACAACAAATGAAAATGATAGCAAGTAAGTAAAGAACACAAGAAGTTTATAGTGGTTCGGCTATCTCCAGCCTACGTCCACTTCAAGAGTTTTCTTTATATTCCTTTATACTGTGATTACAGTTATAATGGAGTGCTATTCACTAAAATGGCAGAGTTTAGCCAAGCTTGAAGATGAAGGAGAGCGGAGAGAAGAAGATCACTTTTCTTGAGCCATGCTCTCTCTATTTATAGGTGGAGATCTGCAAAGATCTTGCTGAAAATTAGGCAGAGAAGTCTCTTGGTCCATGTGGGCTCGTATGCAGATTAGTGGGGCCCACCTCCATGCTTTGGGATCGATCAATAAGTCCTTCGTATCGATAATCCCCACGTTAGGATCATCTAAGATCGATCATGGTGAAAGATGACAATTCAAAGTCCTTGCTCTCCAAATTTCATGAAGTTCCAACGTGTAGATTGTGAGATATGATCGATCCAAGTTCAAGTTTGCAAGTGTAGGCTGATGATTTCGTATCCATAGGTTCGTATCCATCAGTTCGTATCCATCAGATTACCATCCATCCGAGTCTTACGCTGTGATCTATGCGATGCGCTCCATTCTTTAATCGGTTCCTTCGGATCGATCGATACGAACACGATCGACATGAAATAGGTCATGAGTGCTTGCCGCTTTTGTACAACTTGATCAATACGAGACGTATCGATATGGATCGTGATCGATCCAGACCAGATGCGTAAAAAACATGTGTGTTATCCATATCTGTATCCATCTTGATCGATACGAAAGTATCGATACGGATTAGTCTTCCAGAGTCGAGTGCTGAGTTGTACATTAGTGTAAGTCGATTGATACGAATCGAACATGTGAAGTAGAGTGTTGAAATTGTGATGCTAAACTCTAAAGTCATGCACATTCATATCGATGCTAATCGATATGAACGAGATCAATGCTGGCATGTAAAATCCTGAGTGGCGAGTTGAGTATATTTCGTATCCATATCAATCGACATGAAAGTATCGATACGAAATGGTTTCCAATGAACATTAATCCATCCATAACTTGAGCATACGAACTCTGATTGACCTGAAATTCAAAGTGTAGCCTCATCGGGCCCTATGTATCATTCCTTATCGATCTCGCCTCGATTTGAGCTCGGTCCAACTTTGGCGGTATCGATCATAGCTTGGTTTTTGATCTATCTCCGATCCTGGTAACCATCAATTTGTTGATATCCTGGCTTTGACCAAAAAGCGAGATAACAGATATAGAATCCCAGAATCAATCATAAATTCATATCCATTGTTCACCATCAAGAATCGAGTGAAAAATCTAACTCAGATTGGTGTAAATCACCTCAAAGTCGTATATTCGAATTTGGATAAAACAGTTATCCGAATAAAATAATATACGTACAACTTACGTATTTATTTTAATTGGTTTCTTATTATATCCCATTCTTTTTTATTTACATTTATTATTCACGTTTATTTATTACTTAGTATATTTTTTTCAATACTAATATCATTTATAAACTATTTCATAAAACCATTACCTAAGTTTATTATAAACATTATACACAAAACTAATGTTTATTTTCACTTTACAACTTAAGTTCATATTTATTTCACTAATTTATTTCATTAGTTCGTTTCATTAATTCATTAAAAATCAATTTCAATTTCATTTAACTTTGCTTAAATTAAATTCCATTTCAAAATTCATTTTATTTAACTTAAGTTAAATTTCATTTCATAATTCCATTTTCAAATTTACTTTTCTTTTCATTTATATTCAACAAACTTTTAAATTTTGTTTTGACTTATAAATTCTCAAATTCATAACTTATAAAACTTATTTTCTTATGTATTCAGCAAAACGCTTAGATAACAATTTTCAGAATTTAAACACCCAGTGTTTATTTTCAAATCATTTTGAAATCATATATATAATTCCTTTTTATATCAAATCATATTTTATAAATTTCCCTTATATATAATTTCACTTTGGTTATATAAAACCATTTCATAATTGTTTATTTTTGTTTACATTATAATAATAATAATAACTTTTATTAGAACCTAAACAACAAATGAAAATAATCAAATATTATCAATCACTAGCAACCAAACACATCATATAGAACTATAATAATTTCTGAAAAAATTATTCTTTTATATATAAAATATAATTTAGGTAAAATTATTTCATTTACCCAATTTTAAAACAATACCATTTCAGTTTGCCTTATTCAAGCGTTTAGAAATCTATATCGATAACATGGCATCCCACATATCGACCAGAATTCATAAGTCACTCAACACATAAATTAACACAATATAAAACATTTTTTTAATCACTAACAAATACGCGCTCATATCTTTAATACACTCAAACTCATTCTAGGGTGCTACTGACCCTATCTATAATGAGTACCTAACCAAGCCTAAGTGTTTGCTAACCTAAGCTCTCTGGTACCACGTGTAACAAACCAAATTTTTGATCCTTGAGAATTGACACTAATACATCCTTTATTTATGTGCCGCAAATCCAAGTGCTAGCCCAATTGTTATGGGAAAGAAAGAAGAAGAAGAGAGAAAGAAACTAAAACAAACACAAAACCTCACAATCGCAGCGGAACAACATATAATATAATATCAGTGAGCTATACAAAAGAGAAACTGTAATATAATTTACTTACACCCATCAAAGTACAACAATCAAATCACAATCATCAGCGTGGACAATTATAATAACATGTCCTCACAAATACTGATAATTTAGAACAACAACGTAGTAGAAAATAAACATATGTGTAGATACGACCTGAAGACCTCCAGCTCGTCTGCTGAGGCTCCGAAGTACCAAGTCTGAATCTGTAAATATGATAGGTCTGACCCGAGCATTGAAAGGGAAGAATGTCCTGATCAGTCTGGTAAACCAGCGTGAGAAAACACAGCTCAAATTTATTTTAAAGTTATCAAAATTTTCTTTATCAAAACAAAAGTATCTCGTAAGATCATATTACACATAAACACGGACAGGTTTATACCTTACGATAACCAAAACAGTTCATATCAAAATATCTAATATCATACTAGTGTCTAGTATAAAAATAACATTAATCATAGCCGAAATTGTTACATTATTAAACTCCAGCATACTAGTTACAGAGTAGGTTATACAAACAAAATGGTAGACACATATTGGAGAATGGATTCCATACAAGTGACAAGATAAGGACTACCTTTTGACAGTACACCTCTAGAAAAATGTACCTAGGGTCCAGATACTGGACGCCTAAACCAACAAAAAACCGGCCTACCCTTTTGCTGGATAGTACCGAATATGACATCACCTTGGTCGTTCTCGACCTATCTGTGGCCACAGCATACACAACATACTCGACGTATAGAGAGTAATCTAGAAACTCGATGACCATATCCTCATATGAGGGACCCACATAGCCCTGCCGCTTCTACCATGTTTCTGTTGTTCTCGGGTGATGAGGCTCGAGGTAACAATTATCTTTCACATAACAATATTCCACTTTGAATGCCACATTGCCATTCCCACAACCACACAACTGGTTTTTACAAACGTATAAATCCTGAGCTCGTACATCTCAAGAAAGGGTGTTAAGCTAAGTGAAGTTGCCTTCTCCACCACCAAACAGATGATACGTTCATAGAGATCGATTAATGTAATTAGAAATGCAATGTCAGACATTCATCCATACAAGTTGTCTAGGAACAGAACAAACCAAAGGCACTTTCCTACCACATCCTGTCGGGAATCACTCCTAGATTAGTAGTGAGAAGTCCTTGCATATCGTAGATTTTCATAACGAAGCACTACTGCCAGCATATATATATAATATGCAATGCGGGTCTAGTGGCAGGTAGCACGCATCATGAAGATCTCCGCCTTCAAAATCATCATCATAAACCTGCATTTCGAATGCATACATTGGTCCAAAGTGGTTCTCGGATAAATCCGACTACGGTCTCTCCGGACCAACAACGATAAAGAGGCCCTCAACCTCGTACAGAAACCAAGTCTCGTAGACTTATCGTGATTTCCAACTCTAAACTAGCAATCCTTCAGCCAAGAAGGAAGTCCGATAGATTGGAGTACCATAGACACTCCGCACTACTCGAATCAACATTCTTAATCCAAACGATAATCAAGCCTACTCAGTCGGCTTCGTGCTAAGTGCATGACTAATCAGTTCCCACATCAAGTCATGCAAACCAAAAATGGACAAATTTGATAGTTGGTTATTTAACTATCAAAGCAACAAATAATATCTAGCACATAAGCAGCCACTAGGCCCATTTAATCAATCTTTTATTAATTAAATCAATTTCCAAATTTTTACTTCAATTTATCTTTAAAAAATATATTCTCAAAACCATTTCAATCCTTCGATATTAGAAAACATTTACATATACTTATATCAACGGTTAAAGTATATTTAGTAACACTACCATTTTGGAGACACGCTAAATAGATTTCTATAACCGTACAACTTCCGAGTTCATAGGCCTTAGAACGGGTGTTAAGTATAAGAAGCAATGCTCCTATACCACCAAGCCTTTAGTACAATCGTAAGAACCAATTCGTGTATTTCGCAATGAAATGTCAAAACACAATTTATTGGGTCAAAACGAATGTTGCGTAAAACATCGTTACGACAACCCAAAAACACTAGTAGGGATTTGATTAACTATATATATATATCTCATATACTATATAAAACATTTCCTTTTAGAATCATTTACTATAAACAGTGTTATAGTCCATGCCTTCCATACCTCTCCTGAAACGCATATTACAACAATAAATGTTGAAATCTATGTTTTCGATACATATCACATTTTAAATCATTTTTCAAGTATTAAATTCCATTTGGAATTATTATTTTCAATAATTTACTTTTAAAGCTTATCACTTTAAAAACCATTAACTTCATCAAAATATTACTTTCAAACATCCTTCTAAAAGATTATTTAACTCTTAAAACATGAATGTATTTCCTTTATATAATCCATATTTAAATCTCAACATAAATCATTTCCATATTTATAAAACTATATTTATAAATCTCCTTTCTATTTTACAAAACTTGTATTTTATAATATCTCTTTGTTTATAAAATTTAATTTATAAATCATTCTTTTATAAAAACTCATTTTACTATCAAAATCAACCTATAAATCCATTTATTTATAAATATAATTTATTTACAAAACCCATTTATAAATCCATTTACCAAATAAATTTTAGATCCATTTACAAAATATTTATAAATTCCGATTATAAATCTATTTCCTTATTTATAAAATGTCACTTTTATAAATCCTTTATATAAACTTATTCAAAAATGTCACATCAAAAATCATACTTTTTATTTCTTTAAAAATAAATTCATTCCTTTTAATAATTTAAAAATTATTAAAACATATATATTTCCAAAAATCACTTTGAAAATCTTTTCAATTCAAAATCATTATTTTATAGTATTTCAAAATACTAAAAATATGACTTGGTGCTACTACAGTACTACATAAGCAAAAACAATCCATGTCATCAAATATAGCATCTAACACATCATATATCAAAATATATGAAAAGTAAAATCAACAGTGTGAGGAATCATGTTGGATCCCTTCAACCTGTCCCCTACATCACATACAGTATATAATCAAATAATATAAATCAACCGCTTCGAGGTGGGATCATATACAAAGGGTCATCCCCTCATACATGGGAACGTATAACGTCTCGTCCACTCCAATAGGCATGAATATATCCAAACCAACTAATAAATATAGTAAATCATCTAAACAAGAAACAAACGGCATAAATAAAATTATCCACACTTATAAAAAAAATATAAGT
The DNA here is from genome assembly GCA_030737815.1 of Allium fistulosum. Taxonomy (NCBI): domain Eukaryota; kingdom Viridiplantae; phylum Streptophyta; class Magnoliopsida; order Asparagales; family Amaryllidaceae; genus Allium; species Allium fistulosum. The sequence continues at coordinate 1,531,899,925 of CM060903.1, read as the reverse complement.
AGGCCAGAGAGGTGAGTTAACTCACAGAAATTCTAGAGATCACCAAAGCGCTCTGGTTTGAATTGAAATTGAACGGTTGTTCAAGTTAACCCAAAATTCCTACTAGCTTTGAATCCATCCAATCCAACTCCATAGCATAGAATTTGTCGATACGATCATAATGCAACTTGTCGCGCTCAAAACCGACCTCTTATAAACAAATTAAAAATTAACGAATTAAAATTTATTAGAGCTTTACTTTCCCTCCTTCCTCACGTTCACGTTCGTTTCCAGCCGAGCTTTCTTTTTGTTTTTTTATTTCATCAATGATCGATAGTGACATGCCCCATCGCCGCTGCCGTTCGCGTGCGCCGCCTGCCCTGCTCCGCCGCCTTGCCGCGCATGCGCCCCTTTGCGCAAAACGCAAAATAATCAAACGCGACTCTACGTGAACGCGGCCAAATTGCAGCTTCGTCGAAAATCAATTCGACGGTTAGACTATGTAGATTTGTTTGTGAGGATGAGAGCAACAACTTTCATGTTGAAGGTTTCGGCTAACTTGGCTCCGATTGCGTCGAGAAACGTGGGCCGTTGGATACTAGGATTTTAATGGCGGTTGAAGCTTTTAGGGTTTGCAAATGAAGAAAATGGATGGCCTATTATAGAAAAAATTTAAGGCACTATTCATTCCTAAAAATTTCGAACTCTAGACGAAGCGTGCCGCCTGGCGTTCTATATGCTATACTCTTATTCCGAACACAATGGAATATACATCGGGAGCCAATTCCATCATATATAAGAGATAGCTTTTCAAATCAAATTATATTAATTTAAATTTTTTTAGTTATTTTCTACGTGTTTTGAACTCGCACGACCAAATGATACGTCCGATCGCCATGAAATTCGACGGCATATAATAATTCATTATTATGGATTCAATGAAACTGGTTTCATCAAAATCCGAGACAGTGCCCTAGAAAGCTATTTTTTTTTTAATACGGGTTCAAACTTTTCTATTAAACTATAAGCAAAATATATACAAGAGTCAAAATGCAAGACCAAAGCAAAGCTAAAGCAGCTTCTAAACAAACAAGACAGGCCCGAACTAAACATACTACACTATCGGCCCAAAGCCCACCAATCAAAAATCAGATGCCAGTAACTTCGAGACTGTTCTCAAAGCAAAAAAAGGCAATACGACACTTCTACTACTTCATTTACTTCATTACTCTTCTCGAAAGAAAAATAAAAAAAGAACAAAAATGGCGGCGAGAGAGGAAGAAACGAAGCATCCTCTGCTACTACCAGATCGAAGCTTCTTCCTTTGAAACCGAGGAGATGAACAGCAACAACAACTCGAAGGACAGCAGCTAATAATAGATCTTCGATCCATCCAGAACGGACGAGGCAGGTATTAGATCTGACACAACCTTCTAAATAAATCTCATAGCTTCAGACTAAAACTTCTTTTGTGACCAGGACGTGAATACGAGAACTCGGAGCAACCTAAATCACTTCACTGTTGCTCGAAACCTCGTCTTCTGCTTCCAGATCTAAGCTGCTTTCAAAACAATGGAAGCAAATCTAGAAACCAACACTTCCTCAAGTAGACAGAGAAGAACTTAACAAGATAAGTCTCTAATAACCAAAAAGGAAACTTCTTTTATCCTCATGTGAATTAATTTCCTTTAAATCTACTTCCAGATCTGTAGTGAATGCAAAACTAGGGATATCGTGAATGTAATCATGAATCGGAGGACGACAGCAAGCTAAGGATGTTAGATCCCTCCAGAATTGGCAAGACAGGTATAAACTCTGAAAAAATTCTTCTAAATAAAACTCATAACTCAAGCTGAAAAAATCTTTTGTGTCTAGGACGAGATTATAAGCACTCGGAGCAACCTGCAAATCTGCATCCTTATAAACTAATTCAATAATTATTGTTAATTATAAATTGTAATGTAATTTAAGAGAGAGGAGGTGAGAAAACACTGTAAGTAATACAGGTTCGCGAAATCTGGAGCCAAGAAACATAGAAACAGGAAAAACAATACTTATGATGAAGTAGATGATGCCCCAATTCAGCGTTGGGAGGTATATCCCCATTTCAATGCTATTGCTTCATTCATGCCAGTAATGTTCTTAAAATGTTTTGATTTTGCCATTCTGATATTCATTGTCTGGAAAATTTTGGTACAAATCTGCGACCTTTTAGTAAAACGATTCTGAAAAATCATATCGTTCCTTTCTTTCCAAATGTGCCAAACACAAACGGAAAGAGAAAGTTGGAACAAGTCTGAATTGAGACTTTTTGAGCTAGAGATAGAAACAATTTTCTGTAAATCATCTTTCAAAGAGAAAGAGAATAGACTTTTCGGCGTTTGGAAAAAAAATTTACAGCTCCAAAGCCAAACTTTTTCTGTAAAATTACATTGAAAAAATAGATGGTCTATATTTTCAATGTGATTATTACAAAATACGCAATTATGGTCCACGGCTATCTGCTTCTGAAGTAATCTTTCTTTTGTCAAAAGATAGTCATTAATGGCTTTAAAAAGGCAAACCGCCATTTTAGGAACGTGAATTTTGTTCCAGACCAAAGACGCCCAGTACTTAATATCAAAACTGGATCGAACCGAGTTCCAAACTTTTTTAAACTGATACAAACCATCCTTAGAACACTTCCAAGACCAGAAATCCCTCTCCCTATTCTTGTGAATCGTGACACCTTCAATTTCTGCATGAATTTGAAATAAAAAACTATACGAATCCCACTTCCACTCACCATTTCTTAAAATCTTACTGAGAGACAAATTTTCCGTACCGGTTCTGAAAGCTGTGTCTCTACCAATGCGTTCCATAATAGTACTTCCATTTAACCATGGATCATACCATAGAGAGGTAGTTTTACCGTCTGCAATGTTAAGGGAAAGGCAATTCAAAGCTTCATGTCTATTCTTCAAAATGAATTTCCACACTCCCGATTCGTCCGATCGCTGGTTAATTTCCCAAAAACTTTTAAGACCAATATATTTACAATGCATAAGATCCGCCCAAATACCTTCTGAATTGATTACTTTCCATATCAGTTTGATATATAGCGCTCTGTTCATCTCTTCTAAATTTCTCAATCCCATTCCTCCTTCTTCTTTTTGCCTACACAAAACCTCCCAAGGAATCTTACTGCTACGACTTTTCCAAAGAAAGTTTAGAATCAAGTGTTTAATTTTTTGAACTGTAGAAACTGGGAGACAAAAGCATTGCATCCAGAATTGTATTATGGGGTAAATGGTAGATTTAATAAGTTCAAGTCTCCCAGCTAAGCTCGGCATTTTTGTTTCCCATCTACCAATCCTAACCTTGATCTTCTTTATTAAAGGAGAACAATCCTTATCCCTCAGATTAGCACTAGACAAAGGAATACCCAAATACCTTATTTGGAGAACCGATTGCTGAATATTGAGAATCGTACTAATATCAGTACAACAATCCACCCCTTTCCCAAAGAAAACGTTAGATTTCTCAAAACTTAACTCCAAGCCAGTAACCCTCTTCATGGTCTTAAAAACATCACTAATAGCAATTGCAGTTTGAGCATTGGCTTTAGTAAAAACAATAATGTCGTCAGCGTAAATAAGGTGAGTCAATTTATTATCAAAGTCTGTAACTGGGGAAATAAGACCAACCCTAACTTTTTCATCCATTAGTAGCGTAAAATATTCCATAACCAAGGTGAAAAGTATAGGGGAAAGCGGGTCGCCTTGTCTAAGCCTATTAGAACTCTTGAAATAACCGTGCGCTTCTCCATTTGCAATGATAGAAAACACAGGAGTCTTAATTATGTTTTCAATAATTTTCACCCATTTGTCTGGGAAACCCAAGCTTATTAACATAGGTATGACAAAAGATCGATTAATCGAATCATATGCTTTCTTTAAATCAACTTTAATACACATATATTTGTTATCCTTTCTTCCAAGACCCCTGATAATTTCATGAGCAAACAAAATACCATCCCCTATTGATCCACCTTTGATAAATGCCGTCTGATTCAGGGACACCAACTTATCCAAAAAAGGACCCAGTCTATTACACATGATTTTGGTGAAAACCTTATATAAGGTATTACAACATGCAATGGGTCTAAAATCTAGGATACAAGTGGAATGGTCTTTTTTTGGAATCAAGTGTAAAAACGTATGATTCCACTCGTTGATTATAAGACCCTTTTGAAAAATATCGTTCAAAGCTTTGAAAATTAAGTCTTTCGAAAGATTCCAATGAGTTTTAAAAAACAGCGAGTTAAAACCGTTCGGACCTGGAGAGGTAGAATCTTTAATATCCCACAGAGCAAATTTAATTTCTTCCAAAGATATACCATCATTCAAAAAATCAGCTCCGTAATCAGTAATAATCGATTTACAGATAACTTCAGGGAAATGATCACATAAGGGAAGGTTAAAGATTCGTTTGTAGAAATCAATAGCCGATTCAACAAACTTATCTTCCAAAACCACCTTTCCATCGACACCAATGTTGGTCAAACGTTTTCTGCTTCTTTTACTAGACATTTTAACATAGAAAAAAGAAGAAGCCTCATCACCCATCATCAACCACTCACATTTAGCCTTTTGTTTGGCATCCAGAAATTCTTTCTTGAGAGCTAAATCTAGATTTATCTTGGCATTTTGAAATTCCATGGCTAAATAGTGATCATCAGTGTTTTCCAGAAGTTTCTGAAGTCTTGAACAATTCTCTCTCTGAACATTAACCTCTTGTTTGGTATTACGTGATTTAGCACTCCAACTCTTAAGCTCTCTCTTGATATTCTTGAGAATACTAATGATTTGATACAAAGGTCTGTCTGTATGATTAGAAATCCAGAGTTTCTCGATCAGAGGAAAGTATTGATCACATAAAGACCAATGGTTCATATATCTGAAAGGACTGTTCTTGTCCCTTGGCTTAGTGAAAAGCGAGACGAGGACTGCATTATGATCGCTCACGGAAGGAGGAAAATATTCAGCCGAAAAGTTTGTGAATAAGTTGATCCAATCTAGGTTTGCAAAAACCTTGTCAATTTTAGAAAATATGTTTCGACTCGGACCAGACCACCAAGAAAATTCATAACCTTTAATATTAATCTCATTAAGACCAGTAAAGTTAGACATATCATCTAATTCAAACAAGTTACCAAAAGTCACTGGGTTACCTCCCTTTCTTTCTGAGGGACTACGAATGCAATTAAAGTCCCCAAGAACCAACCAAGGTCTGTAAATATTGATAGCATCCTCCTGTAAATTCTTCCATAATCTACTCCTTAATGCAACAAAATTATGAGCGTAGACAAAGGTTAGATTACATTTGAATTTCGAGGTATTGATCAATTCAATGGTAATGTGTTGATCACTCATACTAATAAAGTTGAAATCCCAAGAATCTCCGTCAATGAGGACCATAATCCTGCACTTAAAATAACAAGAGACGTTACTTATTATTTTCCATCTGTCATCCAGTGCTTTTTCCAACTTCAGAATATCCGACAACAACAGCTTATTTTCCAAAACACCGAAACAGCTTATTTTATACTTATCAATGAGATTTCTCACTTCTCCCATTCTGTTGGGGTTATGAAACCCTCTAACATTCCAACAAGCTATTGACATTATGTAACCTTGTTATTGCGGGTCCTCAACAACCTACTATTGGAGGACTCCCCTTTGTCTTCCGTAGGAATACCTAGCATCTGAACCCACTTGGGATTCTTACGAACAAGCTTATCCTTCTGAATGTTCTCAAATTCTATACCTTGAGGCTTAGGAAAAGGTTGCTCCACAGATACCTCCTGAATTGGATCTGCATTATCATAAGTATTCTGTTCCTCTACCCCTTCTGTCGTTCCTGTATCTTGATCCAGATTACCTTTCACCTGTAAGTCAATACAAGATTCAGTGCCTCTCCTAAAATTAACATTATTAAATATACAATCATCAATAAATATATCGTTAGAAAATAAAGATTTTGGAACAGAAGGAGAATCTGATGATGGCGAAGGGCGTTTGAGAATAGTTATGTGGGTCGGAGGTGACTTCGGAGGTGATGTACTCGGATCTCTGGCTCCCGGGGTAGCTGGAGACACAGGAATAAATGGCTCACAGGTTCCTTAATCAGGAGGAACTTCCGACCTGGCCAAAGGAACAGTGTAGCAATCTTCACTGACTCCTACTTCAGTAAGAGTAACAAGTTCTGGTTCTGGTGCTTCTGAGATTGCCCCCTCACCGCGCTCTTCTGAGGATGCAACTCTTTCTAAATTCAGATCCGAGGGAAAAACTTCTGCTTGCTTTTGTACTAAAATGGACTTTCCCCTAATTTCTGTCTCCATCCCATTAGAAGCTATCTGGTGCCTATCCTGAGACCCATCAATAGGCGGGCAGTCAACAATTAGGTTTTGATTTTCTTTATGAACTTCTGACTGTAAGATTTCGGTTAAACCATCACCACATGAGACCTCTGCCACAAAGTTCCTGCTTTCTCCATTAGACAGATGACCATCGTGAAGTAATTCAAAATTAAGAGAGGCAGTGGGACAGCCATCATTCAACTGATTTTCGAGATCGTTAGAAATCTCAATTCCGCCTTCCTCCCTTACAGCTTTCGCACGACCAACCAGACTTGGATCCACATGGCTAACCTTATCAGAGTTAGCAGCTTGGGACAGTTTAGGAACGCAAGACTTGGTCATTGGGCATTCATCAGTTACGTGTCTGAAACACACACACTTACCACATATGGGAGGGGGTTCTCATATTCCACTTCCTGAGTGAAACTCCTCCCATTGTCATCCATGCCTTCAATGATGTTGGGCATACCATAAGTAGCATTAACCTCGACCAAAACTCTGGCGTAAGCTAATCTAGATTTATTTTTCGTGGCCTCGTCCATCTTTATAGGGACTCCAATGGTACTTGTTAGTGTGCTAATTGCCTTATTGCCCCATAATTTAAAACTTAAACCAGGAAGTCTGACCCACATAGGCAAGGATGTAAGTAGATCTCTATCTGTTCTCATGTCTGGGGACAATCGCTTCATGATGATCAAGTTCCGGTCCATGAACCAAGGACCTGATTTCAAAATCTTGTTGCAATCCTCCTCAGAGCCAAATCTCACTACAAAGAATCCATTATTCCTTGAATGAACTGAAAACGTCTTTTTTGTAGCCCAAACCCTGTTGGCATATCCCTCGAAAGTTCTCAGCCAAGGTTTATACCCAACAACATACAATAACATACATAAATCCCAGCCTCCCTCCGCTTCTTTGATAGCTTCAGAGGAAAGAGTACCAATCCTTTTACCATCCGCTACTTTAGGCTCAATAAACTCAAGATCTAGATTTCCTAAATCTCCTACCGCTCCTGCTTTCACTGCCTCACTATATGAAAAAAATTTAGCGTTCTCTGACACAGTGAATTTGATTTTCGGGTTGCTTCCTGGCAGCAATACTTTCTGCTTTGTTGTTTTCGAAAATTTTGTTGATGTCCGCCCAGCGTGGTCCGCCTGCACCTTCTCCCCGTGTTCTGATCTGGAATAATCCCAGATCTGCTCGGTCTTTGCCCTCCCAGGTTGAGCCTTTGTTCAGGTCCCAAAGACGCTGGAGCCTTGCCCCTTTTCCTTCTCACCTCCTCCTAGCCTTCATCATCCCGCAAAGATCCCATGATATGACGTCCAGGTTTGAGGAGATAGAAGTGAAGACGGAAAAAGAAAAAAACAGAGAGAAGCAAGAATACTAGGAAAATCGAAAGAAAAAAGGAGAAAAGGGAGAAACCTTAATCTCCAGATCTAGATCTGGAAGCCATTTTTGACATTACCGATGTCTTTAACATTTTTATATACCTAGAAAGCTATTTTTACACGTTAATTAAAACGAGTTATTTCCAAAATCAGTTTAAATCACTTTTAGTTTAAATTAAAAGTTTTACTATCCCCATTCTTATTCAAATAGAATTTAAATCAACTCTCAAAATCATTTTTATTCATATTAAATTCAAGGTTCAATTATTTGGACAATTCCAAATATTAAATTAAACAATTTAACTACCAAATAAATCGCTATATTTCAAAATATAAGTTATTTAACTTATAAAATTAACTTTTCAATATTTAAATTTATTTAATATTCCAAATTTGAACGACTGAAATTCTGGGTCGTTACACCTACCGCGACTAACATGATTTTAAATATATTTTAACAGTTTACCATGTTTCATACTCTTAGTTGTAAGATTGGATTATTATAGATAATTTATAGTTGGAATACGAAAGTAAACACACCAACTTCGTAGTGTCAAATTCGAAGGTTCTTTGTATTTATCTATGGCGGAAGAACTATGGTCGCTTTATATTCAAATAGTAGTTAAAACTTTCTCAAAGAAGACATTTAATCTAAATGAAATAGTGATGCTAGAGTTTCTACACTGGTATTTAAAGTTCAATAAATGGAATATTGAGAATAAATTACACATTATAACATGTTGTAAATACCTTGTGTTATCAGAATAAATTTTTCTATGATAGTTCATTAAACTCTTGATATGGTGTTCAAAGTACATTTTGTTTTCATTTTATAATTTTATTCTATTTTTCGTTTAACTTTTATTTCATTCGACTCATTATGGTGTAATACAGAGTTTTTTTTGGATGAATTTCGACCAGAAACAACTATGTTTTAGGTAGTATATAGTCAGACCAAATATAATATAAAGAATATGTTCTACCAAACTATATCGGTGCTAATATCTATTTCGTATTATTATCTATCTCATGCCACATTGTAAAGACCCGCAAATCCGTCTTCCGAAAACCCGACACTGCTATGTCCACTGTAGCAATTGTCGAACAATCGGATGGCGGAAACACGAACTTTAATGTTTAAAAGAAGAGGCAGAAGAAAAGACAGAAGAAAAAGAAAAGAGTAGGGGAAGAAGAGAAGAAGAAAATAGAGAAGAACAACAGAACAACATCAGAACAGAAAACAATATCAGAATCTTACACATCGCAGCGGAACAATATATAATAGATAAATGAATAATCTTTAAACAAAGAACTATATCATTTTATACATACATCAATCAGAGTCAATAAACAACAATGGACAGTTATATAAACTTGTCCTCATACAGAATACACAGCGGAATAAATAACAAATACGGATGATACGTCTCGCCATCCAGCTTATCTCCAAAGCTCCAGAATATCCAGAATATCCTGATAACATAACTCTAGGCTGCCCGTGTGGAAAATAGTGGGCACCCAGAGTTTAGAAGGGAACAATAAACTCCGAGTCAGTCATGGTGACTGGTGTGAGATCGTAAAACAGTTTATTTTTCACAAAAAAAAACAAATTCGCAATGCTTTTGGAAAATGAAACTACCATAAGACCTCCCGCCACACACACAATGCAAACGCAGAATTGGAGGAGATTTCTTCTTATGATAGTCAAAGATGCTTACTACGCAAAATCAAATCATTTTTGATATTATTATTAGTGCATAGTGTAGAAAACATTTCGAAAGTAGAATATAAATCTTAGCCAGCATAGGTACCATTATAGTATGCTTGCTATAGCTGCCATATTAGATGGCAGGTTCTACAACTAAAACCGTACAAGTCACGTATTGTTTTGTTTGGATTTCCAACAAATGGTCAGGCTAAGGAACTTCCTATCCACGATGGGTACGTCCCTGGAATAGACGACCCGAGAAATAACCTAACATTACGGTTAGATCTCTGCCAACACAAGGCCGGGTTACCTCTGCAAAAATAGGTAACTACTGACACGCGTATGCCATCCCCCGATCGTCACCGATCTTCCCGAGGATCCCCGATTTCCAACTACCACAAAGTAATAAACTCGCAGCATCTACAGAGGTTAAGTATCTGGGCTCCATACCATGATACCACCTTTATCCAGAAGGAATGACATACACTAAGGGGCGCTACTCCCTAAAACCTTGTTGCATCCTTCCTGTTTTGACCATTTCCGGGGTGTGAGGCTCGACGAAGTCTCGTCCACAAAGCTACGCTTTCTACAAAGCCATGCTTCGGGTCAAACAAATGATCAACCTATGATCACAAAGATATAAGATCAAACAAATGATCATATCGCAAATGATCAAACACCGATCATTTCACAGCAACACTCAGTATGCCACGTTACCAAATTGGGAGTATATTGCTGATAAATTTCAACTACATAACCTCTGAGCTCGTACGTCTCAGAGAAGGGTGTTAAGCTAAGAGAATAAATTCTCCGCCACCAACAGAAATGTATTTGAAAGAAATCAGCTTTATATCTCAAATTGTAACGTCAGACACACAATCCATACAAGTCTGTTCCGGGATCGAACAGAACCGAAGGCACTTCTCACGAAGCCCTTGCAATTTCGGATAATTTCCAATCACGTCCGGACTTCCCGTCACTAAGGGTGATAAAACCTCTAAATCGGAGATCAGCCGATGTAGAGTAACTCGACGGTAATCCTTCCGTTTTCAAAAATATCCGGTCTTCAACACCGGTCTTCAAATGCACTTCATAACGACGTATCACATATTCGGAATGAGTTATACGACCCCATGGTCCTTTCCCGGCTAACCCGAATAGTGAGCGATTTTTCAAAAATAAGTGTGGCATTCAAATTCATCCAATCACAACAAATATCATTTCAAGGTAATTATTGATAGTCGGTTATTTAACTATCAATAAAGAAGCGCAACATCATCAGATTCCAAATAATTTTCCAAATTATTTCATCTTCAAAATATCTTTACTAGATATATAAAAATTTCCACACTTCAAAAATAAATCAATATTTATTTTTCTAAACAGTTTCCATTTCCTTTTATAAATTCCATGTGAATTTATATTTCAAAAATATCAACTGATATACGATTTTCGAATCGATGTCAATATTCACTTTCGATTTATCTTTACAAAGATAAATCTCAAAACGTTCATTTCATATTGGAAAAGTAATTCCATACTTATTTAAAAATAAGTGTTTCACAAATCTATTTATTTTCAACACTTGGAAAATATTCGATATACTTAAATCAATATTAAGTATATATTTCGTTCTTTAAGGAAACCATTTACTATAACAACATTTATTTGAGTCAAAACGAATGTTACGTAAAACATCGTTACGACGACTCAAAATCACTAGTATAGGGATTCGAAATTTAGATAGATATATAAATCCCAATACTATATAAAAACATCTCCTTTCGGAAATCATTTACTATAACAACATTTATTTGAGTCAAAACGAATGTTACGTAAAACATCGTTACGATGACTCAAAATCACTAGTATAGGGATTCGAAATTTAGATAGATATATAAATCCCAATACTATATAAAAACATCTCCTTTCAGAAATCATTTACTATAACAACAGTGTTATAGTCTACCATTTCCTTATTTCTCGAAAACGTCTATTTCAACAAGAACTGCGGAAATCTATGCTTTCGATTCATAATACATTTTAAAACATCTTTAAAATGTTTAACTTCATTTTTAATATCACTTCTTCAAAAATAAATCCATTTTATTTAATAATATATTCACTGTCCAAAATCGTGAATATAATTCATTTAACCCAATTTCAATCATTTCTACACATTTTTATCTCAATAAAAATTCGCTATCCAAAATCGCGAATATATCTTCTTTAAAAATCTTCTATATTTAATTTCTCAAATTCAACTGATTTTGAATTTATAAACACGTTTATAAATTCTATTTCTATTTTAATAACAACTTCGACTTATAAATTTTCTTTTATTTACTTCTATAATTTACTTATCAAAATAAGTGATTTCGGATTTATAAACAACGTTTATAAATCGCATTTATATTTTATAACAATTTCAACTTATAAAATCATTTCATTTAGCAATTTCTATTCATATCTCATCTAAGTGTAAAAGTCAAATTTATAAGTAAATTTCTTATAAATCCTTTATTCTACGGTATCTATTCACTTTATAACTTCACGTTATAAATCTATTTATTTCATTCACTTATACTTCTTTTTAACACTTATAAAAAAAATTCGTTTTATAAGTCCAATATTTTGATTTATAAATTATTGAATTTATAAACCTTTTTATACAAATCATTTATAGTTATTCAAAAATCCCACTTAAACCATTTTATAAATAAATCAACTATTTATTTCAAAAATCACACTTTGGTTAAATTTCACCAAAAATCTTAACTTTTATAACTTTAAGATTTTAAACGTTTATTCATTTGAAATAAATCAATTAAAAAATTCAATAAAACGTCTATTTTCAAAAATCACTTTAAAAATCCTTTTATAGTAAAAGTCGTTATTTTTAAGCTTCAAAAACTGAATCCGATGATGCAACAGCATCAATTAGTCAATCATAACATTCAATATCATATATCAATATGATAACAGAATATATATCAACATCTGTAAATAAATAAATACAGTTGAGGAATCCTGTTGGATCCCTCCAACCTGTTTCCCTGCATCCAAAGACGTTAGCATAATACCAATTCCACTTCGAGGTGGAATATCGCGGTATATGGGTTTTATAAAAATATCCGCTTACTAACGGCGCAATAGGGTCTCATCCGCTATACGAGGCGGGAAATCAATCAATCCAATATATACATATGCCAATATGTATATATTGCTATATATAGATAGATATATCCTACTATATCTAATATCACATCCAATAGCAATCAAATCAATAACTGAAAATTCCACTTTTCATTTGAGTGAGAAAAATCTCACCTTAGCTTTTTATTTTGCAATCCAATCCAATTCTTCTTTCGTTTTCTCGACTTTAACCTTGTATAAGCAATTATACAATTTATTAATATTTGAACCAATCCGATTACTAATTTTCGTTTTTGATTGTTTAATTAACTAACTTCTCCTTTAATAATTTTTATTGATAACCAAAAATAAATTTAACAAGTTATTATTTTCCCCAAAATTACATATACATACTTATAAAATAATCTATGCTAGTTTAAAAATCTATTTTCTTTTATATAAACCATATGATGTTATAAAATTACTGGATATGCATTTCTTTACTATAACATATATATTTTTCTTATTGTAAATACAAAACAGAAATTCCTTTTACTTTTATTATCAATTTCATTCATTTACATTTTTTTCCTTTCAACTCTATATATTTATTTATAAATCAAATTAAGTGAACTGTCTTTACCTTACTGTGAAATCACCTTTACTATATTATTCTTGAAATAACCAATGGATAAAAATATGAATGTGTATATATACTCATATTTAATTAAATTTGAAAATGAGATTCGAACCTCTCTACCAATCCTAGCTCGAGAACATTTCGACTGCTACCTGCCTCCACCTTGCCTCGACGTCGCAGTTACTCCCTTTGCCTCGCGCCTGCTACCTTTGCCCTTCCTGCCGCGAAGTACTCATCTCGCGAACAACCCCACAGCAAGGTCGCGCCTTGAACGACCACCCCCGATTCGATCGCCTTGCCTCGTCGCCAAATCCATCGCGACTGTCAACTTCACGTCTTGCCCACGCGACCCCAATAAATCGAGCACCAACCATCATCGAACTGCTCCATCCCCGACCTCGAGATGCTCCGCCCCTTTCACTGCTGCCTCGTGACGAGCATGAGCTTGACTTTGCCCATACGAGCGTGCGCGCGACTGTAGATCTCGTGCTCCCCTTCGTGATGCTCGAAATCGAGCTCCCCCAAAATCGCAACATCAACTCAATTGAATCGATCTGGAATCGGAGAAGGAAGCTCGAGTGTTTTTTTTCTCTTTTCGTTCCGCTTGATTTGAATATGAGGATAAGGCTCGGTATTTTTATAAAAGGAAGAGGGATTGGATTTGAGGATGGGTATAATTTCTTTCGTGATTTTGAAAAGGAGGAACGGGGAAAAAAATACGAGAAGAGAAACGAAATCATTTCGTTTCTCGCGGCCATTGATTGCTTTCTTCGTTCGTTTTGGAACGGGGGGGGAGAGGAACATTTAAAATTGAATGCAGCATGCTTCCCACGATCATCTTCGTGATTTTAGGCATAAAGTTAGGCGTGATTATTTAGAATGAGATGGAGAATGGTTTGCACGATTTTCTTCCGTAATCCTCTGCGTGGTTCAAGGAAGAGAACGTGTTGCAGTTGACCCATTATTTAAAAGTTAAATTCAAATTGAATTCGTTTTAAATCTCACGCGTTTACTCGCCGTACGGTCGCGTATTAACTCCGAAAAATACTAAAATTGAAATCCGACAATAATTCAATATTACGGACCCAATGGAACCGGTTTCGTCGAATTCCGAGACTGTGCCTCGGATGACTATTTTTTAAATTCGATTTAAACGATATAAATTCAAAACTGAGCAAAACAGTTTAATAAATTCTGAAAGTTCGATTATCTTCGATATTATCAATACGAATTTTTAAAAGCTTTCGAAATATTTTTCTTCAGCTTACGATTGAAGATTCAAATTTTTATTCAGCATTCAGTCGATTAAATTTTAAAGTTTAATCGCAAATTTCAAAGTTATATCGGGGATTCAAATTAAATTATCGTTCAAATATTTAAAATTAATTAAATATTCTCAATTTAATTCGTTCAAAATTCTGGGTCGTTACAAACTTCCCTCCTTAAAAGAATTTCGTCCCGAAATTACAAGTCAGGAAGAAAAGGTCCTTAACTTGTCTACTATTTTTCTCAAATTCAATAATTTTATCAATTTTTCAAAACAAATCTTTCTACTAAAGATTCATTATTAATTAAACTAAATTTCAACTTCAACAAGTTTCAAAACAACATTGTTTTCTTAACAACTCAAATTTAAATTTAAATTCAAATTTTAACTTCAAAATTTTCTCAAAATTTTCCTAACGCCCTAAATTTCCGAAAAATTTCGCCAGCGTCTCCTTTGCGCGGCTAATACGGCACGACTACAAAACGTCCCTACGGACTCTCAGATTTCAAAAAGAAAAAGAAAAAGCCAAGCGGCTAGACAAGAAATCAGTAAATCTCATATTTGAATTTAAATACATACCTTTTTCGAGCAATTCAAATTATCTTCGAAATCAAAATTCCAATTCCTTTTTATAACACCTGTATGTCCTACTAGCCATAATATCTAGTTACACATTCAAACCATTTTGCAAATTCTATTACAAGATTTTCAACATATGCTTCTTGTATCATTTTTAGCTTACTATTGAAGTTATATATTTATTCTCATTCAATTTCACATTTCAATTTTATTTGAATTCAATTCGCAATTTTAATTCTATTGGAATTCAATTTATCTTCATTTATAATCATTGAATTTAATTCGTTCAAACCTTATTCATTTGGTCAATAATCAATTAGCTTTACTTACTAACTTTAGTTTAATACTTCACTTCATTTTCCATAATCAAATTCAATTCTAGTTTTATTCTCTTACAAATTCATTCTACTAATGAATTTTAATTTCAATTATCTTTTCTGGAATTCCATTTTCCAATTATAAATTCACTTACAAATTCATATTTACAATTTTATTCATATATGAATTCATCTCTTTATATTCTTAATTCACATTAATAATTCTCATTTGTTAAATGAATTTATTTTCAAATCTTTGGTTATTATTTTATTTCTCATTTTATAAGTTATATAACTTATACTTACTTTAATTCAACTTAAAATTCCTTAAGTTAAATTTATTCAATCAAAATTCAAATTGTATAAGTTATCCACTTAGTACTATTTCATAAATATCTTTATATAGCATTCCAGAGTTTACCAACATTTCAAAGCCATTTTGAAAACAATTCAAATTCCATTTGAATTTCCAAAACAAAAACCCAAATTTTCAAACAACTCCTATTTAAAACAATTTGACAGCAATTTCTCTTTTGGAAACCCGAAAATGAACATCGATGATGCTGCAGTCATTACCGAAGTTATTTTCCAGCGACCGAAAAGAGTTTAGAGCTTTCAACTCTCTAAAATACTTTTCAAAACCTTTGAAATTCATTTTCAAATCAAAAAGGATTTAACTTTTCAAATCTCCAAAATTTTCAAATTCTTTTCAAAACATTTCCAAATACTTCTCTGGAATTCCGTTTTAAATTACAATTCACATTTATAATTTACATTCTTTAAATTTCAATATAACAGTGAGAATATTTCAATGTTATTACTTCTAACAACCATGCAACCATATACTATAGTACTTCATAGAAAAACATTTCTTTTCTATACAAAAATAGTTTTGGGCAAAATTATTTCATTCACCCTATTTAAAACAATACTGTGCCGAATTGTTCTATTCGAGTGTTTAGAAACCCCTTCGATCCAGTTGCGCAGACTGTGCCGACGAAGGTTCATATACCACTCAATAAACCAATCATCACAATATAAAACAATTTTATATTCAAATAACAAATATGCGCTCATATCTATTATTACACTCAAACTCATTCTAGAGTACTACTGACTCTATCTCTAATGAGTAATACCCAACAGAGCAGGGTTGTCGCTTAACCATATGCTCCGATACCACCTGTAAAGACCCGCAAATCCGTCTTCCGAAAACCCGACACTGCTATGTCCACTGTAGCAATTGTCGAACAATCGGATGGCGGAAACACGAACTTTAATGTTTAAAAGAAGAGGCAGAAGAAAAGACAGAAGAAAAAGAAAAGAGTAGGGGAAGAAGAGAAGAAGAAAATAGAGAAGAACAACAGAACAACATCAGAACAGAAAACAATATCAGAATCTTACACATCGCAGCGGAACAATATATAATCGATAAATGAATAATCTTTAAACAAAGAACTATATCATTTTATACATACATCAATCAGAGTCAATAAACAACAATGGACAGTTATATAAACTTGTCCTCATACAGAATACACAGCGGAATAAATAACAAATACGGATGATACGTCTCGCCATCCAGCTTATCTCCAAAGCTCCAGAATATCCAGAATATCCTGATAACATAACTCTAGGCTGCCCGTGTGGAAAATAGTGGGCACCCAGAGTTTAGAAGGGAACAATAAACTCCGAGTCAGTCATGGTGACTGGTGTGAGATCGTAAAACAGTTTATTTTTCACAAAAAAAAAACAAATTCGCAATGCTTTTGGAAAATGAAACTACCATAAGACCTCCCGCCACACACACAATGCAAATGCAGAATTGGAGGAGATTTCTTCTTATGATAGTCAAAGATGCTTACTACGCAAAATCAAATCATTTTTGATATTATTATTAGTGCATAGTGTAGAAAACATTTCGAAAGTAGAATATAAATCTTAGCCAGCATAGGTACCATTATAGTATGCTTGCTATAGCTGCCATATTAGATGGCAGGTTCTACAACTAAAACCGTACAAGTCACGTATTGTTTTGTTTGGATTTCCAACAAATGGTCAGGCTAAGGAACTTCCTATCCACGATGGGTACGTCCCTGGAATAGACGACCCGAGAAATAACCTAACATTACGGTTAGATCTCTGCCAACACAAGGTCGGGTTACCTCTGCAAAAATAGGTAACTACTGACACGCGTATGCCATCCCCCGATCGTCACCGATCTTCCCGAGGATCCCCGATTTCCAACTACCACAAAGTAATAAACTCGCAGCATCTACAGAGGTTAAGTATCTGGGCTCCATACCATGATACCACCTTTATCCAAAAGGAATGACATACACTAAGGGGCGCTACTCCCTAAAACCTTGCTGCATCCTTCCTGTTTTGACCATTTCCGGGGTGTGAGGCTCGACGAAGTCTCGTCCACAAAGCTACGCTTTCTACAAAGCCATGCTTCGGGTCAAACAAATGATCAACCTATGATCACAAAGATATAAGATCAAACAAATGATCATATCGCAAATGATCAAACACCGATCATTTCACAGCAACACTCAGTATGCCACGTTACCAAATTGGGAGTATATTGCTGATAAATTACAACTACATAACCTCTGAGCTCGTACGTCTCAGAGAAGGGTGTTAAGCTAAGAGAATAAATTCTCCGCCACCAACAGAAATGTATTTGAAAGAAATCAGCTTTATATCTCAAATTGTAACGTCAGACACACAATCCATACAAGTCTGTTCCGGGATCGAACAGAACCGAAGGCACTTCTCACGAAGCCCTTGCAATTTCGGATAATTTCCAATCACGTCCGGACTTCCCGTCACTAAGGGTGATAAAACCTCTAAATCGGAGATCAGCCGATGTAGAGTAACTCGACGGTAATCCTTCCGTTTTCAAAAATATCCGGTCTTCAACACCGGTCTTCAAATGCAATTCATAACGACGTATCACATATTCGGAATGGGTTATATGACCCCATGGTCCTTTCCCGGCTAACCCGAATAGTGAGCGATTTTTCAAAAATAAGTGTGGCATTCAAATTCATCCAATCACAACAAATATCATTTCAAGGTAATTATTGATAGTCGGTTATTTAACTATCAATAAAGATGCGCAACATCATCAGATTCCAAATAATTTTCCAAATTATTTCATCTTCAAAATATCTTTACTAGATATATAAAAATTTCCACACTTCAAAAATAAATCAATATTTATTTTTCTAAACAGTTTCCATTTCCTTTTATAAATTCCATGTGAATTTATATTTCAAAAATATCTACTGATATACGATTTTCGAATCGATGTCAATATTCACTTTCGATTTATCTTTACAAAGATAAATCTCAAAACGTTCATTTCATATTGGAAAAGTAATTCCATACTTATTTAAAAATAAGTGTTTCACAAATCTATTTATTTTCAACACTTGGAAAATATTCGATATACTTAAATCAATATTAAGTATATATTTCGTTCTTTAAGGAAACCATTTACTATAACAACATTTATTTGAGTCAAAACGAATGTTACGTAAAACATCGTTACGACGACTCAAAATCACTAGTATAGGGATTCGAAATTTAGATAGATATATAAATCCCAATACTATATAAAAACATCTCCTTTTGGAAATCATTTACTATAACAACATTTATTTGAGTCAAAACGAATGTTACGTAAAACATCGTTACGACGACTCAAAATCACTAGTATAGGGATTCGAAATTTAGATAGATATATAAATCCCAATACTATATAAAAACATCTCCTTTCGGAAATCATTTACTATAACAACAGTGTTATAGTCTACCATTTCCTTATTTCTCGAAAACGTCTATTTCAACAAGAACTGCGGAAATCTATGCTTTCGATTCATAATACATTTTAAAACATCTTTAAAATGTTTAACTTCATTTTTAATATCACTTCTTCAAAAATAAATCCATTTTATTTAATAATATATTCACTATCCAAAATCGTGAATATAATTCACTTAACCCAATTTCAATAATTTATACACATTTTTATCTCAATAAAAATTCGCTATCCAAAATCGCGAATATATCTTCTTTAAAAATCTTATATATTTAATTTCTCAAATTCAACTGATTTTGAATTTATAAACACGTTTATAAATTCTATTTCTATTTTAATAACAACTTCGACTTATAAATTTTCTTTTATTTACTTCTATAATTTACTTATCAAAATAAGTGATTTCGGATTTATAAACAACGTTTATAAATCGCATTTATATTTTATAACAATTTCAACTTATAAAATCATTTCATTTAGCAATTTCTATTCATATCTCATCTAAGTATAAAAGTCAAATTTATAAGTAAATTTCTTATAAATCCTTTATTCTACGGTATCTATTCACTTTATAACTTCACGTTATAAATCTATTTATTTCATTCACTTATACTTCTTTTTAACACTTATAAAAAAAATTCGTTTTATAAGTCCAATATTTTGATTTATAAATTATCAAATTTATAAACCTTTTTATACAAATCATTTATAATTATTCAAAAATCCCACTTAAACCATTTTATAAATAAATCAACTATTTATTTCAAAAATCACACTTTGGTTAAATTTCACCAAAAATCTTAACTTTTGTAACATTAAGATTTTAAACGTTTATTCATTTGAAATAAATCAATTAAAAAATTCAATAAAACGTCTATTTTCAAAAATCACTTTAAAAATCCTTTTATAGTAAAAGTCGTTATTTTTAAGCTTCAAAAACTGAATCCGATGATGCAACAGCATCAATTAGTCAATCATAACATTCAATATCATATATCAATATGATAACAGAATATATATCAACATCTGTAAATAAATAAATACAGTTAAGGAATCCTGTTGGATCCCTCCAACCTGTTTCCCTGCATCCAAAGACGTTAGCACAATACCAATTCCACTTCGAGGTGGAATATCGCGGTATATGGGTTTTATAAAAATATCCGCTTACTAACGGCGCAATAGGGTCTCATCCGCTATACGAGGCGGGAAATCAATCAATCCAATATATACATATGCCAATATGTATATATTGCTATATATAGATAGATATATCCTACTATATCTAATATCACATCCAATAGCAATCAAATCAATAACTGAAAATTCCACTTTTCATTTGAGTGAGAAAAATCTCACCTTAGCTTTTTATTTTGCAATCCAATCCAATTCTTCTTTCGTTTTCTCGACTTTAACCTTGTATAAGCAATTATACAATTTATTAATATTTGAACCAATCCGATTACTAATTTTCGTTTTTGATTGTTTAATTAACTAACTTCTCCTTTAATAATTTTTATTGATAACCAAAAATAAATTTAACAAGTTATTATTTTCCCCAAAATTACATTTACATACTTATAAAATAATCTATGCTAGTTTAAAAATCTATTTTCTTTTATATAAACCATACGATGTTATAAAACTACTGGATATGCATTTCTTTACTATAACATATATATTTTTCTTATTGTAAATACAAAACAGAAATTCCTTTTACTTTTATTATCAATTTCATTCATTTACATTTTTTTCCTTTCAACTCTATATATTTATTTATAAATCAAATTAAGTGAACTGTCTTTACCTTACTGTGAAATCACCTTTACTATATTATTCTTGAAATAACCAATGGATAAAAATATGAATGTGTATATATACTCATATTTAATTAAATTTGAAAATGAGATTCGAACCTCTCTACCAATCCTAGCTCGAGAACATTTCGACTGCTACCTGCCTCCACCTTGCCTCGACGCCGCAGTTACTCCCTTTGCCTCGCGCCTGCTACCTTTGCCCTTCCTGCCGCGAAGTACTCATCTCGCGAACAACCCCACAGCAAGGTCGCGCCTTGAACGACCACCCCCGATTCGATCGCCTTGCCTCGTCGCCAAATCCATCGCGACTGTCAACTTCACATCTTGCCCACGCGACCCCAATAAATCGAGCACCAACCATCATCGAACTGCTCCATCCCCGACCTCGAGATGCTCCGCCCCTTTCACTGCTGCCTCGTGACGAGCATGAGCTTGACTTTGCCCATACGAGCGTGCGCGCGACTGTAGATCTCGTGCTCCCCTTCGTGATGCTCGAAATCGAGCTCCCCCAAAATCGCAACATCAACTCAATTGAATCGATCTGGAATCGGAGAAGGAAGCTCGAGTGTTTTTTTCTTTCTTTTCGTTCCGCTTGATTTGAATATGAGGATAAGGCTCGGTATTTTTATAAAAGGAAGAGGGATTGGATTTGAGGATGGGTATAATTTCTTTCGTGATTTTGAAAAGGAGGAACGGGGAAAAAAATACGAGAAGAGAAACGAAATCATTTCGTTTCTCGCGGCCATTGATTGCTTTCTTCGTTCGTTTTGGAACGGGGGGGGAGAGGAACATTTAAAATTGAATGCAGCATGCTTCCCACGATCATCTTCGTGATTTTAGGCATAAAGTTAGGCGTGATTATTTAGAATGAGATGGAGAATGGTTTGCACGATTTTCTTCCGTAATCCTCTGCGTGGTTCAAGGAAGAGAACGTGTTGCAGTTGACCTATTATTTAAAAGTTAAATTCAAATTGAATTCGTTTTAAATCTCACGCGTTTACTCGCCGTACGGTCGCGTATTAACTCCGAAAAATACTAAAATTGAAATTCGAAAATAATTCAATATTACGGACCCAATGGAACCGGTTTCGTCGAATTCCGAGACTGTGCCTCGGACGACTATTTTTTAAATTCGATTTAAACGATATAAATTCAAAACTGAGCAAAACAGTTTAAAATTAAATTCTGAAAGTTCGATTATCTTCGGTATTATCAATACGAATTTTTAAAAGCTTTCGAAATATTTTTCTTCAGCTTACGATTGAAGATTCAAATTTTTATTCAGCATTCAATCGATTAAATTTTAAAGTTTAATCGCAAATTTCAAAGTTATATCGGGGATTCAAATTAAATTATCGTTCAAATATTTAAAATTAATTAAATATTCTCAATTTAATTCGTTCAAAATTCTGGGTCGTTACACACATTCTTATAGAGATAAACTCGCTATAATGATTATTTACCAATTTTGTATTTTGAAAACGTCATTGCAATCATCATAAAAAAATTAGTCGTTTTAAATTATATAACTTTAGCATGTTGCGTGTATAACATGGGTCTACAATTTACCATATATATTGAAGTCAAATCTCACTCGATGTTTTTCCTTTCTTCATAATTTCAGAACTTAAATACTTACCTCTATTTGATTTAGTGTACACTCAAGAAGATTACAAGTTAGAATCCCACAAACCATGTTTATATCTAATGTATATTAGGATAACTTCACTTTCCTTGATTCACTTTTTTACCAATTTTTCAAATTCGAATCCTATTTACCTCATTTTACTTAAATTATTTTGGAACCACTTAGTCTACTTTAAAACATTATTTTTAACCACTAATATCATTTTCACCTAAAATTTCAACCAAGATCTAAGCTTCATTCTAGGATCCTGCATTTTGTAGCTATTTTCACTAAATAAGCACGATCTTTATTCAAAATTAATCGATTTTATTCTTTAAATTTTAAAATCCATCGAAAATATAACATACTACAAACACTTGTGATAATAATTATTATTATCATTATTATTATTTAAATTTAAAATGAGTAATACTAAATTAAAGAAAGCATAATAACCAAGATACACAACGCACGCGCGCGCGCACATACATACATACATGGATTGAATGCTATAGTTTATCTTATGCTTTTAATTTAAATAAACCAACAAGCTCATGTAATATGTAAGATATAAACTAGACTACCTTAGTTTTTTCAAATTCAACCTCATCTTAGTCAAAGTAGTTATTTTAAATAATTATGCATGATCTATGTTTGAATTTCATTGATTCTAAGTAAATTAGTGTAAAAACTAATGAATATTAATCAAAACATAACAATTATTAATTATGTATATTAACTTGGCATGATGCGGTAATTCTTATTTCAACCTCTTTTCGTCATTCACTCTTTAAAAAAAGAAAATACCACTATTGTCTTTTTTTACTATACATGATAGAAGATATAATATATAAAGTGCACCCACTTAAATAATCCTGTGAACTTCATTTTTCATTTAAAATTATCAAATATGAAAAGTATAAAGTTTAACGAACTAATATAGTTCCATATAATGTATGAATTTAGATCCAGCTTAATTTATTTCTCTTACAATTTAAAATGAAAACCCAAACTTCTCAATGATCCTTGAAACTACAGGCTTTACAATTTTCTAAATAAAATGGTTAACATGAAGGTAGATTAAACTTTATGAATTTGTTTGTCTCTCGGTTGAATTTTTTTGCCTTTCTTTTTTTTTCTACTAACCACTTATTCTTTTGGTCTCCATTCTTCCAATTCATTATTTCTTTCATCGGTGTTTAAAAAAAATGCAAGATGAATTGAATATAAATATCCTAAGTAAAATCAAAGCTTCATTATTTTTCTATAGAGTAAGATTGATCCATTATTACTCTCTTTTATAAGAAATTGTGGTTCTTCTATTACCATCGCTACCACTGAAAATTTAGTTTTCCTCCACATTTTAAACCAACAACTCCCTTTTTGAAATTTGGTTACATCTCAACTTGTCAATAATTAAATGTCATCTAATGCTATATTTTCAATGAGAAATCCATTATATGTTGTTATTACTTATTTTAATCCATGGATTAATCGGTTGTTTTAATTAATATTATTTTTCTCATAAAGTGTGCGAAGCACGGGTTCGCACTAGTCTTATATTAAAACAATGGAATAAATCAATAATAATGAAAACTTATAGTTTAATTAACTTTATGCTCTATTCAACTTCCTTTACATAAAATTAGATAAGGGAATTTCTATTCAATTTATAGAAATAGACGATGCAAACTATGAATAAGAATTCTTACTTTACACACCATTTCTTAATCAAATCCCGTTATCAGATCCAAAGAAAAAGAATAAGAAGCGGAATAGAATATAAAACACATAAATTGCAAAACCAACACAAACTTCATTATTTTAATACAAAACAATTAAGATTCTAACCTAAGAATTGACATTTCACTTTGGAGGAATTTTGGGGAATTTTAGTGTGATGTTTTCTTAATCCAAAACTCTCCGAGACATATATCAAATCCAAACTATACTATTAAATTACTAAGGTGGAATCCAGTGCATAAGGCTCCCGCATGAAGCGGACTCTGAGGAGGTCGATAATGTACGTAGTCTTTCCTTCGTATTGTGAAGAGGCTGTTTCCAGACTCAAACCTGGGCGTCCAGATCACCATGCGGGTGACCTAACCGTTGCATCAAGGCTCCACCTCACACTATTAAATTACGAAAATAGAAAATTTAAGATTTTCACTCATAGTAGGCCCTTAGCTTTGCCTCCTTCTTGGATTTGACATGCCTATAATAATCTCCTTCAAAACTCTTCTTTTTGATATATACGAAAAGGGATTTGTATGTATGTTAGATTCAGAAAATTAGAGGTTTGGAGGAGAATAGAATGAAAAGATAAACAAAAAACAAAATAGATATACATAATTTCTTACTTGAAACCCTAATAGAGTTTTCTGAATTTATAAAGAGACAAATTGATAGAGCTTAGCTAGTATTCCCAAAATATTTGTTGAATAAAAGTGAGGAGACTAGGCACCTATTCATAGTGGTTGGAATGCACTAAAATCGTCGGATTTAAGTTGGTTTAAAACTATAAAATCTGGAACATTCATTGTTGAAAACCCTAGACGCCACCTTGTGTTTACCGGTCGACCGCCCCTACCATCGGTCTACCGCTAATGGTCGACCGGTCATGGGTCAGTGGTCGACCTATCTTGTTTTGGGAACACTGATTTATTTGTTGTCGTTGTCTGATTTATTCTCTTCCTTAATTGCAATTGAACGTTAACATTAATTTTATTGTTTATTAACCCCTAAGTATAGTTACTGTTAACTTTTGAATTTCAAATTTGTGAATTAATTATTTATTTGAATTTGAATTCTATTTAAATTATTTCAAACCCGAAAACTTCAAACGTCCATAACATCTCTGTTTGAGCTCCGTTTTCAGCATATTATATATGGAAATTGATCAGGATTTCGCCATAAATGCAACGACATAACATTCATGGTCAAATTCCAACTTTTGCAAAATTTCAATTTTAACCCTATCTTATTTAATTTAATTTATCCAATTTATTTATTATGGTTGATTTTACGTGGTGTTACATTACATGTTTATCATTTATCAATTACATAACAAAAAAATCAGTACATTCGACAAGTCAAATGTATAACTTACATACATGGACAAAATATAGACGTTTTATTACACTAGTCTTTAAATTCTTTTATTAATTTCAAATTTCAAATACATTTTCATTAAATGATCCATTAATATTAATAGACTCAATTTTCATCTTCTAAAGTCTTTGCTTGTAAATTATATTCATCAACGCATTAGCCCTAATTATATAGAACATGCATCCTATGTTTTGAGTAAACATATGAACATTCACTAAGTAAAATTCTAACACTAATCTAATTCCAATATTTATATTATCATTTATAAATAAAAATATTATCTACTTGCACATAACATATAATGATAATGTTATAAAACAAAGAAAATCTATTGTTTCTTTGTGACAATATTATAAAAAACATATCATGTGCATATAAACCCATAAAGAACAATATAGGAAACAATTCATAATCCATTTTTTTCTTACAATAATGTAACTCAAAGGTAAGCAAAGGTATTTGTCATGAATTTGGGGATTTATCACAATATATTCATAAAAAATATCGGGTATAAAATTATTTCACAATTCTAACAACAATATAAATTTAATTTTCTTGTAACCAAATTACCATTTTCCGATCATAATTTATTACCTCAGCAAGCGCGCACACACACATATATAATTATATATTCATTAAGGTATCAAAAATTCATCTATGAACTTGTGATCATCCAAGCACATAAACAATTAATAATATAAATGAATTCAAATTGAAATACTCACCAAATTTACTCATGGTTCGAGCTTTCCTTCTCTAAATATCTCATTATCACAACGAAACAACACCTTAATAGTCCAATCTTTACTCCAAAAACCCAGATAGTCTAACATTCATGAATGATGAATCAATTTCTTTTTCAAACTGTTGGAATTTTGGAGTGGCAACAGGAGCAGTTGATGAAACATCGTTAAACCATGGACAAGTCATTGCATTGAAAGTGAAATTCGATATGATTATGGTGCAGTCGATAATATCCCTGGCTCCTCAAGATTAACACAATGATCCTTCAAACTTGTGCACTCAAGGTTGAAAGATTTGGAGAATTGTACAAACCATTATCTAAGAGTTGCTTGCATTATAAAAATGATTTTTCTTTTAGTGAATTTTTGAGGAGAAGTAGACGAAAAAGGTCGATTTATTTACTGTATTGTTCCTCAAATGAGAGAGAGAAAATTGGGGATGAATGAGAATACGAACCATCTCTTCTTCTTTTTCTAACAAATGAGTTGGACTCAAAAATAAGTAGTAAACAAAAGGTCTACTATTAAAAGACGAAGTTTTACTATAATTATCCAACATAAGCAACCTCAAATATGAGTTTGAACATTACCATGAGTGTGGATAAAGGATTCGGTTAGCAAGAGGTGGCGGCTCATAGGCATGGATGCTTGTAAATGGCATCGTTGGTGGCTTGAAATTAGTGGTGTAGAGAAAGAGGAAAGGATGCGGGCTTCAGGTGGAAGATATGCATGAGCGGTTGATAATTTGGTATAATTCGAGGAACTTGAGTTATAATAATGAGTTTTCAACATGTTGAGTAAGTGGGGGGGGGAGAAAAAGACAAAAAAGGAAAGCAAAAATAAGAAAGAAACACAACAACAGGTGTACAAAGGGATATTTTGGAAGTCTGTAATAGACTTCATTTTGACTGCTTTCACTAATGTTTTGGCTTTATAAGATATTAGATAGCTAAAAAAGATGTGAGCAGTAAAAAGTTTGGAGAATGAAATTACCTGAACATATGACAACCCAGGAGACTTTTTAGAAACCAAAAACGAAGAGGTACAGAACTTTAAACTTACCTTTCATATAATATGATAGATAGATAGATTTCTCAATTTGATCCTTGATAAACACCATATGTATTTGGAAAATTGATAATTGAGCAATAAATTACCTTTATCCTCCACCTTTTTCTCGCATAAAATACAAGTGAAATTAATTTGGAAATCCCATTTAATTAGCCAATCCTTTGTTTGCAACCCGTTCTTAATAGCCTTGCATAAATACTCATTTACAATTAGTATGACCTTGAACAAATTGTGTCCATCGTACTTTGAAAATTAAATTCTTATTCCCTCCCAAGCGGATTTCAAATAATTGCATCGACGATATTAGAAATACCTCTACTATATGATAATAAATCGTCTCTCCATTCTACATTTTCGATAATTGCATTGACATTTAAATCTCTGCATATAATTCAAAAACATCCCAAATCTGAATTCCTCACAGGCATTACATGGGTATCATCAAAAGTTTACCTTTTGATTATTATCTCCTTTTCTAGTGGAATTTATTTCCCCTTTTTTAAACCTTAATAATATTAATTTGCATTAACCAAAAATGATCTTTCTTGTATTTGTATTTATTACGCATCTAGTTGCCACGTACCTTTTCCCTTGAGGATATTCCAAATATGCTAAATACAAATTTCTTTTTCAACATCAAACAGGTTTCTAAGCCATATGCCCCCTTCATTCTTCGAAAAACATAAAGTTTACCAAGAAACTTTGTGCGTTTTTCCTCCCAAAAAAACATAAACAGAGAGATTAGTTTTTCCAGACGTTGGATCGGGATTATTAAATGCTTGGATCCAACATGGAACCATAAAAGAAATGACAAAGGTATAAGTTCGGTGCTCTCACCCATACTCAATAACAATGAATCTCTGCCATTAAATTTTATTTAATTCTTTTAATGGAATATTCACAATCAATATATTCCGAAGAAAATGAAGATAAAGGAATACTTAAATAAGTATTAGAAAGAGAAGCTTCCTCAAATCTAAGAATGTTCTTAATCTCCATCTTAATTTTAGACACACTCCTGAAGAAAAAAAAATTGGATTTCAACTGGTTCAAATTCCTTGCCACATTTTTCAATAATAAGAAGGATTTTTTAAGGACACTGTTAATGGGACTCCAAAACTGGATAGATGATTATTTATATACTTTTCAGAAAATTGCTAAGGAGTGTGCAAAAACATTTACCCCTCCCCCAAACAAAAGAAATAAATATGTAACTAACCTCAGTTTTTCAATGATCAATCGTCGATTTTTCACTGTTTTTTCGACAAGATCTCATCGAAAATGATTTTGGTGAACCATCATCATTTTTTTCTCATTTTTCGATGTACGATTGCCGAATTTTACTTTATACAATGGATAAAATCATAAACCATTTTTCTAGGTGAAGTTGCCATAAAAAAAATTTCTAGATGGAGACCGTTTAAAATTTGTTCCTCTTATTCAAAAATAAAGTCACTTTAACAATGCCTTTTTCAAAGCCTTAACTCCATCAATGATTGGCTTAGAGAAAACCAATAAGATATTACGCAGCGAGCATATGAGTAATTGATCATTCAATTTTGAAAATAGACTTAATGTTCTTTTGTTTTTCATTTCTATATATAAGTAGGAAAAAAAAATCCATAGCAATACAAAATAATCGTGGGGATAAAGGATAATGCTTAATGCCCCTGTTATTGTGAATGAAGCTCATAGAATTTCCCTGAATAACAACGAAGTATGTATAAGAGTGCTTATGTGTCAGTGTACAAAATTAATCATTCAAAAATCCCTAATCAATTTATGAGCAAGCATAGGAAAGAAAGCACATGAATAAGATAACTATGGTTCGATTTGGTACAGATACGCGTGTTTTGAGTTTTATGCATAATTTCATATTAGTTTGATGATACTGTTTGGTTGAGTTTGATATTAAAAAAAAAATCGCCATCGTACATAATTTCAAAAAGTGTAAATGTTTTCATATTAATTTTCAAATAAGTATAGATAAATTTGGAATATCATAAAAAACAATTATTTAATCATTTTGTACGAAAATAATAATAAGATATGATTCAGTTCAACAGAATCAGTTGTAGTTACATTTTCTGGCTATGGTTAGATTATATGGTAGTCCAAATATGGAACTATTATTATTATTATCATCATCTTCATCATCATTTATTGAAGGATGGTTCAATTTCATAAGATATTGTATGTTATCATATTGGAGGCAAGTTGGGGTTTTGGATAGAGTTTGAACGTTTATGGTTCAAGTTGAGTCTTGTTTCTTTATCAGTTCGGACTAACCGGTCTAGATCGCTAGGCCTATGCCAGTCTTAATTGTCACAAAAGTTCTGTTCAGGGACTAATCTAAAATTCCTTAATCAAACTAAAGTTCCAACATAAATCTCATTTAGATACACAAATATTATTTGAAACTGCACTTGTAAATTTGTATTTAATTGAATATTCCTTTTAAGCTCTTCCGCTCTTTTCTCTTTCAGATCCATCTCCTTCTCTCTCCTCTTTCTTTCTCTTCGGATTCTTGATCCAGTGTTTGTCGATTCGGATTCAAAGGTACTTCTAGCTACGCTTAAATTTTCGATTTTTCTTTTCTGAAAATATTATGGCTGCTGCATTGATTGGCATTGTTGATTACGCTTTTTTACTTTTATTTTTGGGGACTTTTTCAATAGATGTTTAGATAACTTTTCGTTTGTTTAAGTTTCTATACTGAATATAGGATCCATGTTTTGATTCCCCGGTTTTGGTTTTGTAACACATTTTGTGTTAGAGTTGAGCTTTTGCTTTGGATTTGTGTGCTGACTATTCGTAGTTTACAATGTTGAAGTTTATATTTGGAATTGATAGTTCGTTTGCTAAAATCTCACCAATAAATTTGATTTTGTATAGAGAAAGTGTAGTTAGTTGGAGCGACTTTATGATATATATGATATGATATGTACTAGTAACATTGATCAACCTAAGGGTAATATGTTAAAAATAAAATCATGGATACTCTTGTGCTCACTACACATTAGTGCAGAGTAGGTTTGTTTGTTTAGAATTACTATTTTGAGAAACTTTTCTTATCTTTAGAGTTGTTTTTTCAGAAAGATCGTATATGGTCATTATCTGGAAACTTAAAAGTTGAATTAAAGAACATTACTTGACCTGTAGATCCCCAATACTTGGCAACTACTAATTTCAAACTGACTTATACGTTACTTTTGATAAATGTAGCTATCAAGTCATACAACTACAATTCACTTGCAGTTGGAATAGAGAATCGGGTAGTTGGTACCAAACAGTTTCTTACAAGTTCTCGCCAAACGACCCCTAAGAACAGCTTTAATAAATAAAGCATAGCACTTCCAGAATAACCATAGTACACGACTTTTGCAGTTTTCTTTTCTTTAGTTTGATTATCTGATTATAACCTACTTCTACCTATTCAATAGTTTTATACAAAAAATCCATGTTTATCATGTCTGATTAATCATGTTTCATTTCAATATAATCCACCGTGACATTTGCATGCAAGTTTGGGAGAAACTCTAGATTCTTCATACTTGATCATCTTATATCTTTCTCATTTGATCTTTGCAGCGTTTAACCCTTGCATATATCAACATTAACAGTTGTATATGGTATTGTGATACATTCAACAAGCTTAAGATTTACATAAATGAAGCTTCCTAAAACCATGCCAGTGTCAATGCGACACAAAAGCCAACCAAGAAGACCTGTGTGGATATTAGTGTTAGTTGCATTGGTGTCCATATCGCTGATTGCTGCTTACGTGTATCCACCTGGTCATCAATCAACATGTTATTTCTTTTCTTCGAGATTATGCAGCCCTTTCAAAGATTGGTTACCACCGTTAAGTGCAAGAGTGCTTTCTGACGAGGAGCTTGCTTCTAGTGTTGTGATTAGGGACATTCTTTCAATGCCATCTGTACCTGCAAAAAAACCAAAGGTCGCATTTATGTTCTTGACACCTGGGTCTTTGCCATTTGAAAGGTTGTGGGAGAAGTTTTTTCTGGTAATGCTGTTTGAATTTAGTTTTCTTACGATGATGAATTTACCTAGTGTTTATCAGTTAGTTACACTATTATCATAATAAACTAATATAAGCAAACATATTACATTTTGCCAAAACTTCTCTAAGCATATATAACAAAAATTGTTCACATTGCTTAGAATGTTTTGGCTGAGATGTTTTCAGGCCAAAAGTCCAAAATTAGGTTAGAGTAATGGGAAGCATGTCCATAGTTGTATACTGAACACTTGAGGTTTAATGCATTTTAAAAAAAATTCAAAATTTCTGATCAGTGGCACACTGAAGCACATGTACTGTTAAGGTAGAAATAAGTGTTCTAGTCATGGTTCTGGTGTTCACACAATTCTTGACCATTGAAGAATCATTCGTTGAAAACTTCATATCAGTTCAGTATCTTTGAAAACGAGATTGCATATTGATATCTCAAAGCCACTTGGCAATGAATGAAAAAAAAACACTTTTCAGCATATTTATATGTATGCGCGAGTGTATCTATGACTTACAGGCTACTTTATTCAGGTCATTTTTACACAGTTTTTTTTTTCTTCGTAGATTTTCTTGCGTTTTAACCATCTCAGTTTGAAATAAGGCATTTATGGTCGTTGGAATTTTTTTGTAACTCGAAGTCCGTACTGGTTATCTAAAGTAATGAACTCTGATTACCTTCAGTATCCGTATCAGTATATATTTTAAACTCGGTTTTTTATGAACACTAGTAAATTTACCTGCAAGCTTTGGTTAATGATGTGGAATATGTTTCTTCAGGGCCACGAAGGGAAATATTCAATCTATGTCCATGCATCTCGGACAAAGCCAGTTCATGTCAGTCCCTTATTTGTTGGTCGAGATATTCGCAGCGATGTGGTATTCATTTCGTCTCAATTTAGACTCAATCTTTTATATTGTTTTTGTCATTGTTCTTGGACTGTTGAAAATGAAAGCCAAGGAAAAATGTATGCCAGCCTCATATTTCTAGGTGTGGCCTATGGCCATAAATTATCGCCCAACATATACCCAAAAACTGTGTATTGTATCTATTATAGTGCATTATTTTTATGCTTCCTGCATTAGAATTGAAATCAATCGAGCAACAGAGGAAATTACAGTCAAGTCATAAGGAACTAGTGAGTCTAACAATTTATTTTAGAAGCACACATAAATATGATGGTAAGTGATCAGTGAGTGGTTTTGTTCGAATGAAAGTTGAATTTCATAGCATCCACCAACCAAAGTTATGATTGTGATCATGCTACTGTGAAAAATACGCTTGGTGTGTGCAATTAGGTGAAATTTGAAGTAGACCTACATTGAAATCTTATGGCATTTTTCATGCTAGTCCAAGAACAACCCACACTTTGATTTGTGTTCTATCCAGTAAATAACTGTAGTCCATACCATTCTCACCAAGTATAAATATTGGGAAAACAGAATATTATACGTTGAAAGTGCATGCAGGTTGTCTGGGGTAAAATATCTATGGTGGATGCAGAGAAGAGGCTCTTGGCAAATGCACTTGTTGACACAGACAATCAAATTTTTGTTTTACTTTCTGACAGGTGATTACTGAATGATTGCCTTTACGACGTCATGGAAATAGCATCAACATTTACCACTTAATTTCTTTTATTGCAGTTGCGTGCCTTTGCACAATTTCAATTATGTGTACAGTTATCTAATGGAAACTAACG
This sequence comes from Allium fistulosum, assembly GCA_030737815.1. Taxonomy (NCBI): domain Eukaryota; kingdom Viridiplantae; phylum Streptophyta; class Magnoliopsida; order Asparagales; family Amaryllidaceae; genus Allium; species Allium fistulosum. The sequence continues at coordinate 1,531,866,584 of CM060903.1, read as the reverse complement.
TCAGTTTTCTTGATTGGTGAGTTTCAATTTGTGCATGAATTATCCATTTAAGTTTATTTAAATTTTATAATAACAAAAAACAAAATTGTTTAATTCGCTGTTTCTTGTACGTCCAACTATTTCATCAGTTTCAACGATCCTGGTCCGCACGGAACTGGTCGTTATTCCCCACATATGTTGCCTGAAGTACCAGAAGAGAAATTCAGAAAGGGTTCACAGGTACAAGTTTATTCATCTGTTGTGCATTTACCTAAACATTCAAGAGTTCGTAATGTCATACTTTTCAATATATAGGAAATCCAAATTTCAAAGTTTGTGTTCTTAATCAATTATATTTAGGTCTGTCAACGGATACTTTCGGATGCGGATAGTGCCATATCCGCATCCGTATCCGAAATGATTTTCGGATATCGGATATCCGCATCCGCGGATACGGACGGATATCAGATAATTATCCTATCCGCTAACGACCGATAAATCAAGAAATATAAATATAAATTTTAAGTTTAACATACACTTTTTTCAATCCAATTGATCATAAAAGTGTTAAATATAAACAAATATGGCGATAATAAATAGTTTTGAGCGGTTAATAAGCATTAAATGTATATAATATAAACTATTAACTTAATAAAACAACAAATAAATATCTTTCATTATACTAAAATACACACAATTTGTACTATAATATTGACAAAGACCGGACGAATAATTTTCGAATGCGGATGTCTTCGTATGCGTATCCGCATCCGTTTTTTTGGATATCGGATATTATCCGCTTTTCGGATACGGATGCGGACGGATTTCGGATTTTTCGGGTATCCATTGACAGCCCTAATTATATTCATATATTTACCTGCAAAGGAATCAACCTTTACTCCAGTGTTAAAAGACTCTGAAGGCATTCATGACATCATCTGTAGCGTGACTAGTTTTCATGCTTCTGCTGACATTAACTATTATATATTCATCACATATTTATTGTTGTATCACAACATGAACTAATGAACATGGTAAATTCGACTGGTAGCGTAATTGGTTGTAGTAAGATTTAAGCCTCCTGTTTGTTATCATATACTATTGTTAACACATCACTGATTCATATATTCATATCATGCAGTGGTTCACGCTTAAGCGGCAGCATGCTTTGTTAGTTCTTTCAGACAGCCTTTACTACACAAAGTTTAAGCTCTACTGCAGGGTAGGTTCTTGCTTACAACTCTTTCCTTTGTTTTCTTCTGATATACCATATGGATCTATAAAGTAATAATATAAAAGTAATTTGAATCTATAAAGGAAAAATTGCAATGATCTTAAATGCTTTTGTCTACCACAGCCAGGCATGGAGAAAAACCGCAATTGCTATGCTGATGAGCATTATCTCCCTACCTTATTTTACGTGAGTTTATATATTAAATATCTTATTTTCTACATTTTGTATATATTTTTCAGAGTTATCCTATCTTCAATGTCAAAATCTCAGATGGCAGATCCTTCTGGAATTGCGAACTGGTCAGTGACATATGTAGACTGGTCTGAAGGAAAATGGCATCCTAGATCGTTTAAGAAAGAAGATATAACATACAAACTGTTGAAAAATATAACGGTACCATAATCCTTTAAGTTTATATTTCTTTTGCTAGTATGATCTCCAGTAATATCATTCATATATTTGGCTTTAATGGCAGTCTATTGATGAGAGCTACCATGTCACAAGTGATGAAAAGGTAAAACATGCTGTAAGTCTAAACTGTTGCGTTTGATACATTAAATTTAGTCATTTTTCTTTGTTTTTTGCTATTTCAGAAAGTAGTAATGAGGACGCCTTGCTTGTGGAATGGAATGAGAAGACCATGTTATTTGTTTGCCAGGAAATTTTTCCCTGAAACTTTGGATAATTTGATGCATATATTGGCAAATTATACCCCAACTCGATAGATAATTCATGTCAAGATCCCTGTAAATTCTTTAAAAAACCTCAAAATCTGCTCATTATCATTTGCTCGTTCAAGCCAGAAAGAGAAAGAGATTGCCATAATCCCAACATTTTGAGTGACTTTTTTGTCGTACCAAGGCGATATATTGGCTGCCTTAGCGTGAGTTTTCGTCATTATAATCTCATTGATTTTGATTGTTTATTTTGGGATTTCTCTTTAGATTAGTGATATTTGAGATTTTCTATTTGAAAATACTATGAGAAAGTGATTCAATTTTTTGTAACAAGAATCGGAAATTTATAAAATATGTTTTGCTAACTTCATGCGCTTTTTTTTCCAGTATCATCTTATAAATACACATGCATTGGCGATAAAAATTTATGCACAGATGTATATTTAAATTAGCTATTGAAGTTTTCATAATTCAACATCTCATTGATCAAATACTTCAATTCAGTATGAGATGAACCTCCTCCTTCTACTGCTCTTCTTGCTTTAACCCTATATCCTTTTGCTCTTTTCCTCATCTCTACACTATCATCTCCAACCATTAAGGATTTTATCGCTTTGCAAATGGTCTCCGCATCGATAAAACCACCTTTCTTTTCCAACACTTTCACCCCAATCCCCAACACATCGACCACCAGCTTCTCGTTGATGAACTGCTCCGAGTGTTGTGGCCATGTGACCATGGGTACACCTGCACTCGCTCCTTCTAGAATCGAGTTCCATCCACAGTGTGTCAAGAATCCTCCAATCGTGGGATGATTCAGAATCCATGTTTGTGGGGCCCACCCTTTTATGACCAACCCCTTCGTGCCTGTTGCAGTAATCTCAAAGTCATCGTCTTCCCCGCTTCTTCGCACCCACGCATAGTTGAGACCACTGGTTTCTAGCCCTAATTCCAGTTTGCTCATCTCATTTCCCGACAACATGCATTCGCTCCCGAAGCAAACGTACAACACCGTCCCATCATCCTTCGATTCAAGCCATTTCGCTAAGTCACTGCTTGCTCGTACGTTTCCACTGATACCAGTATTCAAACCTACTGGTCCGACGCACCAGAACTTCCTTGAACTTCTGAGGAAATCGACGTACCAGGGCTCCAACTCGTGGAAGCTGTTCAAAACCATTCCGAAGCTCTTCGCCTCCGCATCCCTAAGCATGTCGAGCGCAGGCGGATGGTCGAACGAAGGCGGCAGTTCCGCCCTGCACAGTTTAATCTCATGTGCGATGCCAGGGACGTGGAACATCTCGTGTCCCGCACCGTATGATGCATGCACGTGCATCACATCGCAAATCGTGTTCGAGAACGCTCCGCAGGTTTGAAAGACGAGCCGGGGTATGCAGAGTGAGTTGGCGAGGTCGGTGGTCCAGGTGTAGACCCAGTCTGAAATTAAGAAGTCGGGTCGAGCAGCCTCAAGGAGGTCGGTGAAAGGCTTTTTCAAAAGCTCGACGGCGTCGAACAAGTTGAGAACGTGAAGGGACCGAGGGTGGGGAAGAGAGGCGACGTTCTCGCAGTTAGGTGGGAGGTTCGTGTTAGCGGTGGATGGAAACGGAAGGAGTACGAGTTCGATATTGGGGGTGTGAGCATCAAAGAGCGGTTCGATGATTTTGGAGTTCGATGGGGTGGTGATGATGGTTGAGTTTATGTCATGGTGGTTGGAGAAGAGGCGGGCCAGGTGGGCCATGGGGATGATGTGTCCATGGGCTAGAAACGGGAAGAAGAAGATGTTTAGTTTCTTCTTCGTTTGTGATGAAGACATGAGTTTTCTTTTGTTGTTTGTGTTTCCACGGTTACCAAGTTTATATTGAAATTTGGTTTGTTATGTGTGTGAATGTTGACGTTCACGCAATGCATTGAAACATACATGCAAATGATCTGATCAACCGAGAGACTTTTGGTGTGATATAAACAAGCTATTTTTGCGCAAATTGCGTCAGATGATTTTATAAGAAAAACGTTATGCACTGCATTCTGTGAAGTATTAAAAGAATACCGTAAACAAAACAAAAAAATTTACAATTTTTCCCAAGGAGTGTGCAGCCAATTTAACCAAATAAGAGAAACAGAATCCAACTAGAGAGAATACAGAAGTATTTTATTTCTGCACCAGATTAAAATACAGAGTCAGACACTGACTTTAGAATTCACTGTTAACATAAAACAACAAGTTTACACATGTACAAGCATTTTGTGATACTCTAGAACCACGGAAAACAGAAAATTAACATAGATATACATATATTTCTAAAGAAAAAAGAAAGAAAAATGCCTCATATATACAAACATAGACGCAAAATTATTGAATATGTGCAGCAAGGAGTGGCGAAAACTTCATGCTATCGACAAAATGGTATGAGTTGGGCAGTTTGAACTACGAGATGGAGTGCTTTGCTCCTGAAAATGAGCATCATGAATGAGCGGGTTACCGGATCGCATTGGTGGGGAACCCGAAAAGTATGGTGGTGAAGCCTGAAGATGATCAAGATTGAAATTTTAGAAAATAGATAACATTCATCTAATCATTTTTGAAACATTTCATAAAAATATAATGACAAGATTGAACTCATTTAATATACAACATATCATTTTTTGCCTGTTAAACAAAAATACATTTGGTACATTTCAAATCACTCCACCATGTATAATTATTGCTACACAACACACCTCAAACGCTTCAATTCATGTTGAAGTCTATTTTTGCAAAATGATAATATAGGAAACAATAATTGCACGTTCAATTATATAAAACCAAACAAGTTTATCAAATATGGAGAAAACTATTTGAAATATCAATTTTTTAGGTAATCAAAATTTCCTATGGAAAACCCATTTTGCAAGGTTAGCTATATTTTTCACAACCCTACTTTATCAAATATGCATTAAACTATTTGAAAGATCAATTTTTTAGGCAGTCAGTTTTTTTTAATAGAAACCCCATTTTGCAGGGTTAGCTATATTTTCACAAACGTACTTTATCAAATATGCATTAAACTATTTGAAAGATCAATTTTTTAGGCAGTCAATTTGTTTTTCATAGAAACTCCATTTTGCATGGTAAAAATATGTTTTTCATCATGTCGGTGCAACATTGTACAATGCGGAGGGCAGAAAGATTATTCATTGAACTAAAAACATACACAACACACATATATGCAATGTTGTTTACAAAGCGGAGGGCAGAAAGATTATTAATTAAATTAAACACAAACACACACGCACACAGAGACAGAGTACTATATAAAGTAATGTAATCTGATAAGTGATTCAAGAGTACTTTGCAGTTTTTACATCTTTAGAGGTTAATGAGATAACACGATTAGGAATAAACACCATGAGGATTAGTAGACTGCATTTCTTGAAAGCTATGTAGAATATGACAACATAAATAGCGAAATAAACTCTATGATAGAATATGACAATATTTCTAATTTTTGGACCCTTACTATGGTACAAGGACATTTAAAACCTTTTTCTTTTATTTTTTTAGAACCAGGAAATTATGCTTTTGTTAAATCATGTTTATTTGGTGTTAGTCGTTTTAGGGATTATTCTAGGGCTGGAACATATCTGATCACTCTTTACCTTTTTCTTTTATTTTTATTTTAGAACCAGGAAATTATACTTTTGTTAAATCATGTTTATTTGGTGTTCGTTTTAGGGATTATTCTAGTGCTGGAACATATCTGATCACTCTTTATCAATGGATGCCACTTACAATACTAATAATAACATAAGGAGTGTAAATTGATCGCAATATGATATAAGCGTACTTTATGATCATGCAAATCAAGATGGTAATGAAGGCTTATTTAAATATTTGTTCAGGTTCAACCCTATTGAGCTATGTGCAACAAAATACAAAATACACCATGGGAATGTTTTACATCAACCAGATATATCCTAAACCAAGTAACAAACTCTCGACATATTTTTATCGTGGATGCAAATAATTCAGCATTAACCTTTTTTTTTTAAAGAATAAGATTGACACTTTATTCAAGTAGAGCACTCAGCTTGATTTCCGGAGATTCGAACGCACGACCTCTAAAATTCAATCTAGAGTGTCGTATCATTTACTACTGGAGCTAGTGTTTTTTGACTTCTACACTAAAATATTGGTAAATCTTTATGCTAAGTTTCAAAAAAATGGTTGCATCTTTCAAAAAATTCATTTAAAAATATACCCTTTTCCAATCAAACATGCAACATGGCAAATGTGAAATTTGAAAGCCTAATCCAAGTAAATTGAGAAGAAGATACGCTTTCACCATTAAACACAGAGACACATCATATGACTTAACAAATGACATGCAATTGCATATGTAAAATAATGATTGTACTTTAATGTACAATGCACATTCATAGGTACTATATTAAATAGGTTGGAAGTTGTTAAAATAAAGATTTAAAGGGAAACTGAAGGAACAAGGGGAAACTGACCTTGCTTACAAGGATATTTGATAGATCTGCAGCAGTTTTGTACTCATTTAGTTCTCCAATCGGCCTAAAAATTTCATTCAACATACAGCATGATCAACTTGTCTATTAGTAATAAACAAATTTCGATATTTCACTTGACTAAGCAGAGAAAATATCTTCTCTAATTGACTGAAGCGAACTTTAAATACGATGCCATCAAAATTATGTATTCTACTGTAGCTGTACTAAGCGGCAAAACCAAATAAATTGCTTGGCACAATTAGGACATGTTTGGTTTGAAAACGAGTTTTGTGTTTTGCTTTTTTAATATGCAGTTCAAATGACGTGGGCAAGCTGTGACGCCCACCCCAAGGCCTACATTAGTAAAGAGAATTACTAAGTAATCATGTCTACTAATGCAGAGAATAGGACTGGTTAAGGGCGACCCTCATGATAATGCATTAGCCAAGAGTTAAGTATGTCGATATTTTTTTTTTCTCATTACCTCATATATGGTCGACACACCTAGTCCTTAACTAATACGATACCATGGTGGTTTATGACCGTTTCAGAATAAATGCAATATACAAATATAAATGAGAAGTTGGAAAATCCTAGTTATTGCAACAAAGGGGGAGAAGATAGTTTTTAACATTTATCAAATGTTGGAAAACAATTTAAAAAAAGCATTTCGAATTTTATATGTTAAAATCATTTTCTAAATGGACCATGTTGCACAACCTTCTCTCGCTCGTACATTTTGTAAAACACGTTGAAAACGTAAAACACAAAACTCATTATCAAACTAAATAGGCCCTTGGTTTTCACTTTTCACATACCCAGAGAATGAAGACATGACACTAACCTAAAACTTGGGGTCTGCCTCATTGGTTTTGGGCATGCAACAACATCATTCTTTTTTGAACATTTTTCCATCATGATGGCAGTTCTCAGCTTTCCAAGCTCATTCATTTCATCCACTAAACTTCTTCCAATATTATTACATCCTGTTCCAAAAATAAAAAATAAAAACAATACCAATGATAAAATACTGGAGGATACAACTTCCTGAACATATACCATCAAATGTGTGTAGATATTTCGTATGAGGAATCATTGGATAAAAGTCTCCCATGTTACATAACAACAAACTTAAAACAAGCATAAACAATTTCCATATGATGACTTGTGTATGAATTAATAATAGGGCTAAGAGCACTTTAAGATGCACTTTCCTTTAAACAATTTCCAAAATACCTATAAAATCTACAAATCCGTTCTCAATATACTGGGCATTCCAAAAATCGATACATTTAATCCAGTAATTCAACACAAGGAAAAGCTCTTTCGTTAATAACATGATGGACAACTTCATTTGGGTTTGAGCATTGTACTGCCGATGGTGGGTTCTCAAACAAGAGTTCACAAAACTCTAGATGTTATGAGATTAACGTTCTCGGTCAAGAGTTTGACTAGAGTTTGTTTGAAGTTGAGTTTGGATGTAAGATTTTCGTTTATTTTATTGATTTAATTAGTTATTAATTAATTAAATTAGTTATTAATTGATTTAGTTGGTTATTAACTGATTTAATTGATTATTAATTGACTTGGTTGATTATTAATTAATTAATTTTTATTAATCAACGATAATTACGATGTATTAATGAGTTATTATTAGTAACAAAATAACAAATAACTACTAATACTAGTTAACCAATAATAATTAATAATTGATAATAATGAAAAGCTATGCAATTTATATTAGATTTTGTGTCCAAAGCAAGAGCTTTTACGTTGAACGTAAGTTGCATTCAGGGAAAACTCTCCATTTTCGAGCGATCAAACACTTAGGTAGTGTTTGGTTTGTTGTTTTTAGTTTTGGATTTTCGTCCATATAAAAATGCACATGACGCATGTATATTGCCGAAAACGATCAATTTAGAAAGCGAAGTTAACATGCAAACTAGAAAACAACTTTATTTTATTTTCCGTGTTTTGGGAAATAATACAAGCACGTGAAACAATCTATATTTTCATCGTCCCTCTGTCCCCTTCGTCTTAACATCCGTCTTTCTTTCAACCCCTCCATCGTCCCTTCATTCTTCTCATATTTGACATTCATATTAAAAATCGAAAACACAAAATTTGTTTTTAAACCAAACACTACCTTATTTCCCACCAGAACGCTGGTTTTAGAGCATTTTTCATGCTCAAGAACAGACCCAGACTGCAATTGAGCAATTGAAAGCAATACAAATTTAATAGTATCAACATTTTGAATCTCGTAAATAAAGTAAAAAATAACAGTTCCCTTTAGCGCCTATCTTACTTTATACTGACCTTGGTTTCATGGTAATGGAATTAGCAGCGACACGAATCTTTTTTTGTTTTACCCTACAAAAATGGATCTTTTCCTTTTTCAGTTAATCCATGTGCAATGTTGGTCCTCAAAATTGAGGGACCTAGGACATATACAAGAGCTCAAATCTTCCATTGCCATATACAAGGTCAGTTAGCATTCATCTGATATAATCATTTACATTTACAAATTGCTACGAAAAGTCAAATAAATTAAAATAAATTATATCTACTAATGAATTTGGGGTATGTCTAGAGTAGAGGTTTAAACATAGATATTCTAATGTTCTGCAAATAACCTCTGTAACAAACGATTTGGAAGCTATTGGTACATAAAAATAAGTAAATATCAAACAAAAACGATGCAAACCCTAGCAAATGGTGATAAACGTAAGAATTCATATAAATTATTCGTGGCATTCTAAAAATTATGGATGACTCGCGCAAAGGGAGATATTTCATTTACCTTGCAAATGACCCATGACGCTCTTCATATGCTCCATTTCTGAATATTACAAACAATATTTAAAACTAGTAAAATACTCAATGAATTGTTTAAGCACGAAAATCTCTGTAATTAGGAGCAGGGGCGTAAATTAAACATCACCGAAGTTTCAATGGATCTTTACGAAAAAGCAACCTTTAACAGAATAAATGGATTAATAACCGCATATATTCATGTTCAGCAGGACGGAAGAATCTAACAATAAATCCAGATTATTACCTGAAGATTAATCAGAAAGCGAAAATAAAAAGAGAAGAGGGACGAAAAAGAGAGAAATAGGATTGAAATGGAAATTTGTAGGGTGAAGTTTATGGACAATGACGAAAATGCCCGTGGAAGAGATGGTAGAGATTGGATCGAATTAATGAGAACGTGGATAAGGAACCAATCTCTTTACTTTTCAATATCTTCTCCTAAAAAGCACAAGTTAAATAAATAAATTATTTGTTGCAAGTAGGTCCGTTCCGATACAAAGTATCCTGGGCTACATGATACTACAATTTACAGTATCGAACGCATCTACTGGATACAATGAGATTCTACTACAATAACAAGGGCTACAACGGTTTTCAGATATAATATGTTGGGTCCTTTGTGGGATTTGGTGGAAAATTGGAGTTTTGGCTGAATATTGGCATTAAAGAATTAATACATCTCTTTGGTGGTGCTCCTCTGTATTTACTGGTTTAGTGGGAGCTCTTTCGAGTCTTGATTTGTTCAAAATATCCCATGAATTCATCAAGAGATATTCACAGTCAAAATTCAAAAAAATAATATGAGAATAGAGAAAATTAATTCAGCTCGCATGGTTGAAAACACATTGATCGGTACCGATCGACTACCTATCAATCGGCACCTATCGACTACCTATCGTTTAGTCGGATTCGCTCGATGTAACACCTTATAATTTTTCATAATTAAATTAAAATGACAAAATGGTAATTTTATATAAAACGCAAAATAGTAAATTTTTACAAGAGATGGAATTAGGCTTTGGGACCTATTCCGTTACTTTCGGAATGTCGTTTACAGTTAGAAAAATATATAACATGGTGAATTTGGTTAACCATGCAGAAAATAAAAAAAAATCAAACACAGTGGCATTTTTTTGTAATATATTGATTTTGAAATTAACTCAAATATTAGTGTTTTCGGCCTATAAATAGATTTCTAACTCTATTTCTTTTGCTTTAAAAGTCTTGTCTCCGCTTCAAAAACTCTATGCCCTAAATCAATTGCAAATTGTCCAAATCAAATACCAACCAAATTCAAACCTTTAATTTTTTCTTCATTTTCTCTCTTTCTTCCCAAACTTTAAAAATTCATAACATTTCCGTTTCTCAACGGATTTCGGTGAAACCAGTGACAAATCGAAGGATATGAAAAATACTACAATATTATATTGTTTTGGAGATGGAATTTGGAATCTCAAAGGCACAACAGATCCGAAGGGCGAAGAACAATGGTTGAATCTCGTACACCATTTTCCTCCTTCTCTATTAAACTTCAAAGTGGTGTATCTCTCTCGTTTCTTAATAACGATCTGCCTATAAAAACGACCGTAGAGACAAGTACTACGGTTTAGTGTAGAAATCAAAGCAAATTATAGAGGTTTCTATGTGCTAAAGGGATAGGACAGTTGACACAGTGTTTGGTCCTTCTTCATTCGAGAGTTTCAGTGGGTGGGACACTTACTATTTGGCTATATATTAATATGGTGTAGTATTCACCCTCTATGATCTTAAATCAAATTTTAAACGACAAAATTAATACTAAAAATGATTTTTTTTACATATACATGATTAAGATGTTGTATGTCATGTTTAGATAATTAAAAAAGTGATAACTTTTTAATTGTAATTGGACAAAGCTTGATCCGTACTTAATTAAAGAGTGTAAAACACAAAAGTGCTCTAAATTAGACATTAGTATTAAAATTGTATTTTTCGACAACAAAAATCCATTGGTGGTGTTCGTTCGATGATATAAAGTAATATTATTAACTAAATAGTTTATAAAATTACGGAAATACCCATATACTTTAAATGCCTATAACTCTCACATACGACCTTTTTTTCACATGCGGTTCATGGTATCATGATCGTGGAGAGACGAGGTTATAAAGTTAGAGGTATGTCATAGGGGCAATTATGTAATCTATTACATATATCCAACTCGATAACCAATCTTGTTTGAAATAAATGGTGTTTTCTTTCTAATATATACTTAATATAATGTGTTATAGTAATTAATTAATTTAATTAAAAGTATATTCAATTGAAAATCCGTAAATGATATGTTTTGTGATGGTGGTTACAATGTGTTGCAGTCGTAAGTAATTTATCATAATAAAAATAAATATATCATTTTAACTGTTCCTAGTCAAGATGTATCGAGACTGGATATCGATGTAACTATAACGACCCGCATTTTACGTATTGAAGGATCGTAAAATATTTTTATTTTATTCGTATGAAGTCGTATGATTCTATAATTTTGGGATTTGACTCTTAGGGACATTTTACACACCTATGATTTTTTCTATGGCTGTTAAGGTTGAATCATCAACCGCTCAATCGTATCAACCCTTCATGCGGTTACCAGCTATAACGATAACGGTTGAAGAATTAGATAACCGCGGTTAACCATACCAACCATACATGATTGTTTTATATAATATTTAACATTAAAGTATAAAAATTAGTAATTTAAGTTAAATAAATAGCTTGTGGATTAATAATATGTGCCTTCGTGGACTAATAAAATGTGCATGCATTATTTTTTTTATAAGCAAACAAATAAATTTGCAAAAAAACAAGTAGAACTATATGAATTTATCATCAATAATGCCTATGGTTAAAAACATATGTACAAAATGCTTCAAAATTGAAAGTACAACAGTTAAGCATCATAGATGGTTGCGGTAACGGTTATAAGAATTTATAACCGTCAATAACGGTTACGGTTATGGTTGGTAGTAATACGACGGTTACCACAACCGTAACACCCCTAATTTTTTCTGAATTTTTATGTGACCATTTTGACTATAAAAATCTTGCTTGAACCATAACTTTTGATAGGAATTGAATTAGGATCTCAAACTAGTTCCATTGCTTCAGGATGATGGTTTCCCATTCCGTAAAGTGGTCATCATAAAAAAAGACTTACAGTTAGGAAATTATGTTTGTTTTAAGTTTTAACAGCTACCGGCCAGAATTATTATGTAATTAATTAAGCCCATTATTCTAATTTGAGAACCACTATAAATAGAGAGCCAGAAAGTCAAATTAAAACTTTTCCCTTTGTCCCAAATCAGATCCAAACCCTCATTAGCCCTAATTTCATATAAAATCATCCAAATTGCTCTTTAAATCAAACAAGATTGTGGACTAGAGATTAGATCCTTGTTTAGAAGCTAGAGATCATCAAATTGGATGATTAGAAGTGTTTTTCATTGTTGTTCAGATTGGATTTATATTAAAATTGGTTGAATTTGATAATTGGTGAGTCGTTTATGACTTCTCACTATCCTATGCATGTTTATATGGTAGAATTATAAGTTTTAACATGGTTTTTGATCTAAAAATCATTTTCAAAGCTAAATTACATGTTGACATATGTTTATGACCTAAATAGATGAATTTTAAAATGACTTATTGTAATCTTGTAATTCACCTTAATCATACTCATATTGTAACATTCCCCCTTCTGACCGCCTCCAGTCGGTGATTAAACCAACTAGAAACGTTCAAAAAGACGAATTGTTATTTAGTTTATAAGGTTTAAACAGAATCAGCCACAGAAACACAGAATAATAACACTGAATTAAAACAAATGAGAATTTATTTCATTACTATAAATCTTTTTATATACATCAGAGTTTTATACAATTTAATACTGATACAGCGGAATATCTTAAAATACAATTTTCTTCTGAAAAACTAAAGTGATTCTTTACTCTCTCTCTAACTTCGCTGCTCGAAAATCTTCAAGCTATAAAAATACTCGGTCTGACCCGAGTATTATATTCAAAAGAAAATAATACACAGGTCAGTCTAATTCAAACCAGTTTATTAGTGCATAGAGGCAATAATAATTTAAGTAGATGACAGTCACAATAATTCCCGTCTATCCAATCCTTTTAACAAAGAAATCGGATAACGAAAATTTTAACACTAAACAGTGTTAAACAATAAATCAGCAGATTTAAAACATCAACAGAGATAGATAAACAATTTATCAATCGACTAAATCAATTTAAAACAATTGAAGTTGTCACTTTAAAACCATCGAAGTTCGATTGGCTGCCGTACACTCTAATGCCAGCCGAAGTGAAAGGCCACTAAGATAAGCAGTGGACAGGAGGGACAATACATGGATGTGACAGTGAACTAGGCAGTGCAAATTTCAATTTCGAGAACAAGGCAGTAGTATAGCACAATCGAACTACAAAAGCATAGGGACAACATGTATTCAGGTACATGAAGACGCAGTGAAACCAATATGGCAACACAACTACTGGAATGAAGGCTCCAAAAACAACTGTCTACAAGAATTAGTTCAAATGGAATACAACTGCAAAGTGAAGACAACATCGATATGCAGACCAGAAAACAGGAAGCAAGGCTACAAGATATCAGAAGGCAGACAACAGACTCAGGTGAAGTTCACAGTACAACTCAGATGCAAGCAATTGCAAATAACTTCAACATGACCAAAGATTAAACAGAATGGCTACTGAAATGAATGCATATTGAATACACAAGTAAATGGTCCAGTTCCAATATGAAGTGCATCAGTATGCAAGAATAAACAGCATCAGTGGGTAAAGAATGCAGTGACAAGGAAATCATGCAGACAGGTCAAAATCAACCCAGACCAAAGTCATATATGAAGACTAAAATGAAAGACTCAAGAGACCATCAATGCACATATGAATGCACGACAACAGTGAATGCATGAACCAGAATGCAACTAACACATATGTGCAACTACACAAGATAAGGCAACTACACAAAATCTACTCAAGTATACACATCAATTCAGAGAGTAGATCGAGAGTAAGTTTGCTCACTGTCTTCCTAAATTTTCCAGATGAATTTGCAAACTTGAGTTTAAACAATGTTTTTGTTTGAAATTAACAACCTAAAATATATTCCAGTAGAACAGAGCTATGCCTCTGTAAACAGACGTGCATGCATACCATTCCCAAATTTATCAATTTAAACCAAATCAAAATACGATTCAAAATATTTTGGATTTTCAACATTAAAACAATTTTTTTGAAACAACAAAACATCAAGTTTTGATTGGCTGCCGTACACGCTAATGTGTACGGCCTCGCCAATACGACATACGAAATATGAAACGAATCAATGAATCAGAACAAAAGAAACATCAAGGATAGAGCAATCAGAGTACAAGAAGTACTACTACACTTGAACCAGTGATGACAGGTGAACATCAAAATGAATTTCTCGGTCCACAACATTGGCTCAACTACTAAATGCAGACCAACTTATGTCATACAATGAAACCAGGAGTATATATGAACATGCACAATTTCAACATGGCCACAACAACAAATGCAATAGTGAATCAAGGCTACAATGTAAAACTGCAAGTAACTACTATGAAATGGTCAAGCTACCATATACAGGACTTCAAGTAGATGCAAGTTAACTGGGATATGAATAACTACAGCATGCAGTGGCAACAAAGTATCAACATATCAATGTCTAGGCCATAGTCAACAACAAACTGGCATTAATGCATACTGGAATAGATGCATCAAGGTGACAAAGGGGTCAGATTAAAATACATTATGAAAATCAGTGACTCAAGATCAAAGATTTAAACACATGTACAACACAGTGAACAAGTTCAGGTGAAACAGTGGACGAACAGTGCAACTCAATGCGAATCAGTACAAAATCAATTGAACAAGCAAAAGCAAACCAAACCAGACCAAGTCAAGCAATGCAGATTATATGATCTGAATATGAATGTAAGGGAGCAATGCACTAAGCAAATGAAGCAACTGACACAAACAACATCATCAACTACAGGTATAGTAAAAATGGCCAGAGACAAAGCTCACAGGGCCAGAGGATAAAAAATACACAAATGCAAAAATACCTCAACAATGAAGACTTCAGACAAACATGAATGCAAGCACTGAAAACAGAGATGGCCATAAGCTCACAAAGGATTTACAGAAATATCAAACAATGCCAACATCGATGAATATATGAAGTAACAAAGAAGCAAGTTTCAAAATTCACGAAACAGAAACAAAGAAATATCAAGTTCATATTTGAAATTGTCAAAGGTCAAAGATTTAAAAATAGGAAAGTTTTAAATGCCGTGAGAATCAAGGAGAATCGAAACTGTGGTACTCAAGTTAAAAATATATCAGGAAGATTGAGAAATAGGAAAGTACGAAACTCTGGAATCACAAAGTTTCAGATACCCTAAGGAGCAAGCGAAGTCGAAGCCAAGCAAGATCAAAGCAAAGACGAGCGCTCAAGGGAACAAAGCCCCAAAGTTAAAGAGAAAAGAACGAAACTATTATCAAAGCAATAATTTCAAACCGTGACCAAGAAATCAACTCAGAAAAACAAATACGACTGAAAATCATCAAATTCGAACGCAAATAAACTGGAGCTGGAATTAGATGTGAGCGGTTATCCACTCACCTTTTTCGACGCGTACTGAAGTAGCCGCGATCACCTCCAGAGATTCGAGCAAGCCCAAGGGTTCGAAACCCTAATTTGCGAAAAGTCGAAGCTCTAGCCAATCCCACAGAAGCGAACGCGAGGCCAAAGCCCTAGTTTGGACAAAGAGGAACGGGCTCTAATTTGGAATGAGGAATGAACGAAAATTTTGAAGCCGCCATTTTTTATCTCGTTTGTTTGATTTTATTTAGGGTTTTCGAATGAGATGAGAGGAGATGTCGTGGTTTTAACAGAGATAAGGGTGATATTCTTCTTCCTTGTAGGGTGGCTAGCAACAGAGAGAGGGTGGCTGATAGGTTCGCGACTTTGCAGAGATAAGAGGGGAAGAACGTGGTTTTGCAGAAGGGAACGTGGTACAGGGTATGGGCTGGTATTATATTTTTTTTCTTTTATTTTATTTTCAATTTTCTTTTAATTAATAACTTATGTTATTTGTTTTATAAATAAAATTCACTCAATTTTTAAAACCATCATCTTAAACTTGCAAAATTCTAACACATTCACAATTTAAATCAAAATTTAAATTCAATTATCAATTTAAATAGTTCAAAAATTCGGGATCGTTACACATATGTTCATTGATTGCTTAGATTTGGATTAGAAATTGTTCGATTGCTATAATTCCATGTATTACCTATGTGATTGGATGTGAATGCATGTTATTCTATGTTTTTATGTTGTGCTTTGATGTTGTTTGTTAGTGTTTTGGATGCATAGGAAGATAGGATGGTGAATTGGGCAAATCGAAGGTAAAATTGGTCGGAATTGGAAGAAACTTGGAGGAGAGACTCTGGGGCCTAGTAGGAGCCTACATGATAAGTCACACCTCTAAATTCTCTAAGGGCTAAAGTCGGTACAGACTTATGGTGATAAGTTGGTGATGAGTTACAGTAGTGGCTCCTATAATTCGGTAACGAGTTACGGACGTCCATTGGTCAATTGAGGGACCTATATACCCTAGACCAGTGACTTTGGGTCTAGTGTCTAGTTTTGGGCTATGAGACACATATCGAGCTTTGGGCTACGTGATATGAGAGTACATAGAAAACTGGGATTTCCTTTAGCCCTTGGCAGTAAGGAGGTCATACGAATTAACATATATTCAAGGCACAAGGGTGAGTGATAGTGGGTATTGCTTAATGGATGTTATGGTTGCTTTGGTTGTTTTCTTTAGTGGGCTATCACTCGGGGATATCATTGGGAGTAGCTATTGGCGATGGGAATATTTGGACATCCACTCTAGTATCATGTATGGTACCTTTATGATATTGTAGACTAGCATATTATAGTGTTATGTGCTAACTCTTTAGTTGCAAGGACAAGTCAGGTATGGTTCGTGTACCCTTGTTCCTTACCATATTTGCCTTTATAGTGTTTTGAGATTCATTTATCACTCATACCGGACTGTTGTCTGAAGGTTTTATGTTTTTCTTCTTATTATCATTGGTACTTTTAAATGAGTTGACTAAATAACAGGTCTAGGTACGCAGTAGTTGTTCGGAGGACGAGCTAGATGCAGCTATCTCGTATTATATACTTATATGGACTCTACGCTTATTCCACTATGCAATATTGGGGAGCATTGACAATGACTACTTATTACTTGTATTTGAGACAATTATTGAGTTTGATTCCATTGTATAAACTCTATGACATTTGATGTATGACTCTATGGATATTATGATCTAATGATGGGTTCACATTGTTATTACTATCTCTTCTGTTGCATATGTGATATTACATTTTGTCCATGCGCTGTGAGATATATGACAGGTTATATGTTGTGTTTTATTTTATTTCAACCCTGATGATCGTCCTATATCGGTCGAGCACGACTGCAGCGCATTATGTATATACTATTGGTGCCGATGGTATAGGGTGGTCGTCACATTTGGTAACAAAGCTTTGGTTACATGATTAACCTTAGTTGATATCGCGATCCAGTAGAGATAAGAAAGGAGTTATCGCCTTAGACTAGATCTAGAGTGTGTGTGTATATACGAGACAGTGCGTACCTGTTATATATATATTAAAACTATATAATAAATATATTATATAGTACAAGTCGCATGTAGAGCATCATATACACTATTTCCTTTATAAGAGACTAATCATTCTTGTTACAGATAAGAATGAGCCAGTATACAAGGAATACTATGAGATCTGCTTAAGGAGTTAAAGAAGGAGTAGGATCAGGAGCTGTTACGCCTGATTTTCAAGCTATGTTTAATGCTATGATGGCAACGATGATGAGGAATGCTCTTGGTATGGTTATTGATAGAGGTGCTCCCATGCAAGCGCCTAAAGTTGATTTCGCTAAGTTGAGCAAAGATTACTCTACTTTGGGAGGAAAGCCATTTTGTGGAATGGAATCGTCTATAGAAGTGTAAGATTGGATTAATACTCGTGAGTGCATCTTTAGTAATATGGAAGTGGATGATGCTATAAAAAGAAAGTTGGCTTCTAGGCAATTTTAGAAGCAATCTATGAACCAATGGAATGCTATTACTATTGCTACTCTGGAGGATCAGTTCATTTGGGACTAGTTCAAGGCAAGATTCAAAGAAAAGTTCATCCCAGCTGCCCAAAAGTCGGTATTATTTAGAAAGTTCACCGAGCTGAAGCAAGGAGAGATGTCAATCTCGGAATATGTTATGGAGTTTGACGTCTTGTCAAAATATGGGATGTCATTCATTGATATTCCCTTGAGAAAGAATGAGAAATTCATCATTGGCTTGGATGACCACTTGGGAGAGAAGCTAGTGGACCATATTGATGAGTCGTCTGAGAAGCTTGTGGAGAAGGCGCTTTGCCATGAGAACTTATACCCTAAGGCTAGGATTGCTATTGTTGTTTATGCTAAAAAGGAGGAGCCAAAGTTGCAACAAGGCGGTGAAGGCAAGAAGAAGTGGAACGAAAAGAGGAAGTAGTCCCAGGGAAAGGGTGGTAAGAAGAAGGGTAAATGGGAACCTATTTGCTATGGGTGCAAAGAGAAAGGCCATTTGATTAGAGATTGTAAAGTGAGCGATAAGAAGAAATGCTACAACTGCGATGAGCCAGGGCATTTGAAGAAGGATCATCCAGAACCGGTAAAGGATAAGTAGGTTATAAAGGCATATGCTTTGGACGCGGTCCCAACTTCGTCGAGTGCTCCCTCAGTGTAGGAGAAGGGAAAGGGAGTCGTTATTCAATGTATGCTTTCTGTAACGACCCGTATTTTACGGATCGAAAAGTTTGTCAAAATCTGGTATTTTCAGCATTTTCCAGTTGTTTCAGATTTTGGTTGAAATTGCCTAAGTCCTAGGTCGTACGCGACCTAAATGTTATTGGCAACTTAGGAGATAAGTCGTGAGCGACTTAGAGAAGATCTGCGACCTAAGGGAATAGGCAAGTTAAGGGATAGGTCTGGGTCGAGTTGCCGACTTAAGGTAGTGACCGACCTAAGTGATGAGTCGTGACCGACTTAAGAGGTTTAGGCGACCTAAGGAAGAGTAGTAGGCGACCTAAGTATTCTGGGGTAGAGTTAGGTCGGCAACGACCTAAGGAAATGTTGTGAGCGACCTAAGTGTTTGGGTGAGTCAAGTGTTAGGTCGGCAGTTCGAGTTAGCGACCTATGGGATTTACCGACCTAAGGAATAAGTTAGTTGACGACTTAATGGTTAAGTCGTAGATGACTTAGGAGTTAGTGGTTAGGTCGTCTAGATGACTTAGTAGTTAGGTCGTATCCCAGTTTGTTCGCGACTTATGTTAGGTCGCGTGGGTGCTAAGTTGTTAGGTCGCAGGTTGGCTTAAGTGTTAGGTCGCGTGGGAGTCTAAGGTATTAAGTCGTAACCTCGTTGTGTCGTAGGTCGCGCGAGACTGTTAAGTCGCGTAAGTTTTAGGTCGCGTGCCAGCGTTGTTGAGTTATTAAGGCACGCTAAGTCGTAAGTCGCTAAGTCGCGCATAGGCTAAGTCGTAGGTCGAAGGAAAGCGCATTGCTTTAGGTCGCGATGTGTTAGGTCGCTGAGGAGTTGAGTCGTAGCCTATGTGTTAAGGCGCGCGTTGCGTTAGGTCGTAGGTCGCTGGGTGTTTGGATGCGCAGAAGGGTTAGGTCGGAGAGGCTTAGGTCGTAAGTCGGAAGCGACTTAGGGAGATAGCCAGATTTCGACTTAAGGAATTTCAGCTATAAATAGGAGGGGTTGTTCTCACTTTTTGGGATCCGGATTTTGAAGCAACGAAGTGCTGCCATTTTGAGAGCTCGACTTCTACACTTCTTCACTTCTTTTCTCCACTCTAATTTAGTGCTTCCATCCATCCAAATCGAAGATCAAGATTGAAGATTCAAGAGCTTAGATTGGAGATCTTCATCTTTTCAAGAGAAAGTTCTTCGTTTGAAGCGGATTCGTGATAGATCAAGCTTCATCCTTTGCTGTCCAGATCTGAAGCGTGTTGATTTGGGTTTGTTTAGGTGATTTGGTGAGTGGTGATTACCTCTCACACGGATCCAAAGGAGTATATCGGATTGTTGGCTCGATTTGGTGTTAAAATAGAGATTTCCATGCATTTTCTTCATCCAAAGTGTAGATCCATGTAGATCCATTGTTCATGATGATGTTACATCCACTTTATCATATGTTAACCTATGCAAGTTCATTCATCAAGTTTGTAGAGATATAATCCATGTTTTCATGCTTATTGGACTTTCAACTCTTTAATTACGAAAATGCCATTATTGTTATAATTGTCTACTTAGATCATTTTTGAATGCTTGATTGCTTGGATTGATGTTTGATTTGATGGATTGTTATGAACTAGATGATTGATGATTAGATTTAGACCGGAGACGATTCAAAAGCTAAGGGAAAGGCTCTTGAATTGGGAAAGCTGCTCGTGGCATATGTAGCGGGATGATGAAGCTCTTATGCATAGATTTAATGTTGTGATGATGAGATGAGGCTTTGCGAGGATGTAATGAAGCGAGGCAATCATGTGATGAAGACTTGGTCTAATCCAGACGGGATCACTCCAAGCATGTTGATAACTCGGTGATATGATTCGAGTTGAGGATAATGAATGGATATGAGAATAGTCGTCGAGGAGGATGACTAGGAGGCTTGGATAGCATCGTTGTTGAAGGTTCTAGCATGCTCTAAGCAAGAGTACGTTTGGGCAGATTCGATAGTCCCAACGGCCAACTGTTGATGGTCGAGTACTCTGGGCAGATTCGATAGTCCTAGGCACGGGCTGCGACGACGTGCGGGAGTTATGTCTAGAACCGGGGTTTTCATTAGCCCTTGACGGACGGCTGAAAGAATGTGCCGGTCATTCAATTAACGGTGATATCGAAGCAAGGATAACAGTGATAGCCAGAGTCATGGATGTTTGGTTGTATCGTCATTCGGACTCAAGAGCGGTATTTTCTGGGTGCTTATCTGATTTAGGCCTTGGTACTTGGAAAACATCGCCCTTGACTCGAGTGATAGTAGCTTTACTTTAAATTGTATGCTCTGCTATGTTTGCTTCTGCTTAGTGTGTGTCTGGGGGCTATCACTGTAGAATGAGGTTGGAGTGGGAGGGTTGTATTCCTATTCCTTTTCCTTTATGCTCTTTTGGTATGTTGTTAGTTAATTTACTGCTCACTAAGACTGTTGTCTGACTCAAGGCTTTATGTTTTAATTCTTATTGCCTTGGGCTGTTCGTCCATTTTGGGACGGGCAGACTAGGTAGCAGGTGACAGGTGCTGTTCTCTTCTCACGATGCTGATATCGAAGACGAGCTGGAGGGTTGCATATTATCTTCTTATTATATGTACTGGATATTCCGCTGTGTTGTATTCTCTGAGAGATATGTAGTGAGGCTTGATGTATTGACTATGTGGATGCTTGTATTCAACTATTACGGAGTTTTATATGATGTCATTTTGTTCTGTAAGGCTTCACTATACATATGTTCTATTGTATTTTGTCCATGCGCTGTGAGTAATACGATAGACTCTTTTGTTTTAATCTTACCTTGACAATCGTCCATGGTCGCCTGGCACACTTTACAGCGCTCTATCTCTAGATTCGGTGCAGGGGTCATGGGCGGTCGTCACATTTGGTATCAGAGCATTGGTTAATCGATTTTACCCAACGCTCGCTGTCGTAACTACGTATGAGAGACGTAATTGTATTTTGATGGATGATTACTATATATAATATAGTAGTTTAGCAGTAAGTTAGTCCTTTATGCAGTTGTTTCTCTAGATGTTCTAATCATTCCTTTTTATAGATATTGAGAATGAGTCGAAGAGGGAGACCAGCTGCTAGGGAAGGCCATGCTACTGAAGAGACTGTTGATTATGCAGCCATGTTCGAAGCTATGATGACTTCGATCATGAGAAGGATACCAGTTCCGGGGGCAGCAGTTGATGTTGGAGTTCAAGTCCAAACTCCGAAACCAGTGGATTTTGCTAAGCTGTGCAAGGATTATACTGCTCTTGGAGGGAAGGTTTTCTTGGGAACAGAATCTACCATTGAGGTCCAGAGGTGGATAGATGCTTGTAGAAGGATTTTTGGTGATTTGGGAATTGATGATGCAACTAAGAGGAAGTTGGCATCGAGGCAGCTTCAAGGGAGAGCTTCTGATTGGTGGAACTCTATTACCATCACTACTCCGGAAGAAGAGATTACTTGGGAGCAATTCCAAGTTAGATTTGAAGCTAAGTTCATTTCTACAGCTCAGAAGTCTGTTCTGTTCAAGAAGTTTGTAGAGCTCAAGCAGGGTGGAAGATCTGTTCTTGAGTATGTTTCTGAGTTTGAAGCTTTGTCCAAGTATGCCCGGTCATATATTGAATCTGCTTATCAGAAGAATGAGAAGTTTGTGACCGGCTTGGATAGTTATCTTGGGAGGCAGTTGGTGGATCATTTGGACGATTCATTTGAGAAGCTTGTGGAGAAAGCTCTCAGGCATGAGAGTCTGTTTCCTAAGGATGGATCTGTTGTTGCTGTGACCAGGGAAGAGTCTAAACCCCAGCAGGGTGGAAACAAGAAGAGGAAGCAGCAGCAGTAGAAGGGTAAGGATGGTCAGAAGAAGCCGAAAGGCGAGGTGACTTGCTACAACTGTCAGCAGAAGGGCCATTTCTCGAAGGATTGTAAGAATCCTAAGGTGCCGATGAAGTGTCACAACTGTGACAAGCCGGGACATTTCAGAAAGAATTGTCCAGAGCCGAGGAGGGACAAGCAGATTGTGCAAGCTTATGCTTTGGGAGCTATTCCGTCGTCTTCGAAAGCTCCTACTGCTGAAGAGAAGGGAAAGAGTGTGGTGGTTCAAGGTACTCTTTTCCTATGTGGTATTCCAGTTAGAGTTTTGTTTGATACTGGAGCATCGCATTCGTTTGTTTGTAATGAACTAGTAGGCCGGTTAGATTTGAAGCCGGATATTGTTGATAGGCCATTGGTTGTGACTAATCCAGTTGGGGGTTCGTCTTGTTTGTGTATGTTATGCCGTGGTCTAGTTGTATCGAGTCATGGTTGCTCTTTTGTTTGTGATTGCTTTGTTCTGAACTTTGCAGGGTTCGGAATTATTTTGGGTATGGACTGGCTTAGGAAATATGCGGCTAAGGTTGATTGCGAAAGGTTGGAAGTGACAGTCGAGAATGTGGAGGGGCGAAAGGTTGTGATACGATGTAAGCATGAGGAAGGCGTCTTCATGAGCTTCATGTATTCGCTGGTTGTTCCACGGGATGGACTGTCATCAGTGTCGATCGCTAATGGATTCGAGGATGTCTTTGACGAAGTCAAAGGGTTGCCGCCGCATAGAGAGATCGAGTTTCGTATAGATCTAGTTGAAGGAGCCAGACCTGTTGTGATGCCTCTAAGGCGGATGGCGCCTAGGGAACAGCAAGAGTTGAGGGTGCAAGTTGATGACCTTTTACAGAAAGGATTCATTCGGCGTAGTGTGTCCGAGTGGGGTGCACCAGTTGTGTTTGCAACCAAGGCAGATGGGTCGTTGAGATTGTGTGTGGATTATCGTGAGCTGAATAAGGTGACTAAGAAGAACAAGTATCCATTGCCAAGGATAGATGACTTGTTCGATCAGCTTCACGAAGCTAAGGTGTTTTCTCAGATGGATTTGGCAACGGGATTTCACCAGTTGAGAGTAGCAAAGGATAGTGTGCCGAAGACTGCTTTTAGGACACCATCCGGTTTCTTTGAGTGGCTGGTAATGCCGTTTGGATTGACTAACGCGCCAGCATATTTTGTGGATCTTATGAATAGAGTGTTCAGAGATCAGTTGAACAAGTTCGTACTTGTGTTCGTGGATGATATCCTGATTTATTCCAGAACGGAGGAAGAGCACAAGACGCACTTGCGTATGGTTTTGGAAATCTTGCGGAAACATCAGCTGAAGGCTAAGTTTTCGAAGTGTCACTTCTGGAAGAGTGAAGTGAGGTTCTTAGGCCATGTGATTTCTGGAAATGGAATAGCGGTTGATCCCGCTAAGGTGGCAGCAATCCAGGATTGGGATAGACCTAAGAATGCATCAGATGTGAGAAGTTTTCTTGGAATAGCAGGATATTATCGATGGTTTATCAAAGACTTCTCCAAGGTAGCTGCACCGTTAACAGGATTAACGAAGAAGAACCAAGTGTTCAGTTGGGATGTTAAGTGTGAGCAAGCTTTCGGAATCCTGAAAGAGCGATTGACGAGTGCTCCTGTTTTGACTATTCCAAGTGGGAATGATGAGATGGTGGTTTACACCGACGCATGTGGTACTGGACTTGGAGCAGTGCTGATGCAGAAGGATAAAGTTGTTGCGTATGCCAGTCGACAACTAAAGCCGCATGAAAGGAATTACCCGACTCATGATTTGGAGTTAGCGGCGATTGTATTTGCTCTGAAGATGTGGAGACATTATCTGTTGGGAGTTCGATTCGAGTTGTTTACGGATCATAAGTCGTTGAAGTATCTTTTCTCCCAAAAGGATTTGAATCTTCGGCAGCAGCGTTGGCTAGAGTTTTTAGCATCATATGATTTTGGTATAGCTTATACTTTGGGAAAAGGTAACGCAGTGGCAGATGCGTTAAGTCGAAGACATGCAGGATTGGGAGCCATGTTTTCAGAATGGAAGAGTCTTGAGTATTTAGCTGGATTTGACTTCAGGCCTAGATGTGAATTGGAACCTGAGATGTTGGCAAACTTATCAATAAGACCGACTCTTGTGGAAAGGATTGGCGAGAGTCAAAAGCAAGATGATAAGCTTGTCAAGATTATCCGTGATTTGGAATCTGGAGTGGATCCAGAAAAAGATAAAGGATTCGAGGTCGATCGAGAGGGTTGGCTTCGAAAGCAAGGACGACTAGTTGTTCCCGATATAGATGAATTGAGGAGTGAAGTTTTGAAGGAAAGTCATCACTCGAAGTTGACAATTCATCCAGGTGGAAATAAGATGTATCGGGATATGAAGAGAACCTACTACTGGGAAGGTATGAAGAAGGATGTTGGAAATTTTATTTCCAAATGTATGAACTGCCAGTTGGTAAAAGCCGAACAGAAGAAGCCAAGTGGATTGCTTCAGCCATTAGAAGTTCCTACATGGAAGTGGGAACAAGTGTCGATGGATTTTATCGATGGATTGCCTAGAACCAGGACGGGAAATGAAGGGATTTGGGTCATTGTGGATCGTCTGACTAAGAGTGCACGATTCATTCCTGTTCGATCGACTAGGACTGCATCAAAGTTGGCTGAGTTGTATGTTAAGTGGATAGTTCGATTCCATGGTATTCCGAAAAGTATAGTGAGCGATCGAGATCCATTGTTCACTAGTGGATTTTGGAAGAGCTTCCAGGAAGTTTTGGGAACCGAGTTGTGTTTGAGTACAGCTTATCACCCTCAAACAGATGGTCAGACCGAGAGAGTCAACCGAGTTTTGGAAGATCTCCTCAGAGCTTGTGTTTTGGATTTCGGAGGATCATGGGAAGATCACCTTCATTTGGTGGAGTTTGCATACAACAACAGTTACCAGTCAAGCATTGGTATGGCACCGTATGAGGCATTGTATGGACGACCGTGTAACTCTCCGACATGTTGGTTGGAAACTGGAGAAAAACTGATGCTTGGGCCAGAGATGATTCGACAGACTTCGGATTGCATAGAGATCATTCGGCAACGAATGAAGGCAGCCCAAGACCGTCAGAAGAGTTTTGCCGATAAGCGTCGAAAGGATTTGGAATTCGACGTAGGAGATATGGTTTTTGTGAAGATTTCTCCACTGAAGAATGTTATTCGATTCGGGAAGAAAGGAAAATTGACTCCGAGATTTGTTGGACCATTCCCGATTATCGAGCGAATTGGAAGGCTCGCTTACAGATTGGAGTTACCAGAGAAGATGTCGAGTGTGCACAATGTTTTTCATGTATCATATCTACGGAAGTATGTACACGACTCGAGTACGGTGGTTTCTGCTGATAGCTGTGAAGACTTAGAAGTTGATCCAGTCGATAGAAGACCTCGTAAGCCGCTTCGTGTTGTTGAAACCGACACGAAACAGCTTAGGAGAAAGGTAGTTAAGTTGCTCAAGATACAATGGAGTGATGATGATAACGACTGTACGTGGGAGGTGGAAGAGAGGATGAAGGCAGCTCATCCTGAACTCTTCAAGGTATGGCCCTAAGGTGTCGTCTCATCTCGCGATATTGTAACTTGTTCTAAGTCTTAGAATTCTGTACGCTAAGCTAGAATTGGATGCATGGTTTGTTGATTGCTATGGATGGTAGGCGTACAGAATAGTCTTTGATTGCTATGATTGCTTGGAATTTCGGGGGCGAAATTCCTAAGGGGGAGAGAATGTAACGACCCGTATTTTACGGATCGAAAAGTTTGTCAAAATCTGGGATTTTCAGCATTTTCTAGTTGTTTCAGATTTTGGTTGAAATTGCCTAAGTCCTAGGTCGTACGCGACCTAAATGTTGTTGGCAACTTAGGAGATAAGTCGTGAGCGACTTAGAGAAGATATGCGACCTAAGGGAATAGGCAAGTTAAGGGATAGGTCTGGGTCGAGTTGCCGACTTAAGGTAGTGACCGACCTAAGTGAAGAGTCGTGACCGACTTAAGAGGTTTAGGCGACCTAAGGAAGAGTAGTAGGCGACCTAAGTATTCTGGGGTAGAGTTAGGTCGGCAACGACCTAAGGAAATGTTGTGAGCGACCTAAGTGTTTGGGTGAGTTAAGTGTTAGGTCGGCAGTTCGAGTTAGCGACCTATGGGATTTACCGACCTAAGGAATAAGTTAGTTGACGACTTAATGGTTAAGTCGTAGATGACTTAGGAGTTAGTGGTTAGGTCGTCTAGATGACTTAGTAGTTAGGTCGTATCCCAGTTTGTTCGCGACTTATGTTAGGTCGCGTGGGTGCTAAGTTGTTAGGTCGCAGGTTGGCTTAAGTGTTAGGTCGCGTGGGAGTCTAAGGTATTAAGTCGTAACCTCGTTGTGTCGTAGGTCGCGCGAGATTGTTAAGTCGCGTAAGTTTTAGGTCGCGTGCCAGCGTTGTTGAGTTATTAAGGCACGCTAAGTCGTAAGTCGCTAAGTCGCGCATAGGCTAAGTCGTAGGTCGAAGGAAAGCGCATTACTTTAGGTCGCGATGTGTTAGGTCGCTGAGGAGTTGAGTCGTAGCCTATGTGTTAAGGCGCGCGTTGCGTTAGGTCGTAGGTCGCTGGGTGTTTGGATGCGCAGAAGGGTTAGGTCGGAGAGGCTTAGGTCGTAAGTCGGAAGCGACTTAGGGAGATAGCCAGATTTCGACTTAAGGAATTTTAGCTATAAATAGGAGGGGTTGTTCTCACTTTTTGGGATCCGGATTTTGAAGCGACGAAGTGCTGCCATTTTGAGAGCTCGACTTCTACACTTCTTCACTTCTTTTCTCCACTCTAATCTAGTGCTTCCATCCATCCAAATCTAAGATCAAGATTGAAGATTCAAGAGCTTAGATTGGAGATCTTCATCTTTTCAAGAGAAAGTTCTTCGTTTGAAGCGGATTCGTGATAGATCAAGCTTCATCCTTTGCTGTCCAGATCTGAAGCGTGTTGATTTGGGTTTGTTTAGGTGATTTGGTGAGTGGTGATTACCTCTCACACGGATCCAAAGGAGTATATCGGATTGTTGGCTCGATTTGGTGTTAAAATAGAGATCTCCATGCATTTTCTTCATCCAAAGTGTAGATCCATGTAGATCCATTGTTCATGATGATGTTACATCCAATTTATCATATGTTAACCTATGCAAGTTCATTCATCAAGTTTGTAGAGATATAATCCATGTTTTCATGCTTATTGGACTTTCAACTCTTTAATTACGAAAATGCCATTATTGTTATAATTGTCTACTTAGATCATTTTTGAATGCTTGATTGCTTGGATTGATGTTTGATTTGATGGATTGTTATGAACTAGATGATTGATGATTAGATTTAGACCGGAGACGATTCAAAAGCTAAGGGAAAGGCTCTTGAATTGGGAAAGCTGCTCGTGGCATATGTAGCGGGATGATGAAGCTCTTATGCATAGATTTAATGTTGTGATGATGAGATGAGGCTTTGCAAGGATGTAATGAAGCGAGGCAATCATGTGATGAAGACTTGGTCTAATCCAGACGGGATCACTCCAAGCATGTTGATAACTCGGTGATATGATTCGAGTTGAGGATAATGAATGGATATGAGAATAGTCGTCGAGGAGGATGACTAGGAGGCTTGGATAGCATCGTTGTTGAAGGTTCTAGCATGCTCTAAGCAAGAGTACGTTTGGGCAGATTCGATAGTCCCAACGGCCAACTGTTGATGGTCGAGTACTCTGGGCAGATTCGATAGTCCTAGGCACGGGCTGCGACGACGTGCGGGAGTTATGTCTAGAACCGGGGTTTTCATTAGCCCTTGACGGACGGCTGAAAGAATGTGCCGGTCATTCAATTAACGGTGATATCGAAGCAAGGATAACAGTGATAGCCAGAGTCATGGATGTTTGGTTGTATCGTCATTCGGACTCAAGAGCGGTATTTTCTGGGTGCTTATCTGATTTAGGCCTTGGTACTTGGAAAACATCGCCCTTGACTCGAGTGATAGTAGCTTTACTTTAAATTGTATGCTCTGCTATGTTTGCTTTTGCTTAGTGTGTGTCTGGGGGCTATCACTGTAGAATGAGGTTGGAGTGGGAGGGTTGTATTCCTATTCCTTTTCCTTTATGCTCTTTTGGTATGTTGTTAGTTAATTTACTGCTCACTAAGACTGTTGTCTGACTCAAGGCTTTATGTTTTAATTCTTATTGCCTTGGGCTGTTCGTCCATTTTGGGACGGGCAGACTAGGTAGCAGGTGACAGGTGCTGTTCTCTTCTCACGATGCTGATATCGAAGACGAGCTGGAGGGTTGCATATTATCTTCTTATTATATGTACTGGATATTCCGCTGTGTTGTATTCTCTGAGAGATATGTAGTGAGGCTTGATGTATTGACTATGTGGATGCTTGTATTCAACTATTATGGAGTTTTATATGATGTCATTTTGTTCTGTAAGGCTTCACTATACATATGTTCTATTGTATTTTGTCCATGCGCTGTGAGTAATACGATAGACTCTTTTGTTTTAATCTTACCTTGACAATCGTCCATGGTCGCCTGGCACACTTTACAACGCTCTATCTCTAGATTCGGTGCAGGGGTCATGGGCGGTCGTCACACTTTCTATTTGTGGTGTTTCTGTTCGAGTTTTGTTTAATACAGGAGCTTCACATTCATTCATCTGTAGTGACCTAGTAGACAAGTTAGGATTGACACCCAAGATAGTAGACCGGCCTTTGATCATAACAAACCCAGTTGGAGGCTCTACTATCCTCTACATGGTTTGTAGTGGTTTGGTCTTATCGAGTAATGCATGATTTTTTGTTTATGATTGATTTGTTTTGAATTTCATAGGGTTCAAATTATTTGGGAATGGACTGGCTAAAGAGATATGCGACTATAGTGGATCGCGGGAAGCTGTTGTTGACATTTAGGGATGTGGATAGGCGAACGGTAGTGATTAGCTGCCTACCAGAGGATGGGGTGATGGTTAGCTTTCTATGTTCGCTTGAGGTTCCACAGGAGGGGTTGTCATCTGTGCCTATCGCTAGAGAGTATCCTGATGTCTTTGAGGAAGTGACAGGATTGCCGCCGCATAGAGAGATCAAGTTTTGGATAAACTTGGTAAATGAAGCCAGACCGATAGTTATGCCTTTGAGGCCTATGGCACCTAGAGAGCAGAAGGAATTAGAGGTGCAAGTGAATGACCTATCAAGGAGAGGGTTCATTCAAAGAAGCATATCCGAGTGGGTGCACTTGTAGTATTCGTGACTAAGGCGGATGACTTTTTAAGGTTGTGTGTGGATTATCATGAGCTGAATAAAGTGATGAAGAAGAACAAATATCTACTCCCACTAATTGATGACTAAGGCGGATGACTAGTTCAACGGATTTAAATTTGTTTTAACTTGCTACCTTCTCAATTCAAGTGTTATATATAAACTCAACTTTTATATTTTCAAAAGCACTTAACTACAAGTTCTATAACCATTTGGAAGTTCCCGACTATCCAAAATCGTCGAAAACTTCCATTTCATTTTAACAAATGAAAACTGCCAAACAACATATTATAACATGATGCACATCCATACTTTCCTAATGCATAAGCTACACGTGTCCATGAAATAACTCAACAAGAAAACTTTAGAACAAAAATACAGGTTTTTTTTTCAAATCATGGTAAAATAATACACACACGTAACTTTCGTATATCAAACCATACTATAACGACCCATAATTTGATCGCTTTAATTAAAGATATTTAATTTATTTTAAATATTCAAATGTAGATTATTTTCAACAAATAATCAAGTTTTAAGTAATGAATAATAATAATGAACATATTTTGGAAAAACGTTCACAAAATATATACTTTGGAAAAATAGCGATAAAATGATCGAAAATCGTTTTATCAATAAACAGCTCTATAATCGTAAAACATCGCACGGAGCTAAATATATACACTTATTTTTATAATTGAAAAAAAATATGAAATAAAATTATTTATTTTATTTTTGGAAAAAATAAAGGGATTTATGACATCATAAGTGGTGCCTTTATATTTAATAATTAATTTATGATTTTAAATTAAGATTTAAGGATTTAATGGTTATCTTAATTATTTTAATAAGTGTTTTAATGATAATAATTCATTTTAAATAGTTATAAAGTGATAAAAAATTATTATAATATTTTTATAAAGATATATATTTGAATTGAAAAATATAAGAAAATGGTTATCGCTTTGTCGATATAATAACACATTTTGTAAATGATTTTTTAATATTAATTTATATGGTTTTAAAATCAAATGTAATCATTTTAATTAGTTAAAAATGATAAGAAATGAGTTTTTAAATTTTTTTTACATTTTTATGTAAATTAACTTATAAGTGAAAATATGACTGGGAATCGGTTTCCCGATTTTCAACGGTTTAAAGAACGGAAGTTGTTCAAAAGTTGTTGCAATCTTATTTATATGTCATATGCACATATATAACATACAATCGCGCACCCTAACATGCACATGAACATACATTTATATATATATATATAGGAAAATATCTAAGATATTTTATCAAGACTTCACCATTAAGCAAACTAAAGTCAAACCCACATGCATAAGGACATGAATGGATGGCTTGGAAGAGAGTGAAGTGATGGAGACACATGGAGGGGGGGGGGGTAACATATGGAACATGATGGAAAAGGAGGGGGTGGATGCACATGGTGATGGATAATGATGGCGTTTTAGATATTTTTACAACTCTTTAGCCTATAAATACAAGGTCATATCCTTCATAATTCTCACACCAATTTTCACATTCCTAAGCTTCTTCTTCTTCTCTATATGCTCTCTAGTGACCATCTCAAAGTAGAAAAGAAAATACATCAAAATATTGGCAAAATATATACATACACACTCCACCCCTCCATAGCTCACAGCCTCCCCATTCCCCATCAAAGTCGAGAGCACCACACCCAAAAGAAGCATGGCCTTACCTACCCTAGCTTAGAATGATCGATATAGGAAGAAGAAGGAGGAGTTCGAGAAGCTCTGGAGCAAGGAAAAGAGGAGAAAATGCTGTCAAAGTGTCGCTGGTTCGATTTAGAAAGCTACGGAAAAGTTTGGTGGAGTGGATATAAATTGTGAGTACTTAATCTTAATTTTATTTAAATAAAACTTAAAGTGATAATATACATGTTAAATTAAAGATTAGTATATTGAATATGGGTTGATATTGGATGATAACTTGGTTGATATTACGATTGGTTATATGGTTGTGATATGCTGATAACTTTGTTTGATAAATGATAAGAGAAATAGTTAGCAATTAACCATAGTTAATTAAATGGAAATTTAATCCATAAATAATATGTATATGGAGTGGTTTAGCCTCTTAATGGTTTTAAATATTTTAAAAGAGTTGAAATGAATATCATAATAATATAGTATTATAATATGAAATGAAATGGAAAATGAGTTTGAAATATGAAAATTATTTGTTTAAATGAGTTTAAAATAATGCAGAAATGTTTTATAAACATTTAAGAGTGTTTCCATGAAGTCTGAAAAGAAATTGAAAAAACAAGTCAAAACTAGGCGCGTCGCGGAATAGTAGTCCACGATTTCACGCCATAAAAGTCAAACGAGTATATAGAATGGAATATAGATCGGAATTCTTCGAGATAAGACTTTCCGAACTATTACATCCATAGCACTCAAATGAAGAAAGAAAATCAATATTTCATCTTGTATATTCTTAAATAAGCCAAAACAAGTTTTTAAAATAATCGCAGTTTTGAAGTTTGGAATCCGTAAAGGGAATTCCTTTAAAATAATATTTTTAAATTCTTTAAAAATATTGAATAAATTCTATAAAGATTTTAAAATGTTTAAAAGAGATTTGAGTTATGTAAATGAATTTCCAAAAGAAAGAAAATTTGTTTTGATCAATATAGCTTTTAAAATACTATTTATAGCACCTTTTCACAACCCTTTTTAATAACTTTTGCAAACAATGGTTTTAACTAAATTATTCTTTACAAAATCTTTTGTGAACCTTTTCAATAAATAATTAAGCAATTTAAAGATGATTAAGAGGTTTAAAAATGAGTATGTGGAAACGACTAGTACATTTGTTCTATTTGTGAGTGTCATAGAAAATCCGACCGAGGAATGAAACAGATCGAAGGAAAGCCCGGATGCTCTAAAATAATTAAAAGTTAATTAAGTATATTAAAAGATTTAGAGTTGATCAAATAACTTGACCATCTTATGGGTCACAGAGAGGTAGTCTCTAGTTTTGGGTATGGGAAACCAGTTGCCTGCCCTCTCTAGCTATCCAAACTAGCCACGATGGAGGGGGCCACGATGGAGGGGATAGTAAATTTGATTTACTTAGATCAAAATTTTCCAAAGTATAAAAGATGTAATTTTCCAAATTCAAACAACTTGGATTGCATAGATATGATCTTTCTTAAACTTGGTAGTAAATATCCCGAGGAGGAAATCCGTACTATCCATGTGAATGTAAACGGTAATTTCATCGTTATTCGATGGATAATAAAGGTTGAATACGAAAATCAATATTGAGTAGAATTATTATAATTTCCATAATCCTTTTTACTCAATAATCTTTTCCAATATGATATTTAAATAAATGGTTTGGAAATATTTTCCTAAATAAAAGGTGGAACGATTTGGAATTATTCCAAGATTCGAAAAGGTTTAATAACCAAATAAGGCTTAATGATTCCACATACCGTTAAGAAGATAAATGGAATAATTTAAAATAATATGTCTCTCTGATATATTTATGAATGAATAAAAAGATGAACTAAATTCAATGATGATTGATAATAACATATGAACTTAATATCTTTTTAATCGATGCCAAGGTCGGAATTGGGTAACTCCTATCCGAAAACCACTTCGAACCAATGAATACGTTCGGAAGTGAAGACATAATGAAGATGATGATTTTTGAAGATGGGAATCTTCATGATGAAGGGCTGCTTGCCACTAGTCCCTCGGGGTAAAATTTACAATATCATATATTTATGGTGGCAGTAGTGCTCTGTTATAAAAATCCTCGGTTACAAGGACTAATAGCTACTAACCCTAGGGATAATTCTTGACAGGATATAGTAGGAGGAGTGCCTTAGGTTTCATTTAGTCCTAAAACAAACTTGTATGGACGAATGTCTGACATTACATTTCTGAGATCACAACGTTGACTTTTACAAATGTACATCTATCTGATGGTGGAGAAGGCAACTTCTCTTAGCTTAATACCCTTCTTTGAGACGTACGAGCTCAGAGGTTGTATATTCGTGAAAGTCAATAGCGATCGAAGGAATGATTCAAAGTGGAACCTGATATGATCAAAGAGTGGCTTTTTGAAAAAAAATGTGGCTTTGTGGAATGTAACCTCACGAGCCTCACATCCCAGGAATGATATAGGATACTATGTGGTCTGAAGGACAAATCTTAGGCTATTATGGGGAGAGCATCCCTCTAGGCACTTGTTGCCTTATTGTATGAGTGGAAAGGTACGGAGGCTGACGAAGATCGTGTAAAGCCTCTGAGTAATACTTTTGTTCCATGGTAGTGTAGCAGTATAGTTTGAAGGCTGACGGAGATCGTATAAAGCCACTAGTGTGAACTAGGATTGTTATATGTGGATTTTCAGGTCTGAATGGTCACTATTTCCTTATCACGTTGGAAATCCAATTCCAATACATTGCCTTTACGGTTTTGATTGTAGAACCTATTTTTGTAGCTAGTATGTCATCAAATTTAATCAATGTAACAATTTCGGCTACTTTGATAGATTATTGGAAAAGTGTTTTCAAGGAATGTCATTAAAGATAATATTAAATTATTTTGGTATACAAGTGTTTGGTTATCAAAAGGTAAAAAACCCATCCATATTTATGTGTGGGCGCGGTCGTATGAAATACCCTTCTTTTCAAAGGTTTTGATTGACATCAACATTATCTATGCATTAAAAAACTTTGGGTATCTCAAGCTGGTTTATCAAGCCTGATCCAGGTATTTTTAATACGGGTCAGATCTGAGTAGTTTCGGGTTTAGTAGAAGACGCTTGAAGTTTGCAGAGGAGAGCTAGAGATCTTCATCTACGTATGGACGTATTCTATTATACATTGCATCTATTGCATTTGTTTTTATTTTTCAGCATTTGTAAGGACAGAGGGTTTATAACCGTCCAGGCTGAATCTAGGTTAGACTCTGATATTGTATTCAAAATTTTCCGCTGTAAAGATTATTGTTGAAATAATATATGTTATTCTATTGTTCCATTCGTGTGAGATTCTGTTCTATCTTTATTTTCTTTTTACCTAACTATCGGGCTTTCTGGCACTTGGATTTGCATCACGTAAATACCGAGGATGTACTAGTGTCGATTTTCGAGGGTTGAAAATCCTATTCGTTACATTTGGTATCGGAGCTTAGGTTGATTGAACACCTTGGCTTTGTTAGGGTAAGTCTCATTATAGATATGGTTAGTAATACCGTAGAATGAGCGACTCATTGGAGATAGGTTAGCGATACCCTAGAATAAGTTTGAGAGTATTATATATATGAGCACGTATTTGTTATTTGATATAAAAATGTTTTGTGGTGATTAATCTGTTGAGTAGTTTATGAATTCTGGTCGGTGCATAAAGAGCTCTATGTAATCGATGGGGATTCCTAAATACTTAAACAAGGCGAGTTTACACACCGTTTAAAAGGAGTATATTTTTTATATACAAAAGTATAAATATTTATGTGCTTTGGAAAATTTATAAAATGTTATCCCTTTGGAAAGTTCCAAGAATAATGTATTGATCTGTTTGGTGATGGTGGGAATAATCTTCTGAGTATCGATCATATGTTAGCTTAGGCGAATGGTATCGAACACTTAGTAAATTATTCTTCTTATCATTGTACAATTTAGGCAAGTTCAAATCCTAACAAGTATGAATCAAGTAATTTGGATAAATCAAGAAATTAATGGTATGAAACTTCTGATAATAACTCAGTATATCATTTAGGTCAGGATGTCTTATTTTATGTCGGGGGATGGGTATTATGCTAATCCAATGCAAGCACAAAGAGTACATGCACAAAAAGAGGCAGAAGGGAAATTAAAACTAAGATCTTATACCCGCATCTTCTGTTACAGATGTGGTATAGAAGGGAATTATGCAGTTTTGTGTACGGATAAGAAAGTAAAGGAAAAGGATAAAAGGAAAGCAGAGAAAAAGAAGAAAGGAAAATCTTTTAGGGTTGATATATTCTGTTTTAAGTGTAAAAGGAAAGGACATTTCCTATATTAATGCCTTAAAACAAAGAAGGAACCCGAAATTCGGCCAGGAAAGGCAAAGGGTTACTACCTTGCAAAGGACTAGGACATATAACTAAAGAATTCCCCCAAACTTGCATTTGGTGCTTCCAAGGGAAACACTTAATGAAGGACTGTCCAAAAATGAGGAAGGCTGACTTAGGCCTCAAAGATAAAGCACCGTCTACCTCAAAAGGGATCCGAGAATAGTATATATAGTAGTTCAAATATCTATATATAAGATGGTGATGTATGATAGGCTGTATTCCCTAGGGGTTATCTTTAAAAGTTTGTAACATGGGCTAATGTTTGTAATGAATGTATAAATATAATGTTAATTAATAAATCTCTTTTGATCATTCTCTCTGTGCATTTCTTCTATCTTCCATCAAATCATTTTAATGAGATATTTAGAAATACGAAGTTTAAAGGAATATTAGAAATGGCTTATTAAAAAGTGTTTAAATTAAGAAACTTATTTAAGAATATATTTTGTGAAGATATCTTTTACAAAATAAAGTGTAAAAGATATATGTTTAATAAAAAGGAATTTTAAGAACTCCTATCCTAATATTTTGAAAATTTAAAAGGAAAGTTATATAAATAGAAGTTATTAACAAAGAAATTTCAAAAGGATTTTGAGATAAAATTTTAATAAGAGAAGTTATTGAAAAATAATAATAAGAGGTAAATCATCTTTTAATTTGAAATGGTTTCTTTTGGAAAAAGGATAAAAGTATTTTGTGAATAAATGTTTACAAAGAATAAATGGTTTTTTTAAAACCAAAGATAAAAGTTTCATAAAGGTTTTTTAAATACGTATGTTGTATATAGATCACTTCATCGCACGATTTTGATCTAAAGATTTGAGTATAGAATTTTGAGGTGTTTGCACCGTCCCGAAAAGGATTTATCACTTTATTCTTGACTTCGAACATTGATGAGAGTTTATGATTGGGTACTTGAGTTTTCTATCATAGTTGATGGCTATGTAAGGGAAACGCAGTTTTCTAGTCAAGAAGCCTAATCAGAGTCTGTACTAGAGGATCGAGGGATCAATATTAGTTCGGAAGTAAAGTTGTGGATTCGAATAGTAGATTTAATCATATATTATGTACGGATGATCTATATACATCGTACAAGTGTAAGTTTAATAAATATTTTAGGCAAATACCTTTGGGTTTTGCGTTGTAATTTTGAGGACGAAATTCTTTTAAGGGGGAATTATGTAACGACCCTAATTTGATCGCTTTAATTAAAGATATTTAAATTATTTCAAATATTCAAATATATATTATTTCTTAACAAATAATCAAGTTTTAAGTAGTGAATAATAGTAATGAACTTATTTTGGAAAAATGTTCACAAAATATATAGTTTGGAAAAATAGCGATAAAATGGCCAAAAACCTTTTTATCGATAAATAGCTCTAATCATAAAATGTCACGCATGGAGCTGAATACATAAACTTATTTTTATAATTGAACAAGAATATGAAATAAAATTATTTATTTTCTTTTTGGGAAAAATAAAGGTATTTATGACATCATTAGTCGTGCGCTTATATTTAATAATTGATTTATGATTTTAAATTGAGATTTAAGGATTTAATGATTGTTTTAATTATTCTAATAATTGTTTTAAATGATAATAATTCATTTTAAATAGTTATAAAGTAATAATAAATAATTTATAATAGTTTTATAAAGATATATATTTGAATTGAAAAATATAAGAAAATGAATATCGCTTTATCGATATAATAGCACATTTTGTAAACGAATGTTTAATATTAATTTATATGATTTTATAAATCAAATGTAATCATTTTAATTATTTAAAAATGATAAGAAACGAGTTTTAAATTTTGTTTACATTTATATGTAAATTAAATTATAAGTGAAAATATGACCGGGAATTAGTTTCTCGATTTTCAACGGTTTAACGAACGAAAGTTGTTCAAAAGTCATTGCAACCTTGTTTATATGTCATGTGCACATATAAGAACATATACATGCACACCCTAACATGTACATGAACGTATACATACATATAGGAAAATATCTAAGATATTTTCTCACTTCACCATTGAGCAAACTAAAGTCAAACCCACATGCATAAGGACATGAATGGATGAATTGGGAGAGAGTGAAGTGATGGAGGCACATGGAGGGGGTAGTAATGTATGGAACATGATGGAAAAGGAGGGGGTGGGTGCACATGGTGATGGAGATGGATAATGATGGCGTTTTGTATATTTTTACAACTCTTTAGCTTATAAATATAAGGCCATATCCTTCATAATTCTCACACCATTCTTCACATTCCTAAGCTTCTTCTTCTCCAATGCTCTCTAATGGCCTTCTCAAAGTAGAAAAGAAAATATCTCAAAATATTGGCAAAATATATACATACACACTCCACCCCTCCATACCTCATGGCCTCCCCATTCCCCCATCAAAGTCGAGCACCACACCCAAAAGAAGCATGGCTGTGTCTACCCTAGCTTAGGCCGATCCATATAGGAATAAGAAGGAGGAGTTCGAGAAACTCCGGAGCAAGGAAAAGAGGAGAAAGTGTTGCCGAAGTGTCGCTGGTTCGATTTAGAAAGCTACGGAAAAATTTGGTGGAGTGGATATAAATTGTGAGTACTCAATCTTATTTTTATTTAAATAAAACTTAAAGTGATAATATACATGTTAAATTAAAGATTAATATGTTGAATATGGGTTGATATTGGATGATAACTTAGTTGATATTATGATTGGTTATATGGTTGTGATATGGTTGATAACTTGGTTTGATTAATGATAAGAGAAATGATTAGTAATTAACCATAATTAATTAAAAGGAAATTTAATCCATAAATAATATGTGTACGGAGTTGTTTAGCCTCTTAAATGGTTTTAAATATATAAAAAGAGTTGAAATGAATATTATAATAATATAGTATTATAATATGAAATAAAATGGATAATGAGTTTGAAATATGAAATGTATTTGTTTTAACGAGTTTAAAATAATTTAGAAATGTTTTATAAATATTTATGAGTGTTTCAATGAAGTTTGAAAAGAAATTGAAAAAAACAAGTCAAAACTAAGCACGTCGCGTCACGGTAGTTTGCGATTTCGCGCCGTAAAAGTCAAACAAGTATATAAAATGGAATATAGATTGGAATTTTTTGAGATAAGAATTTTCCAAACTATTATATCCTTAGCTTTCAAATGAAGAAAGAAAATCAAGATTTCATCTTGTATATTTTTAAATAAGTCCAAAACAAGTTTTCAAAATAATCGCGGTTTTGCAGTTTAGAATCCATAAAGGGAATTCCTTTAAAATGATATTTTAAATTCTTTAGAAATATGGAATAAATTCTATAAATGTTTTAAAATGTTTTAAAAGAGATTTGAGTTATATAAATGAATTTTCAAAAGACTAAAAAGTTGTTTTGATCAATATAAATTTTAAAACACTATTTTCTGCACTTTTCGCAACACTTTTTAATAACTTTTGCAAACAATGGTTTTAACCGATTTTATTTCCCAAATCTTTTGTGAACCTTTTCAAATAAATAATTAAGTAATTTAAAGATGATTTAGAGGTTTAAAAATGAGTATGCAGAAATGACTAGTAAATTTGTTCCATTTGTGAGTGTCACAGAAAATTCGACCGAGGAATGGAACAGATCGAAGGGAAAGCCCTGATGCTCTAAAATAATTAAAAGTTAGTTAAGTATGTTAAAAGATTTACAGTCAACCAAATAACTTGACCACCTTATGGGTAACAGAGAGGTAGTCTCTAGGATTAAGTTTGGAAACCAGTTGCCTGCCCTCCCTAGCTACCCGGATTGGCCCGACGTAGGGGATAGTAAATTTGATTTACTCGAATCAAAATTTCTCAAAGTATAAAAGATATAATTTGCCAAATTCAAACAACTTGGATTGCATAGAAATTATCTTCTCATACTTGGTATTAAATTTCGAGGAGGGAACCTGTACTATCCGTGTGAATTTAAAAGGTGATTTCACTGTTATTCGACGGATAATAAAGGTTGAATACAGAAATTGATATTTAGTAGAATTAGTATAATTTCCACGATCCTTTTTACTCAGTAATGTTTTCCAACGTGATATTTAAATAAATGATTTGGAAATATTTTTCTAAATAAAAGGTGAAATGATTTGGAATTATTCCAAGATTCAAAAAGGTTTAATTAACCAAATGATTTAATAAATGAGGCTTAATGATTCCATATACTATTAAGAAGATAAATGGAATAATTTAAAATAATATGTCTCTCTAAGATATTTATGAATGAATAAAATATGAATTAAATTGAATGATGATTGATAATCACATATGAACTTAACATCTTTTTAGTCGATGATTGGTTCAGAGGAACCTGGGTCGGAATTGGGCAACTTCTATTCGAAAATCACTTTGAACCAATGTATACATTCGGAAGTGAAGACATGACGAAGATGATGATTTTTGAAGACAGGGATCTACGTGATGAAGGGCTGCTTGCCACTGGTCCTTCGGGGTGAAATTTACCATATTATATATTTATGGAAGGAATAGTGCTCTGTTATGAAAATCTTCGGTTACATGGACTAATCACTGCTAATCCTAGGGATAATTCCCGGCAGGATGCAGTAGGAGGAGTGCCTTCGGTTTTGTTTAGTTCCAGAATGAACTTGTACGGACGAATGTCTGACATTGCATTTCTGAGATCACAACGTTGACTTTTACAAACATACATCTGTTTGGTGGCAGAGAAGGCAACTTCCCTTAGCTTAACACCCTTCTCTGAGATGTATGAGCTCAGAGGTTGTATGTTCATGAAAGTCAATAGTGATCGAAGGAATGACAATGTGACATTCAAAGTGGAACCTGATATGATCAAAGCGTGGCTTTGTGAAAATAAATGTAGCTTTGTGGAACGTAACCTCACAAGCCTCACATCCCAGGAATGATACGGGATACTATGTGGTATGAAGGACAAATCTCGGGCTATTATTGGGGGAAGATGTCCCTCTACGCACTTGTTGCCTTATTGTATGAATGGAAAGGTATGGATGCGACGGGGATCGTGTAAAGCCACTAAGTAATACTTTGTTCGATGATAATGCAGCAGTATTGTTCGTAGGCTGACAGAGATCACGTAAAGCCACTGGTGTGAACTAAGGTTGTTATACAAGGATTTTCGGGTCTGAATGGTCACTAGT
The DNA here is from genome assembly GCA_030737815.1 of Allium fistulosum. Lineage (NCBI taxonomy): Eukaryota > Viridiplantae > Streptophyta > Magnoliopsida > Asparagales > Amaryllidaceae > Allium > Allium fistulosum. The sequence continues at coordinate 1,531,824,979 of CM060903.1, read as the reverse complement.
TCCCTATCATGTTGGAAATCCAATTCCAATACGTTGCCTTTACTGTTTTGATTTTAGAACCTACTTCTGTAGTTATTATGCCGTCAAATTTAACCAATGTAACAATTTCGGCTATTTTGATAGATTATTTGAAAAGTGTTTTCAAAGGAATGCCATTAAAGATAATATCAAATTATTTTGGTATATAAGTGTTTGGTTATCATAAGGTAAAAAAACGTCTGTATTTACGTGCGGGCGTGGTCCTATGAAATACCCTTCTTTTCAAAGCTTTTGATTGACATCAGCATGATCTATACATTAAAAAACTTCGAGTATCTCACACTGGTTTATCAAGCCTGATCCGGGTATTTTTAATACTCGAGTCAAATCCGAGTAGTTTCAGGTTTAGTTGAACACGCTTGGAGTTTCTAAAGGAGAGCTGGAGGTCTTCATCTACGTATGGACGATTCTTTTATCCGCTGCATCTATTGCATTTGTTTTTATTTTTCAGCATTTGTAAGGACAGAGGGTTTATAACTATCCAGACTGAATCTAGTTTAGACTTTGATATTGTATTCAAAATTTTCTACTGTAAAGATTACTGTTAAAATAATATATGTTATTCCATTCATGTGAGATTCTGTTATATCTTTATTTTCTTTTTCCCTAACAATCGGGCTTTCTGGCATTTGGACTTGTGGTACGTGAATACTGAGGATGTATTAGTGTCGATTTTCATGGATCGAAAATCCTGTTCGTTACATATACTTTGGGACTAGATCAAAATCTGTTTTACCAAAACAACTTTGTAGCATCCCACACTCAGAAACTTAAAATGAATGCTGATGATGTTAAAGTCATCACTAGAATTTTTTTCAAGCGATGGGAGTGAGTTCAGTACATCCAAATGATGCCTTTCGGACTTCATCAAAATCATTTTAAAATGGTATTAGATACTTCATATGTTGCTACGAAGTATCCTGACCTTAATCTCTTAGACTAACTTCCCAAATATTTACCATCGAATGGTACTAATATTATTTTCATTAAAATCTTGAAAAACATTTTTAAAGACACCGAGATTTAAGTTCTCAAATTCCCTATTTAAATTCTTTTGTTTATAAACCTTACTTATATATGTTCAGTTTCTTATATAAAGTTGCTTCTTTATCTAAATCATTTCACAAATGTATATCTTTGTTTAGATTATAATAAACAAATCTTGTTAAAATTTAATTTTAACACAACATTATCATCGAATGCCTTATAGTCATACCGTGAAACTTAATTCACAAGATGTTCATTTCAATGTACCCATAAATTACTATCTACCCAACCCATATTGTAAGAAGGTAAATTCCTTATAAATCAACAACTATAGAAAATGCTCATAAACTGGTCAAGCACAAATAATCAAATAATAAATTATAATAATAGAATATTCTCATTTCCTAACAAACAACCATATCATAAATAACTATATTAATTTATGAAAATGTTATATTTTTATGTAAAATATATTCCTAGGTAAAATTGTTTCATTTACCAATTCGAAAACAGCACCGTATCGGTTTGCCTTATTCAAGTGTTTATAAACCCCACCGGTAACGTTGATCAGGTGCATCGATCAGAATCCATTAACTACACAACAGACCAATTAACACAATATAAAACATTTTTATGGTACTAACAAATACGCTCTCATATGTATAATACTCTCAACATATGTATAATACTCTCAACGGTGCTAGAAAGACGAATTGTTAGGGTAAAAGAAGAAACAAAACAAGGAAGGAGGAACACAATATCAGAATCTCACAACATAAAGATCATATATAAGATCAAAAGACAATATAAAATGTCATCCTAAGATACAAAGTTTTTTCAAAGTTACAGTAATCAGTCCTAACAGTTATAATAACCTGTCCTAACAAATGCTAATGATACACATAAAGTAATGCAGCAAAAATAAATACTATGATAAGTAGAACTCCAACTCTTCTCCAGAATCTCCAAAGCATCCAAAGCTAAATCTGGAAACATACACAAGGCTGACCCAAGCATTAAAAACAACACTCGGATCAGTCTGGTAAACCAGCATGAGAAACACAGATGAAATAGTTTTTTAACGTTATAAAAACCATTCAAAATAAAGGTATCTTGTAAGACCATGCCGCACATATACATGGACAGTTTTTATCTTACGATAACCAAGCCATTTACAGAGAATCCAATGATATTATAATAAGGTCTAAGGTTTAAAATAAATATTAATCATAGTCGAAATGGTTACACTAATTACATTCTAGCATACAACCAAAATTGATAAGGAACGTTCACATAATGGTTTTTATACGGAGATCTCTTCAAGGAAGTCGAATCCAAACTCCATGCACAAGGATTAGAAAATACCTTCCGAGCATCATATATGTCTAGATAAAATATACCATAAGGTAAAAACAAGAGGCCCAACGTCCGAACATAAACATGAACAACTTGAACCAAATATCATCAACTCCAACCGGCTAACAATCGATAATTATATCTAGAAATGGAGTTGGTAACATCATGACATGGGTTGTTAAACTCCAGGTCGTGGATCCTACTCTACCTTTAGCCATTTCCAATGTCGAGGTGACGTTCGGCATCTTTCACATAAGTCTTCATCACTCGAACAGAACATGAATCCCAAACTGGATCCTCATCGAACAGATCACGAATCACTACATGGATTCAAGAATCTAGAACAGATCTCGAACCTCTAAATAAGTTACCCCACATAAGTCCTTTGATGAATGCTAATGTTGTCCTCTCTCTTGGAGTACTCAAAATAGACAGTCCCACACGATAGCACAATTCGAAATGTTAACATTGACCCCTCCCTTGGATTTAACCTTAGGGATAGATAGCTCACTCTATAACATTCCACTTCACAACCGCTTCCAAAACATAGATCGCATACTATTTTGGAAGTGGTATTCGATAAATAGAACACTTACCGATCTCGGTCTCTTCAAAACCAATCGATAGAATTTTTGGTTAACTCAATTCTGGTTCTCTCAGAAGTAAGCAAAAGCTATAGATGTTTCGTACCAATACTTCTACCCGGGGGTTCATATTGGTATGAAATGGCGAAGCCTTTTGATAACTTCTTAAGTCATATATTGGTCAATTCGATAGTCAAATAATCTACTATCTGGTACAAGATAGATGTTTCTAAATGGAAACTAAGTTTCGTTTATTTTCCATAAGCGAATAAACACACAAAACACTATCATCATCCAAAACACAATCAAGTCACACAAAGTATGATTAAGTTACTTAAGAAACTTATAATCTCTTCCGTTTAATTAATCATTTTATTAATTAAAACTCCTTTATTAGTAAACTTCATTTATCTTATAAACTTCTACATTTTCTATCTTTTCCCAAAAGATTTCATTTCTTATTATTTCCTTCAAAATATCTATTTTAAGGATCTAAGTACTTTCACAAATCCATTCAAAAGGTTTAATTATCACTACAAACCCAAAACCATTTCGTTTTGCTTATCTTCAAATCATTCTTTAAAGATCTATTTATAACCCTAAGTATAATCGAAAAGGGTTAAAGACAGATATGATTAACACATTGTCACAACAAACCCAAATCGTTTTCCTACTTGTTACTATCTTTACAAACCTTTGTTTTAAAGATCTAAGTTCATATTCAATCAAGTTCGGTATGGGCTAGTTAACTATCAAGTTCTAAAGACTTCTACAAATTATGATTCGTATGCTTAACTCATTTCCGACATTCCAACTTAACTATTCCTCGTCTAGGAGTGAAGCTAGGTAAGTTTGGGCATTGGTTGCTCCAAGCCTTGCCTAGACACTTCAGTATTGAATCTCATAAATAGATAAGTCTACCTCGTTTAGAGATATTATTAATGATTTCCATAAACAATGATAAATCAACCCGATTAACACGTTTTCGACATTTTCCACTTACATATTCCTCGGTTAAGAGGGAAGCCCGGTAGGTTAGAGCTCGGTTGCCCGTCCTTACTCGACATCAATCTTAACTCTCACAAATAGATAAGATTACTTCATCGACCTATTAGTGTTAAACATAGTTAAATTTCCTAATAAGTAATTAATTTTTTTATCCATTTGGCTGTTAAGCAATTACTAACCCTTTACTAAACCTTTTGTTTTATAATCTAAAACAAGATATTTATATAAGATATTTTCCAAGATATTTATGTTAGATATTTTCCAAGATATTTATATAAGATATTTATACTTCAAAATACGTATAATATGTTTTAAAGCATTCATACAAAATATCACTTTGAAAATAACAAGTTTGAAAAATCATTTAAAACTTGAAAACGACATGTTTTAACAAAATATCTCTTCTTTGAACATTCATAACTAATTCTTAAAAAATCATATAATACTCAAACTACTTTTAAAATACTCTATAAGAGTTAGGCAATACTTTTAAAAATAATAATAATAAAGGCTCAAACTTAAAGTCGTTTCTGAAACATTTGAAGTCCAAAAATCAAGGTTAAAAGGAGTAGTTTTGCACTAGTGATGTTTTGGTCATTTTCGAGATGCTATTTTACTTTTTACTATTCAATATTTTAATAGAAACAAACATACATATATAAAAATTTAAATATGGCGAGAAATCCCTATGGATCTCCCTACAAAGTTCTATAACAATTGCCAAAAACAAGGCAATTCCAAACTGCTTCTATAGCGACTATCGCTATAACTGCATTACTAAATTCGAGTCCAAAATAAACCAAAGTCCATCAATAACCTATGTGCTTGTTCAAGGTCTAGTCACATGTCATATAAGTCCATTCAAGTCCATTCGTAGTTTGTTCAAGTCCATGTACATGGATCACATATTTCACTTACTTTTAAAGTAAGAAGGCACAATCAATGTTTTAACATAAGTTAACAACAATTCAAACAACATTAACACAACCAAACGCAACATATATGTGTTATATCTTCCATCCAAAGTGAGGTGTTAACTCGCCTTTAATCTGACCAAAACCAAGATCTAAGAACCCAAGCCTAATCCCACTTGCTACCACCTCCTTCCTTTCTCCTTCCTCCTCTTCCTCTTGCATTTTCCCTCAACCTTCTCATGGATTGCTCACGGCCTCTCCCCCCATGGGAAGCATGGCTCCACTTCTTCATGTTTTTCTTTGGTGGAAGGGTTTCTAATATTATACTAAGCCTAGTGGAAAAGTTTGAAGTGCTATAGAGTTTATTTACAACTATTTCTTTTTAAAATAGAGAGAGGAAGAAGATGAAGATGCCATTGATTTTAGAACTCACGCTTTGTAATTATTTATGCTTATTTCCGAAGGGTGTATCCCTCCTTATATAGCCTTAGGAATATGATGGAAAAAGACCAAAAACCCTTTAAAACCTTAATGACATTAATTGCTTCTTATCATGACAACTTTATGTCACTTCTCCTTTATTCATTTTACCATTTTACCCTTGCCATGATAATATTATTTATCCTATTATAATTTTCTAGAAAATTCCATGCTTTACGAAGAGGAGAGTGTGTTAGTTAATTTCTAATATGTTCATTTGATCATTAGTTAAGTGCAAAAGAGTTCTAACAATTTATATCGATCGAAAAGTTGTTTATTGATAAACTGATTTTTGGTTACATTATCGATTTCTCTTCGAAGAATATATTTTTGTAAACATTTTTCCAATACAAGTTTCCCATCATTAGTTATGTTTTAAAAGGGTTTAAAGAGCTTATTAAATCTTTCTAATAACATTTAATCCAAGATTCAAATATTTAAATAATTCAGATATTTAAATACGAAGTGTCCGAAATTCCGGGTCGTTATAGAAAATATCGATATGACCGATTTACATAGTTCTTTTGACTTGAGAATACTATCAATCTTTAATATAAAAGCTCCGCTTTGATTATATTCAAATCATAGCACGACATCCATCGTGCGACTATAATTGGGTTGAGTGGAAGTATTGGAGGTGAAGCACTATTCAAGAGAGGATTCATCTCCTTTGTCATATGGGGTTAATACCACGGTCAATTAAAGTCAACTCAAAGTCAAAGTCTCTGGCCAGAGCATTTCGGTTAATAATAATTGTTATTATTAAACTAAGGACTTTGTGTTTGGGCTGTAAAGTTGAATATGGACAATATTGGAATTTTGACCGTTACCAAATTTCATAAGTCCAAAATGATATGGTTTTGACGAACAGAATTGGTGTAAAAAATTGTCACTAAAAGTACCGCTTAAGTGTTTGTGAAATTTGATTTTACCAAGAAAACCTGTAAGCGATGAAATACTAATTATTGTTAATTTATTTGATGTTTTGAATGTTATTGGTAATTATTTAAATGCATATATAAAAGTCATATTTGCATATATCGATATGTGATATCGGTATTTTTTAAACAAGGTTTGAATAACAAAATAATTACATAAATGGTTTTTTCTATTATTTTGAAATTTTGCACAATAAGAATGTGGTTGGATCAACCATTAATTATAAGAGGAGGAAATCAAGTAATTGAATTGATTGAAATTTAAAAAGGAAATTAAAGAAGGAAGTTTTGATAAGAGAATAGAAAAGGTTCCTTTAATTCTATTAAAAACAAAATCTCCTCTTTTTTGAATTGCGAATAAAACGTGAATTTTACTTCCTCTCTTTTTTCTTCTCTTCTCTATCATTCATTCATGGCTAAAACTTCTTCTAAAAAAACATCAAAATAAATTCAAATCAACATCAAGTTAAATTAAAGAAAGGTGGTTCAGCCTTCTCTTGCAAAGTGGGATGCTGATTTATTTAAAATCTAAGGAGAAGCCACACATCAAGGTGTGATGAAGGAAAAGGTCTATCAAGTAAGTTTATAATTCATTCATGATGTTTAAAATAAAGCTTTCACTTTTATGTAAATTGCAGCCATTTATTAAAATTAATCTAAAATTATTTTATGTATTATGATTGACTATGATTTCTATTTGTTTATAGTTTTGAATGTTGATGATGTAATTGGTTCTAAAATAATTAATTTTTGTGGAATTGATTTGTTGAATTTTTTTTATGATTGGTTAATAATTTGTCTAAAAAAATAATTTATGTTTTATTTCATTTGAGATCTGAAACAAATCCTCTTGTTTGTTATTCTATTGCATTTTGTTGTAAATCTTCTTCGATGCAACAAATTATTTTTATTGTAACTCTAGTTCCATTTTAATCATGGATCAAATTTTAATAAAGTGAATTATAAATTTATGTGTATATGTATATCACATGTGTGTGTATAAATATAAATTAATGAATTCTTCTTCAAACCTTGAAATTTTAAACCAATATTAAACAAAATACCACAAGTTTGATACCAATTGATTTAGTTTCATGTTTCAAAATTAAATTTCTATTCATTACATATATGTATATACCTAAATATAAAGTTATGTGTCAGATCCAATTACATCATTAGGGTCAATAGATTAAATAATAAAACTTCTAATTTTCTTTATATTATATGTCTTTTCAAATTCAGATATAACATAACCACTTTAATTTTTAAATGGTTTGGATGTTAGCTATAATTACTTTGAAATTCCATATGGTATTAAATTAATTGTTTAATTGGTGATTGTAAAAAAAGGTAAAGTAAAATCACACTACATGATCATTTTATTTTTTGCTTAGATTTGATTTGATTTAATTGCAACATAAATTACCTTTCCATCTTCACACATCTAATTTGCTCTCACATTAATTGTCTCTTTATGTGAATTATTTTCATACCTTTTATATATGTAAATGTAAAATATAAGTGAAACAAAGATTACATATATGTATATCTATGTCTAAACTATATATATGCGATACTGTCAATATGTGTATACAAACCATATACATATATTGTTGTATACTCAAACATATATAGATACATAGGCATTTATATTCCCAATATGCATGTGAGAAAGTAACATATATATGTAAGTGTTTATATATATATATATATATTGTACACACACAATAGATTAAATCCCAATATTTAAGTGTATGTATGTATGTATATTTCTATACGCATGTTTATATTCGCTCATTTATGTTGTCATATTTTTGAATGTATGTTGATGCATTCCTAATAAAACATTCAATCAAAATGTTAACATGTTTATTTAAAAAATTATCAATCTAATTAGAGAGAAATGAAAGGTTTCTCTCTCTCCAATTAACGTAGTTTACTCCCTTAATTGATTGCAAAAGTATTAGAGAAGAAAACAAAAGGTGTCCTTCTCAAATTTATTTTAATAAGTAACTGCTACACATATGGGTGTATTTGATACACTCATTCATTTAAATTTATATCATATTTGAAACTTTATTTACAAATTAAATAAAGTAAAGATTTTATTTAAAATAGAATTTAGATAAAATCAAAATATATTTAGACTTCATAGGGCTAATATAGATCTAAAATGGTAAAATTTTGGAAATTCACCAATTTCTTTCGCTGCAGGCTGATTCAGTTTTAACAATGGTATCAAAGTCCAATAGCCTATGCAGTCTAAATTAGTCATATTAGAGCTAATTAATTAAGCTTTCCCACTTAGTACGATGTCTAGAAAGGTAATGTGTAGAATTAATATTGGGTAACCAATTGGTCTATCCTAGCTGGTTACCAGCCTAGCCTGAAAGGTGAAGTGAGCCCAAAGATTACCTCTAATAGAAAATGCCTAATTTGTATTGGACCTTGGGATAATTTTCAAAATTATTTTGAAAATCAAAATAAAATATTTTAAATTTTAAATTTAAATGTAAATAAAAACACGTTTATTATAAAAGTTATAGTATAATGTAAGTTTTCAAAATGTTTGAAAAGATAATGATATTTCAAAATGTTTGAAAATATTTAAATACTAATTTATCATTTTAAAATTTATTAATAAGATTAGAAAAATGAATGAACTAAGTAATACTTACATACATGTATTATATACATATATTGATATATGTTATGTCATTTTAAAAGTGTTTAAGATAACGTAAGTATACATGTGTGTGTGTGTATTAAAATTTGAAATTAATATAATTAAATTAAAATTGTTTAATTAAATAAATTAATTAAAGGTTAATTAATTTAAAAAATCAATTAACTTTTAATTAACAAAGTAAAAGTGCACATATATGAGATATATGTGTTATACTATAAAGGTTATAATATGTGTGTGTATAAATATACACATATATGTGTGTGTGTGTGTGATATAAGTATTAGTGTAAAGGTTATAGTAGACATGCCTAATATAAAAGTTGTATTGGAATACTAATATTATAAAATTAATGAAAGAGTTAATTAATTAAATAAGTTTTAGTTAATGTAATATTATACATTAGCCTATTATATAAGTAATGTGAAATATAAAAGATATATAATAATAAAACTTATATGATACGAATGTATAAACTAAAGGTGGAACATTGAAGACATCCAAACAGACTTAAGGAATAAATACATACGTAAATTTTGTATACCGTGTTTTCTTGATGTGTCCTACACTTGAATCACGATGGTATTTCATAAAAATACATTATTCCATAAGTCGATATCACTTAATATAATATATTAAAGATTATGAATCTTTAATATAATATTGTATTCTACCATATATATTAGTAAATTACTTGCATACTCCTTAGTTGTCAAGCAAACTCAAGCTAGAGATGTTATGTATAATATTATTAATATATTGAATGGACAAGGTAAGATAACTATGTATATTTGTTGAGAAAACTCAAGGTACATATACTATACTTAGGCCGTCGTGATACAGTTAGTACGAGTGAATAATCTTTTTTAATTTGTTAAGCAAACTCAAGGTTGAAATGAGATAATGATAGTATCAAGGGTTAGGAGTTGTATACGATACAACCGATAAGGAGTAATTTATTATCCATGGAGTTATGACTTGCTGAGCAAACTCAAGGTCAGAATTCCAAGACGGACAAGTCCTAACACCTACTAGTGAAGTCGAATGATTTCGATGTTTTGACCTAGGTTTGGTGAAATATAAAAGACTAGTGGGAGCATTAATAGAAAAATGAAATGGTAGCATTTGACCTTTCTAATATTGTAAGGGCTAATTCCATTCATACACCAACAACTTCTTAACGTACACCAAAAAAGATAATAAACCACCATACATCAAGTATTAATTTACATAGACCACATCTTTTATAAAATTACCCTTATTTTCATCTTCCTTATGTTCCCTTTCAAACTTAAAATTCATTTACGCAAAATAAAAAATTTCTAACACTAAATAAGTTAAAATTCAATAAAATTAACCTTCGATTTCTCCACTAATATTGTAACTTTTTTAATTTTTTAATAAATTTCTCAATTTGAATAAAATCAGCTCTAATTTAAGAAAAAGGTTTAAATACCTTTAAATTACAGCAATTAGCTGTGAATCTTGCCTGAATTGATATTTTAGGTTTCACGATAAAACAATTCATTAACTTTTTCATCAAAATGTATAGATCGAACCAAATTTCACTAATTTTAAGATTAATTTAATGGATTATTTGAAAAATATTAAAAATACAATTAAGGAAAAAAGGGTATTTTAGTACTATATGTAAACCGTCGATGAATAGGGATGCACCGTTATACGACAACACTAAACCAAAATCGTAGTGGTCTCGTATAGGGATAAAAGTATGACAAGGCACGTGAGGCAATGCCCAAGGTATGATACTACCAGTTTACCCTTCCCGGCTGGTGGTAACACATCATAGCCATGATTGCCCACCGCGTCCAACACTCCCAAAATCCGAGGGTGTGCACCAATCAATCACAACGTAAATGATGGTAATACAAAGAAGTGTGTCCGCTCGGGGTAGCTAGCCCACTTGGCTGGTACGGCTCCTGTTTTAGTCATTTCAAATTGGCACAAGTGCCAGGCTAATTCTTCACCATTCTTTTTCTTCAAATTCAGCAAACGTACGTCAAATCCAACCACTTCATTCTGGACCATCACTCCACGTACACAGTTGTTAAAGTGGTTCCAATATTGACAGAGAGCATGCCAATAAGAGGCCCCGGTCTCTTTAACGACCAAACGTCGTTTTACACACCGGTTGGTACTTTTACATTTTGAAAACAGTTCGTACTTGAGAACAAAATATCATATTCGCTTCAAAATCAAATTCATTTTGAAATATCATATTTACTTCAAAATCAAATCCATTTCGAAATCATCATATTCGCTTCAAAAATCATGTTCTACTTCAAAAATTTGATTCGAACTTCAATTTAGGTTATAACTTCACTTTAACCCAATTTGCATTTGAATCCAAGATTTAAATATAAACAATCCCACTCTGACCAGTTTGAATTTTCAGAAAATAGTTTGAATAGTTTTTAAAATAGTTTAAATAATTAAAATAGTTTAAATGGTTAAAATAGTTTGATATAAAATAGTTTAAATATTAAAATGGTTTATATAGTAAGATAATTTAGAAAATCCAAAATAATTTGAATATTTCAAAAGATAGATTTGAATAGTTTATATTAAAATAATTTATTTGAAAATAGTTTCAAAGTCAAACTGGTTCAATTTCAATTCAAATAAATTCGATTTCGATTTCGAATTAATTCAACTTCACTTTCAATTCCAATTGATTCCAATTTCAATTTCAATTACAACTTGAATAAATTTCAATTCAATTCTCAAATTTAAACAATTTCAATTCATGTAAATACGAGTTCGATTTCCAAAATATCGATTTAAATCACTTAAATTAAATTTAACTTCAATACTCAATTTAAGATTCAAATCTTTAAAATAATTCAATTCCGAGCTCAATTATTGAAATATCAATTTAAATTACTTCTACTTAGCAATGTTTCGAAGTTCGAATAAAAGTCCAAACCTTTAAAACAACCCAATTTCCAAAATTCAAATCATATTTCAAATATAACTTCAAAATCTCAACTTCGATTATTTAAACCATTTCTGTTAACAACTTTAAATTTCAACATTTTGAGCCCACGTTTGAAAAAAATTCAATTTTCTATAAATTTGATTTTTATATCTTTAAAAAAAACATTTAAATAAATTTCAAATCAAAAATTTTAAAATCCTTTAATTTAACCAATCCGATGTCCATATATAATTTTCTATCCTATGGCCAAGTGATAAGTTATTTCAATTTAATTTCAGGGATGAATATATATCTTTTCAATCCAAATCACAGTGTCATAGGTATCTATTATTTCAGCCTATTTCTAAATTTATCCAAAATAATTCAATTTACAGTTTTATATACTGTAAATAATCTACCAGGTGATAACATGATATATATAAACATCCAATCATCCAAATATCAATCAATTGGCATCCATCACAATCAATCATCCAAACGGTCAATATAATTCACAACAATTTCATAGTTATATTGGGTATTTTTTTCTGGCAATTAAATTCCAAATTCAAATTTAACTATCAACTTTAATTTCTATAGTTAATTCAGATATCAATTTATACCTCAATTTAACTACCAAATGACAGTTAATAAATAAATAACTTCATGACATCAATTTAACGAACATCAAAAAAATTTAGTACGTTGTGAGCGTTATATAACACTCACCTTGAGTTTTCAATTTTAAATCAAATAGAAAGACGTTCGATTTAACCTAAAATTTTAGTTAGCTCTAATTGTCTTCAAATTAGTCCCTGAACGTAGCACTCGTCGCCACGATTCCACCACCGCTTGTTTCGTCCAATTCTGACAACGTATGAAAAAGATACACCTTTTTAAAGTTTGAATAAAATCTATATAAATAAATTTCTTTTTTTTTACTCTAAACGAAATCTGGTCGTTGATTTCAGGCTTGCAAATCCATGCCGCTCGTCCATATCTTCTCCATCATGTAACCAGGATCGAAGAAACCCATCGCAGCCTCCTACATACAAACGTCGCGACCACCTCGATGCCCTAGAAGATGATCGGCGACCGTCACCTCGAAGCTCTCTCCATGCCACACCGATGGCCGCCGATCTTACCCCCCTCCTTCTACCAGCGGCGCACATTTTCCCCTTCAAACGCGCACGAACTCGATGTTATAGCTCCCTCCTCGCTGCACCATTTATGATCTCGACCGTTGATCTTGAAGTACTCGATGAGCTCGACCATTTTGCACTTGAACCTTTCTTTTAATTGTGGTTGGATCGTGAGCTATCGAGGAGGCAAGATCATTCAACTTCGGCCATTAAATTATAAAGTGGCGGCTGAGTGAATAGCTAGGGTTTGGTTGTATGGTATACGCGTATTTACACGTATTAATTTCACTATTCACGTACTTTTCTGAGTGAACTCCAGACGAAGCGTGCCACCTGGCATTTATACTGTTATACCATTATTCTGGACGCAATGGAACAAGTTTCGAGGCCTAATTTGATCGTATGGACACTACAAGAAATGTTGTTTTCTATAACGGCAATAGATAACGCATTATTTTATAGTGTTATTGTTTATTTTAATTTGCTTTACACGGAGTGGGATTGGCTGTGTAACGGAATGGAAGCGCAGTACCCTAAAATTCAATTCAACTATATTTTCATGGCCCCCAATTTCTTAATTATTTTCCCTCTTTTCTCTTCTCTCCTCCTCGAATTATTTCCTCTAATCCTAAAATGTAAATTCTCCTCCATCATCATCGCCTTCTGCTTAACCACAACCTCTGAAACCGAAACCCACAATCCCAAAACCTTTTCTCCGACCCTAATTCCAAGCCAAAATTTCCAAAATTATACCGCTGGCATTTTTTCCCAATCCTAACCCTAATTTTCGTAGCCACAAAATAACGAAGGAAGAGTTGAAATCATCAGGGAGAAAAATGAATTTATTAGGGTTGTGTGATTAAGGTCCTCATATTCCATTCCACGCTTCTTCTATATTCATCTTCTTCTTCATATTCCAAACTCACTCCTCATAATCCCCCAAAAACCACACTCAAAATAATGAATAGCATTAATGAAGTTGCAGATAATGAAGAAATGCCCGAAAAAGAGAAAAAAAGGCTGGGAAACAAGTCTCTCAAGTGACGAGGAGCAGCTTCAGTATTTATTTGCTGTCGGGCCAAGAACCGAATGCAAAACTGTCAGAAGCAAAGAAGTATCATCGAAGGCATAAGGTGTGCGAATCACACCTGAAGGCTCTGGCTGTTGTGGTTGCTGGTTTGATTCAGAGATTTTTCCAGCAATGCAGCAGGTTTGATCTTTGTTTGTTGCCTTAGAAGACTATTTAATTTCATTTCATTATTCTAATGTTGTTTGGGATAGTTTTATCACATGTTATCTAAAGGGTCTATGAATCCTTTCTTCACAATACACCTTAAATTCAAAATAGTATTAAATAGATCTAGTATTTTAAGCTAAACTATTTTATGATCGCTCAAAAGTGTGCCCAGTGCACAATAATTCATTTGAACAGGATCGGTCTTACCTCATTACTAAATTGACTTTTATACCTGTTGAACTTCTTAGTACTTGTTAGGTTGTACAAACACTCAATAATTGTAAAATTCTTGTTGTGAATAAGTAATGCTTGGAGCTAGTCAACATTGAAAAGTTAGAGTTTCATTGCAAACAAAGGTAACCATAGAATTTTCTAGGGTATGTTTTTCCAAAGAAATTAAAATTTCAAGATACCAAAGTCAGTGCTTAAAACACTTCTTAGAATACTATACTAACAAGGTATGCTGAAAATGGTCGGGGCTAAATTCGGAAATATATAACTGAAATATGTGAATGGTAAAACAAGAAAAAGGATATAACTTCTTTATAGTCTCTAAAATTTGTGCTATAACTTCTTTGATCCACATCTAATAACTCATAGATCCATTTCTGGTAATTCTTTCTTCCGTGACTAAAGACTGCAAAATTATTCTATTTAAACCTTACTAGTTCCTAAAATTAAATAAACCTTAATTTTTACCACTTTGTTTATTGTTACTGTAAATTGGGAAAATTAGCATTGTTGTTACTGTAAAATTAAATAAACCGTAATTTTTACCACTTTGCTTATTCTTACTGTAAAACTGAAACTCTATGGAATAAAATCGTTACACTTCTATTCTTCTTTGACTTTTCTGAAATGTTTGTAAAATTATATATTCGTTGAAGAAATCCTTGAACCTTCAAGTAAAAAAACCTTTGCAATCATTTTAATCTTGATTTACCAATGGATGCTAGTCCAATCAAATGATTGTGAATAGAGTTTTAGATCACCACTGTCCTTATGATGAGGCTTGTGAAACCATTGTCCAGTCCAATCAAACCGAAGGAGCCGTTAGTATCTATAATTGACTTTACCTTTCTAACAATGGCATTTCAATTTGTGAGGTAAAAGGTCACTAAGAGAGTTCTGCAATAGTTTTTAAAGTTAAGGGTTTATACATATTCGAAATTCATTTATTGCCTTCCTCTTGCTTTTGTTGAATCTAGGCCTTGTTATATTTATCATGGATAACAGCATTGGTCAAGTTGCATTTGATCAAGCACGGGCTTTTAAAGAAAATATACCAGTAGGAGCTGTGATTGTGACTAAAATGAATGGGCATGAAAAAGGAGGTGGCACACTCAGTGCGTGAGTTTACCTTTTATTTTTGATATTTAATACATATTTTATTATTAGATGAACTAATAATGATGCTGTTTTTTTAAGTCGCATCAATTCAAACCAATTGCATAAGGTTTAAGCACAGTAGATAAAGTTTTTTCTAAACTTTCTGACTGTTTTTTGCCAATGTCAATTTTTCATTATAAAAATCTAACATAAAGAAAAATACCTGTCAAATGTCAAAGGAATATCAAATCTTTTTTTACTAGTGTCATTATCATTGGTCTTGTTTTGAAAGCAATATCATCTGTTATTCTATCCCTTGTATATCACAGGTTGTTCTCAAACATGTTTTTGGAAATTTAGATAGCATATCGACTGATGAGGAAGAAGTTGAAGAAGATCGAAAGTTGGAAAAGCTTTATGAATCCACACGATTGGAAAAGTTTATTCACAAGTCAAATCTGCTATTTACACAAACTACAATGTTTCATTCCACATATTGCCAAGCTAATTATTTCAATGCTAATGTTATCAGCATTTCAAAGATATATAGTATGTGCTATGGATGGATATGTTTTGCTTAGAACTAAGCAAATTGATATAGGTTAGAATTAACCTTGCTTTTCTTTTTTCACCAAAGCCTTTGTCTGATCAATCAAGT
The DNA here is from genome assembly GCA_030737815.1 of Allium fistulosum. Classification (NCBI taxonomy): domain Eukaryota; kingdom Viridiplantae; phylum Streptophyta; class Magnoliopsida; order Asparagales; family Amaryllidaceae; genus Allium; species Allium fistulosum. Next base: position 1,531,808,683 of record CM060903.1, on the reverse strand, counting down.
TAATTTGTGTAACCAAATTTTCATGTCATAGTTTGTCAGAAGATGCAATGAAACTTAGTAGAATATGTGATACTACAGATGTTCATTTATCACAAGATCTATGATACTTGAATATCATAACTTGCAACTGTTGTAATTTAGCCTGCCCCAGTCAGTACTTTTGACTTTGCTGCTGGCAAAGAAACACGGTACTCTTTAGTTAAAGAGATTTGAATGACTGAACTATCTAACTATTAAGGTATGTGGTGTAGGTCAATTCAAGGCAATCAATGATGAAGGAATCCCAATGTATCAAAGGCCATTTATGAGAGGGAAGTTGTACATCCAGTTCTTAGTTGATTTCCCTGATTCACTCACTCCAGAACAGTGTAAAGTGATTGAAAGTGTGCTCCCACCTAGAAGTGCCTCTTCTCAGCTCACAGATATGGAGATTAATGAATGTGAAGAAACAACAATGCATGATGTGAACATATGACTATAACTACACTGGAGGGGTAGTTGATTTCCATATTTTATTTTGTGAATTGCAACATTTCCCGGGAGGAAGTTGATTTCCATATTTTATTTTGTGAATTGTAATATCAGACTAACGTATAAAACAAAAACACAAGAAATACTTAATCAATCACCTGTTTCATGCATGCGCCAATAATAGTTTCAGGTTATTGCTGAAGTAAGTAGACATTTGCAGCGTGGAGTATTGCAGGTCAGGGTTTTGCAGCTTGGAGCATGGTAGGGAGGTAATTATGTTAATTCCTTGTGAAACTGTTGAACTGTTGACGTTCTAATATCACACTATTTTCTACGATGTATTTTTGATTAATTATTTTGTAGAATTTTGGGAAAACCTATCTGTTTATTTTTTGACGTTTTATGTTGTGTTTGATGAAATGTGTCTCGAACATTGTGAAATTTCAAATATTTTTGTTCCTACATATTTCCTTACATTACGCACACGAGTCTTTCATTTTTTACATACCCAGATATTGTTACTTATATTTTGAAAATGGCTAATTGTATTAATTTGTATAAGATGATGGCAGCTTAGTCAAATATGGTTTAAGAGCTTTAGTCTCGCCTAAGTTTCATAATAAAAAGGTTTGATTCCGTCCTATTTGTATCTAAGAACAACGCTCATTCTTTTTACATGACATTTCTGGTGGTGCTGGGAAATATGAAGCGTTAGACAGGAATGTTGAATATGTTGAAGCCGATGGATTACCTCTTCAATGATAAAGTATAATTCAGACAGAAGACAACGTGTTGGAAATATTATCTGCAAATTAAGTTTTCTTTTGAAACGTCAGTGTTGCACTTCTACCAGTTCTTTGAAACTACAAGTATTTTATTTCTTACATTTTTTATTCATTGTAATGTTAATTTTTAAAGTTCAAGTTTATGACAAAATGATTTTCATCACAGTTTTATATAATTATTTTCAAATTATTCTGAATTTTCAGGAAGTACTACCAATGACCGAAGACATGCATGAAGAAAGACTTTGAGCAGTTCAAGTTCTTAGTGATGCATTTGGTACTTGTAGACGTTAACTTTGAACTATGTTGTCTTTTGTTATCATGAATAATTTGGTAACACGTGTATTAAACTTATTTTTTGTTAGTTGATACTTTATGTTGTTATCATGTGTTACATTTGCTGATTATTATATTTTTTTGTTCATACATTATTCAAATTGTTATCTATTTAAAGAAGATTCATTTTGATTGTTATTATTAAAATGTAATAGTGGGATGCATCAAATATAAAGTAAAATAAAGCTTAGCTCCTAAAAAGCGTTATAACTATATGACATATGTGCTATAAAAAGATAATGCAATGTATGAGTTTACTGTCAAAGGATAGTAGCAAATATGCATTATTATATCTACACATTTTATAGCGGTATATATATGCTATAAATGGATGTAGAATATAGTATAAACATGTTGATATATAGCGCGAAATAGGCGCTATAGAATAATTATTTTATAGCGGCTATACTATGCTATGAAATCATGCTCTTTTATAGTGGTTTTTTTTAGTGTTATAAATGTGAAATTCTTTTTTATAACATGTCGATATACAACGTTTATCAAACCGCTATAGTTGTGTTTAATAGCAGCTATATGCCGCTATAAAAGACTGTTTTTCTTGTAGTGGGAGAAGATAGCTTTTTGAACCGAATTAAAATATTAAATTTTCGATATTCAAATCAATGCGTTTCTATCCCGTACGATCAAACGGTAACTGCAAACGCTACAAAATTTGAAATCCGATAATAATACAGTATTACAGATCCAATGGAACTAGTTTCGTCGAAATCCGAGAATGTGGCCAAAATGGCTATTTTTACTTGTTAAATAAAACAAGCAATTTTCAGAAATTTATTTAATCACTTTAAAATCAAATTTAAAATTTAACAATCTTCATTCTCATTTAAATAAAATTTAAATCAACTTTTGGAATCATTTCCATTCACAGTAATTTCAGAATTTAAACATCCAAATAATTCCGATATTAAATTCAACGATTAAATTTTTAGTAAATCACATTAATAACTAATTCAACATTTATTAACAACCATTTTATTATTATCTAAATGATTCACAATTTATTATCCAATTACAGACATCGATTACAAACACATTCAATAAACAAAATTTTCATTTCAATAGTTGTTATTGCCTAAATATTCAGAATTTATTATTCCAAACTTTTTTTCAGGTTCATATTCAATAACTCCATTAATCATTCATTAAATTTTATTTTTAACCATTTTTATTCAATAATCGTATTAAATTCAATAATTTAATATAGTTAAAAGTACCGGTCGTTACAACTAAGAAATATGATTTCTATTCCAAAGTATAATTTTATATAGAAAATTGTTTTCTATCGGATTTATTTCTTTGAGTTTAAGATATTTTATTAAAGAACTCTTCGTTGTATATTAGTTGTAGTATATGAAATATAATCTATATTAAGTGAATAATGGTCCTCTAATGGTGTTATAGTAATGTAGAAATATTGGAAGATGCCATATAACACATATTGGTTGCATCAAATTACAAAAATTGTTTTCGTAAAACATACTATTAACCCAAAAAATGGATCAACACCCAGAAATCAAATGAAAGCACCGGTTCTATTAAAAGCAAAGGAAAAAAGCAAAAAAATAAAAGGAGATGCAAATTTTTTTATAGTGATTTGGCGTAATCTCTGGCCTCTTCAATCTTATTATTAGTTATTCTCTTTTGAGAAAAATGTGTGATCCTCTAGAATAGTGGAGAGCACACATGTATATATGTATATCTTATAGAAGACAAGGTGCTTCCAACATGCCTGGCAGGTATCATAGTGCAAATAACAAAGAAAATAACTCAGGTACCCCTAGAATGAGCTCTGGCAAGGCCACCGCCCATTACACCCCAATATCGAGCTCCGGCAAGGCCACCGCTCGGTATTGAGGTGTTAGAAGTACCTAAAAATCTATGGAGAAACTAGGCACCAATGAAACTAGAAGATAGCTCCATCTGAGAAGGAAATGCCATGCTGTAGACTCGGAAGAACTAGAAGTGCGAATGATCTGGAATGAAAAATGCCACTCTGTAGTCTAGAAAGAACTGAAGAGAGTGCCTCGCTGAAAAGTGAATCATCCAAAAAGTAGAATGCCATACTGAAGGTATAGAAGAACTGAGAAGAACTCCTCACTGCAAACAGCAATCCTGCCAATAGCAATCCCGTGAACCTGCAAAAAGAATCTAACACCATTTCTGGCCAAACCTGTATCTGTAAAAGGAACTAAAGAAAAGTATAAGAATAATACACATATATGTATATAAATGAAATTTATATACATATATATGTATTAATGAAATAAAAGTAAAGATACGAAAGCTAAGAAAATAGGACAGAAAACAATAAAAATTAGAATAATAGACTAAAAAAGAATACATGATCAAAATAAGTTAAAAATCTATAAACTAAAACAAAAACAAACTAAAATTAAAAAAATTAAAACTTATCCTTATGCTCCTTTGATCAAAAGGATATTATGATAATCGGTGAAATTATCGTTTAAGTTTTAAAAAATGTTAATGCTACAACTATTAACGTCAAAAATATTGTTTTTATGTTTAAATAACTTAATATTATTATTAACCTTATTGAGATATTCTTTAAAATGATTATTTTTAGCTAATTTATATTTAGGATTTGAGATCCAATTAAAACAAAATGAAGAAATTATAAAAATCAATTTATTAAAATGACTATTATTATTATTAAAAATTCTTTGATTTCTCTTAAACCAAATATGCCAACAAATTATAATGAATAAAGTATCAAGTAAAAATCTATTTTCCATTTTAAACTTAAATCTAAAATTATTCCAATAGTAATCACAATCAGTAATTTTAGTTGTAAGACTAAAGTTAAATATTTTGAGAGTATTATTCAGAATGTAATAAGTATCCATGCAATCATAGTATGCATGTTTAATATCTTCAAAATGCAGATTACAAAAATAACATTTATTATCAATTTGCATATTTTTTCTTTTTAAAAATTCTATAGTATTTAGTTTTCCATGCATGATTAACCACATATGAATTTTAGATTTAGGAGGATCATTTGTTATCCAAATAATTTTAAAAGAGTTATTAGTTACACCCGAGAAATTAAGAAATTTATAAAAATAATTAGAAGTATATTTCTTACTCTTATCACATTCCAACTAATATTATCATTTTCATTATCAATATTATATAGATTTAATCTAGCATAAAGCAAAGAAAGCTGCCTAAGAGTTGTACTTAATAAAATTCTATTAAAACTAAAATTCCAAGGGGGGTCATTTTCGGAAGAAAAAACATCTATAATTAAAGCATTCTTAAAGTTACAAATTTTGTAAAGCTCTTTAAATTCTATCCTAAGAGGGATAACAGAAATCCAACGGTAATGCCAAAAAGAAGTACTATTTCCTGAATTAACCATTGTATTAATTTATTAGTTATTCTCTCTCTGGATTACAACAAGTTATCTCAGATCTGAGCATAGTCAAGTGGATCTCGGATTTACAATAGAGTTTCTAGGCCGTTTGTGAGTCACTAGTACTAATAATTTGCTGTTCTAAGTCTTAAAACATAAATACATGTTTCTTAGGTGACTTTAATGAAGGAGAGGTTAGAGGTGAAGAAATAGAAGAGTCTCTACGGTTAGAGAATCTGGATCCCATTTTGTTTGCTCTATGGCTTGTATTTATAGAGAAAATAGGCATGATGGATTAAAGGCCTGAAGTAGTGTGAAAATTCATAGGGTCGCATGAATTATTCCTATAACTCGGTACCGAGTTATCCCCTTAGTTGGGTACTCATCCATTTCTTTTGCATTGCGCTACTGGCTTCATCTTGATATGTCCCATGCATTTTCGTTGATGGATAACTAGTTTCAGTAATTGTGCCTTAATTACTTGGTTTGCTCTGCAATGTCAATAGTTAACTCTTCAATTCTTGGGATAAGTCATCCAAAACTCTATGAAATCACTTGGGTGCATATAGAAGAGGCAGATGATCACTTGTGCAAAGTTAGAGTCGATGAATGCAGAGTAGGATGACTCAATACCAATAGGGATAACTCGGTATCGACTTCTCCCATTAGCATATTTCTTGTTGAAATTTTCCCAAGCCATTTCTGTAACGACCCGACTTTCCAGTCCCGGAAAATCGAACCATTTGTGTTAAAGAAGAAGAGGTAGAAGAAGAAAAATAGAAAACAAAATCAGAATCTAACCATCGCAGCGGAATAAAATATAATATATATCAACAGATCTTTACACAAATCAAAAACTATATCTGTTTATACAATACATCATCTGGATACATCATCAGAGTACATCAACATCCATAACATACAACTGAATACACAATGGAAAAATAATAGCAAGTACGAGAGTACGTATCGTCATCCAGCTCGTCTCCTGAGCTCCACAGCATCATATCCTGAACCTGTTTATCTCGGTCTGACCCGAGCATCATATAAAACAATACCCGAGTCAGTCTGGAATACCAGCGTGAGAAAATCACACTCAAATTGATTATTAAAGTTTCAAAGTCCTTTGAAAACAAAAGCATCTCGTAAGACCACGCCACAAATAAACATGTCGGGTTTTTACCTTACGATAGCTAAAACCCTTTTTATAAAAATCCTCTGATATTATAATAGTGTCTATTTACAAATACTTATTAAAATAGCCGAAATTGTTACATCTATTAAATTCCGGCATACTAGCCACAAAGTGGGTAATACAAACAAAACTCGTACAAGGCACGTAGGGAGAATGGATTTCCAACGAATGACTAGGCACTGGGGTACCACCTGTCACAGTACGTGGCCTAGATCACAGTACCGAGGAGTACGCCCGCTCCCCTGCAACACAAGGCCGGAATCATCCCTTACTGGATAATTCCAAATAAAATCACCCCACGGTTGGGATCAGCAACCGCAACACTAAGCCGAAATAAAGGGACATCTAGACAGGGATGACTTTACTCTCAAGTGGGGGCTACCCACGAAGCCTTGCTGCATAACCCCTGATTTTCAGTCATTCTCGGTTGATGAGGCTCGAGGCTAAACGATACCTTTTCAAAACATATCCCTTAGAATGCCCATCGTCCACCTGACGATGTCACGAAAGCATTCGTCCATACAAGTCCGTCCCGGGTTCGAACGGAACCGAAGGCACTATTCCTACTACATCCATTTTGGAAATATCCTCAGGATTAGTAGCGACTAGCCCTTGCACTTCACTGCTCCATCTTCGACTCTGAACACGTTACACGAAACGTACAAACCGGATCGAAGTGGTATTCGAGTCTCCAGACCTAGAATCCCGGTATACGGAAACCCGATCCCGGTCTCTTCGAAACGATCAGCGCATTTGGCCAATTTTGATAGTCGGTTATTTAACTATCAATTAACATCCACAAGCAACCATCACACAATAAATAATTTCCCACATTATTTATTTGCCCAAATATCTTTCCAAGATATATTTCCAAATTTTCAAAGCTCATTTGAAAACAATTTCAAAACAGTTTCCGCTTACGGAATACATTTCCCAAATAATTATTTCCACTGAATCACCAAGTACAAAATATTTTAGATTTTAAAATAATTTACAAACACTTTATTATAAATATACTTTATAACATCGAAGTTTAAAATTACTTTTAATACTTTACTAAAATATATACTTAAGGAATATTTAAAATGAAACCACCTTATAAATATAAACTAACTTTCTCTTTTTAAAACATAATACCAAAACACTTTTATATAATTACTACAATAATAGATTTTTGAAAATACTTACTTTAAAATTTTAACATTTAAAAATAATCAATTTTCTAAAACATGCTTTTTAAAACATATTAAAACTTTTAACTTATATTTAAACTACCTTGAAAAACGTACTTGGCTACCAGGAGAAATACACTTCTCATTCCCATCCTTTAAAAATAAATCAACATTTATTTTTAAACCAATTCATATCCCTTTATAAATTCCCTCCTTGAATTTATATTTTCTAATATCCACTGATATTTTATTTTACTTTATAAACCCAGTTTATAAACTCCAAAATCTTACTTCTCTTTAAAATTCCAATTTTAAACAACCAAATCAATTTCCAATTAATTTTCCCATTTACTTTACTTACTTTGAAATAAATTTCCTTTGCTATTTCATTTATTCCACAATACATTAACTTTTAGATTTTATTTCTTATTACGAGTTAAACCCCTTTTTACCAATATCAATTTCAGATTTCCAAAACTCCTTATTTATTCTTTAATAAATTTTAATCCTTAATTTCAAAAATAACTTCTTTTATTCTTCAAATAATATCACTTAAGTATAAAATTTATTATCCCTTGTAAATTCAAAATCCCCTTATTTCATATTTGTTAAAATTCCAAATCACTTTATTTTTATTTCAATTCGTTATAAATTTTATCCCAATTCCTCGAATTATTTTACTTAAACTTTTATTCCTTTATTTCTTTTCAAAAATTCAATTCCATAGATTTTATAATTTATTATACTGGACAATCCAAATCAACCGTATCATCCAATATAAAATCATCACATGATATCAAATATTCAGAACACAGAATATTAAATAATCTAATAATTTTGAGGAATCCAGTTGGATCCCTCCAACCTGTTTCCCTGCATCCACAGACGTTAGCACAATATAAAATACCAATTCCACTTCAAAGTGGAATATCGCGGTATATGGGTTTTAATATAAAATCATCCGCTATTATGCGGCGCATAGGGTCTCATTCGCTATATAAATGCGGGAATATCAACAACTCAAATATATACATATGCCAATATGTATATATTGGTATATACTACTATATATATCACATCAAATCAAATCAATCATCAAATAAATTATTTAAATTTAACCATTTAAATTTAAATTTAACTGAGTGAGATTAACTCACCTTTGGTTTTGCAATTCACTCCAAACCAGTTTGATTCTTTTCAGATTTCGAACCTTGAATAAATATTATACAATTTATTAATATTTGAACTATCGAACAATTAATCGCCATTTAATAGTTTTAATTTTAACTGATGATTTAATTTAAATAATTAAATTCTAAACTAATTTCCTTTTTAAAGATCTTTAGGAACTAAAATAAGGTAAAATAAACAATTAAATAAGTGAACCATCTTAATATTTATTTCTAAATGAAACAGCAAGTGAAAATATTTATAAGTATCCTTATTCTTTTCTTTTCTTTTGAAATCACACATATATATACTTATAAAATAATTTGTATCACCATTTAAAGTTTTCTACTTGCCTTAATCTTACCTACAAATATTTTCTTATATGTTAATCTATCTTTCTACTTCCTGGAATATGTATATATATACACTTATATATATACATATATAATCTAATAAAATAACAAAAACTACTCACTGTCGAACCCTGCACTGCCACCACGGCCACGACGAAACCCACCAGAACGAACCCATTTGTTGCCTCTGCTCGACAATGATCCCACCAAAGGCCAAACTACCTCCATCGAGCCTGCCATTTCCCTCCACCGTCTCGCGCATCTTTCCACTCGCATCAACCTTCACTGCTTCACTCGACGACCAAGTTGCGAATCCAAACCACCCAAACATCGAGCGTCGATGCTTCCTCGAACACGGTGACCGATCCACGTTCCCCCCATTCGAACCCAGTACGCCTCGCGATGGCGAACCATCGAACGCGAGCCCAATTCAAGGTGTCGTGATTTCATTATTTTGAGGCGTAGATCAATTCGATCTGAGATAGGCTTGGCTTCGTATTCTATTGGGACTGCGATTTTATTTTTATTCTTATGTGAATTCAACTCGAATTCTTTCAGAGGAGAGGAGTCTTCGAACTGCCTTTACAATTCGACTGAAAGGAAAAGTAGGAGTGAATGAGATTTTTTTCTCCTCTGATTTCAATTCACGAAAATGAAGAAGGGGAACGAGATTTGTATTATAAATAGGAAAAGGAGAATGAAGCGTGTTGGAGAAGGAGCGAGAATGTTCTGGTGTGAAGATTAATTAACCAGCCAATAAAGTATTTATTATATTGAATTTGATATTAATTTCAACGCGTTTATATATCGTACGCTCACACAACAACTCCAAATACCACGAAAATTGAAATCCGATAATAATACAATACTACGGATCCAATGGAACTGGTTTCGTCGAATTCCGAGACTGTGCCCCGGAAGGCTATTTTTAAATATCAATTTAAACAATAAAATTTCAAAACTGAACAAAACGCTTTGAAATTCAATTTTAAAAGTTTCATCACCTTCAATATTAACAATATAAATTTTCTGAACCTTTAAACTATTTTTAATAGGCTCAAAACTCAGGATTCTCTATTTTACCCTATTTTCGATTGTTTAATTCAATAATCTATCATCCAATAAATACTGTATATTTGAAAATAAAGTTAAAATTTAACCTTCGAATATTTAAAATAAATTAAATATCCCCATTTCAAGTATACAAAAATTCCGGGTCGTCACATTCCTCCCCCCTTAAAAGAATTTCGTCCCCGAAATTACCAGTTAAGAGGAATGATTCAATCCCCGTTAACTATTTTCCCAATTCAAACCATTTTAACAATACCCAAACAATCTTTTATTAATGATACACTAATCATCTTTTAACTTCCCAAACTTATTCATAAGCCCCAAACCATATCACCTACTTATCAATTCAAATTTAAATTTGAATTCAATTTTGAATTATCAAAATTTTCCAAAATTTTTCTAACTCCCTAAATTTCCGAAAATTTTTGCCAGCGTCTCCTTTGCGCGGCTAGCTCGGTACTACTACAAAATGGCTCTACGGCCCCCAAATCCAAAAAGAAAACAAAAATCCAAGTGGCTCGATCCAAAAACCCAATCCAATTTCATACAGAAATTTAAATACATACCTTTTTGTCGGGCCATTTAAATTTTTATCCTCTAAAATCAAACCCCAATTTATCCATTGCTTTTACACACCTGTATATCCTACTAAGCAATAATATTCAATCACAATTCCAAAGTCATTTTATACTTTCCTTTACAAATTTTCAATATTTGTTTTACTTAAGCCCGTACGATGCACATATATCATCCGTACGCAATATCACATTTGATCGCTCACTCGATCACACAATTTCACTTCCGAACTAGTATCGTCCACCCGACTTCCTAGTGCGGACTCAGATCTGGTTTCTTGATCAGAAACCGTCATTCTCCTTGCATAGCCACCAACTATGATAGAGAATTTCCAGAATCAATCAACAATCCATATCCAGGTTCGCCGTTGAAAATCGAGTGAAAAATTCCAACTCGGATCGATAAAACTATCTCGAAATTCTGTGTTCGACATCTGGACCAAATAGCAATGCGAATAAAATAATATACGTACATCTTACGTATAAATTTCAATTGATTATCAGTTATATCAATTCTCTTTTATTTCGCATTCCTTTTTATTGTTATCCACTTATTCACAACTATCCCATTTCACAACTTCAGTTTTAGTCTTCATTCAACTATTCACTTAGTATATTTATTTTATTTTTCCATTCCAAAATTACTAAGTATATTTCCAATACAAATTTTCTTAAGAATTTCATTCTTCAATTCTTAAGTTCAATATAAATTTTCTTATATTTATTTACTACTTCACCACTGAAGTGTATATATTCAAATTGAATTCCAATTCCCTATGAATTTCAATTTACTTCAATTTACTACTTCATTTCCAATTTTTTTTCCTTAAATTCAATTCATCTCCAACTTCCAAAAATTGAATTTTATTTAGCTCGAAAACAATCCAAGTTAACTCATTCAATAACTATTTCTCAACTTATTTAAACCACTCTTCTGTTTGAGTTCAGTTTCCATTCAACATTTACTTAAGTCAATAACTTAAGTTTATTTTCCATTTAACCAACCCTTTAAAGTTTTATTTCCATCTTTCATTTGATTCTTATTTAATCAAATTCCATCCATTTATTTATTTAATATAAGCGGTTCATTCACTCAATCATTTTGAATTTTAATTTCCATACTCAATTCATCTGGAATTATTTTATTAATAACCAGGTCATTTCCAATTTATTTTCACTTATTTGGATTTCATTTGCAATCCAAATCATCACTATTTTAATCCAATTTCATTAACTCACAATTCAATTTCATTAACTAATTTATTATCTCATTAGTTCCCCCGCTGGTTAAAATTAAATACTTGCTTTTTAATTCCAAATATCACTTCACTTAATTTTCTTAAGTTCAATTTATTTTATAATTCAAGTTTGGATTTATTTAAAAATTAAGATGGCTCATCTTAGTCATTTCCATTTGATAATTACAATTTCAAATTATAACTCTTAATGGTTCAAAGTAATGGATTCCCATTTATGACTTACAATTTCATTTCTATTCATAAGTTTTAACTTACTTGCTGAAGATCTGGGACTATTCATTTAAGTCCATTTCATCTTTACAATCAAATTTCAAATTATTACACTTAAGAATTTAAGAATATGAATTTCTTTACACAATTATAAGCATTTTACACTACCTTTATATCCAATTCAATTCGACTTCAACTTATTTACATTTAATTCAATTCCAATTCTCAATTTTATTTAACTTATCTTAAGTTAAATTCAAATATATTTTATTTACTTTCATATACTCGAATTAAATTTTAATTCTAGGATACAAATTTTATACAAGTTTACAATTCATTCACCTTCCAGTTCTCTAACTCTTTTATCTACCAACTTATATTACCCATTGAGTTATTTTCATCTCATAATTATAATTCCAGAATTAAACTTTCATTCCCTTCTTATTACAATCAACTCCATTCTATACTTTATATTGTTGATTCATTTAAATTTCCACGTTTATATTTTAAATAGAATTCCAAGAATCCAATTGCCCGGTTTTACTTCAAAACCATTTTGAATCCATAAATAACTCATACACATCTGGTATATCACATCAAATCCCAATTTCCAAAACAATCTGCTTTTACCAAATAATTTTCCCTTTGAATTTCAAAACTACCCAGTTCACAACCACTTCCAATTTAAAACAGTTTGGTAGCAATTTCTCTTTGGAAACTCGAAAATAGACATCGATGATGCTGCAGTCATCACCGAAATTATTTTCCAGCGACCGTAAGAGAATTTAATGCTTTTATCACTTTAAAACATTTCAAATATTTTTAATCCCTAAATCCCAACAGATTTCAATTCAATTTTCAAAATATCCATGAAATAATATCACCATTATTTCCCCAAACCTTTGAAACTATTTTTAAATCCAAAGGAATTTAAACCTTTCCCAAAACTTCAAATTCAAAACCCATTCAATTTTATATCCAAACATTACTCTGGAATTCTATCACATTTTATTTCAAGTTATAAGTCACATTTACAATTTACATTTACAAATTTCATTTGTTTATGAATTTATCTCATTTGATTATAAATCACATTTGTAATTCACATTTGTATATAAAGCTTATTTCAATTTATAAATTTCATTTAGTCTATATTTCAAATTCCATTTTGTTATATAAATTTATTCTTGAACTTTGGTTATAAGTTTTCAATTTCTTATTCAATTTCCTCCTAATGATAATAATTTATTATCATCATCTAACAACCAAACATCCAAATATAACTATAATAATTTATAAAAATTATTTCTTTCATATACAAAAATAATTTGGGTAAAATTATTTCATCTACCCATTTTAAAACAATATTGTGTCGAATTGTTCTATTTAAGTGTTTAGAGATCCCTATCAATAACGTTAATTACTCGTATTGACCAGAATCCATAAACTACTCAATAAACCAACCAACACAATATAAAACCATTTTATATTCACTAACAAATACGCGCTCATATCTATTAATACTCTCAAACTCATTCTAGAGTACTATCGACTCTATTTAAGAGTAATTCCCACCAGAGCCAAGGTTATCGCCAGCCTAAGCTCTGATACCACTGTAACGACCCGACTTTCCAGTCCCGGAAAATCGAACCATTTGTGTTAAAGAAGAAGAGGTAGAAGAAGAAAAATAGAAAACAAAATCAGAATCTAACCATCGCAGCGGAATAAAATATAATATATATTAACAGATCTTTACACAAATCAAAAACTATATCTGTTTATACAATACATCATCAGGATACATCATCAGAGTACATCAACATCCATAACATACAACTGAATACACAGCGGAAAAATAATAGCAAGTACGAGAGTACGTATCGTCATCCAGCTCGTCTCCTGAGCTCCACAGCATCATATCCTGAACCTGTTTATCTCGGTCTGACCCGAGCATCATATAAAACAATACCCGAGTCAGTCTGGAATACCAGCGTGAGAAAATCACACTCAAATTGATTATTAAAGTTTCAAAGTCCTTTGAAAACAAAAGCATCTCGTAAGACCACGCCACAAATAAACATGTCGGGTTTTTACCTTACGATAGCTAAAACCCTTTTTATAAAAATCCTCTGATATTATAATAGTGTCTATTTACAAATACTTATTAAAATAGCCGAAATTGTTACATCTATTAAATTCCGGCATACTAGCCACAAAGTGGGTAATACAAACAAAACTCGTACAAGGCACGTAGGGAGAATGGATTTCCAACGAATGACTAGGCACTGGGGTACCACCTGTCACAGTACGTGGCCTAGATCACAGTACCGAGGAGTACGCCCGCTCCCCTGCAACACAAGGCCGGAATCATCCCTTACTGGATAATTCCAAATAAAATCACCCCACGGTTGGGATCAGCAACCGCAACACTAAGCCGAAATAAAGGGACATCTAGACAGGGATGACTTTACTCTCAAGTGGGGGCTACCCACGAAGCCTTGCTGCATAACCCCTGATTTTCAGTCATTCTCGGTTGATGAGGCTCGAGGCTAAACGATACCTTTTCAAAACATATCCCTTAGAATGCCCATCGTCCACCTGACGATGTCACGAAAGCATTCGTCCATACAAGTCCGTCCCGGGTTCGAACGGAACCGAAGGCACTATTCCTACTACATCCATTTTGGAAATATCCTCAGGATTAGTAGCGACTAGCCCTTGCACTTCACTGCTCCATCTTCGACTCTGAACACGTTACACGAAACGTACAAACCGGATCGAAGTGGTATTCGAGTCTCCAGACCTAGAATCCCGGTATACGGAAACCCGATCCCGGTCTCTTCGAAACGATCAGCGCATTTGGCCAATTTTGATAGTCGGTTATTTAACTATCAATTAACATCCACAAGCAACCATCACACAATAAATAATTTCCCACATTATTTATTTGCCCAAATATCTTTCCAAGATATATTTCCAAATTTTCAAAGCTCATTTGAAAACAATTTCAAAACAGTTTCCGCTTACGGAATACATTTCCCAAATAATTATTTCCACTGAATCACCAAGTACAAAATATTTTAGATTTTAAAATAATTTACAAACACTTTATTATAAATATACTTTATAACATCGAAGTTTAAAATTACTTTTAATACTTTACTAAAATATATACTTAAGGAATATTTAAAATGAAACCACCTTATAAATATAAACTAACTTTCTCTTTTTAAAACATAATACCAAAACACTTTTATATAATTACTACAATAATAGATTTTTGAAAATACTTACTTTAAAATTTTAACATTTAAAAATAATCAATTTTCTAAAACATGCTTTTTAAAACATATTAAAACTTTTAACTTATATTTAAACTACCTTGAAAAACGTACTTGGCTACCAGGAGAAATACACTTCTCATTCCCATCCTTTAAAAATAAATCAACATTTATTTTTAAACCAATTCATATCCCTTTATAAATTCCCTCCTTGAATTTATATTTTCTAATATCCACTGATATTTTATTTTACTTTATAAACCCAGTTTATAAACTCCAAAATCTTACTTCTCTTTAAAATTCCAATTTTAAACAACCAAATCAATTTCCAATTAATTTTCCCATTTACTTTACTTACTTTGAAATAAATTTCCTTTGCTATTTCATTTATTCCACAATACATTAACTTTTAGATTTTATTTCTTATTACGAGTTAAACCCCTTTTTACCAATATCAATTTCAGATTTCCAAAACTCCTTATTTATTCTTTAATAAATTTTAATCCTTAATTTCAAAAATAACTTCTTTTATTCTTCAAATAATATCACTTAAGTATAAAATTTATTATCCCTTGTAAATTCAAAATCCCCTTATTTCATATTTGTTAAAATTCCAAATCACTTTATTTTTATTTCAATTCGTTATAAATTTTATCCCAATTCCTCGAATTATTTTACTTAAACTTTTATTCCTTTATTTCTTTTCAAAAATTCAATTCCATAGATTTTATAATTTATTATACTGGACAATCCAAATCAACCGTATCATCCAATATAAAATCATCACATGATATCAAATATTCAGAACACAGAATATTAAATAATCTAATAATTTTGAGGAATCCAGTTGGATCCCTCCAACCTGTTTCCCTGCATCCACAGACGTTAGCACAATATAAAATACCAATTCCACTTCAAAGTGGAATATCGCGGTATATGGGTTTTAATATAAAATCATCCGCTATTATGCGGCGCATAGGGTCTCATTCGCTATATAAATGCGGGAATATCAACAACTCAAATATATACATATGCCAATATGTATATATTGGTATATACTACTATATATATCACATCAAATCAAATCAATCATCAAATAAATTATTTAAATTTAACCATTTAAATTTAAATTTAACTGAGTGAGATTAACTCACCTTTGGTTTTGCAATTCACTCCAAACCAGTTTGATTCTTTTCAGATTTCGAACCTTGAATAAATATTATACAATTTATTAATATTTGAACTATCGAACAATTAATCGCCATTTAATAGTTTTAATTTTAACTGATGATTTAATTTAAATAATTAAATTCTAAACTAATTTCCTTTTTAAAGATCTTTAGGAACTAAAATAAGGTAAAATAAACAATTAAATAAGTGAACCATCTTAATATTTATTTCTAAATGAAACAGCAAGTGAAAATATTTATAAGTATCCTTATTCTTTTCTTTTCTTTTGAAATCACACATATATATACTTATAAAATAATTTGTATCACCATTTAAAGTTTTCTACTTGCCTTAATCTTACCTACAAATATTTTCTTATATGTTAATCTATCTTTCTACTTCCTGGAATATGTATATATATACACTTATATATATACATATATAATCTAATAAAATAACAAAAACTACTCACTGTCGAACCCTGCACTGCCACCACGGCCACGACGAAACCCACCAGAACGAACCCATTTGTTGCCTCTGCTCGACAATGATCCCACCAAAGGCCAAACTACCTCCATCGAGCCTGCCATTTCCCTCCACCGTCTCGCGCATCTTTCCACTCGCATCAACCTTCACTGCTTCACTCGACGACCAAGTTGCGAATCCAAACCACCCAAACATCGAGCGTCGATGCTTCCTCGAACACGGTGACCGATCCACGTTCCCCCCATTCGAACCCAGTACGCTTCGCGATGGCGAACCATCGAACGCGAGCCCAATTCAAGGTGTCGTGATTTCATTATTTTGAGGCGTAGATCAATTCGATCTGAGATAGGCTTGGCTTCGTATTCTATTGGGACTGCGATTTTATTTTTATTCTTATGTGAATTCAACTCGAATTCTTTCAGAGGAGAGGAGTCTTCGAACTGTCTTTACAATTCGACTGAAAGGAAAAGTAGGAGTGAATGAGAATTTTTTCTCCTCTGATTTCAATTCACGAAAATGAAGAAGGGGAACGAGATTTGTATTATAAATAGGAAAAGGAGAATGAAGCGTGTTGGAGAAGGAGCGAGAATGTTCTGGTGTGAAGATTAATTAACCAGCCAATAAAGTATTTATTATATTGAATTTGATATAAATTTCAACGCGTTTATATATCGTACGCTCACACAACAACTCCAAATACCACGAAAATTGAAATCCGATAATAATACAATACTACGGATCCAATGGAACTGGTTTCGCCGAATTCCGAGACTGTGCCCCGGAAGGCTATTTTTAAATATCAATTTAAACAATAAAATTTCAAAACTGAACAAAACGCTTTGAAATTCAATTTTAAAAGTTTCATCACCTTCAATATTAACAATATAAATTTTCTGAACCTTTAAACTATTTTTAATAGGCTCAAAACTCAGGATTCTCTATTTTACCCTATTTTCGATTGTTTAATTCAATAATCTATCATCCAATAAATACTGTATATTTGAAAATAAAGTTAAAATTTAACCTTCGAATATTTAAAATAAATTAAATATTCCCATTTCAAGTATACAAAAATTCCGGGTCGTCACAATTTCCTTAGCTCATTTGAGTTCACATTCCATATTTCAAGTCATTTCGTCTTCATTTTGAGGTTCTAACTTCCGGTTGAAATCTACTTTGTTAAAAAGTGGGTTAACACTTGCCCCCAAAAGACGCATTTCGAATGTAAGATATGCTTTGCTCAAGAACAAGTTCCAAACATCAGTCTCCTATAGTTGAGCTCTCCGGCTATTCTTTGATCTCGATCTTGCTGAATTATCTATAGTATCATTCCATATATCCAAGTCATCCTATGTTCACCCAGGGTTTATCTTCCTTTCTCCGATTTCCAGGCACTCAAATCCTTTTATCAAATATGCACTCACTCTGGGGCTTGATCTTGGTGGATCGTTTATCTTCCAATCTAGGGTTTGATCTCCCTGGATCATTCATCACCCAATCTAGGGTTTTAATCTCTCCAGATTCTTACTTTGTTCAATCTGCTCGCTCTCCGATAAGGGGATCCAACGACCAAGCAAGCCCATCCGATTACTCTATGGTAAGGGGACTTACTTTTCTACAAGCCCATCCACTCGCTCCCTAGAAAGGAGCCTGCACCTTGCACTCCAGTCCCAATTCTCCAATCGGGACTTTAGGTGACCAACATCGTACAAGCCCATCAGCTCACTATCCAACGAGGGGACTTGGACCCTGCACTCCAGTTCCGTCTCTCCGGACAGAACTTCAAGCGATCAATATCATACAAGTCCATCTGCTCGCTCTCTTACATGGGACTTGCACCCTGCACTCTGGTCCCATCTCTCCGGACGGGACTTAAAGCAGTTAATATCAATCATCACATTTATGTGGATTTTTCAAAATTCAAATATTCAAATCAAATCAAAGTTGGCAAGCATGAAACCTAAGTGTTCATCCCAGACATTCGATTCAGAGCGTGCCTAGAGACCAATCTTGGTCTAGTACACGTGTAAGCGGTCCGAGGTTATTATCATCGTAAGTAGTTATATCAGGCTTTCGACTAAGAGTATGCTTAGGGACCATTCGGGATCCTATACATGTGTAAGTGGGCTAAGATTATTATTGCCTTTATTGCTTAATACGAAAAGTAAAATGCAAGAAAAGAAACAAAAAAGCAAAGCATGGGAATCAGATTCGACTCTCGTTCATCTCGATCATGGGATTTTGAGTTTCGAACCAGATCCTAAGTTGTTCCTTGGTGCATTCGCCACAGATGGTGGTTGCTTGGGAACACTATTGCAGTTCGGTCCCTCACGTACTGTTGCAGCTAGTTGCTCCAAACTAGTTCTTCTATCATATCATGAAGGTGTCGGCACTCATTCGTCATGTCCATCCAACTTATGGAAGATGAAAAACTTTCCAACTCTTTTCTCCCAATTGATAGGCTCTCTTATTCGATAGAGGATCTGCCCCCTAGTGCCTTGATATATCCTCTCCATGGTTTCAGTTAAGTCAGTGTAGGAAGAGAATTTGGGCTCCCTCCTTTGTCCTTTTGGTTCCCCGAAGTTGTCATCGGTTCTCCTTTTTCCTTTATCTTTTTTATTTCCTACCATAAACAATCCTCTGGCATCCACAACGTTAATTTCATCATCCTTAGCTTCAGTGTCTTCCTTATGCAAATATCTTTTAGCTTCATGGTAGAATTCCATAAGATCCATCAGTGGAACTCTTCCTATTGCAACTTTGAAGTCGGTTTTGCTCGCGACTCCAGACACTACTGCCATTAAGATTATTGATGGGTCTGGTTTATCAACTACGGCTACTGCTGCATCGAATCTTGTCAAATAGCTTCTCAATGTCTCTCCGGGCCTTTGTTTCTCTCTTGACAGCATCATCACATTCGTCAGTCGTGACACGTAAACTCTAAACGTCTCAAGAACTTACTCCCCAAATTGGTCCACGTGTTAATGGACCAATTCACCAACTACTTCCTCAAATACACCTAACATATATATATATATATATATATTAGATATATCTCATTAGATGAATTGTTGGATCTGACTTCCCTTAGGACATTTCTAGCGTCGAAAGCTTGAAATCAGGAGGATTTCTCGCATTCTGGATATTTGAAGTGAATGGATTCATGTTCACATCCTCCAAGCTTTGATCTGGGGATCCACCTCTAACTATTCTCCTTGTCAATTCAGCAATACGGTTTTCACCGTCCAATGATGGTCTTCGTCCAAAAGCAATATCCTACCTTCTGCTACTGTAAGGGAATCTCGGAACATACTCTGACACATACTCCTTTGGCTACATGCTAACATTTTGAACTACTCCTCTAGTTTCATTCTATCCTCCATTCCCACGGGCAGGTTCTGGCATATACTCCTCTGGTTGTTGTGCATTCACATTTTGAATTTGCATCTATAGTTCCAGCATTATCCATTCCCGACATCCCTACAGTCACGCCAACATTGCCCCTTAGTGCAGTTCTCTTGGTACCAATTTGATTTAGGTCGGAACCGAGTTGTTTTGTTTGTGGGGGCATTATTACATTTTTCTCCGCTCAAACTTCTAATGCTCCTGCATTAGTTTTTTGTCCTAGGTTCTGAATTCCTATAGCTTTAGCTATTCCTTGTTGTCCCACCCTTTGGAAGAATCCTTCAAGCATTTCCTGTTATCTAGTTATCACTCCATCCCGCATCTTCTCGATCGTTCTCTCCTTCTCTTTTATGGTCACATAGATGGACTAATGAGAATTTGAGGACACCTCCTGACCACCCCTATGCTCTGGTTGACTTGCTCCAGTTTTAGATCTAGTGGTAGGCCTTTTCATCTTCTCCAAAATCTCAGATTCAAGCTTCAAGTTTTCAGATCTAGCTTTATTCTTAATGAAAGCACCAAAATGTTAACCTAAAAAATGGATCAACACCCAGAAATTGAACGAAAGCACCAGTTCTACTAAAAGTAAAGGAAAACGCAGAAAAAGTAAAAGAGGACACAAATTTTTTATAGTGGTTCAGCGTAATCTTCGATCTACGTCCACTTTAATCTTTTTATTAGTTGGTCTCTTTTTGGCTTACAACTAGTTATCTCATATCTAACCACAATCAAGTGGATCACATAATTACAATAGAGTTTCTAGGTTGCTTGTAAGTCACTAGTACTAAGAATTTTCTGATCTAAATTCTAGAATAGCAAATATTTGTTTCCTAGGTAATTTTAATGGAGGAGAAGTTAGATGTGAAGAAATAGAAGAATCTCCACGATCAGAAAATCCAGATCCCATTTTGGTTGCTATTTTATTATATAAAGTTTTAAAACTATATTTAAACTATTTTATATTTTTCGTTATAAATTATTTTAATATAAACTATTTTAATATAAATCATTTTCAATATAAATTATTTAATATAAACTATTTACTATGCTAACTATTTTATGATAAACTATTTTTAACTTATAACTATTTTATATAAATTAATTTTATAAACTATTTTATTATATATACTATTATTAATATCTAAACTGTTTAAAGGTAAGTGTTATGATTTCCAAAGTGCTATGATTTCAAAATGTTGTGAGTTCCAAAGTGTTATAATTTCAAGTATTTTGGTTTCGAAAGTGTTATAACTTTGAAATGCTATGATTTTGAAATGGATATATTTGTGGTAAAATGATATAGTATTGATATGGTTTTGAAATGACAATGATGTTTTGGTTTTGAAGTATAAACTATTTTGAAATGACCACGGGTTATAATAACGCTTGGTTGTTAAAGAGACCGGGATCGGATATGGGCATACTCTCCGTCGATACCAAAAACCACTTTAACAACTGTGTACGTGGTGGAGATTCCAAAATGAAGTAGGATGGTGGCGACGATTCCATATGAGGTATATACGTGGACCTAACTCCCGTGAGTTAGCATAAGGTGGCTAAAATAGGAGCAATTGACGGCTAATGAGGTAGCTCCTCTTATCGGACACACTCCATCGTATACCATTCTATTACTTTGTGATTGATTGGGTGCACCCCTTGATTCAGGAGTGTGGCTCGAGGTGGGCGATTGATGTGGCTCTGCGTTACCACCGGCCCGGAAGTGTAATTGGTATATCTACCCTGGCATTGCCTAGTTGTGCCGTGTCACCTACCCTACCGCGCCTTTTACGAGTTTGATTTGTGTCGTACCTATAGAGTATCCTCTGGTAGCTCCAGTTTACGAGGTATTACGGTACTGTATAGAATATTGGCATACCTAAAAATGTGTTAAGGTGGAAAATGTAAAGCTTTAACGCTATTTTCAAATAGTATACTTACTGTAGACATTATTATAATAGCGTATATTACTACATAGTAGATAGTTTAATGGATCCTTAGAGGATGGTTATCCCAAACATCCTTTGAGTTAACTGTATTTCAGTTGATATTTCACTTGAGTTGGATTTATTGATATAAGAATGTTAATCCTGACTCGAGTGTTTTTGTTTTGTGTTTTGCTTTACGCTTGGGTCAGACTGAGTGACACGGCATTAGAGACTCACCTTTGGAGTTGGAGCTTCGCTTGGAGATCCAGCTATCTATCCAGCTTTCAGTTATCCAGTTGATTCCGATGACGTATTCTGATCTTGTATTTGACTATTGTACTGAGACTTCTATGTATTCCAGACTTTTGTTGTATCTTGTTAACTCTGTTATATATATAGTAGCTTCATGAACTACTATTCTTTTGTTTCCACTGCATTATTGTTATATTACTCTGTGTCTGTGATTCTGTGATTATTTATTTACTGTATATGCTGAGTTTTGCCAAATTTAAATTAACAATTTGATATTTTGAGCAATTCAAATCCGACATGTATGGATGAGAATGGTTGAAAATTTTAGGATGTTACATTGTTTATAGAGAAAACATGCATGATGGATCAAAGGCTCACTTGCATTGAAGTCCAGATGTTAGCCTGAAGTAGTATGAAAATTCGAAGGGTCTTGAGCTATAGTTATAACTTAGTACCGAGTTATCCTTATAACTCAGTATCTAGTTAAACTCTTAGTGGGAAACTCACCAATTTCTTTTGCGTTCTGCTGCTGGCTTCATCTTGATGTATCCTATGCATTTTCATTGATCGATAACTAGTTTGGCAATCGTTCCTTCATCACTTGGTTTGCTCTGCAGTTTCAGCCGTTAACTCTTCAATTCTTAGGTAGGTCGTCCAGAACTCTATGAAACCACTTGGGTGCATATAGAATAGGCAAATGATCACTTGTGCAAAGATGGAGTGGATGAATACAAAGCAGGATAACTAGAGTACCAAATTATAGAGATAACTCGGTAATGACTTCTCTCCTTGGCATATTTCTTACTGAAATTTTCCTAAGCCATTTCCTTAGCTCATTTGAGGTTACCTTCTAGATTTCAAGCTGTATTGTTTTGGTTTCGACGTTCTAACTTCTAGTTGAAATCTGCTTTACTAAAAAGTTGGTTAACACATACTGAATATTACTTATGAAATAATGACAATTTTTTTGCATCGACTGAAAAATAGACATAGTTATATTTCAATGTAAATATTATGAATTTATGAAATAAAACTATAATGTGGCATTTGTTTTCACAACAAAATGATGCATTGGAAAATAATGAACTATCTAAAATTATTTACAATCATTTTAGAATTAGGCTAAGCCATAGTTTTGAGAAATAATTTTATTATATGTTATGAATCATATGATACTAGTTAATTACATCTCAAACGATTAAATGTTATGCGCCCATTTAGTGGGAGCATCAAAAGAGTTAATGAAATCTTTGAATTAATACATATAGATGTATCTAATCATAAGTCTATTAATACCAAAGCGGTTACATGTATTTCATCATATTCACCGATATGTTATTACAAACATAGACATTTGTATTTGACACGTGTGTATAAGTATATGATAAACTCATAGAATATAAAATAGAAGCAAATAATATAACATGCGACAGAAATGATTCGATTCGATCGAACGGGTAAGTATATTAGAAAGAGTTCTGAACTTACCTAAATGAATAAATGATTCAATCTCAAAGGTCACTCATCCCTACAATACATAATGATGTACTGATGAGGAGTAATCGAGCTTGTTGGACAAAGCACAATTAATGATGAGTGAAGTTGAGTTAAACTTTTTTTTATAAGGTGTGTACTTAAGAGTAGTACACAAAGGTTAAAATTAATATCATCCACAAAATAGTTTACAAAACCGTACAAGATAAGATGTATAAGAAACCCCTACATATCCTATGCCAAGAAGTTGACAGGTTGTGCGAGTTGAAAGACTGCACGTAATAATTGTACGCAAGTGATCTTGTATGAATCGTCCTAAGAGAATTTTGGGAACGATAGTTATTAGATGACTAATTTATGTTGTGAACATAAATATATTATGAACTAATGCAAAATCGGTTTTATATAAGGCAATTCGTAAAATGTTTATGAATGTGCATTTCATTGCACCGAGAAAAAAAATTGTTTCAAGAAATACCAACTTTGTAGCAAAAGAATTTCTTTAAGAAATTATTGGTATAAAATAAATTTGGATACGATCCATTGCAAGGAATGAAATGAAATTAATCGAACCTAAATGAACACAGTACATTAGAATGTCAATGAATATTCTTGTACATTAAAGAGAAACTGTGAGTTTCTTGTCATTGTCAAGAATAAATAATCCTCAATTGTTTAATTAAACTATTAAGAGTATTATCTCTCTAATATGGTACGATGCACAGATCCGAAACAGATTCCAAATACATTATCAAAATATGATTTTTATAGTTTTACCCAAAAGGATATGATCCATTGGCCGCAAAAGTGTCATTAAGAGAAAGGCAAATGCGGTTGGAATACAATGAGATACTTTGATAAGAATAATACCTTAAATTTCAATTGCTAAAATTAACCTAACAGATTCACCATTCGATGTGCTCAAGTTAGATTGGCTATATCAAAAAATTATTCCTTAATATGACTTTATGCTTGGTACGTATGTGCTGTAATGGAAAATTCTAAATAATAATGATTTAGGGTAAACTGTTTACACATAATAACCAAAGAGTCTCGAAGTTGGTGGGGGCAATATTAAGTATACAAGTTTATGAATACGATCCGAGAACAAATACGAAAGTGTCACTCAAAAAAGCATTAAAACTGAACAAGTGTTTTATAGAAATATCAAATAGTTTGATTATCAATTAAAATCCAGAGGAAGCGTGTGTTCATAAGAAAGAGCGTTAAAAGGTACATTGATATTTCTAAACTATAAAATAAACAACATGTTGCTAATTTTTTAATGATGTACTTATGTTAAAATCAGCCTTAGTTGTTTTAATAGTCAACGTTGGATTTGTAAATGATGTATTTTATAGTAAGTATAAAAGATATTGGAAATGTTATAAATGATATGCAATGACACTTTATTGAAATATTTAATATGGAACTTGTAAGTAGGATTCCTTATGTATTGGCAATAGGAATAGTCATACATGTTATGCTGTCTACGATATCGTGATTTGTTTATGTATTTGATACACAATGCAAATATCAAATCCATAAATTACAGAAACAATGAATTATAACAAAGCCAAGGGTAATTCAATTAAGCAATTAAGAATCTTTACTTATAAGTGATATTAAGTATAATATGTCAATAATAAATTCAATTAAGAATCTTTAAGTTGGAAATGTTCCAAATAAAAGACTATGGCTAATTCAATGAAAAAAGCTAAGTACATCGCCTTGAATAGCACTGCAATAAAAGTAATGTATATAAATATAAATTTACAAATTTTTAACTGAACCGAAGGTAATTCAAAAGTTGAGAATCCCATGACATTGTTATATGATAATAATGTTATGGTATAGTTCATAACAGAACTTAGAGCTCACTGAAAGTCGAAAGACATACTTTGAATTGTTCCACATGATAAAGGAAGATTATCAGTGTCGGGGAGAGTTGATTAACAAAGTAGATAATTAAACTTAAGAGCATACAAATTCACTAAGGGACCGACCCAATTGATTTTGAGGAAACTGTAACACCAATTTTTCATAATAGTTAATTGAAGTTAATAATAGTAATTTTATAAATTAAACTGGAAGTTGGTGCTATATTTGATAAATTGGTTTCAAATTACTTAATAAAAAGATTTAAATGATGAAAATAAAATATTTGAAATTTGGAATAAGTTTAAAACCGTGAAAATAGTATTTTATAAAGCGATGTGTTTGAAATGTAGTATTGATTGGGTAGAGAAGTGATTTTAAATAGAAATTTGTATTTATTTAAATTGAATTGAATTTAGTTTTAAAAGAAAAAGAAAATAAATACACACACATGCACACACACTCATAAAACTCGTTGTTATTGGGTGTTTGGGCTTATACAACTTGCTGTTTTAGGTGTTGGCTATTATATATATGTTTGAGTGTTTTATGAAAACATAGTGACATGATACTAGTATTAGTTCAAAGAATAAAACAGAGCATAAATACACACACACACACACACACACTTACCTAGTTAATCCTAGCCCAAGCCCAATAACTCAAGCCCTATATATCACGTTCAATGATTATTCACTCTCCTAAGATTTCGATTTCTTGATCTTTCCTTCTTATATATAAATACAACATCAACTACTTAATTAAAGAGGAAAAGAAGAGAAATCAACTTCCTTCCTAAACCTTCCCTCTCTAATAAATTAAATTCAAATATAAATCTATAAATACCCAAATTCCATTTTTTATGCTTCTTGATGCCGATATTTATACATGCCCCTAGAGGCAATTAGGGCTTCTTTGTGGCATTGTTTCTCTTGTTGCATGCGTGTGTGCATTCAGTCATGGTGAGGAAGAGAGCAGTAGCAGCAGGTAAGTCTAAGCACTCACTAATATATGTCTTTGTGAAGTTATTTCTTGCATATGATGTGTTGAGTGTTTGTGAGATTTGTGCTTTATGTGCATATGTGAGGGTGCATGCTGTTATGTGAAGGATGAGTGTGTATGAAGATAATAATGTGCGTGAGTGTATACGCCAGAGTGGGTAAATTTATTTGTGACCGAGAATGAAAACGAGGGTGTGCGTGTGTGTGTTATAAACGAAGTGGAAAAAATTGATACTATAGTGATATATATATATATATATATATATATATATATAAAGCCGAACTGAAACAATACTTGCCATATATATTGTTGGATCTAAGCCAGCCCATGGCGGAAGAAATGAGTGAATTTCAAAAATTTTACCATTGGGCCTATGAAGTCTAAAGGCATATTAGATCCAATCTAATATAGTTTATAAATAAAATCTTATTTTATTCGAAAAAAGATCAAAAGAAGTTTTTAATTAATTTAAACTTAAACATATAGTATATCAAATACACCCAACAATTACTCATAAGAGTAAACGTAGAGAAAGAAATATTTTGTTTCTTTCTCCAAAAGTTATGTAATTTAGAGAAAGAAATCTTTCATTTAATTCTCTTAACTTATTCAATTAACGAGAGGATACTTTATTTATATGGAGAGAGAAATCTTTCATTTCTCTCTCTTTAATTAAATTGATTGATTATATGATTGTCATTAATTAGCAACATATACGTGGCATGAATTTAAGGATAACTAAATATATTATAGTGTAAATTGTGTACATAGCGGCTATCAATTGATGACAAGGTGTAGACATATAAATAGAAATAAATGGATAGCTAATCATATAAGGGAAAATGGAAATAAATAAATGGTAATAAGGATGATTGATTCAACTTCCCATTCGGTACACTCAATTAATGTAGCATATAAATAACACTAATGGGTGTTAGAGAATATAAACAGCCAACAATAATATTATATATATACATATAATTGCCTTATTTTAAATTGTCTCTTTTTTGGAAAGAAATCTAATTCATGCTTTGACAGTATGAAATACATATAATATATACAAACATACATATAAAATTAATTGTATGTATATAAGATTAAATCAAATCTCTCTAATTAATACAAATTAGAGATTTATAGCAATCAATTTAAAGTAGATTTATTGTCGAAACATTAATTGTGTGTATGTAAGATTCAATCAAATCTCCCCAGTTAATACAAATTAGAGATTTATAGTAATCAATTTAAAATTTACATTTATTGTCAAAACATCTTCCTTTTTTTTTTAAATTTCTAATATAATACAAACACAAAATACATATATGTAAACTTTTAAATCTAAAATTACAATTTGTTTTGTATGATTTAAAACATGAATCTTCAATAAACATTATAATATTCATACACAAATTTTGGCTTAATTTGTTAATGTAAAATCCAATCAAAACAATATAAACATTCAAAGTTTTAGATCTAAAGGATTATACGTTAAATTCAATGTTTACAACATAGGTCTGTAATAAAACATTGTATTTCAACATGTACAAATTTTAATTTAAAAAATAAGAGCCCAATTGACAAATTGAACATACCAAATTTTAGATCTAAAAACTAGACTTTAAATTAAATGTTTAGAACATAGTTCCAAAAAAAACATTGTATTTAAACATATACAAATTTTAGTTTTGATTTATTAAAATAAAACCCAATGAATTCATTCAAGCTACATAAATAATTTTCAAATTAAATAGGCAATGATATGTACATACAAGTTATGATAATTAAATTTCTCTTTTATCAAACATTACATCAAATGTCATTATCTATAAAAGAAAAACATACCTTATTACCCAAAGCCTTGAAGCACACCTTAAAAATGAATTCCCCTTAAGATGTTGCCTAGAAGTCACACGTTGATGATGATATCTCCTCAGATCTTCAAGATCCTCATCTCATCCTTGCAAGAGATGGATAAACCACTTTTTTTTATTTGATAATTTTATTTGGAGTTGAAAGACTTTCGAAAATTTGATTTTTTGTTTTCTTCTATGAAAAGTTAGGAGGAGAGAAAGAAAAAGAATGAATGAGAAAGAATGAACTATACGTACGGAGTGAATTAGTGAATATGTTTTATTTGAAATAATGAAACATTTCCCATTCTTTAACTAAAACTTCCCTAATCAATTCCCTTGATTGTCTCTCTTTCTAGTCCTTTCTTTTCACATGATATGTCATCAAATGACATAAAATTTTCACAAATCATGCCATCAAATGACATAAAATTTCCATAAATCATTTCATGCAATTATCTTTTATTTAAATTACAATGATATTTTATATCAATGCATGCAAATATAACTTTTATAAATATATTAAAATAATTACAAACAACTTCCACACATCAAATAAATTAAATAATAATTAATATTTCTCAAATATCAATTAATTTAATCAATTTACAATACTTTAAAATTTAATTAAATCATGTGGTTTTTCAGAGAATTACATTTATGCGACTCAAATGTGTAAATTCAGTTAGCGATTAATATTGAATAATTCAAATATTAGCGTTCACACGTCACCTTAGCTAGTGGTGTAACATTTTGGCTGAATTTATCGCTTACACATCTTTTCTTGTAAAATCCAATTTACTTATTTAAGCATTACTCGATAGTGAAAATTATTTACATCAATTCTCTTCATCAAAACTATGTCACATTAGGACTTATGGAATTTGGTAATGGTCAAAATTCCAATTTCTTCCATATTCAACTTTATAGTCCAAACACAAAGTGCTGGGTTCAATAATAACAATTATTATTAACCTAACTGCTCTGGCTAGAGACTTTGAGTTTGAGTTGACATTAGTTGATCGTGATACTACCTCATTTAACCGAGTAGATGAATCCTCTCTTGAATAGTGTTTCACTTCCAATGCTTTCGCTCGACCCAACTATAATCATTCAATGGACGTTGTGTCATGATTTAACTATAATTAAAGTGGAGCTTCCACGTTGAAGGTTAACAATATTCTCAAGTCAAGAGAACTATGTAAATTAGTCACATTGATATTTTCTGTTTGACATTAGTTTTATTAACCAAAAAAACTATCGAATGAGTCATTCCATAGTTATCCAATTACCATCAGTACGTAACCCCTTGGTGCCCTCAGCAGTCATGAGTAACACATTGCCCCACATTTGAAATGTGTTACATACTCTAGTCTCAACGGATGTATCAATATCCAGTCTCGATACATTTTGACTGCAAATATTTAAAATGGTAGTTTTCTTTTCATTGTGATAAATTACTCACAATTACAACACTTTGTAACTACTATAACAAAACATACCATTTATAGATTTTCTATTAAATATATTTTTAATTAAATTAATTAATATAACACATTATATCAAGTATATAATAGAAAGAAAACATCTTTTAGTTTGAACAAGATTGGTTATGAAGTTAGATACATGTAACAAATTCCATAATTGCCCCTAGGTCATACTCCTAACTCTATCAATCTCCTACTTGCACTTAGGGTCAATTATGGAATCTTATTCCAACTTCTCCAATCTGTTTCCTTAAAACCAATTGGGTTAGTCCCTTAGTGAATGGGTATGCTATTATGTTTCAATTATCTACTATGTCAATCATCTCTCTGACAGTGATGAACTGTTTTATCATGTGGAACAATTCGGAGTATGCCTTTTGACTTCTAGTGAGCTCTAAGTTCTATTACAAACTACATCACGACATTATTATCATATAGCGATGTTACGAGATTCTCAACATTTGGAATCACCCTCAGCTCAGTTTTAAATTTGTGCATTATATTTATATACTTTGCTTTTATTGCAGCATTATTCAAGGCGATGTATTTAGCCTTTTTCATTGAACCAACCATAGTCTTTCATTTGGATTATTTCCAACTTAAAGATTCTTAACTTGAATTTATTATTGACATATTATACTTAATGTCACTTATGAAGTTTGAGTCTGAACATTCCTTCATAAAAAGTTCGTTATTTCTGTAAACTATTCTCTAGTATTTCATAAATACACGAGAACACTTCAAACAACCATTTATTGATATCAATATAGATTTGATATTTGCTTCATGTATCAAATACATACACAAATCATAATATCATAGACAACGTAACATGTATGGTAATTCCTATTGTCAAAGTATAAGGATTCCATCTTACATGTTTCGCATTAAGCATTTTAATAAGGTGTCCTTGGAAATCGTTTGAGACATTCCCAACATCTTTTATACTTACTATAAATGACATCATTTATAAATCTAATGTCGAGTATTAAAACAACTAAAGCTAATTTTAACACAAGTATATCGTTAACAATCAGCAGTGTGTTGTTTACTTATGGTTTAGAAATATCTATGTACCTTTTTAAATTTCTTTCTTGCGACCACATGCTTCCTCTGCATTTTGATTAATAATCAAACTATTTGATATTTCTATCTAAACACTTGTTCAATTTTGATGCTTTTCTGAATGATACTTTCATATTCCTTTTCGGATCATATTCGAAAATCCACAAACTCAATATCGCTTCCACTGACTTCAAGACATTTTTGGTTATTACGTGTAAACAATTAACTCTAAATCATTATTTAGAATTTTCTATTTTGGGACATACATACCAAAACATAAAGTCATATTATGCGATAATTTTGTGAGTAAAATCCGAACCTACTTGAGCACATTGAATGGTGAATCTATTGCGTTAATTTCAACAATTAAAATTTAAGGTATTATTCTTATCCATGTGGCTCACTTTATTCCAACTACATTTGTCTTTCTCTTAAAGACACATTTGCGGTCAATGGATCATATCCTTTGGGTATAACTTTTAAAATCATATTTTGATAACATACTTGGAATCAATTTCTGATTTGTGCATCATACTATATCTAGCGTAAATACTTTTAATGGTTTAATTGACCGTGGAGGATTATTTATTCTTGACATTGATAAGAAACTCATAGTCTCTCTTCAATATGCGAGAATAGACATTCTAATGCGTTGTGTTCATTCAGGTTTGGTCAATATTATTTCATCCCTCACAATCAGCTTCATCTTTAGAACGTATCCAAATCCATTTCACTACCAATAATTTCAAAGAAATTACTTTGCTATGAAGTTGGTATTTCTTGAAACAATAGTTGTTTCTAAGTGCAACCGAATAGTTATTCATAAACATTTTATGAATTTCCTTATATATAAAACCAATTTGGTTTTAGTTTATAAAACTTATGTTCAAACAAAAATATGTCATCCAATGATAGTCTTTCCCAAACTTCATTTGCGAGATTCATACAAGACTCCTCATGAACCATTATTACGCGTAGTCCTTAGATTTGCATAACCTACCAACTACTTGGCATAGGATATGTTGAGGTTTCTTGTAAACCCTTATCTTGTATGATTTTGTAAACCATTCTTTAGACGAAATTGATTTTAACCTTGTGTACCGCTCTTATGTATAAAATCTTATAGAAAGAAGTTAATTCCAACTTCACTCATAATTAATTATACTTTGTGTTCGACAAAGTTTAATTAGTCCTTATCGACATATCATTATGTATTATAAGGAGGAGTGACTATAACGACCCAAAATTTTATCATTTAAATATGAAACATTTAATTAATTTTAAATCTTCAAATAGTTGATTTTACGTATTAGAAAATACATTTTAATTTATTATATAGTGAAAATAATTCATTTCGAATGGTTTTATAAATACATGAACTCATTTTGGAAAAAAATTAGCTTCGTCGTGTTTTTGCAATTAAAAAATATAAGTTTCTAAAAATTTATTAAATGTTATAAATATAATGAAGGAACTGGGCCAGCCCGCAGCGGAAGAAATTGATGAATTTCAATTTTTTTTTGCCATTTTGGATCTTTAATGGGCCTATGAAGTCTAAATATACTTAGAACTTTTCTAAGTTTCTTTTAAATAAAATCAATATTTTATTTAATTTTATAAATAAAGTTTATGTAAATTAGAGTATATCAAATATATTCTTATGTACGTATTTGTGTGTAACAGTAACTTATTAAATTTATTTAGAGAAGGAAACTTTTCATTTTCCATCTCTTAAATTATTCAATTAATGACGGGGCATAAATTTATTTAGAGAAGGAAACTTTTTGTTTCCATTCCTGTTAACTTATTCAATTAATGATGGGACATAAATTTATATGGAGAGAGAAACCTTTCATTCCTCTCTTTAATTAAATTGATTGATCATATGAATGTCATTAATTAGTAACATGTATATGGCATGAATATAAGTATAAAAAGATATGTTATGGTGTAAATTATGTGCAATATATGATAGGTGCTATCAATTAATAGCAAGGTGTAGACATATAAACAAAATTAAATGGATGCTAATCACACAAAGGAAAAAAAGGAAAATAAATAAAGGAAAACAATAATGATTGAATCAATTTTCCATTTCGTAAACTTAATTAATGCAGCATATAAATGACAAATTATAGGCATCATAATGTAAGGATATATATATATATATATATAAAAACAATCGAAAATAAATGTATGTATGTATTATTGCCTCATTTAAATTGTTTCCTCCTTTCGGAAAGAAATCTAATCATACTTTGACAATATGAAATACATGTAATAAATTTTATATATGCAAAAATACGTTAAAAATTGTGTGTATATAAGATTAAATCAAGTCTTTCTACTTAATAAAAATTTGAGATTTATAACAATCAATTTAGAAGTACGTTTATTGTCAAGACGTTAATTGTATGTACGTAATATTCAATAAAATATCTCTAATTAATACAAATTAGAGACTATAGTAATGAAACTAAAATTTAGATTTATTGCCAAAACATCTTCCTTCTTTTTTCAAAAAAATATAGACATAAAATACATACATGTAAACTTTCAAATCTAAAATTTCATTTTGTTTTATATGAATTAAAACATGAATCTTCAATAAAACACTGTAATATCCATCAACAAATTTTAGCTTAATTTGTTGAAGTAAAATCCAATCAAATGAATATAAACATACAAAATTTTAGATTTAAAGGATTATACTTTGAATTGAATGTTTATAATATAGATCTATAATGAAACATTGATTCAAACTTATACAAATTTTAATTTAACAAAATAAGAACCCAATTGATAAATTGAACATACAAAATTTCTGATCTAAAAATTAGACTATAAATTGAATGTATAGCACATAGTTCCAAAACAAAACATTATATTTAAACATATATAAATATTATTTTGATTTATTAATAAAACACCAATTGATTCATTCAACAAACAATTCAAGCTACACAAATAAATTTCAACTTAAATGAGGCAGTGATATTTGCATACAAATTATGATAATTAATTTTCTCTTTCAACAAATATTACATCAAATATCATTATCTATTAAAGAAAAACATACCTTATTACCCAAATCCTTGAAG
The DNA here is from genome assembly GCA_030737815.1 of Allium fistulosum. Taxonomy (NCBI): domain Eukaryota; kingdom Viridiplantae; phylum Streptophyta; class Magnoliopsida; order Asparagales; family Amaryllidaceae; genus Allium; species Allium fistulosum. Next base: position 1,531,774,293 of record CM060903.1, on the reverse strand, counting down.
CACATCTTGAAAATGGACTCCCCTTAGGATGTTGCCTAGAAGTCACACCTTGAATGAGGATATCTCCTCAGATCTTCAAGATCATCATCCTATCCTTGCAAGAGATGGATGAACCACTTTTTTGTTTTTTTTGATGTTTTTATATGGAGTTGAAAGAAATTTGGAACTTTTTTCCTGCCATGAAAAGTTAGGAGGAGAGAAAGAAACAGACTGAATGAGAAAGAATGAACTGTACCTACAGAATGACTTAGAGAATATGTTTTATTTGAAAGAATGAAACTTTTCTCATTCTTTAATTAAAACTTCCCTAATTAATTCTCTTGATTGTTTCTCTCTCTCTGATCCTTTCTTTACACGTGTCATCAAATGACATATAATTTCCACAAATCATGTCATCAAATGACATAAAATTCTCATAAATCATGTCATCAAATGACATTAAATTTCCACAAATCATGTCATCAAATGACATTAAATTTCCACAAATCTTGTCATCAAATGACATAAAATTTCCATAAATCATTTCATGCAATTATCTTTAAATTACGTCAACATCGTATGTCAATGCGTGCAAATATAACTTTTATAAATGCATTAAAATAATTACAAAAAACTTCCAAATATCAAATAAATAATAATTAATATTTCTCAAATATCAATTAATTTAATCAATTTACAATATTTTATAAATTAATTAAATCATGTGCTTTTTCAAAGAATTTATCATTACAGTTGTGCGACTCAAAGGTGTAAATTCAGTCAGCGATTAATATCGAACTATTCGAATGTTAACATTCACACGTCACTTGGCAGGTGGTGTGACATTGTGGCCGAATAGTAAAATCTATACAAAAAGATGAGGAATGGTGAATTATACAGCTTAGGAAATATCAAGCCTCGCTTATAATAATAGAGCCTAGGAAATATCCTAAGATGAGGAATGGTAGGTACGAGTGAATAATCTCTTTCGATTTGTTGAGCAAATTTAAGGTCGAAATGAGATTAGGGCAAAGAAAAATGGATCAGGAGTTGTATGTGATACAACCAATAAGGAGTTATCCATCGTTTTTGGGGCTATGATTTGTTGAGCAAACTCCAGGTAAGAATACCAAGACAGACGAGTCCTAATACCCACTAGTGAAGTCGAAAGACTAGTGGAAGCCTTATTAGAAAAATGAAATGGTGACATTTAACCTTTCTAATATTATAAGAACATATGCTAAATAATGTTATAATTATCTACAATGATAAATTTGTGCATTTGATATGATTGATAAAATGTTTATCAATTAACATATATAACGAACTGAATTGAAAGTTGATAAATGGAAATATAATGCCCACTATTAAATTCCTATTCCATGTTAATGTTTCAACACCCAATGCAAGTGTCTGGTTTCACAACTACTGAATACATTCGTGTTTTGGTCATTTATGCATTTATTTGGTCAAGACCATGCATTGAATCCTGAGTTTTGAACTCTAAAAGCAATATAAGACTATGGATATTTGATCCATATACAATTGCATATAAATGTTATATGGTGAAAGGTCAAAGTTTGTAATGTACAATATTTCGATGAAATTAGTTCATCCGAAAAACTAAATAAATCTTAGTGCGAGAGCGGGTATTCAATCTAATTGATTACAAAAGGGATCATATTGTGTTAATGTAACATAAGACCAAAAATTACAAGATAGATATAAGAACTTGATCGTTGAAATGTCATTTTGATCGGTTTACGTAAAGTGCAACATATTTGATGTCCTTAAATGTTAAGAATAATTGAATGTGCTTTTGTAAAGTGTTTGTTATGATATTGTAGTATGGTTTTCTTTTGAATAGTTTGACCATTTGAACGGAAAATGAATGTATAAGAATAGATGTAATTAAAGATACAGTTGGGATGAAGAGAATGAATAGTCACTTCTGCTTCATAGAGAAACATTGGAAACGAGAACTATAATAATAATTAATACTTAATATTGGAATAAGAAATATGATTTCTATTCCGAAATGCATTTTCATATAGAAAATTGTTTTCTATGAGATTTATTTCTTTGAGCTCAAGATTTTTCACTAACGAACTCTCTACTGTAAATAGTTGTAGTGCATGAAATAACCAAATTGTATTAAGTGAATGATGGACCTCAGAATTTAGTACGCTATTATAGTAGTGGTGGAAATAGTGAGAGCATGCCATATAACACTTATAAATTGCATCATAGTACGAAAATTGTTTCCGCAAAACTTACCATACATTATTTATGAAATAATGATTATTTTTCGGTATCGACTGAAAAAAATAGACATAGCTATATTTCAATATGAATATTATGAATATTCTTTATGAAATAAAACTATAATGTGGTAATTTTTTTATAACAAAAGTGATGCATTGGAAAATACAAAAGTATCTAATATTATTTACAGTTGTTTTGGAATTATAGACCAAGCCATAGTTTTGAGAAATAATTTTATTGTATGATTTTGAATCATATGATACTTGTTAATCATATCTTAAACAATAGCTATGCACCCATTTAGTGGGAGTATCATAAGAGTTGATGAACTCTTCGGATTGATACATATAGATGTATGTAATCGTAATTCTATAAATACCAAAACGGTTCCACGTACTTCGTTATATTCACCGATGAGTTATCCTCATCATGGACATGTGTATTTGATACACATGTAGTATGTCTATGGTAAATATAGAATATAAAACAGAAGTAAATAAAATAACATGCGATAGATTTGATTTGATCGAATGAGTGAGTATATGGGAAAATGTTCCGAACGTACCTAAAATGAATAAAGATTCAATGTCAAAATTACTCCTCCATGTGATACATAATGATGCATCGATATGGAGTAATCGAACTCTGTTGGATAATGCACGATTAATTGTGAGAGAAGTTGAGTTAGTTTCTTTCTATAGGGTAATGTACTTAAAGGTAGTACACAAGGTTGATGTTATTTCATCTGAATAACAGTTTACAAATTTTTACAAGATAAGGGTTTATAAGAAACTCCAGCATATCGTATGCCAAGGAGTTGGCAGGTTGTGCAAGTCGAAAGATTGCACCTAATAATTGTTCATGAGGGATCTTGTATGAATCTCCCCAAAAGGATTTTGAAAAGACTATCATTGGATGACATATTTACGTTTCGAACATAATTTTTGTAAACTAAAACCAAATTAGTTTTATAAATAAATGAATTCATAAAACATTTATGAATACCTATTCTATTGCATTGAGAAACAATTATTGTTTCAAGACATACCAACTTCATTGTGAAGAAATTTCTTTGAGGAATTATTGGTAGTAAAATGGAATTGGATACGATCCATTGATAGAACTGATTATATGTAATGAAATGAAATTAACCAACCTAAATGAATACATAGCATTAGAATGTCTAATAAGTATTCTCGCACATCTAAGAGAAACTATGAGTTTCTTTTTAATGTCCAAAATATATAATCCTAGATTGTTTAATTGAACCATTGAGAGTGTTGACTCTATATGGTATGATGCGAAAATCCGAAAGAATTCCAAGTACGTTATCAAAATATAGATTTTGGTGGTCGTAACTGAAGGAATATGACCATTAACCACGACTGTGTCTTTATGAGTAAGGCTAATGCAGTTGGAATTAATGAGCAATGTTGATAAGAATAATATCGCAAATTTCAACCGTTGAAATTAGCGTAATAGATTGGATATTCAACATGTTCAAATCAATTCGGATTTACTCACAAAATTATCGCTTGATAAGTCCTAGTGTTTTAGTACATATGCATTGAAACATAAAATTCTAAATAATGATTTAGAGTAAGCTGTTTACACATATTAACCAAAAATGTCTCAAAGTCAGTGGGGGCGATATTGAGTTTGTGAGTCTTTGGATATGATCCAAGAAATGATACGAAAGTATCATTTTATAAGCATCAAGACTGAATAAGTATTTTGATAGAAATATCAAATAGTTTGATTCACAATCAAAGTGCAGAGGAAGCGTATGTTCATAAGAAAGAACGTTTAAATGTACATTGATATTTCTAAACTATAAGTAAACAACGCGTTGTTGATTTTAACGATTTACTTGTGCTAAAATCAGTCTTAGTTGTTTTAATACTCAACATTGGATTAATAAATGATGTCTTTTATAGTAAGTATAAAAGATGTCGGGAATGTCCCAAATGATATGCAAGGACACCTTAGTAAAATGTTTAATAGGGAACATGTAAGATTGATTCCTTTGCATTGGCAATAGAAATTATCATACATGTTATGTTGTCTACGATATCATGATTTGTTTATGTATTTGATACATGAAGCAAATATCAAATCCAAACTGATATCACTAAATGGTTATTTGGAATATTCTCATGTATTTATGAAATACTAGAGAATTATTTACAGAAACAAAAACATCTTATCTATTCACCGATGAGTTATCCTCGTCATGGACATGTGTATTTGATACACATGTAGTATGTCTATGGTAAATATAGAATATAAAACAGAAGTAAATAAAATAACATGCGATAGATTTGATTTGATTGAATGAGTGAGTATATTGGAAAATGTTCCAAACGTACCTAAAATGAATAAAGATTCAATCTCAAAATTACACCCCCATGTGATACATAATGAAGCATCGATATGGAGTAATCGAACTTTTTTGGACAATGTACGATTATTGTGAGTGAACTTGAGTTAGTTTCTTTATATAAGATAATGTACTTAAGGGTAGTACACAAGGTTAATATTATTTCATCTGAATAACAATTTACAAAATTTTATAAGATAAGGGTTTATAAGAAACTCCAACATATCATAGGCCAAGGAATTGGCAGGTTATGTGAGTTGAAAGATTGCACGTAATAATTGTTTATGAGGGATCTTGTATGAATCTTCCCAAAAGGATTTTAAAAAGACTGTCATTGGATGACATATGTTTCGAACATAATTTTTGTAAACTAAAACCAAATCAGTTTTATGAATAAGGAAATTCATAAAATGTTTATGAATACCTATTCTATTGTGCTGGAAAACATTTCAATAAATACCAACTTCATTTTGAAGGAATTTCCTTAAGAAATTATTGGTAGTAAAAAGGATTTAGATACGATCCAAAGATAGAACTGATTAGATGAGATGAAATAAAATTGACTAACCTAAACGAACACATTACATTAGAATGTCTAATAAGTATCCTCTCTCATTGAACAGAAACTATGAGTTTCTTATCAATATCGAAAATATATAATCCTCGATTGTTTAATTAAACCACTAAGAGTGTTGACTCTATCATATGGTATGTTGAGCAAATCTGAAAGAATTCCAAGTACGCTATCAAAATATGATTTTGGTAGTCGTAACCAAAGGGATGTGATCCATCGGCCGTGATTGTGTCTTTATGAGCAAAACTAATGCAATTGGAATTAAATGAGCAACGTTGATGAGAATGATATCTCAAATTTCAATTGTTGAAATTAGCGTTATAGATTCGATATTCAACGTTCTCAAGTTAATTCGGATTTACTCACAAAATTACCACTTGATATGACTTTATGTTTTGTACGTATGTATTAAAATAGAAAATTCTAAATAATGATTTAGAGTAAACTGTTTACACATAATAACCAAAATGTCTCGAAGTCGGTGGGAGAGACATTGAGTTTGTGAGTCTTTGAATATGATCCAAGAAATGATACGAAAGTATTTTGTAAGCATCAAGATTGAATAAGTACTTTGATAGGAATATCAAATAGCTCGATTTTCAATCAAAGTGCAGAGGAAGCGTGTGTTCATAAGAAAGAACAATAAAATGTACATTGATATTTCTAAACTATATGTAAAATACACGTTGTTGATTTTAACGATGTACTTGTGTTAAAATCAGCCTTAGTTGTTTTAATACTCAACATTGGATTAATAAATGATGTCTTTTATAGTAAGTATAAAAGATGTTGGGAATGTCCCAAATTATATGCAAGGACACCTTACTAAAATGTTTAATACGAAACATGTAAGATTGATTCCTTGACATTGGCAATAGGAGTTATCATACATGTTATGTTGTCTACGATATCATGATTTGTTTATGTATTTGATACATGAAGAAAATATCAAATCCAAATTGATATCACTAAATGGTTGTTTGAAATGTTCTCATGTATTTATGAAATACCAGAGAATTGTTTACAGAAACATAAATTCCTTATGAAGGAATGTTCAGACTCAAACTTTCACAAGTAATATTGAGTATAATATGTCAATAAAAAAATCTATAAGTTGGAAATGTTCCAAATAAAAGACCATGGATGATTCAATGAAAAAAGGCTAGGTACATCGCCTTGAATAGCGCCGCAATCAAAATAATGTATATAAAAATATACGTGCACAAATTTATAACTGAGTCAATTCCAAATGTTGAAAATCTCATGACAGAGTTATATGATAACAATATCGTAATATAGTTTGTAATAGAACTTAGAGCTCACTCAAAGTCGAAAGACATACTCCGAATTGTTCCACATGATAAAACCGTTTATCACCGTTGGAGAGAGTTGATTGACAGAGTAGATAATTAAAACATAATAGCATACCCGTTTACAAAAGGATCGATTCAACTGGTTTTGAGAAACCGATTAAAGAAGTTGAAATAAGATTCCATAATTGGCCCCAAGTGCAAGTGGGAGATTGATAGAGTTAGGGGTATGCCCTATGGGCAGTTATGTAATTTGTTACATATATCTAACTCGTTGAACAATCTTGTTCATAATAAAGATGTTTCTCTCAATTATATACTTGATATAATGTGGTTATATTAATTTATTTATTTAATTAAAAGTATATTTAATAGAAAATCCATAAATGTCATATTTTGTGATGGTAGTTACAAAGTGTTGTAACCGTGAGTAATTTATCACAATAAAACAAATATACTATTTTAAATGTTCCTAGTCAAGATGCATCGAGACTGGATATCGGTGTATCCGTTGAGACTATAGTATGTAACGCTTTCCAAATGTTGGGCAGCATATTACTCATGACTACTGGGGGCACCTAGAAGTTACGTACTGATAGTTATTGGATAACAATGGAACGACTCACTCGATATTTTCTGTTGGTTAATATAACTAAGGTCAAATAGAAAATATCGATGTGATTAATTTACACAGTTCTTTTGACTTGAGAATATTGTAGATCTTCAATGTGGAAGCTCCACTTTAATTATAGTCAAATTATGGCACGATTTCCATCAAATGACTATAGTTGGGTCGAGTGGAAGTATTGGAAGTGAAACACTATTCAAAAGAGGATTCGTCTCCTCGGTTATATGGGGTTAGTATCACGGTCAACTTAAGTCAACACAAAGTCAAAATCTTTGGCCGGAGTAGTTCGGTTAATAATAATTGTTATTATTGAACCAAGGTCTTTGTGTTTGGATTATAGAGTTGAATATGGTTGATATTAGAATTTTGACCATAACCAAATTCAATAAGTTCAAAGTGATATAGTTTTGATGAAGAGAATTGGCGTAAATAATTCTCACAAAAGGGTAACGCTTAATAAAGTGAAATTGGATTTTACCAAAGTTTAGTAAGCGACAAATTTGGCCATAATGTCACACCACCTGATAAGTGACGTGTGAAAGTTGACATTCGAATAGTTCAATGTTGATCGCCGATCGAATTTACACCCAAGAGTCACACAACCGAAATAATTAATTCCCTTTAGACCAAATGATCTAATTTGATTTATAATTGTTATAAATTAATTAATATTTATGAAATACTAATTATGAAATTTGAATATGGTATGAGAAATAAATTTGTTGTATATATTTATAATAGTTGTAAATATATTGGTCGATATAAGATATCGATAAGAAATTGAGTTAATTATGATTATACATATTTAACTTGGGTTAAATGGGCTAACAACCCATGAAATTATGGAGTTGTAGGCATTGGTTATGGCTAGGATTAGAGGTGGCTTGAACAAATGGTTAGGGTTTGGAGATGTGTGGTTAAGATCTAGTGGTTTGCTCTCTTATCTTACCATACAAATAAACGGTCTCAAAACCCTAATTTGTCAGAAATCTTTCTGTTCATTTTTGAGTCACCACCCTCTTTCCTCTTTCATGGCTGAAACCCTCCTCTAAATCAATCCTAAAAATCTCATATCAAATTCAAATCAAAACTAAAAGCTATTTGATAGTAATTGGTCGTAGATTCCAGATCAGCAATCTAAAGAATCAAAACATTTCAAAAGAAGGGAATTGATTATTCAAGGTGGACTTTAGGGCATCTAATTTGGGTAACTTTGATTTTATTTTTATCATGTTATTGTTCTTTCATAATTTGTTAATCATATGAACATATGTGTATAATTTGTTGTTTTGTTAGTTATGCGAGATTTTTGCACGTATTTATGTGGTCACAATGGAGATTGGATATGTGTATAATAATTAAAGATCTATTCCATGATTATGTTTTAGTTCTGAAATTAAACATTAAAATTAATTTTAAGTTTGAAATTATTTATGTTTATACATATTGATCATAAGTGTAAATCTTATATGTTAATCTTTTGTGTTAAATCTTCACATACAATTTAAATTAAGAGATATGTTTTATTATATGTTATATATATGGATCTGAATATTTGCAAATGTTTCTTTGTGTTTATTATGAATTACAAGTGCTGAATTTTTTTTAATATTTATATATTTTATTAATTTTAATATTTAATGATTATCTAAACCAATAAATTCATATATAATAATAAATGTTTCTTAACTTTAATTTAATATTTTCTAAAATTTATCCTTCATGTCAGAAGCCTTCATAATTTTTTTTAGATTTTTTGAACTTAAAATAATAATGTTAAAAATTAATTTTATTTTGGATCTGAAAATAATTAATTGAATAAAAATATAATTTATTTTACAAAATTCTGGAAATTATTTTTAAGACCCAAAATATATTATAGAAACCTCAGAAAAAGTTTCAGATTTTTATAACTTAATTTTATAATTTTAATAATTACTTTGATTTCGGGTCTACAATAAATTATATATTTAAAATATTATTTTAATTGAGAAAATTTCAGAAATTTTTCCTAAGGCCAAAAATGTGTTTTTAGATTTTCTAAAATTATAAAATTTATAATTTTATCATATGGTTATTTTATGGTAATTTATTACGGTTAAATATGTTATATTCAATATATTATATATATATATGTATATGTATATTAAATAATAAAATATTGGAATTCCAGATCTATAATATTTTCTAACTAGTAATTATAAATGAAAGGAATTTTTAATTTACACACACACACTCACTGTTATTTATGGTTCAATATATTGTTATATAAATAAATAAATATTTTCTACAACATTTTAATGATAAAAGTAAATTTTATGCATACATAAAATAGATATATATATATATATATATATATAATTTTTCAGAATAATCACATGAAATTCATAGTTATACATTTACGCACATATTTGACAACATACAATACATAAAAATGAGCTAATGTGTCTGTTGCGATGCAAATCCCAACATCTATACACGGGCATATTATACCCTACACGGATTGCTATGTTACACATGTATGTGTATGATACATACATACATACATACATATACATATATATATATACATATCTACACACACACACACAAATATATAAGCAGAACCAAAATTAAACAAATCTCAAACTACTATTTGTAAATTTAAATAAAATACATGGTTTTATTTAAATCAAATTTAGAAAAGTTCTAAATAAATTTAGACTTCATAGGCCCATTAAAGATTCAAAATGGAAAAAAAATTTGAAATTCACCCATTTCTTCCGTTGGAGGCTAGCCCAGTTCCTTCATTGCTTTTGCTCGGTAATGCTCTTTCAATTGCTTTGTATGGTTAAATTCCACTCTCCATGCTAAGGATAACATCTACGCTTCGAATAACATTCCCAGTCTTACTCAAGTATGCTCTTTCCTCCACCATGCTTTCTCACATTTTCCTTTGTGATTTCCTCTTTGTGACAAGAATTTTCCACCAAGTGCCCCTATGTCTCGTGACTAAACTCTTCATCAATTATCTTGCAGCCTTGAACCACTCGCAACTGACCTCAAATAGTCACCGTCATTAATCTGAGATCGCCGTCGACCATCGTTTGCTACTGCTCCTTCCCAAAGCACTTGGGTTCGGTTCCTTTGCAAATGTTTGCCGCCAACTCCTTTATTTCCAGATTTCAATTCTCCTCCAAGGTTAGCAATGCTTGTTTAACACGGCGATGGTGTCGGTAGCGATGATTTAGGTTGCTCTTAATGGAGGGTGGTCGAAGCTTGCTTGGGTCTTTGAATTCCAAACTTGCTTCGATTGACCCTAGTCTTGACTTAGCCGATTTCATGTCATCATCCAAATGCCAACTGGACGGCCTTCCCAAGGACGATCATGTTGGATGAGTTTTATCACTTAAACAATTCCATTGCTCGGTGTTTCTATCCCCTAAATAACTTCGTTGCATGGCACTTCCGATGTTCCTACAAAGGAAAAGCCTTCGCGTTGCCTTAGACAGTGGTTCCGTTATCAATTTTAATTGACACTGAGTAAAATCCGATGCACAGTCTCGTTGTGTGGCCGAGTTGTTTTTCTAGTGCGAGCGAGCTATCTACACAGGATGGTCTGTTCGTTGTGTAAGGGATGTGTAGGATCGATTTCACCCTAGAGCGGGGGGGTGAATAGGATGATACTATTAATTATAAAAATTTAATGCGGAAGTATATAAAATAATTGCAGCACTGATAATAGCAGAATAATAGCAACATAGATAATAGCAGAATATAAAAGACAGAAACAAAACAACACAGATTTACCCAGCTTCGGCAAAACCCTGCCTACGTGTTGCCCCTAAGATTTCTACTAGAAATTAAGTAGTCAGACGCTTATACACGTAAATTCGCGACACCCGCTATCGACTAACCTAACTCTACGCTCAAAACCCTGCCACAACCCAGCCACTGAGTTGCGAATTCTCGAACTACACCACCGTAGTTCGTCCCCTAGTCACACGACTAGAAAATTACAAACGATTAAAAGAGAAAATACAAATTTAAAATTGATTTATAAAACAAATCCCTAATTTAAAAATAAAAGCTCAAAATGATAAACAAGACCGGCCCAAAATAAAAAAGAATTCTCCTTTTGATTTTTATATTTCGGCCCGTATTCTTCTTTTTTTTTTACTATTGGCTCGTATCCTTTGCTTGAAAAAAAATGGCCGCCTCGTCTCCTCTTCGATCTAAAATTAGGGTTCCGTGATAAAGTGAAGTCGCCGCTTGAATGTTGGTCGATTACAGTGGCTGCTGCTTTGATTTGCTTCGTGGTATCGACTCACTATCTCCGATTTGCTTTCGGCTACTTCACGATCGAGTTTGACTTGAATTGGTAGGTGATTTCCTCTTTCCTTTCCTGGTTAATTTGATTGAACTCGATAATTTTTGAATGTCGATGATGATAGGGTTAAATAGGATTCCAATTCCTATAATTTCGTCCGATTGAACTCGTCTGATATTGTAGCTCACCTGTCCCTGCAATTTTACCAAGTGTACATCGGTGTGCATGGCTTTGTGGCATGTACAGTGATACACTGTGCATGTCACAAGTTGTTCGTGTAAATGAATTCAAAAGAAATGATGACGACCAACCCAACTAACTGAGGCAAATAATATTTTCATAAACACGCATTTTATTTTACACTGCAAAAATATTTCTTTTTAAATTTTACTGCATCAGTGTTTATTTTGCAGATAATTCAGATGCTGGATTCAATCTGGAATAGAGTTGAAGATAAATACGAGTGAATGAGTGATATGTAGTGAGGTGAACATTGATTGTAATGTAATTGAAATTGTGTATATATGTAGTAAGAGCTCAAATTTGTATTATTCAAAATTGTAATAAAATATTTGTTTGAATTTAAATTCTATGTTATTTATTTGATTCAACAAATATTTATTTAATTATGTGAAAAATAAAATAGTACAATAACAAATACATTTAAACGAATATATATATATATATATATATGTTTATTATCATCAAACAAAAATCATAGGCTATTGGATTCTACATTCACATCTTATCATGTGTACAAAATACAAACATGCGTTTGCTTATCTTATCCGCCTCTCACAATCCTTAAAAAATTATGCCTATGTTATTCAGCAGAAGACCCATCAACAAATGCTATAAAGAAGTTTTCGAGCAATGCTTTGAAATAATTTCAAAATAATTTCTTTATTGAATCAAAAGTTAATCAAGAGAAAAGGAGTAACCTTGAAATAGTTTTACTAACACGATCAAATATCAAAAATATTTATATATAAAAAGAATATATTTACACCATTAGGTTTTATCAATTAGCCACCTAAAATCCACTACTAATAAATTTTGCCTTCTGCAAAAAATAAAAAATAATAATAAACTATTTACAAATTAATATTTAAGAATTCAAATGAAACTAAAATATTATTAAAAAAATTAAAATATAACTATATCCATAATACTTAATGTTGTCTTCTAGTTATGTTCTGTTATTATTTGCGCTAATCCATGAAGGTATCTATTATGACCTATAATAGAGGAAGTGTATTGCTATCGACATCCAGTTTTGTACTAACGGCCACCTCGGTCGGGGACCAACAACCGCACGAGCCCTGTTGGCTTCAACGGTTGTTCATCGGCCGTACTGTAGAAAAAAATAACACAGTGGCCCGTAGCTGGATAATGATAGTAACGCACCAGAAGAAAAGGTCCAAAGTTTACTTTTTTAAAAAATCTGCAAATTTGACAATTACATAAAAGAATATTTGAATATAGATTTAATATGCAGCTGGATAACTCATCTATATACAACTAAAATTAACCTAATAAAAAAATACCAACTAAAAGTGGAAAATAACAAAAAAAACTAATATATCAACTAATCAACCGCGCATAATCTTATTTTAATCATATGGTTTGAAGAGAGATTGTGGTAGTACTTTTGAGATTCAAATTGAGATTTTTTTTCTTCTTTGGATACATTGCGAACATTTCAATTTTGGTTTGGCAAAGGGTGAAGTGGAAAGAGAATTTTAGTTATGATCTACAATGAGAAAAGAAATATAAAAGTAGGTTAAATAAAAGAGTATGAACAGAGAATGCATCCAGAAAATGAAAAGACAAAGGTATCAATAATGTCTAAGTTCAATGCTTTATCTTTGGGCATCCTGCGGACATATCACTGTCTTGATTCAGCAATTGGTAAAGTGGAAAAAGAATTAAAGAGCATGAATAGTAAATACATCTAGGAAATGACGATACAAATGAAGTATTAATGTTTAGAATTAATGCTTTCTCTCTGGGTGCGAGCATATTACCATTTTGATTTTGTAAAGGGTGAAGTGAAAAAAGATATAAAGAGCACGAACGGTAAAGGCATCCAAAAAAATGAAGAGATAAGGGAGCATTAATGTTTTGATTTGATGCTGGACATGAAGCAATAGAAATTTTCTACAGGGGTCTAGAAGAAAAATCAACCCCAAATCAATGATAATGCAGTACTCAGCCTAAGATAAAATGCGAGAAAAATAAATGTTATGGGATGTTAATATTTTTTTTGAGGTGGGAAAAGAAAATTGCGGGTTGTTAATAGAGTTAACCAAACAAAAATTGAGCTTTGAATTTGCGAATGGAGACAAACTGTAGATTGGAAATGATTGAATATTACGAGAAAAGTTATAAAGGATGAAGTGGAAAGGTCCAAAAAACTCTTTAAATTCTAGATACATAACAATGAGTGCCATATGTTAACTTAGCATCATGAAAGAACGCTAAGAATGAATGAGAAAGCAAGGATGAGAACCCAACTTGTTTCTAATTTACACAAAAAATCATCTACGTTGTAGATAACTCAACATGACCATCAATAATAATTAATATCAGCAAATTTACCCATTATTTATTCAAGCAAAACAACTCTCTTCTCACTTCTCATATTATGCACTATAGATGTTAGATAGATTTTTCGTTTGGCTAACACTCCAAAGCTTTCAAAAGCTAATTCTGGAAAGATATAGAAAATTGAAAGGCAACTGAGACTAAACAGGAAATAAATGGCGAAAGGTAGTAGCAACACAAGATTTATAGTGGTTCGGGACCAAGATCCCTACGTCCACTCTGAAGGTTCTGCTCTAGACTTTATTATTTAGTTTGGTTTACAAGTACATCCACGGAAAACTCCGTCGTTAATGATCTTTTGAGCTAAGCTTTTCTGTACTGAATGACAGTGGAATGCTAGAGATTTTGTTTTTCAACTTCTTTATTGTAGTAGGTGGTCCTCTATTTATAGCAAGTTTAAGGTTTTTTCATTGGTGCAGATGTTTTCTCTTGAATTGATGACCTAGCTTGCAAAGTGCGGCTTAGATTTGAACACTTGTCATCATCTGGTTGAGTGCGTTTTGACGCAGATTGCTGACATGATGTTTTTATATATAACTTGTTGAATATCTTCCATCTATCCCGACCACTGGCCTCGGTCTGGACTATCTGAGCCGTTAATTGTCGATACCTGCCGAAGTGCTTTTGGTTTCGGCATCTGTTTCCCTCGGTTAAGCTTCTTGTCTTAGCTGGACGATGATTTTGATCTCGGTCGATGTTTTGGCTCATGCTCTTGGACTACATGTTCTCGGATATTGAATCCGGTGTTTAAGCTCTCGTTGAAAATCAAACAATGGGTCTCGAAATTACAAGCCAAGGAACTTTCCTTTCGAATATTTGCAATTTGTACTCCGTAGAAATTATGATGTAACGATAGATGTACATGGATTCACATCTTATCATGTGTATATGCATTTGCTTAACTTATCCACCTCTCACAATCCTTAAAAAAATTATGCCTATATTATTTTAAAACATACACATCAACAAATGCTACGTGGAAAATTTCAAGCGAAGCTTTGAAATAATTTCAAAATGATTTCTTTATTGAATCAAAAGTTAATCAAAAGAAAAGGAGTAACCTTGAAATAGTTTTACTAACTCAATCAAATGTCAAAAATATTTATATAAAAAAAGAATATATTTACACCATCAAATTTCATCAATTAGGCACCTGAAATCCACTACTAAAAATTTTTGCCTTCTGCAAAAAATCAAACAAAAAATAATAACAACCGGCTGACAAATTAATATTCAAGAATTGAAATGAAACTAAGATATTGTTGGAAATAATGAATGAGAAAGAGGCATTTATTGAAGAAAGAGAAATGCAATTATTATGCATTGGGAAGTGTGACTATGAATAGTCCCACATCTTAAAATATAATAAACATTTGGTGTTTATATACTAAGATGTGGACACTATTATAGTTACAATGAGACAAGAAAGACTTGAGAGCTTAGCCATTTTAGCGGGTGGTGCAACGCACCCGCATCCGCGGCGTGGACGAATGGACGTTTGAGGCGTATTAGAGGCACTTAGCACTTTGCAATTGGCGGTTGGCTTGGCTTGGTTGGTTGTTCCGATCAGAGCAGTTTTATTTTTGTCCGTTCAAAATATAACGGCTATAAAACGGTCGCGTCTGTTGGTAAAGGGTCGCAACCTTTCCAACAGTCACATCCGTTTCAAGCATCTTCCCGAGCCTATAAATAGGCAGACAGAAAACGAAGTCAGTACTTACTTTCTGCCAATCTTCTTCCCCAACAACTCTGTTCTTTTACTGTATTCTCTTTTGTTCGCCGTCGCTCCGCCTACAAGCACCGCACCGCGGAGTTCGTCCGTTTCATCTTGGGAAATCAAATTGCTCATATCCTTTGGTGCATATAGGGAGCAATATTGTTTCAAGGAAACAGCCACCGCTGCACTCGGACAAACATATTGGTAATCTATTTACTGATTATATT
Source organism: Allium fistulosum (assembly GCA_030737815.1). Lineage (NCBI taxonomy): Eukaryota > Viridiplantae > Streptophyta > Magnoliopsida > Asparagales > Amaryllidaceae > Allium > Allium fistulosum. Next base: position 1,531,758,297 of record CM060903.1, on the reverse strand, counting down.
CTAACATTTGATTTTGTTGCAATAGATTAGCAACGCATTTGCAACAGATTAGCAACGCTTTTGCAATACAGATTTGCAACGCTTTTAAAGCACTATTTTGAAACGCTTTTGTACTGTTACTAATATCAGATTTGTAACACTTCTGTAACGTTTCAATAACAATCTTGAAACAATGTTGATTGTTGGATATCTTTGTAGACGGCGATGTCTGAAACTAGCAACAACAACAACTCAACGTCAACACAAACGGTGACCAACACCCTGCCTGCGCCAGTGGTTCCAACGATGGCACTATCTCATGGAGAAAGGCCAGAAAAGTTCAATGGGGCAGATTTCAAACGTTAGCAGCAAAAGATGTTTTATTTAACAACATTGGGTCTTGCAAAGTATCTTGCCGAAGATGTTCCTAAAGTGGAAGAACTGGAAACTGATGCCACTAAAGTGGAGGTCGTGAATATTTGGAAAAGTGCAGATTTCATGTGCAAGAATTACATTTTAAATGGACTCGACAACAGCCTTTACAATGTGTATTGTACTGCTCAAACTTCCAAAGAATTATGGACGGCGGCATTGGACAAGAAGTATAAAACCGAAGATGCGGGTATGAAGAAGTTCATCGCAGGAAAGTTTCTGGACTTTAAAATGGTAGATGCGAAGACCGTAATTAGTCAGATTCAAGAACTTCAAGTCATCATTCACGCATTGCATGATGAACGAATGATCCTAAGTGAATCATTTCAAGTTGCCGCAGCAATAGAAAAGCTTCCTCCTTCGTGGAAAGACTTCAAGAACTACCTTAAGCATAAGCGTAAGGAGATGACAATGGAAGAACTTATAGTTCGATTAAGGATCGAGGAAGACAACATAAACTCCGAGAAGAAAACTTCGAACACCATGGTTGCCAAGGCAAATGTAGTCGAGTCAGAGAAACCCAACAAGAGGAAACGTGAACATAACCCAAAGAATTCAAAGAAATTTCAGAGTTCATGCCATAACTGCGGAAAGAAAGGCCACAAAGCAGCCGAATGTCGCGCACCTAAGAAGAAGAAATCAGAAGAAAACTTGGCTGAAATCTCAGACAGTGTTTCTGATATGGATTTATGTGCATTAATATCGGAATGCAATCTTGTTGGTAACTCAAAGGAATGGTTTGTAGACACCGGAGCCACTCGTCACATATGTGCTAATAAGTGGATGTTTACAACCTATAAAACCGCTACTGATGATGAACAACTATTCATGGGCAATTCATCCTCATCAAAGGTTGAAGGCAAGGGAAAAGTTGTACTAAAATTGACTTCTGGAAAAGAACTTACTTTGAGTGACGTTCTCCACGTTCCAGAAATCCGCAAGAACCTAATTTCAGGGTCGTTGCTTAGCAAGCATGGCTTCAAACTAACCTTTGTGGCTGATAAATTTGTGTTATCAAAGAATGGAGTGTATGTGGGAAGAGGTTATGTGTGTGATGGTTTATTTAATGCAAATGTAACCACTATTGTACCAAACAATGATATGAATAAAACTGAATCTTCTGTTTATTTGGTTGACTCTTCTAACTTATGGCATTCTAGATTAGGTCATGTAAATTTTGATTCATTACGGAAATTGATCAATCTAGAATTTATACCAAAATGTAAAATAGACTCCAATTATAAATGTCAAATTTGTACAGAAACAAAATTGACAAGAACCTCGTTTCACCATGTTGAACGAGAAACTGAACCTCTAGATCTAATACACACAGATGTATGCGACTTAAGAATGTGTCAAACTAGAGGTGGAAAAAGGTATTTTATTACCTTTATTGATGATTGTACAAGGTACTGTTATGTGTATCTTCTTAGAAGCAAGGACGAGGCATTCGACATGTTTAAACAGTATAAAGCAGAAGTTGAGAACCAACTCAACAAGAAAATAAAAGCTTTACGAAGTGATAGAGGAGGAGAATATGAATTCCCCTTCGAGGAGTTTTGTGCCGAACATGGTATTATACACCAAACTACGGCTCCATATTCACCTCAATCCAACGGCATAACCGAAAGGAAAAATAGAACTCTAAAAGAAATGATGAATGCCCTACTGATCAGTTCTGGCTTGCCAGGTAACTTCTGGGGAGAAGCTATTCTTTCTGCAAATCACATTTTAAATAAGATAACACAAAAGAAGACGTCTAAAACTCCCCACGAACTATGGAAAAATAGACCACCATCCTACAAATACTTAAAAGTGTGGGGATGTTTTGCGAAAGTGGAGGTACCTAAACCAAAGAAAGTCAAAATAGGACCAAAAACAGTTGATTGTGTATTCATTGGATATGCACATAATAGTGCTGCTTATCGTTTCTTGGTACACAAATCCGAAATTGATGATATCCACACAAATACCATCATTGAGCCGAGAAATGCTAGATTTTTCGAACATATATATCCTTTAAAACAGGATATTGAAACTTATGCTCAAAAGAAACCAAGGGAAACCGAAGTCCCTAACTCACTTGAGGATACTGAACAAAGCATTGACAATATTCAGCAAACTGATATTGATCAACAAGTAGAGGAAGAACCAAGGAGAAGCAAAAGATCAAGGATCTCAAAAACCTTTGGACCAGGTTTCTTTTCATTTATGTTAGAAGACGATCCATTAACATACAAACAAGCTATGTCCTCTGCAGATGCCCCTTATTGGAAGGAGGCCGTTTACAATGAGATTGAATCCATCATGTCTAACCATACATGGGAATTGGTCGATTAAGACCTTAGATAATAAATGGATATTTAAGAAAAAATTGAAACCTGATGGTTCAATAGACAAGTATAAAACTCCACTTGTGGTTCAAGGATTCAGACAAAAACAAGACTTGGACTATTTTGACACATATTCTCCTGTAACTAGGATAACGTCAATTAGAATGCTAATAGCAATTGCATCCACACTTGATTTAGAAATACATCAAATGGATGTAAAGACAGCATTTTTGAATGGTGAACTAGAAGAAGAAATATACATGAAACAACCTGAAGGTTTCCTAAAATCAGGGAATGAAAGTAAGGTTTGTAGATTACGAAAATCATTGTACGGGCTTAAACAAGCGCCTAAACAATGGCATGAAAAATTTGATGAAAATATGATATCGAATGGATTTCATATAAATGAATGTGACAAATGTGTCTATTCTAAACATACAAATATGGGATATGTCATTATATGCCTATATGTAGATGATTTACTAATAATTGGTAGTAACAAGGAGATAATAAAATCTACAAAAGATATGCTCTCCGCCAGATTTGACATGAAAGATCTAGGAATTGCTGATGTAATACTTGGTGTAAAAATACATAAAACTGACCAAGGATATGTGTTGTCCCAATCACACTATATTGGAAAAATACTTGAAAATTTTAAACAACACAACATAATATCAGCAAAATCACCCGTTGATATGAACCAAAATTGGGTTAAAAATACCGGTGATAGTATTTATCAACTTGAGTATTCTCGCATACTAGGCAGCATTATGTACTTAATGAACTGCACTAGACCTGATATAGCATATGCTGTGAGTAAACTCAGTAGATATATGAGCAATCCAGGAAAGAATCATTGGAAAGCAATAATTCGAGTACTAGGATACCTAAGGTATACACAAGGTCATGGACTACACTATGGTAGGTACCCATCTGTAATAGAAGGGTATTGTGATGCAAACTGGATAACTGGATCATCAGATACAAAATCCACCAGTGGATATGTGTTTACCTTAGCAAATGGGGCAATATCTTGGAGATCTTCTAAACAAACTTGTATAGCAAGATCTACCATGGAATCAGAATTCATTGCCTTAGACAAAGCCGCAGAAGAAGCAGATTGGCTTCGAGGTTTCTTAGACGGTATTCCTAATTGGGAAAAACCTGTACCTCCAATAAGCATACATTGCGACAGCCAATCAGCTATTGGAAGGGCCAATAGTAAGCTTTACAATGGCAAGTCTAGACATATACGTCGAAGACATAAAACAGTAAGACAGCTTCTCTCTAATGGGGTTATCACAATTGAATATGTAAGATCAAATGATAACATTGCGGATCCACTAACAAAAGGTTTACCTAAAGAGAAGGCTAATATCTTATCGATGGGAATGGGGTTACGGCCCATAAACTAAAAAGTTTCTTTAAATGGAAACCCCACCTAGTTGACCGGAGATCTCAAGATCTAGGTTCAAAGGGACAACTAAGTTTAAATAAACTTGCTGGCACTGGTATATATATTCAAACCATTCCTAAGATAAGTCAGTGCATTACTCGTCGGAGAATAGGATAAGTTTTTTGAAACTTTTAATGATGTCTATACTTGGTAATATAAAAGGACCAAAGTGGGGTAATACGAATTACTCTTCATAGAATCACCTACGTGAGTGTGAATGCGCCGCTTCAAGGAAAATTATAAGGCCAAATTCTCTAAGCACTCATGAGACCAGGCAGGTGTTCATGGCAAAAACGAACACAAACAGAGAACAAAGGAATATAAGAAACATTTATTGTGTGCTATCTATTTTAGAATTACACAAATGGCTTACAGTTCAAGGAAAATCTTAATCCACTGATTCACTAGTAATTTAAATAGGTAGCCACTAGGAAAGTTCAAGGCCTATGTGCTACTTTTACCGATACGATAAATTGTTTCGTGAAATTAAGAACAAGTACTCATTCAAGTGGGGGATTGTTGGAAATAATGAATGAGAAAGAGGCATTTATTGAAGAAAGAGAAATGCAATTATTATGCATTAGGAAGTGTGACTATGAATAGTCCCACATCTTAAAATATAATAAACATTTGGTGTTTATATACTAAGATGTGGACACCATTATAGTTACAATGAGACAAGAAAAACTTGAGAGTTTAGCCATCTTAGCGGGTGGTCCAACGCACCACCCCGCGCGCGCGCCCGTGCGCCCGTGCCCGAGCCCGAGCCCGCACCCGCACCCGCAGCGTGGATGAATGGGCGTTTGAGGCGTATTAGAGGCACTTTGCAATTGACGGTTGGCTTGGCTTGGTTGGTTGTTCCGATCAGAGCAGTTTTATTTTTGTCCGTTCAAAATATAACGGCTATAAAACGGTCGCGTCTGTTGGTAAAGGGCCGCAACCTTTCCAACAGTCACATCCGTTTCAAGCATCTTCCCGAGCCTATAAATAGGCAGACAGAAAACGAAGTCAGTACTTACTTTCTGCCAATCTTCTTCCCCAACAACTCTGTTCTTTTACTGTATTCTCTTTTGTTCGCCGTCGCTCCGCCTACAAGCACCGCACCGCAGAGTTCGTCCGTTTCATTCTGGGAAATCAAATTGCTCATATCCTTTGGTGCATATAGAGAGCAATATTGTTTCAAGGAAACAGCCACTGCTGCACTCGGACAAACAGATTGGTAATCTATTTACTGATTATATTCTAACATTTGATTTTGTTGCAACAGATTAGCAACGCTTTTACAACACAGATTTGCAACGCTTTTAAAGCACTATTTTGAAATGCTTTTGTACTGTTACTAATATCAGATTTGTAACACTTCTGTAATGTTTCAATAACAGATACTATAAAAAAATATAATTAAAATATAACTATATCCATAATACTTAATTTTGTTTTCCAGTGTATTATTTACGCTAATCCATGAAGGTATCTATTATGATCTATAAAAGAAGAAGTGTACTGCTATCGACATCCAATTCTGTGCTAGCACCAACTCGGTCGACGATCACCATCGCACGAGCTCTGCTGGCTTCAGCGGTTGTTTGCAGACCGTAGTGTAAAAGAAAAATAGCACGGTAGTCCATAGCACGTAGTTGGATGATGATAGCAACGTACCAGATAAAAAGGTCCCAAGTTTACCTTGAAATACCAACTAAAAGTGGAAAATAACAAAAAACTTAAATATCAACTAATCAACCGTGCATAATATTATTTTAATCATATGATTTGAAGAGAGATTGTGGTAGTACTTTGAGATTCAAATTTCCATTTTTTGTTTTTTTGTTTGTTTTGGGATACATTTGATAACCAGTTCAATTTGAACCATTTTGATTTGGCAAAGGGTGAAGTGGAAAGAGAATTTTAGTTGTGATCTACAATGAGAAGAGAAATACAAAAGCACGTTTGAGTATGAGTAGAAGATGCACCCAGAAAATGAATAGACAAAGGTATCATTAATGTCTAGTTTTAATGCTTTATCTTTGGGCATCTTGCGAACATATACCTGTCTTGATTTGGTAATTGGTAAAGTGGAAAAATAATTAAAGAGCATGAATAGTAAATGCATCCAGGAAATGAACTGAGAAAGGAAGCATTGATGTTTAGATTAATGCTTTCTCTATAGGTATCTTGCGAGCATATTACCATTTTGATTTTGCAAAGGGTGAACTGTAAAAAAGATATAAACCGTATGACTAGTAAAGGCTTTCAAAAAATGAAGAGACAGAGAGAGCATTAAAATTTTCTACAAGGGTTGCAGCATTCACCCTAGGATAAAAATACAGGAAAAAATAAGGTAGTGTTCGGTTTACCATTATTAGTTTTGGATTTTCGACCATACAAAAATGCGCACAACGCATGTATATTGTGGAAAACGATCAATTTAGAAAACAGAATTAACATACAAAATTGAAAACAACTTTTTTTTTCTTCATGTTTTGAAAAATAAAAGAAGCACAAAAAACAATCTATCCTTCCATCGTTCCTCTATCCTCTTCCCACATGGTCCCCTCCATTTCTTTAATATTTTGTAATTAATGTTGAAAACTCAAAACACTAAACTCATTTTAAACCAATCGCTATCTAAACATTTTGTGGAGATTCAGTTTCTTATATAATAGTATAGACTGAGAAATTAACCAGATGGTTTTACCACCCGAGTAAGAATTCTTGTAAGTAACCAGATCAAAGACCCGAGTGACTGAACCATTCGAGGGGTTTGAGTTCGAACGACCCCTTTTCACCTATCTCAAAAGTCAAAAGTGTAGCTTCACCTAGAAACATAGGTGCGGTGACAGCCAAGGAAAACTCAAATGAACCCGCCGTGTGTGTCAAATGTTTAGGCAACCTGACATACTGCACAAAATATCACTGTTTGATGATATTATTTTTCAACCGAAGAAAAAATTTCATTGAGAACTGCACATGTACAAACTTTGGTCAGTTTAATCAATGAGGACTTGCTAGAATTACGACAATAAAATCATGTAAGAACAGCGATTGCCGAATCCATCAGAAGAGGGTATAATGAGAGTAGCTTCCCAAAGTAAATTTCAATATTCTCCTATATTTACAACCCTATTTAGATGTCACCCATATATCCTCATATTCATATATATTAATAATAATGTACATACAGCACACATGACTGCATTTAGCTACATGTTTAGAGTCAGCTTAAACAATCTACAAAAGAAGCTAAGGAAATAAAAAAGCAAGAGCAGTGAAATACAACACAATATTTTCAGATAAAAGATTGGAGAAAACCGAGCTTAAGATAATATATAATAAAAACCTCGAAGGCTAGTTTATTATATGTAGTTGCCAGCATCCTCCTTGTGTGCAGCAGCACCTAGCATTGCTAGGTAATATATACAGTCGGGTCGCCTGAGAACCAACAATGAAAAAAATTAGCTTTTAAATAACATCTTGAGTTATGCAACTTTCCATTACTACAGTCTTCATGCTCTCTTTTTTTTAAGTTAAAAAAAAGAAAATCAAATCAAATCAGTTATAGCCAACAAAAATTAGAACTTCCAAAGCAGATTAAACCATAAATTTGGTACATTTACTACAAGGGTGGTATGGTAAGTTAAAATTGTATAACATCAACGATACCATTACATATACACCGAATGTTGGTATACTGACCATTCTGTATAACAAGTTTGATATTTATACGTGGTAATGATGTTCGGTCATATATTTCATTCTGTCACTTACTAGCATCATTTAAACCGAATTTCTGAATTTAATATGACCAATTGTTTACTTCTTAAATGCATATATTACAACTAATTATACGAATATTCGAACATTGTAAATGGACCAGTAGATTTTTGAAAAAAATAATTATTGATGTTTTATGATAAATTTACCATTACCGTACCCTATACTGATTTAACTAAAAAATGGTACAAATTGACTGATAATAGAAAAGGTAATGGCAACAGAAAAGTTATCGTTACCATAACAACATTACATTTACCAACTGATAGACGGATGCAAAAATAGATAGTTTTGAAAAACTAGCATGATTACTCAAGGCATGAGATTTATTTACAAATATACTGGTTTTTTTTCCTTAAAAAGTAATAATGTTGCAATGCATGAACATATGAAGGACATATACTCACCACTGGCTCTGCGTTTTATGAAGTCCATTTTATTCCTCTTCACCTGCAGTTTTTCCCTTCTCTGGGTTGCGACTAACCTTCTCTGGAAAATCACAATCCTTCTCCTGATTATCATCTACTGAGTTCGGCAACACACCTGTCAATTAGATTAATAAGATAATTAAAGCCACAGTAATAAACCACCAAATTATTAGGGAATTAGTTGCGGTAGGTAAGCACAGATGTAAACAAGGAAAATAAATGAACTCACGACTCAACATAGAAATACTCCAAACAATTCAAGGCAACAATACCACAGACAGACTACAGAAGAATTTATCACATATGAGTACTACAGGAAAATAAAAGGGATTCATATCCTAATGGAATGAAAACCATATCATAATAGTTTAAGTGATCATGCTTCCATATTCAAGACTGTTAGGGGTTAAGACTTGAAATACATACATACTTATACAAACATACATATATACATATACATAAAATATTAGTTCTTTGAAATACACACATAGTTACTATGTGTGCACACACATATGTATGTATGTGCACGCACACACATATAGTATTAGTCCTTTATATCTACGATTCACGATTTAAATCTAGTTTAGAATTAAAGTTTAATGTTTACAATTTATGACACGAATCCGATTTTGAAAACCTTGTTAGTGACTCTCAATTGTTTGAGGCCCAAGCAATCGTATCTGCTATCTTCCTCTGTAAACATGCTTCATATTTAAATATTCATCAATTTCTTTCAAGTTTTATCCATAATAGTAGTATCTAAGCTTGAGTTAAAAGTCACATTCATACAACGGTTATATCCTAGTTAGCCGTTCAGAAACAATGTCAAAAAAATAAAAATAGAAAAGCGCAACAGAACTAATTTCACATTATATTAATGAAAATGAGAGCAATCATAAATTTTTAATAAAAGAAGATTGCTTCAATCGATTAGAGTGAGACCAATGGAGATTTTCAATGGTAGCAAGTGGAAGAAATGAACAATAATGGTCTCGCTATCTAACACTTGGATCTAGTGATGACGATCTACCGATCATGGAGATATGCAACTAAAACATTCAGCAATTTCACAGCGATGGAGGTGCAAAAAGATATAGCAAGGATTTATCGTTGAAATAGCGGGGAAAAAAAATAGGGCTGTAAATAGCTCTATATTAAAGGCAAAACATAGTGGTCATATTCAAATCATTACTAGTCCCACATTGCTAATATAGGGAAAAAAGTGCTAAAAAGAAGTTATTTAGCGAGCTTGACGTAAACATAATTATTAACATTGCACGACGCAAAAAAAAGAGCAAAACTCTCCTGGAGCCTTACCGCACAGCACACAACAACAAAAACTGCGTGCCTTTTTAATTTATTGTGCATGTACTAAAAGAATCATATATCAATCGTATATGTGTCACACCGTGCGACCAAAAAGCACAATCATCATGTCTCGTTGAGCAAGCAACGGCATGCCTTTCATAACTATGGTGGTTAATAACGTTGTTGTAAGAGGATCCATTATTTAAGAACGCTAAATTGTAAAACTGTAGCTTTCAAAGGATACTAAGCGCTTTAGCAAGTCTTTAGTGGAGCTTTCATTGCATAATAGCTGTCGAGGAGAAAAATACCACAAAATATATACAAGACATTCTCGCAAAAATGCATGACTGTTCAAGTCATTGCACAACAAAATCTTCTGGATAAACGAAGCTACACACTTTGTATGTTCAAGTCCACTTTCATTATGGATCATGTCGATGGTTAAATAAACTTTTGAAGCTCCCTAAACAAGGCTACAAAATAGATGTATGTTGAACTTCTACGTTAGAGTCCACGACTCATATGCTAAACTTATCGACAATGTTGCAGCTATTGTTTTGGAAGAGGAGCATATGAACAAATGTAACAAGTTTGCAACAAGCAAAATCATTTACCGATGATGACAGAAAAATCAACAAGGTGTGGTTTTAGTGGGAAAAGATCGTGGTGGTTACAAATCGTTAAGTAAAAAAAATGCAAGTACTAAAATCATGGTAGATGAGGCACTTTATAAGACAATGTCGGAACATAAAAAAAAGTGTAACAACCAAGTAATGTTAATAGCAGCTCAAACAATGAGGACAATATGCTTCACAATGAAGGAACGGAAGGTAGATCTCGTTTTGGAGATGTCTGACTTGTTGGCTCAACAAGCACATGATATGAATAGTCTTATCTGTAGACAGTAGTATAACCAAATCTCTCTCTCTATCTGTGCACGCGCGCTTGTGCATGTGTGCACGCGTGCGTGCATCCGCGCGTGCGCATGTGATCATCATGCTTTGAACCAGTTGATGTGTTGTTAAATTTAAGATGTACAATGGTACCATATGCACTATAACCGAGGTGAGACATGTGAAGGGTTTGAGGAAAAATCTGTTGCCTTTAGGACAATTATAATGAGTGCAACAGCCCATGTTCAAGATGAATCACTAAAAATAGTTGTATGCATGCTTGCAGTAACGAAAACTGTAACAACAACTAATACATACATGCTTACAGTGGAGATGCTGAGAAATGGTAAAGTAATAGTTGCATCAACTATTCAACAGAAATATTAACGATGACTGGCATCAAAAACTTGGACACATGATCTATATAGTAAAAGTTAACTCCAAACCAACTTCCAACACAACGGCATTATTCAAAATTTTCCATCAAAACTTGCAGCATGCCTCCATGTAGTGGCATAGCATAAAGGCATGTGATCATTTGTATAATGAAATAGTATCACTAGTACAAAGTACTAGTTTGGATGTTTTGAATTTGTATTATTAGATTATAAGCACTTAGAAATAGATAAACTAGATCTAGGATAGAAATAACAATGCAAAATTCACAAACATTGGTATGCGCCTACTACTTTATAATATCCCAAAAATGTTAAATGATACTAGCCCACGAATTTTCAAAGGTTAATAATACAAGTTTAACGGGGTATGTTGAATTAGGTGGGGCTGGAATATAGTTCTCGTAGGTTTAGGAGTGTGTGAATCGATGTTGTGTATGAACAAATAAAATATAGAGTTGATATCTGACAACTTGCTAGCTTGAGGGTTTTTTATTTTTAAATAGTATAAGTGCATCAATGTCATGTGATATGCCCACACATGCAGCAATTACAATCAGCGATCATGATTTTGCAAGACAGGTCCTCAAGAACATAGTTATAAATGACGCACGGCGCAAAAAGGCGCAAAGCCTCCTTGGAGCCTTGACGTATCGCACGGCAAATTGCACGCGTCTTTTTAATTTACTACGCATATTCAATTTTTTTTATAAATTTAATATATATATATTTGTGTGTGTAACAATTAATTTAAAACGTTCAATATAATTTATATTTAACGTATATGTAATAAATTTTTTTGGCCAATTTGCAAAAACCATCGTCAAATATAATGTCATAAGAAAGAATTTCAAACATAATAGTCTTTAAAACTAAAACATAAGATAATAGTACATATTACCGATAAGCTAGAAATCTGAATTCAATTCACCTATCATATTTTCTAAGTCAATATCTGCATAATCAGATTCATAAGATTCAACATCTTCCTCGTCTGTTTCATATCGATTGACAATTTATTCGGTGCGACCGTAATAGAAACAGACAGTTTGAAGTTCATTGGAGACTAAAAAAGCATCCATTCGAGACTATTTGCTCGGTGCAACGGTAATTAGAACAAATAGTTCGAAGTTCGTTCGAGATTAATTTGGAGAATGCGACGAGATTATTTGTTCGATGCAACGGTGATGATTAGACCTGTCGGGTCGTAACTGAACCCCACTCTACTTGTCTCAATTCTAGTCGGGTTGGGGTTTGTCGAGTGCAACTTGTATATTTTAAAACTTTGACATGACCCGAGGTTCGATTCGGACAATAAAAATGTGGGTACTTTCTTGCTTTTTTGTTTAATTTTTCGAATCGAATCGGTTCTTCATGTTATTTTTCATCTAGACCCAACCCGGGACCTATCGGGCTCAAATCGGATTCGGATCGGTTTGGTTCGAAATTGCGGATCTTGGTTTTAATTGTCCCTCGTAGTTTGATGCAGCAATAATATAAATAAACATTTCAAAGTTTGTTGGAGATTAGTTCGAAGTGTAATCGTATCATCATATAAAATATCTAATACATTCAACCATGGTTGAAGATTAGTTTGGATTGAAAAATACGAAAAATATAAAAAAAGGTAAAAAATAAAATAAAATTATGAAAAGACACGTCAATTTTGCACTGGAATCGCCATTCGTCGCGCCTTTTCATGTGTGCCGCGCCATATGGAAGAAAGGCGCAAACGCCACGCCACGCTTTGCACCATGGCGTGCCTTTCATAACTACGCTCAAGAACATAAATTTTGGCTGAGTTGTAATCTAAACGTTGACAAAGCTCAAGAAGCCATTCATTGAAAACACCACACGGATGCACGCACACATGCATTGGAAACAGAATTCAACAGTGACCTTATATATTAGATATTACAATGAGAAAAATGGTTTTTTTCTCAGTAGAGCTTATAAAGCAATATAAAGGTGTTGAAGATCAAACACAGAAAAATAACCAAACCTACGGTTTTAGCCAGAGAACAAAATAGTAAACGACAAAATACATACCAATTCCTTAGAATTTCATTACTGTAACAGAGAGTGCAACATTTTGTTAAATAATCAAAAGGATCTTAAATCATATCAAAGTTCTCACTTCAGAAAAGATTGTTATCAGATATTATTAGCTAACCCTAATGCATCTAAAAACATCTAAAATATTGTCTAGGCAGGTTAAATATGGACTTGAACCTTGGTTGCTGATCATATAGGCAAAACAGTACCGAACTAAAAAATAATTTAAACGCAAATTCGATTGATACCTTCAACAAAATAAGAGAAGGAAGGCCACCCCATGGCATTTTCCAAACCAAAATCTCTCTCCACTTTATCGTCTTTCAAATTTTTGGCCATGGGCGGGATCCAATAAGACGAACCGGGCATGAAAACTATCCAATCCGGCGCAGCTCTTCGAACCAATACCGCCTGAATGGCCTCATGCAGTCTTTGAAAATTCAGTATATCGGCTTCGGACCTTGAGGAATCTTCGGAGCCGAGATCCACTTCGATTAGCTCGAATTTGGGTTTAGGGCGGTTGGTGTGGTTGCGGAGAGTCGTAAAGAGGGATGGTATTAGGGTTTTGGATTTGGGGATTAGGGTCTGAAATTTGGGGATTTGAGAGAGAATTCGAGACATTTTTTTTTTGTTCTGGAATTTGTTTGTGCATCGGTAAAAATAGAGCTTTCTTATATGAATTTGCTATGAATTGCGTGCAACAGTTTGCTAAATATGGTCTGTCGTGGGCTCCAAGAAGACATCATGAGTACAGGTCACCTGGGCAGCCCATTTAGATAAATAGCCCAATTTTTTATTTAGTACGACAACAATACTCTGGAGCCTGGAGGGGTTTTTTGCACCACCATTGTATTTACCCAACAAAAAAGTGTTGTTAATGGATATTGTGGGGCTGTATGTTATAAAGGGAACGACGGTTTGGAATTGGAATAGTCCTGCATCGCTAAATAACTTGAAGAAGTGGTGTATGAATATGTATTGGTAGGCACGTAACATCGGGGAATTCTTTTATTACAACAAAGTCTGTAGCAACCCATAAGCATACGCTACGTGCAGATAGAAAGACATCCGCATCTAAAATTATTTTTTATGTCAAATTTATAGTTTATATTATGTTTTTAGTGCAGCATAAGATATGTATTTATTGTTTTATTAAGTTAATAATTTATATCTTAAGTGTTTAATGCATATTCATGGATAAATATTATTAATTATCATCATATTTATTGATTTTGCATGCTTTTATAATCAGTGGAACTGAAATAAACTTGTTAAACCCAAATTTTCTACCTGTGTTTCTTGATTTATCGATCGTTGGCGCATACAATAATTATCTGATATATGTTCATAGCCGCGGATGCGGATGTATGTATAGCACTATCTCCATCCGAAAGTATCAGTTGATAGGTCTAAACAAAAATTAATTAGTTTCAACTCAAATAGCCCGTAGCTCAAACGTTGCATGCAGTAATATTACGAAAATACGATTTTAAAATATATGTATAGCGGCCTTATATTTGCGGAGGCATGTAATAATCTCTTAAATGAGTAGAAAATTTCGAAATCGAAAAGTGCCTCTGCGACCCTTCTGAATTAAAAGGGGTGGAGCGGTGGCGGACCTTCTTACATCCTAGCTTACAAAAGTAGTTTTTAAATTATATGTGTGTGTGTTTGTGTGTGTGTATGTATGTATATTTGTAAAAATAGATTTTGTTATTAAATGTTTCGTTGACTAGGGTAAATGACTTATGAATCAAACTTATTACTTTTTTATCTAAGGATTTATTGTTACATGACTCTATATTTAATAAAATAAAACATTAAATTTTCCCCTTTTTTGTTAATATAAGTAAAGTAGCTACCAATTTGTCATCATTTAGCACTTAACATTTGTTAAGCAGATTAATGGATATTACTTATCGTATTTAACAATTTAATCAAACTTTAACATTGATCATTTTTTATCTTATAAATATTTATTTAGAAATTTTTATACGTGAAAGTTGTTTAATATATTTGACTAGACATATGATGTATATACCAAATGCCAAATTATTATTAGAAAACGAGTAACATACGTATATCTAAATGTGTACTAATAATGGGTCAGTATATTTTAATGAATTTGGATATTTGCACTGAACATCAAAATAACTACTGAAATAATTACATGATACTACAAATGTTAAATAACTAAATTAGTTGGAGACAAAAACAATAAAAAGTGGAAATGAAACCTGGCTCAGGTTCAAGGTTAGATAATGTATATATAATGAGGAAACCCTCATTTGAAGCTTTTGAATTGTCCAAAATATTATCTACAATTTTTATTACACATTGGGGTTGTTTTTGTCTTTGTATTCCCTACATTCTTCTAGCAGTATATTTTATCATATGAAGTGGTTATTTTTGTACGTGCATACAACCATTATTTGATCATAAAATTAATTTGCTCATAGTTTTATTCGCACACGTCCAATGAACATGCCTAATGTATCGGTACATTAATTATAGGTTTAAAAAGAACAAAAAGTGAAACTGAGAATTGTAGTGTGACAGTCATATTGTTATTTTAGTTTTACTAAACCTGATAATTCATAATTCATTAATTTGTACTACAATTGTTGTTATCCGTAATTTTCCGCATGTAATGATTCAATGGCACTAGATTTCAAAATGACAAAGGAATATGCATACGGTTCATGGACAACTGAGTGTAAAATGAGACAAAGAAAAGTAATGGGAAATTTTTTTATCAATCCGACTTCCGGTATACTAGCATTAAACTAAATTTTATCAAAATAAATCACTCGAGTTGAATTTTGGGATGAAACTTATTATAAGGATATTTTATTAAGTTAAAATTTATTGAATTAAAATAATTTTATTTAACTAGTTAAATAATTAATTCGTTTTAAAAAATAAAACGAGCTTGAATAAAATTTACAACAAGAAAGAATTATTTATATATTGTAAATAAATTTGATATGATCAAAATAAATGAAAATGATATTTTTTATTTGAAAATAAAATAAAATAAATGAATTAATAAATGAATCGACAATGCATTCAGTAGAAATTATTTTTGTGAAAAATTGAAATAATAATATTCTGAGTAAATTCCACATTTAAATCATTAATTATATTTAAGGGGTTAAATATAAAATTAAATAAAGAAATAAATATAGCAATATTGAAATGATATTTGTATCATCGAAGATATTTTAAAATAAGTACTATAGAGTATTGTTCGATAATAAATAAATCAATGCTTAACGAGTTTAAATAACTAATGATCCTAAAAAAATATTATGTAAAATATATGGTAAATCAACCTAGGTTCAAGAAGAATACATTTATAAATAAATAATATAGTAATTTATAAGATTTAAATTGGAAATAAACGAAGTAAAGAGATATGTTAATTTGAAGATAACAAGGACTTAAAGATAAAACTTCTTTTAACCAAACATTCCCTAACTCCCACCTATCATTTCATTTTACAAACCCAAACCTGTTACCCCTTAAATCAAAGGCTAATTTTATTTGGACCTGAAAAGTTGTTGAATAGACCCATAAAACTGGAAAAAAAACCATTATATCCATATTTTTGCTTAGTGTACCCATATTATTGATAACTCTTTCCCTTTTTAACCTTTAGCCTAGTAAAAGAGTAATTTCAGTAAAATAATCAACCACATAGGCCAAGCATGTGGATTTGTAACCTACCTCGCATCTGCTACCCAAGCTAATCACGCACCTCCATAACGTAGTTGGTCTATAGATCGCGCACTACAACTGCAAGATTTTATAATCAATCGCTCGGTCGAATTTCTATGAACTATGCACTTTTTAAATTTACATAATAATAATCAAACAAGATAAAATTCAAGTTTTACCACTTTCGGTTCAATTAGATTTGCGTTTCCATCAGCGCGATCCGTCAATTCGAGTAAAAGATTTGAGAATGTGCTTAAATTAGACTGTTATGGTTTATTGTCTATGAACAGTTGAAGAAGGAAAAGAGAATGAACTCGCTAGATGTAAATCGCATAAGGGCAATTTTGTATTGCGTTTTTTAAAATTTTAGGTGGGCTACTCAGCAATATTATATGTCTAAATAGAATTAACATAAATCAAATCTCTAGCCCATTTGCCCTTATAAAAAACAGAACAATGAAAAGAAAAGAAAATCAACAACAGTGCAACCACGAAGGAGCATGATTGGAAGTGGAAAACATGACCAAAGGAGGAGATCGAGCTGGTACGTTACAAGCATTGGGAGGAGGAGTTGCGCCTGCACATGCGAGATTTTGGCATGTCATGACATGGGGTAAGGTGTGTGACGAGTCGATTGTGTGGTGGGAGATCGAAGCGATGTAGTAGTTGTGTGTGATAGGGAGTTTGGCTGGACAATAATTCATTGGTATTCGCAGTGGAGTTTGGGTTTGTGGTGGTGCTTTCGGGTTGGCACAAGTTGAGGTTGTTTTCGTAAATGCTGATGTTGAGAGAGAGGTGTCGTTTGGGTTTGTGGTGGTGCTTTCGGGTTGGCACAAGTTGAGGTTGTTTTCGTAAATGCTGATGTTGAGAGAGAGGTGTCGTTTACTGCGACAATGAGTGATTTTAATAAATAAATCTCATTGAAATTAAATTTCTCTTATGCATGCTCGTACACAAAATGACTATGAATGAAATTAATATGGTTTTTGGATGATGAGATTTGTTTTCCATGCCATGAATTGAAATAGTGGTTGTTTGAAAATTATATATATATATATATATAAACCATATAGTTCTGTGGAATATTTGGAGGATTGCCTTTATTGATGTATATCGATTATACACACACACATATACATATTTAATATTTAATAATAAGAAGAAGAATAATCCATATTGATGTGAGTGAGTCATACTTATACAATGAAAATTCTAAATCTCTTCAATGCATGTTTAAATCATGTGGATGTTGAGATAAGTTCGATATTAGTTGTAAAACCCAAACTAATAGCGATGAACTAATAATTTGATAAAGAAATAAAAATAGTCGAATTGATTATTATGAGAATTTAATGGAGATTTGGACTTAAAATAGAAAATTGTGGCTTCAAAAAAAATTACCTTCTCTGAGTTGAAGGTTTATCATATGAATACACACATACAAGCGCGTGTGTGTGTACGTAAATGTATGTATGTTTGTATGTGTGTGCGTGTGTGTATATATATGTATGTATGTATGTATGTATGTATACAGTGATTTCATATAAATTTGTATGAATACATATACGTGCCTTTAAAGTTGTTTAAAATATTGATTTTATGATGAATTATAACATTAATGGATGATATAGGTGATTGAATATTGCTGAATTAAAATATAAAAATAAAAAATGGATTTTTAATCAATAATGAGTGTTTATCGTATATAATTTCATATTAATTAATAATTATGGTATTCAAATTGTTTATAAAAATATATATCTAATGGTAATTTATTTGTAGAAAAGAAAATAATTGTTTAAGATAAGATAAGTTGTGAGATTAATAATATAATGATCAATATTTACTAATTAAATACATCATTCGATATATATTTGAATTACATATCAAATAATTGAATAAATTTATGAATGGTAGTTCATTGAAATTGAGACTGAATTTGTGAGTGAAATGAGTAACAATTTTGTATTAATTTTTATTTAGAAATGATTATAATTGATATAAAAGTATAAATGCATGTTATTATTATTATATAAATGCATGTTAGCAATAGAAGTTATATTCACTTATGTTGAATTAATTCCATATGCAACTTCAATTTAATGGATATAAAGAATTAATTCAACAAAAAATTCTTTGTTGAAAAGTTGCATCAACGGGGACTAAGATTTCCACTCTTCTCACTTTTCCGTTCCTTCTAGCTTTTCGTGTTGTTGCAAATGTACTTTTATTTTCACATCCCCCGCCTCCTTTTCTCTTCACTGCTTGAAATTCGATTTGTTTCTTCTCCAGCTTGGTCCCTTGTTTCACATTTGACGATGCTAGCCTTTATTATCCACTAATTCTCTCTCAACAACTCTGAAATATTTTTGTGAGTTTTAAGACTTTGTCTTTGAAGTGGCTAAAAGTATTTCAGCGTCCTTCTGACTCAGTGACGAGGCTACGTTGTGTTTTTGGTTTCTATTTTGCTTTGATTACCTGCAAAGTTAGGCAGTGCCACAGGCTTTGTCCTTGGTGATTGCTTCTAGTTTGTGGGCGTATTGAAAGCAGTACATAATTCTATTATCCACTTATACTATGTAATATATGGTCTTGTGTTGTGTCTCCCTTTGATGATGCTTATGGTGCTTCATTTGGCTACGGGTTGCTATTCTCTTGCCTTTTATTCTCTTTCCCTTATGGCCTGATTCGTTTTTCGCTTGGTTGACTTTGGTTTTCTATCTTGCTCGCAAGTGATTTTCCATAGTATTTTCTTTGGTTGTTAGAGTTTTTTATTAGTCAAATAGGTCATTATGTATGTTCGCAAGTGATTTTTTGTCAAAGTGTTTTTTTCAAAGTTTAATTCTGCAAACATTTTTGAGTATGTTGTTGTCAACTTGTATCTGTCATAGTTTTTTTTTTGGGTTAGTGTCTTATTATCAAAGTGGAAGATGTCACTTCTTGTTAGAGCTTTGGGTATGATTCCCAGCTATTCTTTAGCCCATTACCGTTAGTCACGTGGAATCGTTGGACACGACAACGGTCCTTCCCCCCAACATAGCCCGTTTGGGCTAGTAGGAGGAAAAGATATGTAGGCATCTGATGCGTTCGATGCACCGAACGCTGACGTATGGACGCCACTATTCCCCCTTATATATACAAGTTCTCTTCTCCTCTTCCTTTCCTTCTCTTCTCTCAAATACTCCACTCAAATGCCCCTTTCACATCGTCAAACACATTCCCCTTTCATCCAACTTCTCCGCTCAAATGCCCCACTCGCTGAGTAAAGAACGGATCCTTGGTCACTGTAATGTTTACAACTGTGTGTCACTTATAAGTGGTGTTTTTGAATTTAAGGTACCGTTTGCAGCTATCTTTTAGCATGTTATCATTCGCCACACATCCGATGCGTCCGACGTGGCAACGTCCCTTCCCCCCAATATAGCTCGTTGGGGCTGATAGGGGGAAAAGATACATTGGTGTCCGACGCATCCGATGCCAACGTATGGACGCCACCATTCCCCCTTATATATATACATGTTCTCTTCTTCTCTTCCTTTCATCCTACCTTCTCTTCTCTCAGATACTCCGCTCAAATACCCCTTTCGCATCGTCAAACACATTTCCCTTTCATCCAATTTCCCCGCTCAAATACCTCGCTCAAATGTTTGCTCGCTTATAAAAAACGATCCCTAAGTGTGATTGTCATGTTCAACATGATGAGTGTTCATGATTTATAAGCATATCTGTCAAACCTGCTAAGGTTCTTTTCCCCACACACGTAATAATTTTATTATAAAAGTGGACGTATTAGTATAAAAGCCGGCTTGCCTTGACCAAAAATATATATTAAATATATGTAATTGTGATAATGAACTCATGTTAAAGTTATAAATTGAGATGTTTTATTTATGATCATAGCAATATGAAGCACAAATTGCAATAAGAGTATTTATTGGTGTCCAAAAGAATATTTATTCTCAATGTTTGAACTAATATATAATCTATAAAAGAGCACACACATATGTATATATATATTTGCTTAATTACACTCGTGCACACACACATACATATATGCTTAATTACACACACACATACATACATACACTGTGAAATTAAGCATATATATATATATATATGTCTGTATGTATATGTATTATTATAAAAGGTATCGGGGGGTGTATATTGATATGCATGCACTGTGAAATTTTAATATATAGTTGTTATTAAATTTATTCGAAAATAATATAACTTATGTATAAATAAGTCTTAAATCCTATTGGAATATATCATAAATGTCCAAATTGGTTATTTGAATATAACTTAA
The DNA here is from genome assembly GCA_030737815.1 of Allium fistulosum. Lineage (NCBI taxonomy): Eukaryota > Viridiplantae > Streptophyta > Magnoliopsida > Asparagales > Amaryllidaceae > Allium > Allium fistulosum. The sequence goes on along the minus strand of CM060903.1, from coordinate 1,531,737,218 downwards.
TACAATGTTTTGTGTGATGTTTGGTTGTTGTTGATATTTATACGAGTATCGATTAAATGGATGATTTGATTGATTATGTTTTGTTTGTGCGCAATGCAATGATAAGTAACACTATCTTGTGTTTTATAAGTTATATATATTAATGTGATTTCTCTCAATTATAAAATTAAAAAAACCTCAATGACTTGTGCGATGAGAAAGATAACCATCAGGGGTTTAAAATGAGTGATAAACGCATATTTAATTAAAATTTGGTGACTGTTATGTTAGATACTAATTGTACTAGCATTCCATCCTAACTGATTGACATCTCAGGTAGCTCCCCTAGTCACGACAATACAACCCGTTGTCGTTAATCATATAGTCTGCTGTGTGGGTACAATAGCGAGGTTTAGGTGAACAGGATGATGATGGAAGCGACGATAGCTAGCGAGATAAAGACTAATTTGTGCAACATATAGACTATGTGAAGATGCTCGTAATTCTGAGTGTTAGGTAGTGAGAATACCTTAAGGGAGGGACTCGACTTCTAATTATTGGTTAATGTGTAACTAAATGTAACACCTCGCTTCTATATCCATAATATCCAAGAGTATTACTGTGTAATACTGTTAGATAATACAAAGAATAAGATGTATGAGGTACATACATGAATATTCCCTTGGGCTAACGCCGGTGCATATCTAAAAAAATCATAAACAACTCACATATACGTACACAGTATTGGCATAAAGCAAGTGCCGCCAGGATAGAACAATACACAATATAAAATAGATCATATATAACACAAAGTCAATAACATAGCGATAACATATAATAATAAATACACACAAGTCCAAGTGGATTTACAAAAATTGTCAAATACCCACTAACATCAAAAATACAAAAACATGTCCAATATATACATCTCAACCATTCATGTACACATGTAGCTACAAATATACATAATATATACGAATATGCTATCCACTATCTAAGCCCAATATCTACATACTGATCATCTATTCATGAACCCGAAATGTCTCGGACTGGCTCGAGTATTATATAAAATAACACACGGGTTAGACTATGTCTAAAATATTGAAGTCAATATAAAATATCATCCGGCATGGTATAAACAAGTGCAACACAAGTGGCATATGAATATCCCAAGTGTCAACATATCTCAAAAAAACCATGGGCACAAAAGATAACCAAAAGCCAAGCAAAGTCAATCAACACACGAAACGGGCATATAATCAAGTGGGTGATACAAACGTAATCTAACTATCTTCGGGTATAAAACTCAGAATCATAATGTAGACACACCTGGGGTCTGTCTCACTCAACACACACACACACATATATATATATATATATAACACATAAATATCACTTAAATCAAACAACATGGAATATAAATATGGCATACCCTTGGTAGCCGGGGTCATCTCTCAAATAACCATGAAAAAGATAGTACATGGTCCAACTCCATGCTCTCGGTATTTTTAGCTATCCTCGATAGCAATATAATCGATGTATACGGGGTTACACAACTACGTAGATGCTTAGTCTCATAAATAATCCAAGAGATTGATCCACATAATAATAATCTTGACCTTTAACCTCATGGTAATCGACTTGGCTCCGAGCCAATGAAATAATCATACGATCTCTTAGAACTATACTAATCCACTTAGCTTTTAGTATCGTGAATTAACATTAGGACTCTTAGTCCTATGTGCTCTCAGCATCATAAATATATAATTCAGCATCGGTCTCAGCAAATGATTAAATCGGCTCTCCGCCGTAAACACAATGATCTCATATAGGTGAATAAGTAGGTGGCTATAGCATCTCATGCTATCTCAACAATAATAACCAGACGGGAGACCAACAGCTCTTAGCTTACTCCAGGAGCCTTCCTCACACGCTCTCACTGCTACTCCTACAGTCTTAGCTACCTCGATGACAATCGTGACCCAATATCCATCAAGAGCATGACTATGCTATGTGTTGGTCATGACCATGCAAGTTCCCCTAATGGTAACAGACCGCTAGCCTTAGTAACACATGGGCAGTGGCTCTTAACCATGCCTCTCAGCCATATACATCAACAGATGTGCCACGGATTCAGGGAGCGACCCCACAATCAGGCCACTAGGATGGATACTAGTGAATTTTCTTTACTCCTCGATGAAAAATTGGAGTACACACAATAAATAGACACTCTTATGGCTCTCATACCAAACGGTACTATACCTCTGTTTATTCTAATTTCTCGTTACACAGGAATATAAATCAATCCAAATGCACAAGGGGTTTTATTATAAAAGACATTTTTCCAAAATATTCTATACAATTCCAAATATCAACATTCAATTTAAAGAAGAATAAATTCTAAATCTCATTCATTCCACATGATCCATATATAATTTCAAAAATAAATATTTGCAAAACTTCTATTTAATCACAAGGAAACATATATGGTAAACTTTCATTTAATTTCAAATCACTTAAACTCCTTTTAAAATACTTCAAACACTTTGAAATTTTTCCAAATACTTTGGAAATAATAATACCAAAGGTGTTTTATAATTTATAATTTCCTTTAAACAACAAATTCAAATAATCTCATTTCCAAATAAGGAATTTTCAATTTAAAATAATTTCTCAAGGGTATAAAAATAAAATTCCATAAATGAAAATTTCCATTCAATAAATAAATTGCATTCCACTTTCTATAACCTCAAAATATTATTTTTATAAATTTCCAATCTATCAAATCCAAAATAAAATTAACTTATCGCTTTCATACACACACACACACCAAATATCTCTTTATAAATATCCTTTGATTTTTCTATAATAACAGTAAATAATTATAATATAAACATTCACATTCACCAATTCTTCTATTTAATTAATCCTAAATTTTATCATTTTCAAATGATTTCTATTCACAGAATACTCAAAAATCAATTTACTTAAATAATTTCTTCCATGAATAATATTTCTAATTATAATAAAAATCATTACAAAAATCCAATTTTTATTCCCAAAACTATTTCATTTCTCAAAATCTTCCATTTTAATCAATTAGTTCGCTTTCAACCAATTACTAATGTGATCTCATTACAACGTCAATCGATCAAAAATATGTGATCTCATCACAACAACAATCAATTAAAATATGCAATTCAATTTCATCCAATTCAATCCATATCGACAAACAACACAACATCAATCAATCAACGAATTCAAAAAAAAAATATAAATCATAGTGGCAAGTTATAAAAACTTGCCAAACAACACAAACAACTATTTCACATCATGGCACTAATCAAATAGCTTTAATCAAGCAACAAAGGAAAGGTAGTAGACAATAATTGTAAGTAAAAATAATATACTCACCTAATCGATGCTCATGTTCCCAAAACAGCGACTACCGTAAGCCCACATCTTCAGCCATCAACCTCATGTGCACATCAATAGCCAATGCAAACAAAATTGCCAGCACCACGGCACCTTCACCATTCCAACCACAAACCCTCCATCACATTGAACTGCCATGACCTCTGCCCCAATACCTCTAAGAATATGCGTACTTAAATCATTGACACCTATAGCGTCAGCTGCAACCTTGCAGTTCCCATAGCCGATGCACTCAAATCGCCCATACCTAGTCGTGACTCCCCTCACCTGTACACATGAGCGACTTTTGCGGCTTCCCCTTAAATCGCGATGCGTCGCCTTCCCTGATGTGAAGCACCGACCATCGATGCTTGATCCTCGCATTCGAGCGTGATTTCATTTATCTTTTTTTATTATGTCATAAATTTTATTTTAGGGTAGAAAATTCGAGATTAAGCTAGATGGGTTACGGTTTATTTTTGTGAATGGGGACAAAGGCTTAGGCTTGAATAATGAGAGGAGTTAATACAATATGGGCTTGATTAGTATATGGGCTTTGGTTTCAATTGAATAAATTTTCATTTCTTTTCTTTTAACAACTCCTTTTGATTTATTTGTAAATAAATTCCAATTTGATTTAAATTAATTTACGCTTCATTATACTAAATATATTTGGATAACCATCCAATTTAATTCAATTCGATGCCTCTTTATTAATTTTCCACTGTTTTAGTCGCATAATAGGTATTTACACCTATATAAATATTTTTTTGTTCAATTAATATTTTTATTCAATTTCAATTTATTATTTAGAAAGAATTTATTAATTTAATTCAATTTTTTAAAACCAAATATTTTATTAAAAGGCTTCAAATAATTATGAATATTATTTTCAAAATGATAATAATTATCAAAAATCAAATTTAAATATTTTTATTTTATTTAAATTTATTTATTTATACGGCGTAAAAAGTAGGGTTCTTACACCTAGGGTAAATATAATAGCAAATATGATCCAAACCTTAAAATAACCGAGTGACTTAATAAATGTGAAACTAATGATAATGGAATGGGCATGAAACTCGATTGATTAGAATAGCGATCATGAGTCATCGTGAAAATTAGTGTCATGACATGGGTGTTATAACATTGTGTCAGATCGGTGACATATTGGGTATTTAGTGTGTCGTATGCCATCTACCCTTGTACACCTATTTTTTGTAGTTACTATACTTGGATGTTATTTCACTCATGGTTAGATATAGCCTAACCCAAGTTTATCTTTTTATAACAATTCTTGGGTCAACCCATGGATTATTGTAGATTTAGATTTATAGTAGATTTTTTTGGATTATTTATAGGGCTTGCAAGTGGCATCTGCTAGATACAATTTTGTTTGAGTATGGTATTGTATTATGCAAATGCTTATAGAAGTATATTTGAGAGAGTTACGGGTATGCCCTATGGGCAATTATGTATTTTGTTACATATCATAACTCTATAACCAATCTTGTTCATAATAAATGTCTTTAATTTCTATTATATACTTTTTTATATTGTGATATAAATAATTAAGTAATTACTTTAAAAGTATATTAAATAGAAAATCCTTAAATGGTAGTCATATGATAATAATCACAAGGAGTTGTAATCATGAGAAAATTATCATAATATAAAATAACATATTATATATATATATATATTCGTGGTCAGGATGTTTTGAGAAAGGATAACGATACATTCGTTGAGCTCTCCAAATGTTAGGCTATGTATTATGAAAGAGTCTATGCGGTAGGATCGTATAATATGGAATAGTGAAATGATCTAAGTAGTAAGTAAAGTAGACACCAAGACTTTATACTGGTTCAGACCTCTTGTCCTACGTCCAGTCCCTAAGCTCCTCTTAGGAATTCAACTAACCAACAACCCTCACTTAACCCGGAGGAATAGGTTTACAACTTACCCGAACAACCGAACGGGATTTCTTGCCTCAACTACCGAAGAGGACTTCAAACTGGATACAAAAGGTATTTCTGACTTGTTGTGTTCTTTATAACACTAATGAGTCAAATTGAGTACAACTTTCCTATAATCTTATCCTCGAGAGTATATAAAGTGTTTGTGAAGATTTTAGGAAATGTGAATTGCTATGAATCAAAAGGTGTTATAGTTAAAACAGAGATTCAAGCAATTGGTTTGTGATTGCTTTTGAAAACTTAAGAAATCTGAAAGTATGTTCAAGTAAATAGGAAGATTAAAGCAATTAGAATTGGTGAATTAAATGATGTTAGAATCATGTATTTATTCTTGTAGAAGAGGTGCATGTGTTGCCAAAGGTTGTAGACAAGAGATGCTTCCATTCCATTGAAGAATGGTTGCAACTCTTGGGAAGAGGAAGGTGTCTATTCAGAGAAAATCCGCAGTTACAAATTCAGTCGACTGAGCAGGAAATTCAATCGACTGAAAATATAAAGAGAAATTTTCAGGAATGCTTTCAGTCGACTACGCAGGAAATTCAGTCGACTGAAACTGTGCATATTTGTAAATGTGTTCCAGTTTCAGTCGACTGTCCATACCTGTTCAGTCGACTGAACTATAAAAGTATGCACAGTGAATGTGTGAATAAAAATGAAGTTTTATGAATGTGTTTTAGTGTTCGTGCAAATCTCTTGAGGATAGATTTTAACAAATAATCTAGACTTTAGACCTATAAAAATCATACTCATGTTTATACTTTGGTCTTCATTGATCTTCCTCTGATTTTGCATATATCTCTTCCTTTTTGTTGAAGCACATTGTCATTGATCAAAATCTCGTGTATCAACATTCTCCCCCTTTTTGATTGATGACAACACTAATGTGTTATAGAGATGTATTTACTAATTTTCTCCCCCTGAATGTATGCACTTATCTTTCCTACAAAACAAAGTTAGCTACATAGATTTCTCCCCCTTTGCCATCGACAAAAAGGAAGTAATAATCATAGATGTATAGTATAAAAACAATCACTGAACAGTAGAATTCTAAGATTATCAGAGAATAGCATAGTCAATAAAAAAGTTGCATAAGTAGCATAGATGCACGATTTAAACAAGTTAAAACATATAACAAAAAACCATAAAAAATTACTGATCTTTATCCCAATCGTAAGAGCCTTCATGATCTCCTTCAGGTTCTCGAATAACAGGTCCACCTGTGGGTGGTCTATAAGCTCTTCCTCCTTGGCCACCACTTGTTCCACTTGTACTGCTGCTTGTATGCTCTTCGGATGATGTCCAAGTGAAAGTTGGTGTCGGACGTTTGCCAAGTGATGTTGAAGCGGTAGTGGAGCTTGAGCATGAAATGGCATTCCATAACTTGTTGAAGAATCCTTTAATTTTATCAAGCTTGTGATCTACCTTCTTGAGACGATTATCAAGAATTTGTTGATTCCTTGATAAGATCCCCAATGATTGATTGGTGGAAGTATAACCTGGCTCAATGATACGAATTTCATCATCTTGGTCTAAAGGTTCTTCTTGTTGAGGTGGAGGAGGTTGATGTTGTTCTTGATGTCTAGCTTCCCATTCGGCAAGAGATATAATGCGAGGAGGTCTTGCCAGAAGTTGCATTAGGCTTATGGTCCGATGGTTTATTTGATGCACCATTGTATTCTCGGACTCAGGTAATGGCGTATCAACATTGAGAAGTAATCGCATGATATACTCACCAAAATAGATTGTCCTCATTTTGCCATTATTAAATGTAAGGAATTCATCAAGAATCAATTGAACCCAATTAACTTGATAATTACCCCAAAGTGCATAGAGTGCGCGATAGTTGTTAGGGTATACAAGTTCATATGAACCCGTTCTTGGGGTGATTGTTCTCGTAAGAGCTTTATGGAGAATTCTAGCTCTAGGACGTAAGGAAGTGGATTTAAGATCCCCGATGTTGATGTTATCATCCAAAAATTGATGATTGATGTTGTCGCAAATACGAGGGTTAAAGTCTATTTCTTCAAGCTTGCTACCAAGGTTTGGAGAACCTAAAATGTGTGAAATGCGGTCGAGGGAGAACCAAACTTTCTTTCCACATACCATACTCCAAACACTATCATTTGGATTTCTTGGAGTTTGGTGTCCAAGATTAAGATTAGCATAAAATAATTTTACCATGATATGATTTATTACATGGTCGTTTCTTTTTAAATCCAAGAGAGAAGTGAGACCTGCTTGATCCATTAATGCTTGGATGTTGTACGTCTGAAGGCTTTGAAAATCAACAAAAGAATGTTCGAAGATACGAGAATTCTTCATCTTATTCCATCTAGTGACAGCTACTCCATCGTAAAGCCATTGTGCTATTTGAGCATCAATTGGCTCAGAGGATGAGGAGGAAGAAGCTCTAGATCTCTTTGGGGCCATTTGTATATAATTTGAGTGAGATTGAAGTAATTCAAGAGCTAGGGTTTTGAAACTAATTGGGGAAGAAGATGTTGTTGTAGATAAAAAGTGAAAGGGTAGGTAAACATGTGATGGTTAAAAAGAAGAAAAAACCGTCTGAAAATTTGCGTTCAGTCGACTGAATCAAAGTACGAAATATTTCTGCGTTAGATTCAGTCGACTGAACAGTATATTTAGTCGACTGAATTGTTAGTTGAAATTTTCTGTTGAACTTTTAGTCGACTGTGCAGATGGTTCCAGTCGACTGAGCTATGTAAATATTGTTTTTCTCTTTAAGTTCAGTCGACTGAGCAGTGGGTTTCAGTCGACCGACACATGCATTTTTGTTGTTTCTTTTAATTTTTGAAAGTAAACAATTTATTTAAAAGAAATAGTTACAGTTATATAGATGTAACATCATGAAAATACATTAAAATGACTATTTCTTCGGGGATGGACTTGAAGTTTTTTCTTCGTTCTTCCCATAATTTATTTCCCATGAATTTGGAGTATACTGAGGAGTCTTTGGGACGTCCAAGGATTCAAGGGATCAACCGGTGTACGGTAAGATGAAGATGGATCGAACACATTACTTGTTCGAGGTAGGGGCTCGCTCACCTCATTTTTCTTTGAACTACAAAAATGTAAACCAATTTTCTCAAGAAAACTTAGTCGTCTTGCCGTTACTTTCTGTTCAAAATATAATTCTCGTTGGAGATTAATTTATTGTTGTTTAAAATGATGAATCTCGTCAATCTTTCTTTTTGTATCAAAGGAGGTAAAAAGGCCACGTTTTGCCTTCTTTGATTCCGGTGTGTAACCAGTGTGATAGTTTAATAAAAATATATTGGCTAAATAAAGATATATTGACTAAATAAAGATATAATTCTGAGTAAATAAGTAAAATGTGAATAAAATTGATTTTAAATAGAAGGAAGTACGAATATAAAGAGAATGCGACTTATAAAATTTGGAAGTAAGATAAATAAGCCAAATAAATTGTTGTAATGGTAATGAATAAAAATCCAAAACTTGAATTATAGAATAGATTGAACACCAGTAAAATAGTTAAAGTGATTTTTGATATGAGAATCAAATATTGGGTTGAAATTGGGGAATAAACTAAATTGAATAAATTAGTGAATGGAATATGGAAATGGAACTTGAACTAGTTAAATGGAAGTTGAATTTGAGTTAATAATGAAATTGGAGATGAAATCGAGTTATAAATAAATTTAACTTGGAATTGTTGGTAAACTAAAATATAATTGGAAGTGTAGTCAAACAAACTAAAGTTGGATTATAATAGTGATGGTTTGAATTTGTGAATAAAATCCCCATAAGTAGAAATAAATCGAATAAGGGCTTGCTATTAATAAAATGAAATTCTATGAATTGTTAGAAGTGAAATAAATTTTATTTTGAATCAATTGAAATAAATATAAGTTCGTTTGGATTCAAAATGAATTGGAAGTAAACAATGAAGTGTGAATCATTTAAATGGAATGTAAATGAATTAGATGAAATGGCAGTAAAATTGAGTGAAAGCATTTAAATTTGCATTGGAACCTTATAAACTCACTTATGGAAGATTTTAGTGAATATTGCTTATGTTATGTATGTGTTAGCTATTGAAATTAATTGAAATGTTAACAAATTTTGAATATTTGTCACTAACCTATTTAAATGGAGTTAGTACAGGTTTAGGGAAGCCGTATGGCTGGATTTGGCCGTGTGCATTTCTAAAATAAATCACCGCTTGCTTTAAAAATGCTAAAAATAAGGTACGCCTACGAAAAAATTCAAAATAGGAAATATGAACTGCATATATTGATATATTGTGATTTCCAGCCTGAGGCCGATGTATATATATATATATTTGTGCATCCTGCAATATCGCAGAGGTCCCTCCGTACAAAGGAGACTCTGCCAAAATTTTCCGTAAATTTTGGGAGTTAGAAAAAAATGTTTGGAAATTTCCATTAATAATAAATGATTTAAAATTGATAAGCATAAAGAATTGAACTGAATATGGAAATCTAATTGAAGTGTGTATATAAAGTAAGGTGGAATCAAAGGAATTGAAGAAAGAAAAAGTTTGCAAACGAACTTTTATTTGAGATATGAAAACAAATTAGTAAGTGAAACTACTAAAGAAAATGGTCAATTAAATATTGATTGATATAAGATGAATAAAATTCAGTATTCAGGGTTTGAAACCAAATTGAATTCTAATGGAATTGTAAAGACAAAAGTGAATAAAATTGAATATAAACTTCAAGAATGAAGTGAAACAAATCCAAGAAGTATACAAAATATTTATATTAAATTTAAGAAATGAAAAATGAAATTCTTAAGTAAATGTGGTATTGAGGAAAATTATTCTAAGTGAATAATTGAATGAAGATCAAAACTGATAGTTGTGAATGGGATAATTGTGGAAAGTGAATAACAATCAAAATGAATGTGAATAAAATAAAGGAAATTGATATAATTGATAATCAATTGGGCTAATTACGTAAGGTGTATGTATATTATTTTATTCGTATAGCTATTTGATCCAGATGTCGAACACAGAATTTCGAGATAGTTTTATCAATTCGAATTAGGATTTTTCACTCGATTTTCGACGGCGAGCCTGGATATGGATTTTTGATTGAATCTGGATATTCTCTATCATAGTTGGTGACTATGCAAGGAGAATGACGGTTTCTGATCAAGAAAACAGATCTGAGTCCGCACTAGGAAGTCGGGTGGACGATACTAGTTCGGAAGTGAAATTGTGTGATCGAGTGAGCGATTAAATGTGATATTGCGTACGGATGATATATGTACATCGTATGGGCTTAAGTAAAACAAATATTGAAAATTTGTAAAGAAAAGTATAAAATGACTTTGGAATTGTGATTGAATATTATTGCTTAGTAGGATATACAGGTGTATAAAAGTAATGGATAAATTGGGATTTTTGATTTTAGAAGATAAAATTTAATGGCCCGACAAAAGGTATGTATTTGAATTTCTATATGAAATTTGATTGGGTTTTTGATCCAGCCACTTGGCTTTTTGTTTTTTTTTTGAGATTGGGAGGTCGTAGAGCCATTTTGTAGTTGTATCGAGCTAGCCGCGCAAAGGAGACGCTGGCGAAATTTTTCGAAAACTTAGAGAGTTGGAAAATTTTGAGAAAATTTTGATAATTCAAATTTGGTTTTAAATTTAAAATTTGAATTGATAAGCAAGTAATTTTGTTTGAGGCTTATGGGTAAATTTGGAAAGTTAGAAAGAGGGATAGTGTGTCTTTAATAAAAAGATTATTGTGAAAAGTTGTTAAAACTATTGGGTTGAGGAAATAATTAATGGGATATGGATCATTCTTCCTAACTAGTAATTTCGGGGACGAAATTCTTTTAAGGGGGGAGGAATGTGACGACCCGTAATTTTTGGATATTTGAAATTGGAATATTTAATTGATTTTAAATATTTAAAAGTTAAATTTTAACTCGAATTTCAAATATCAATATTTATTGGATAATTAATTATTGAATTGGATAAAATATTGAATCTTGATGTTTAAGATTGTTAAAAATAATTTGAAGGCTCAGAAAATTTATATTGATAATATTGAAGGTGATGGAACTTTTAAATTGAATTTAAAAGTGATTCGTTCAGTTTTCAAATTTTATTGTTTAAAATGATATTTAAAAATAGCCTCCCGAGGCACTATCTCGGATTTCAACGAAACTAGTTCCATTTGGATCCGTAATATTGTATTATTATCAGATTTTAAATTTCGTAGTGTTTGGAATTATTGTGTGGGCGTACGATAAGTGAACGCGTTGAGATTTTATATCGGAAATTAATTATAATAGTCAAATTGTAAAAGTGATAGCATCAGCCACCCTAACCTGTCTTTGCCACCCTATCATCTGACCATAGCCGACCTAGCTTATCCCAAATCAAATCGTGTCCCCTATTCTCGTTTTAAACTCACGCACTCGGTCAAAAATCAAAGGGAGAACTTCCCTTTTTAAAATAACTGAGAGACTGGATTTTTTTTTTCATTCTTCAGTTTCGTTCGAAAATCCTCTTCAGAGAAAGGAAATGGCCAATTCTTTTTTTTAATCCAAATCGAAATCAAATTTTGCCACTTTATAAACAATTATAAATCGTGTTTCCCCCTTTCTCTGTGATTTTATTTTGGCCAATTATATCGAATCGATCTGTTCGATTGTGGCAAATCGATCGAGAGCCCTGCTCGCGAAGGTTGAGCGATTGATTTGGTCGACTCGAGCCATGGCAACGCAAGCGATTGGCGGAGCAGCGATGAACGTGGGTGAAGAGGCCGATCGTGTGGACGGTTTGGCTGCCTGCATTTTCGTTTGGGGAAGTTCGCTGCCGCGTGTGGCGATTTCGAGGATAAGGGGTGTTCTCGATGGGAGACGTGCGCTGTTGGGGTTGGTTGACGTCGCGGTTGGAGCTGCGTGCGAAGGAGAGGGACTCGACAAATTTCTGGTGGGTCAGGCTTCGACGAGGATGGAGTCTCGTACAGAGCATTAGAGCAGAAGCGTGTTGTGGTTTCCTGTATATGAAGGTCAAAAATTGTAAAGAGGCGAGCCGGTTTGGGTTGGATTGCAAATTAAAGCAAAGGTGAGTTAATCTCACTCATCTGGTTTAATTTAAATTTAAACAGTTAAATTTAAATATTTGGTTGATTGATTGAAATTGATTGGATATGTGATAGTATATATAGTAGTAGATATATCAATATATATATATATATTGGAATATGTATATATTGGAGTTGATATTCCCGCATCATATAGCGGATGAGACCCTATGCGCCGCATAATAGCGGATGATTTTTATATAATCCCATATACCGCGATATTCCACCTCGAAGTGGAATTGGTATTGTGCTAACATCTGTGGATGCAGGGAAACAGGTTGGAGGGATCCAACTGGATTCCTCAAAATATTTAATGTTTGTTTAAAATATTCTGTGATATGATCTTTGATATCCTGTGATATATTGTATGGATGTTTGAAAGTTATGAATTGATTGGATTTTTTTTCAAAAGAAATAAAAGTGTAAAATTTTAAGAAAAATAAGTCTAATGAATGAGAATAAATTAATAATGAATTGGAAAATAAAAAAATAAAAGTGTTTCAAAATGCTAACAAATAGGGGAAAGGGGGGAATTTTGAATAAAGGGAGGAATAATAAAATGGAAACTTAAAAATGATAATATTTAAAGGAATAAAGAGTTTAATTTAAATTTCCAAGCGTGAAATTATTTAAAGAGATGGAAAAGAAATTTGGGAAAAGAAACTAAAATTAGCAATTTCAGTTAAAAAGATTTTAATTCAAAATAAAGAAATAGGAATTTGGAATTTAATGTATTTTGAAATAAATGAAGTAAATAAGAAATTTATTCGAAAGTGAAGAAAATTTGAAATAAATTGTAAATTGATTTCAGTGTTTGAAATTGGAATTTTTAAAGAGAGATAAGATTTTGAAAGTTATAACTGGGTTTATAAGGTGAAATAAAATATCGGTGGATATTTTAAAAATATAAATTCAAGGTGGGAATTTATAAAGAAATGTGAATTGGTTTAACAAAATAAATAAGTGAATGGGTTTAAAAATAAACAGTGATTTATTTTGTTAAAAATACTAAAGAAAAGAGTATTTCCTTGGATAGCCAAGTACGTTTTCAAAGAAATGTTAAATATTGGTTAAAGGTTTAAATGTTGTAATAAAAGACATGTTTTAGAAATTTCATTATTTTTAAATATTAAATTTTAAAGTAAGTATTTATTTTCAAATCTATTATTTCTAAATGTTATCTATAAAGTGAGTATTTTCCAAATCTATTATTGTAATTAATATATTAAAAAGACTTGGTATTATGATTTAAAAAGAAAATTTAGTTTATATTTACAAGATAATTTATTTTAAATATCCCTAAAGTATATATTAATAAAGTATTTTAAATAGTTCTAATTTCAAATGTTATAAAGCATATTTATAATAAAGTGATTTTACATTGTTTAAATCTACAAAGGCTTTTGTACTTGGTGTTTCAGAGGAAAGAAATATTTGGGAAATATTTTCTGTGAGAAGGAAACTGTTTTGGAAACTATTTTCAAAAGGGGTTTGAAAATAGAATTATATCTTGTGAAGATATTTTTGAGATAAATAAATAATTGGGAAAATTATTTATTGTTGATGGATGTTATGGATGTTAATTGATAGTTAAATAACCGACTATCAATATTGGCCAAATGCGTTGATCGTTTCGAAGAGTCCGGGATTGAGATTTATTTCTCGAAAACCACTTCGATCCGGTTTGTACGTTTCGTGGGGAAACGAGTTTGATATCGAAGATGAGATAGTGTCTTTAGTTCCATTCAGACCCGGAACGGACTTGTATGGATGAATGCTTTCGAAAAACATCGTCAGGGGACGATGGGCATTCTAAGTGAAACGTTCTATGAAGGTAACGTTTAGCCTCAGGCCTCATCAACCGGGAATGACTGAAAATCAGGGGTTATGCAGCAAGGCTTCGTGGGTAGCGCCCACTGGAGAGTATGGTCATCCCTGTCTAGAGGTCCCTTTTTATTTCGGCTTAGTGGTGCGGTTGCTGATCCCAACCGTGGGGTGATCATATTCGGAATTGCCCATAGGTGATTCCGGTCTTGTGTTGAAGGGGGTCAGGTGCGATCCTCGGTACTGTGATCTAGGCCACGTACTGTGACAAGTGGTACCCCAGTGCCTAGTCATTCGTTGGAAATCCATTCTCCCTACGTGCCTTGTACGGTATTTGTTTGTATACCTAGTATGCTAGAATTTAATCATGTAACAATTTCAGCTATTTGAATAAGTATTTGTATATAGACACTATTATAATATCAGAGGATTTTATAAAAAGTGTTTTAGCTATCGTAAGGTAAAAACCCGACATGTTTATTTGTGGCGTGGTCTTACGAGATGCTTTTATTTTCAAAAGGATTTTGAAACTTTAATAATAAATTTGAGTGTGATTTTCTCACGCTGGTATTCTAGACTGACTTGGGTATTGTTTTATATGATGCTCGGGTCAGACCGAGATAAACAGGTTCAGGTTATAGCTGTGGAGCTCAGGCGATGAGTTGGATGGCGAGACGTATCTCCCGTATTTGTTATATATATATTCCGCTGTGATTGATTTCTGTACTCTGATGTATTGGGGACATGATATGATTATTGTATCGTTGTATGTAAGTGTACTCTAATGTATTATATAAACAGATATAGTTTTGTTTTGTGTAAAGCTCTGTTATTATATATTATATTTTATTTCGCTGCGATGTGAGATTCTGATGTTGTTTTTCTCTTTTCTTCTTCTAACTCTTCTTCTTTTAACACTAATGGTCCGATTTTCCGGGCTTAGAAATTCGGGTCGTTACAGAAATAAATACCTAATTGGAAAGAAATACCTAATTAGAATGCAACCTGGGTAATGACACGTCCAGTAAGGAGTAGCCCGGTTCTATGTAGCAGGGGTAAATGATGTTCTTGTCAGACCCCGTTACATTTATCTAGAGATATACTATATTGAGGGTAGTCCCTTACCTTGCCATTGTTGGAATCAATTCTCCAGTATGTGTCTTTACGGTTTAATTATAGGACCTAGTATATTGGAATTTAATTAATGTACCAATTTCGGCTATGATTCAATATTTATTTTAAACCTTAGACATTATTATAATATCACTAAAATTTATATAAAAATGGTTTGGTTATCGTAAGGTAAAAACCCATTTATGTTTATGTGCGACTTATTCTTACAAGATACCTTTTATTTTGAAAGGGTTTTATAAATAGAAATCAATACGATTGGATTGAGTTTTCTTATGATGGTTTACCAAACTAATCCGAGCGTTGTTTTCATATAATGCTCGGGTCAGCCTGAGTATGTTTCAGATTTAGTTCTGGATGCTTTGGAGCTTCCAGAGACGAGATGATGCCTCCAAGACGTACTCATGTATCTTTTTAATTCCGTTGCATTTTCTTGTTGTATTTATCGGCAGTTGTAAGGACAGATGGTTATAACTATCCAGGTTGATGATAAGATTAGTTTACTATGATTGCGTACATATATTATAGTTTTCTTTTGTAAAGATCATTGTGTATATTATAGATTACTCGTTACAATGTGAGGTTCTGTTCTATCTTTTATTTTCGTTCACCCCAACAATCTATCTTTCCGACACTGGATGCTTGGCACGTGAATACCACAGATGTATTAGTGTCAACTTTTTGAGTATCGAAAAGGTGGGTGTTCCAACGTGGTATCAAAGCTTAGGTTGAGTGAACACCTAGGCTTTGGTGGGGTAACTCATTTGAGATAGGGTAAGTCAGGCCCGAGGATAAGTTTGAGTGTATTATATATACGAGCGTGTAATTTTTAGTGGTATAAAATGCTTTGTATCGTATTGATTTATTGGTTGAGTGGCTTATGAATTCTGGTTGATACAGAATGTACAACTATATTGATGGGGGTTTCTAAACACTTGAACTAGGCAAACCCACACACTATTGTTTTGAAAATGGGTAAATGAAATAATTTTATCTAGATTATATTTTACATATAAAAGACCAATTTTCAGAAATAGATATAGTTATTTATGTTGTGTTTGTTTGTTGGGAAATAATAATATTTGATTACTATCATTTATTGTTTGATTAGTTATGCTCACCTAGTTAGAAGCATTGGCTATTGTTTGTTGATTGATTATTTATGCTCAGCCAGTTTATGAGCATTTATTGTTTGATTAAATTAAATGCGAACACCTTATGAATTCAGTTTCACGATTTGACTATAAGGCATTCGATGATAATGTTGGGAAATTATTTAATTTTAATAAAAGTTGTTTGTTATAATTTAAATAAAGTAACATTTGTAAAATGATTTTATTTGAGAAGGTGAAATTATATAAATATAATTTATAAATGTGGATTATAAATAAAAAGGATTTATAACTGAGAATTTGAGAACAGAAATCGCAGTGTTTTTGAAAATTATTTTTCAAAGTTTTGAATGAAAATAGTAATATTATTAGTTGGAAGTATTTTTGAATCAAAATATTTTTTAAAGGATTTTGAAGGAGACAGAAAGCACTGAACTCACTTGGGTCGTTGGAAAATAATTCTGGTGATGACTACCGCATCATCGGCGTTCACTTTTGAGTTTCTAAGTGGGGGATTGCTACCATAGTGGTTTGGCTTCAGAGTTCTTTTGGGTACAACAAATTTTATTTTAAATTCCAAAAGCATGATTTGATATACAAAGGAGATATGTATGTTATTATTTTAAAATCACTTGAAATAAAAATTTGGTGTTTAGTTCTTGAATTTCCTACTAAGTTATTTTATGGACTCATGTATCATATGCATCAGAGTAGTTTGGTTTGTGCAACTGATTATGATAAGTTGTTTGGTAAATTTTCATTTGTTAAAACGGAAATAAATTTTCGACAATTTTGGATAGTCGAAACCTCCCGAGTTAATTGGGAAATGAAGCTAACTGTTTTGTGAAATTATACGAAATAAGTTTGGTAACTTATAAATTTGAGAAGTTAGTAAGTTTAACAAATTTAAATTTGTCGAACATTCATGAAGTAAAGCAAATATGATGTTGTGTATATACTCTTAGGATGTAGTGGAGTATTATTAGAATATGAACTTAAGCCCTGAAATGTTTTAAACGAAATTTTATTTAAATTGAATGTTTTATTAGTAAAGCTAAATTTTTATGCAATGTTCACAGAATAAAGATAATGTGTTATGAAATGATTCATAATTAATCTTAGTATTAAATGAGTAATACTATTTATGTAAATAAATGTGATTTAAAAATGAAGTTGTGTTTTTGAAATGTGTATTTACTTAGGTTTTTTTAACAAAGCTAGCCGACTTTATAGTGCGTCGTGCCACTGAATAAACTTAGGTTTTAAAGTGTGGATGAACATAAGGTTTGTTTTATAAGATGTTTATAAACTTAAGTAATGGTTTTTATGAAATGGTTCATAAATGATTTTAGTATTAAAGGAAAATACTACTGGTGTAATTAATTTTGATTTAAAATGAATATTAATGAACAAGGATTGGTATAACTAAGAAAATAAATAGAATAGGTATGTAAGTTGTAAATAAATCATTTTATCGCAAAACTATTCTGATCCAAATTCGAGTGCACGATTCTGAGGTGATTTACACCAATCCGAGTTAGGATTTTTCACTTTCTTCTTGACGGCGAAAACTTGATAAAGATTTTTGTTTTGATCCTGAAGTTCTCTATCATGGTATATGGTATGCAAGGAGAATGGCAGTTTCTAATCAAGGAACTGGATCATAATCCGCACTAGAGAAGTTGGGTGAGCAATACTAGTTCGGAAGTGAATTTTTTGTGATCGAGAAAGTGATCGGATTTGATATTTCAGGCGAATGACCTATGTACATCATACAAGCTTTAATATAATTATATTTTTGTAAAAGCCCGTATCTCCATACCCTTTGAGTCGACCATAATTCACATCAGTTCGACTCAAATTGAACGGAAATACGAATCTTTAGGGGTTAAGAAGAAAAGGTAGAAGAAGAAACAGAAATAACAACATAGAATCTCACAATCGCAGAGGAACAAAATATAATATATAATAACAAATTTTTCAAAAGAATCTGTAACTGTTTTATACTTACAATCATCAGAGTACAACAATCAATACATCAATCTGGACAGTTATAATAACTTATCCTCACACAGCGGAAATATAAACCAAGTACATAGATACGTCTCTGTCATCCAGCTCATCTCCTGGGCTCCATAGCATCCTATCCTAAATCTGTAATACTCAGTCTGACCCGAGCATTATAATAAAATAACACCCGAGTCAGTTTGGAAAACCAGCATGAGAAAACACACTCAGTTTAAATTATTAAAGATATCAAAACCCTTTGAAAAATAAAGGTATCTCGTAAGACCGCGCCACACATAAACACGATGGGTTTTCCCCTTACGATAACCAAAATATTTTATATAAAATACAGTGATATTATAATAGTGTCTAAGTACAAATACTTATTCAAATAGCCGAAGTTGTTACATTAATTAAATTCCAGCATACCAGGCTCTACAAACAAAACCGTAAAGGGCTCATACTGGAGAATGGATTCCATACAATGACTGGGCTACTGGGGTACCACCCATCACAGTACACCTATAGAAAAATGTACCGAGGACCTCGCCGAGATCACCTGCTACACAAGACCGGCTTACCCTAACCTGGATAGAACCGAATATATTATCACCCCGGGTATTCCCACCCTTAAAAATTGAGCGCTCCCTTTTTCATGCACAACCATATCCTTGATTTATATATATTTCCGAGGATATCTAGAAAAGTAATAACATACCCTAATTGGGTGCGACCCACTTAGCCTTGTTGCATCTCCCCTGTTTTAGTCATTCCCGGTTGATGAGGCTTGAGTAACGTTACCTTTCAAGAAAAATTCCACTTAGAATGCTCATTGTCCTCCAATGACGATGTTCTGATAGCATTCGTCCATACAAGTTGTCCTAGGTATGGACAAACCGAATCACCGTCTTCGCTATCTTCACGATATCCATTCGTAACGTTCAACCAGATCGAAGTGGTTTGTGGATAATTAAATTCAATCCCGGTCTTTTCGAAAAGGTTAAGAAAATTGGCCAACATTTGATATTCGGTTATTTAACTATCAATATAACATCCATAAGAAGTCACTAGGCCACATATTATAATTTACCAAAAATTTATTTTCAAATATCCTTATAAGATATATATTCAAACCCCTTCCAAAATTTCAACATTTGAGACAACTCAATTACTTATATCCATATCAGGATATTTCAAACTATCTCTTACTTCAACAATTAGAAAATATTTAAAAATATATTTTTCTAACCCCTTACTTCTCAACATGTAGGAAAGTTCCATTTTATTTCTCTTTTCTCAAAATCTTTCAATTTTTTTATTGTAAATTCCTTAACTCGTTTATAACAAATTCTATAAGTTCCGGGGTTCCTTGATTAATTTCCTTTAATATTTCCAAAGTCAAATACCCTTGTCTATAATTTCAATTCCCCTTTTCTACTTCTTTTATGAATTCTATCTCATTTTTCGAAGTTCACTCTTATTTAACTACTTTGGAAATTTCCTTACATTTTCTCAAATTCCATTTTGAGAATTCTCATATAATCCCATCTACCGAATAAACTCCGTTTCCAAATCTCGAGAGGATTTACAAATAAATTTAAATCTTTACAAAACTATATATATATATATAATAAGTATTTTAAGGAATAATAATTTATTTTTAAAACATGTTCAAGTAATTATTTAAAATATCAAACACTTTTTATAAAACATTAATCACTTATTTCCAATCCATCTTTAATTAAAACTGATCGATTTACAAAGCTTGTTATAAAAATTAGAATTTAATTCCAATTAATATTAGATATTTGAAATATTCACTTCCGAAGTATTTCAATACTAACTAGTTTTAAATTACATAGTTAAATAAATAAATTTCATATTATTATATATGAAAAACAATCAATATAAATTTGAGGAATCCAGTTGGATCCCTCCAACCTGTTTCCCTGCATCCATAGATGTTAATACAACATAAAAATACCAATCCCACTTCGAGGGGGATATCGCGGTATATAGGGTCATCCGCTATTACGCGGGGCGCATAGGGTCTCATCCGCTAAAATATGCGGGAATATCAATCCAACTACTAATATATATATACTACTATATATATATCACATCTAATAGATAATAATTTA
Source organism: Allium fistulosum (assembly GCA_030737815.1). Lineage (NCBI taxonomy): Eukaryota > Viridiplantae > Streptophyta > Magnoliopsida > Asparagales > Amaryllidaceae > Allium > Allium fistulosum. The sequence goes on along the minus strand of CM060903.1, from coordinate 1,531,716,520 downwards.
TAAATTAATCCAATCATTCAATAATTAATTTTCAACAATTTAAATTAAAATAGTAACCCAAGATGAGTGAGATTTACTCACCTTGATTTTAAATTTTCCATGTGCTCACTTTAAATTAAACCAACTCCAAATTAATCCCAATTGCTTAGTATCCTAGATAACTAATCTATCATGACTTGATTCGACCTTGCATGAATAATTTACAAATTTATATGTTATCAAATTTTATACTTAACTAATTTCAATTTAAATATATTTTTTATTACCCTCTTACCCACTCGAGTCGCTTACTGCTTGAGAATTCATAGCCTTCGTCCTCTCCCCTCGTCGTAAGAGCAGTAGCCACACTCGCGCCCATCTTCCCAATCGACCCAAACCCTAAACGCTCGATAAAGGTATCGTGCTCCTCGACTGTGAACTCAACTGCCGCGAGCTCTTGAGATTGTCGAAGCACCACTGCCTCACTTCCTATCACGGCCACCCTGCGACTCGCGTCCACCCAAACTCTTCATCTTCGAACGAAAATCACTACACCACTTCCCAGCTTTACCCAATTCCAATGTCACGAAATCGAACCCTAGGTTGACTGCCTCCATCCTCCCCTACTCCGCCTTCGACGTCGCTTCACCCTCGTCCTGTTCGCTGTCCAACCAAAACCCATTAGCATAACACAATGTCGTACCCATTTCCAAATATATTTAATTCGCTTACATTTTAGTCGAATTTTATTTATAATTCAAGTTCAAATTCCAATATTCACTTTTAATCCATAATCCAATTTTATTCAACCAAGCTAAGTACCATTTTTGTATTCAATTAACTAATTAATTATCTAATTAGTTCACTTCCATTTTATAATTCCATATCTGATTTTACTTCAAAAATCACTTCATTTAATTTTCTTGAGTTGAAATTCTTTTTATAATTCAAGTTTGGATTTTATTTATTCACTTTAAAATATCACACCATTTTTATTTTGGTTTTCTCTATTCCACTTTTCAATTACCCAACTTACCTTTCATATTTCTATCAATTTTATACTCGCGTATATTCACATTTTATTTTTACTCGAGATTTTACATCTATTTATAACCTAAGTATATTTTTATTCCATAAATTTTAAATTTTACGAGCTATACAAACTCATTTATCCACCATTCCAATTTTTCACTTAAATTTCATTTCATTCAAAAATTTATAACTTTTGGTTATATAATTATTTTACCACTCACCATTTATATTTACTTCCATTCGATATTATTCCTAATCCAATCAACTTTATTTTACCTAAATTTCAATTCCTTTTTAACCAACATTTTAAAACTATATTCGAGTTATTCATACTTAAATTAATTTCACTCCAAACAATTTTATTTTTAATTCATTCAATTTAACCAAGTAAGAATTTAATTCAAATTTCAAATTTTTCCACACTTCCTTATATTTATTTGTTCCATTCACATCATTCATATTCATATGCGTTTATATTTAGTTAACTTCATTATATTCTATTCATTTCATTTTATTTATTATAATCACTTCATTTAATCCGCTTACCTTTAACTTTTCTTAAGTTAATTCCCATTTCATTAATGCACTTCATTAATTCGATTCAAGCCTAATCAATTAAATTTAATTTATTCAACTTAAATTAAGTTGAATTCCATTTTAACTTTCTCAATTTAAATTAAATTCCAAACTTCAAATTCCACACTTCTATCCTTATTAATATCATCTTCCATATGATTCCAGAATTTGTAATCACCCGGTATTTGTTTCAAATAACTTTGAAAAAATATATATATATCTTTTGATTTAACAAATCATTTTCTTGGAATTTCCAAATTAACTTGATTTTATCCAAACAATATATCCTGTATATATTTGTGTATCGCGTATATTGTTTGGATAAAATCAAGTTAATTTGGAAATTCCAAGAAAATGGTTTGTTAAATCAAAAGATATATATATATATATATATATGATTTCAAAGTTATTTGAAACAAATACCGGGTGATTACATATTCTGGAATCCTATGGAAGATGATATTAATAAGGATAGAAGTGTGGAATTTAATTTAAATTGAGAAAGTTAAAATGGAATTCATCTTAAGTTAAGTTGAATAAATTAAATTTAATTGATTGGGCTTGAATCGAATTAATGAAGTGCATTAATGAAATGGGAATTAACTTAAGAAAAGTTAAAGGTAATAAATTAAATAAAGTGATTACAATAAATAAAATGAAATGAATAGAATATAATGAAGTTAACTAAATATAAACGCACATGAATATGAATGATGTGAATGGAACAAATAAATATAAGGAAGTGTGGAAAAATTTGAAATTTGAATTAAATTCTTACTTGATTAAATTGAATGAATTAAAAATAAAATTGTTTGGAGTGAAATTAATTTAAGTATGAATAACTCGAATATAGTTTTAAAATGTTGGTTAAAAAGGAATTGAAATTTAGGTAAAATAAAGTTGATTGGATTAGGAATAATATCGAATGGAAGTAAATATAAATTGTGAGTGGTAAAATTATTATATAACCAAAAGTTATAAATTTTGGAATGAAATGAAATTTAAGTGAAAAATTGGAATGGTGGATAAATGAGTTTGTATAGCTCGTAAAATTTAAAATTTATGGAATAAAAATATACTTAGGTTATAAATAGATGTAAAATCTCAAGTAAAAATCAAATGTGAATATACGCGAGTATAAAATTGATAGAAATGTGAAAGGTAAGTTGGGTAATTGAAAAGTGGAATAGAGAAAACCAAAATAAAAATGGTGTGATATTTTAAAGTGAAGAAATAAAATCCAAACTTGAATTATAAAAAGAATTTCAACTCAAGAAAATTAAATGAAGTGATTGTTGAAGTAAAATCAGATATGGAATTATAAAATGGAAGTGAACTAATTAGATAATTAATTAGTTAATTGAATACAAAAATGGTACTTAGCTTGGTTGAATAAAATTGGATTATGGATTAAAAGTGAATATTGGAATTTGAACTTGAATTATAAATAAAATTCGACTAAAATGTAAGCGAATTAAATATATTTGGAAATGTGGTCGAATAATATGGATCCCCTCCTACAAAAATGGATGCCCTGCTACACAAGACCGGCCTACCCCTAACCTGGATGGAACCGAATATGTTATCACCTCGGGTGTTCCCACCCTTAAAAATTGAGCGCTCTCTTTTTCATGCACAACCATATCCATAATTTATATATATTTCTGAGGATATCTAGAAAAGTGATAACATACCCTAATTGGGTGCGACCCACTTGGCCTTGCTGCATCTCCCTTGTTTTAGTCATTCTCGGTTGATGAGGCTTGAGGCTAACGTTACCTTTTAAGAAAAATTCCACTTAGAATGCTCATCGTCCTCCGATGACGATGTTCTGATAGCATTCGTCCAAACAAGTTATCCTGGGTCAGGACAAACCGAATCACCGTCTTCACTATCTTCACGATATCCATTCGTAATGTTCAAACTGGATCGAAGTGGTTTTCGGGTAATTAAATCCGATCTCGGTCTCTTCGAAACAATTAACGAAATTGGTCAATATTTGATAGTCGGTTATTTAACTATCAATATAACATCCATAAGTAGTCACTAGGCCCATATTATAATTTTCCAAAAATTTATTTCAAATATCCTTATAAGATATAAATTCAAATCCCTTCCAAAATTTCAACATTTGAGACAACTCAATTACTTATATCCATATTAGGATATTTCAAACCATCTCTTACTTCAACACCTATAAAATATTTAAAAATATATTTTTCTAACCCCTTACTCTCAACATGTAGGAAAGTTCCATTTTATTTCTCTTTTCTCAAAATCTTTCACGATTTTTATTGTAAATTCCTTAACTCGTTTATAATGAATTCTATAAGTTCCGGGGTTCCTTGATTAATTTCCTTTAATATTTCCAAAGCCAAATACCCTTGTCTATAATTTCAATTCCCCTTTTCTACTTCTTTTATGAATTCTATCTCATTTTCCGAAGTTCACTCTTATTTAACTACTTTGGAAATTTCCTTACATTTTCTCAAATTCCATTTTGAGAATTCTCATATAAATCCCATCTACTGAATAAACTCCGTTTCCAAATCTCGAGAGGATTTACAATTAAATTTAAATCATTACAAAACTATATATATATATATAATAAGTATTTTAAGGAATAATAATTTATTTTTTAAAACATGTTCAAGTAATTATTTAAAATATCAAACACTTTTTAATAAAACATTAATAACTCATTTCCAATCCATCTTTAATTAAAACTGATCGATTTACAAAGCTTGTTATAAAAATTAGAATTTAATTCCAATTAATATTAGATATTTGAAAAATTCACTTCCGAAGTATTTCGATACTAACTAGTTTTAAATTACATAGTTAAATAAATAAATTTCCCTTTTAAACCAAAACTTAACTTCTTAAATTTTTTTTTAAAATCCCAAGAACCAATCCAATTTATAAATCCTCTCGATTTACCACACATATATCCAATTCCGATTTTTTTAACCATCCTCACTTTTCAAAAATAGAATTCACTATTTTTCCCAAAAATCTATTTTTCATATCTCGATATAAATTCACCCTGTGAAATTATATTCCAATTTATCAATGATATCATTTCCCCTATTTATAAAGCATCGTTTATAAATTTACAAACTCCCCTGGTTTTACTTGTTTATAAAAATTAATCTTATTTATAAAATTCCATTTTATAAATCCATTTCCTTATAAAATCCATTTATTTTACAAATCCATTTTTAATATCGATTTCCACTTCTTTCCCATAAATCCAGAATACCACTTAATAGTTCCACTTTTAAAAATCCTTTATATAACTTATTTTAAAAAAATCTCTAATTAAAATATTTTACGAATAGTTAAGTATAGCTCCAAATCAAATTATTATTTTATCCAAATTAATCTCTTTTAAAATAATCGAAATTTCGATATAAATATTTTCATATTCAAAATCTCCTTTCAAATCCTTTCAAATTCCAAAAATAATATTTATTGTTTTTAAAATACCAAAAGTTAGGCTAGTGCTACTATAGCATCCCATAATTCACATCACAACAATAATCTATACCGGATTATTCTAACACATCATATATTATTATATATGAAAAACAATCAATATAAATTTAAGGAATCCAGTTGGATCCCTCCAACCTGTTTCCCTGCATCCACAGCTGTTAATACAACATAAAAATACCAATCCCACTTCGAGGGGGATATCGCGGTATATAGGGTCATCCGCTATTATGCGGGGATCATAAGGTCTCATCCACTAAAATATGCGGGAATATCAATCCAACTACTAATATATATACTATTATATATATATACATCACATCCAACAGATAATAATTTATAAATTTATCCAATCATTCAATAATTAATTTTCAATAATTTAAATTAAAATAGTAATCCAAGACGAGTGAGACTTACTCACCTTGATTTTAAATTTGCCACATGCTCACTTTAAATTAAACTAACTCCAAATTAATCCCAATTGCTTAGTATCTTGGATAACTAATCTATCATGACTTGATTCGACCTTGCACGAATAATTTACAAATTTATATGTTATCAAATTTTATACTTAACTAATTTCAATTCAATTTTTTTTATTAGCCTCTTACCTACTCGAGTCGCTTACTGCCTGAGAATTCATAGCCTTCGTCCTCTCCCCTCGCCGTACGAACAGTAGCCACACTCATGCCCATCTTCCCAATCGACCCAAACCTTAAACGCTCGATAAAGGTATCGTGCTCCTCGACTGCGAACTCAACTGCTGCGAGCTCTTGAGATTGTCGAAGCACCACTGCCTCACTTCCTGTCGTGGCCACCCTGCGACTCGCGTCCTTCCAAACTCTTCATCTTCGAACGAAAGCACTACACTACTTCCCCGCTTTGCTCAATTCCAATGTCGCAAAATCGAACCCTAGGTTGATTGTCTCCATCCTCCCCTACTCCGCTTTCGACGTCGCTTCCCCCTCGTCCTGTTCGCTGTCCAACCAAAACCCATTAGCATAATACAACGTCGTACCCCAATCCCTAACGTGCGACATCCATTCGACCACACCATCATCCAGGCCGCCGCCGCCCTCGTTCTTAGTCGCGACGACTGAATCGCAACCCAGAATCGACTCTCGCACTCACTCCCCTCGCCGCGCCTCTTCCTTTGATCGCGATATTGTTCTTTTTTTCTATCTCTTTCATTATCTGGAAGAAGAAGATGGATTCTCATTTTTTTAATGAGAAGCGTGAATTTGATTTTGATCTGCGGTCGTGTTTAATAAAAGGAGAAGGATGGAAGAAAAATAAAGGCGATTTGATTTCTCTTTTTCATGCTTGGAATTGAAAGGAAAGAAAGGAAATGTGATTTGAACGAGGTCAGCTGATAGATGGAGTTGACCTTTTATTAAAATTTTATTTTCAATATGTCTTGATTGCATATTTCGAAATCGTGAACCCCTATCGAGGTGTGCCGCCTAGTGTTCCTAATGTTATACCGCTATTCTGAACCCAATGGAATAAGTTTCGAGTCCTAATTCGATTGTATGGAAATAGCTTTTTGGACCCAATTATTATATTAGATTTCGATATTAATTTCAACGCGATTCTATCCCGTACGATCGAACAATAACTCCAAACACTACGAAATTTGGAATCCGATAATAATACACTATTACGGACCCAATGGAACAAGTTTCGTCGAATTCCAAGACTGTGCCCCGGATCGCTATTTGTCGATTAAATCGACCATTTCCAAAATTCACGAAATCGCTCAAAATTTCAGTTTTAAAATCATACTAACAATTTCTAATTCAAATAGAATTTATACCAACATTAGAAATCTTTTTGATTAATAAACAACTCCAACTTCCAATTTTTAATGATATTCAATTATAAATTCAACAATTAAATTTATTCAGTAAATCACTATATTTGGAATTTAAATTCATTTAAAAAATTTCAACCAACATCTTCATATTCAAAAATCAAATTATATTCCAAATCCATATTTAAAACCACTTAAATATTCAAAAATCAAACGACTAAAAATCCGGGTTGTTATATTTTTGGACATTAGAAATGCAATACATGATTGATATGGCATGTTTGATTATAATGACTGTTATGTATGATTTAGCATACTTAGATTCATGTTATATGGTGGATGAGTTATAGTATTGTTTCAATTGCCAAGATTAACTCTCTTTTGGGTTATATAAGTGAGTTTCAGGTACATGGAAGTAAAGGCCAGCTTTCTGCTATTAGTTTCATGAGTAGATTTTGTTGCCCGACAAATAGGTATGTTGTAGATTTAGAATTTGGGGATTGATTGGTGTTTTATGCCCCAGATATGGGAGGCCACTTTTGGGCTTTGTTTTCTTTTAATTAGTTTGGGGCCGTAGTGTTAAGTTGTAGTTTTTCAGATGTAGCCGCGCAGAGAAGGTGCTGTCGAAATTTTTCATAACATTTGAGACTTTAAAATTTAATAACCCATTTCAACTAATTTATTTGGAAGGCTTAAGGGTTTAGAGACATTTTCTTACATTGGAAATTTTGAGGATGAAATTCTTTTAAGGGGGGAGAATGTAACAATTCGGAATTTTGGTTGTTTGATTTTGAATAAGTAGTTAATTTCAAATGTTGCAATAATTGGTTTTTAAAGTTTAATAACTTGAAATTCAAATATAGGGATTATTTAAATAATTGAATCTTGAATTTAATTTGAATAAATGTAACAACCCGGGATTTCGCAATTATTTTATTATCGTCATTAGACGATTAATATTGTTGGCAAATTGCAATTTGGAGTTGTAATCGGGTTTATTTTGTGTTAATTGTTGATGGGCTTTTGAAATGGATCCTAGCCTTGTTTTATTTTGATGTCATGATGATATCCAACCCGATCCCCTCTCTCATTTCATTCATTTTTACCCTAAACAAAATAATCGAGCGAAAAATTAAAGTGGCGGCTCAATCTCTTCCTCGTTCATCTTCAAAACTAGGGCTTCACAAATTAATGGCTACTCGTCCTCGTGCTCGTTCGTCTTCAGGAAGTGGGGCTCGTTCAATTCGAAGGCGCCAACTTCTTGCCGTGGATCGATGGTGTCGCTCGCGGCTGCTCCTTTTTGATTCGAATAAGGTGAGTGGTTTGCCACTCACATCTAGTTCATATCATTTTTGGTGATTTCTGGCTTATGCTTATTCGTGACTTGGGTATTTGATTATTTGAATTGTCAAATGTTTATCTCGGCAGTTTCGTTTGGATGTTGATGATTTCCTGACTTTGTCTTGCTCGTATATTCGGAAATTATTTGATTACCACGATTTTTATTCATTTCGTGGTCATCACGGTGTTGAATTCTTTTTGAGTTTGATCATTTTCGATTTCTGGCATTTTAATGGCTTCGTCCATTCGAAGTGATTTACTTTGTGATGATGTTGATGAGTTTGTTTGACTTGGCCAGATTCTTGTTGTCTTCGACTACTTTGATTTTAGTTCTGGCTTTCTCAATTTTCTTGGTTGACTTGGTTTAACATGCTCGGCTTCGGTCTTTACTTGAAGCTTCATTGTCCTGTCACTGCTGTATATTTGTAGACTTGAACATAGTTCATCATCATGCCGTTTCATTGATGATGCTCTGCCCAGTTTTGGTTTTTGTGTCCATGTATAAAGTTGCTTGTGTTTCCCTGTGCATTCTGACTTGTATACTGCACCCTGACTTCATTGATGTCATTGGTGCATTTATGTTGTTGCTGACTTGTTAGATTAGTGTACTTGTATTCACTACTTGCTTGTAGTTGTTTTTGTTTGTAGTCTTTGTGCTACTGTTTCCTTGACCTGTTGCATTTGCACTTGATACCATTCATGTACGTTCATCCCTGACCTGTACATGTCTGTCCTTGACTTTGGGTTACATTTAGCTTTGAGTCAGTCTCCTTGTAATGCTTGTTTTGATTTACCTTGTAGCTGTGCACTTGTGTACTTTGTGCATTCATCTTGTTGCCAGTTCCTTGGTCACTTCCAGTTACTTGTAGCATTCTTTCTCACTTGAACTGCTGTAGTTTGATGTGCAGACCTGAATTTTCAGTCTTGTATTGACTTGTAGCATTCTTTATTGATCATGTTAGACTTGAACTATGTGACATCAGTTTGGTTAGATCACTTGTTGTTAAACTGCTTTGCCTTGTTACTTCCAGTTGCAGTTTTAAACTAGACTTGTCATTTGAGTTACTGTGGATATGTTCCATGTACAGTTTCATTTGCATGTTGAACTAACTTGAGTTGGTTCATGTTGTAGTTGTTTCCCTGTAGCCTCACTTGAGTCTAATGAGTCTGCACATTCATATATACTTGTCCACCTATGCTCTGTGTACATGCTTCACTGCATCTTGAACTTGAGTCGTTAACTTGATTTTATAGTTTTCTACACTTACATGAGAATGTTGATGATGTTTTAAAAACAACCTGTATACCATATGGAGTTTGTTGTATTCATCCAGTATAGTAGCTTTTTGTAAATGATACTTGTTGAACTATTATCGATTTTGCCTTCTGTCTTGAACATTTGCTACTGCCGTGTCACCCTACATGTATATTCATGTATCATTAGCTTGCCCTTGTAACTGTGTCAAATTGCCTTCTCTATTCACTGATGGGTTGCTACATTACTGTTTGGACATCCACTGTGTGGTTCATTTTTATAGTTCGACAGTTTTGGGAGCATGTACATTGTCACTTGGCCATCTTATTTCTTTCCAGTATAGTGGCCTTCACTGTTCACTGCTTGGTGGTCTCGTGTCACAGCTTGCTGTCATGTTGAACTGAGTTTGATCATTGTAGTTAAGTTGAGTTGCATATCTTCATATTCATATGCATTTCTATTTGAAATTGATACCCAGATTCATGTTGCATATCTTCATGTTCTTATGCATTAGCACACTTGAACTTGGTTATGAAATTGTCACTGTATCATGTATGACATAGTTGTATCATATGTATTGTGTCAACTGTATTGTAATTGACATCAGTTATTATATATATGAGACTTTTTGTTATCTGTGTTCCGCATTCTTTTGTATCTGTGTTATTATTATATATATATTGTCCTAAACTATTATGAACCATCGTAGTTCGTTATATATTGGTAATTGGGTATGTCGATGGGAGTAAATAAATAAGAGATGAAAATTAAAAATGTATGCCACTCCTATCGAGGTAACCAATACTAGTGTACGGCCAACTACAGATGGCCGCTCCTATCCAGCCTTATTCTTCGTGATAACAGACAGTATTTCTTTTAATACTCTTTGTTATTGTGAGCATAGAGGTGGGGCGTAACAATAAAAATGATTTCGAAAGCTTATTTAAACTCTCGTTAAATAATAATGATAATAGTAAACTTTTAATTTATAATTAAAAGCGATTAAATTGGTTTTAATAATAATTCCTTTTATTAATGTATGAAATTATCATCCCGGGATACTATCTTGGATTGTGACGAAACCAATGCCATTGGATCCGAAATAATAAAGTGATGTGCGTCGACGACTTTCGTGACGATCCGATGTATCGTATGGTCGTGCGAGCTCGAAACACGAAGTGATTTAATTATGTGAATTAAAATATAATAACAGAAAAGCTAACTTTTGTATATCTTATAATTAGGTTTCGAAAATAGTTCTATTGAGTTCAGAATAGGGGTATTTGGCTAGGAATGCCAGTAAGCACGCCTCGATTGGAGTTCGAAATTTTTAGGGTGAATAGTGTTATGGATATTTGCATATATAAGAGTCCCTGCCCTCATTATTTTCCTCAAACCCTAAAATTAAAACCTAGCCGCCGTTTTTTGTTTCCTAACATCCAACAACCATGGGCAATCTGAGCTACGAGAGGCCGAGTTGGGCCTCGACTCCAACTAGAGAAATGATCGCGGTGGGGAGATGAAGTTTTGTACGGTGGGATTGGATGGAGGAGCGCCGTAGCTGTAACGACTCATAATTTCCGATAATTAAAATATTGATTAAATAATTTTTGGAATTTAATGTTGTGAAAAATATAAAAATTTAAGATTTAATAATGAGGAAAATAACTAGAATGAAATGTAATAATGTCAATTTAAGGTAATTGATGACTACTTTAATGTAATTCCAACTTATTGAAATGACTGTAAAGTTATAATTGGTTATAAATTGTAAATAAGAAAATAAACCAAATGTTGTAATAAAAAGAGAAATTATACGTAAGTAATTGAAATTGGGTAATATAGAATGGTTAATCGGTATGTGAATTGTTTAGCTTAGCCTGTAAACAATAAACATGGTGTAACGAAGCGGATTTTTAACCCGCTCGAAAATCGACATCCATACTTTACATCGTACTCGAATGGCGTAGATTCGACCATTCAAATCCGAGTCGCCGGAGCTTATAACAACATTAAGTATAACAACACAGCGGAAGAAAAAGAATATATCAATATATATAACATTGATACAATGACAGATACAAAATCTGTTACAATATGATACAACAGAATGATACAACATATATCAATATACATCAGAGATATGATACAAGAAATAACAGCGGAAAAGAAAACAATAACACCAACAACGGATAGAATATCTCCAATAGAATGCTCCGATCCATAGCTAGCAGTAAGCAAGATCAGTCGTCCAAGGACTGACTGGCTCCAGATAATCTACTCAACCTGAATATCTGAAAACCCCAACTCTAGACTGCCCGTGTGGAAAATAGTGCGCACCCAGAGTTTAGGAAGGGAACAATAAACTCCGAGTCAGTCGTGGGACTGGTGTGAGCAACAAAAACAGTTTATCTTTAAAACAAAGTAAGATTGAATTTCGCAATGCTTTTGGAAAAAGAAACTACCATAAGGCCTCCCGCACACACACACAATGCAAACGCAGAATCGGATGAGATTTCTCCTTATGATAGTCAAAGATGCTTACTACGCAAAATCATTGGTTATTATTATTAGTGCATAGTGGAAAACATTTCAAAAGTATAATATTAATCTTAGCCAACATACAACCATTATTGTATGCCTACTATAACTACTATGTTCAATAGCAGGTTACCGCCACATTCCATAGCAGGTAATACAACTAAAACCGTACAAGGTTCGTATTGTTTCTTTGGATTTTCCACCAAATGGTCAGGCTAAGGAACTTCCTATGCCACGTAGGAAACGCCTCTGGCTGGATGCTCCGAGAAACAAACTGCTCTCTGCCAACAAGGCCGGGTTACCCCTGTAACAGGTAACTCAAGAATATGCCATCCCCCGGTCCTTTGGGACCTTTATCCGAGCGCTCGGTAACCAACATCACACATAATAAATAAAGTGTGTCCACATGAGTAAGCATCTGGGCTCCATACCATGATACCACCCCTTTCCAGAAGGAAATGACATACCCTAAAGGGCGCGGCCCTCATAACCTCGCCGCAACATTACTGTTTCGACCATTTCTGGGTTGTGAGGCCTGACGAAGTCTCGTCCACAAAGCTACGCTTTGTCACAAAGCCATGCTTTGGGTCAACAGATGATCAAAGTAATGACAAAAATATAAATGATCAAACAAATGATCATATCACAAATGATCAAACGATGATCATCACACAGCAACACTCAGCATGCCACATTACCAAATTGGGAGTATCGCTGATAAATTTCAACTACATAACCTCTGAGCTCGTACGTCTCAGAGAAGGGTGTTAAGCTAAGAGAATAAATTCTCTGCCACCAACAGAAATGTATTTGAAAGAAATCTGCTTTATATCTCAAAGTGTAATGTCCGACATGTAACCATACAAGTCTGTTCCGGGTTCGAACAGAACCGAAGGCACTTCCAAAGAAGCCCTTGCAAATCCGGGTATTCACAATCCCGATCGGACTTCCCATCACTTAGGAAATCTCTATACCGTAGCTACTCGGTGCAGAGACAATCGATAGGTTATCCGTTCGTTTTCGCAAATACCCGGTCTTCACCACCGGTCTTCAAATGCTATCCATATACGACGAATCACTTATTCAGAATGGGTTATGTGACACAAAGGTCCTCTCCCGGCTAAACCGAATAATGAGCGCAATATTTTAAAAACATATGGATATTGGGATTTCAATTAAGTCACAACTTAAACCCAAACTTTCTTTTCAAATGGTTTAACAAATTACCATTTTCAAATCTTTAAACAAAAAGATTCATTTTAACAACCTTCAATGGTTTAAACAATTTCCCCATTTTAATCTTTTAAACAAAAGATTCATTCACAGATTTTCCAAATCAATTTTCCATTTCAATTTGATTAACTCGTTAAATCTTTAAAACAAAGATTTAACTTATAGCTTTCAAAACAATTTCATTTTGAATGGTTTAAACAAATCACCATTTTTAAATCTATTAAAAATAACCAGATTTAATTCATAGCTTTCAAAAATAATTCATTCATAGCTTGGAAAATCAATTTTCAATTCAAACTTGAAATTCCTTTAATTAAACTGGAATTTCATTTCTTATCTGAATGCTTTTATTCTTTTAAAACAAACAGTTTTCATTTTGGAAATCCGATTCATTTATACGAGTTAAGGTTCTTGGGTTAAATTCAAATTCTCAGAATTATACTTTTAAAATGGTTTAAATTCTTACAAACACATTTATATCATCTTTAATCCCTAGTTTCAAATCATAGGATTCAATTTCAAACTTGAATCCAAATTTAAATCAAATTATTTAAATTTTCAAAACTCGATTAAGTTATTCAAAATAACTTTTATCTTTGAAATTCCATTTCAAAAGCTTTTCATTTTAAACCCAAGTTTCTAATTTCAAAATCAATTGAAATTAAAATTTCAATTTCAAAAACATTAAATTTAAATCATCTGTGACTTAACTGATTTCCACGTGAAATCCATATTTGTGTGTATATGGTGTAGTCCAGGGATTTCACACAATAGTGCACAACATCAATCATCACAGATATATCGATATCGATAAGCGGTATGAACTATAATGCTTATCTTTATCCACATATTCATAGATAGAATAAATTTATCAATCACAAAGATTCATCATCTCAATTCGATATGGGTTTCGGATAACCAACTGGAATCCGACTCCCTGTCGCATCGAAGTTCAAGTGCCGTTTTACGGGCCAAGGGTTTCATATTCACATAGTAATATATCACAGAAACAGAAATCACAGATATATATATCACAAATAAATAAATTACAGATCACAACACAAATCAGGATGTATCACAAAGCATCATATATCAGGGATATCAACAATTCAACATTCCATAGAATCCAAACATTCATAAGTAAGATCAATGAATTATCCGATTAATTTAAATCAGATTTATTACTTATGAATAAATCACTAATCCTGGTTAATTAACATTGATTAATTACAAATTATTTTGATTAATTATCCTTTAATCATTAATTAATCAACCTTTAATCAATTAAATAATTAGCCTTTAATTATTAATTATTCTTTAATTAATTATCCTAAATTAATTACCATAATTAGTTAATCACATAATTAATTATCCTTTAATTAATTATTCTTTAATTACTTGGTTAATCAAACTTAAATCATTAATTAATTAACCTAATTAATTATTTAAAATCTCATTTACTAATCTTGGAATTAATCTATCATTAATTGATTTTTTTTAACTTAAGACCTTTAAGTTAAATTAATGATAAAACATTTAATTAGGACAGTGTTTAAAAAAAACTTGATTAAGTTTTAATTCAAAAAATGTTTTGATCACCAACTTCCCAGACCCGAGCTACAACCCAGTTTCCCCGAGACCTTCCTCGTGTAAAATCTCAAAACCACCCGAGCCATTTCTTTTTGAAACTTGTTACGTTTAAAAATTTTAAACTTGATATAAATCACTCTCGAACGACTCAACAACGAACCCGAGCCAAAACCACAAGGTCACGAGCTCCACTTCGAGTTGCCACAAACAACACCCAATGACACACAAAATCGCCGCCGTGCACGTGTGCACCTACCCCGATCAACCCCGACACTCCGACCATCATCGTCGATCTCCACGCTCCACCGATGACCCTCACAACTAAACACAATCACCAGTTCCACTCGATTTGATCGAGAAATGAATTCGACCTCAAAACTCTCACAGCCTGTAACATACCTTATCGGAATTCGACCACCACCGATGATCCTTGCCACTAGAAACTCCCCCACCTTCACCGTAGCTCCGCCACATCTCCTGTCACCTCCAGCACTCCTCGCGTTCAATTCCGATTGCGTCTCGTTGCCGCGAAACCTAATTAAACTCCAACGACAAACTCAGGGTGTTAAACCCTAGTCCACCCAAATTCCAACACCATGATGATCGATCTCCTCTTTTACCATTTTTCCCGACCTTGCTAGCCCCCATGCTAGCTTCAACAGGAACCCCATCGTCAATATATCGCTGATCACCAGAAAATGGTCAGAACCCATTTCATGTTCAACAAACAAATGTGGCCCCAATTTGAAACTAAAACTCCTGATTTTTTTTTCAAAAATCATTATTTTCGAAATGGATTAGGATTATATAAACGAATCTTAAATTCATGTAGCTTGAAAATTGAATAAAATTTGAATTTCCACTGTATTCCTATATCCAGACAAAACCATTTCAGGTTACCTTGAAAATGTATTTTTAAAATTAAGCTATGATGATTTTAAACATACTTTGTTTTAATATCACTAGCTAAAAAGGATCGAGGAAGGTGGGATCGAATTTGAATTTAATTAGACACTGTAAATTTATTTTACTCATAGAGGCAATACCTTTCTTTCTTTATTCCAAATGCACACAATATACACATAGGCATAAATACATATATACAAGCATATTTCCATTACCAAACAAGCATAGTTGATTCATAACTATCCAGATGATTACATGCAACCAGAGATTCAAACAGAACTCAAGTAAAAAAAAATGAGTTTACTCACCTTTTGAAGTTTGAAGCAGAGACTTTAAACTGGAAAATTGATAAATGCTTGAATCTGGAAACTTTAAATTGCTGAAGCCTTGATTGGTTTTAAACTGGAAGACTTTGAAAACTGAATTGTTTTGATTTATCTTGCTTGAACTTTGATAATTTGTTATAGGCTTTTGATTTTGAACTGAGTTGTTTTGAAGAAAGTTTACAGGTTTGAGTTTTGAGGAGAAAACTTTCAGGTTTGATAATCTCTGGCTTGCATTGTTTTGAACGAAAAGGAAAAGAAGTTTGACATATAAAAACAAATGCAGGCTGGTACTAGATTATTAAATTTTGATCAGAGATTTTTATCTCTTTAGCTTATCAGGCAAGTTTGGTTTTGGGGCTGAGATGATTTTTAAACAAGTCGAATTGACCTTGTTTGCTGTTAAATATGAAAGCATTAAATGCTTTGAGTACTTTGTGTTTCATCCATATCTTATTTTGTACATAGATGTATTATACTTTGCTTTGTTTATGATTTTCTAGCCTGCATACTTATTATACAACTACAAATTTGCTTGCCTTTGAACTACTTACAGGCTTTACTAATTATTTATACAAACCTGTTTTGCTTTTGTACTTTATATATATATATACTTGCCTTTCTTAACAAATTGATCAGTGATATTTTTTATCTTTGGGGGCTGATGAGATGATTATCTGTGCATGCATTAATTTGTTGGTACCATATCTCATTTTATAAATTTTCTTTTTCGGCTGTACATGTTGAAGAAAATTTGATGTGGCTTCTATGCAAGCTTTTATACTTTGTATATTTCCTTTTGTTTACTTGTTTCTTTTCTCAGCCTTGTACTTATCTATTTGTTTCTTTACATACTTTATAATGTAAATAAATCTCCATCTTATTTCCTTTTATTATTTTCGTTGTCTACTTTACTCGTATTATTTTGTATTGATTTATCAAGACTTATATATTTACTTTATATTGAATAAAACTATGTATATATATTTATTTTATAATATAGGTGAACTTCTAGATTATAATTTGTTCTTGGATTTTTTATCCAATGTATTTATTTTATACTTTATCTATCTTATATATTTTCATTGTTAAACCATTCATTTACAATTTAAATTCAAATCAAAATAGATACATACACATATATATTATTTATAATTTCAAATTTACTCATATATACCCAAATATATACACATTCACCTATACACACCTATATATACAATATTTAAAGTTTAAATGATTTAATATATATTTTTATTTGGATTCGAGGAAACTGGAATCAATTTACAATTAGATTCCACAAATTTTTATTCAAAAAATCAATTAATTATCAATTTTAAATTTAGATAAAATTCGGGGTCGTTACAGACTTCCCCCCTTAAAAGAATTTCGTCCTCGAAATTGCCAGGGAGACAAAAAGACAAATGAAAAATATTTCATCAAATCCACTGAACATCTATTCTGCATTTGGCTTACCAAATTAGAATATCAATAATAGATACAAGAACGAATCTATTTAACAATCAACAAAATACTCGGGTTATCCAGATCTACGAAATATACAATGGGATCGGTTAGTTCAAAGAGATAACTAACCATTCGTAGAATATATTGGGACCCAAAGAATAGATAGATATATAGATACAATTCCAAAATTTTCAGTTTAGTAACCAAATTTGTACCTATCAACCATAGCAAACAAGCAACCAATACATCCAAACAAACAATTTTGGTCCATCCGGAGTCTACGTCCCATATTGATATATCGAATTCCTTCCTGGTTCTACCAGAAACTATCGAAGAATTGAGAAAAGATGCTGAAACAAAGAGATTGATAAAGAAAAGATTGTTTCCTCTGTTGTTACAGGGTATTGACCATTTATAGTCGTATTCCCCTGTCCCCTATCCCATCCTCTTCTCGCACTCATACTTACTATCAGTGGATAGTAAGAGACTTCACTGAGGCATACAGACGGATATCTTAGAGAATGCTCATTCTTGGGATACTTCACCCTATCTCTAATGAGTTACTTAATGTGTTATACTCCTGAGCTAAAGTTCAACCTTAGCTTTGATACCAAATGTAACGAAGCGAATTTTTGCCCGCTCGAAAATCGACATCCATACTTTACATCGTACTCGAATGCCGTAGATTTGACCGTTCAAATCCGAGTCGCCGGAGCTTATAACAACATTAAGTATAACAACACAGCGAAAGAAAAAGAATATATCAATATATATAACATTGATACAATGACAGATACAAAATCTGTTACAACATGATACAACAGAATGATACAATAGATATCAATATACATCAGAGATATGATACAAGAAATAGCAGCGGAAAAGAAAACAATAACACCAACAGCGAATAGAATATCTCCAATAGAATGCTCCGATCCATAGCTAGCGGTAAGCAAGATCAGTCATCCAAGGACTGACTGGCTCCATATAATCTACTCAACCTGAATATCTGAAAACCCAAACTCTAGACTGTCCGTGTGGAAAATAGTGGGCACCTAGAGTGTAGGAAGGGAACAATAAACTCCGAGTCAGTCGTGGGACTGGTGTGAGCAACAAAAACAGTTTATCTTTAAAACAAAGTAAGATTGAATTTCGCAATGCTTTTGGAAAATGAAACTACCATAAGGCCTCCCCCCCACACACACAATGCAAACGCAGAATCGGAGGAGATTTCTCCTTATGATAGTCAAAGATGCTTACTACGCAAAATCATTGGTTATTATTATTAGTGCATAGTGGAAAAAATTTCAAAAGTATAATATTAATCTTAGCCAACATACAACCATTATTGTATGCCTATTATAGCTACTATGTTCAATAGCAGGTTACCGCCACATTCCATAGTAGGTAATACAACTAAAACCGTACAAGGTTCGTATTGTTTCTTTGGATTTTCCAACAAATGGTCAGGCTAAGGAACTTCCTATGCCACGTAGGAAACGCCTCTGGCTGGACGCTCCGAGAGACAAACTGCTCTCTGCCAACAAGGCCGGGTTACCCCTGTAACAGGTAACTCACGAATATGCCATCCCCCGGTCCTTTGGGACCTTTATCCGAGCGCTCGGTAACCAACATCACACATAATAAATAAAGTGTGTCCACATGAGTAAGCATCTGGGCTCCATACCATGATACCACCCCTTTCCAGAAGGAAATGACATACCCTAAAGGGCGCGACCCTCATAACCTTGCCGCAACATTCCTGTTTCGACCATTTCCGGGTTGTGAGGCCAGACGAAGTCTCATCCACAAAGCTACGCTTTGTCACAAAGCCATGCTTTGGGTCAACAGATGATCAAAGTAATGATCACAAAGATAAATGATCAAACAAATGATCATATCACAAATGATCAAACGATGATCATCACACAGCAACACTCAGCAAGCCACATTACCAAATTGGGAGTATCACTGATAAATTTCAACTACATAACCTCTGAGCTCGTACGTCTCATAGAAGGGTGTTAAGCTAAGAGAATAAATTCTCCGCCACCAACAGAAATGTATTTGAAAGAAATCTGCTTTATATCTCAAAGTGTAATGTCAAACATGTAACCATACAAGTCTGTTCCGGGTTCGAACAGAACCGAATGCACTTCCAAAGAAGCCCTTGCAAATCCGGGTATTCACAATCCCGATCGGACTTCCCATCACTTAGGAAATCTCTATACCGTAGCTACTCGGTGCAGAGACAATCGATAGGTTATCCTATTGTTTTCGCAAATACCCGGTCTTCACCACCGGTCTTCAAATGCTATCCATATACGACGAATCACTTATTCGGAATGAGTTATGTGACACAAAGGTCATCTCCCGGCTAAACCGAATAATGAGCGCAATATTTTAAAAATATATGGATATTGGGATTTCAATTAAGTCACAACTTAAACCCAAACTTTCTTTTCAAATGGTTTAACAAATTACCATTTTCAAATCTTTAAACAAAAAGATTCATTTTAACAACCTTCAATGGTTTAAACAATTTCCACACTTTAATCTTTTAAACAAAAGATTCATTCACAGATTTTCCAAATCAAATTTCCATTTCAATTTGATTAACTCGTTAAATCTTTAAAACAAAGATTTAACTTATAGCTTTCAAAACAATTTCATTTTGAATGGTTTAAACAAATCACCATTTTTAAATCTGTTAAAAATAACCAGATTTAATTTATAGCTTTCAAAAAGAATTCATTCATAACTTAGAAAATCAATTTTCAATTCAAACTTGAAATTCCTTTAATTAAACTGGAATTTCATTTCTTATCTGAATGCTTTTATTCTTTTAAAACAAACAGTTTTCATTTTGGAAATCCGATTCATTTATACGAGTTAAGGTTCTTGGGTTAAATTCAAATTCTCAGAATTATACTTTTAAAATGGTTTAAATTCATACAAACACATTTATATCATCTTTAATCCCTAGTTTCAAATCATAGGATTCAATTTCAAACTTGAATCCAAATTTAAATCAAATTATTTAAATTTTCAAAACTCGATTAAGTTATTCAAAATAACTTTTATCTTTGAAATTCCATTTCAAAAGCTTTTCATTTTAAACCCAAGTTTCTAATTTCAAAATCAATTGAAATTAAAATTTCAATTTCAAAAACATTAAATTTAAATCATCTGTGACTTAACCGATTTCCACGTGAAATCCATATTTGTGTGTGTATGGTGTAGTCCAGGGATTTCACACAATAGTGCACAACATCAATCATCACAGATATATCGATATCGATAAGCGGTATGAACTATAACGCTTATCTTTATCCACATATTCATAGATAGAATAAATTTATCAATCACAAAGATTCATCATCTCAATTCAATATGGGTTTCGGATAACCAACTGGAATCCGACTCC
The DNA here is from genome assembly GCA_030737815.1 of Allium fistulosum. Classification (NCBI taxonomy): domain Eukaryota; kingdom Viridiplantae; phylum Streptophyta; class Magnoliopsida; order Asparagales; family Amaryllidaceae; genus Allium; species Allium fistulosum. The sequence continues at coordinate 1,531,695,545 of CM060903.1, read as the reverse complement.
CTGTCGCATCGAAGTTCAAGTGCCGTTTTACGGGCCAAGGTATTCATATTCACATAGTAATATATCACAGAAACAGAAATCACAGATATATATATCACAAATAAATAAATTACAAATCACAACACAAATCAGGATGTATCACAAAGCATCATATATCAGGGATATCAACAATTCAACATTCCATAGAATCCAAACATTCATAAGTAAGATCAATGAATTATCCGATTAATTTAAATCAGATTTATTACTTATGAATAAATCACTAATCCTGGTTAATTAACATTGATTAATTACAAATTATTTTGATTAATTATCCTTTAATCATTAATTAATCAACCTTTAATCAATTAAATAATTAGCCTTTAATTATTAATTATTCTTTAATTAATTATCCTAAATTAATTACCATAATTAGTTAATCACATAATTAATTATCCTTTAATTAATTATTCTTTAATTACTTGGTTAATCAAACTTAAATCATTAATTAATTAACCTAATTAATTATTTAAAATCTCATTTACTAATCTTGGAATTAATCTATCATTAATTGATATATATTTTTTAACTTAAGACCTTTAAGTTAAATTAATGATAAAACATTTAATTAGGACAGTGTTTAAAAAAAACTTGATTAAGTTTTAATTCAAAAAATGTTTTGATCACCAACTTCCCAGACCCGAGCTACAACCCAGTTTCCCCGAGAACTTCCTCGTGTAAAATCTCAAAACCACCCGAACCATTTCTTTTTGAAACTTGTTACGTTTAAAAATTTTAAACTTGATATAAATCACTCTCGAACGACTCAACAACGAACCCGAGCCAAAACCACAAGGTCACGAGCTCCACTTCGAGTTGCCACAAACAACACCCACTGACACACAAAATCGCCGCCGTGCACGTGTGCACCTACCCCGATCAACCCCGACACTCCGACCATCATCGTCGATCTCCACGCTCCACCGATGACCCTCGCAACTAAACACAATCACCAGTTCCACTCGATTTGATCGAGAAATGAATTCGACCTCAAAACTCTCACAGCCTGTAACATACCTTATCGAAATTCGACCACCACCGATGATCCTTGCCACTAGAAACTCCACCACCTTCACCGTAGCTCCGCCACGTCTCCTGTCACCTCCAGCACACCTCGCATTCAATTCCGATTGCGTCTCGTTGCCGCGAAACCTAATTAAACTCCAACGACAAACTCAGGGTGTTAAACCCTAGTCCACCCAAATTCCAACACCATGATGATCGATCTCCTCTTTTACCATTTTTCCCAACCTCGCTAGCCCCCATGCTAGCTTCAATAGGAACCCCATCGTCAAATATATCGCTGATCACCAGAAAATGGTCAGAACCCATTTCATGTTCAACAAACAAATGTGGCCCCAATTTGAAACTAAAACTCCTGATTTTTATTTCAAAAATCATTATTTTCGAAATGGATTAGGATTATATAAACAAATCTTAAATTCATGTAGGTTGAAAATTGAATAAAATTTGAATTTCCACTGTATTCCTATATCCAGACAAAACCATTTCAGGTTACCTTGAAAATGTATTTTTAAAATTAAGCTATGATGATTTTAAACATACTTTGTTTTAATATCACTAGCTAAAAAGGATCGAGGAAGGTGGGATCGAATTTGAATTTAATTAGACATTGTAAATTTATTTTACTCACAGAGGCAATACCTTTCTTTCTTGATTCCAGATGCACACAATATACACATAGGCATAAATACATATATACAGGCATATTTCCATTACCATACAAGCATAGTTGATTCATAACTATCCAGATGATCACATGCAACCAGAGATTCAAACAGAACTCAAGTAAAAAAAATGAGTTTACTCACCTTTTGAAGTTTGAAGCAGAGACTTTAAACTGGAAAATTGATAAATGCTTGAATCTGGAAACTTTAAATTGCTGAAGCCTTGATTGGTTTTAAACTGGAAGACTTTGAAAACTGAATTGTTTTGATTTATCTTGCTTGAACTTTGATAATTTGTTATAGGCTTTTGATTTTGAACTGAGTTGTTTTGAAGAAAGTTGACAGGTTTGAGTTTTGAGGAGAAAACTTTCAGGTTTGATAATCTCTGGCTTGCATTGTTTTAAACGAAAAGGAAAAGAAGTTTGACATATAAAAACAAATGCAGGCTGGTACTAGATTATTAAATTTTGATCAGAGATTTTTATCTCTTTAGCTTATCAGGCAAGTTTGGTTTTGGGGCTGAGATGATTTTTAAACAAGTCGAATTGACCTTGTTTGCTGTTAAATATGAAAGCATTAAATGCTTTGAGTACTTTGTGTTTCATCCATATCTTATTTTGTACATAGATGTATTATACTTTGCTTTGTTTATGATTTTCTAGCCTGCATACTTATTATACAACTACAAATTTGCTTGCCTTTGAACTACTTACAGGCTTTACTAATTATTTATACAAACCTGTTTTGCTTTTGTACTTTATATATATATATACTTGCCTTTCTTAACAAATTGATCAGTGATATTTTTTATCTTTGGGGGCTGATGAGATGATTATCTGTGCATGCATTAATTTGTTGGTACCATATCTCATTTTATAAATTTTCTTTTTCGGCTGTACATGTTGAAGAAAATTTGATGTGGCTTCTATGCAAGCTTTTATACTTTGTATATTTCCTTTTGTTTACTTGTTTCTTTTCTCAGCCTTGTACTTATCTATTTGTTTCTTTACATACTTTATAAGGTAAATAAATCTCCATCTTATTTCCTTTTATTATTTTCGTTGTCTACTTCACTCGTATTATTTAGTATTGATTTATCAAGACTTATATATTTACTTTATATTGAATAAAACTATGTATATATATTTATTTTATAATATAGGTGAACTTCTAGATTTTAATTTGTTCTTGGATTTTTTATCCAATGTATTTATTTTATACTTTATCTATCTTATATATTTTCATTGTTAAACCATTCATTTACAATTTAAATTCAAATCAAAATATATACATATACATATATATTATTTATAATTTCAAATTTACTCATATATACCCAAATATATACACATTCACCTATACACACCTATATATACAATATTTAAAGTTTAAATGATTTAATATATATTTTTATTTGGATTCGAGGAAACTCGAATCAATTTACAATTCGATTCCACAAATTTTTATTCAAAAAATCAATTAATTATCAATTTTAAATTTAGATAAAATTCGGGGTCGTTACACATGGGAATGGATTTGAATTGGTAAGTTGTAACAATGGTTTAATTATAAATTCACTATTTAATTCATTGAAATAAATTGTAAATCAATTGAAATTAATATGATTAAATGTTGTAGTTAATGTGAATTAAGATGGTAATTATAGAAGATTGATGTAATAAAATGTAAACAAATGTTAAGTATATCCATGAAGTTATAGTTGATTGAATAATAAGATTGAAATCAAGAAAAATGAATTTATTGGAATTTAAATTATAATTTAATGAATTTATTTCAGTTATAATTGAGCACTGTAACTTGTGCAATGTTTAATATTGAATTGGATATGGAATTTGTTTTAAAAGATTTATAAATGTCTAGGTAATAAAAAAAATGACAAAAATTGTCAGCTTTTAAATTTAAATCTAAAAGGTGATTTAATCAATTTAATAAGAATTTATTTAATTAACATGAAAATAGCCATTTTGGCCACTGTCTCGGATTTCGACGAAAGCAGTTTCATCGGATCCATAACTGTGAATTATTGTAAAATTTCAAGTTTCGTAGCGATCGGACTTGTCGTTTGATCATGCGGGCTCGAAACGTGTAGAAATTAATTTAATGAATTCAATTTGAAATAAGCTGATTTTATAAGATAACTTCTTCATACAATGGAACTAGGACTTAAAACATGTTCCATTGAGTTTAAAAATATCAAAAACGTCTATTTTGATATATGGGATGACCTACTTTCGTTTCGAAGACGGAACGGGCTTTTCGGGTCATTATTGTCGTTTCGAACCGATTCGATATATCATTCATTCATATCGGGCCTTGTCTATATAAATAGTTTCTTTCCTAAATGCTCACAGCCTTTTTATTTTTGCCTGTATGTTCAATTCTATCTGTCTGTTCTTCCTTCCTCTAATGGCAGAAACCATGTTCCAATTACAAACCCTAATTCAATTTCAAATCGAAAATCAAACTTCTCAAAACCCTATCATATTATATACCGATTTGAAGCTCTCGACGAGCACAACTCAAATCTATTGTTTTTTTTACAATCAAGTTTTGGTTTGTTTAGAATTGGCTAAATCATTCTTAGCCATTCATTGTGGTGGGTGATCATCGTCGACGGATCATCGATTAAAGGGTACTATCGCGTGGAGATTAACAAGGGGATTGCATCCATGCGGCTCGTTTGGCCAGTTGATGGTTCGATCGGCTAGGAAAATTCAACTAGGGTTATAAATCAAGGCGGTGGCTGGGTAAATGCAACGCCGATCGATGGGGTTTTGGTCGATCGCAGGTGGTCGAGGAGATGTGGGGGAGGTCGCGGTGGCCTCTGGTGTGGGCGGAGGCGTCTCGATCGGTGGTAGGTGAGTCGCTTGGGTGGCGGCTCTAGGGTTTCGAACCAGGTGACATCGAGGGTTTTCGCGCGCGTTGTCTGTACGTGATGAAGATAAGATGATGTGGTATGTTTTAATATTGTTTTATTTAATTTAAATTCAAACTCAAAATCTTCTAACGATCATACCGTTTTCGTACAAGGTCGGATTTACCCCGCGGTTTGTTCCACTGTGATCGTATCGAAATTTTAGACATTATGGAACTGGTTTGGATGAATTCTGAGACTGTTGAAATATGGGCCTTTATTTGGATTTCAAATCGATTTGAAATCAAAGTTGAGTGTTTTAACCCACTCACAACTACTAAATTGTCTTATGTTAGTTAAATTAAATTTATGATGCGATTAGAAATTGATTGGTTGATGTTTGGTATATTAAAATTGTCATTCCAGTTAAATATGACTTTTGTTGCATTTAATTTAATATTTAAATTTTATTGTCAATTTAATACTCGTTGATGATAATTAGTTAATTGATGTATTTATTGGTTGATCATATGGTGATTGTGATGGATGTTTGATTTTTGATATTGGATGACTTGATGTTATATTTATATTGTTATAACACTGCAAGTTCCCTTAGTTTATTGTTAGAAAATCCCTATGGGTTGAAATGATACATACCTGAATGATCTATAGATTAGGTAAAAATCGTTATGGGTTGAAATGATAAACCCGAGCGATTTTATGGATTTTGAATTTTATTCAGGATTGCAGGTTGAAATGATATATATCCGTAAATATAAAATATTTGCGGATTGAAATGATAAATATCCGTATCACTTGACCATAGGATAGAAAATTATATACGGACACCGAATTGGTTAAATTAAATGACTTTTAAAACCTTAAATTTTGAATCCAGTTAAATGCTATTTTGAAATAAATTTTCATTTATATAAACCGAATTATTTTCCAAAATCCAAGCTTTAAAATGTTGAAATGGAAATTATTTAAATGAATTATTTAAAGAATTTAAATTGAAAATTTTAAAGTTCAGTTTTGAATTATAAATGAAATTTATCGAAATTGAGTTATTGTAAAAGTTGAATATTTAAACTTTGAATCTATTGAATTTGATGTGGTTTAAATTTATAGTTCAAACATGGATTTGAAATCGATATAGATTTAATGGTTTTATTTAGAAGATTTATCTAGAATCTGCATTGAAAGGTAAGAATTGAGTTTTGTTGATTTAGAAGCTGGAGACGGTCTAGATTTGTTGAAATGAAAGAAATAGTTTAATTTGATATTACTTACAAATTAATTATTTTAATATAAACTGTTTAAAAATATATTATTTTAAACTCAGATTCATTTAGTTTTTTTTAAACCATTTTATATTAAACTATATTAAACCTATTTTAACTAATGTAACGACCCGTATTTTTACGGATCGACAAGTTCGTCAAAATCTGGAATTTTTGCATTTTTAAGTCATTTCAGATTTTTGTGGAAATTTGTCTAAGTCCTAGGTCGTGGACGACCTAAGAGCTAAGTCGTGACCGAGTTAAGGACTTCGGCGAGTTAGTGTTAGGTCGTGGGTTAGTTGGAGCGACCTATAGAATTGTGCAACCTAGGATTTAGTTAAGTAATTAGGTCGGCAGGGCGAGTTAACGACCTAAAGACTGACCGACTTAAGGAAGACTAGTTGTTGGCTTTGGTTAGGTCGTAGGCGACCTAAGGGGTTAAGTCGTGACCGACTTAAGAGGTTCTGGCGACCTAAGAAAATGTGTGAGCGACCTAAGTGTTAGGTCGGCAGTTCGAGTTAGCGACCTAGTAGAGTTAACGACTTAGGGAATAAGCGGTTTGCGACCTATAAGAGTTAGCGACCTATGGGATTGACCGACCTAAGTGTTAGCGTAGTTAGGTCGTTAGATCTGTGTTGAGTTAGGTCGTAGACGACCTAAGATGGTTAGGTCGCGTGTGTGTTAGGTCGCGAGTTTGCTGAGTCGTAGGTCGCGTGAGTTGTTAGGTCGCTAGAATAGTTTAAGTGTTAGGTCGCGTGGATCTAACTGTTAGGTCGTATGTTGTTTTAGGTCGACATGTGTTAGGTCGCGTAGGAGCCTAAGTTGTTAGGTCGCAACCCAACTGAGTCGTAGGTTGTTAAGTCGCTTAGATAGTTTAAGTGTTAGGTCGTAGCCTATGCTTTAAGACGAAAGCGACCTAGGAGTTAAGTGTTAGGTCGTAACATCGTTAGGTCGTAAGATGGGGAGGCCTGTTAGGTCGCTAAGCGCGTAAGAGGTTAGGTCGCGCGTGCGATGAGTCGCTGGGTCTGGCTAAGTCGTTAGGTCGGAGAGGCTTAGGTCGGAAACGACCTAGGGAGATAGCCGAGTTACGACTTAGAGCAGTTTTCAGCTATAAATAGGAGGGGTTGTTCTCACTTTTTGGGATCCGGATTTTGAAGCGACGAAGTGCTGCCATTTTGAGAGCTCGACTTCTACACTTCTTCACTTCTTTTCTCCACTCTAATCTAGTGCTTCCATCCATCCAAATCGAAGATCAAGATTGAAGATTCAAGAGCTTGGATTGAAGATCTTCATCTTTTCAAGAGAGATTTCATCGTTTGAAGTGAGATCTTGTCGGATCTAGCTTAGTTCTTCGCTGTCCAGATCTGAAGTTGATATCTTTTGGATTGTTTAGGTGATTTGGTGAGTGGTGATTATCTCTCACACGGATCCAAAGGAGTATATCGGATTGTTGGCTCGTTTTGGTGTTAAAGTAGAGATTTCCATGCATTTTCTTCATCCTATGTGTAGATCCATATAGATCCATTGTTCATGATGATGTTACATCCATTTTATCATATGTTAACCTATGCAAGTTCATTCATCAAGTTTGTAGAGATATAATCCATGTTTTCATGCTTATTGGACTTTCAACTCTTTAATTACGAAAATGCCATTATTGTTATAATTGTCTACTTAGATCATTTTTGAATGCTTGATTGCTTGGATTGATGTTTGATTTGATTGATTGTTATGAACTAGATGATTGATGATTAGATTAGATCGAAGATGATTCAAAAGCTAAGGGAAAGGCTCTTGAATTGGAAAAGCTGCTCGTGGCATATGTAGCGGGATGATGAAGCTCTTATGCATAGATTCGATGATGTGATGATGAGATGAGGCTTTGCGAGGATGTAATGAAGCGAAGCAATCATATGATGAAGACTTGGTCTAATCCAGACGGGATCATTCCAAGCATGTTGATAACTCGGTGATATGATTCGAGTTGAGGATAATGAATGGATATGAGAATAGTCGTCGAGGAGGATGACTAGGAGGCTTGGATAGCATCGTTGTTGAAGGTTCTAGCATGCTCTAAGCAAGGGTACGTTTGGGCAGATTCGATAGTCCCAACGGCCAACTGTTGATGGTCGAGTACTCTGGGCAGATTCGATAGTCCTAGGCACGGGCTGCGACGACGTGCGGGAGTTATGTCTAGAACCGGGGTTTCCATTAACCCTTGACGGACGGCTGAAAGAATGTGCCGGTCATTCAATTAACGGTGATATCGAAGCAATGATAACAGTGATAGCCAGAGTCATGGATGTTTGGTTGTATCGTCATTCGGACTCAAGAGCGGCATTTTCTGGGTGCTTATCTGATTTAGGCCTTGGTACTTGGAAAACATCGCCCTTGACTCGAGTGATAGTAGTTTTACTTTAAATTGTATGCTCTGCTATGTTTGCTTCTGCTTAGTGTGTGTCTGGGGGCTATCACTGTAGAATGAGGTTGGAGTGGGAGGGTTGTATTCCTATTCCTTTTCCTTTATGTTCTTTTGGTATGTTGTTAGTTAATTTACTGCTCACTAAGACTGTTGTCTGACTCAAGGCTTTATGTTTTAATTCTTATTGCCTTGGGCTGTTCGTCCATTTTGGGACGGGCAGACTAGGTAGCAGGTGACAGGTGCTGTTCTCTTCTCACGATGCTGATATCGAAGACGAGCTGGAGGGTTGCATATTATCTTCTTATTATATGTACTGGATATTCCGCTGTTTTGTATTCTCTGAGAGATATGTAGTGAGGCTTGATGTATTGACGATGTGGATGCTTGTATTCAACTATTATGGAGTTTTATACGATGTCATTTTGTTCTGTAAAGCTTCACTATACATATGTTCTATTGTATTTTGTCCATGCGCTGTGAGTAATACGTTAGATTCTTTTGTTTTAAATCTTACCTTGACAATCGTCCATGGTCGCCTGGCACACTTTACAGCGCTTTATCTTTAGATTCGGTGCAGGGGTCATGGGCGGTCGTCACATTTGGTATCAGAGCATTGGTTAATCGATTTTACCCAACGCTCGCTGAAGTAACTACGTATGAGAGACGTAATTGTATTTTGATGGATGATTACTATATATAATATAGTAGTTTGGTAGAGTTTGAGTCCTTTATGCAGTTGTTTCTCTAGATGTTCTAATCATTCCTTTTTATAGATATTGAGAATGAGTCGAAGAGGGAGACCAGCTGCTAGGGAAGGCCGCGCTACTGAAGAGACTGCTGATTATGCAGCCATGTTCGAAGCTATGATGACTTCGATCATGAGAAGGATACCAGTTCCGGGGGCGGCAGTTGATGTTGGAGTTCAAGTCCAAACTCCGAAACCAGTGGATTTTGCTAAGCTGTGCAAGGATTATACTGCTCTTGGAGGGAAGGTTTTCTTGGGAACAGAATCTACCATTGAAGTCCAGAGGTGGATAGATGCTTGTAGAAGGATCTTTGGTGATTTGGGAATTGATGATGCAACTAAGAGGAAGTTAGCATCGAGACAGCTTCAAGGGAGAGCTTCTGATTGGTGGAACTCTATTACCATCACTACTCCGGAAGAAGAGATTACTTGGGAGCAATTCCAAGCTAGATTTGAAGCTAAGTTCATTTCTACAGCTCAGAAGTCTGTTCTGTTCAAGAGGTTTGTGGAGCTCAAGCAAGGTGGAAGATCAGTTCTTGAGTATGTTTCTGAGTTCGAAGCTTTGTCCAAGTATGCCCGGTCGTATATTGAATCTGCTTATCAGAAGAATGAGAAGTTTGTGACCGGCTTGGATAGTTATCTTGGGAGACAATTGGTGGATCATTTGGACGATTCATTTGAGAAGCTTGTGGAGAAAGCTCTTAGGCATGAGAGTTTGTTTCCTAAGGAAGGACCTGTTGTTGCTGTTACCAAGGGAGAATCTAAACCACAGCAGGGTGGAAACCAGAAGAGGAAGCAGCAGCAGCAGAAAGGTAAGGATGGCCAGAAGAAGCCGAAAGGCGAAGTGACTTGCTACAATTGTCAACAGAAGGGCCATTTCTCTAAGGATTGTAAGAATCCGAAGGCGCCGATGAAGTGTCACAACTGTGACAAGCCGGGGCATTTCAGGAAGAATTGTCCAGAACCGAGGAAGGACAGGCAGATTGTGCAAGCCTATGCTTTGGGGGCTGTTCCGTCGTCTTCGAAAGCTCCTACTGTTGAAGAGAAGGGAAAGAGTGTGGTTGTTCAAGGTACTCTTTTCCTATGTGGTGTTCCGGTTAGAGTTTTGTTTGATACTGGAGCTTCGCATTCGTTTGTTTGTAATGAACTAGTAGGCCGGTTAGATTTGAAGCCGGATATTGTTGATAGGCCATTGGTTGTGACTAATCCAGTTGGGGGTTCGTCTTGTTTGTGTATGTTATGCCGTGGTCTAGTTGTATCGAGTCATGGTTGCTCTTTTGTTTGTGATTGCTTTGTTCTGAACTTTGCGGGGTTCGGAATTATTTTGGGTATGGACTGGCTTAGGAAGTATGCGGCTAAGGTTGACTGTGAGAGGCTGGAGGTGACAGTCGAGAATGTGGAAGGGCGAAAGATTGTGATACGATGTAAGCATGAGGAAGGCGTCTTCATGAGCTTCATGTATTCGCTAGTTGTTCCACGGGATGGACTGTCTTTAGTGCCAATCGCAAATAGATTCGAGGATGTCTTTGACGAAGTCAAAGGGTTGCCGCCGCATAGAGAGATCGAGTTTCGTATAGATCTAGTTGAAGGAGCCAGACCTGTTGTGATGCCTCTTAGGCGGATGGCGCCTAGGGAACAGCAGGAGTTGAGGGTGCAAGTTGACGACCTTTTACAGAAAGGATTCATTCGGCGTAGTGTGTCCGAGTGGGGTGCACCAGTTGTGTTCGCAACCAAGGCAGATGGATCATTGAGATTGTGTGTCGATTATCGTGAGCTGAACAAGGTGACTAAGAAGAACAAGTATCCATTGCCAAGGATAGACGACTTGTTTGATCAGCTTCACGAAGCTAAGGTGTTTTCTCAGATGGATTTGGCAACGGGATTTCACCAGTTGAGAGTGGCTAAGGATAGTGTGCCGAAGACTGCTTTTAGGACACCATCCGGGTTCTTTGAGTGGCTGGTAATGCCGTTTGGATTGACTAACGCGCCAGCATATTTTGTGGATCTTATGAATAGAGTGTTCAGAGATCAGTTGAACAAGTTCGTACTGGTGTTCGTGGATGATATTCTGATTTATTCCAGAACGGAAGAAGAGCACAAGACGCACTTGCGTATTGTTTTGGAGATCTTACGGAAACATCAGCTGAAGGCTAAGTTTTCAAAGTGTCACTTCTGGAAGAGTGAAGTGAGGTTCTTAGGCCATGTGATTTCTGGAAATGGGATAGCGGTTGATCCCGCTAAGGTGGCAGCAATCCAGGATTGGGTTAGACCTAAGAATGCATCAGATGTGAGAAGTTTTCTTGGATTAGCAGGATATTATCGACGGTTTATCAAAGACTTCTCCAAGGTAGCTGCACCGTTAACAGGATTAACGAAGAAGAACCAAGTGTTCAGTTGGGATGCTAAGTGTGAGCAAGCTTTCGGAACCCTGAAAGAGCGACTGACGAGTGCTCCTGTTTTGACTATTCCAAGTGGGAATGATGAGATGGTAGTTTACACCGACGCATGTGGTACTGGACTTGGAGCAGTGCTGATGCAGAGGGATAAAGTTGTTGCGTATGCCAGTCGACAACTAAAGCCGCATGAAAGGAATTACCCGACTCATGATTTGGAGTTAGCGGCGATTGTATTTGCTCTGAAGATGTGGAGACATTATCTGTTGGGAGTTCGATTCGAGTTGTTTACGGATCATAAGTCGTTGAAGTATCTTTTCTCCCAGAAGGATTTGAATCTTCGGCAGCAACGTTGGTTAGAGTTTTTGGCATCGTATGATTTTGGTATAGCTTATACTCCGGGAAAAGGTAACGCAGTGGCAGATGCGTTAAGTCGAAGACATGCAGGATTGGGAGCCATGTTTTCTGAATGGAAGAATCTCGAGTATTTAGCTGGATTTGACTTCAGGCCTAGATGCGAATTGGAACCTGAAATGTTGGCAAACTTATCAATAAGACCCACTCTTGTGGAAAGGATTGGTGAGAGCCAAAAGCGAGATGATAAGCTTGTCAAGATTATCCGTGAGTTGGAATCTGGATTGGATCCAGAAAAGGATAAAGGATTCGAGGTCGATCGAGAGGGTTGGCTTCGGAAGCAAGGACGACTAGTTGTTCCCGATATAGATGAGTTGAGGAGTGAAGTTCTGAAGGAAAGTCATCACTCGAGGTTGACAATTCATCCAGGTGGAAATAAGATGTATCGGGATATGAAGAGAACCTACTATTGGGAAGGTATGAAGAAGGATGTTGGAAATTTTATTTCCAAGTGTATGAACTGCCAGTTGATTAAAGCTGAACAGAAGAAGCCAAGTGGATTGCTTCAGCCATTAGAAGTTCCTACATGGAAGTGGGAACAAGTGTCGATGGATTTCATCGATGGATTGCCTAGAACCAGAACGGGAAATGAAGGGATTTGGGTCATTGTGGATCGTCTGACTAAGAGTGCACGATTCATTCCTGTTCGATCGACTAGGACTGCATCAAAGTTGGCTGAGTTGTATGTGAAGTGGATAGTTCGATTCCATGGTATTCCGAAGAATATAGTGAGCGATCGAGATCCATTGTTCACTAGTGGATTTTGGAAGAGCTTCCAGGAAGTTTTGGGAACCGAGTTGTGTTTGAGTACAGCTTATCATCCCCAAACAGATGGTCAGACCGAGAGAGTCAACCGAGTTTTGGAAGATCTCCTCAGAGCATGCGTTTTGGATTTCGGAGGATCATGGGAAGATCACCTTCATTTGGTGGAGTTTGCGTACAACAACAGTTACCAGTCAAGCATTGGTATGGCACCGTATGAGGCGTTGTATGGAAGACCGTGTAACTCTCCGACATGTTGGTTGGAAACTGGAGAAAGGCTGATACTTGGGCCAGAGATGATTCGACAGACTTCGGATTGCATAGAGATCATTCGGCAACGAATGAAGGCAGCCCAAGACCGTCAGAAGAGTTATGCTGATAAGCGTCGAAAGGATTTGGAATTCGACGTAGGAGATATGGTTTTTGTGAAGATTTCTCCACTGAAGAATGTTATCCGATTCGGGAAGAAAGGAAAATTGACTCCGAGATTTGTTGGACCATTCCCGATTATCGAGCGAATTGGAAAGCTCGCTTACAGATTGGAGTTACCAGAGAAGATGTCGAGTGTGCACAATGTTTTTCATGTATCATATCTACGGAAGTATGTGCACGACTCGAGAACAGTGGTTTCTGCTGATAGCTGTGAAGACTTAGAAGTTGATCCAGTTGATAGAAGACCTCGTAAGCCGCTTCGTGTTGTTGAAACCGACACGAAACAGCTTAGGAGGAAGGTAGTTAAGTTGCTCAAGATACAATGGAGTGAAGATGATAACGACTGTACGTGGGAGGTGGAAGAGAGGATGAAAGCAGCTCATCCTGAACTCTTCAAGGTATGGCCCTAAGGTGTCGTGTCATCTCACGATATTGTAACTTGTTCTAATTTTAGAATTCTGTACGCTAAGTTAGAATTGGATGCATGGTTTGTTGATTGCTATGGATGGTAGGCGTACAGAATAGTTTTGATTGCTTGGAATTTCGGGGGCGAAATTCCTAAGGGGGAGAGAATGTAACGACCCGTATTTTTACGGATCGACAAGTTCGTCAAAATCTGGAATTTTTGCATTTTTAAGTCATTTCAGATTTTTGTGGAAATTTGTCTAAGTCCTAGGTCGTGGACGACCTAAGAGCTAAGTCGTGACCGAGTTAAGGACTTCGGCGAGTTAGTGTTAGGTCGTGGGTTAGTTGGAGCGACCTATAGAATTGTGCAACCTAGGATTTAGTTAAGTAATTAGGTCGGCAGGGCGAGTTAACGACCTAAAGACTGACCGACTTAAGGAAGACTAGTTGTTGGCTTTGGTTAGGTCGTAGGCGACCTAAGGGGTTAAGTCGTGACCGACTTAAGAGGTTCTGGCGACCTAAGAAAATGTGTGAGCGACCTAAGTGTTAGGTCGGCAGTTCGAGTTAGCGACCTAGTAGAGTTAACGACTTAGGGAATAAGCGGTTTGCGACCTATAAGAGTTAGCGACCTATGGGATTGACCGACCTAAGTGTTAGCGTAGTTAGGTCGTTAGATCTGTGTTGAGTTAGGTCGTAGACGACCTAAGATGGTTAGGTCGCGTGTGTGTTAGGTCGCGAGTTTGCTGAGTCGTAGGTCGCGTGAGTTGTTAGGTCGCTAGAATAGTTTAAGTGTTAGGTCGCGTGGATCTAACTGTTAGGTCGTATGTTGTTTTAGGTCGACATGTGTTAGGTCGCGTAGGAGCCTAAGTTGTTAGGTCGCAACCCAACTGAGTCGTAGGTTGTTAAGTCGCTTAGATAGTTTAAGTGTTAGGTCGTAGCCTATGCTTTAAGACGAAAGCGACCTAGGAGTTAAGTGTTAGGTCGTAACATCGTTAGGTCGTAAGATGGGGAGGCCTGTTAGGTCGCTAAGCGCGTAAGAGGTTAGGTCGCGCGTGCGATGAGTCGCTGGGTCTGGCTAAGTCGTTAGGTCGGAGAGGCTTAGGTCGGAAACGACCTAGGGAGATAGCCGAGTTACGACTTAGAGCAGTTTTCAGCTATAAATAGGAGGGGTTGTTCTCACTTTTTGGGATCCGGATTTTGAAGCGACGAAGTGCTGCCATTTTGAGAGCTCGACTTCTACACTTCTTCACTTCTTTTCTCCACTCTAATCTAGTGCTTCCATCCATCCAAATCGAAGATCAAGATTGAAGATTCAAGAGCTTGGATTGAAGATCTTCATCTTTTCAAGAGAGATTTCATCGTTTGAAGTGAGATCTTGTCGGATCTAGCTTAGTTCTTCGCTGTCCAGATCTGAAGTTGATATCTTTTGGATTGTTTAGGTGATTTGGTGAGTGGTGATTATCTCTCACACGGATCCAAAGGAGTATATCGGATTGTTGGCTCGTTTTGGTGTTAAAGTAGAGATTTCCATGCATTTTCTTCATCCTATGTGTAGATCCATATAGATCCATTGTTCATGATGATGTTACATCCATTTTATCATATGTTAACCTATGCAAGTTCATTCATCAAGTTTGTAGAGATATAATCCATGTTTTCATGCTTATTGGACTTTCAACTCTTTAATTACGAAAATGCCATTATTGTTATAATTGTCTACTTAGATCATTTTTGAATGCTTGATTGCTTGGATTGATGTTTGATTTGATTGATTGTTATGAACTAGATGATTGATGATTAGATTAGATCGAAGATGATTCAAAAGCTAAGGGAAAGGCTCTTGAATTGGAAAAGCTGCTCGTGGCATATGTAGCGGGATGATGAAGCTCTTATGCATAGATTCGATGATGTGATGATGAGATGAGGCTTTGCGAGGATGTAATGAAGCGAAGCAATCATATGATGAAGACTTGGTCTAATCCAGACGGGATCATTCCAAGCATGTTGATAACTCGGTGATATGATTCGAGTTGAGGATAATGAATGGATATGAGAATAGTCGTCGAGGAGGATGACTAGGAGGCTTGGATAGCATCGTTGTTGAAGGTTCTAGCATGCTCTAAGCAAGGGTACGTTTGGGCAGATTCGATAGTCCCAACGGCCAACTGTTGATGGTCGAGTACTCTGGGCAGATTCGATAGTCCTAGGCACGGGCTGCGACGACGTGCGGGAGTTATGTCTAGAACCGGGGTTTCCATTAACCCTTGACGGACGGCTGAAAGAATGTGCCGGTCATTCAATTAACGGTGATATCGAAGCAATGATAACAGTGATAGCCAGAGTCATGGATGTTTGGTTGTATCGTCATTCGGACTCAAGAGCGGCATTTTCTGGGTGCTTATCTGATTTAGGCCTTGGTACTTGGAAAACATCGCCCTTGACTCGAGTGATAGTAGTTTTACTTTAAATTGTATGCTCTGCTATGTTTGCTTCTGCTTAGTGTGTGTCTGGGGGCTATCACTGTAGAATGAGGTTGGAGTGGGAGGGTTGTATTCCTATTCCTTTTCCTTTATGTTCTTTTGGTATGTTGTTAGTTAATTTACTGCTCACTAAGACTGTTGTCTGACTCAAGGCTTTATGTTTTAATTCTTATTGCCTTGGGCTGTTCGTCCATTTTGGGACGGGCAGACTAGGTAGCAGGTGACAGGTGCTGTTCTCTTCTCACGATGCTGATATCGAAGACGAGCTGGAGGGTTGCATATTATCTTCTTATTATATGTACTGGATATTCCGCTGTTTTGTATTCTCTGAGAGATATGTAGTGAGGCTTGATGTATTGACGATGTGGATGCTTGTATTCAACTATTATGGAGTTTTATACGATGTCATTTTGTTCTGTAAAGCTTCACTATACATATGTTCTATTGTATTTTGTCCATGCGCTGTGAGTAATACGTTAGATTCTTTTGTTTTAAATCTTACCTTGACAATCGTCCATGGTCGCCTGGCACACTTTACAGCGCTTTATCTTTAGATTCGGTGCAGGGGTCATGGGCGGTCGTCACAACTAATTTATTCCATTTAAACTATTTTAATCTATTTTAAAACTATTTTAAAGTATTTTAAACCATTTTAATATATTTTAAACTATTTTAATCTATTTTAAACCATTTAAAACTATTTAAACTATTCAAACCAATTAAAACTATTTTAAACTATTTATGACTATCTAAATTATTTTCTAAATCTTAGACCGTGCAAGGCTAAATTGTTTATATTTAAATCCTTGATTTAAAAGCGAATATGGTTAAATGATGTATAACTTAAGTTGGATTTTGAAGTGATATTTTCTAGTGAAATGACATATTTTGAGTAAATATGATGATTTGAAATTAGAGTTTAACCTATTTGGGAATATGATTTCAAATGTGAATATGGTTTCGAAAGTGAATATGATTTCGAAAGTAATATGATTTAAGTGATTATGATATTTTGATATCAATTATGAAGTGATTTTGGAAATGTAAAAGAACCATCCGGTGTGAAATAACCGTTTGGTTGTTAAAGAGACCGGGATCAGATATTGTCATACTCTCTTCCAATAACGAAAACCACTTTAACAACTGTGCACGTGGTGAAGATTCCAGAATAAAGTAGGATGGTTTGGTGAACGATTCTGTATGAGGTATTAACATAGCCCTGACTCCCATAAGTCAACTTGATGTGGCTAAAACAAGAGGCTTGCCGGGCCAAGTGAGGTCGCACCTCCGATCGGACACATTACTTCGATACCATATTACTTTGTGATTGATTTGGTGACCACCCCTCGATTTTGATTATGGGAGAGTGTTCCGAGGTGGGCGGTAGTAGCTGCTATGCGTTACCACTAGTCCGGATCCGCAAAACGGTAGTATCCTACATTGGGCATTGCCTCGCGTGCCTTGTCACATGCCTTATCGCGGCCATTACGAGTTTGGTTTTTACCGTACCTATGGAATGCCCTCTGATAGCCCTCCAGTTTACGGAGGAATTACAGTACTGTATAGACTACGAGAATATATAAAAACGTGTTAAGGGGGATATGGGTAACGCCTTAACGCTATTTTAATACTTTGCTTTACTGTAGACACTATTATAATAGCGTATTGTACTATGTATGTAGATAGTTTAACGAATCCTTAGGGGATGGAATCCCGAATATCTCTTAAGTTATTGCAAGCACATTAGACACTGGATAGGAGATGTCAAACCCCATAAACATCTCTGATGCCGTTACACTCATATTTATTTACTGATGATTTAACTTACATAAGATCTTTTAGTTATGACTCGAGTGTTTTGTCTTTTCATTACGCTCGGGTCAGTCTGAGCTTTTCAGTATATCGAAGACTGCTTTTTTAGGGGACGAAGACGAAGACGAAGATTTAGCACTATTGTTATTTATTTTATTTATTCCACTGCATCATGTTGTTCCGCTGCATTATTTATTTATTTCTGCTGTATGTACTCTGATCTGTATTGTAAAAGTGTAATCAAATGTTATTTGTAAAACAACTTCATTAACTGTTATTTGATTATTATATTTTGTCATTCCGCTATGAGATTCTGTATTTGTTTTATTTCTTTCTCTTCTTTTTCTTATTTACTCCATAATAATCCTCCCTTTTGAATGGTTTGAGTTTGACATGTGTGGTTTATTGTCGGTTTAAACCGTCCAAAAAGATGGGTCGTTACATTTGGTATCCGTGCTTTGGTTTAGCGATAACCTTAGCATTGTGGGGCCTAACTCATTGAATATAGGGTAGTAATACCCTGGAATGAGTTTGTCTGAGTATATATACGAGATGGCTTATTGTTAGTGTTATAAAATGTTTTGTATTGTGTTAATTTGTTCTGTTTAGTATTTATAAATTCTCGTCAGAACATGGGATGCCATGGCATCGATAGGGATTTCTAAACACCAAATAGGGCAGACTGACACAATATTGTCGTAAAATATAGGTAAATGAAATAATTTTACCTAGTATTATATTTTGTATATAAAAGAAAATTTTTATAAATGGATATAGTTGTATTTGATATGTTTGTTTGTTAGGAGGTAAACTTTATAAATACTGGTTGCAATATATGACTTACAAATAAAATGAATTTAACTGAAAATTTGAGAACTTAAGTTTCAAGGTTTGAAATTTGTTTTCAAAAGATTTTGGGATATAGTATTAGTATTATTTGGAAGTATTTCCAGATATAAATATTTTCAAAGTGATTTAGAAGAAATGTTTCTAAAAGAATTTTAAAAGGAAATAAGTTTTGTACTCCCCTCTCTTGTCGTTGGAAAATGATTTCGGTGATGAGTGCATGCATCATCGACGTTCATTTTCGAGTTTCAAAAGGGAAGACCGTTGTAGTAGTCTTACTGCACATTTGTTTTGATAAACAAATTTTAATTTTATTTTCTAAGTACGATTTGACATATATGAAAGATATGAATGTGTGTGTGTGTATTTGATTTGAAAAGAAACCCGGAATTTAGTTCTTAAAACTTTCTGATAATTAGTGGTTTTCAATTATTGTAATGAATGAAAACTTAAACCATTTTTAATAATTGGAAATCTCTACAATGAGAAAAATAAGAATTAAAAGCTAAGTAATTAATGAAATATATTAGAAATTGAAAATTTTGTAATTGGTAAATATGAAAATTTAGAAGATGTAATTATTGAACATTTTGTTAATTAAAAATAAATAAGATAAACTTGTGTAACATTCAATTACATTCTAAAAGATATATACATATATATATATACATATATATATATATACATATACATATATATATATGCCTTTCAAAAAAAAATATACATATATATATACATATACATATATATATATATAACTTACCAAAATGTTAAAAGTTGAAATGTTAATATAAATATGTAATGGAATATTATACAAGTAAAACTTAAGTAATGAAAGTGTTCAATGGAATTACTTCTATAAATAAGAATTTAGATGTACAATGAATGTTATAAACATAATTTGATGATTTGAACCGCTAATAATTAGATTTAGTATAAAAAGTGAATAATTAAGAAGATGTTGAAATAATTCATTAATAGATTTAATATTTATTTATAAGTAGATATAATATTAACTGATACTGTCTGTGATGAAATGAATGTAATTTAAAAAGTTAAGAAACTCAAGTGAAATGATCTATGAATGAATATTAATGTTAATCAAGCTATATAAATAATAAATGTTAAATAAACTGCAATAAAATGAATGTAAATTAAGAAGTTAAGAAACTTAAACATGAATTTATGCACTAATGAATATTAATATTTAGTGGGAAATGAATTTTTTAAGTAATGAATGTAAATTAATGAAATAATCATTGTATGAATGAATGAAAATAGAAGAATGGTAAATAATGTGAAATGAGATTAATAAGAATAAACTTAAACGATATTTGAAATTATTGTTTGTTTTGGCCTATAGGGCATTTGGGAAAGGATACTTCTAACTGTATAAGGATGTACAAATAATCTATTAAGTTATTATTGAAGGCTATTGAGCATAGGATACACTTGATAGTTCATTTATCACCTTTGTACGATTAATTCTGAGCCTGAACAAACCATTTGTTTTGGTTGCTATGGATGGATGATTGATTTCTTTGTTGAATGTGATGATTGTATGGTTTTGTTTGCAAGTGATATGGTATGTGTGATGATTTGTTTTGTCATTAATTGAACAACTTAAATATTTCTCTTCTTACATAATTATTAACTTCTTTGGATTATATAAGTGAAATACAGGTTATGGAAGCAATAACTACTGCTTTTGGTTTTATAAATAAAGCGTTGTTTGCCCGACAAATAGGTACGTTTTCGGATTACGGTTTATAGTGATAGTATATTGTTTTTCCATGGTTTTGGATATTTTATTTTTGAAATATGATATATATGGTTATTTTTGATATTATTATTTCTCTCAGACCTCTCCGTACAAAGGAGATTCTACCGAAATTTTCGGTGAATTTTGGACTTAGAAATTTTTTGTGAAAGTAGAAATGTTTTTCAAACTTGTATTTAACTTGAATATGAAAGGATGTAATTGTTTATAAATTGATATATTTTATTTAAATACTTAATTATGTAATTTTAAAGTGCTTATAAATTTATTATTTGAATAAAATATATTAATTCCTTAATTCCTTCTTTTTTCTTTTCAGGGACGGAAAGTTTTGAGTGGAGGAGAGTGTAACAACCCGTAATTTTCGATAATTAACATATTGGTTAAATAAGTTTTGGAATTTAATGTTATGAAAAATATAAAAATTTAAGATTTAATAATGAGGAAAATAACTAGAATGAAATGTAATAATGTCAATTTAAGGTAATTGATAACTACTTTAATGTAATTCCAAGTAATTGAAATGACTGTAAAGTTATAATTGGTTATAAATTGTAAATAAGAAAATAAACCAAATGTTGTAATAAAATGATAAATTATATGTAAGTAATTGAAATTGGGTAATATAGAATGGTTAATCAGTTTGTGAATTGATTAACTTAGCTTGTAAACAATAAACATGGGAATGGGTTTGAATTGGTAAGTTGTAACAATGGTTTAATTATAAATTGACCATTTAATTGGTTGAAATAAATTGTAAATCAATTGAAATTAATATGATTAAATGTTGTAGTTAATGCGAATTAAGATGGTAATTGTAGAAGATTGATGTAATAAAATGTAAAAAAATGTTAAGTATATCCATGAAGTGATAGTTGATTGAATAATAAGATTGAAATCAAGATAAATAAATTTATTGGAATTTAAATTATAATTTAATGAATTTATTTCAGTTATAATTGAGCACTGTAACTTGTGCAATGTTTAATATTGAATTGGACATGGAATTTGTTTTATAAGATTTATAAATGTTTAGGTAATAAAAAAATGACAAAAATTGTTAACTTTTAAATTTAAATCTAAAAGGTGATTTAATCAATTTAATAATAATTTATTTAATTAACGTGAAAATAGTCATTTTGGCCACTGTCTCGGATTTCGACGAAAGCAGTTTCATCGGATCCATAACTGTGAATTATTGTAAAATTTCAAGTTTCGTAGCGATCGGACTTGTCGTTTGATCGTGCGGGCTCGAAACACGTAGAAATCAATTTAATGAATTCAATTTGAAATAACCTGATTTTAAAAGCTAACTTCTTCATGCAATGGAATTAGGACTTGAAACCTGGCCCATTGAGTTTAAAAACATCAAAAACGTCTATTTTGATATATGGAATGACCTACTTTCGTTTCGAAGACGAAACGGGCTTTTCGGGTAGTTATTGTCGTTCCGAACCGATTCGATATATTCATTCATTCTTATCGGGCCTTGTTTGTATAAATAGTTTCTTTCCTAAACCCTAGCAGCCCTTTTATTTCCGCCTATACATATAATTCTATTTGTCTGTTCTTCCTTCCTCTAATGGCAGAAACCATGTTCCAATTACAAACCCTAATTCAATTTCAATTTCAAATCGAAAATCAAACTTCTCAAAACCCTATCATATTATATACCAATTCGAAGCTCTCGATGAGCGCAACTCAAATTTGTTATTCTTTTTTGCAATCGAGTTTTAGTTTGTTCAGAATTAGCCAAACCATTCTCAGCCGTTCATTGTGGTGGGTGATCATCGTCGACGGATCATCGATTAGAGGGTGCTATCGCGTGGAGATTGACGAGGGGATTGCATCCATGCCGTTCGTTTGGCCAGTTGATGGTTCGATCGGCCTGGAAAATTCAACTAGGGTTACAAATCAAGGTGGCGGCTGGGTAAAAGCAACGCCGATCGATGGAGGTTTTGGTCGATCGCAAGTGGTCAAGGAGATGTGGGGGAGGTCGCGGCGGCCTCTGGTGTGGGCAGAGGCGTCTCGATCGGCGGTAGGTGAGTCGCGTGGGTGACGGCTCTAGGGTTTCGAATGGGTGATGTAACATCCCGCTATTTTGGACCATTCAAATCGACAATAAAACCACATATGTCAGACTAGATAATTCAAAACAACAGATTTTTAATAAAATTTGAGGCAAATAAAATCAATCAAAGAATCACAGACACAGAATATCAGAATAACTCGCAGCGGAATAAAATAAACATAGTAGTTCATGAAGCTACTAGATACAAAGTCTTAAAACAAATACAAAATACCAGAGTCTGAAAACAGATACAATAGAAAATCCGAATACATAGGTGCACTAATACATAAACAAAGTGTAACGACCCGCCATTTTGGACCATTCGCATCCATTATAAGTGTATAGGTAGACACTCATGCCGGAGTTGAATTGCTCAAAATACCGCGTTGTTAATTTAAATTTGGCAAAACTGAACATATACAGTAAATAAATATAATCACAGATCACAGACACAGAGTAATAAGTGCAGCGGAAATAAAAGAGATAGTAGTTCATGAAGCTACTATATGAATATATAAAATACATCAGAGTTTACAACAGAAGAGTAATACGATACATCAGATACAAATCAGAATACATCACTGGAATCATCGAATACTGAAAGCAGAATAGATGGCTGGATCTTCAAGCAAAGCTCCAACTCCAAAGGTGAGTCTCGAATACTGGTACACTCAGTCTGACCCGAGCGTAAAGCAAAAACACAAGACACTCGAGTCAGGATTAACATACTTATATTAATAAATCCAACTCAAGTGAAATAGCAATTTGAAATACAAGTAACTCAAGGGATGTTTGGAATAACCATCCTTTAAGGATCCGTTAAACTATCTACTAGGTAGTAATATACGCTAAGTAGATAATGTCTATCAGTAATAATAAGATATCAAAATAGCGTTAAGTCATGGCCCATTCCACCCTTAACACATTTTTATTCCCAAAAGCATATACAAGACCGTAGTTTCCCCAAAACCGGAAGTCACCAGAGGGCAATCCATATACTAAAGGTACAAATCAAAATCGTAGAGGTCGCGCATAAATGGGATACAAGTATGACAAGGCACATGAGGCAATACCCAAGGTAGTGATACTACCGTTCGCCTGATCCGGACTGGTGAGAACGCAACGCCGCAGCGCCCGCAACACCGTGAAACAACACTCCCAAAATCAAGGGTGCACCAATCGACAACAAGTATAAGTAGTTCGAAGAAGTGTGTCCACTTGAGGTATCAATCCTCCATTGGCCCGGCACAGCTCCTGTTTTAGTCATTTCCAATTTGACACAAGTGTCAAGGCTATCCATTATCGTTCTCTTTCTTCAGTCAACACGTACATCATTCCAACCACTTCATTCTGGATCATCACTCCGCGTATAGTTATTAAAGTGGTTTTCGGTTTAGATAGAGAGTATATCCATAACCGAATTCCGGTCTCTTTAATAACTTCCGTAATTATTACACCGACTGGTCATTTATATATTTCAAAACCAAATCAATTTCAATTTCAATTTCAATTTCAATTCGCAAATCAACATTTCATTTGTCTATCAAAACAGTTTCCATACTTTACGTTTCAAAACTTCCAAATTACCATTTCAAAATCTTATAATTCAATTTCAATCTTTATTTAAAACAATTCAAATATTGATTCAAATTCGTATATAAGTTTCATCCCGAAATCATTTAAACAAATTTGATTGAACATTCAAATCAATTTAAATTCATTAATCGATTTCATTCAATATTCGTTAAGTAAATTTATCATTCAAAACAATTCCTTTTTAACTTCCAATTCATTAAATCAATTCTTAAGTTCAACTTCCTTATTTCAAAACTTACAATTTGAATTAAATTAAATTCATCAAATCAAATTCTTTAAATTTCAAGTCTTACATTAATTTCAATAAATCACATTTTCATTTCTTGTTAAAGAAATTCAATTTCACTTATTTACTTTCTTGAATAATTTTCCAAAACTTAATTAATAAAGAACTCAATTTCAATTATTTACGAAGTAAAATTCACTTATTCAAAAGTTCAATTTTTCTTATTAAGGAATTCAATTCAATTTGATCATTAAATCATTCAATCTTATTTAATTATTAAATAATTCAAAACTTAATTATTAAATAATTTCACAGTTTAATAATTTCGAACTTAATTATAATTTCAAACTTAATTATAATTTCAAATTTAATTCAATCATTTCTCAAATTAAACAACATTCTTTCATCAATTACATTGTTAATATTTTGTTTCAGATTATTAAATATTAACATTTTCCTTTCATAAAAATTCAAATTTCAACTTCATTTCAAAACCATATTATTTATTCAAATAAAATCTTCGTTTCTTTTCAAATCAATTTATTAACCAATCGGGTTTTATTTAATTCTCTATCCTAGGTCAAAGTTCAATTTGGGTATTTATCATTTCAACCCGATTCCAATTCAATTCAAAATCAAAGCATAGCAAAGGGAACTTGCAGTGTGATAACTGGGATGGTGTCAAAGTAAATAAACAAGCAATAACAACAATCAATATCAATCCAATAATCAATTCAAATAATCCCGAAATAACCGTATTAATTCGCATTGTTATTTGTACGAATTAATATAATTATTTCTAGAATCTACACTATCATTTCATATAGATTAAAGATTATTACATTACGGTTTTCACCTTATCATTCGATTTCAATTTTTAACACTACAACAATTAATCCAATATACGTCGATGGTTCAAAGTGTAATTATCACTATTCTACATGTCAATTAATTTAACAATTAAAAGGGGTCATATTCAACTAATCAAATTTAACATATAAATCAGTTTAAAATTGTTAACTATCCTATATCAATTTCAATTCTGCATACTATTTATCATTTAACACTAACAATTTAACGTCCAATATAAACATCAACAATCAATCAATTATCAGCCAAACTGTATTATCATCACATAAATAATTAACAGATAATGGTGTCAGATGTCACAGGTGAACTGATACAGTTAATAGCATATATAACAGTGTAATTAACTAACAGCAGCATATTTCAATTGTCGTTTCAATTGAAATCAAATTTAATAAATAAAGGAACATTAATCGTGAGTGATTGCTCACCTTTCGAGGTTAGAGAAGATAGAAGAAATGGGCTACGAATCCAGGCACGAATTCCAAAACAAAGCGCGATGGCACGAAATCGACGATCAAAACTGATAAATAGGAATAGACGAAATCAAATCAGAACTGTATTGATGATGATAAACAACTTATGTAAATAATTGTATATAACTAAAAATCATATCCATACACCTTTAAAAGTTGTATCTTTGGATTCAACTTAAAACACATGATATACTTGTATATAACTTATTATATACAACCAATATATAACAGTTGTCAAAAATGAAACATTGAAAATCAAAATATATACACAATATATACTTTTGAAATTTATTATTACTATACACACACTAAATCTTTATAAAAGCAAAACGGGTCCAAAGCAAAATTTCTAAATATATATGCAGACGCCTTGATATTATTTCTATCATACATAATTATATAACTTAGAAACCATATCAGTTTATAGTATAAAAGTACCATATATAATATTATATTAAATCACTTAACGTATATATATATATATATATTTTAAATCAAAACCTATAACAAGATATAATACTCTTAGATATAGGACGTAAATATTATAACAATGTACAACTAACACATATAACTTTCAAAGCATATCCGACAAACAACTTGCATATATTAACAAGTATACACTCAAAACTTAACAAACTGTTCCTATACATGCTGACATGAAACTAAGCCTAGGAAAATATGCGTGCAACAAAATACATATGTGAAACAGTTTTTTTTTTTGGAGTAACATTGTGTCAAACATTAATCACCATAAATTTTGAGTTCAGTAGGGTATCTTTTCGATAGAATTAGCAACAGCACATAGGCTAGTACAAATAGTATCCCTAGGTTATTATATCAAATGCGTAATTTCCAAGTTTACATATATATACAACCCACCAACTAATTTATGCATAGCATAATCCGTGGAGGTACAACATCACCGTCAATTATAAATAAACAAAGGTACATACCAATTTATCAAAGCTGTACAACACTGCTTATATACATATTTATATATACTGAATACAATATGGGTTCAAAGCAATTACACAACAATTACAACCTGTCATACTATATATAATATAATTTAAAACCAATCAAATCATTTTACTGTAAACTGAGAAAATAAACCTATATACAAATAACGTAAACAACTTCCAAATTTATATTTTAATTTTATATTCACTTTATTTTCTTTTATATACAAAATGCACGTATGTCTGGAAAGACCCAACATACACATATCTATATAAGATTTCGAACTTAGTAAAACCATACATTTAGGCTCAGCATAGCCATAAATATACATATATACAAGTAGTTATATCACTCAAAAGAAAATGTACACAGTTAATACTTATAATATAAAGTAATATAACTTACCTATATATTTGTAACTCAAAGCAAAGACCGGAAAACTGACAAAGGAGGTGCAGGTCACTGGGCTATGGAGTGTGAAGAGTTAGAGGGAACGGAGGAGAAGTGGAGGGGACGGAGGAAGATGAGCGGCGAGGTGGTGAGTGGGTCTTGGCCTGGGTGATGCGACAAGGGGGAGGAGTATAGGATCATCGGTCGGCTAGCAAGATGAAGGGGAGGCCGGAGGCGGTGATGGTCGATGGTGGCCGCTTGGAGGGGTGCTAGGCGTGGGTCATGGCGAGGTGGGTTCCGGCTGCAGCACTCGGTCGGAGGCGATGGTGTTCGGTGGTTCAAGGCTATGCTCGGCATTTGGTTACGTGCTTTGATGAGGGGCTGCATGGAGTTATTTCTAGAGAAATATATGGCGGAGGGGAATGAGCAGGGTGAAGGGGAGGTGAAACATGTCACGTTATTTATTTCTTTTGTTTCACAATGAACAGAGCAATTGGAACGAGCAAAAGTTTGATATTAAACTCAGATGGCTATTAGAATCAACCGGCAGATAATGAAAAGTCAGAAGCTAAAAATATTAATTGCCTGTCTATTGGATTCCACGTTGGACAACGAACGGACAAAGAAACCAAAAGGCTTATAACGGTACCGATACGGTTAACAGTTTCGCGGTTTCGCCGTGAACTGGACATCGAAACGAACATATAAATATATCATGAAGATCAGCTCGACGAGACGATCAAAACGGTATACAGATATTGACGGTATGATTGAATTATAAAAATTCAAAATTTTCTACTGGCGGAAAATGCAAGAAAAACGCTGAAAAATAAGATCGACGGAGTCAAAGATGTCCGAATTTGGAAAAACGACAAACTGAAATCTTTCTCAGAAGATGGTTTAGAATTTTTCTATGTAAAAATATTTTGCTTTTGAAAAAGTTTTATTTTCACCGCTTTTTAACTGATTAATTTGAAGTGAATTTTCGCGCGAAATAAACTTTCATATTTTCGGACGAAAATTTACCAGTTGCTATGTTTAACTAGATGTATTCCAAATATCAAATTTATATTTCAAAATTTTATCGTTTAAAATTTCACAAAATTTCAACTAATTACGTTATTAAAACAGTTGAAATTTACGGGTCGTTACACTCTCCCCCACTCAAAACTTTTCGTCCCCGAAAAGGAACGAGGTAGGAGAATAGAACATCCAGAAAGAAAACAGATTTGAAATACAATTAACAATTAATTTAAACCATATAAATTCAAATTTAAATTAATCGACATTCAATAATTGATTTAAATCCGTTTGATTTCACCAAAATCAATCTCACTATTTCTAAATTCATTATCTTATTATCCAATTATCTTCAATTTACAATTTCTAAAACCATAAATTTGAATAGTCTTTTATTATAATGATATTTTCTTCAGCAATTTATATTCTTCTTTACTCAAATTATTGTTAAATTTATTCTACTTAATATATCTACTCACATATATTTAACCCATATAAATTAATTTAAAACATAAAAGTCTCGATTTAAATTAATTTACATCTATTAATTTCTTTTAAATTCAAGGTATTTTCATATGTTAATCAAATTTCAATTTATTAATTATTTCAAAACAAAATTTATTAATTCTTTCAAAACAAATTTATTTCATTATTAACTGAGTTTTACTTATTATCCTATCTAACTCTACTAACATCTTTATAATCAAAATTTTAGTGTATAACATTTATTATAAACACTAAAATTTTATTTATAAATTCAATTTCTCTTATATATTATCCAATTACATATTCAACTTCTGAATGATTTAGGTAAGTTGTATTAGAATGCAGTTGAACAATATACCAATAAAATTTTCCCAATTCAATTATTCAAGTTTAAATATTTATTCCAAATTTTGGTTTTATTTATAATTAAAATCATCCTTTAACAAAATTTAAGAATTAGATTTCCGATTAACTGTAAACAATTTAGAGATATATACAATATATTTATCAAATCAAATTAAATTCTAAAATAAGATACCTATATATATATAAATCAAATTATACTGAAGAAATTCCAATCAAAATATTTTTTTTTTCTCAAACAAACCGTAGCAAAGCTACAGAATGGTTTCTCCACTTCGAAACTCGAAAATGAATGTCGATGATGCGGCCGTCATCACCGAAATTATTTTCCAGCGACAAAGAGAAGAGCACTGGTTTCAACATTTTAAAATTCATTGAAAACGATTTCTATTTGAAAATATTTTAAATACTATACACTTTAAAACTTAAAAACTAAGTTGAAATCACCAAAATTTAAATTCTCAAATTCTTGATTTAAGTACATTTCAAATTTCAAATTGCATTATAGCCAAGTTTATAACTTCATTTATTTATATTGCAATAGTCGATTGTTTACAAAACAATAAATGATAATCAAACATTATTATTTCAGACAACAAATTCATTAACAATTTAATTTCAGAAAACTTATATTTATATATAATATAATCATCCAAACTATTTTGTTTACCAAATTTGAAAACAACATTGTGTCAGTTTGTCCTGTTCAAGTGTTTTGGAAATCCTATCGATAGCGCTGATCAGACGAATCGATCGGAAACCCAAATCACATCAACAACTCAAACAACACAATATATAAAACATTTTTAATATAAATTTACAAATACATTTCTTAGCTCGACGATACAGGAATGAATTTTCAAAATAAGGATAGGGTTTCAAATTTGATGGACTCAAGTTAAAGAGAATTCTGGTTTGAATACAAGTTCGAAAAAAAAGATAAGATGTTAAATTAACAGAATCGGGTTGGATAAGCTTATTTAATTCACGGGCAATCTTAACCGGACCGTCCGTAACTTCAAGAATAAGATCGATGCTGAATTCCGATGTAAGTCAACACTCGATCTCTAGTGATGGGATTCAGGTATATCAGGGAATAGATAACATTGTAAACCGAGGATACAGAAATCTCTGGTAAATCGATGCCTATTATAAAGGAGTTTCACTCCTTTACGAATCATTCGAAGATTGGCGAGACCGCCGATCTATTTTAGATAACATTCAGAATGGAGTTATGGGGTGCTCCATGATCGAAAGAAGACGAATAGTGAAGGACACGAATGAATTTCGGAACCGAGGGGAACGTTCCAAAATTCAAAGGAATTGAGTCAAGGGAAGAGATTGAAACTCGAATGAGAGTGATTCTGTAAATGCATTTACCCTATATGTTGAGTTTTGCCTAGAGCTACCAAAGCTCTGATACCAACTGTAACGACCCGCCATTTTGGACCATTCGCATCCATTATAAGTGTATAGGTAGACACTCATGCCGGAGTTGAATTGCTCAAAATACCGCGTTGTTAATTTAAATTTGGCAAAACTGAACATATACAGTAAATAAATATAATCACAGATCACAGACACAGAGTAATAAGTGCAGCGGAAATAAAAGAGATAGTAGTTCATGAAGCTACTATATGAATATATAAAATACATCAGAGTTTACAACAGAAGAGTAATACGATACATCAGATACAAATCAGAATACATCACTGGAATCATCGAATACTGAAAGCAGAATAGATGGCTGGATCTTCAAGCAAAGCTCCAACTCCAAAGGTGAGTCTCGAATACTGGTACACTCAGTCTGACCCGAGCGTAAAGCAAAAACACAAGACACTCGAGTCAGGATTAACATACTTATATTAATAAATCCAACTCAAGTGAAATAGCAATTTGAAATACAAGTAACTCAAGGGATGTTTGGAATAACCATCCTTTAAGGATCCGTTAAACTATCTACTAGGTAGTAATATACGCTAAGTAGATAATGTCTATCAGTAATAATAAGATATCAAAATAGCGTTAAGTCATGGCCCATTCCACCCTTAACACATTTTTATTCCCAAAAGCATATACAAGACCGTAGTTTCCCCAAAACCGGAAGTCACCAGAGGGCAATCCATATACTAAAGGTACAAATCAAAATCGTAGAGGTCGCGCATAAATGGGATACAAGTATGACAAGGCACATGAGGCAATACCCAAGGTAGTGATACTACCGTTCGCCTGATCCGGACTGGTGAGAACGCAACGCCGCAGCGCCCGCAACACCGTGAAACAACACTCCCAAAATCAAGGGTGCACCAATCGACAACAAGTATAAGTAGTTCGAAGAAGTGTGTCCACTTGAGGTATCAATCCTCCATTGGCCCGGCACAGCTCCTGTTTTAGTCATTTCCAATTTGACACAAGTGTCAAGGCTATCCATTATCGTTCTCTTTCTTCAGTCAACACGTACATCATTCCAACCACTTCATTCTGGATCATCACTCCGCGTATAGTTATTAAAGTGGTTTTCGGTTTAGATAGAGAGTATATCCATAACCGAATTCCGGTCTCTTTAATAACTTCCGTAATTATTACACCGACTGGTCATTTATATATTTCAAAACCAAATCAATTTCAATTTCAATTTCAATTTCAATTCGCAAATCAACATTTCATTTGTCTATCAAAACAGTTTCCATACTTTACGTTTCAAAACTTCCAAATTACCATTTCAAAATCTTATAATTCAATTTCAATCTTTATTTAAAACAATTCAAATATTGATTCAAATTCGTATATAAGTTTCATCCCGAAATCATTTAAACAAATTTGATTGAACATTCAAATCAATTTAAATTCATTAATCGATTTCATTCAATATTCGTTAAGTAAATTTATCATTCAAAACAATTCCTTTTTAACTTCCAATTCATTAAATCAATTCTTAAGTTCAACTTCCTTATTTCAAAACTTACAATTTGAATTAAATTAAATTCATCAAATCAAATTCTTTAAATTTCAAGTCTTACATTAATTTCAATAAATCACATTTTCATTTCTTGTTAAAGAAATTCAATTTCACTTATTTACTTTCTTGAATAATTTTCCAAAACTTAATTAATAAAGAACTCAATTTCAATTATTTACGAAGTAAAATTCACTTATTCAAAAGTTCAATTTTTCTTATTAAGGAATTCAATTCAATTTGATCATTAAATCATTCAATCTTATTTAATTATTAAATAATTCAAAACTTAATTATTAAATAATTTCACAGTTTAATAATTTCGAACTTAATTATAATTTCAAACTTAATTATAATTTCAAATTTAATTCAATCATTTCTCAAATTAAACAACATTCTTTCATCAATTACATTGTTAATATTTTGTTTCAGATTATTAAATATTAACATTTTCCTTTCATAAAAATTCAAATTTCAACTTCATTTCAAAACCATATTATTTATTCAAATAAAATCTTCGTTTCTTTTCAAATCAATTTATTAACCAATCGGGTTTTATTTAATTCTCTATCCTAGGTCAAAGTTCAATTTGGGTATTTATCATTTCAACCCGATTCCAATTCAATTCAAAATCAAAGCATAGCAAAGGGAACTTGCAGTGTGATAACTGGGATGGTGTCAAAGTAAATAAACAAGCAATAACAACAATCAATATCAATCCAATAATCAATTCAAATAATCCCGAAATAACCGTATTAATTCGCATTGTTATTTGTACGAATTAATATAATTATTTCTAGAATCTACACTATCATTTCATATAGATTAAAGATTATTACATTACGGTTTTCACCTTATCATTCGATTTCAATTTTTAACACTACAACAATTAATCCAATATACGTCGATGGTTCAAAGTGTAATTATCACTATTCTACATGTCAATTAATTTAACAATTAAAAGGGGTCATATTCAACTAATCAAATTTAACATATAAATCAGTTTAAAATTGTTAACTATCCTATATCAATTTCAATTCTGCATACTAGTTATCATTTAACACTAACAATTTAACGTCCAATATAAACATCAACAATCAATCAATTATCAGCCAAACTGTATTATCATCACATAAATAATTAACAGATAATGGTGTCAGATGTCACAGGTGAACTGATACAGTTAATAGCATATATAACAGTGTAATTAACTAACAGCAGCATATTTCAATTGTCGTTTCAATTGAAATCAAATTTAATAAATAAAAGAACATTAATCGTGAGTGATTGCTCACCTTTCGAGGTTAGAGAAGATAGAAGAAATGGGCTACGAATCCAGGCACGAATTCCAAAACAAAGCGCGATGGCACGAAATCGACGATCAAAACTGATAAATAGGAATAGACGGAATCAAATCAGAACTGTATTGATGATGATAAACAACTTATGTAAATAATTGTATATAACTAAAAATCATATCCATACACCTTTAAAAGTTGTATCTTTGGATTCAACTTAAAACACATGATATACTTGTATATAACTTATTATATACAACCAATATATAACAGTTGTCAAAAATGAAACATTGAAAAACAAAATATATACACAATATATACTTTTGAAATTTATTATTACTATACACACACTAAATCTTTATAAAAGCAAAACGGGTCCAAAGCAAAATTTCTAAATATATATGCAGACGCCTTGATATTATTTCTATCATACATAATTATATAACTTAGAAACCATATCAGTTTATAGTATAAAAGTACCATATATAATATTATATTAAATCACTTAACGTATATATATATATATATATTTAAATCAAAACCTATAACAAGATATAATACTCTTAGATATAGGACGTAAATATTATAACAATGTACAACTAACACATATAACTTTCAAAGCATATCCGACAAACAACTTGCATATATTAACAAGTATACACTCAAAACTTAACAAACTGTTCCTATACATGCTGACATGAAACTAAGCCTAGGAAAATATGCGTGCAACAAAATACATATGTGAAACAGTTTTTTTTTTTTTGGAGTAACATTGTGTCAAACATTAATCACCATAAATTTTGAGTTCAGTAGGGTATCTTTTCGATAGAATTAGCAACAGCACATAGGCTAGTACAAATAGTATCCCTAGGTTATTATATCAAATGCGTAATTTCCAAGTTTACATATATATACAACCCACCAACTAATTTATGCATAGCATAATCCGTGGAGGTACAACATCACCGTCAATTATAAATAAACAAAGGTACATACCAATTTATCAAAGTTGTACAACACTGCTTATATACATATTTATATATACTGAATACAATATGGGTTCAAAGCAATTACACAACAATTACAACCTGTCATACTATATATAATATAATTTAAAACCAATCAAATCATTTTACTGTAAACTGAGAAAATAAACCTATAAACAAATAACGTAAACAACTTCCAAATTTACATTTTAATTTTATATTCACTTTATTTTCTTTTATATACAAAATACACGTATGTCTGGAAAGACCCAACATACACATATCTATATAAGATTTCGAACTTAGTAAAACCATACATTTAGGCTCAGCATAGCCATAAATATACATATATACAAGTAGTTATATCACTCAAAAGAAAATGTACACAGTTAATACTTATGATATAAAGTAATATAACTTACCTATATATTTGTAACTCAAAGCAAAGACCGGAAAACTGACAAAGGAGGTGCAGGTCACTGGGCTATGGAGTGTGAAGAGTTAGAGGGAACAGAGGAGAAGTGGAGGGGACGGAGGAAGATGAGCGGCGAGGTGGTGAGTGGGTCTTGGCCTGGGTGATGCGACAAGGGGGAGGAGTATAGGATCATCGGTCGGCTAGCAAGAGGAAGGGGAGGCCGGAGGCGGTGATGGTCGATGGTGGCCGCTTGGAGGGGTGCTAGGCGTGGGTCATGGCGAGGTGGGTTCCGGCTGCAGCACTCGGTCGGAGGCGATGGTGTTCGGTGGTTCAAGGCTGTGCTCGGCATTTGGTTACGTGCTTTGATGAGGGGCTGCATGGAGTTATTGCTAGAGAAATATATGGCGGAGGGGAATGAGCAGGGTGAAGGGGAGGTGAAACGTGTCACGTTATTTATTTCTTTTGTTTCACAATGAACAGAGCAATTGGAACGAGCAAAAGTTTGATATTAAACTCAGATGGCTATTAGAATCAACCGGCAGATAATGAAAAGTCAGAAGCTAAAAATATTAATTGCCTGTCTATTGGATTCCACGTTGGACAACGAACGGACAAAGAAACCAAAAGGCTTATAACGGTACCGATACGGTTAACAGTTTCGCGGTTTCGCCGTGAACTGGACATCGAAACGAACATATAAATATATCATGAAGATCAGCTCGACGAGACGATCAAAACGGTATACAGATATTGACGGTATGATTGAATTATAAAAATTCAAATTTTTCTACTGGCGGAAAATGCAAGAAAAACGCTGAAAAATAAGATCGACGGAGTCAAAGATGTCCGAATTTGGAAAAACGACAAACTGAAATCTTGCTCAGAAGATGGTTTAGAATTTTTCTATGTAAAAATATTTTGGTTTTGAAAACGTTTTATTTTCACCGCTTTTTAACTGATTAATTTGAAGTGAATTTTCGCGCGAAATAAACTTTCATATTTTCGGACGAAAATTTACCAGTTGCTATGTTTAACTAGATGTATTCCAAATATCAAATTTATATTTCAAAATTTTATCGTTTAAAATTTCACAAAATTTCAACTAATTACGTTATTAAAACAGTTGAAATTTACGGGTCGTTACACAAAGCTGAATGGAAATAACTGTTGACAGATAGATAACTAAATCTCCAGCAGATCTCTAGCTCCAAAAGATTAATCCAAAGCTGTGATACTCAGGCTGACCCGATCATAAAGAAAAACACAAAACACTCGAGTCAGGACATACATACTTATAAAATGTAAATCAACTCAAGTGAACTGTAAAAGAAATGCATCAATAACTTAAAGGATGCTTGGGATCGCCCATCCTTTAAGGATCCGTTAAACTATCTACTATGTAGTAATATACACTATTATAATAATGTCTAAAGTAAAGTAAACTATTAAAATAGCGTTAAGGCGTTACCCATATCCCCCTTAACACATTTTATA
Source organism: Allium fistulosum (assembly GCA_030737815.1). Lineage (NCBI taxonomy): Eukaryota > Viridiplantae > Streptophyta > Magnoliopsida > Asparagales > Amaryllidaceae > Allium > Allium fistulosum. The sequence continues at coordinate 1,531,659,565 of CM060903.1, read as the reverse complement.
GTGCCAATAGTCTATGCAGTACCGTAATACCTCCTGATCGGGAGGCTACCAAAGGATACTCCATAGGTACGACACAAAACAAACTCGTAGTGGTCTCGATAGGGTAGTTGACACGGCACAACTAGGCAATGCCATGGTAGATATACCAATTACACTTCCAGGATGGTGGTAACGCATAGCCGCAACTATCGCCCACCTCGAGCCACACTCCCAAATCAAAGGTGCACACCAAATCAATCACAAAGTAATAGAATGGCAATCGAAGAAGTGTGTCCGATCGGAGGAGCTACCTCACTTGGCCGTCAATTGCTCCTGTTTTAGCCACCTTATGCTAACTCACGAGAGTTAGGTCCACATATATACCTCAAATGGAACGTTTCCACCACCTACTTCATTCTGGAATCTCCACCGCGTACACAGTTGTTAAAGTGGTTTTTGGAGTTGGCAGAGAGTATGACAACTTCCGATCCCAATCTCTTTAACAACCAAACGTTATTATAACCCGTGGTTATTTCAATTTCAAATGGTTTATATTTCATATCAAAACATATTCATTTCAAAATCACATAAATCCAATATCATTATTCTTTCAAAATAATGTTCATTCAAAAGTTGTAACACTTTCAAAATTTATACATTTAATTATAACACTGCGAAATCATAATAATTTAGAAACCATATCACTTTAAAAATGCAACCTTTAAAATCATAGCAATTCGAAAACATTACATTTTAGAAGTAGTAGCATTCCGAAAACATAACCTTAAGTCATCATAGCATTTTGGAAAAGTGATACTTAAGAAATCATAGCACTTTGGAAATGTAACTTTAAGGAATCATAGCATTTTTGGAATGTAATACCTCCCACTTTAACATTTCATAAAATCAAAATATTTATATACTTACAATTTTTAACATAGTTTTCATCATCTCAATTTTATTACACTAATTAATTCATTTGGATATTAATTAAACCATGCTTTTAGTTAAATAAACTTTATTACTGAAATTTCCAATTTAAAGCTAAATTTCCTTATGTTAATTTAAATGTAACGACCCAGAATTTTGGACCATTCGCATCCATTATAAGTGTATAGGTAGACACTCATGCCGGATTTGAATTGCTCAAAATACCGCGTTGTTAATTTAAATTTGGCAAAACTGAACATATACAGTAAATAAATAATCACAGATCACAGACACAGAGTAATAGTGCAGCGGAAAATAAAAGAGATAGTAGTTCATGAAGCTACTATATGAATATATAAAATACATCAGAGTTAAACCAGATAAAACGGAAGAGTAATATGATACATCAGGTACAAAGCAGAATACATCACTGGAATCATCGAATACTGGAAGCAGAATAGATGGCTGGATCTTCAAGCAAATCTCCAACTCCAAAGGTGAGCATCGAATACTGGTACACTCGGTCTGACCCGAGCGTAAAGCAAAACACAAGACACTCGAGTCAGGATTAACATTCTTATATTAATAAATCCAACTCAAGTGAAATAGCAATTGAAATACAAGTAACTCAAAGGATGTTTGGAATAACCATCCTTTAAGGATCCGTTAAACTATCTACTATGTAGTAGTGTACGATAAGTAGATAATGTCCATCAGTAATATAAAGATATCAAAATAGCGTTAAGTCATGACCCATTCCACCCTTAACACATTTTTATTCCCAAAAGCATATACAAGACCGTAGTTTCCCCAAAACCGGAAGTCACCAGAGGGCAATCCATATACTAAAGGTACAAAACAAAACGTAGTGGTCGCGAATAGGATAATCAGTATGACAAGGTACATGAGGCGATACCAACTAGGATACTAGTAGTTGCCTGATCCGGACTGATGTTGGGCATAGCAGCTACTACCCCAACACCGCGAAACAACACTCCCATAATCGAGGGGTGCACCCAAATCGAATCACAAAAGTAATAGATATGGTATCGAAGAAGTGTGTCCGCTAGAGATGGCGATCCTCAATGGCCCGGCGCGGCTCCTGTTTTAGTCATGTCAAGGGTCATCCAAAATCGTTCTCTTTCTTCAGTCAACGCGTTCATCAAAACCAACCACTTCATTCTGGATCATCACTCCACGTATAGTTATTAAAGTGGTTTTCGGTTTAGATAGAGAGTATATCCATAACCGATTCCGGTCTCTTTAATAACCTTCGTAATTATTACACCGATTGGTCGTTTATATATTTCAAAAACCAAATCAATTTCAATTTCAAATAGAATTCGTAAATCAACATTTCATTTGTCTTTCTAAAACAATTTCCAAATTTTCGTTTCAAAACTTCCAATTTTCCGTTTCAAAATCTTATAATTCAATTTCAATTTCTATTTAAGACAATTCGAATATTGATTCAAGTTCGTATATAAGTTTCATTCCGAAATCATTTAAATAAATTCTATTTAACATTCAAATCAATTTAAACTCATTTATCGATTTCATTCAATATTCGTTAAGTTACTTTATCATTCAAAACAATTTCTATTAAATTTCCAATTCATTTAATCAATTCTTAAGTTCAACTTCATTAAAACAAAACTTACAATTTTGAATTAAACTAAATTCGTCAAATCAATTGTCCAATTACAAGTCTTACATTAATTCCAAAAATATCACATTTCATTTTTGTTAAAGAAATCCAATTTCACTTATTTACTTCCTTAAATAATTTTCCAAAACTTAATTAATAAAGAAACTCAATTTCAATTCTTTACGAAGTAAAATTCACTTATTCAAAAGTTCAATTTTTCTTATAAAAAAAATTTCAATTCAATTTAATCATTTAATAATTCATTATTAAATAGTTCAAAACTTAATTATTAAATAATTTCAAAGTTTAATAATTTCAAACTTAATTATAATTTCAAACTTAATTATTAAATCATTTCAAACTTAATTCAATCATTTCTCAAATTAAACAACATTCTTTCATTGATTACATTGTTAATCTTTTGTTTCAGATTATTAAATATTACCATTTTCCTTTCATCAAAATTCAAATTTCAACTTCATTTCAAAACAATATTCTTTATTCAAATAAAATCTTCGTTTATTTTCAAATCAAATTATTGACCAATCGGGTTTTTATTTAATTTTCTATCCTAAGTCAAAGTTCAATTTGGGTATTTATCATTTCAACCCGATTCCAATTCAATTCAAAATCAAAACATATCAAAGGGAACTTGCAGTGTGATAACTGGGATGGTGTCAAAGTAAATAAACAAGCAATAACAACAATCAATAACAATCCAATAATCAATTCAAATAATCCCGAAATAACCCTATTAATTCGCATTGTTATTTGTACGAATTAATATAATTATTTCTAGAATCTACACTATCATTTCATGTAGATTAAAGATTATTACATTACAGTTTTTCACTTGTCATCTATTTACAATTCCATACATCATTAATTTAACATCATACATTCAGTGGTTCAAAGTATAATTAAACAAATCCTACGTGTCAATAAATTCAACAGTTAAAGGGGTCATATTATACAAATGTCAGTTAATCAAATTTAATATTTAATTATCCTATATCAAGTTCAATTTCATACTATTTATCATTTTAACATTAACAATTTAACGTCCAATATAAACATCAACAATCGATCAATTATCAGCCAAACTGTATTATCATCACATAAATAATTAACAGATAATGGTGTCAGGTGTCACAGGTGAACTGATACAGGCAATAGCATATATAACAGTGTAATTAACTAACAGCAGCATTTCAATTGTCGTTTCAATAGAAATCAAATTTAATAAATAAAAGAACGTTAATCGTGAGTGAGTGCTGACCTTTCGAGGCTAGAGATGCACGAGAAGATGACCCGGATACGCACACTGATACGGACATAGAGATTGAGTTACGAATCCAAGCAAAACAAATCGGCACGAATTCAACGATCAAAAGCTGATAACAGAAATCGATGAAATCAAATCAAAACATTCAACATAGCAACAAATAAAACATGTCCTGCGTCAATGTTTAACAATATAATTCTATGGGCTACCGAGATCGAAATGGTCTGAAATTTGGTATGAATAAAGATCAAAACTTGTATTTCAAACTGCAAAAGATTCACTTGTTTTGGACAAGAGACGAGAAAAGTTACGATGTCACGAACATAGACTCAGGCCATGTTTGCAGCAGTGTAAAATAATTTCTAAGTACAAAAGAACAGCTGCCTGGGTCTAACTTACAGATCCTCGACCACTAATCAAACGATATCGGATTTTACTGAAATTTGACAGGCATAAACTAGGTAACTTTGACTCCTTTTTAAAAATAAAATAAACCCATTCCGACGTAAGACAGAAGAGATACAATGCGTCAAACATGAACTCAGGTCGTGTTTGCAGCAGTGTAAAATAATTTTAAGTATTAAAGAACAGCTGCCTGGGTCTAACTTCCAGATCCTCGACCACTGATCAAACGATGTCGGATTTTACTGAAATTTGACAGGCATAAACTAGGTAACTTCGACTCCTTTTTAAAAATAGAATAAACCCATTCCGACGTAAGACGGAAGAAATACGATGCGTCAAACATGAACTCAGGTCGTGTTTGCAGCAGTGTAAAATAATTTCAAGTACAAAAGAATAGCTGCTTGGGTCTAACTTCAAGGTCCTCGACCACAAATCAAACGATGTCGGATTTTGCTGAAATTTGACCGGCATAAACTAGGTAACTTCGACTCTTTTTTTAAAAATAGAATCAACCCATTCCGATAAAACATGAGTGAGATATGATATCGTGAATATGAAGTCAACTGTTGTTCAAAAATAAATAACATGCAAATTTCCTTTTTGTTTTGAAACCCATACTTCTTTTCAAAAGATTTGCAAATATTAATATCAATATTCTTCCAGGCAGTACCAATTATATATACTAAATATATTTATACTTCAGGCAAATATGTAGACTCAATAAACAAACTCTATATAACTGACGTGAACTTTGCATATAACCAACATATTATGATAGTAAACAAAAGATAAAGTAGACGATACTTATCATATAATATATGTTGTAACTATTTAAGCATATAACCTTTAAACCATATTGGTTCATATGCTTTATAAAACAAAACTTATATATTTCATTGCAGCATAATACAGTAACCCATAACTTTAGAAAATATTTATACAATCAAAATTTACAGTTTTATAAAGTTAAACTTAAACCAAACATACCATATAAGTAACGTTATATAGTCCACCACTTTATATAAAGGATATGTACAAGTATACAGTTAAATACATTATTGTATACTATCTAAAATATAAACTAAAATAGCTCATATGAATACGACTTCTCCTCACAGACATCACAAACAACCGGACTGAAAGTATGTGTATATATATATGGATTATAAGTAACGGTTATGAGAAAATTCCAGATTATACAACAACTGTAAATATAAAACTCTCAAGCATAACACATATAGATCTACTTACAAAAGCATGAACCGGTTATACATCAAGCCAAAGCAAGGGAAGAGGCATGGGAATCCGAGGTTTGATTTATGAGGAGAGGCGGAGGTGGGTTCACGGGCCCTTTCGCATGGAAGCGGAGGCTTGTGGGATGGAAGGCCAAGACGTGGATGGAAGCTGATGTGGCGAGATGGCTGCTCACGTGGTCGAGGAAGAGAGAGAAAAGGCGGAGAGGGTTTGGTTGCTTCGGCTAAGGCAAGCGGGATAGTGGGGTTTGCTATGGGTTTTTTTTTTCCGTGAAGGAGTGTTCACGTGGAGGAGCTTCGGCCAAGGTGGTCAGTTTGGTGGTTTTGGGTGGTCGCTCGGATTAGGCTGTGGCCATTGCGAGGGTGGAGATGGATCGGAAGACGGTGGAAGGGCGAAGCAATGCGGAGTTGGGTCGGGAGGTTGGTCATTTGGACGGTGATGGAGGTGATGAAACGGTGGAGGGTTGTTAGCGTATGGGATGGTGAATGAGCAGCTATAGGTGGAAACTTTATTAGCATTGCCATAGTGACAAAGAAGATGAACATGAGCAGGAAGGACGTGGCTCAGAAATAAAATGGACAGAACAAAAGTATGAGCAGAACAAAAAAAAAGGGTCAAGTTATAGATTATATTGGAAATAGTTATAAGTTATATTGGAAATAGGAGAAAGGTTAAAAGTCATACGTTGAATTCCAAAGTATTAATGGAAAATGTCTGTTGGCTTAACCACGCAAAGGAACGAATAGTCAATAGAAATTAAAAAAGCCCAATTTTGATACCGATACGGTTCAACGTTTACAGATTTTTTTTTGTGCCGTCCACCGTACGTCAAAATACAGAAATAAATATACTGTAGAGATCAGCACGACAAGATGATCAAAACGGTATACAGATATCAGTAGTGCGATTGAATTATAAAAATTCGAATTTTCTAATAGCGGATAATGCGAGAAAAACACTGAAAAATAAGATCGACGGAGCCAAAGATGTCCGAATTTGGAAAAATGACAAACTGACATCTTGCTCAGAAGATGATTTAGAATTTTTCTATGTAAAAATATTTTGGTTTTGAAAACGTTTTATTTTCAACGCTTTTTAACTGATTAAATTGAAGTGAATTTACGCGCGAAATAAACTTTCATATTTTCGGACGAAAATCTACTAGTCGCTATGTTTAACTAGACGTATTCCAAATATTAAATTTTTATTTCAAAATTTTATCGTCTAAAATTTCACAAAATTTCAACTAATTACGTTATTAAAACAGTTGAAATTTACGGGTCGTTACATTAAAAGTATATTATTAACTTACATTTTATTATTACAGTAAAGAACATTTATTGTTTTAATCATTTAAAAGGTACCATTACATTAATTACCACTTACATGTTAACAGTACACTATTAACTTACATTTTCTTATTACGGTAAAGAACATTTATCATTTTAATCAATATTACATAAATTAAAACTTACATGTCAAATGTACGTTTTAACTTACATTTTTATTACAATAAAGAGCATTTATCATTTTAATCAATATTACATTAATTAAAACTTACATTTTTATTACAGTAAAGAGCATTTATCCTTTTAACCAATATTACAGAAATTAAAACTTACATGTCAAATGTACGTTTTAACTTACATTTTTATTACAATAAAGAGCATTTATCATTTCAGTCAATATTACATTAATTAAAACTTACATGTCAAATGTACGTTTTAACTTACATTTTTATTACAATAAAGAGCATTTATCATTTTAATCAATATTACATTAATTAGCACTTACATGTTACAATACACTATTAACTTACAATTCTAGGTTAGAATAAAATACCCTTATTAAGTCAAATTGGAGTATTAAATTTCAGTTAACCTTCATATTATAAATTGTATTCCAAAAATTACATTTCCAACCATTTATTTCTTATAAAAATTCAACACATGTAAATAAATGTATAAAATTTTATAGCAATCATTACATTAAAATTTTAGTTGAAATCCATATATTAAAATCCAAAATACTTAATAATTTTTAGAAAACTATTTTAAAACCAACCACGGAGTCTGTATAAAATTTTCTAACTTAGGGTCAAGTAAATACGGATTTATATCATTTCAATCCGAACTTATTAAATTTCCAGGTTTATATCATTTCAAACCCGCAATCCCAAGTCAAATAAAAATTGCTCAGGCCTATCATTTCAGCTCATAACAATTTTTCCTTAATCTAAAGACCGTTCGGGTATGTATCATTTCAACCCATAGTGAAGGAACTTATAGTGTGAGAACAGAATATGAAATAATAGAACAATATACAGCATATCAGCATATGATCATAATAGGTATAACATCATATGAAATAACATAATATAAACATAAGTGAAATTTCTAACTTGCATATACATATCAATCCAATTCAAATGATGTGACGACCGCCCATGACCCCTGCACCGAACCTAAAGATAGTGCGCTGTAAAGTGTGCCAGGCGACCATGGACGATTGCCAGGGTAAATTTAAACAACAGAATCTATCGTATTACTCACAACGCATGGACAAAATACAATAGAATATATACATAGTGAAGCTTCACAGAATAGAATCTCATCAATAAAACTTCATAATAGTTGAATACAAACATCAGAATAGTCAATACATCAAGCCTCACTACATAACACTCAGAGAATATACAAACAGCGGAACACCCAGTACATATAGTAAGAAGATAATATGCAAGCCTCCAGCTCGTCTTCGACATCAGCATCGTGGAGAGCAAGAACAACACCTGTCACCTGCTACCTAGTCTGCCCGTCCCAAAATGGACGAACAGCCCAAGGCAATAAGAGTTAAAACATAAAGCCTTGAGTTAGACAACAGTCTTAGTGAGCGGTAAATTAACTAACAACATACCAAAAGAGCATAAAGGAAAAGGAATAGGAATACAACCCTCCCACTCCACCTCTTTCTACAGTGATAGCCCCCAGACACACACTAAGTAGAAGCAAACATAGCAGAGCATACAATTTAAAGTAAAGCAATTATCACTCGAGTCAAGGGCGATGCTTTCCAAGTACAAACCCCCAAGGCCTAAACCAAGATCAGATAAGCACCCAGAAAATACCGCTCTTGAGACCGAGTGATGATACAACCAAACATCCATGACTCTGGCCATCACTGTTATCATTGCTTCGATACCACCGTTAATTGAATGACCAGCACATTCTTTCAGCCGTCCGTCAAGGGCTAATGGAAACCCCGGTTCTAGACATAACTCCGCACGTCATCGTGACCCGTGCCTAGGACTATCGAATCTGCCCAGAGTACTCGACTACCAATCAGTAGCCTTCAGGGACTATCGAATCTGCCCAACGTACTCTTGCTTTGAGCATGCTAGAACCTTCAACAACGATGAAACCTCAGCCTTCTAGTCATCCTCCTCGACGACTATTTCCATACTAGCTCAATCACCTCTCGAGCCAACCATTATCCTCAACTCGAACCATATCACCGAGTTATCAACATGCTTGGAATGATCCCGTCTGGATTAGACCAAGACTATCTCATACTATGCTTCGCCTCATCATCATCATAGCAAAGCCTCATCTCAACATCATCATCAAATCTATCCATATGAGCTTCATCATCCGCCACATATGCCACGAGCAGCTTTTCCAATTCAAGGGCCTTTCCCTTAGCTTTTGAATCATCTTCGACCATCTTGTCTAAATCAAAACATCAATCATCTAATTCATAGCAATCAATCAAATCAAACATTAATCCAAGTAATCAAGCATTCAAATATGATCTAAATAGACAATTATAACAATAATGGCAATTTCGTAATTAAAGGGTCAAAAGTCTAACAAGCATGAAAACATGAGCAATATCTCTATAATCTTGATGAATGAACTTGCATAGGTTAACATGTAGTAAAATGGTTGTCAAATCATCATGGACAATGGATCTATATGGATCTATACTTAGGATTAAGAAAATGCATGGAAATCACTACTTTAACATAAAATCAAGCCAACGATCCGATATACTCCTTTGGATCCGTATGAGAGATAATCACCACTCACCAAATCACCTAAACACCTTAAAAGAAACCCACTTCAGATCTGGACAGCGAAGGATCTAACTCGATCTATCACAAATCCGCTTTAAACGATGAAATCTCTCTTCGAAGGATGAAGATCTTCAATCTAAGCTCTTGGATCTTCGATTTGATCTTCGATTTGGATGGAAGGAATCACTAGATTAGAGTGGAGAAAAGAAGTGAAGAAGTGTAGAAGTCGAGCTCTCAAAATGTCAGCACTTCGTCGCTTCAAAATCCGGATCCCAAAAATGAAGAAAAACCCTCCTATTTATAGGCTGATCCTTAGGTCGCTCGCTCTTAGGTCGTCCACGACCTAAAACCCACGACCTAACAAAACCCTACGACTTACGACCTAGCGCAAGCGCGCGACTTACAGATCCAACGACCTAACACATGCGCTTCTACGACCTAACGAATCAAGCCTCTACGCGACCTACGACCTAACACATGCGCGCTTATACGACCTAACGACTTAGCATATGCGCGTTTCCTCGCGACCTACGACTTAACTGAGACGCGACCTAGCAACAGTTCCGACCTAACGACTTAACGGAAGCCACGATCTAACTATGTCACGACTTAAAATAATGTGCGACCTAACTACTCAATAACCACGCGACTTAACTGGGTTACGACCTAACCCCTTACGACCTAGTACTTAGCGACTTAACAACCCATGACCTAACTCCTAAGTCATCTACGACTTAACCTCCTTAGATCACTCACTGCTACCCCCAGCTTCCTTAGGTCATCGTCGACCTATCCCTTAGGTCGTTAACTCGCCCAATCTCTTAAGTCGCTCAAAACCTTAGGTCGCCAACATCCTATAAGTCGCTCCAACCGACCTAACCTACCCTACGACCTAAGCCACCACATGACCTATCTTCTAAACGACCTAACTATCACCCGACCTAACTCCTTAGGTCGTTCCAATCCTTAGGTCGCTCCATTCCACTAGGTCATCTACTCCTTAACTCGCCATCTTCCTTAGGTCGCTCCAAACCCTCATACGACCTAAGACTTAGACTCTGGACGTCTTATCAACAATGCGACCAAATGTCAACTGTTTTATGATGTTTCAATCCGTAAAATACGGGTCGTTACAAATGACATCAATTCACCAAAATATAATTATGTAGTAAAGCGTGATTACTCACCTTCTTAAGCTAGAGAAAAGATTCCAAACACAACACAACAACTACGAATAAGCACGACAATCACGAACAAGTTTGAGTGGGAGGAGAGTCCAAATCCAAAGCTTAGAAAAATAAATAAAATACATATGTAAACAAATAAATTCACATAGAAAAATAAAAGTAAAAAATTATAATTTGTAAACACATGAAAGGTCTAGCCAAAAGACACATAGGCTCGGCCTAGAGGGGTTGTTTGGGTTCGGCTATGATAGCTTAGGGTTTGTGAAGGTCACGGCTAGGGTTAGGAAATTGGAGAGGTGGATGGTGGTGATGGCCGAATTAATTGAAGGAGAAAGGGGGAAAAAGGAAGGGGAGGAGGTGGTTTGGCCTAGGGTTTGTCATGGCTAGGGTTAGGGTTTGGATGGTGGAAAGGTGATGGTTATGGAGAGGAGAAGGTCGGCTTTGATTGGAGAAAAGAAAGGAGGTGGAGATGGCAAGGCATGGCCGAAATTTTGAGGAGGAAGGAGGGAAAAAAGTGGAAAAAAGTACAGAGAAAATTGAGAGGAGGAAGAAGAAACTTACTGTATTTTTCTGAGCAGGAGATGAGAAATGAGAAAGAGGAGTCGGGAAATAATTTTGTACGTACAGTTCTTCAACTGATGACTTTTCAAATGAACAGACAAAACAGGGGACCTTTAGAATACCCTAGCCCATTAGTCTAAGCCCAATAACAAAAGAGAAAATAAACCGTGAAAATAACTGCGTGTAATACGCTGAAAACTACAAATTTGGAGAAGTAAAAATCAGAATTTTATGAAACGAAAAGCAGGAAAAATGTTAGAATCAAATCCAGCTTCATAAAAAAAAGAATAAAATTTCAAATTTAAAATTTTCAACAGGAAGTCAAACTTTGACCAAAATTTAAATTTTCCGAAAAATCTTTCTTTATTAAATTTGGAAGAACATTTCACATCAAATCCCAAAATAAAATTTAAAAATTCCAAATTTACAAACTTTAAAATAATTTAAAAATCAAAGTTTCAAATAAAACTCCATTTAAAATATTACAGAAATTACGGGTTGTTACAGGTGAAATCGAGGGTTTTTGCGTTTGTTGTCTGTACGTGATGAAGATGAGATGACGTGGTACATTTTAATATTGTTTTATTTAATTTAAATTCAAACTCCAAATCTTCTAACGATCATATCTTTTACGACGATGTCGGATTTACGCGCAGTTTGTTATGCTGCGATCGTATCGAAATTCCAAACATTATGGAACTGGTTTGGACGAATTCTAAAACTGTTGAAATCTGGGCCTTTATTTGGATTTCAAATCAATTTGAAATCAAATGTAACGACCCTAGATTTTTATTTAATTTAAGTTAATAATTAAATAAATTTTTGGATAAAAATAGTAAAAATAAATAAGTGTTCGAACAGGCATACAGACCTAAGAACTAAAAGAATCAAACACAAAGTAAAATACCACATGTTTGTAACTTGTTAAACAAGACTTAGGCAAGTATAAGAAAATATAGATAAGTATAGGATGAAAACATCAAGTACAAGCAACATTAAATGCTATTATTCTTGGCAGCCAACAAAATCTATACGATTGTATACAAATTCCTTTTAACCACCAACCATAGAGAAATATCTCTGACCATTTTAAAAAGAAGAAAAAAAAATGCAAAACCTGTAACCTGTTTATACATAAGCCTATAAACTATTTTCCTTTATCACTTTCCATTCCAGTTCGAGCTCAGCAAAATAAAAGTATATAAAGGTGCAGGCTAAAGCAAATTAAACAAATGCAAACTATAGTACTAATTTTCTATGCATAAGTTAGAAATAGGGAACATAAGTACTTGCTCATTAAACGCAAGCATAACAAAGTCAATTCGAAATGTTACCAGCCTCCAAAACTATGAACTATCTCTGATAAATTGTACAAAATGTACACTGTTTTGTAAAAGAAAATGATACCCTGTTTTATATATCAGCCTGTAAGCATTTTTTTCATTCCAGTTTTCATTTTCCTTTCGAACTAAGTAAAACCAAAATAAAACTCCATTTCAAGACTTAAGCAAACATTCTCAAGCAATCAACTCAATGCAAACAGAGAAGCAAGATGATTTGGCAGGAAGATCAAAGTAAATACATTTTTCAGCCTTTAAAGTTCCAAACTGTTTTCATCAGGGTGCTCTGTTCTTTCAAATCTGGGTGAGTAACTTCACATTTTAAACCATAAATGTTAACTAGCAGTTGCAGGTAGATAACTAGAATGAATATGCTTTTAAATGTTTGGTTTGTGATGATACCTCTGTGTGTATATGCAAATACATAAGTATTGCTAAGAATCTGTTTTGCCTGTGTTTGTTTAAAACTAAGATTTTGATAAAAAGGTCTTTACCACTTGATTTAATCCCAGTTAGGATTTGAGTTGTAAACAAAAGTGGTTAGTTTGGTTATGATTTAAGTAGTAAAAATTTATTAAAGTGGAAACAAACTGTATTTGCCTCTGGAAATCAAGTAAACAACATCCAACTTCAAATAAGTTTAAAAATAAATTTATTGTTTTAAGAATTCAGGAGTATATGGTGAAACTACATAGAAAAACAAGATTTTTAAAACAAGAATTATAATTTTTAAAGAAGGGGGTGAAGAGCAGTTTTGGCTTGACTGTTTTAAGTGTTTTGGGTTGCCGTGGTCGATCGCGTCGTCTAGAGTTGTCGAGTTTTCGTCTAGGGGTAGAGGGGTGACCAGTGGTTCATGGAAAAATGGTGCGGTGGTGGTTCGTCAACGGTGGAGGCGACGGCGTCGAAATTGTTTTCGTAAACCTAGTTTTAAGGCGTGGTGGTATTTCATCTCGTTCGATGTCGAAGGTTGATCGAGTGTAGCGAGTTTCGAGGTGATGGAAGCTGGGTCGATGATGAGTCTATGGCCGGAGTTTGGTGGCCTACGGGGGTCGGAGCGTCAAGCGAACGGCGTTGACAGGTTGGGAAGTCGAGGCGGGTGAGTGTTCAGGTTTCGAATTTCACTCGAATTCACGTTCGAGTTGAACTGGCCGGAGTTGGGTGGTTGGAAGCGGAGCTGGGGATGAACTTCGACTTGCTCGAATCATGGGTGGCGACCGGAAGTGGCGAACGATGATGTGCACGTGCACGCTCGTTCTTGCGTGTCTGGGTTTTAATGTGGGTTTGGGGAGAAGAAGATCCCTCGGGTTCGTCTCGAGGAATTTTTCGAAAATGCTCGGGAAAGGGGAACGCGGGGTAACTCGAAGCTGGGTTCGAGTTGTTTCGGGTTTGTCTCGAAGTATTTAGGGTAGCGAGTGTTAGTGGGCTTGGGTTGTTTGTTCAGCAACCAAGGCTTTTAAACAAAATTAAAGATAACCAGGTTGAAACTAATGCAAGCTTAGAGTAAAAGCAGATTTTTAAGTGTAATGTTTTAAATACACGTGCTGATGATAATTAAGTCATTAATAAAGGAAATGATTTGTCTTAAAGAAAATTACTGAATGAAAGTAATTAATTAATGATAAAAAATTGATTTAATCAAGTGATTAAGAATAATTAATTAAGGATAATTAATTAAATGGTAATTAATTAATGTGATTAATTAATTAATGTGATTAATTGAAGGTAAATTTGTTAAGATAATTAATTAAAGAATTGATTGATAATTAAAGGTTAATTGATTTATTATTAAAGGTTAATTAATTAAAATGGTTAACCAAGATTTGTAGTTTATTCATAAGTAATTAATCTGGTATAAATTAATTATAATCAGATATTAATTGATTCTACTTATGGATATTTGGATTCTATTGGATGATTTGATTGTTTGATATCCCTGATAGGTGATGCTTTGTGATATACCCCGATTTATGTTGTGATCTGTAATTTACTTATCTACGATATATATATCTGTTTCTGTGATATATTACTATGTGAATATGAAACCCCTTGGCCTGTAAAACGGCACTTGAATTTCGATGCGACAGGGAGTTGGATTCCAGTTGGTTATCCGAAACCCACATCGAATTATAATAGTGAATCTTTGTGACCGATAAATTTATTTTATCTATGAATTTGTGAATGAAGATAAGCGTTATGGGTTATACCGCTTATCGATATATCTGTGATGATTGATGTTGTGCACGATTGTGTGAAACCCTTGGACTACACCTTTACACACACAAATATGGATTTCACGTGGAAATCGGTTAAATCACAGATGATGTAAATTTGATGTTTTTGAAATTGAAATTTTAATTTCAATTGATTTTGAAATTGGAAATTGGGGTTTTATATGAAAAGCTTTTGAAATGGGATTTCAAAGGTAAAAGTTATTTCGAATAATTTGATTTAAATTTGAAGATTAAAGATGCTGTACAAGTTATATAAGGGTTAAACCATTTTAAAGATATTGATTTGGGAATTTGAATTTTAATTCAAGGGTTTTAACTCGTGTAAATATAACTGGATTTTTCTGAAATGAAACTATTTGTTTTCAAATAGTAAAAACTTTCACATAAGTAATGAACTCCCAATTTGTGTTGAAAGAATTTCAAGTTTGAAATAGAATTGAAATGTTTTGAATTTATGAAATGAGTCTTTGATTCAAAGACCGAATGAGTTAATCCAACTTGAAATAGAATTGTTTTGAAAGCTAAAAGTTAAATCTTGACTTAAAGATTTAACGAGTTAATTCAATTGAAATGGAAATCGATTTGAAAATCTATGAATGAATCTTTGTGAACGGGGTAAACTTTGTGAATTGAATCTTTTTGTTTAAAAGATTAAAAGTGTGGAAATTGTTTAAACCGTTGAAGGTTTTTGAAATGAATCTTTTTGTTTAAAAGATTGGAAATGGTAAATTGTTTTAACCATTCGAATGAAAAGTTTTGGGTTTTAAGCTGTGATTTAACTGAGACCCCAGTATCCATATGATTTTTAATTGCGCTCGTTATTCGGTTTAGCCGGGAGAGGACCTTTGTGTCATATAACCCATTCCGAATAGTGATACGACGATATGGATAGCATTTGAAGACCGGTGGTGAAGACCGGGTATTTGCGAGAGCAATATGATGACCTATCGATTTTCTCTGCATCATGGCTCCGGTATAGAGATTCCCTAAGTGATGGGAAGTCCGATCGAGATTGTGAATACCCGGATTTGCAAGGGCTTCTTCGGAAGTGCCTTCGGTTCTGTTCGAACCCGGAACAGACTTGTATGGATGTGTGTCTGACGTTACACTTTGAGATGTAAAGCTGGTTTCTATCAAATACATTTCTGTTGGTGGCGGAGAATTTATTCTCTTAGCTTAACACCCTTCTCTGAGACGTACGAGCTCAGAGGTTATGTAGTTGATGGTTACTAGTGATACATTCCCAATTTGGTAATGTGGCATATGAAGTGCTGATGATCATTATTGGTCAAAGCGTAGCTTTGTGAAAAAGCGTAGCTTTGTGGACGAGACTTCGTCGAGCCTCACAACCCGGTAATGGTCGAAACAGGAATGTTGCGACAAAGGTTTGTAGGGGTAGCGCCCCTAGGGTATGTCATTTCCTTCTGGATAAAAGGGTGGTATCATGGTATGGAGCCCAGATACTTACTCATGTGGATACACTTTATTTATTATGTGATGTTGGTTATCGAGCGCTCGGATAAAGGTCGGTAACGACCCGGGGATGACATGACTCGTGTGTTAGTTACCTAGTTACAGCTGTACAGCGTGAGGTAGCGTCGGCCTTTTGTTTGCAGAGATCCGGTTAGGATCCGGGGCGTCTTTCCAGAGGCGTTTCTATTTCGGTAAGGAAGTTCCTTAGCCTGATCATTTGTTGGAAATCCAAAGAAACAATACGAACCCTGTACGATTTTTAGTTGTATTACCTGCTATGGAATGTGGCGGTAACCTGCTGTTGAACGTAGTAGCTATATTAGGCATACGATACTGGTCGTATGTTGGCTAAGATTGATATTATACTTTCGAAATGTTTTCTACACTATGCACTAGTAATAATATCAAAAGAGTTTTGATTTTGCGTAGTAAGCATGTTTGACTATCATAAGGAGAAATCTCCTCCAATTCTGCGATTGCATTGTGTGTGTGGCGGGAGGCCTTATGGTGTTTCATTTTCGAAAAGCATTGCGGATTTCAATGTTTAAAAGCCTTTGTTGCTTGTTTTAAAGATAAACTATTTTTTTGTTGCTCACACCAGTCCCATGACTGATCCGGAGTTTATTGTTCCCTTCCTAAACTCTGGGTGCCCACTATTTTCCACACGGGCAGTCTAGAGTTGGGTTTTTCAGATATTCAGGTTTAGTGGATTATCTGGAGATAGTTCAGTTCTTGGAGTTCATGGATTGACGTTGCTTATCTTGGAGCATTCTATTAGAGACATTCTATCCACTGCTGGTGTTATCTATTTTCTTTCCGCTGCTATTTCTTGTATCATATCTCTGATGTATATAGATATTCATTGTATCATCATTGTATCTGGATATTGTATCAGATGTTGTATATCTATATTCTTTTTCTTTTCCGCTGTGTTGTTTACTTAATGTTGTTATAAGCTCCGGCGACTCGGATTTGAACGGTCGAATCTACGGCATTCGAGTACGATGTAAAGTATGGATGTCGATTTTCGAACGTGAAAAATCCGTATCGTTACATCAAAGTTGAGTGTTTTAACCCACTCACAACTACTAAATTGTCTTATGTCAATTAAATTAAATTTAAGATGTGATTAGAAATTGATTGGTTGATGTTTGGTATATTTAAATTGTCATTCCAGTTAAATATCACTTTTGTTGCATTTAATTATCATTTAATTTAATATTTAATTTTATTGTCAATTTAATACTTGTTGATGATAATCAGTTAATTGATGTATTTATTTGTTGATCGTATGGTGACTGTGATGGATGTTTGATTTTTGATATTGGATGACTGGATGTTATATTTATATTGTTATAACACTGCAAGTTCCCTTAGTTTATTGTTAGAAAATCCCTATGGGTTGAAATGATACTTACCCGAACGTCTATAAATTAGGGAAAAATCGTTATGGGTTAAAATGATAAACCCGAGCGCTTTTATGGATTTTGAATTTTATTCGGGATTGCGGGTTGAAATGATATATATCCGTAAATATAAAATATTTGCGGATTGAAATGATAAATATCCGTATCACTTGATCATAGGGTAGAAAATTATATATGGACGCCGGATTGGTTAAATTAAATGACTTTTAAAACCTTAAATTTTTGAATCCAGTTAAATGCTATTTTGAAATAAATTTTGATTTATATAAACTGAATTATTTTCTAAAATCCAAGCTTTAAAATGTTGAAATGGAAATTGTTTAAATGAATTGTTTAAAGAATTTAAATTGAAAATTTTAAAGTTGAGTTTTGAATTATAAATGAAATTTACCGAAATTGAGTTATTGTAAAAGTGGAATATTTAAACTTTGAAATCTATTGAATTCGATGTGGTTTAAATTTATAGTTCGAACATGGATTTGAAATCGATATAGATTTAATGGTTTTATTTAGAAGATTTATTGAGAATCTGCATTGAAAGGTAAGAATTGAGTTTTGTTGATTTGGAAGCTGGAGATGATCCAGATTTGTTGAAATGAAAGAAATAGTTTAATTTGATATTACTTTCAAATTAATTATTTTAATATAAGCTGTTTAAAAATATATTATTTTAAACTCAGATTTATTTAGATGTTTTTAAAAACCATTTTATATTAAACTATATTAAACCTATTTTAACTAATTTATACTATTTAAACTATTTTACTCTATTTAAACTATTTTAATCTATTTTAAAACTATTTTAAAGTATTTTAAACTATTTTAATCTATTTTAAACTATTTTAATCTATTTTAAACTATTCAAACCAATTAAAACTATTTTAAAACTATTTAAAACTATTTATGCTATCTAAACTATTTTCTAAATCTTAGACCGTGCAATGCTGAATTGTTTATATTTAAATCCTTGATTTAAAAGCGAATATGGTTAAATGATGTATAACTTAAGTTGGAATTTGAAATGATATTTTCTAGTGAAATGACATATTTTGAGTAAATATGATGATTTGAAATGAGAGTTTAACCTATTTGGGAATATGATTTCAAATGTGAATATGGTTTCGAAAGTGAATATGATTTCGAAAGTAATATGATTTAAGTGAATATGATATTTTGATATCAATTATGAAGTGATTTTGGAAATGTAAAAGAACCATCTAGTGTGAAATAAGCGTTTGGTTGTTAAAGAGACCGGGATCGGATATTGTCATACTCTCTGCCAATATCGAAAACCACTTTAACAACTGTGCACGTGGTGGAGATTCCAGAATGAAGTAGGATGGTTTGGCGAACGATTCTGTATGGGGTATTAACGTAGCCTTGACTCTCATGAGTCAGCTTGATGTGGCTAAAACAGGAGCCATTCCAGGCCAAGTGAGGTCGCACCTCCGATCGGACACATTTCTTTGATACCATATTACTTTGTGATTGATTTGGTGGCCACCCCTCAATTTTGATTATGGGAGTGTGTTCTGAGGTGGGCGGTAGTAGTTGCTATGCATTACCACCAGTCCGGATCCGCAAAACGGTAGCGTCCTACCCTAGGCATTGCCTCGCGTGCCTTGTCACATGCCTTATCGCGCCCATTACGAGTTTCGTTTGTACCGTACCTATGGAGTGCCCTTTGATAGCCCTCCAGTTTACGGAGGAATTACGGTACTGTATAGACTACAGGAATATATAAAAATGTGTTAAGGGGGATATGGGTAACGCCTTAATGCTATTTTAATACTTTACTTTACTGTAGACACTATTATAATAGCGTATTGTACTATGTATGTAGATAGTTTAACTTATCTTTAGGAGATGGAATCCCGAACATATCTTAAGTTATCGCACGCACGTTAGACACTGGATAGGAGATGTCAAACCCCGTAAACATCTTTGACGCCGTTACACTCATATTTATTTACTAATGATTTAACTTTCATAAGATCTTTTAGTTCTGGCTCGAGTGTTTTGTCTTTTCATTATGCTCGGGTCAGTCTGAGCTTTTCAGTATATCGAAGACTGCTTTTCTGGGGGACGAAGACGAAGATTTAGTACTATTATTATTTATTTTATTTATTCCACTGCATCATGTTGTTCCGCTTCATTATTTATTTATTTCTGTTGTATGTACTCTGATCTGTATTGTAAAAGTGCAATCAAATGCTATTTCTAAAACAACTTCATGAATTATTATTTGATTATTATATTTTGTCATTCCAGTGTGAGATTCTATGTTTGTTTTATTTCTTTCTCTTCTTTTTCTTATTTACCCTATAACAATCCTCCCTTTTAAATGGTTTGAGTTGGACATGTGTGGTTTATTATCGGTTTAAACTATCTGAAAAGGTGGGTCGTTACAGTAGCAGCATCAAATCTATTTTGACATTGATGACAGTTTTTGGGTTCGCCAGCAGGCAATTGGCGAAGGTTGGTGACAAGGTCGGTGTCGTTGAGTCAGAGGCGGCAGGAGCTATCAATGGCGAGGTTGCGGCATCTTATGGTGGGCAAGGGACGACAGTAGTAGATGAAACAACGATTTCGAGTTGAGATTCAGGAGGCTATGGTTTAGAGAAGATGCGACCTTGATTAGCACGTGATTAGGGAATTAATTTGGGTAATTAGTGATTTAGATTAGCGAATTAAATATATTATTTTATTCTAGAATCTATTAAATTAAATAACTTGTTCATACTAGGTCCAAATAGAACACGGTTAGTTACGTTACACTCGTAGTAACGATATCTACATTATGGAATGGGATTGGTCAAGATTGGATCTGGTAGAATTTCAAGCTAAAATCGAACGCTAGATGGAACTACAACGCTTCAGTGATAACTGGAATTTTGGTAAGCTAACTCACCTCTGAATGAATACTATAATGTTGTATAGTATATAAAAATTATTAATTACATGCTTCGATGTTATATTTTTTGGTTGTTGGTTTTGATGAATTGTTGATATTGAAAGTAGTCAATATATGAAATGATTTGCATGGAACTGATCGGAAGTACAGGGAATTTGTAGAGGGTCCAATGGGATTCCTCTCTATTGTAAATTTAATTCAAATTATATTCCTATTATATGAATTATTGAACATCAAAAATTTGATTGTTGGCCCTATTGGTTATGACATTGTTATGTGTCCAAAATTTATCCTCTTTAGTGATAAAAATCAATAACAACATTTCTTAGGTGCGTTGGTGGCTATTGCTAAATTTAGTATTTTGAAAATACCATTAATTGCCGTTGGGCTTAAAAATCTAGTTTGATCCAGGAATGATTTTTAAATTTGAATTTGGGCTTTCTAGAATAATTTATTTAAAATTTGGGTTTCAAAACTTCTCTATTTTACTTTAACCTTTTTATTTGTCTTTTCTAATATTTATAGAAATGTTTAAAGTATTTTGGGAAGTACTCTTTTATGGTAAAATCATTATTATTTAATAATGTTTAAGGTTGTTTAAAAATGTATTAAAAGTGGTTTATTTATATTTAATATTGTTTTAATGTTATTTATTAATATTTTAATATTGTGAAAAAATATTATTTAAATAATTAATATGGTTTGAAGATAATTAATAATTATTATGTATTAATAATGTTTTGGAAGTTAATTATTATTTATTATAATAATGTTTGAAGAATTATTTATTACTATTTTATTAATGTTTGAAGTATTATTATTTATTAATACTGTTTTGTTGTTTATAATTCTTAGTATATAATAATTTTTTGAAGTAAATAATTATTATTCACTTATGATGTTTAAAGTTAATTAATTTATTAAATTAATTGTATTTATAAATAACAAACTGATTTATAAAAGAGTTTATAAATGAAATGGAGTTTTGGATTCATAACGAATTTTTATAAATGTTTTATAAAGGATCTTTATAAAGGATTTTTATAAACGGATTTTAGAAGGGATTTTTATAAAGGATTTTTATAAAGGAGCTTTATAAAAGAATAGAGTTTTAGAAATGATTTTAGATATTTATAAATAGATTTGGATATTTGTAAAGAAGTTTTACAAAGAGTTTTGGAGATGTAAAAAAGAGATTCATAAATGATTTTATAAATTTATAAAAGAGTTTTATAAATTGTTTTGGAGATTTATTAAAGTGGTTTCATAGACGGTTTTAGAGATTTATAAAAGAGTTTTATGAATGTTTATAGATTTATAAAAGAGTTTTACAAATGATTTTAGAGATTTATAAAGGAGTTTATAAATGATTTTAGAGTTGCATAAAATGGAATTTATAAAAGAAAATGAGATTTGCTTTCCATAAATGATCTTTTAATAACTATGGTGGTATGGAAAACATCTTTCCATACTTAACACCAAATATGAAATCTTTCTTAGTATTTGTGAATATACTTATACCACTGAGATAAGTATACAAATATTTTTCCAAGTATTGAAAGGAGTAAAAAGGGTTTGTGAATATAATCTTTGTAAAAGTATTTTGATACAAATATTTACAAAGTGATTTTAATTAATGAAAAAATTAATTAAAGAGGTTAGTGGTTTCTTATGTGCTTAACCAATGTTGGCTTCCCTACGGAAATAAATACTTGATTAAATTGTTGTTTATTTTGTAACAATCCAAAATTTTGGTCATTCGATTTTAAAGGTTTAATTAATTTTAAATATTTAAATAATTGGATTTTAGAATTTAATAACTTATAATTCAAATATAGGGAATGTTTAAATATTTGAATTGCAAATTAAATATTAATTAAATGGATTTAATAATATTATTTAACTCCTTTTAATTAATAAATAATATTGATGAATTCAATATGTAAATTTATTTACAAAAATAAATAGATCAGATAAAAATCGATAATTAAATTGAAAATATAAAACGATATTTAAATTTGTGAAATTATCATTCCGGGGCACTGTCTCGGATTTCGACAAAACTAGTTTCATTGGATCCGTACTAATGAATTATAATATGCCTTTGAATTTCACAACGATTAGACGCCTTGTTTGGTCGTGCAAGTTCGAAATGCGTAAAAATTAATTTCAAAAATTTATAATATAATTTGATTTAAAAATCTATCTTCTGTATATGATCGAATTAGGCCTCGAGACTAGTTTCATTGTGTTCAAAATAAGGGTATAACATATAGAATGCCAAGCGGCACGTACCGTTTAGAGTTCGAGAATTTTGGGTATGTTATGTTGAATAATTTAGAATAAAATAAAAATAATATATATAAATCCTATTGTTTATGGCCATACCCGGTCATCTCAAACCCTTACCCACGTTTTCAGCCCATACGCTATGGGTGCAACCCATTCCCTCCTCCTTCCCTATTTAAACATTGCCTGTAAACTAAAAAGAGGCTCTTTCAAATTTCTAAATTCAAAATCTAATCCTAGTAGCAACTAAAAATCGTGCCATTGGATCCGGTGAGCTCGTATGCTTGAGGGCTTCGATCCTATACCCTTAATATAACGTGCATCTATGACTGGCCGAGAGTGATTTAGGGATAGGTGAGCTAGGGTTAAAGCATTCTTGAGTTTTAGAAGGAAATGGAGCAAGGCGACCTTGGATTCGCATTCGTGGTGGAAAATAGCATCTCCGGGCAAATTTTGGTGAAGTCCAACCAATCCTAGGTGATTGCGACGCTTAGGGGTAGCAAGGATGACCTCCAAGTCAGATTTTAAGGGAGTGCGAGTTGGGGAAAGTCGTATCAGGGAGGAAGAGCTGGCGAAGAGCAACGTGTTGGCGCGAACGGCGTTGAATTCCGTCGAGAAATGAAGGAGTAATGGTCATTGGAAGGTTTTGTGCTTTTGGGTTTGTGCACTATGTTTGCATGCATGAACAGTGCAGGGGGAGTATTTAGAGGGACGGGGAATAAGTATTAAGGGTAATGATGTGGATTAAGTAAAGTAATTAGTTAATTTGATTATTTAAATCCGAAAACTTATTATTTGAATAACCTTTGCGTACGAGGTTAGATTCGAACGCCGTTTTTTGCATTGGACTCGTAGCGACGATGGCTACACATCGGAGTTGGTTTGGTTGGATTTGGAGCTAGTGAAATTTTTGGCTAAAATCGAACGTCCGTTCGGTTTTAGTCCAAACCGGAACGCTTTGGTGAAAACTGGAATCAATGTGAGTTTTACCCACATTCAATTTTACTATACCATATCTATGGTGCTATAAACTATTATTGATTGCTTGGATATTTGTTAAACTGTTTGATTAATTGTTTGGTTGAATTTCCATTTGGAAAATGGATGACATATTAACTTGATTGTTATAAACCCATATGATTATATATAATGTTCTTAACCATTGTTTAGCAGGGAAAAGTTGTAGAGAGACCCTGAGGAGTTTCTCGCCAGTACTTATTTATTCACCTTCTTATGCTGTTTATATTGATGTTTAATTAAAATTAGCCATGATATTCTATTTAATTATTTAAGTGTCGTTATAGCAATTTTCGCTATGCCGTCACTTATTGCATATCTTCCCATATACTCGTGTGTATTTTGAACTTGAGCTTGTGTTTTAATAAAAAATAGATGTTTAAAATTCATTAATCATTTTGGTTAATGATAATTTAAATTAATTCATCATTTTAACTAATGATTTTGAAATTAATTATGCAACTTAATTAATGATGTTAAAAATTGGTTTATCTTTAGATTTGAATTAATCATTTTTGCTAATAATGTTTTATACTTAATTAATCGTTTTAACTATGATTATTTGAGTTTAATTAATTATTTTAATTAATGATAATGGAGTTTAATCAATCATTTTAATTAATGATATTTGAAATTAATAATCATTTTAACTAATGATGTTTGAATTTAATTAATCCAATTAATTTATGATTATTTGAACTTAATTAATTATTTTTAATTAATGCTATTTAAAATTTATTAATCATTTTAATTAATGATGTTTGAGATTAATTATTCATTTTAATTAATGATTATTTGAATGTAATAAACCTTTTTAATTAATAATAATTAAAGTTAATTAATTGATTTAATAAAAGTGATTAAAGTAAATTAATGAATATAATGAAAGCGTTTAAAAGTTAATTAGCTGATTTTGTGTTTTAAAATTAATAAGTTGATCTAATAAAGATTTTAAAGTTAAAAGTGTTTTGGAAATAATTAACTATTTTATTTAAAATAATTGATTTGTTTATTTAAAATAAATTATAAATGTGATTAATTATCTTTCGGGATAATTAATATTGTTTTAAGTTTATGAAGGTATTTAAATTGTTTTATTATCTTTTGGGATAATAAATATTGTCTTAATTTTATAAATAATGGTTTATAATGAGAAAATCCTTTAAAAGGGAATTATTTATAAATAAAGCTAAGTGTAAATTGTTTTTTGGTTTATAGTAAACAATGTTTTAATGACATTTGTTTTTGACCCTTGTTTTAATACACTTAATATTATAAATTTTGTCTTATAAAAGAACATTTTTAAAGAGTATTCCTATAGTGTTTTTACTAATATTGAAATGTGAAAATCAAGCGCAAGTAAGGATCAAATGTTTCTAAGCGTTTGATTCATTACATTTGTGGTAAGTGCATGTACTTTAATTCTCATGCACAAATCACGTAGTTATTCCCGATAGTTGATTTCTCTACTATCGATTTCGACTTTGCTATCTTTTTTATTTTTCGTCATTCTAAGATGATGTTTTGCTCCGTTGAGTTTTGTTATCCTTTTTCGAAAATGACTAAAACCAAAGCGCAGATAGGGGGTGCACCCTCCTAGTCATTGTTGTGCTTCATCATTCTAAGACGATTTATCGCCCATTTTGAGCATTAGCGTCCAACAACGGAAAAACTAAAATCAAAGAGTGAGAGGGAGCCAAGCCATGTGGGTCGCACCTATCGGGGTATGTTCACATTTATCTAGAGAGGTGTCGTCATGCATGCATTGATGTGAAATATTCGGATGCTCGTGTGAAGCGGGGTCCAGCCTGAAAGTTCTCGAGAGTGGCGCGTGTGCTCTCAAGTATATTTTATCTAGAGGTATACTTTTGTTGAAGGGGGGAGCACCCTCCTAGTTATGTTGGATAAATCCATTCTCCTTATTTGATTCGAATCTTCGAATTGTTTTTCTGTAATTGCAACGAGAAGAGTCAACCACTTTTCACGATGTTTAATTATAGTTTTGTCCATTCTATCAAGTTTGGATTGTTATCTTGTTTTATCCATTCTGTCCAGTTTGGATTTTTCTTGCATTATTTTCAGTCTTTCAAGCCTGGTTTTTAATACTATTTATGCCCATTCTTATTTGGATTTTTTTCATTTTGTTTATCTCTATTCTTTCCTGTTTGGATGCTATTCTTGTGAGGTAAAAACCCATTCCGTGTTAGCGGCATGGTATTATAGAACTTTAATATGTTTCCCCATTATTTGAGTTATCTCACGCCGGTATTTCCAAACTGATCCGGGTGTTGTTTTATTATAATGCTCTGGTCAGGCCGAGTATTTTCTTAGGTTGGATGTGGTGTTATGGAGATCATGAAGAGGAGTTGGAGGTTCACCTATCGTAGTGTTTTATTTTCCCCCGTATTATATAGTATCCATATTAGCAATTGTAAGGTCAGGATTTTATAACTGCCCAACTGATAAGGTTTTTTTAACTCTGATATACTATTTATTTTTGGAGTGACAGTTTTTACTATCCTTGTTATATTGTATGCTGTTGATTCCGCTGCGAGATTCCAAATTTCACCGTTCTTTGTTCTTTTCTTTTTATTTACCCTAACGATCTACCTTTTTGTTGATTGGATGCACTACATTTGAACACAGTGGTAGTGTTCGGTGTCGACTTTCGATGGTAAAATAGGTGGGTCGTTGCATTTTGTATCAGAGCTGAATGTTAAGCGAGAACCTTGGCTTTGGTAAGGTCTGCTCATTAGAGATATGATAAGCAACACCCAAGAATGAGTTTGAGAGTGATATATATATGAGAGCGTATTTTGTAATGTTATAAAAACATATTATGTTAATTAGTCTATTGAGTTTTTATGAATTCTGTTCGAGATGGGGACGCCATGGCATCCATAGGGGTTTCTAAACACTTGAACAAGGCCAATGGACATGATATTGATTTTTTTGAAAATTTAGCAAATTAAATATTTTGCCTAGGATTATAATTTATATATACAAAGGAATAATTTTAAAAACTTTATATAGTTATAGAGTGTGTTTGTTTAAATGTGATAATATTTATTTATTATCACTACTGTTAGATCAGTCATGCTCAATTAAACTAGGAGCGTTGATTGTCATTTGTTGATTGTTGATTACTTATGTTCAGCTTATTTATAAGCATTGGTTGTTTTAATTTATAAATGAACCCTTTTGTGAATTAATTTTCACAATTTGACTATAAGGTGTTCAGAGTTAATGTTAAGTTAAAATTCACCTTTTAATAATGGTGACTTAAGGATTAAACTTTAATAAAAGTTGTTTAATGTAATCTAAATGGTAGGATAAGGCCTTTAGAGAATAGATATTTAAGAAAATTCAATTATAACAAAGAAGAGTTATTATAGTGTAAAATGATTTTATGTAAAAGAAATTTTATATAAATTTAGTTTATAAAATATGTTCTAAAAAGGATTTTTAAATCTAAATCCTGGAAATTTTGAAAATAATTTCAAAATGATTTTGAGAAATGAAATAGTTGTTTTTTTGGAAGTAATTGAAAGTAAAAATATTTTGGGAAGTAAAATTTTAAATGATAGGCATTTTTTAGGATAATTAGGAGGAAATCATTTTGATTAGTTTTGTGGTAATCTGAATAATCTTCTAAGTGACGATCAGATGTTCGCTTAGGTGAATGTTATGTAGTACTTAGTAAATTATTCTCTTTATCATTGTGCAATCGAATGAGTTAAAATCCGAGTGAACCCAAAGTGAGTTTTAATAAATAAATCATTTGAAGTTATTATATATCAAAATATATGAAATATGCTTTCAAAAATGAGTTTTTGAAATTAAAACCGGGTATCTAGTTTTTAAATTCCCTTAAAAGGGAATTCTTTTCCCAAAACAAAAGGTATTTCTGATAAGAGATTGTTTTAATAAATGAGATTTTACCCTCATATAAGGTAGATGAAATTTAACACAAGTTTAAATGGGTAAATTGGATAAGAAAGTTTGGATAAACATTGTTTTATTAAAAACATAACTTCTGTTTAAAACATCTTAGCAGTGTAAACTATTTGTTGATTGGGTCAATCCATAAACATCTTCCATTTTAACACTAAGTTAAAGAGGTCGAGAAGTTGAGTCGGTTTTAAAAGACGCAAATTTTAATTAGATCTCCACCGAAATTGTGAAAAGTAAAATAAAATTTGTATGTACTCTTAGGATATAGAAGAGTATTATACAAGTAAATAAAGTGGAAATAAGTTATTATTTCACGTTTTATAAAGAAATGACTTTATAAAATATTTTTAAAACTTGGGTGAGAATTTATGAAATAATTCATAAATAATTTTAGTATTGAATAAAATACTAAGTGAAAATTTAAGTGATTCAGATAAATTGGTGTAGTTAAGAAACTAATGAATTTAGAGTATAACTTTCAATTTTGTCCAATTGAATTTGGATAATCTTCTAAGCAATAACCAAAATCTGTTGAGCGTACGCTTAGTGAATTATCTATATTTTCAGACAATTAAGAAAGTATTGAACCTAAGTTAAGATTTTTTTGTTAGTCATTTGACAATTTGAAACAATGTTAAGAGATAAGATTTCCCTTATGGAATTTGATTGACCGATAGTGTCGGTTTATTCCTATATGGAATTTGATTTGATTTGATTAACTAATTTTGTGATCTTATATACCATAGTTTATAAAGTTAAAATTTGTAAACCTAGGTTTTTGATTTGTTGTTATTAAACCTAAATCCCCGTGATTTTGAAAAAAAAAGAGATTTTGAGGATTTTGGAAAAGGAATAATATTTATTCACTCTAGTTGATATTTTTGGATGAACCAGAATACCACCGGATGCTCCATGTTGATATGATTCTAGAGTTTCACTTTTTTATTAGTTGGAATTCCCTCCTTGTCATTTTGATTGTTCATCTTTGATTTAATTCCCGTTTGAGAAATTTGAAAATAAAATTTTGGATTTATAATCCCGGGCATTTAGATCTAAATTCTCATTTGAAAATATTGGATGCATATTATTTATTACAAAATACCCTCTATATTGTGTTGCATATGGTTTGTGATATTGTTGTGCATTGCATATAGCTTTATTTTATACTAGAGTTGCATGTAGATTTATATCATGCTAATCTTTGCATGTATAGTTACAACATATTGCTTTTGTCAGCCTGATTCTCTTTTGGATTATGTAAGTGCAACTAAGCAAGAGATTTCCACTTGATTTCTTGTGCACCTGCATTTGCATATAGATAATAAATTACTTGCCAAAATATGTAACAAACGTTAAAATGTATGTAATAAATTTAGAAATTTTAATTTAGTTGATGATTTTATACCTCGAATATGGGAGGCCACTTGGCTTTTGTTTTCTTTAGTTGCTTTGGAGCCCATAGTTGTACTTAGTAGTTGTTCTAATTGAGCTGTGCAAAGGAGACGCGGCCAAATGTTCCGTAAAATTTTGAGATTTAATAACTCATTTTAATTAATAGTTTTAAAATTAAGGGTTTGGAAACATTTTCTTCCTTGGGAATTTAAGGGACGAAATTCTTTTAGGGGGGAGAATGTAACAACCCAAATTTTGGTCATTTGATTTTAAATGTTTAATTAATTTTAAAATATTAAATAATTGGATTTAGGAATTTAACAACTTATAATTCAAATATAGGGAATGTTTAAATATTTGAATTATAAATGAAATATTAATTGAATGGATTTAATAATATTATTCAACTCTTTTTAATTAATAAATAATATTGATGAATTTAATATGTAAATTTATTTACAAAAATTAATAGATCAGATAAATATCGATAATTAGATCAAAAAATAAAGCGATATTTAAATTTGTGAAATTGTCATTCCGGGGCACTATCATGGATTTTGACGAAACCAGTTTCATTGGATCTGTAATAATGAATTATAATATGCCTTCGAATTTCATGGTGATCGGACGTATCGTTTGGTCGTGCGAGTTTGAAACGCGTAGAAATTAATTTCGAAATTTTATAATATAATTCGATTTTAAAAGCTATATTCTATATATGATCAAAGTAGGACTCGAGACTAGTTCCATTGTGTTCAGAATATGGGCATAACATATAGAACGCCAAGCGGCATGTCTCATTTGGAGTTCGAGATTTTTGGGTATGTAATGTTGAATATTTTAGAATAAAATAAAAATAATATATAGAAATCATATTGTTTATGGTCATACCCTATCATCTCAAACCCTTACCCATGTTTTTGGCCCATACCTTGTGTGTGCAACCCATTCCCTCCTCCTTCCCTATTTAAAAATTTCTTGTAAACTAAAAAGAGGCTCTTTAAAGTTCTAAATTCAAAATCTAATCCTAGTAGTAACTAAAAATCATGTCGTTGGATCCGGTGAGCTCGTATGCTCGAGGGCTTTGATCCTATACCCTTCATATAGCGTGCATCTATGACTGGCCAAGAGTGATTTAGGGATAAGTGAGCTAGGGTTAAAGCATTCTTAAGTTTTAGAAGGAAATGGAGCAAGGCTACCTTGGATTCGCGTTCGTGGTGGAAAATAACATCTCCGAGCAAATTTTAGTGAAGTCCTACCCATCCTAGGTGATTACGACACTTTGGGGTAGCAAGGATGACCTCCAAGTCAGATTAAAAATTAAAACTATGATTATTTGAGTTTAATTAATTATTTTAATTAATGATAATGGAGTTTAATCAATCATTTTAATTAATGATATTTGAAATTAATAATAATTTTAACTAATGATTTTTGAATTTAATTAATCTAATTAATTTTTAATTATTTGAACTTTATTAATTATTTTTAATTAATGCTATTTAAAATTTATTAATCGTTTTAGTTAATGATGTTTGAGATTAATTATTCATTTTAATTAATGATTATTTGAATTTAATAAACCTTTTTTATTAATGATATTTAAAGTTAATTAATTGATTTAATAAAAGTGATTAAAATATATTAACGAATATAATGAAAGTGTTTAAAAGTTAATCAGCTAATTTTGTGTTTTAAAATTAATAAATCAATCTAATAAAGATTTTAAAGTTAAAAGTGTTTTGGAAATAATTAACTATTTTATTTAAAATAATTGATTTGTTTATTTAAAATAAATTATAAATGTGATTAATTATCTTTCGGGATAATTAATATTGTTTTAAGTTTATGAAGGTATTTAAATTGTTTTATTATCTTTTGGGATAATAAATATTGTCTTAATTTTATAAATAATGGTTTATAATGAGAAAATCCTTTAAAAGGGAATTATTTATAAATAAAGCTAAGTGTAAATTGTTTTTTGGTTTATAGTAAACAATGTTTTAATGACATTTGTTTTTGACCCTTGTTTTAATACACTTAATATTATAAATTTTGTCTTATAAAAGAACATTTTTAAAGAGTATTCCTATAGTGTTTTTACTAATATTGAAATGTGAAAATCAAGCACAAGTAAGGATCGAATGTTTTTAAGCGTTTGATTCATTTCATTTGTGGTCATTGTATGTAATTTAATTCTCATGGACAAATCATGTAGTTATTCCCGATAGTTGATTTCTTGACTTTCAATTTTGACTGTGCTATCTTCTTTATTTTTCGTCATTCTAAGATGATGTTTTGCTCCATTGACCTTTGTTATCCTTTGTCGAAAATGACTAAAATCAAAGCACGGATAAGGGGGGTGCACCCTCCAAGTCATTATTGTGATTCGTCATTCTAAGACGATTTATCGCTCGTTTTGAGCATTAGTATCCAACACCAGAAAAACTAAAACCAAAGCATGAGAGGGAGCCAAGCCATATGGGCCATACCCATCAGGGTATGTTCACATCTATCTAGAGAGGTGTTGGCATGCATGCATTGATGTGAAATATTCGGATGCTCATGTGAAGCGGGGTCCATCTTGGAAGTTCCCGAGAGTGACGCGTGTGCTCTCAAGTATATTTTATCTAGAGGTATACTTTCGTTGAAGGGGGGAGCACCCTCCTAGTTATGTTGGATAAACCCATTCTCCTTATTTGATTCGAACCTTCAAATTGTTTTTCTGTAATTGCAACAAGAAGGGTCAACCACTTTCATGATGTTTAATTATAGGTTCTGTCCATTCTATCAAGTTTGGACTGTTATCTTGTTTTATTCATTCTGTCCAGTTTGGTTTTTTCTTGGATTATTTTCATTCTTTCAAGCCTGGTTTTTAATACTATTTATGCCCATTCTTATTTGCATTTGTTCCTATTATTTATCTCTACTCTTTCCTGTTTGGATGCTATTCTTGTGAGGTAAAAACCCGTTCTGCGTTAGCGGCATGGTCTCACAGAACTTTAATATGTTTCCCCATTATTTGAGTTATCTCACGCTGGTATTTCCAAACTGTATTTTATTATAATGCTCGGGTTAAATCGAGTATTTTCTCAGGTTGGCTTTGGTTATGGAGATCATAAAGAGGAGTTGGAGGTTCACCTATTGTAGTGTTTTATTTTCCGATGTATTATATAGTATCCGTATCAACAATTGTAAGGTCAGGATTTTGTAACTGTCCAGCTTATGAGGTTTTTTTAACTCTGATACACTCTGTATTTTCAGAGTGACGGTTTTTACTGTCCTTGTTATATTATATGTTGTCGATTCCGCTATGAGATTCTAATTTTCATTATTCTCCGTTCTTTTCATTTTATTTACCCTAACAATTTGCCCTTTTTTCGATTAGATGCACAATATTTAAACACAGTGGTAGTGATCGGTGTCGACTTTCGATGGTCAAAAAGGTGGGTCGTTACATATTTGATAGTTAAATGACTGATTATCAAACTTGTTCAGGTTTAATCTATCATTGTCGGTTCGAAAAGATCGGGATTAGATTGCATATGTTATCTGAAAACCACTTCTAACCAGTATAAGCATTCGAATAATAAACATCTTGAAGATGATAGAAGATGGAGTTCTTTGAAGTGCAAGGGCTACTTGCTACTAATCCTAAGGGTGATTCCAAAATGTATGTAGTGGAAGTAATGCCTTAGGTTTCGTTCAGACCCAGAACAAACTTGTATGGGTGAATGCTGGGATTGCATTGCTGCTTGGAGGGCAGTGTTAGCATTCCAAGTGGAAAATGCTATATGAAAAGGTAATCGTAGCCTCAAGCCGCACAACCCTGAAATGGAAAAAACAGGGGATGTAGCAAGGCTATGTGGGTCGCTCCCATTAGGGTGTGTCATCACCTTTCTAGATCGCTATTATACTTTTGGTTGTGCATGAGATCTCTCAAGGAAAGGTTTAAATGCAACTTGGGTGATGAGACGTTCAGTACTATCCAGTAAAAGGTAGGCCGACTCTGTATAGCAGGGGTACAAGATGTTCTTGTTATACCTCGGTACGTTTTACCTAGAGATGTACTGTACGGAAGGTAGTCCCTTACCTTGCCATTGTTGGAATCCACTCCTCAATACATGCCTTTACGGTTTTGATTGTAGAACCTAGTATGCTGGAATTTAATTAATGTAACAATTTCTGCTATGATTCAATATTTATTTTAAACCCTAGACATTATTATAATATCTCTAGATTTTATATAAAAATGGTTTGGTTATCGTAAGGTAAGTACCCATTTGTGTTTATATGCGGTGTGGTCTTACGAGATACCTTTTATTTTTAAAGGGTTTTATAAATATAGAAACCAATTTGATTGGATTAAGTTTTCTCATGCTGGTTTACCAAACTGATCCAGACATTATTTTCTTAAAATGCTCAAGTCAGTCCAAGTATGTTTCAGATTTAATTCTGGATGCTTTGGAGCTTCCGGAGAAGAGATGATGCCTCCAAGACGTATTCACATATCTTTTTATTTCCTCTGCATTTTCTTGTTGTATTTATCAACAATTGTAAAGACGGGCGGTTATAACTATCCAGGCTGATGACAGGATTAGTTTACTCTGATCGATGTATATATATTACAGTTTTCTTTTGTAAAGATCATTGTGTATATTATAGATTGCCCATTACGATGTGATATTCTTTTCTGTCTTTTATTTTCTTTCACCCCAACAATTTGTCTTTTCGGCACTTGGATGCTCGGCACGTGAATATGGTGGATGTATTAGTGTCAACTTTTGAGTGTCAAAAAAGTGGATCGTTACAGATTACTTATGTACTCTTTAATTGTTAAGCAAACTCAAGCTAAGGATGTTATATGTAATACTATCAATATATTGACTAGACGAGGTGAGATACATGCATGTATTTGTTGAGCAAACTCAAGGTGCATGCATTATACTTAGGCCGTCGCGAATGATATGTATGAGTGAATAATCTCTCTCGATTTGTTGAGCAAACTCAAGGTTGAGGTTGAAATTAAGACAAAGACCAAAGTTAGGAATTGTACGTGATACAACCGATAAAGAGTTATCCATCACTTGCAGGCTTAGGATTTGTTGAGAAGACTCAAGGTTAGAATCCTAAAGCAAGTGAGTCCTAACACTCAATAGATGTATCAAATGATTTCTATATTTCTCTTAGGAATTTGAGGAATATAAAAATCTAGTGGGAGCCTTATTTGAAGTATGAAATGAACACATTTAACCTTTCCAATATTGTAAGAACATATGCTACATAAAATTAAAATAATTTACTTCAATAAATTTGTGCAACAAATATGATTGATTAAATCTTGATTATTTAAAATATACAAATTGACCGAATTAAAATTGACATATAAATATAAAATATACTTACCAATAAATCTTTTGGATTGTTGTCAATTCAAGACCCATGCAAGTGCAAATTATACACCTACTAGATACGTTCATACCATGGTCACTTAGGTGTTTAATTGTCGAAGACTATGTATTATCTTCAATGAGTTTTGGACTCTTAAGCAGTATAAGAATATGGATATATGATCCATATTTGATTATTTATAAATGTTGTATGGTGGAAATTCGCGATTTGTAATGTAGCCCACTTTTTTGAAGTAATTTCAACCAAAATAAGCAAGTAAACCATGATGTGAGATCATGTATTCAATACGACTAATTTTAGTAAGGATCTTGTTGTATTAAATGTGGCACTAGACCAAAAGCTATATGATGGACCTAGGAACTCGATTACAAAAATTTAAGTTTTATCAGTTTACATAAAGTGCAACTTATTTGATATCATTAAATGTTAAGGATGACCAAACGCACTTTTATAAAGAGTTCGGTGTGATATTGTAGTAAGGATTTCCTTTGCATGATTCGACCATTTAAAAAGAAAAGCGAATGTATGAGAGTGGATGCAACTTAAACATAATTGGAATGAATAGAGTGAATGTTCACTCTTCTTCATAAAGAGACACTGGAAACGAGAATTGAATAAAATACCCTTGTGTACACTTAATACGGAATGGGAAATGTGATTTCTATTCCAATGTATTTTTTGTTCTCTATCAGAGTTATTTCTTTGAGTTTAAGATATTTGATCTAAAACTCTCAATTGTAAATTAGTTACAGTAAATGAAATAAATAACCCATATTAAATGGTTAATGGAGCTTCGTATGTCAGATGTTGTTTTAGTAATAGCAGAAAAGCGGGAGCACGCCATATAGCACTTATCAGTAGATGCATTAGGATACGAAAAATTATTTTCGTAAATATATCAAATATTATTTATAAATATTTTTTTAGTATTTATTGAAAATATATATAGTATTATTTTGTTATGAATAATATGAATATCATTATGAAATAAATCTAGTATAATAATGGTATTTGTTTTATAATACCGGTGATCAGTTTGCTGATGGGTGATGGTTAGTTAACTTCTTTTTATAAGGATGTGTACTTAAGAGTAAGTACATAGATTAAATTTAATTTCATCTATAGCATATTTTACGAGCTCATACAAGATAAGACTTGATAATAAATCCCTACATATCCTAGGTCAATGTGTTGGTAGGTTGTATGAGTCGAGAGGTTGCACGTAATATTTTCTTGTGAGGGATCTTGTGTAGACCACCCTACAGAAGTTTGGGAATAACCAACATTGATTGACTAATTTATGTTATGAACATAAGTTTCATATACTCAAAATTAAATCAGTTTTATTCACAAAGGCAGTTTATAAAACTTTTTAAACGCTTATTTCATCATATTGAGAAACACTTGTTTCAAGAAATGCCAACTTCATGATAAAAGAATTTCTTTTATAAATTATTAGGAGTAAAATATATTTGGATATGATCCAAAGACAAAACTGATTGTGTAAGATGAAATGAAATTAACCGAGCTTAGCCAAAATAGACACGACTCATTAGAATGACTAATAAGAACACTCGCACATTAAAAAGAAACTATGAGTTTCATAAGTAAGACTTTCCTCAATTTTCAATAAGCCATTAAGAGTACCGACTTTACCATACGACATGATGTATAAATTCAGAATGGATTCCAAGTACACTATCAAAAATATGATTTTGATAGTTATACCTAAAGGGATATGATCCATTGAACCAAAATGTGACTTTGAGAAGAAGACCGATGTGGTTGGTATATAATAAGCAGCATTTATAATAATAATAATATCATTATTTTTTTTAGTTATTGAAATTAACGTAACAGATTCATCATTCAACATGCGATAGTTAGTTCATATTTTACTCGTAAAATTATCATCCGATATGATTTTGAGTTCTGTATACCTATACGTTGAATAGAAACTTTAAACAATAATTTAGAATAGACTGTTTGCATATGATAACTAGAGTATCCCAAAGTCAGTGGGAGGGATAACTGAGTTTGTAAGTATTGTATATTATCCAAGAATTAATACAATAGTATCATTCGACAAGCAACAGAATTGAATAAATATTTTGAAAATGAAATCAAATAGTTTAAATTTTAGTCAAAATGAAGAGGAAGTGCATGTATGTACAAAATAATATTACAAGGTACTAAAATATTTCTAAAACTATAAGTAAACAACATTCTACTGATTGTTAACGAACATGTTAAAATCTATCTTAGTTTGGTTGTTTAATTCTCGATATTAGATTTGAAATGACATCTTTTATAATCGGTATAAAAGGGTGTCGGGAAAGTCCCAAATGATATACATAGACACCATATTAAAATGGTTAATATGGAGCATGTCAAATGGATTCCTTATGCATTGGTAATAAGAATTATCATATATGATGTTTTGTCTACTATATCACATTTCGCATATGTACTTGGTACATTGAGCGATTATAAAATCCGAATTAAGATCGCTCAATGGTAGTTAAGAGTATTCTTGAATATTTATGAAATACTAGAGAATTATTTATAGAAACAAAAAATTCCTTATGAAGGAGTATTCGGACTCGAATTTCATAAGTAATATCAAATATAGTTGATCATGTTCAAACCATAGTTAAGGAGCATTAAGTGGGAAATGTTCAAAATGAGAGGTTGCGATTGATTCAACCAAGAAGCTAACTATGTCGCTTTAAATAGCACTGCAATAAAAGCTATATATATGTAACATCCCCCTATTTGGAGGCCCAAAAGTAATGACTACAGATGCTGCAGTCATCCATAGTTATTAATCCTCGACGACAAACACGGCGATGTTAGATACATTGATACACAGAAACACAAGAGTATGGAAAAAATTTAAACAACAATATATATGTAACACCTTTCTCAATTATAGTTTCTAGGGTTACTATTAACCTGTTAAATGTTAAGGACTATCTGTCCAATTACTTAGTTTTCATGGGGTCACTAAGAACCTATTGGTAACTCCAATATCTTATTTCTTGTCCTAGTTTTCATGGGATAACTAGGAACCTACTGGCTGACTGCTAATATCTTAATCCGGATATAGTTTTCATGGGCTAACTACAAACCTGCCGGCCCCTGCTAGTATCAAATCATAGTTTTCATGGGCTGACTATGAACCTATTGGCCCCGCCAATATCATACAGTTTTTATACAATAACTGGTTATTCTGCCCCTTCCCTAAAATACATTTATGGGTTGATAATAATGTGAAATCATTTCAAAACCTTTATTTATGCCATGGTTATTACTTTAAATTGAGATTGGGTTTATGTTTTGAAACCATAAAAACATCTCTTTCGAAACCTCTGGATAGCCTCCTTCGAAAGCAAAGACTTCTTTTCAAAACATTGTATACGTACCTTTCGAAACCAATGATACCTTTCAAAGGCATCAAGAAAAATGTTCTTTAAAACATAGCTACGAAACACATAAAGTACCCTTTCGAAAGTATCGGGTTTACTCTTTAAAAATCATTTGGGTCAAAATGGTTATATACGAAAGTATCTCTTTCGAAACTAAAAAAAATTAGTTTAGGGAAAATCGATGGTGTTGGAACCATCTTAATCGAAAGCAAAACCTTTAAAACAAAAACTTTGAAGGACATAGTCGAAACCCCTTTCGGCACCATCACCTTCGAAACCCTCAACCCTTTCTAAAGCAATTAGGAAAAAGGCTTAGTTTAAGGTAAAAATAAGGGTAAACTTTTGAAAGCATTACTGGTTAATATAGTCGAAAGGTAGAGTTGTGACTAGGTTTCGACTAGGTCGGAACCTACCCTTTCGAAAGCAATTATTTAAAGGAAAAAGGTACACCTTGGAAAGAAAATACTTTAACACAACATGACAACCTTCTTTGAAAGCTAATTATAAAACCTTTTCGAAAGCATATGTTTCGACTATGTTGAATGCTTTAGGTAAAACTAGGCAAGAATGTTAACTTATGAAAACAAAGCAAGGTTTCGACTCCATCGAAAGCTACTCTTTTGACCCCAAGGCTTCCGCCCTCCTTCCAATCCACTGCATACCATCTAAGTGATATCTTGTGTATTGTTTTCGACTATGGTGGTTTCAACTGTGTTGGTTTCGACTGGGACGAGGCGGAATCAAAGGAGTCGAAAGGTCCTTACTAATAGAGGCGGAACGCCTTTTTCTAATTTAAAGGCTGAATTATAGCAACTTTTAGTAATTACTTTCTAACAACTTGCCTATTGTAAACTATTGATTGGTTGTCATAAAAACTTTTCAAATACTTTACCTTTTTAACTGCCGCATTTATACCAGATTAAAATCATTAAAAATGCAACGTTTTAGCCCTTCCATATACTAAAACCAATTATTTCATAAAGTCCTTTCTTAACAATAATTTATTTTCCCTAATAAATCAACCGGGAAAAATCCCAAAAATTTACAAAAAATCGATTTCATCATGCAAACTAACATGTTAAAAATTTAGACCCAAATTCTTCCAGGAATATTGAAAATAAATTTTTAACCCAAATACTTCATATTTACCATCAAAAATTCATAATAAAATTTCCATAGCTTGGAAAATTCTGAAAATTAAAAACCATCTCCAAAATCATGGTTTACTTAATACAAAAAATTTCCACGACAATCTGAAATCATAGATTCACGGTTTTACATTAAAACTGTAAAAAATTCATATGTGTATGAATTAAAATAAATCAACATAGTATAGCTTAAGCATATCATCATCCATCTTATCACAAAAATGAATTTAAAATCATAAATTCGAAACCATGTAATCATAGAATAAAAATAGAGATGGTAGAAGATTATTATTCACCTTAAACTTGATAAGGAATTTGAGATTTGTTGTTGATTAATCCTCCCTAGCTTTGGATCCTTAGCTTTAGGTTAAAATTCCTCTTCACCTTTGTTAATGGCCGGCTCTATTAGGGTTCTTGCGTTTATTTTTTGATTTGAGAAAAAATGAACGTGAATGGACAAAGGCAAATGTATAGACGTGAATAGAAAGTGCGGCTATTTTACTAATAAGGCCTCATGTAAGTTAATTATCTTATAAACCAAATTTAAGCCCATTTATTTTATTAATAAGCACGACCATATATATCTAATTTAATCAAATCTCAATCTCCTTATCATCATTGTTCTACTTAATTTATTTAATTAAATCTTCTAAATAATGTTATCAAAAATTAGGGATGTTACAATATATATATATATATATAATGCATAAATTTATAACCGAGCTGGGGTAGATTTCAAATGTTAAGAACCCCATAACATTGTTATGTCATAACGATACGATGATATAGATTGCAAAAGAACCTTGATATCATTAGAAGTTGAGAAACATACTCTAAAATATTTCAAATGATAAAAGTAGGTTATCAGTTTTGGAAAGAGTTAATTGACAGACTAGATAATTGAGACAATATAGCATATCTGTTCACTAAGGTACTAGATCGATTGTTTTGAGTAAACTATTATAGGAATGGGATTAAGGTTCCATAATTGACCTCGATTCAAGTGGGAGATTGAGATGGTTAAGGGTATACAAAGGGAAAACTATGCAATTTGTTACATATATTTAACTCTATAACTAATCTTGTTCATAATAAATGTGTCTAATTTCTATTATATACTTTATTACGTTGCGATATAATTAATTAAGTAATTATCTAAAAGTATATTGAATAGAAGATCCTTAAATGGTACCTTATGTTATAATAAATATAAGGAGTTGTAATCTTAAAAAAAATCATAATATAACATATTATTTTAATTCCCGATCAATATATTTCAAGAAATGATATAAATACATATGTTGAGACTAGTGCACGCGTAACGCCCTCCAAATGTTAGGAAGTGTATTAGTTATGGCTGCTAGGAGGACCAAAGGGTTACGTACTGATAGTTTCTGGATAACTATGGAAATTACATAGTTCTCACGACTTGAGAAATTTTTTTTGCATAGCAAGCAGGGTTGAACTGGGCCCTTACCGGATTTATTAAACATAGAAAAATAGAGGAAAAAACAGGCTTAATCCTCCAAAAGAAACAAAGGCAAAACAAAGAAGAGAAAAAAAGGAAAAAGGCATAAAACAGAGGAAAAAAACAAACAGCAGCACAATCATGCATAGCAAGACCATAATGGCTCAGCATCATGATCATTGAGTAAGCTATGCAAAACTGCACTAAATCTTACTCGAGTATGTATGACATTACAAAGCACCTTTGCATGGACACTTTTCTTTTCAAAAACCCTTGAATTCCTTTCCTTCCAAACCTCATCAAGAACCACTTTCAAACAAAGTAACAGATGTAGGGAATTTTCATTTTTCCACCTAGTAGCCTTAAAAATTCCGTTCCACTCATCAAA
The DNA here is from genome assembly GCA_030737815.1 of Allium fistulosum. Lineage (NCBI taxonomy): Eukaryota > Viridiplantae > Streptophyta > Magnoliopsida > Asparagales > Amaryllidaceae > Allium > Allium fistulosum. The sequence continues at coordinate 1,531,618,360 of CM060903.1, read as the reverse complement.
AGCAAACCTCATAGGAGGAGGAAATCTTCCCTTATCAAGTACAGCAGCCCAAATAGAGAAAGTATATGCACAATTGAAAAATAAATGCACATTGTCCTCAGTGTGGTTAGCACAGAAAACACACACATTATCAATAGTAAGCCCTCTTGAACTTAACTTTGTTTTAGTCATTAAAGCATTTCTAAGCATCTTCCAATGCATGAAATTTAATTTATGAGAACAATGACTGTTCCAAACTCTCTGATACCATCTAAATATCAGGGTGATACTACAACCGGCAAGAGCAGAATACACAGTGGAGATAGAATGAGGAACAAGCTTTTCGGTCCAGAGATAACCTGCCCCCTAACTTGGACTTTGGAGCTTTGAATGTTCTACCAAAACTGTTGAACTCTCACATTACTTATCTAAGGCAAAGAGACATGCCCATCATGTAAGTAATCACCAACTTTGGCGTTCAAAGAAATACCAGTTTGTCTTATCTCATCATGAGTTAAAGTGTTACATAATAATAAGCCCGATGCTGCCCAAGGATCATACCAGAATTTTATATCACTGAGAATGGAGACTTCACATCTAACATGCTTCAGCATAGACTCCTTGAGTTGAAGGATAGATCTCCAAACCCAACCACAATGCAGAGTAGGTTCCATAACCCAAAAATGTTTGCCTCCAAGTTGATGAACTCTAGCCAACTTAACCCATAAATTGGGATTATTATTAATAAAACTGTCAAAATGCTTGGAAAAGGCAGCGATATTCCATAATTTCATGCTCCTGATCCCCAGACCACCCTGAGCAAAAGGTTTTTCTATTTTGCTGAAAGCAATGGGAATTAACTTCCTAGAATGCATATCCCTAGCCCATAAGAAATGGTTCATGGCTTTCCTTATGTTTGAAATGAGCTTTGAAGGGAGTATAAAACATCTGCACCAATAAACTGTCATGGCTTGAATGATAGAGGTCAGAATGGTGAGCCTACCAGCTTGGGATAAAAATCCGTTAGCCCAGTTGTTCATAGCATTGGTAATCTTTTCAAAAAGGGAAAGACACGCAGCTACACCGATCCTTCTGGAAGATAAATGGTATGCCAAGGTGAGTACTACCACTGAGAAGAGCAGGAAAACCAAAATTTTCATGAGTAAACTGACTTTAGGGCGTAGACATTCCAGCAATAGAAAGGGAAGATTTTTCATTGTTTATATGAAGGCCAGTTATGCCTTGAAAACTTTTTAGAACATTGGATATACTTGTCGTGGATGAAACTGTTGGCTTTGTGAAAAGAATAACATCATCAGCAAAAAGTAAAGAAGAGACACAAGGATTTTTACACTTGGGATGAAGAGTAAAATTCTTATTTTCAATTTGTTTATTGACCATCTGTGTAAAAAGTTCCATGACAATAATGAATAAATAAGATGATAAGGGGTCACCCTGCCTAATACCACGCCTGCCTTTGAAATATCCCACTGTTTTACCATTGAAACACAAGGAATAAGTAACAGATGAGATGCAAGCATGAATCCAGCTGACAATATGACAAGGGAAACCCATTCTGGACATAATACCAATTATAGCATCCCATTCCACAATATCATAAGCCTTTCTAATGTCCAATTTTATCATTGCTCGAGGAGAAATATAGCTACGGTTGTAACCATTCAATAGCTCATGGGTTAAGAGTACATTATCCAAAATGCTACGATTAGGTAGAAAAGTTGCTTGATTATCAGAGATTACAGATGGGAGACTAGCTTGAGCCTTGTAGAAATCACCTTAGAAATGCACTTATACAGCATGTTACAGCATACTATGGGTCTACAAGCTTGAACAGAAGAAGCATGCTTAGCCTTGGGGATGAGGGCAAGATTTGTTGCGTTGATATATCCCAACATCTTACTATGATTGAAAAAATTATGCACATCACTATATAGATCAGCAGAGATAATATCCCAACAATGAACATAAATGGTTGCATTAAAACCATCAAGTCCTGCACAAGAACCTCTTTTCATACTAAATATAGCTTGCTTTATTTCTTCATTAGTAACTTTTTGGGAAAGAAAACCGATGTCTTGTTCACCAAACATAGAAAGAGGTATAGATAGAAGCTCTTCAGAATTGATGGGAAAAGGGCTTTGAGAAGCTAGCAAGTTGAGATAATAATTCAAAAAAGCATTGTCAACAGAATCTGGAGTGCTATGCAATTGACCATGAATATCAGTAATTTGGAAAATATTGCTTTTAGCATTTTTTATTTTTAAGGAAGTATGGTACTGCGTAGTGTTTCTATCACCATTAATTTCCCATTCTTTCCTCAACTTCTGCCTCATCATATTCACCTCAGTAGTCATTGCTTCAGTTAACTGCACAGTTAAATCATGCTCTAAGTTAGAAAATTCAATGTTACCTGGGTTGCTCATCATATTGATTTGCACATCAGCTAGTTGTGATTTCAACCTTTGTGATAACTTGTCACTATTGCCAAATTTATCCCTAGCCTAATTTCTCAAAGCATCCTTGGTAGCTTTAAGCTTTTGCTGAAAAATATACAGTTTGTTACCAAAAAAGGAGTTTTCCAAGCATTCTTCACAATATTTAAGAAATTTGGATCAGAGATCCAAGAATCAAAAATTTAAAACTTGAATTAATTTTAATGGCATTACTTCTAAAGGAAATGAATATGGGAGAGTGGTCAGACAAAAGAAGGGGGATGATATGAGTTAAAGTGTTTGAGAAGGAAGAGAGGGCAATGGAGTTGAAGAAGGACAGATCAATTCGACTCATAGTTCTGTTACCACTTCGACTTTTGTTATTCCAAAGTAAAGGCATGGCCAATAAATGGAAGCTCGTGCAAGTTAGAAGAACTGATAGATTCATTTAAAGGGGCAATGTCATTGAGAGTTAAAGGATTTCCCCCAATTCTATCAGAGGAATGAAGCATACAATTGAAATCACCTAAAACAAACCATGGATGAGTTTCTTGCTGAAGATGAGGAAGGTAGTCGAGCATCTCCTGCCTAGGGGCTGAATGATTGTCAGCATAGATAAATGTAATATAGAAGGACACAGAGGAAGGATAGGACATGAAAATGTATGAATTGCCTATGTGTGATAATGGAGTTGAGCTTATAAACTAAGGGATCAGAGATGACCAGAATTCTGCCAATAAGGAGCTTTGTCAAGATTATGATGCAAGGTCCACTTTGGTTTGATAAGGGAAACAACTTTGATGGTGAGATAAAAGTTTAGTTTGGTTTCAAGAATGGATAAAATACTCAATTTTTTTTCAGTAATAAGTGCCTTTGCTTGCAATTGTTTAATTTCCAAATGCGCATCTCTAATGTTCCAGTACCTAAAGTTGTGTAACATGAGGAAACTATAGAGATATTGGGTAGGAATTGCCTCTAGTTTTTAAAAAATTTGAACTAGTTGGATTTGTTTCAGGAAGGGTATCATTATAATCAATAATGAGCCCCTTGTCCAAATCACGCGACTTAAATTTCTTTTTTCATTTGCTACTGGACTGGGATTTGACACTGGAACAGGCAGAAGGAGGAGGAGTAGTGCAGGCAGGAGAAACATGTGGTAGCCACCCAGAAGGAGGAGTGATGTGAGAGTAAGGTTGTTTGGAAGATGGGGAAGAAAGAGAAGGAGGAGAAACATGCACACTGACATTGTGTACATGTGCACGAGGTTGTACAACATTGCTGACATCACAAGCAGCAGAATTCAAAGTAAGGATATTTTCAGTGGACTTGTTCATTGTTTGGGTTTGTTGTAGATTTGCTGAAGCAGTATGTATAGCAGTAATGAAAAGCTTATCAATTATGTCATTTGTATTAGCTTCTTTTCTCATCTTAATAACTTTCTCAGAATTATTATTAACCATGCATTGGTTCACTGATAGTGGAACACACAACTCCTCCGTGTTTTTATCTTGTTGTCTCAGATAAAATGATTACCCTAGACTGCTAATATTTTCTTCAATAACTGTAATTCCTTGTCTCTCAATATAATCATCACTGCCATTATCAAATGATTGCAAAACATGGAAACTATTGGTAGTTATAAAATATGCCTCTATAACCTCAACCAGCTCACCCTCCTCTTTTTATTTATCTAAACTTTCAGCAATTGGTTCAACCACCATTTTCTCATCATTAATCCTCGAACTACCTTCCCCATTACACATTGTTCCAATACTTGTATCCTTTTGACTCACCACAACTTTTCCTGACATACCATTTTTAGTGACATTTCCTACCTTCCTCCACACATTATTAGGCCTAGCATCTTTTTTAGCATGAACTTGTGGTATAATCTTTCTCTTTTGACTATCTTCCCCTTTATTTTTCAAAGTATCCACCTACTCTGCACATCCTTCTTCTTCAGCATGATTCAAACAATTTTCATTATTGTGCCCAAACACTTTGCATTTTGAACATGTCTTTGGTTTCCATTGGTAATGGACATAAACAACTTGCTTAGTCCCATCAGAGAGAAGGACAGAAACTTTGTGGCATGTCAGAGGTAGGGACTACTTCTACTAAACATTTTGCATAAGTCAATCTCTCTAATCTTCCAGTACTTTCATCTAGACACATAACCCTTCCAATATGGCTAGCCATCCAGTTTATTCCCATAGAGGACCATGAAATTAGGGGTATGTTTGTAATATGAATCCATAGAGGTACAAAAGTGATGGAGCCACATACATTGCTAACAGAAGGGTCCCACTATTTGACAATGAACAACTTGTTACGCATGAGAATTGGATCTCCTTCGACTATCTTTCTTTTATTTTCTGCATTGGAAATAAGAAATAGAAAAACTAACCCATCAGACTTAACCTTTATACTACCCTTGAGTCTCCAGACCGTTTTGAGGTTCTGAACTATAAAAGTGAAAGATAAAGGCTTATCTAAAAAAACCCGACCAAGTAATCTTGCCAAACAATTTGACCAACCTCAAGAACAGCTTGAGGGGGAACTAGAGCACCATCTGAGAATTCATTGGTGTAGTTAACAGGAATGTACTTCCCCGCATCGCGCGACTTGTTTTTGAATAAGGAAGTCCATGCTTGTTGATCAGGGCAAGCGGGAAAAGAAGAAGAAACAAGAGCAACAGGAAGCAAAGGAGTGGAGGAAAGAGTAGTGGAAGGCTGGAAAGGAGGAGGAGGGGTGGGTCTGGATCAAGGAGAAAAGGAGAAGGGAGAGGGACATTGGGTGGAGGGTCAGGAGCACTGGAAGAGAGAGGAAGGATGGGGGTGGGGGCAGAAACAAAGGCAGGATGAGGAAGCTCTGCCATTAGAAAGAAAAAAAAGAGGATGCGACTTAAGAATATTGTTGAGCTTTAATGTGGATACTCCACTTTGGTTATAGTTAAATCATGGTATGACGACCATCAATGGATATAGTTGGGTATGAGTTGAAGCATTGGAAGTGAATCACATTTCAATGAGAATTCATCTTCTCGGTTGTATGAGATTGGTGTAACGGCTAGCTGTAGTCCACTCAAAGTCAAAATCTCTGACCAAAGTAGTATGGTTAATAATAAAGGTTATTATTGAACCAAGACTTAATTTATGGACTAACCGAGTTGAATGTGGATGATATTGGAATTTTGGCCAAAACCAAATTCCATAAATACTAAAGTTATATAGTGTTCACGAAGAGAATGTGTAAACAACCATTACTTAAAGATACCACTTAATTTGTAAAATTGAATTTACCGATAAAAATGTGTAAACGATAAATTCGACCAAACTGTCACTCCACTAGTTAAGGTGATGAGAGAACGTTAATATCCGAATAGTTTGATATTAATTGCTAATTGAATTTACACCATTGAGTTGCACAACCATATTGGTTATTTTTTCGAAATCCTACACGATTTAATTGATTTATAACTTGTTATAAATTTATTAAATTAATCAATATTTATGAAATATTGATTATTTACATATTTTTGTATTGGATGTTGTTAGTAATTTGTTGGATGCCATTAGTAATTAATTGGTGGGTGTATAAAAATTATATACGTACGTATTGATATGAAATATTGGAATGCATTTTTATATGATTTAAACAACGTTATCTACCAAATAGTTAGATTTTGTATTGGCCTACTTAGCCCAGTATCATGTCTGACCTAGGGAAAAGAAAATAGAGGGAATGGTTGTTTAAATTCTAGAATTGGTAAATGGAAAAGTCATAAAAGAAGAAGAATTTGTCTCCTCCCCTTCTTCTATATAAACAAGCCTAACCCCTCACTCTTTTTCTCTTGAATCCTCCCTTTATTGCTTGGCTGTGAGCCCATAACCTCGCCATTTGCCAAAAATTTCCATACCCAAACACATTAAACACAATAGATCCGGTGGTACTCCAGACCGTTGCAATGTCCGGAGATTAATTCAAGGTGAATCGAGGATATCCCATCAATCAATGTGTGTCCAAAGGCTACATCCTTAAGGTATAAAATCTTATTTACCTTTTATATCATACTTATCACGTAGTAGATTGTATATACAATGATCTAATATATGCATTACTTACACATTCACGTTATATAATTTTACGTTGCATATGCAAATTATACACATATGAGTATATAATGATATACTCATAAATTGTATATATATTAATTTTAACTAATTCATTAATTAATAAAATCAGAAAATTAAATAAAATTGGATTTTATTTAAATTTACCATACTAGATCTAGTACAACCCATCAGACCTCATAGGCCCACCATGATCTAAATAAGGATTTTTTTTGAAATCTACCTATTTCACCCGTTGACCGAACATGTTCCAACTTATGTATGTATACGCATGTCACTTTCATAGTAGTGGTGTATGTAGACATGCAATCTTGTATATTTGATGTACTCACTACAATGACTATTTTTGTATTATATTTTATCTTTTGTTGTTATTCGTGGATGCTTTAAATTAACTTATGTTACCAATTCTATATTGTTCTATTTAGGAAAACTCCTCATACATTTCTTTGTACTGAGATGAAATACTTGCCGGTGTGTATTCCTATTATTATTATAACATATTCATTTTAGTCCAAGGGAACGTGTGTGACAGAGCACCATTATCAAATCTTATTCTTTGTGCTTTTGGATGGTTAACCATATATTTCTATGAAGGAATATCTCTATTGATAAATATATGTGTATATAATAATTGTAAATTACATTGACATGACTGAATTATATTTGTACAATTGAAAATTGATATCTTTAATGCATGTTTAAGTCATGTGATTGTTGAGATAAGTTTGATATTAATTATAAATTCAAACAAGGAGTGACAAATTGATAATTTGCTAAAGAAATAAAAATAGTCAAACTAATTATTATGAGAACTGAATACAAATTTGGAATTAAAATAGAAAAATATGATTTTGAGAGAAAATTACTTTCTCTTGGTTGAAGGTTTATTATAAGAACACACACACACACACATGTATGCATGTATGTATATAGATTGATCCTATATAAATCTATATGAATACATACAAATATGCCTTTAAACTTGTTTGTATATATTGATTTTAGGATGAATTATATATAAATGGAGGATGTAAATGATTAAACCTTGTTGAATTAAGACAGTAAAAATGGGTAATTGGATTTTTATTCATTAGTGAGTGTTTTTCTATATAAATCCATACTAATTAGTAATTAGGGCATTCGAGTTGTTTATATATATATCAATGGTAATTGATTCATAGAAAAAAAAGTTGTTTGAGATGAGATAAGCTATAAGAATAATTAATGTAATGATCAATATTTATTAGTGAAATATATTAATCGATATTGAATTGAATATAGATATCAAATAATTAAATAAACCGATGAATGGTAGTTAATCGAATTTAGGGCAGAATCAGTGAATGAAATTAGTAATAATTTCATATTAATTCTTATTTAGAAATGATAATATAATTGGTATAAAAGTTTAAAAGCATGTTATTATTATTTTATAAATATATGTTAGTGATAGAAATTATATTCGCTTGTGTTGAATTAATTTCATATGAAAACTTTGATTTAATGGAGATAAAAGATTTAATACATGTAATTGTAATAAAGAATTCATATTAAAATAGTTAATTGAGTTGTTATATTAATATGAAGTAATAATTAAAATAATAGTATTTATCGATGAAATATTTATCAAAAAGAATATCCGTTCTCAATATTATGGTTAATATATAATTTAATGAGAGAATATATAAATATGTTGGTCAATCATATACATACATGTATACATATATGTATGTATTGGTTAATTATATATATATATTTATTTAAATATGTCGAGAAATATTATTATAAAGGAATATTTTGTGTGTGTGTGTGTATCGATATACGTGTACGGTGAAATTTTAATATATGGTTGTTATCAAATTTTATTCGAAAATAATACATACTTATGTATAAAGGAATTTATAATCCTAGTGAATATATTTAAAATGTCCAATGGGTTATTTGAATAAAATTTAATACAATTTTGTGTTTGTTGTTTGGTTATTGTTGATATTTACATGAATATCAATTGATTGGATGATTTGTCTATGAGGTTGTGTATGATGTTTTGTATGCTACGTGAATGTGATGATGTGTTTGACTATATTATGTCTTATAAATCACCAATATTATTGTGCTTGCTCTCACTTACAAAAATAATGAAAACCCTTAATGACATTGGGATAGGAACTGTAATCATGAACGGGTTACCATGAGTGAGAATTATGCATGCAATTAAAATTTGGTGACTATTATATTAGATTCCAAATGCGCTAGTATTCCATCCTAGCTAGCTGCGTCGAGGTAGCTCTCTGAATTAATACAATATGACCTTACTGTCACTACTCAAACATACTATAGGATGGGCACAACAATGAGTTTTAGGCGAACGAGATGATGATAGAAGAGAGGATAAGCTAGAGAGGTGAGGATTAATTTATGCAGTAAATAGACTATGTGATAATGCTCACTTTTTTCAGTGTTATAGGTAGTGAATATCTTGAGTGAGGGACTCAACTTCTAGCAATAGGTTAATGTGTAGCCTAAGGTCAATGTAACAACAGATATGATCAAAAATATAAAATAAATGCATGCATGCCTTACTAAATGTGAAATTAATAATAATTGAATAGGCGTGAAACTGAATTGATTAGAATAGCAATTGTAAGTCACCGTGCAAATTAGTGTCATGACATGAGTGTTATAAATTGTGTAAGACCATTAAGATATTGGGTATTTGGTGTTTTGTTTGACATCTTCCCTTATATGCATGTTATTTGCACTTATCATACTTGGATGTTATTTCACTCATAGCTAGATATAGCCCACTTGGGATTTATTATATTTTTATAATAATTCTCGCATCAACTCGAGGATTATTGCAGGTTTAGATTTACATGTAGATTTTTTTGGAAACTTTTCTGAGGACTTGCAAGAGGCATTTGCTAGATAACTTTTGTTTAGGTACAATATTATGCTGTGCAAATGTTTATACAAGTATATGTATGTATACATATGTCACTTTTGTAGTAGCGGTGTATGTAGACATGGGATATTATATTTTATGATGTACTCAGTACTATGATTATTATTATACTATATTTTGTATGTAACATCCCTTAATCGGCACCCGAAAATGAACATCAACGATGCTGTAGTCATCATTAGAATTATTTTCAACCGATGGAAGTGGGTTCAGTGTGTATATAATAGTTACAAGCAAACAGAGCAGCTTCATTACGTATTTTATCTTAATATTCGTTACATACATTTTTTTCAAATTTACCCCAAAATCATACCCACGTAGGGGCCAAATTACATTAGAAAACAACATAGTAGAGCATCAAGCCAACATATGATGATGTCGTATCGAGGTCTTTAAATAGCAGAATTAAATATTATTTATTCGCTAACGAAGCGTCCTACTTCATATTCGATATTTGTCCTTCGGCTCCTAAGACAACTTGCCTATATCCATAAACCCAACCTACTCAAACGAGTATCGGTAAATTTATAGGAAGAATAATAAAAAAACATGGGCTGGACACAAAGCCTGATGTGAACAATACTTACAAAAAGCATAATATATGGTGAGACCAAGCTGGCATAGAAGAAACGACTTTTCTCTTCACTGGTTTAAGCATCAAATATAAATGCAATATTAGCAATACATAAGCCTAATTTATGCTATCCTCAAAACAATTATATGATTTTGGTCTTAGCCAACCCTTGGCCGAACCCTTTCTTTAAAATTGGGCGTGGAAACCCTCCTCTTCAATCCCGCTTCCAAGCATACCCTTCGTATCCCTCACTTCCAAGATGCACAGTTCATCCTTGCATGGTTCGACATTCAAAACTGATAACCCTAAAACCACCCCTAGTGTAGTTTAGTTTCTCCTTAATTTGAACTAGAAAGCACAACCCTAAGCAGTTCCCTCTTTCTGTAGTTTACACTGCAAAGTATCAACCACATGCAGTTTCACCTTTCTTTGGTTTATACTTGAAAGAATCAGTCACATGCAGTTTCGTCTTTCTTTAATTTATACTGCAAAGAATTAGCCACATGCGGTCTTGTCTTTCTTTAATTTATATTGTAAAGAATCAATCATATACGGTCTCATCTTTCTTTAATTTATAGTGCAAAGAATCAACTACATGCAGTCACAAGAGCATACAACCCACATAGACATCCCAGGTCCTTTCATTGAATGCTTATCCTCACCATTCGAATGTGTGCATTCGAGTGAGCCTCCTCACTCGACATTGATAGCCTTTCCAAACCCGCATTCTTGTTAGGTTCTTCTTTTACTTAGTCATCTTAAGCTTCCCGAGCTTTACCAAATTGTCATGTATTAGGTCTTGGTTTCAAATTCATTTTTGCATAGTACAACATTGCCTTTGTTCATCTTATGGCATAGTTTTTTCCTTTAGGTTTCGGCGTAGTATAACTCTGCTCATATTCACCTTGCGGTCCAGTACAACCTTATCCAATTTTGGCTTCAGCGTAGTACAAACATATGCCCTTTGGCTTTCGACACCATTTTTACCTTAGTGCAAAACTACTCTACTATGATTATGGGGTTGTATATACAGATGCTTTAGGCTCAGGGTTAGGAGCATTGTTAATGTAGAAGGGTAAAGTGATAGCCTATTCTTCTAGACAGTTGCGGCCCCATAAAGTTAGATATCCTACTCATTGACTTAGAGTTACCAACTATTGTCTATGTATTAAAGATATGGAGGCATTATCTCCTAGGAGAAAGGTTCGAGCTATTTAATGATCATAAGTCCATAAGATATTTGTTCTCTCAGAAGGAGGTGGACATGAGGCAGCAGAGGTGGTTAGAGTTTTAAGCATCTTTTGATTTTTGGATAGAGTATACCCCAGACAAGGTATTAAGGTAACTAACGCATTAAGTTGAAAATAACAGAATTGTATTTGGTAATGGTCAAAGAGTGGGATATGTTAGGGATGAGTCTACCTATAATGTGTAGTGCTGGTCTAGCAAAGGTTTGAGTTTCACTAATGGAATTCTATCATACTCAGAACATAAGCCTTCGTTGGTAGAGGAGATAGTAGAACTGTAGAAAGAAGATCAGACATGCACTAGAAAGTTGATAAGTCTAGGATCAAAACCACAGTAGTTGAATTAGATGGGTTCGGTGTTGATAGAGAAGACAAACTGTGGAGGAAAGGAAGATTGTATGTTCTAAATGTAGGAGACCATCAGAAGGAAGTGTTGGACGAATGTCATCGTTCAAACTTCAACATTCATCTAGGAGGTAATAAGATATATTGAGACATCAAGAGAAGTTTCTTCTGGAAAAGAATGAAGAAGGATGTTGGAGAGTATGTCATAAGGTGTTTGACATGCCAATAGGTTAAGGTAGAGCATCAAAAGCCAACTGGGTTTTGCAACCACTGAAGGTTCCGACTTGGAAATGGAATTCAATGCATGTGGGTTTCATTGATAGATTACCAAGGCATAAGGCATGGAATGAAAGTATATGGTTCATAGTTGATAGACTGAATAAGTGCACTCATTTCATCCTAGTGAAGGCCATATGAACTGTGCCAAAGTTAGCCAAGATATACATGAAAGTTGTAGTGAGACTGCATAGAGTTCCTAGCACTATCATTAGTGATCGAGATTCGTTATTCACCATCGAGTTTTGGCACAATATGCATAATGCTTTAGGGTTGGAGTTGTGCATGAGTACTGCATACCATCCATAGATAGATGAGCAGACTAGAAGAGTAAATAGGGTCCTAGAAGATTTACCGAAGGCCTATATTTTAGACCTTGGGAGATGTTGGGAAGATCGCTTAAGTTTGGTAGAGTTTTAATACAACAACAGCTATCAGAGCAGTATTAGAATGGCACCATTTGAAGCATTGTACGAAGGCTGTGTAAGTCAACCACATGTTGGTTGGAGATGGGTGATAGTCTTGCGTTAAGGCCAGATTTAGTGAATGATGCTACACAAAGTGGAGCTAATCTAGACAAGAATAAAGGCAGCGTAGTCTAACAAAAGAGTTATGCCAATACGAGAAGGAATGAACTAAAGTTTGCAGTAGGCGACCATGTATTTATGGAGTTCACTAATGCAAGATGTGATGCCCTTTGGGAAGGCTGAGAAGTTAACAACCAGATATGTAGGTCCATTTTCGATTATAGAGATTGTCAAAAATTTAGTATATAGAGTAAATTGCCGAGGAGTTTTGTAGGGATCGATAATGTCTTTTACTTATCACATTTAAGGTAGTGTAATAGGAATCTAGAAGCAGTTGTAAGTCCGATAGCAGCAGATGATTGGGTCATAGAGCCAACATGGCCTACATGAGAAAATCGATACGAATAGTGGACTGGGATGAGAAGCGGCTTAGGAATAAGGTTGTGAAGTTAGTATGTGTCCAGTGGAATGAGGACCGAAAGTATTGTACATGGAAACATAGGATAATTTGAGTTGTTTGTTTCAGCTTAGCATATGTGTTAGCCTTGTATTGTCGTGAACCATAAACATACATACATACATACATATATATCTCTATATGAGTATTATGGGCGTATGTTTTGTATTAGTATATGCACTAATACATTCTAATTGTGACACATGGGTAAGGAACTGTAACAACCCACCCAAAAGGCCTAAATTTCAACACAGAAAAGGCTCATCGAAACTTAGATCCATTCTAAGGTAAGTTGTTGGTAAAACTAAGAAAATAACAGTATAGAGCCATACTAAACTTTTAGAACTCACGTCGGATGGAACAAGATATAATAGCAAAGTATACCTATTTATTTCAAAACCATAAATATATCAAAATACAAAGTACCATCAAGCATAAATTCATTACAACAATAGTCTAGATACATGGGTACACATAAAAGCAAGTGAAAATAATAAATACTGCCACAAGCAAACCACCTTCGTCTCTAAGCTTCATCTTCACCATCAACGTCCTTTAACCTATATTGTAATGAGGAGGGAGTCAGGATAACAAGTGTTTGGTGAATAAAAACCTCGAGTCTTATCTTTTTAATACATGGGTAGTATATTTCAAAATAAGAATATGCCTACGAACATAAAACCATTAAAATCATTTAATACTTCTTTTTTGGGAAAGAAGCAGGTCTCCAAAATCTCATAACCCAAATCCCATGTTATAATTAACTAAGGATGCAAGAGATAATACCCATGCCACTTAATACCATTTATTAGAGAATAGGCAAACTCTGGTCGTTTAATACCGTAATAAAGGCAGACCCTATCATTTAATACATATTCCCAATACGTGCTCCTCAATGGTACTATCTAGCTATCATCATATGGAATCTCAAGTCACTTAATACTTCTGTATTTGGAAAGGCGGACCCTCAATCAGTCACTTAATACCTTATCCAGAAGGGACCCCCATAGAGATACTACCTACGTGTCCTCTTGGACATTTAATATTTCATTTGGGGAAAAGAGGCGGGCCCTCAAATAACCGCTTAATACCTCAAGACCCCGAAGCAAGCCCCTCGTATTATGGCCCATACTCATAACAACGTCTCACATTAGTCCGACTATTCGTGTGACGCCCCACCCCGAGACCCACACTAACAAAGAGCATTACTAGGTAATACCGTCTGCTAGTGTAGAGAATTAGGGCTGGTTAGGAGCGACCATTCGTGAGCTTTGTCTTAAACGAGTATCGAATACGTCAATTGAGTGTTCATTTTTTTCCCTTCCTTCCTTCTTTCTTAAGTGGATCGACATATCCGATTTAGGTTTAACACAAAACTACGGTGGCTAAGGATCGTATTTAGAACAAAAATAATAACATCAAATACCTCATATCACAGGAGAGGAACATACACATATATATACATATACGGAGTCAACAGAAGTACAACATAACATGCTACATGAGTTTGGTTCTTATGAACCAAATATAAATCAGGGTCACGAAAGAATATATGCATCAGAGTACTACAATAAAAAAGGGGCTACATCAAAACATACACTAAGCAATAAGAGGAAAGATCACAGCGGAGCAAAGAAAGGTGGAGGTCAAAATGCAATCTACTGACCTGTAATGACTCGGTCTGACCCGAGCATCATATAAAAATATAAACACACGGGTCAGTCTAGCCTAAACAAGATAGTTAGTACATGATAGGTGAAGATAAGATATACAAGGAGGATAATAACTCACCATGGAGATGAACTCCATGTTCTCAAATCAACATATGGCATATAAGCCAAACCATGTAACAACATAAGGCATATGAGCCAAATCAACATACAACATAAGGCTTGTTAGCCAAATCACCAAACAACATAAGGCGTAAATGCCAAAACATCAAACAACATAAGGCGTATAAGCCATGTCACCAGAACAACATAAATCTCAACATATCGAACTCACTAAGGAGTTCAAAACAACAAAAATGTAATTACCATGTCATCATCATCAAAGGCTATGTATAACTCCAACATCCAACAAAATGGTGAAGACATTTGAAAATCAACAAATTCTAGAAATAAAAAATAATGAAATCTAGAAAACAACAACAAAGTGGATCCCAATAAATGGCGAGTCTAAGCTACACCGCACGTGCATCAACAACATATGGCCAAAGCCTGCCAAGTACTATCAACAACAAATTTGGCGCCCAACAAATGACTGGAAGGTCCAACAAATGGACCGAAATCCCAACAAATGACCCGAAGGTCCAACAAATGGCCTAAAAGCCCAACAAATGACTCGAAGGTCTAGTACTGGCAATCAACATACCCGAAGGTCCAACATAAAGTGTCACCAACTTCTAGATAGTAACCAAATCAGTGACAACAGTGCGTCTCATACCACACGTTCTCACTTAACCATTTACTATAAGGTAGTTAATTTCACTCTCATGTATGACCTCAATCAAAAAAGTCCAAAAATAACCGAAAAAGTAAACGCATGTGTCCCAAACCAAATATTTTACTAAATTGTTTAAGTCACTTCTTCGTTATCTCAAAGAGTGCAAAAACATGTAATTTTATAGAAAATAATTTACTTCGAGAAAACGAGTTAAAAATGATTTTCTGAAAATATTTGGAAATTATTTCCTTTTAAAATCCCTTTAAAAATAGTTAAATATATTATTTAATATTTAAAATAGGCTCGGAAAAAAATTCATACTTATAAAATCGATTTGGAAAAATATTTATTTCAAATTCGGTTTTTAAATCAAAAATTCACTTTGAAATCGATTATAAAATCCGTGCACGAAATCATCGAAATCAATTCAAATTCAACGGAGTTTTCTCAAATCGAAACTCGAACAAATCAACAACATTGCAACTTAAAATCATCATGGAATGTCGGCTTTCTAATGTATAGAAATAGCCTTTTGAAAACATCACAATTCATCTCTGAAAACACAGAAGAAAACAGTGCAAAACAGCAAAATAGAGGTCAGGAAAACACACACGTAAACGCACTCAGGCAAGTGCATATGGGTCGACCCATGCAAGGTGAAGGTCGACCTTCAAGGTAGACCATCACATGCCTAAGGTCGACCTATAAGGGTCTTTGGTCGACCCTTGGTCGAGTTCTTTTCTACCTGCTTCAGGCAGCTTCGAGCTGATTTTTGCAACGATTTTTCACACGATTATAGATGGAATTCGAACCCAAATTTTAGCATGCAAATAGATCAACATATGGACAACAATATAGAGAAAAATTGACATGGATTCGGTGCAAGAATTATGATCAAAAGGGCTTACAAAGTGACAGTAAGACAATATATACTTACTGTATAAACTACTTCCAATAGTTTATACAGTAACTCAAAAATTCAGCAATTCAACCACCACATAACAATCAGATCTTGTTTAGATTAGAAGAGTGAGTTTAAAACTCACCTTATTTCAATTTTGAAGCGATTTTACTTGCAAACTGGAAGCTTTGGCCTTGGATTAGCTTTAGAAACCTAAAAGATGAGAAGATACAGACATGCAGGCAAAGAAACAAAAGTTACAGTAAACTATAATTTCACAAATCAAAGATTAGATGAAATAGGATTATGGCTTTGGAGAGATTACAAGTTGACACTCTTAATATTATAACTCTCTTTGATTTTTAATTAATTTTTGAAGGAGGATTTACAATTTCAAGATGGTAGCCATTTTTGAGCTTTTCTTACTTTCTGGAAGGAGTAAAAGAGAAAAGTGGAGTGAAGGAATGTGTACGTACAGATTTTTCCCAACCTCTTCCAGAAATTAAGTATTTGGGTTTGGGTTGGATTAAACCCTACCCAATAAGCCATATGACCACTCTTATGTTTTAATTAACCTATAAACTATATAATTAACCATATTATCACACTTATTATCACATAATTCACCATAACAAATTACATTTACATGTTTTCAACTTTATAAAATCATACTAACATATTTTATGTTTAATAAAATGTTTTATCAACATATAAAAGCTATTTTAGCTATTAAAAACCAATTTCCATCACTAAAATTCTATTTTTGCTTAAATGCTTTAATTTACACTATTTATTTAAATAGATTAACATTTTAACAACAAAATTCCACAAAATTCATTTTCTTGTTTAAATAATCATAAAAAACCATATTAAAAATATTTTTACACCCAAATATTGTTTTTAACCAATATTCCATATTTTTATTTACAATATTATCCATATTTAATTTTTAACACATCATTAAAATTAACAAAAATCATTATTTGACCATTATTTCCACAATTGTTGCATTTCAACAAATTAAAACCATTTAATGCTCATTTTTACCCCAAACTAACATAATAAAGTTTCTAAAACTTTATTTCCTACATTTTATATTTATTTACAACAAATTAATGTTGAATTAAACTCTTTTATCTTTTATTTAAATTAATTCACCACCAAATCAACATAATTCTTTTATTCTCATTTAATTCACAACCAAAATAACTTAACTCCATTTTATTTATTCAAAACCCATTGTTTATTTAAAATAAACAATTTTCAACAAATTTCTCATCTCCAAATTTATTTTATTTCTCCATTTTAAATTATAACCATCGTTATAATTTATTTTCACAGGTAATCACAAAACCAGGATTGTTACAGACTCCCCCCTAATAAAAATTGCGTCCTCGCAATTTCTATAAAAGAGTCATCTATAACACATTTATTTCATCATGAATTAGGAATAAGATAAGCTTGAGTTAAGAATATTCACCCTCAAATAGTAGAAGAAAGAAAACCGGGATATGTTCGCTCGATAAATTCTCTGGTTTCCCAAGTACAATCCTTGGGGTTAGCGGACCATTGAATTTTCACAAGCGAAACATCCTTATTTCAAAGGCGCTTAACCTCTGAAGCATGCACTTGAAGAGGATTTTGCACAATAGATAAGTCGGGTGAGATCTCAAGCTCTTTTAAAACATGAGGATCAACAATTGAATCAGAATCACGAAGACATTTCCGGAGCTGAGATACATGGAATACATCATGAATACTAAAAAAATGAGCTGGAAGTGATACACGATATGCAACTGGGCCAATGCGTTCAGTAATAGGAAATGGTCCTATATATCGAGGAGCCAATTTCCCAGTCCGACTGAAACGCATTACCCCTTTCAAAGGAGAAACTCGAATGAACACAAGATCACCAACAGAGAACTCTAATGGTTTCCTACAATTGTCAGCGTAGGATTTCTGCTGCTCTGAGTCTCTTTCATTCTCTGTCGCATGAGATCAACTTCTCAGAAGCTTCACGAATAGAGTCGAGGCCTAAAACCAACTTCTCCCCGGACTCCAACCAATAAGATGGTGATCGACATGGCCTTTCGTATAAGACTTCGAAAGGAGCCATACTGATACTAGACTAAAAATTGTTGTTGTAGGTGAACTCAACAAGAGGTAGGTGGTCTTCCCAACTACCACCAGAATCAAGAATACAAGCATGAAGGACATCTTACAGAATACGATTCACCCGTTCAGTCTGTCTGTCAGACTATGGACGATAAGCTATGCTGAAATTAAGCTTTGTACCCAAAGCTTTATGGAGACTCTGCTAGAATCCACTAGTGAAAAGAGAATCTCTGTCACAAACAATAGAACTAGGAATACCGTGAAGTCTGACAATTTCCTTAATATAGAGCTTAGCTAGATGAGAAGTATTCCGATTGGACTTAATAGGAATGAAGTGGGCTGATTTAATCAAGCGATCAAAAATCACCCACACACAGTTATGGCCAGACATCGATCGAGGTAAACCATCAATAAAATCCATCAAGACCTAATCCCATTTCCACAACGGGACTTCAAGAGGTTGCAAAAGACCACTAGGACGCTGATGCTCAGCTTTAATAAGTTGACAAGTCATGCTATTTCTCACATAACTTGCCACATCTCGCTTCATACCAGTATAGACGTTTCATATCGGCATACATCTTACTAAAACCGGGATGAATAGTATACTTAGAACGGTGACACACATCAAGAATGTCTTTTCTAAGATCAGTAACATTAGGCACGATTAACCTACCCTTCCTACGAATACAACCAGGAGCATTAATTTCAAAATCCTTCAACTCATCACCACGGGATTTCGATTTACAAAGCTAAATAAGATGAACAAGATCAGGATCTTGCCCCTGAGCATCGGCAATACGATCCAATAAACTAGGACGAGCTTCCATGCTGAATAATAGAACAGGAGAATCAGATGTAGATGCACGATCACGAATATCGCAAGAAGATAAAGCTTCCAACATATTCCACTCCACTAACATCATGGAAACGACGACTTGTTGTTTGCGACTCAATGCATCAGCAACTCGGTTCCCCTTTCCAGGAGTATACTGGATATTGAAATCTTAAGAGGCAAGGAACTCGAGCCAATGCTGTTGCCGCATATTAAGCTCTTTCTGAGTGAATAGATATTTCAAAGATTTATGATCAGTGAAAAGAAAAAATCGCTTGCCTAAAAGATAATGTTGCCAAATCTTTAAGGCAAAGACTACAGCTAATTCCAAATCATGGGTAGCGTACTGAATCTCGTTCGGCCTCAATTGCCTAGAAGCGTAGGCAACCACCCAATCTCTCTACATAAGCACATCACCGAGACCACAACTACTGGCATCGCTATAAACAACAAGATCTTGATTCCCTTCGGGAACCACTAAGATAGGAGCATGAGTAAGAAGTTCTTTCAATTTTTAAAAAGAGGACTCACACTTATTGGACCAAACGAAACGAACTCCTTTCCTCGTGAGGCTAGTCAGAGGAAGGACAATGCGAAAGAAATCTTTAATGAACTGACAGTAATAACCCGCCAATCCAAGGAAACTACGAATCTCAGAAACATTCTGGCCTCTTCCAATTCTGAATAGCTTCGATCTTTGAAGGATCGACAAAGATGCCATCAGAAGAAACAACGTGGCGGAGAAACTTCACCTTCTTCTCCCAGAAATGACACTTAGAGAATTTTGCCTTAAGTTGATTTCGATGGAGGGTACTTAAGACAATCCTCAAATGTTGGGCATGATCAGCTTCAGATCTGGAATAAACAAGGATATCATCAATGAAAACCAAGACGAACTTATCGAGATATTCCCGGAATACTCGATTCATAAGATCAACAAAATAAGCAGGAGCGTTCGTTAAACCGAACGGCATCACGAGCCACTCATAAGATCCATAATGAGTGCGGAATGCGGTAAGGAGAATGCTATCCTCCGCAACTCGTAACTAATGAAATCCGGTAGCGAGATCCAGCTGAGAGAAAACTTTGGCACCAGATAATTGATCGAACATATCATCAATCCTAGGAAAGGGATACTTATTCTTGATGGTCGACTCGGTAAGCTTGCGATAGTCAACGCAAAGCCTAAGAGTACCATCAGACTTCTTAACGAACACAACCACAATGCCCCAAGGAGATGAACTAGATTAGATAAACTGCTTAGCTTCTAGTTCCAACAACTGCTTCTTGAGTTCCTCATTTTCCTTGGCAGATATCCTCATGGGAGGATGACTAACAGGCTGAGCACCAGGAATAAGATCAATGTGGAACTCAATTGCCCGCTTGGGTGGTAAACACGAAACAGGCTCAAAAACATCGGAGAACTCACAAATAACAGGAATTCGAGATATGTCATCATCATCTCGAGATTCGAGAGAATACAATGAAGCTTTAGAACTATTTTCAACATCTTGAAGAATAACATATAACTGATCAACAGAATCGGGATGCTTGAGATATAAATCCTTTCGGGGCATAAGATTCGGGCTTCATAATGGACAAGCCAATCCATCCCCAAAATCATATCAAAACTCGGATAATGAATAATGTGCAGATTCGCACGAAAAGAATAACCACAAAGAACAATCTCAACATCTTTGCAAAACATACTAAGTGTTGCGAATCCCCCAATAGGATTCGCAATCCTCAAAGAAGTCATAAGACAAGATACATCCAAAGAAATAACATCAATAAATTCCTTCAATACGAATGAGTGCGATGCACCCGTATTGAAAAGTACTCGAATAGAACGGCCATGGAATAAAATAGAACCTTCCAAAATAAAAGAAAAAGTACCTCTGGGCTGAGAAGAACCACTAGAAGAATCAACAAGATTTGGCTTCCAGAAATTAGGACCCTTGGAAGCTCTAGGACACGAAGAAGACCAATGTCCCTCTTGCTTGCAATAGTGGCAAATGTGAGGCTTGGGACATTCTCTAACCAAATGATCATGAGAACCACAATTATAGCATCCCTTCGGAAGGTGTGCTACCTCAGAATGAAAACTAGAACCAACCTTCTCTTCTTCTTATTATGCTGAAAAGATTTGGACTTATGGAAAGGAAACCGCTTCTTCTTATTAGGCTTCGAATGAACCCCAATCTCATCACTACTATCCTTATCCTTCTCGACAGCTTCAAGGCCAAGTGCTAAGTCAACTTGCTCCTCAAAAGTGACCCTAAGCTGAAGCATTAAGGCCTTCTTCAAATACTTCTTCAAACCATTCACAAACTTCTGATTCTTCTTATACGGTGTATTAATATGCTCAACACCGTACTTGGATAAGGCTTCAAAAGAGGAAACATACTCAAAGACAGAAGATTTCCCTTGCTTCAATTCAAGGAAACGTTGAGCAAGGAGGGCTTTGTCTGATTCGAGAATGAACTTCAACTCGAATCGTTCCTTGAATTGATCCCAAGAAAGAGAGGACTCATCAACTTCTGTAGTCAGAAGCTCATACCGATCCAGAGCACGTTCTTGCAACATACTAGATGCTATGAGTACGCGATGGTGGTCAAAAAGATCCATGCGAGAAAATGTACGATCACAAGTACGCAACCATGCCTGAACCTCCAATACACGTTCCGAACCCTTGAAAGGCTTGCCTCCAAGGTGCGAAAAGTCGCTGCACATTCATGCAAATGGTGACTTGTGAGGTGGAGCTGTAGGAGTAGGAGCCGGAGGCTGAGTACTACGAAATAGCTCCATAAACTGATCGGTAGACATATACACTCCGTCTGGATGCGGGCCTCTAGACTGCCCGACACCGGAACGGCTAGCTGTGCCTCTTCCAACCATAATGCTGAAAGTAATAAGATAAGATAAAGATTATTCACAGGGGTATACCATTGATAGTAGACTTCAATATATGGAATACTACGGAATTAAAAATGCATTCCTAGCATATTCCCAAACCTATTATCTACCCCCAATAACTCAAAGATTGAAGGACAACGGTTAAGGACAACGACGATGGAATATTGGAATGGCATGAATATTGTTCTTCAGATGCTCTGTAACATATGTATTTTTCTAGTTCTGTTCTATATTTATCATATTTGCTCTGAACTCAGCTCTAATACCAAGCTGTGATGCCCCACTCCGAGACCCACACTAACAAAGAGCGTTATTTGACCATTATTTCCACAATTATTGCATTTCAACAAATTAAAACCATTTAATGCTCATTTTTACCCCAAACTAACATAATAAAGTTTCTAAAACTTTATTTCCTACATTTTATATTTATTTGCAACAAATTAATGTTGAATTAAACTCTTTTACCTTTTATTTAAATTAATTCACCACCAAATCAACATAATTCTTTTATTCTCATTTAATTCACAACCAAAATAACTTAACTCCATTTTATTTATTCAAAACCCATTGTTTATTTAAAATAAAAAAATTTCAACAAATTTCCCATCTCTAGATTTATTTTATTTCTCCATTTTAAATTATAACCATCGTTATAATTTATTTTCACAGGTAATCACAAAACCAAGGTTTTTACAATTTGTATGAACTGGTAGGCAGATTAGCTTGGCCTACAGAATTTGGGACCAACCTCGCGTCATTATAAATATTTATCATACTCACATCAATAGAAAGTGTACACAACTGCTGGTAGCCTCAAAGTGAAGGATAGACTTTCGTCGTGTAACTCCATTGACCTCACATCCTTATGACTTGGCCATAAATTAAACACACTCCATATATATAAGTGTACTCATCTCACCGTTTCATAAATAAGGCCTTATAAGGAATCTTCCTTATTACGCTTAGAATAATAATTAGGCTATATAAGTGTTTCCTTTTATTTTTGCCTAACAATTAATTACATTCCTAATGGGGGAAATAAATAAAAGTAAATACCTAATTACCTATGCTATATACGTAATAATTATACGTTTATTACGCTAATAGAGATAAATAAATATTCGCGTTTAATAAATTCTAAATGCACGGATTTTACGACATAAATTAGTGTTGAATGTCAATTCCCTAACCAAATACTATTACAAGTGTTTTTTCTTCAAATTCTCAAGATTTCAACATACCAAACTAAGGGATTCTAATATCCAAAACATGGAATAAATATTCATAACCAAAAATACAATAATAGACTTGTAAATAAAATAGAAACTCAATTTATTACACTAATTCAGTGGAGTATCCTAAACAATAGGAATTGCAATCTAAACTCCATAGTCTGTTGGACTCTTCTTTTACAAAGAAATAGATAAGAATAAATTTGGTGGAATAAATGGTGTAAACTACGAATAAAATCCATAATCTAAACCTCTTATTTCATTGAAGAATCACAAATTGAACCAAAGAAGAAGGAGAAGTGGTGTAGACTATGAAATTATCAAAAATTGCATAAAAAATAAATTCTAACAAATTAACGTAAATAATTGAGAATCTCAACATAGGATTGACATTTCGAAATAAAAAGGAATTTTGGTGGATTTTATCTATCGTATTATCGCAATCCCAAAATCCCCAAGGCATATTCAAATCCATAAAGATACACCATACAATTACTGAAAATGAAATACTAAATTTTCCACTCACATAACAGCCTTAGCTTCGCTTTCCTTAGATTTACACGTCTTTTAATCTCCTCTAGAATCTCTCTCTTTTGATATATGCACAATAGGGAAGATGAATATATTTTTATTAGAATCGAAACAATTGGAGAAAGAACAAAAGAAGAATAGATTGGAGGAAGAAAAAGAAATAATTAGAAAAGGGATTGAATTCTTACCTGAATTCTCTACGGAATTTCTGAATCTAATTTGGGGAGTTAATAATGGCAGAGTTTCGTTGTATTTTCCAAAATAATATGAATAAAAAGTAGAGAGGACAGGGTTTTATTTATAAGGGTTGAAACACACTAGAATCGTATGAACAAACTGGAAGAGAAACGGACAAATCTGGAGCATTAAACAACGCAAAAACCTAGCCGCCACCATCAGGAGATGGTCGACCGCTCTGCCTTATTTTAGACAATAATGATTCATTTTCGTTGCTCTTTGATTTTAATTAATTTCTTACCCTATTTATTTTAATGTTAAACGTTAATTAAAACGTTTACTTAGCACCCAATCTAATTTCAAAATTTAAACCCTAAGGTTAAATTCTCATTCGAATTTGAATTCAAACTAAATTAATATAAATTTGAAAACTTCAAACATTCATATCTTCTTCGTTTGAGCTTTGTTTGCGGCATATTATAGATGGAAACAGATCAGAATTTCGCCACGAACGCAGTGGAATAACTTCCGTGGCTAATTCCTACTTTTATAAAATTTCCATATTCTACCTTATTATATTTAATTAAATTTTATTTCATTTATTTATGATTCATTTTACGAGATGTTACATTCTCCCCCCTTAAAAAGAATTTCGTCCCGAAATCTTTCAAGAGGTGAACAACGTAACGCGCAACAACATCCATGTTATATAACCAAGTTATTTGCACAACTATCTACTCAACCAATAGTACAATGTGATTATGTACTGTAGACATGCTAAAATGAGCTCAATCCTAGCGTGAAGGTGTAATCGTGTTATGCAATTATGTATGCAAAAACCCTAAACATGCATAAAATTTCTACATGAGTGAAAATTTGGTGAGTGTTATTCATCTTCACCTCGGTCTCCCATGTGCTTTCCGCCGGATGTCCCCCTATTGTACTCGGACCAATCTAATTATCTTGTTGCGGAGTCCCCTAGTTCCATGCTCAATAATACATGCGGCGGCACGGGGCACTGTCGGCTCAGTCTCAAAATTCCCCGACTAATCAGGCTTTATACTAATAGTGGTGTCATGAAGGCATTTACTAAGGTGAGAAACATGGAAAACATTGTGGACTCGTGCCAACTTGTTAGGAAGCTCCATACGGTATGCCAATTTTCTTATCCTTTCCAAAATTCTGAATGGCCCGACAAACCTAGGCGCCAATTTTCAAGACTTGCCAAATCTAACAACCTTTCTAAGAAGGGAGATTTTAGCAAACACCATATCTCCAACCTCAAACTCAAGCTCTTTCCTTCTTTATCCACATTAGATTTCAGGTGGTCTTCTACTACCTTCATCATTTGCCTGATCAACTCTACTTTTTTCATGGTATCACGGATCAAATCGGGTCAGAGTAATACTTTTATCAGTGGTTTCCCACCAACAACTAGGCGATTTGCATGGCCGCCCATAAAATGTTTCAAAAGGGGCCATAACAATCGTTGCTTAATAGCTATTATTATTATATGCAAACTCAACCAAAGGTAGATGATGCTCCCAGTCTCCTTCGAAGTCCAAGGCACAAGCTCTCAACAAGTCCTTCAAATCCTATTTACCCTCTATGTTTGTCCGCTAGTCTATGGGTGATATGCAGTGTGAAGATTCAAAGAAATTCCCAAAGCTATCTATAAGCTCCTCTACAGCTCACCAGTGAAAAAGGAGTCCCTATCACTGACTATGCTCACAATAATTCTATGCAAACAAACTACCTCCTTGATATAAATCTGTGTGAGAGAGGCGACATATTTCTCCTAATTGGAACAAAACGAGCACTTTTAGTGAGCCTATCCACAATGACCCAAGTAGCCTCATTTGCCTTCTAACTTCTAGGCAATCCTTGCACAATATCCATTGAAATATGTTGCCATTTTCAAGTTGGAATTTCCAAAGGTAATAATAATCCACCAAGCTTCCCTTGTTTAGCTTTTACTCTCTGACATGTCAAACACTTAGCAACAAACTCAGCTACGCTCTTCTTCATTCCATTCCAAAAGAAGATCCTCTTTATGTCTTTATACATCTTATCTTCTTCGGGATGGATGGTCATTCTAGAGTGCTGACATTCTATAAGCACTTCTCTCAATAAATCATTAATTATTGGAACATGAAGGCGTCCATCCCTTCTCATCAATTGAATACCTCCTAGCATGGGGAAAATGCTTTCCTTTCCTCTTTCTCCAAAATCTCTACTAACTTCTCATACTTCACTTGCTCATGCCCTATACGATCTATCAAGGCTGGTCTAATCTCCATAACTGCTAGAAACCTTGGATGGGTTCCGTTGACGGTTGGAGGTTAAAATTCGAGAGGAACTCCAACTGTCTCCATTCATATAGCACATAGGGTAGCATGCCTCCGACTAAGGGTCGGCGACTACGTTCCCTTTTCCAGGGGTATACTGAATATTAAAGTCAAACGAACGATGCAATATACTCCATCCATCTCTACTGTCTAAGATTTAAATCCTTTTGCGAAAATAGGTATTTAAGTGATTTATGATCAGTGAATAACTCAAACCTTTCTCCCAAGAGATAATGTCTTCACAACTTTAAGGCAATGGCAATAGCTGCCAATTCCAAGTCATGCACTGGATACCTCTTCTCATGATCTTTTAGCCATCTACTAGCATAAGAAACTACTTTCCCTTCTTGCATTAAAACTGCTTCTAATCCTATGCTACAAGCATCTATAAAAACCGTAAACGGTTTGTTTCCATCAGGAATGGTGAGCACATGTGCACTAGTCAATGACTTCTTAAGCTTCTCAAATGCCTTAGTGCATCTTTCGTCCTAAGTAAAAACTAAGTTCTTCTTAGTCAATTAGGTTAAGGAGGCTGCTATTCTTGCAAATTTCTTGATGAACTTTCTATAGTAGCCTACCAACCCTAGGAAACTTCTAACCTCTGATGCACTCTTAGGGGTCTTCAATCCTTGGACAGTTCCACTTTGGCCGGGTCTCAGCCAACCCTTGCTTCGAAACAATATTCCTAAGAAATCTAACTTCATTCTTCTAAAAGTGAAATTTAGAAAAAATTTCCTTGAGTTGGTTCCTCCTCAAAGTCTCTAATACCTCCCTAAGGTGGTCCTCATGCTCCTTCTTGCCTTTGGAGAAAACCAAGATATCATCAACAAACAACGCGATGAATTTATTGAGTCACCTCCTAAATACTTTACTCATCAAATCTACAAAGTATGATGGGGCATTCGTCATACCAAAAGGCATTACTTCCAACTCCTAGAGCCCATTTGGAGTGCGAAATGTAGTCTTCGACTTGCTTTCCTCTGTTATCCTTAACTGATGGAATTCCGTTGCTAAGTCAAATTGAGAAAAGACCCTAGCTCCTACCAGTTGGTCGAACAAGTCATCAATCCTAGGTAAAGGGTGCCTATTCTTCCTTATCAACTTGTTCAATTCCCTATAATCGACACAAAGTCTCAAAGAACCATCTGCCTTAGTGGCAAAAATAATAAGGGCTCCCCATTCTGAAGTACTCCTACGGATGAATCCTTTCTTCAATAGCTTCAAGATTTTCTTATCTAATTCCCTT
Source organism: Allium fistulosum (assembly GCA_030737815.1). Classification (NCBI taxonomy): domain Eukaryota; kingdom Viridiplantae; phylum Streptophyta; class Magnoliopsida; order Asparagales; family Amaryllidaceae; genus Allium; species Allium fistulosum. Next base: position 1,531,590,652 of record CM060903.1, on the reverse strand, counting down.
CTTTTTTTGGGGGCTATATGCCTCAAAGGTAGGGCGACGGGCCTTGCGTCCTTCTCCAAATAGATTCGGAACTCGATCCCCCTATAGGGTGGGAGACCAAAGACTCCTTGAAGACATCAAGAAATTCTCAAACTTTGGATACAGATGATGGTTCTCCAATAACCGATTGACTTAGTGAGTATAAATGGCTTAACTCAACTAAATCTTTGGGTATACAAAGAACATCTAGGTCACGACCTCCACAACTCCTTAGTCGTACTACCTTCTTATCACAATCAAGAGTGGCTCCATAATATGACAACCAATCCATATCTAAAATAAATCCACACCCTTAAAATTTAGAACGTACGCATTGCATATAAAATCAACATCGCATATGTCTAACACTAGGTCTTTGCAAATAAGAGAAAGATGGACCGAACCCCAATGGGATTGGAAACCTCTATTGGGCTATTGACCATTTGGTTTTTAAGGTTTAAGAAATTTACTACATTCCTAGCTATGAAGGAATGTGATGCCCCTGAATCAAATATGGTATGAATAGTAACCCCAAAAATAAGAGTTATACCTTCTAGAGCTGCTTTCCCTTGGTCTTTTGGTGGTTTACTAGCAATAAGGACATCTTTAATAGCAATGGCCTGTCCACTTGATCCTTTCTTATCCATCTTGGGGCACTGATTCTTGTAATGCCCTTCCTTGTAGCAATTAGAGCACTTCCCTTTAAAGGATTCCTTCATCAGACTCATCCTACAATCCTTGATTTCACGATCCTTCTTATGGCATCTCTGATACACCTTGCCATCCTTCTTAAACTTCCCCTTCAACTTCTTATTGGCCCAAAAGCTTCCCTTCTTGGACCCACCTTGCTTTTAGGTCAGTACATTCTTCTTTTCTACTTCCTTGTCTTCTATATTGGCCACGTGCAACATTGCCATTTCCACCAACATCTCATACGTGGTCGCCATAACCACTTGGGTCAACAACATTTCTCTTGCGAGGAATTTAGGCCCTTCACGAACTTCATGGCCTTTTTCATAGGCGTGTCTATTAGGCTCATCCTAAATTTAGCTAATTCAATAAACTTAGCTATGTACTCCTTAAGAGTAAAACCTCCTTGTCTCAGCTAAATGAACCTTTCCATTTGTAAGCTAACCTCTGCTCTGGACATGAATCTCACCTCAAATCTGTCCTTGAATTCGTCCCACGAGAATATCCTTCTAGGGTGCTCATTAGTCACAAAGTTCCACCAATCCAAAGCTTCCTTCTTGAGGTTCCAAGCTGTTATTCTCCTTTTTAGCTGATCGTCCCAACCAAGCTCTCTAAATATCTTCTCGCGGTTACTAACCCAAGCTTTAGCTTTCGAATATCCTTCAGTTCTAGAGTATGTTTTCACTCCCATATTGAGAAAGTCCTTACAAAACTTAAGAAAGTCGACCAACGTGGTGCTGCATCAGTGGGTGGGGCAGCAGGTGCCACCAGTGCAACTGGAGGAATAGGAATATGTCCAACGGTCCGAAGTATTGTCTAAACCATTCGGGCATTCCATAAATGGATGGTCTTCCACGGGTAGGGTTCCCTTGTCCGGAAGAAGATTGATTATCCACCATATCAACTATCTGTTGGTTGAATTTTTAGTGATGATTTCCTAAGATAGTATTTATATGCTAAAAGAAAAGAGTTGCCTAGTTTATGTGCGTATGTTCAAAAAAAGGGTATAGATATAGATACACACACACACACACATATTTAGTAAGAATTTTAAAAATTCTTACTAAAAAACCTTTTCAAAATAACAAGTATGTCTCTCATACGTATAGTCTTTCCCCATTGATTGAGTAACCTAGGCTCTTATACCAAATGCAACAACCCACCCTGAAACATGCCTAAATTTCGACCCAGAAAGGCCCATCGAAAATTGGATCCATTCTAAGGTAAGCTGTTGGTAGAACTAAGAAAATTACAGTATAGAGCCATAATTAAACTTTAAGAACTCATAGCGGATGGAACAAAATATAATAGCAAAGTGAACCCATTTATTTCAAAATTATAAATATGTCAAAATACAAAGTACCATCAGATCGTATTATAAATCTGTTACAACAATAGTCTAGATACATGGATACACATAAAAGAAAGCGAAAATGATAAATATTTCCATAAGAAAACCACCTCCATCTCTAAGCATCATCTTCACCATCAACGTCCTTTAACATGTGATGTAATGAGGAGGGAGTCAAAACAATAACTATTTGGTGAATAAAAACCTCGAGTCTTACCTTTTCAGTACTTGGGTAGTACATTTCAAAATAAGAATATGTCTATGAACATAAAACCATTAAAATAATTTAATACTTCTTTTTATGGGAAGAAGTAGGTCCCCAAAATCTCATAACCCAAACCCCACGTTATAATTAACTAGCGATGCAAGAGATAGTACCCAAGCCACTTAATACCATTTATTGGAGAATAGGCAGACTCTGGCTGTTTAATACCTTAGTAAAGGCAGACCCCGTCATTTAATACCTATTCCTAAGGCATGCTCCTCGATGGTACTATCTAGTTTGTATCATATGGAATCTTAGGTCACTTAATACTTCTTTATTTGGAAAGATGGACCCTCAATCAATCACTTAATACCTTATCCAAAACCGGAACCCTATAGAGATACCACCTAATGTGTCCCTTAGGCCATTCAATACTTCATTTGGGGAAAAGATGCAAGCCATCAAACAACCACTTAATATCTCAAGTCCCTGAAGCATGCCCCTCGTACTATGGTCCATACTCGTAAAGACATCTCACATTAGTCTGAATATTCGAAGGAGTTGGTAGCCAGATTAGCTGGGCAGATTTCTCCTATAGAATTTGGAACTAACCTCATGTCATTATAAATATTTATCATAAGGATATCTCACATCAATAGGAAGTGTACACAACTGCTGGTAGCCTAAATGTGAAGGGCAGACTTCCATCATGTAACTCTATTGACCTCTCTTCCTTATGACTTAGCCATAAATAAATACACTCCATATATATAATAATAATAATCTCACTGTTTCATAAATAAGACCTTATAAGGAATCTACCTTATTACACCTTAGAACAATAATTAGGTTACATAAGAGTTTCTTCTTATTTTCGCCTAACAATCGATTACATTCCCAATGGGGGAAATAAATGAAAATAAATACTTAAATAACTACGCCATATACGTAATAATTATACGTTAATTACGCTAATAGAGATAAATAAATACTCGTGCCTAATAAATTCTAAACGCAAGGATTTTACGCACTAAACTAGCATTAAATATCAATTCCCTAACCAAATACTATTACAAGTCCTTTTTCTTCAAATTCCAAAGATTTCAACATACCAAATAAGGGATTTTAATATCCAAAATAGGGAATAAATATTCATAACCAAAACTGTAGTAACAGATTTGTAAATAAAATAGAAACTCAATTTATTACACCAATTCAATGGAATACCATAAACAATAGGAACTGCAATCTAAACTGCATATTCTATTCAACTCCCCTTTTACCAAGAAATAGATAAGAAGGAAATTTGTGTGGAATATGTAGTGTAAAATATGGATAAAATCCGTAATCTAAACCCCTTATTTCATTGAAGAATCACAAATTAAATCAAAGAAGAAGGAGAAGCGGAATGAACTATGAAATTATCAAAAATTGCATAAAGAAAACAAGTTCCATCAAATTAATGTAAATAATTGAGAATCTCAATATAGAATTGACACTCTGAAATAAAAAGGAATTTTGGAGGATTTTATCTATCGTATTCGTGCAATCCCAAAATCCCTAAGGCATATTCAAATCCATAGAGATACACCAAACAATTATTGAAAAAGAAATACTAAGGTTTCCACTCATAGAACAGCCTTAGCTTCGATTTCCTTGGATTTGCATGCCTTTCAATCTCCTCTAGAATCTCTCTCTTTTTATATATACACGATAATGAAGATGTATATATTTTTATTAGACTCAGAACATTTGGAAAAAGAACAAAAGAAGAATATATTGGAGGAAGAAGAAGAAATAATTAGAAAAGGGATTGAATTCTTACCTGAATTCTCCATGGAGTTTCTGAATCTAGTTTGGAGAGATAATAATGGCAGAGTTTTGTTGTATTCCTTAAAATAATATGAATACAAATTGGAAAGGGTAGGGTTCTATTTATAGGGTTTGAAACGCACCAGGACCGTAGGATCAAATTTGAAGAGAAACAGAAAAATATGGAGCGTTAAACAATGCAAAACCCTAGCCGCCACCATTAGGAGACGGTCGACCACCTAAGCTCAACCGATTGATCGCTACAGTTGATCGATTGACCCATGTAGGTTGACCGTTCTGCCTAATTTTGGGCAATAATGATTCATTTCTCTTGCGTTGTGATTTTATTTAATTTCTTACCCTACTTATTCTTAACATTAAATGTTAATTAAAATGTTTACTTAGCCAACAAGCTAATTTTAAAATTTAAACCCAAAATTTAAATTCTCATTTGAATTTGAATTCAAATTAAATTAATTTAAATCTGAAACTTCAAACGCTCATATCTTCTTTGGTTGAGCTCCTTTTTTAGCATATTATATATGGAAATAGATCAGAATTCCGCCATGAATGCAATGGAATAACTTTCTTAGTCAAATTCTAGCTTTTATAAAATTTCCATATTCTACTTATTACATTTAATTAAATTAAATTTTATTTGTTTATGGTTCATTTTACGGGGTGTTGCAGAAACTTATCTTGGTAAGTTAGGGTAAGCATGAGACGAGTAAAAAATGACAAAAGTACCTTAACTGAATTTCAGGTGCGAAATTCTTTTAAGGGGAGAAGCCTCCTCATAATTAATAATTAATTAAAGAATCACTTATTGAAATGAGAAATCAAATGGAGAAGGTTATAAAAGATAAATTAAATAAGAACAAAGGGTAATGAACTAATGAGGGAAAATGGTATGATGGCCAAGGCTTAAATTATTGTTGGACAATGAGCATGACCCTTTCCTTCTTTCTTCATTTCATTCTACTCAAAAAATATTGGGTGACACATTGACAGTGGCAGTCAAAAAAGAGAAAATAAGAAGAAGAGGAAGAAAACACAAGCTAAATACAGTTGACGAGATTTAAACAAGATTATCCAATGATCTGGGTGAGTAATACAAAACCTGTTTTACCATTTCCGTTATGTTTGATTTTGGTTTTGATTTAATATGATGGAGTTGTATGCATTTATGATTAAATAAGGTAAAATAATGCACTAATGAATGTTGGGATAATAGTTATACATGTCATGTTTATTTATATTTTCCTATTCTAATGACTTCAAAATACTTTTGATGTGATGTTCTATTCCTGAATCTAGAAATGGGTTTTTAATTTGAAAGATTTCCTACATCAAAATAATTAGTTATGAACTTTTGAAGGGATATAACTAGTAAATAAATAAGAGAAAATAACAAGAAAATAGAAATATTTAAAGAGTTAAAAGATGCATTAACAATTTTTTGAAATTTATAATTTTTTTGAAATTTATAATTTTTTTAAGGAATTCTCTATGTAAAATCAGTCATCACCAAAGGTAAACTACACTGGCCAAGGATGATTAAGCAGAAAACTGAACCTTATTAATGTACTGGAAAATTAATGTTAAATGTTTAAGGGATAAGATCTCATATAAATGTGAAAAAGATAAACAAAAGACGCTATCACCAACAAAAAGTGGAGGTTGGATGTATTAAATAACGACATGTGTAAAACTGGGTAACAATGTATTAGACTTTGATGCGGAGTGGAGGTGGAAGCCAAGCATTAAGAAAATAAACTAAATACCTAGGGACAAGGGTAGTGAATTGCCATAGGAATGTATTGACTCTAGGGTGGGATGAATACTACGTAAAGAAATCCTATGCCAAAAGATGAAATATAGTAAAGAGACTTAAGTTGAAGGGCATAGGATTGAACTGTGCCGAAAAAGGCATTGTACGAAACGATGCAGAAGTCATTTTAACGTCTAAGTGAAGGAAAAGAGCCAAAAGAAGGAGGGAAGTACTGCGCTGCAATATGAGTAAGTCATACCATGCCGCAATATGAAAGTGATAGAGAAGTACTGGATTGTAATATGAGTAAGTCATGCCATACTACAATACGAAAAGAGCAGAGTTGTACTACTCTGAAATGAATATGAAACAAAACCTTATGGATAAATTCAGGATTAAGACGGTTAGTACTCCATTGAGGAGGGAAAAGAAGTTTGCTGAGGGTCTTAAAGCATCGGTTGGACATTTGTTACATAGTCATATTCCAGTAGAGGACATCCAACACCCCATAAAATAAATAGTAAATAAATTAAAAGGGAATTAATAAATAATTAAATAAGGCTCAAAATGAATTTGATAAAATATCATAATTTGACCATGATAATTGCACCATTGTGTTCATGGCGATTTCCTAAGCAACTATCATATATAAACTTTGCAATCGCAGTTCAAACGAAGAAGTTATCAATGTTCGAAGTTTTCAGATAAAAAAATAATTCAAAAGGAAATAAATATTAATTAATGGTGGACCACCACCGTTCGACCTCCTTGTTGGACCGGTCGATCGTTAGCGGTCAACTGCCTATGTGGAGCGGTTAACCGGTTCTAGTTATGGCGGCTAGGGTTGAATTTTGGGCTAACGACCAGGATTTAATAAATTATAATCTAACAAATAGAATTGATCCCAACGCCTGTAAATACAGGCTTATCTTAAGTAATTAAGAGTTTTGATTAATTAAAGATAATTAATATGTGAAGATAATTAAATTGTTGGTCAATCTGATTAATTAAATTAAGATAATGATTTTCCTAATTAAGATCTTTTAAGTATAAGGAGTTAAGAAATTATTTAATTAAATAATTAGTTAAATAATTAACTAAGTAATTAATTAGTGATTAACTAAAGATAATCACTTATAATTAATTAAGTATAATTATTTGATGAAGTAATTAAGAAATAATTACTGGATGTAATTAAATAAAGGGAAATTATTTAATAAAGTAATTAGAGAATAATTATTTTATGAAAGTAATTAAATGGAAGTGATTAAGGGTTAATCACCTAGTGTTATTAATTAAATAATTTAGTTAATAAAGTTAATTAAAGGATTAAGGTTAATTAATAAGGTAATTAATTATTTGTTAAGGTAATTAATTAAAAAGTAATTAATTAATGGAAGTAATTAAGGGAAGTTAATTACTGGATGAGATTAATCAAAGGTGATTAATAACTGTGGTTTAATTAAGATTAATTACTTAATATAATTAATTTAAATAGAATAAATAATTAAAGATGTAATTAGGGATCATTAGTTTATAATTAATTAATGATGTAATTAAGGGTAGATTAATTAAGATTAATTAATCAATGATAAGTGATTATAGATTAACTAATTAATTGTAATTAATTAAAGATTAAAGTAATTGATTATAATTAATTAATAAATGAAGTAATTAAAGGTTAATTACTGTATTTGGTTAAGAATAATTAATTTGTGAAATTAATTAAAGATAATTACTTAAATGTAATTAACGAATAATTAATCAAGGTGATTAATTAAAGTGGATAATTAGAGAATGATTAATTAATTTATTTGTAATTAATTTATGATTATATAAGTAAGATTTATAATGATGAAGTAATTAATTTAATTTATTTTAAATTAATTAGAAATAAAGTAATTAATTTAATTCACTTTAAATTAATTAGAGATGGTATAGATCATTGCTTATGTATGAATGGATAATATTGATTGCCTTGAATGGTTTGAGATCTAAAATATGAGATAAGAAATGCCATGTGATATGGAAGCTTTGGTTGCATTTTATGATAATATGGATTATCTATTTTGATAATAGTATGGATTATCTGTTTATGATGATAATATGGATTATCTGCTTATAATGATAATGTTGATTATCTATTGTGAATCTGTAAATTATCTATCTATGTGTATATAGATAAATGAATTGAATTGTTTTAACTTTAAAACAACTTGGCCTTAAAAGATACATTTTGGATTTCGATGAGACCGGGATCGGGTTTCCAGATTTGGATATCCGAATACCACATCGATCCAAATTAACGATAGGTCGTGAATCTCAAGTGAAGATGAAGATTCAGAGTGCAAGGGTTATTGTCGTTAACTCTGAGGGTGATTCCAAAATGAGTGTAACGAGATAATGCCTTCGGTTTCGTTCGAACCCGGAACGAACTTGTATGGATTGAATGCTTTCAAAACATCATCAGGAGGACGATGAGCATTCTAAGTGATATGTTCTGATTAAAGGTAATCGTAGCCTCAAGCCTCATCAACCGGGAATGGCTAAAACAGGGGAGGTACAACAAGGCTAAGTGAGTCGCGCTCAATTAGGACAAGATTTTCCCCTGTCTAGAGGACCCTTTTTATTTCGGCTTAGTGGGCAGTTGGAACTGCAGCCAACTGCGGGGTTGTCTTGTTCGGGACTATCCAGTAAGGGATGGTTCCGGCTTTGTGTTGCAGGGGGTTGGGAGTAATCCTCGGTACGTTGATCTAGGCCACGTACTGTGACGGGCGGTACCCCAGTAGCCCTGCCATTGTATGGAATCCAATTTCCAATAAGTGCCATCGGACTTGATTGTATAACTCAGTTTATGGCTAGTATGCTGGAATGTAATAATGTAACAATTTCAGCTATATGAATATTTATTTGAAAACCTTAGACCTATTATAATATAATCGAATTTCCTATCAAAGTTTTGGTTAGCGTAAGGAAAAAACTTTTCCATGTTTATGTGTGGGAAGTCTTACGTGATACCTTTTGTTTTCAAAAGGTTTTGAAGTTAAGCAACTTTTAACCGTTTACTCACACCAGACCCATGTCTGACCCAAGTGTTTTGTGACGACCGCCCATGACCCCTGCACTGAACCTAGAGATAGTGCGCTGTAAAGTGTGCCAGGCAACCATGGACGATTGTCAGGGTAAATTAAAACAGCAGAATCTATCATATTCTCACAGCGCATGGATAAAATACAATAGAGAATATATATAGTGAAGCTTCACAGAATAGAATCTCATCAATAAAACTTCATAATAGTTGAATACAACATCTGAATAGTCAATACATCAAGCCTCACTACATATCACTCAGAGAATTATACAAAGCAGCGGAACATCCAGTACATATAGTAAGAAAATAATATGCAAGCCTCCAGCTCGTCTTCGTCGTCAGCCTCGTGGAAACTAAGATCAGCACCTGTCACCTGCTACCTAGTCTGCCCGTCCCAAAATGGACGAACAGCCCAAGGCAATAAGAGTTAAAACATAAAGCCTTGAGTCAGACAACAGTCTTAGTGAGCGGTAAATTAACTAACAACATACCAAAAGAGCATAAAGGAAAAGGAATAGGAATACAACCCTCCCACTCTACCTCTTTCTACAGTGATAGCCCCCAGACACACACTAAGCAGAAGCAAACATAGCAGAGCATACAATTTACAGTAAAGCAATTATCACTCGAGTCAAGGGCGATGTTTTCCAAATACAAACCCCCAAGGCCTAAACCAAGATCAGATAAGCACCCAGAAAATACCGCTCTTGAGACCGAATGACGATACAACCAAACATCCATGACTCTGGCTATCACTGTTATCATTGCTTCGATATCATCATTAATTGAATGACCGGCTCATTTTTTTCATCCGTCCATCAAGGGCTAATGGAAACCCCGATTCTAGACATAATTATGCACGTCGTCGTGACCCGTGCCTAGGACTATCGAATATGCCCAGAGTACTCGACTACAATCATAGTCTTCAAGGACTATCGAATCTGCCCAACATACTCTTGCTTTGAGCATGCTAGAACCTTCAACAACTATGAGATCTCAGCCTTCTAGTCATCCTCCTCGACGACTATTTCCATACTAGCTCAAGCGCCTCTCGAGCAAACCATTATCCTCAAACTCGAACCATTTCACCGAGTTCTCAACATGCTTGGAATGACCCCGTCTGGATTAAACCAAGACTATCTCATATCATGCTTCGCCTCATCATCATCATAGAAAAGCTTCATCTCAACATCATCATCAAATCTATCCATATGAGCTTCATCATCCGCTACATATGCCACAAGCAGCTTTTCCAATTCAAGAGCCATTCCCTTAGCTTTTGAATCATCTTCGGTCTAAATCAAATCATCAATCATCTAATTCATAGCAATCAATCAAGTCAAACATTAATCCAAGTAATCAAGCATAAATATGATCTAAATAGACAATTATAACAATAATGGCAATTTCATAATTAAAGAGTCTAAAGTCTAACAAGCATGAAAACATGAGCAATATCTCTATAATCTTGATGAATGAACTTGCATAGGTTAACATTTAGTAAAATGGTTGTCGAATCATCATGAACAATGGATCTATATGGATCTATACTTAGGATTAAGAAAATGCATGGAAATCACTACTTTAACACAAAATCAAGCCAACGATCCGATATACTCCTTTGGATCCATGTGAGAGATAATCACCACTCACAAAATCACCTAAACACCTCAAAAGCAACACACTTCAGATCTGGACAGCGAAGGATCTAACTCGATCTATCACAAATCCGCTTCAAACGATGAAATCTCTCTTTGAAGAATGTAGATCTTCAATCTAAGCTCTTGGATCTTCGATTTGGATGGAAGGAATCACAAAATTAAAGTGGAGAAAAGAAGTGAAGAAGTGTAGAACTCGAGCTCTCAAAATGGCAGCACTTCGTCGCTTCAAAATCCGGATCCCAAAAAGTGAGGAAATGGACGTGTATTTATAGGCTGAATTCCATGAGTCGTCCGCCCCCTTAAGTCGTCCACGACTCATGAAACCCCACGACCTACGACTTACGACTCAGCAGATCCTACGACTTAACAAACCTCTCCGACTTACGACTTAACCACCCCTTCGACCAATGACTTAACACACACAAGCGGCTTAGCAACAATGCCGCCCTAACGAGTTAACTGGGATACGACTTAGCGACTCAACACAATGCCGCTTTTCTTCCTAAGTCTTCTGGACGACTTAGCGACTTACGATCCAACGACTCAACAACTCAACGACTTAACATTCTGGCGACTTAACTATGTACACGGTTTAAAACGTGCACAACCTACAAAGGCACGTGACCTAACGACTCACGACTTAACTGAGACACGACTCAGCACCTACGCAACTTAACGACTTATCATAAGTCGCGACTTAATTGTACATAGCCTAACGACCTAACACCTAAGTCAAGTCCCAACGACTTACGACCTAACACCTAAGTCGTCTATGACTTAACACAGACACGACCTAAACTTCAACGACTTATCCCCTAACCCTTAAGTCGTTAACCCGGTTATCCCCCTAGGTCGTTAACTCTACTAGGTCGGTCACTTACTTAAGTCTGCCTACCCTTGAGTCGCCAACTCCTTAGGTCGACCATTTCTTAAGTCGTCTACTTCCTTAAGTCGCCCTATCTCTTAAGTCGTTCACCCGACCTAACTGCCACACGACTTAAGCTACAACACAGATTAACCTCTAGACGACCTAACTTCTACACGACTAAAGCTCTAGTCGACTTATCAATACTAACGACCCAAAAATAACAGTTTTACAAATCTTTTGATCCGTAAAAATACGGGCCGTTACATTCTCTCCCCCTTAGGAATTTCGTCCCCGAAATTCCAATCAAACAAGAGCAATCAAAAACTATTCCGCATGCCTACCATCCATAGCAATCAACAAACCATGCATCCAATTCTAGCCTAGCATGTAGAATTCTAAAACTAGAACAAGTTATAATGTCATGAGATGACACGACACCTTATGGCCATACCTTGAAGAGTTCAGGATGAGCTGCCTTCATCCTCTCTTCCACCTCCCATGTACAGTCGTTATCATCATCACTCCATTGTATCTTGAGCAACTTAACTACCTTCCTCCTAAGCTGTTTCGTGTCGGTTTCCACAACACGAAGCGGCTTACGAGGTCTCTTATCGACTGGATCAACTTCGAAATCTTCACAGCTATCGGCAGAAACCACTGTATTCGAGTCATGCACATACTTCCGTAGATACGATACATGAAAAACATTGTGCACACTCGACATCTTTTCTGGTAACTCCAATCTGTATGCGAGCTTTCCAATTCGCTCGATGATCGGGAATGGTCCAACAAATCTCGGAGTCAATTTTCCTTTCTTCCCGAATCGAATGACATTCTTCAGTGGAGAAATCTTCACAAAAACCATATCACCTACGTCGAATTCCAAATCCTTACGACGCTTATCGGCATAACTTTTCAGTCGGTCTTGGGCTGCCTTCATTCGCTACCGAATGATCTCTATGCAATCCGAAGTCTGTCGAATCATTTCTGGCCCAAGTATCAGCTTTTCTCCTGTTTCTAACCAACATGTCGGAGAGTTACACGGTCTTCCGTACAATGCTTCATATGGTGCCATACCAATGCTTGACTGGTAACTGTTATTATACGAAAATTCCACCAAATGAAGGTGATCTTCCCAAGATCCTCCGAAATCTAAAACACAAGCTCTAAGGAGATCTTCCAAAACTTGATTGACTCTCTCGGTCTGACCATCTGTTTGAGGGTGATAAGCTGTACTCAAACACAACTCGGTTCCCAAAACTTCCTGGAAGCTCTTCCAAAATCCACTAGTGAACAATGGGTCTCGATCGCTCACTATACTCTTCGGAATACCATGGAATTGAACTATCCACTTAACATACAGCTCAGCCAACTTTGATGCAGTCCTAGTCGATCGAATAGGAATGAATCTTGCACTCTTAGTCAGACGATCTACGATGACCCAAATCCCTTCATTTCCCGTTCTTGTTCTAGGTAGCCCATCAATAAAATCCATCGATATTTGCTCCCACTTCCATGTAGGAACTTCTAATGGCTGAAGCAATCCACTTGGCTTCTTCTGTTCGGCTTTTACCAACTGGCAGTTCATGCACTTGGAAATAAAATTTCCAACATCCTTCTTCATGCCTTCCCAGTAATAGGTTCTCTTCATATCCCGATACATCTTATTTCCACCTGGATGAATTGTCAACTTCGAGTAATGACTTTCCTTCAGAACTTCATCCCTCAATTCATCTATATCGGGAACAACTAGTCGTCCTTGCTTCCGAAGCCAACCCTCTCGATCGACCTCGAATCCTTTATCCTTTTCTGGGTCCAATCCAGATTCTAAATCACAGATAATCTTGACAAGCTTATCGTCTCGCTTTTGGCTCTCGCCAATCCTTTCCACAAGAGTAGGTCTTATCGATAAGTTTGCCAACATCTCAGGTTCCAATTCACATCTAGGCCTGAAGTCAAATCCAGCTAAATACTCGAGATTCTTCCATTCTGAAAACATGGCTCCCAATCCTGCATGTCTTCGACTTAACGCATCTGCCACTGCGTTTCCCTTTCCCGGAGTATAGGCTATACCAAAATCATATGATGCTAAAAACTCTAGCCACCGTTGCTGCCGAAGATTCAAATCCTTTTGGGAGAAAAGATACTTCAACGACTTATGATCTGTAAACAACTCGAATCGAACTCCCAATAGATAATGTCTCCACATCTTCAGAGCAAAACAATCGCCGCTAACTCCAAATCATGAGTCGGATAATTCCTTTCATGCGGCTTCAGTTGTCGACTTGCATACGCAACAACTTTATCCTTCTACATTAGCACCGCTCCAAGTCCAGTACCACATGCGTCGGTGTAAACCACCATCTCATCATTTCCACTTGGAATAGTCAAAACTGGAGCACTTGTCAGTTGCTTTTTCAGGATTCCGAAAGCTTGCTCACACTTAGCATCCCATCTGAATACTTGGTTCTTTTTCGTCAATCCTGTCAATGGTGCAGCCACCTTGGAGAAGTCTTTGATAAATCGACGATAATATCCTGCTAATCCAAGAAAACTTCTCACATCAGATGCATTCTTAGGTCTAACCCAATCCTGGATTGCTGCCACCTTAGCGGGATCAACCGCTATTCCATCTCCAGAGATAATATGGCCTAAGAACCTCACTTCACTCTTCCAGAAGTGACACTTCGAAAACTTAGCCTTCAGCTGATGTTTCCGCAAGATTTCCAAAACAATACGCAAGTGCGTCTTGTGCTCTTCTTCAGTTCTGGAATAAATCAAAATATCATCCACGAACACTAGCACGAACTTGTTCAACTGATCTCTGAACACTCTATTCATAAGATCCACAAAATATGCTGGCGCATTAGTCAATCCAAACGGCATTACCAGCCACTCAAAGAAACTGGATGGTGTCCTAAAAGCAGTCTTCGGCACACTATTCTTAGCCACTCTTAACTGGTGAAATCCCGTTGCCAAATCCATCTGAGAAAACACCTTCGCTTCGTGAAGCTGATCAAACAAGTCAACTATTCTCGGCAATGGATACTTGTTCTTCTTAGTCACTTTATTCAGCTCACGATAATCTACACACAACCTCAACGATCCATCTGCTTTGGTTGCAAACACAACTGGTGCACCCCATTCGGACACACTACACCGAATGAATCCTTTCTGTAAAAGGTCATCAACCTGCACCCTCAACTCCTGATGTTTCCTAGGCGCCATCCGCCTAAGAGGCATCACAACAGGTCTGGCTCCTTCAACTAGATCTATACGAAACTCGATCTCTCTATGCGGCGGTAACCCTTTGACCTCTTCAAAGACATCCTCAAATCCATTAGCGATCGGTACTGATGACAGTCCATCCCGTGGAGCAACCAGCGAATACATGAAGCTCATGAAGACCCCTTCCTCATGCTTACATCGTATCACAATCTTTCGCCCCTCCACATTCTCGACTATCACCTCCAACCTTTCGCAGTCAACCTTTGCCGCATATTTCCTAAGCCAGTCCATACCCAAAATAATTCCGAACCCCGCAAAGTTCAGAACAAAACAATCACAAACAAAAGAGCAATCATGACTCGATACAATCAGACTACGGCATAACATACACAAACAAGACGAACCCCCAACTGGATTAGTCACAACCAATGGCCTATCAACGATATCCGGTTCCAAACCCAACCGGCCTACAAGTTCATTACAAACAAACGAATGCGATGCCCCAGTATCAAATAACACTCTAACTGGAACACCACATATGAAGAGAGTACCTTGAACCACCACACTCTTTCCTTTCTCCTCAACGGTAAGAGCTTTCGAAGATGATGGAACAGCCCCCAAAGCATAAGCTTGCACAATCTGCTTGTCCTTACGCAGTTCTGGACAATTCCTCTTAACATGCCCCAGCTTGTCACAGTAGTGGCACTTCACCGGCACCTTCGGATTCTTACAATCTCTAGAGAAATGGCCCTTCTGCTGACAATTGTAGCAGGTCACTTCGCCCTTCGGCTTCTTCTGGCCATCCTTACCCTTTTGCTGTTGTTGCTTCCTCTTCTTGTTTCCACCCTGCTGAGGTCTAAACTCTTCCTTGGTCACAGCAACAACAGATCCTTCCTTAGGAAACAGATTCTCATGCCTGAGAGCCTTCTCTACAAGCTTCTCAAATGGATCATCCAAATGATCCACCAACTGCCTCCCAAGATAACTGTCCAAGCCTGTCACAAACTTCTCGTTCTTCTGATATGAAGATTCTATATACGACCGGGCATACTTGGACAAAGCTTCAAACTCAGAAACATACTCAAGAACTGGTCTTCCACCTTGCTTGAGCTCCACAAACTTCTTGAACAGAACAGACTTCTGAGCTGTAGAAATGAACTTAGCTTCAAATCTGGCTTGGAATTGCTCCCAAGTAATTTCTTCCTCCGGAGTATCAATGGTGATAGTGTTCCACCAATCAGAAGCTCTTCCTTGAAGCTGTCTCGATGCAAGCTTTCTTTTTGTTGCATCCTCGATTCCCAAATCACCAAAGATCCTTCTACAAGCATCTATCCACCTCTGGACTTCAATAGTTGATTCTGTTCCCAAGAAAACCTTTCCTCCAAGAGCAGAATAATCCTTACACAACTTAGCAAAATCCACTGGTTTTGGAGTTTGAACTTGAACTCCAACATCTACCGATGGCCCCGGAGCTGGCATCCTTCTCATGATCGAAGTCATCATAGCTTCGAACATAGCAGCATAATCAGCAGCCCCCTCAGTAGCACGGCCTTCCCTAGCAGCTGGTCTCCCTCTTCGACTCATTCTCAATATCTATAAAAGAAATGATCAGCACACCTTGAGAAACAACTGCATAAAGGACTCACATACTTCTAAGCTGCTATATTATATATAGTAATCATTCATCAAAATACAATTACGTTCCTCATACGTAGTTACGTCAGCGAGCGTTGGCTAAAATCGATTAACCAAAGCTCTGATACCAAATGTGACGACCGTCCATGACCCCTGCACTGAACCTAGAGATAGTGCGCTGTAAAGTGTGCCAGGCAACCATGGACGATTGTCAGGGTAAATTAAAACAGCAGAATCTATCGTATTCTCACAGCGCATGGATAAAATACAATAGAGAATATATATAGTGAAGCTTCACAGAATAGAATCTCATCAATAAAACTTCATAATAGTTGAATACAACATCTGAATAGTCAATACATCAAGCCTCACAACATATCACTCAGAGAATTATACAAAGCAGCGGAACATCCAGTTGATATAGTAAGAAAATAATATGCAAACCTCCAGCTCGTCTTCGTCGTCAGCCTCGTGGAAACTAAGATCAACACCTGTCACCTGCTACCTAGTCTGCCCGTCCCAAAATGGACGAACAGCCCAAGGCAATAAGAGTTAAAACATAAAGCCTTGAGTCAGACAACAGTCTTAGTGAGCGGTAAATTAACTAACAACATACCAAAAGAGCATAAAGGAAAAGGAATAGGAATACAACCCTCCCACTCCACCTCTTTCTACAGTGATAGCCCCCAGACACACACTAAGCAGAAGCAAACATAGCAGAGCATACTATTTAAAGTAAAGCAATTATCACTCGAGTCAAGGGCGATGTTTTCCAAGTACAAACCCCCAAGGCCTAAACCAAGATCAGATAAGCACCCAGAAAATACCGCTCTCGAGACCGAATGACGATACAACCAAACATCCATGACTCTGGCTATCACTGTTATCATTGCTTCGATATCATCGTTAATTTAATGACCGGCTCATTTTTTTTCATCCGTCCGTCAAGGGCTAATGGAAACCCCGGTTCTAGACATAACTCCGCACGTCGTCGTGACCCGTGCCTAGGACTATCGAATCTGCCCAGAGTACTCGACTACAATCATAGTCTTCAGGGACTATCGAATCTGCCCAACGTACTCTTGCTTTGAGCATGCTAGAACCTTCAACAACGATGAGATCTCAGCCTTCTAGTCATCCTCCTCGACAACTATTTCCATACTAGCTCAAGCGCCTCTCGAGCAAACCATTATCCTCAAACTCGAACCATTTCACCGAGTTCTCAACATGCTTGGAATGACCCCGTCTGGATTAAACCAAGACTATCTCATATCATGCTTCGCCTCATCATCATCATAGCAAAGCTTCATCTCAACATCATCATCAAATCTATCCATATGAGCTTCATCATCCGCTACATATGCCACAAGCGGCTTTTCCAATTCAAGAGCCTTTCCCTTAGCTTTTGAATCATCTTCGGTCTAAATCAAATCATCAATCATCTAATTTATAGCAATCAATCAAGTCAAACATTAATCCAAGTAATCAAGCATAAATATGATCTAAATAGACAATTATAACAATAATGGCAATTTCGTAATTAAAGAGTCTAAAGTTTAACAAGCATGAAAACATGAGCAATATCTCTATAATTTTGATGAATGAACTTGCATAGGTTAACATTTAGTAAAATGGTTGTCGAATCATCATGAACAATGGATCTATATGGATATATACTTAGGATTAAGAAAATGCATGGAAATCACTACTTTAACACAAAATCAAGCCAACGATCTGATATACTCCTTTGGATCCGTGTGAGAGATAATCACCACTCACAAAATCACCTAAACACCTCAAAAGCAACACACTTCAGATCTGGACAGCGAAGGATCTAACTCGATCTATCACAAATCCGCTTCAAACGATGAAATCTCTCTTTGAAGAATGTAGATCTTCAATCTAAGCTCTTGGATCTTCGATTTGGATGGAAGGAATCACAAAATTAAAGTGGAGAAAAGAAGTGAAGAAGTGTAGAACTCGAGCTCTCAAAATGGCAGCACTTCGTCGCTTCAAAATCCGGATCCCAAAAAGTGAGGAAATGAACGTGTATTTATAGGCTGAATTCCATGAGTCGTCCGCCCCCTTAAGTCGTCCACGACTCATGAAACCCCACGACTTACGACTTACGACTTAACAAACCTCTCCGACTTACGACTTAACCACCCCTTCGACCTACGACTTAACACACACAAGCGGCTTAGCAACAATGCCGCCCTAACGAGTTAACTGGGATACGACTTAGCGACTCAACACAATGCCGCTTTTCTTCCTAAGTCGTCTGGACGACTTAGCGACTTACGATCCAACGACTCAACAACTCAACGACTTAACATTCTGGCGACTTAACTATGTACACGGTTTAAAACGTGCACAACCTACAGAGGCACGTGACCTAACGACTCATGACTTAACTGAGACACGACTCAGCACCTATGCGACTTAACGACTTATCATAAGTCGCGACTTAATTGTACATAGCCTAACGACCTAACACCTAAGTCAAGTCCCAACGACTTACGACCTAACACCTAAGTCGTCTACGACTTAACACAGACACGACCTAAACTTCAACGACTTATCCCATAACCCTTAAGTCATTAACCCGGTTATCCCCCTAGGTCGTTAACTCTACTAGGTCGGTCACTTACTTAAGTCTGCCTACCCTTGAGTCGCCAACTCCTTAGGTCGACCATTTCTTAAGTCGTCTACTTCCTTAAGTCGCCCGATCTCTTAAGTCGTTCACCCGACCTAAATGCCACACGACTTAAGCTACAACACAGATTAACCTCTAGACGACCTAACTTCTACACGACTAAAGCTCTAGTCGACTTATCAATACTAACGACCCAAAAATAACAGTTTTACAAATCTTTTGATCCGTAAAAATACGGGTCGTTACATGTTTATTTTCTGTTTTATTAAACTCTTGGGTACTCAAATTTGTATGAGTAGTCAAGGGATTCAGGTTAGCCTTGACGAATTATGGAGGAGATTTGGAGCAGGAGGCTTCAGCGTGTAGATATATAGAGTTTTCGCTGTGATGATGTATTGTATTGATGTAGTTGTGTTGTATAATAGACAGAAATTTATAACTGTCTATTTTGTGATGTATAAGTTGTGTACTCTGATGTATATGATACTATGTAATATCATATGTGATATATTATATTTCATTCGTTCCGCTGTGAGATTGTGATGTGTTGTTGTTCTTTCTTCTCTTCTTTTCTTCTCCTATCCCTTTCTTTCTTTATAATGATGCGTCTTTCTGTGTATAGAAGGGTGGGTCATTACAGTTGGTATCAGAGCGATAGGTTGAGTGAATACCTAGGCTCTGGAATGGTGTCTATCTTGAGAGCGCATATTTGTAATTTTATATAACTATATATATATATATATATATATATATATATATATATATTCTACCTATTTGTTGGGTTACCTGTTCGGGTTTTCCAATATGAGTTATAAAGGTAGATAGGGTAGTGTTGTGTGTAACACGACTACCAATGGTTAAAGTCCGAGTGTTGAGGTTGGAAGTGTATCTGTCGAGACTGTAGACCTAATAATGTCTCGAATAAGTAGAAGTAGGTGATGGTATTTTGGCAACTTCAGGAAGTAGTAGTTGTGTGGTGAGACGCAGTGACTATGGATGCTTCTGAAGACGTTTTCTTCTGGAGCAAGTTTAAAGAAGTATGTCTGCATTGGTGATGAGACTAAGTTTCAGTAGGATGTTTGTGTTTGGTTTGAGGCCCGAGTTTCTTGAGGAGTGTTTGCCCATCTCAAGGCTATGTGTGGGATTGGATGATAGAGTTTTGATGATCAAGGAGCTTTGGATAAGAAGTCTTTGGCATCAGTGGCAGCATTGCAGCTCAGAGTGTTCTGTGTGCCAGCAGGAAGATCTTTTGGCTAAGCAATTTTCTAGAGGTAGAATCCAGAAGCAGCAGAGTGGATCCATTTCTTCGATGGATTGGTTAGTTAGGCATAAGCTGTTCTGATTTGTGAAGAGAGAACAATATTTTTGAAAATTAGGCCGGGTTGATCGCAAAAGTGACTTGCGATAATTTGAGTGTTCTCTTGGGTTATTGGAGATTGAGATTCCGTATCGACTTGGTTCGTGGAGCTACGGTAGTTCAGTTAGGTAGAAGGATGTCTCCTAGAGAAGAAATTGGTGAAGCAGCTCAGGATTCTTTGGAGAGGGATTGATCACACCTAGTTTTCTGGTGGGGATTCTGCTGGAGTGTTTTTGACCAAGTGAAATGGTTCACTAAGATTTTATGGGTATGATGAACAGTGTATGGATCAAGTTTGTGCTCGAGTTCTCCGATGGAATTCTCATCTATTCCAGATCAGAGTTGTGCAGCGGAAGCAAGATAGCAGCTATTCTAGAGTGGGAGCAACCGGGAGTTGTAATTTTCTTGGAGTAGAGGATTTCTATAGGAAATTCAAGTGTACCTCTAAGTGTGAAGGAATTTACAAGATTTGAAGGCAAGGTTGTCAAGTGCAACTGTTTTGGCTATTCCAGATAGGAGAAGTAGTTCGAAGTCCTATAATGTTTGTGGAGTAGAGTTGTGTTCTGGATTTCGGCGAATTTTTGGAGAACCATTTTGTTGAGTAGGATCCGGAAATTGGTTTGATCTTGGTCTAGATTGTTTCAAGAAGCATCATCAAAGAGTAAGCTGATCATGAAGGATGAAGTGACCCAGGATCGTCAGGAGAATTATGCAGTTAAGGATTGAATTGCCAGTTCGAATAGTTGGAATTCATTGTATTTCACGTATCTCTGAGGGAATACGTGTATGATTCATCACTGGTTGTGGGATCAGTAGTTCAGATGGTTATGGAAGTTGAGCTGGTCTTGAGTTTAGTCTAATATCTTGTTCAGATTTGTAATCTAGATGAGAAGGAGTTCTAGATTACTGTAGTATAGTTAGTTAAGATCCTATAGAACGAGTATTCCAGTATATATACCTGGGAACTTTAGATAGTATTAGGAAGACCTATTCTGAATTTGTATCAGAATAAGTTAGATTTGATTGTTAGAAATAAATGGTTGCTATAATTGATAATGTATGATTGACATGTATGGTTGCTGTTTAAAATTAAAAAATTTGCTGGGTTATTAAATTATCTTTGCTTTTAAATTTCGGGGACGAAATTATTTTAAGGGGGGAGGAATGTGATGACTCGGAATTTTTGCAATATCAATTTAATAATCTTTATTAATCATTAAATTGATTTGTTGATTTTATTTTATAAATTGACAAGTTTAATTCTTTTAAAGGTTAATAATATTTTAAATTGGCAATATTTATTAATATCTTTTCTAAACAATTTAAAATTGGTAAGATTTATCTTTCAAAGCTTATATAAATGTTTTCTATTTATAATGTATATATATATATATTGATGTATATATTATAAATAGGGAGTCTTTAATTTAATAAAGGATATGTTTTCAAATTATAATATATATGTATATATATTGTGATTTGGAGTTATGTTATAAAATTCAATATAGTAATTATCAAACTAATGTTAAATTATTTTCCATTTAAAATATATATATTTGTATATATTGAAATGGAAAAGTATTGGTTTGAATTTAATAAAGTGTTTTCAAACTTTAAATATATATATAATTTGTAATTTGGAAACTATATTTTAACATAATACTTTTCAAGTGATAATTTCTTATTTATTATAAATATATATATTTTAGCTTAATTTTTAAATAAGATTTAAATTAAAAGTTCATTTTCTTTTGTTTCTAATATTTTTTCATTTTTAAAATTCAAAACATAAGACAAATTTGGTTTGTGAATATATATATAGAGTTAAAATAAATTTCCCAAGCATATAAACATAGGATGCATTTAATTTGATCAAAGCATAAGTTATTATAAATAATTGTTTTCATAAATTCATATTTGTATATTTATATAAAATCTAAAAGCTTAAATTATAAAAAGATAAATACATTATATACATGAAAATATTGCATAAATACATATATATGATTTAAATAAATTAATAAAACAAGTTTAACACTTGTAAGCATATTAAAATGGTTTAGAGACATTTGTAAAGATAAATGCATAGGTGTAAGCTAATTAACACTTAAGAGGACAAATGTCAACCTTTCTTTTTGATAAAATAAATAATTTAAATATGAAAGAAGAAATTTTCTTTTTACTTTCAGCTGAATTCTTCTTTTCTTCATTTTCAACTAAAGTTTATACAAATCAAAAAGAAATAAAATCTGGAACCAAAGAATCAAAAGAAGAAGATAAAAATCACGAAATATGGAAATTCAACAAAGCTAGAAATCAAACCCAAAGGCAACAACAGTTCAATTCTTCAAATACAATCAAACAGAAAATCAATCAACAAGCAACTAAATTCAAAGATCAATTTCAGATAAATTCAATAGCAAAAGAAATTCAAGAAGTTCAAAATCAATATCAGTCTGGAAAACAAGCCTGAGAATCAAAAAAAACTGTTCTATGTTCTCTGTTTTATAATGCCTGGTGAGTAAACTTAGATTTTAAAAACAGTTTTAAATTTTGATTTCACTTTGGTATGTGAATGAAATTCATGTGTTAGTCTTAATATTTGAATTAAAATGGATGCATGTATGTATACAAGTGTTTATTGCCTGTGAATAACCAGCATATGTATATATAGGCTCTGTGTGTTTACAGTGTTTGATTTTTCTTTTAAAAACCTATATCTCATCATCTAATCACTGTTAGCCTTTGATTTGTAAATGAAAAAGGATTGAAATCATGTAATATCATTACTAAAAATAAGTTCTGGAATTTACATTAATTGTTTGACTCGAAATTTTATAAAATAACAGTAATATATATGTTTGAGTCAAAAATTGATAGATTAAATTTTAAGTTTGGATTACATGATTGAATTAGTGATAGAAAATCATGATTTTTGGTATGTATATCGTGATTTTCAGTTTGAACATTAGTGTGTATTCTCGAGTTGTTCGTTTTGGTCGAATTGATCAATTGCCATCGATCGGCGATGAGAGGAGACTTGATTTTTGGACTGGAGGTGGCTCAGTTGTCGACGAGGGCAGGAAAATTGGTGAGAAGATTTTTCATTGACAAGGATGGCCAGAGATCGAAGAAGTAGGGTTTAATACCCTAGGATAGTCGTGGATGTTCAAATGGGTTTCGAGACGTCGAGAGATGATCGGAGTCGATCGCGAGGCCTTCAATAGGAGCTGGAGGTCGAGGATGAGCTACGGTGATGATGGCGAAGCTTCTCGTGGCATAGATCGTCGGAGGCGAGTGATTTTCTGGCGAAGCATGTTCCAGGCTGTGTGGGTTTCTTCATCAAATTCGATTCTCGTTCGAATCATGGAAGTCTGGATGGTCGTACGTAAAGACGAGGTGGAAGTTGACTTGTCGGAGGCCGGAGCAGAGTTCGTTGATGATCAGGAATGGCGTGCACGTACACGTTTGCGTGTATCTGGAAGATTTGGGTTTGGGGAAGGAAGCATTTGCTCGGGTTTTACATCGGGGATGAGCGAGTTTTACTCGAAGTAGAAGAATGTGGGATTGTCTCGCGTTTGCATCGTGGATTCTAGGGGTTTGCTCGAGTTTTATGTTGAGCAGATTTTAGTTGTTCAGGTTTTAAAATTTAACAGAAATGTTTAAGTTTTTAAAGCAAAGTTAAACAAGTTTTTACTTGTAAAATAAATTGTTTTCAAAATAAATGTTTTAATAAGTTTTAAATATGTTTAAAATAGATAAGTTCTTAAAGGATAAAAAGTAGATTTTCAAAATGATTTTAGTATTAAAATTTAATTCAATAACTTAGAAAAGTTTTAAAGATTTAAAAGTAAAATTTGAATGTCTAAATTGTTTTAATTATAATTGATTTCTAAAGTATTTTATTTTAAATAAAGTTTAATGATTAAGATTTGGTAATCAATTATAATAAGGATTTATCTTAAGTAATTAAGAGTTTTAATTAATTAAAGATAATTAATATGTGAAGATAATTAAATTGTTGGTCAATCTAATTAATTAAATTAAGATAATGATTTTCCTAATTAAGATCTTTTAAGTATAAGGAGTTAAGAAATTATTTAATTAAATAATTAGTTAAATAATTAACTAAGTAATTAATTAGTGATTAACTAAAGATAATCACTTATAATTAATTAAGTATAATTATTTGATGAAGTAATTAAGAAATAATTACTGGATGTAATTAAATAAAGGGAAATTATTTAATAAAGTAATTAGAGAATAATTATTTTATGAAAGTAATTAAATGGAAGTGATTAAGGGTTAATCACCTAGTGTTATTAATTAAATAATTTAGTTAATAAAGTTAATTAAAGGATTAAGGTTAATTAATAAGGTAATTAATTAAAAAGTAATTAATTAATGGAAGTAATTAAGGGAAGTTAATTACTGGATGAGATTAATCAAAAGTGATTAATAACTGTGGTTTAATTAAGATTAATTACTTAATATAATTAATTTAAATAGAATAAATAATTAAAGACGTAATTAGGGATCATTAGATTATAATTAATTAATGATGTAATTAAGGGTAGATTAATTAAGATTAATTAATCAATGATAAGTGATTATAGATTAATTAACTAATTAATTGTAATTAATTAAAGATTAAAGTAATTGATTATAATTAATTAATAAATGAAGTAATTAAAGGTTAATTACTGTATTTGGTTAAGAATAATTAATTTGTGAAATTAATTAAAGATAATTACTTAAATGTAATTAACGAATAATTAATCAAGGTGATTAATTAAAGTGGATAATTAGAGAATGATTAATTAATTTATTTGTAATTAATTTATGATTATATAAGTAAGATTTATAATGATGAAGTAATTAATTTAATTTATTTTAAATTAATTAGAAATAAAGTAATTAATTTAATTCACTTTAAATTAATTAGAGATGGTATAGATCATTGCTTATGTATGAATGGATAATATTGATTGCCTTGAATGGTTTGAGATCTAAAATATGAGATAAGAAATGCCATGTGATATGGATGCTTTGGTTGCATTTTATGATAATATGGATTATCTATTTTGATAATAGTATGGATTATCTGTTTATGATGATAATATGGATTATCTGCTTATAATGATAATGTTGATTATCTATTGTGAATCTGTAAATTATCTATCTATGTGTATATAGATAAATGAATTGAATTGTTTTAACTTTAAAACAACTTGGCCTTAAAAGATACGTTTTGGATTTCGATGAGACCGGGATCGGGTTTCCAGATTTGGATATCCGTATACCACATCGATCCAAATTAACGATAGGTCGTGAATCTCAAGTGAAGATGAAGATTCAGAGTGCAAGGGTTATTGTCGTTAACTCTGAGGGTGATTCCAAAATGAGTGTAACGAGATAATGCCTTCGGTTTCGTTCGAACCCGGAACGAACTTGTATGGATTGAATGCTTTCAAAACATCATCAGGAGGACGATGAGCATTCTAAGTGATATGTTCTAATTAAAGGTAATCGTAGCCTCAAGCCTCATCGACCGGGAATGGCTAAAACAGGGGAGGTGCAGCAAGGCTAAGTGAGTCGCGCTCAATTAGGACAAGATTTTCCCCTGTCTAGAGGACCCTTTTTATTTCGGCTTAGTGGGCAGTTGGAACTGCAGCCAACTGCGGGGTTGTCTTGTTCGGGACTATCCAGTAAGGGATGGTTCCAGCTTTGTGTTGCAGGGGGTTGGGAGTAATCCTCGGTACGTTGATCTAGGCCACGTACTGTGACGGGCGGTACCCCAGCAGCCCTGCCATTGTATGGAATCCAATTTCCAATAAGTGCCATCGGACTTGATTGTATAACCCACTTTGTGGCAAGTATGCTGGAATTTAAAAATGTAACAATTTCAGCTATATGAATATTTATTTGAAAACCCTAGACCTATTATAATATAATCCAATTTCCTATCAAAGTTTTGGTTAGCGTAAGGTAAAAAAATTTCCATGTTTATATGTGGGAAGTCTTACGTGATACCTTTTGTTTTCAAAAGGTTTTGAAGTTAAGCAACTTTTAACCGTTTACTCACACCAGACCCATGTCTGACCCAAGTGTTTATTTTCTATTTTATTAAACTCTTGGG
Organism: Allium fistulosum; assembly: GCA_030737815.1. NCBI lineage: Eukaryota > Viridiplantae > Streptophyta > Magnoliopsida > Asparagales > Amaryllidaceae > Allium > Allium fistulosum. The sequence continues at coordinate 1,531,564,170 of CM060903.1, read as the reverse complement.
TACTCAAATTTGTATGAGTAGTCAAGGGATTCAGGTTAGCCTTGACGAATTATGGAGCAGATTTGGAGCAGGAGGCTTCAGCGTGTAGATATATAGAGTTTCCGCTGTGATGATGTATTGTATTGATGTAGTTGTGTTGTATAATAGACGGAAATTTATAACTGTCTATTTTGTGATGTATAAGTTGTGTACTCTGATGTATATGATACTATGTAATATCATATGTCATATATTATATTTCATTCGTTCTGTTGTGAGATTGTGATGTGTTGTTGTTCTTTCTTCTCTTCTTTTCTTCTTCTATCCCTTTCTTTCTTTATAATAATGCGTCTTTCTGTGTATAGAAGGGCGGGTCGTTACACAGAGGACACCCCATAGGTACGGTATAAAACAAACTCGTAGAAGGCGCTGTAGGGCATGTGAACACAGCACTCGAGGCAATGCCAGGGTAGATTTACCAATTGCAGAACCGGGCTGGTGGTAACGCATAACAACTGCTACCGCCCACCTCGGAACACACTCCCATAATCATAATCGAGGGGTGGCCACCAAATCATCACAAAGTCATAATATGGTATTGTAACGACCCATTATTTTTAACCATTCGCATCCGCACATGTCTGACTTGAAATTCTCAAAATACCAGATTGCTAATTTAAATTTGGCAAAACTCAGCATATACAGTAAATAAAATAATCACAGAATCACAGACATAGAGTAATATAACAATAATGCAGCAGAATAGATAAATAGTAGTTCATGAAGCTACTATATGAACAACAGAGTTTGAAATAAAATACAACAAAATATCTCGAATACAGACTGATGACATCTCTAAACAAATCAACTGGAAAAGCTAAAAGCTGAATCGATAGTTGGATCTCCAAGCGAAGCTCCAAACTTCAAAGGTGAGTCTCAATTGTTGTATTACTCAGTCTGACCCGAGCATAAAGCAAAACACAAAACACTCGAGTCAGGATTAACATTCTTATATCCATAAATCCAACTCAAGTGAAATATCAACTGAAATACAAGTAACTTAAAGGATGTTTGGGATAACCATCCTCTAAGGATCCGTGGAACTATCTACTATGTAGAAATATATGCTATTAACATCCAAACGTCATTATAACACCGTGGTCATTCCAAAATAATTTATACTTCAAAACCAAAATATCATTTCCATTTCAAATATATATTTTCCAAATTATAGCACTTTCGAAAAGCTAAATTGATAATTTCATATATATCTCATTTTAACTTCATTATTATTTAGTTTTGAAATATTCATTTAATAAATCCATTATCATTTAAATAAACCCCAAATTACAAAATAAACTAAATATTTCTCTAATTTATTTAAACTTGACATCTCCATTTAATCACTTTAAATCGGAATCCAGTTACAAAATCATATCTTAAAATCCTCAAATTCAATAAGTTTCAAATTGATTTAATTAAACCAAATTCTTAATTAAATACAATAAATTCAATTAATATTTCCAACCTTAACTTATAGAAATCATTAAAATCTATTTTACTGTAATTTTAAATAAATACTTATACATATTATATATGAATTAAATCAACTTTATTAAATCAAAGATTATTATTAAATCTACTTTATGGTAAAATTTATTTATAAAAAAAATATTTCAATATTAAATAAAACCATACATATTTCCTTTCAAAACCATAGAAATCATTTTAAAATATTTATATATAGACCAACGGTGTCTGTATAAAATTTTCTATCCTATGGTCAAGTGATACGGATATTTATCATTTTAATCCGTAGTTTAAATATCTACGGGTATATATCATTTCAACCCGCAATCCCAAATTCAATTCAATGAAAATCGCTTGGGTTTATCATTTCAACCCATAAGGAATTCTATACTAACAGGGAACTTGCAGAGTGATAACAGATATAAAAATAATAATATAACATTTCAACAACAAAGATATATCATCAATAACAAATTAAATAAACAATAGGATATGGTGTCATATCCCACAGGTGAACAGTTACAGATAATAGTATATATAACAATTAAATAATAGCAGCAGCATATTTCAATTGTCGTTTCAATTGAAATCAAATTTAATAAATATAAGAACGTTAATCGTGAGTGATTGCTCACCTTTCGAGGTTAGAGGAATTTGACAAAGAATGAGCTACGAAATCCAAAGCAATGCTAGATGGACATGATTCAATGAAGAAAACAGGCACGACTAACAAAGCTGATAATGGAAAATCGATGTGAACGATTAAATCAGTTGATATAAATTGAACTAATATATATATATATATATTATTTTTCAGAAATCGATTTAAAACATATATTTATTTTCAAATTTATATTTACCCATACTTATAAAATAAAGTATACATGTATACAACTTTAAGAAGGAGGGTATACAAACAATAACTTATATAAAATATATAAAACTGTAACTATATGTTTACACTAACATAACTTGTACAAAACTATCATTATTAAAATTTATATACTGTATAACCTATAAGTATAAGTTTATATAAAATAATATATATAACACTTGTATACCATAACCTTTAAACAAAACAGAGACAAAAAAATCAACTTATATAATAGACTATAGATAAACTATATAACTTTATAAACTATATATACATTGCTGACCCTACGACTATATATATATATATATATATATATATATAAGCTGTGCAAACCATTGTCCCTATATCACAGCATTTTTTAAACATACTATACTTATACTTTCATACATATATGCGTACATAAAACAGAGCATACTAGAATCATACGAACAGAAACATAACAGAGAATATATAGATCTATAATAATATATATATAACTCAAAATATATTCTTATATATATATATATAATATAAAACAGTGTAAATAACAAATGCTTACTTTGTTTGGTCATTATCATAGGAAAGGGGAGGCACGCAAGGGGTTCAAACATGAAATGGTGGTGACAGCTGCTCGGCCTGAGCTGATGGTTTGTTGGCTCGTGGGGAGAGGGATGGCACGGGTTCGAGTTGATGATAGGCCTCGGCAGTAGGGGAGTCGCGGATGTCGATTGCGAGCAAGGTGAAAGCATGCTTCGGTTGGGGAAGTGAGATGAAGGTCGGGATCTCGAAAGCAGGTCGCTGCAGTATGTTGATGGGCGGGGTGGCTCGAACAAAGCTCGGGTTTGGAGGATGGGCTCAAAATGAAGGAAGGTTTGCAGCGTTTGGAAACAGAGGAGGAAGAGGAGTAACAGGCAAAATGAAAGGAAGAAGAAATGAGTTCACATCATCCAATATAAACAATACTTTTATTATATACGGTGGCTAGAATAGGAATAGGCTCTCACGCAAATTTACTTATATATATATTTTATAACGCATGTCATTGGCATAGAAGCGAAACGGAAATGAACAGTAAAAAAAAGGAACAGTGAACGGTAGAAAAGTAAAGGTTAGGAAATAGTAATTGTCACCCTTAAATTCCGGAAAAATATAAAAGCAACGGCTATACGTTGATTCGGAAAATAATTAAAGCAATTGATGGCTTGATTGGACATCACGTTTCAAATTTTGAAGCCGAAAAAGTAGTAATGTCACAGTTTATGGTACCGTTACAAGGAACAGTTTATTGTTTCCGTCGCGTACTAGACCTCAAAATACAGAAATAAATATACTACGAAGATAAGCAAGACGAGACAATCAAAACGGTACACAGATATTAGTGGTACGATCATCCGATCAAAAGTCGATAATCGGTACCAAAAATGCTGCAAATTTTATCGAAAATAAGATCGACGGAGTAATAGAAGTACAAATTTGATGAAACAGAAGATGACGTCTTGCTCAGAAGATGATTTACAAATTTTCTATGTAAAAATATTCAGCTTTGGAAAATATTTTGTTACCATCAAATTTTAACTGTTTGAAATTGAAATAGAATTACACAATGAAATTTACTTGCATATTGTTAACCCCCTTTCGACTCACGACCTAGCAGGAGCCGAGTTAAGATGCTTGCCGACTTAAGAAATATGCCGACTTAGGATGCTGGCTGACTTAAGGTGCTTGCCGACTTAAGAAGTATGCCGACTTAAGGTGCTTGCCGACTTAAGAAGTATGCCGACTTAAGGTGCTTGCCGACTTAAGAAAGTTAATGACATAACGACTTAAAGAAGCCTACCGACCTAGCAAATTGTGAGTTAACAAGGGCTTCCGACTTAACAGATTGCCGACCTATGGGAACTTGCGGCCTACCGAGTTAAAGAGTATACTGACTCAACAAGTCACAACATAAGGAAGCGTACGACCTAATAAGAGACGACTTAAGGTAATCCACTACTAAGAGGAGCTGCCGACCTAAAATGACTACCGACTTAAGGAAGCCAACCAATTTAACAAAGTGCGAGTTAGCAAGGCCTGCCGAGTTAACAAACTGCCGATTCAAGATTGCACGTTAACTCTGCTCCGACCAAACAACACTGAGATACCTTATACACCTTTACCTCGTCACCGACTTACCTTAAGTCTTCGGCGACTTAGGACTTGAGCGTAAAACCAGAAGAGGAGGTGAACTACTAGGGAAGTGTTGGAACTGATAAACCGGCTACGACCTATCATAAGTCGGCAGCGACTTATACTAAGTCGGCGACGACTTAGGACTTAGGAAAATTTCCAGAGTCCAAATCAGCTCCTATAAATACCCCACCACTTCCAACATGAGGGGGACTTTTGGCAAATCATTTCGACAGCGCTGTTACTCCGTTGAACTCTTCATTCATTCAGGAATCAAGGATCCTTCAAGCATTCACGACACTACAACAAGCTTCGAGAGAAACTCCTCACATCCGACATGGATTCATCGAGTTTCACCGTCGAAGATTGAGCTAGTAGTCTAGATTGTTTCTTGTGATCGAATTGTACTGTTTTCTGAAGAAATTTGTATCAAATTGTAACCGAATCAGCAATAAGAGACTATAAAGTGGACGTAGGCTCAATTACGGGCCGAACCACTATAAACCTGTTGTCCATTTACTGCATTTCTGCTGTTTTTCCTGCTTAATTTCTGTTCCCGTCACGCGGGTGATGCTTTCACGATCTTATTACACACACCGGGTGTTATCGTTCATATTTTAACGTTAACATTTTGGTGCTTTCACTGAGAACCCAACTCAGGCTACCACTCACCATTGCTTCTCAGAAGTTTGCTGAAAGAATTTCCCACAAAACCAGAAGTTTATCAGACATAATGGCTCCTGGAAGGAAACGAAAGTCTGTCAGAACTGACGATGACCGTGACAATACTGCCACTTCTCTCTCTCCAAATCAGGCAGCTCCAAGCGTCGGTGTTACGCGACAGGAGTTAGATGCTGCTGTATCCGGACTGTACCAGCAGATTGAAACTCAGAATAACCTGATGATGGAAAGGCTGAATGCTCTATTTGGTACGAGTCAAAGACCAGTAAATAATGAGGGAAACTTTGCTAATGCTGCTCCCAATTCCGAGGGAAGAAATATTCCTCACGGGGGATCAGGTGCTGCCGAAGGGGCACCCCTCCAGGCCGAAGGATCTAGGCCGTCACCAGTTCTTCATGAGCATTTACCTGGAAAAACTCCCGAAAAGATGGCTGAGGTCTACTCTGCGAAATCTCTGAACAATGAGGAATATCTCTCTGGTATGATCAAGCAAATAATGAAAGAGAGCATGCAAAGAGATGAAGACGAAAGCGAATGGGGATTCGCACCAAGTAGAACTCCGTTTACCGAGAAGATTCTGAAGGCTGAATTTCCTAGAAAATTTGTTCCTCCCACCATTCCTGCTTATCGGGGAACAAGTGATCCAAATCAGTTTTTGTATAAATACGATTGGCATATGACCGGCGCAAGAGCAACCGACGAAATAAAGTGCCGATATTTCCCAGTTTATTTAGAAGGAGTGGCACTTCTCTGGTTCACCAAGCTTCCTGTCCGATCTGTAGATCAGTTTTCTGATCTGACCCGAAAATTCAAAGAGCAATTCAGGCTATACGCTTCAAAGGCAAAAGATATAATGTCACTGTCCAGTCTTGAACAGAATCCGGGAGAGCCTATTAAGTCATTCTTGAACCGCTTCAACTTAGCTCTGGCAGAAGTCGATAATGCAGAGCCACGAATGATCTTGACCTATTTGATGCGTGCTATTGACAAATCGAGCGAATTTGGAAAATGGCTGAAAATGAAGGAACCAAATTCGCTTGAGAAATTCTACAAAAAGGCTGACGAATTTATACGCTTAGAGAATCTTTCCGCACCAGCTAAAGTTGTGACAACGGTGGCGGAGAATAATGTTACTACTCAAAGCAAGAAAGAACCGGCAGATCAGAAAAGGGAAAGTAATGGTGGGAAAAGGCAGAAAGACTTCAAAAAGCCCCGCTTCCTTAAACCATCAGACTTTACTCCCCTGACCGATACCCCGGAAAATATCTTCATCGCCACAAAGGATGCTGTTGAATTTCCAAAACCACCGGCCGTGAAAGTTGGGAAGAATGCTGTTCAAAGCGGAAGATTTTGCAAGTTTCACAACCAACCAGGGCATGATACCAACGAGTGCCGCCATTTGAAAAGTCTGATTGAAGAGTTGCTAAGAGAGAATAAGTTGCAGCAATACGTCAAGAGGAATAGAAAGGACCCATCTTCATCCAGCCAAGGGCAGTTACCTCCAACTAATTCATCTGATTCAGGAGAGAGGCCGGCTGGAAAGGAGAGACCTGTTATTAATGTGATCACAGGGGGACCTCACCCGGCTGGCAGGAGTTGGGGTGAAATGGAAAGGTATGCAAAAGCTTTGAAGTATGCACCAACCGAAGAAAGTGTCTTAATCCTGGAAGATACTTCACCTCTAAAGCAGCAAAAAACTTTCCATGATGATATTATGTTCAGAGCCAGGGATTCTGTTAATGTGGAAGCTCCTACTGAGGACCCTATGGTTGTCTCTGTCGGTATTGGGCCGGCTATTGTCAGAAGAGTGTTAGTTGATAGTGGTGCCTCATGCAACATCCTCTTTAAAAGGACATTTGACCAAATGAAAATTCCGATGACTGATGTACATGCTTCTTCACACAAGATCGCCGGATTTACAGGAGAGCTGAAACAGCCGATTGGAACAGTGGACTTGTTTGTTGAAATGGGCGAAGGACCCAAGAAATTGGTTCGAAAGCAAACTTTTGTAATTGTGGATGGATTCTCCGCCTATAACGCTTTCTTGGGCCGGCCTACTCTTGCTGCTTTCAGGGCTGTCCTCGCTCCTTGGTGCTTAACAATGAAATTTCCTACTGATAATGGGATTGCTGTTATTAAAGGAGATCAAAACGCAGGACGAGAATGTTATCTTGTAGAACTCCGAGAGGCCAGGAGAAAAGAAATGGGGAAAGATGCGGCAGCTCCGCTCCGCATCAAGGAACCGACCCTGTAGCAACTACGGAGCGGCCCCTGTACTAGCGAACACAGCAATGCAAGAAAAGAAATGGATCCCAGGAAAGCCAGTACAGGGGAGAATAGAGTGGTACCCGTGGAGGTAATGGTACCAGTATCCGTAGACCCGAAAGACCCAAATAAAGTGCTCAATGTGGGTTCACAGCTAGGTACAACAGTTCAAAACACACTGATATCATTCTTAAAAGCCAATCTAGATGTGTTCGCCTGGTGTCATGCTGATATGTGCGGAATCTCTCCAACAATTGTTGTTCACACCCTGAATGTCGATCCGAAATTCACACCAGTAAAACAAAAAAGAAGAACTCAAGGTCCAGAAAGGTCAGCAGCTTTAAAGGAAGAGGTAGATCGTCTCTTAGAGAATAATTTCATCAAAGAATCCACTTATCCAAATTGGGTTTCAAATCCAGTACTGGTTAAGAAGGCAAATGGAAAGTGGAGAGTATGTATTGATTTCTCAGATCTGAACAAAGCTTGCCCCAAAGACTGCTTCCCGTTGCCTAGAATCGATCAACTAGTAGATGGGACGGCTGGACATGAGTTGTTATCTTTTATGGATGCCTATTCTGGATACAATCAGATTATGATGAATGAACCAGATTAGGAGGACACAAGCTTTATTACAGATGTGGGACTCTACTGTTACAAAGTCATGCCATTCGGTTTAAAGAATGCTGGGGCAACATACCAAAGACTTGTCAACGCTATGTTCAAACCTCAGATTGGCAAAACAATGGAAGTCTATGTTGATGATATGTTAGTAAAGTCAAAGAAAGCAGTAGACCACATGGATCACCTGGCAGAAATGTTCTCAATTCTTCGAAAGTACGGAATGAAGCTCAATCCATTGAAATGTTCATTCGGAGTAGAGTCTGGAAAATTTCTGGGTTTCATCGTAAGCGCTAGGGGCATCGAGGCCAATCCTGCTCAAATCACAGCTCTAAGAGAAGTTAAAGCCCCTAGAACAAAGAAAGAACTACAAAGTCTCAATGGAAAGGTTGCCGCTCTTAGTCGCTTCATTTCCAAGGCCACAGACAAATGCATTCCCTTCTTTGATGCTCTAAAGAAAGGAAAGAAAAATTTCAAATGGACTCCTGAATGTCAGAATGCTTTCGATCAACTGATTCATCATATGAGAACTCCTCTGGTCCTCTCCAAGCCTAGTGATGGTGAAGACCTCTTCATCTATTTGGCAATTTCATCCCATGCTTTAAGTGCAGCACTCGTACGAGAAGATATGAAAATACAACGTCCGGTTTACTATATCAGCAAACGGTTCGCTGGGGCTGAGATGAATTATTCAAAGATAGAAAAACTTGCTTATTGTCTGCTAATCGCTTCCAGAAAGTTGAGGCCCTATTTTCAATCTCATCCTATTAAGGTCCTGACTGATCAGCCTTTGAAGCAAGTCCTGTATCGTCCTGAAACTTCAGGTCGTCTCTTGAAGTGGAACATAGAACTCAGCCAATATGACATCACTTACCATCCCCGAAGAGCAATTAACGGACAAGCTTTAGCAGATTTCATTGCAGAATCCACTGACAAAGGTGACAGTAAGGAAGAAACCACTGACTGCATTCCGATACAGTGGAAGTTGTATGTTGATGGCTCGAGAAATGATTATTGTTCTGGGGCAGGAGTTGTGCTGGAAACTCCTGAAGGACGATCACTATGTTATGCATTGAGACTGGAATTTCCTTCGACGAACAATGAAGCAGAATATGAAGCCCTTATTGCCGGATTGAAAATCGCCAAGGAATTAAATATCAAAGTGATACAGATTTTCAGCGATTCTCAGCTTATTGTTTGCCAGGTGAAGAAAGAATTTCAAGCCAAAGGAGGAAATTTGCCTGCATATTTGACAAAAACTTCCGAACTCCTCAATGATTTAGATCACTACTCAATAAGCCACATACCCCGAGAGGAAAATATGAAGGCGGATTCTTTAGCAAAGTACTCAAGTTCCGGAGAAGCTCAATTACTAGGATTAGTTCCTGTAGAAGTTCTGTCAGCTCCAAGCATTGATGAAATGGATGTTGATTGGATTATGACTACGTCTCAAGAGCATGAATCATGGATGACTCCAATCAAAGAATACTTACTCAGTGGTTCCCTGCCAGAGAGTTCTAAGGAACGTCGAAAATTATTAAGAAAAGCATCGAGGTATATAATTCAAGATGGCCGATTATACAGGCGGGGATTTTCGACCCCACTACTCCGATGTGTAACTAAGGAAGAAGCCAAGACCATCTTAACAGAGGTGCACGGGGGAGAATGTGGAGACCATTCAGGTGGTCAAACACTTGCAAAGAAAATTCTCCGATATGGATACTTCTGGCCGGATATCAATCGAGATGCTGCAACTTTTTCCAGGAAATGTGACAAATGCCAACGATTTGCAAAAATCCCAAGAGCACCCTCCACTGAACTCACACAAATGGTCAGTCCATGGCCATTTGCCATCTGGGGGATAGACCTAATTGGACCATTACCGATCGCCAAATCAGGGATTAAATATGCTATTGTTGCCGTTGATTATTTCACCAAGTGGGCTGAAGCTGAACCTTTGGCCACCGTCACTTCTAAAAAGATGATAAATTTTGTAACGAAGAATATCATTTGCAGATATGGTGTGCCACAGAAGATAATCACCGACAATGGCACTCAATTTGAAAGTGAAGAATTCCAGGATTTTTGCAAACGGTTCAGAATTCGAAAAAGCTTCTCAGTAGTGGCTCATCCGCAAGCAAATGGGCAAGTGGAAGCAGTTAACAAGATCATCAAGTCAACTATCAAAAAGCAACTTGAAAAAGCAAAAGGTGGTTGGGTTGATAGGCTTCCATTAGCACTATGGGCGTACAGAACTACTCACAAAACTGCGACTGGGCACACTCCATTTTCACTGGCATACGGATCTGAGGCAATGATTCCAGTAGAAGTAGAGGTTCCTTCACATAGAAGAGTTCATTTCAATGAAACCGAAAATGAAAAACTGCAACTTGAAGCGCTTGATTTTCTTGATGAGAAAAGAGAGGAAGCTAGGCTCAGAGTTTCAGCTCATCAGCAGAGAATAGCCAGGCATTTCAATTCCAAAGTTCGCCAACGCAGCTTTGAAATCGGAGACTTGGTTTTGAAAAGGATCATGACAGCAACTGGTGTGTTTGGGCCACACTGGGAAGGACCATATGTCATAGGCACTAAACTTCTTGATGGCACTTTCAAACTCATAACTGTTGAAGGAGATCCAATTCCAAGGGCCTGGAACAGCAACCATTTGCGTCCTAACTTTACTTGAAAAGAGCTCTGCTCAAAATTGTAAAATGATGATGAATGTATCAGTTGTATTGTGAAACATTGTAAATCGGTGTAAATGAATGAAAGCTATAAAGTGGACGTAGGCCCAATTCTTGGCCGAACCACTATAAATCTTGTGTTCTTTACTATTTTATAATGCCTATTTTATTCCGATATGTAAATACTTTAAATGTATCACTAAAATATCGATTCAAAATTGCAGGACATTATAACAAGGCTTGCTCATCAAAAAGCTAAGCGACCCCCATAAATCAGCTATTACACAAAAACCAAGCCACCAAAATTTTTTCCAAACTCAAATCCCAAGCAAGGAAAACTTCGCATAAAAAGTTGGCGACTCCATTGTGACAAACCTTCGTCCACTAGTCGAGATTGTCGCTATGAACAGACATCCAACTAGATAACTTGCGTTTGTCTCGTGGAGTCATTCAACAGTGAAGTCCACTCCTTCGGATAAAGCAATTTACTTGTAAGAGGAAAAGAAGAAGATGTGCTTGGGAACGATAGTAAGAGATCGCTAACAGGCAGATGATGAGAGAAAGTTGCCAAGCAAACAAAGGAGCAGACAAAGGGAGGTATGCATCTCAACAGGAAAGCCAGAAGATCCACCAAAGGGACGCCTTCTCAAGCGGAAGTAACAGGACCCTCGCTAACTGGTCGTGATGCATCCGATCAGATAGCTTACGTCCGTCCCGTGGATCCACTCGCCCCTGAGATGCAACCTACCCGGCACACCAACCAACCAAAGCCCTCTAACGAGGCACGCCAATAAATGGGAGTGCTTTCCTCAATTAAAAAGATCGGTGGGACCACCGAAGGGGCATCTTGTTAATTGATTGCGGTCGTTTGTGCAAACAAACATCCAATCAAGCAACTTGCGCCTGCCCCGCGAACCCATCCGACCATGAGAAAGTAACTCCCAGGCACTCAAAAGCCCTTTTCGGAGGCACAAGCCCTTTTCGGAGGCACAAGCCCTCTTCGGAGGCACATGACCTCTTCGGAGGCAAAAGCCCTTTCCCAAGGCACCACAAGCCCTCTTCGGAGGCACGTGACCTCTTCGGAGGCAAAAGCCCTTTCCCAAGGCACCGCAAGCCCTCTTCGGAGGCACAAGCCCTCCTCGGAGGCACAAGCCCTTTTCAAAGGCACAAGACCTCTTCGGAGGCACAACTCTTTAAGAGGAGCCCTCTCCGGAGGCATGTCCCAAAATAAAATACTCGAACAAAAAGCATTCTCCAGAAGCATAGTTCAACTCTCAAAGGAAGGATTAACTTGTTCATCTCGAAAAGTTCCTCCTAAAAAAGTTGGAATACTACAAAATTCTTTCAGAAAAGTTCATTTCACTTCATAGGGAAACTCACTTCTTAATAAATAAAAGTGATTATTCCCGAAAGTTGAAGCGTTCTCCAGAAAGAGAAAATAAAAATTCTTCTAAAGACTGGATATACTCTATTAAGAGCAGAATAATTCTCCCCTTAAAAGCGGAATAATTGTCCTCTGAAGTAAGAGTATTAGTCTTAAAAAAGCTAGGAATATTGCAATGCACTTACGGCATGGGGGCAATACTATACAATTCAATTATATTAATAAAAGCAACATGCCACAAGTTCGTTGCAATATCACGGAAAACAGATGTGGAATAAATGCATTCTCAAACGCAGACAAAAAGTTTGCACAAGTAAGAAGAATCGTTTGTTCTACACTAAAAATAAAAGATAGATCATTCTCACATACACAAGAGTTTGTACAAGTAAAATAATTGTTTTATTTAGTACTATGAAAATTCTTTACATGTGCAGATATCTCAAAAAGCAAAAGCGGGAACCGGTACCCGCACAATCCCCGATCAATACATGCAAAGAGCAAAAATAATAAGTAGAAAATCCAGCTTGATTATTCCTTCTTCTCACCACCTTTGGAGCCCTTTCCCGGCCTAATGACTAGCTTTTGAAGTCGTTGTGAACGGGCAGGGGCAGAAGGAGAAAGCGGTGCGGCCAGATCAACTACTGCTTCATCTTCAGTGGAAGTCTTCTTCTTCTTCCTTACAGCATGCTTCCCCTTCCTCTTTGAAGAAGACTCGCTCCCCGGAGTAGCAAGCAATGTTGAAAGCTTCGTGTCGTCATCAAGAGACCGCTCCGGGGTCTTCTCAATGTCTTCAAAATCCTCCGCCTTCTGTTCCTGAGAAGCAGCCGGATCATCCAAGCCTTGAAGAGCTTCGATTTTCTCTGCCTGTGATCCCGGTTGGGAAGCAGAAGGAGGAGTAATTTGGGAAGACGGAGGAACGGCAATCGAAGGAGTGAAAGCTTGTGTAGTGCTTGGTGCCTCCGCTGTAGAAGAAAAGAAGTTAAAATCAGCATCCCCCGAAAATAAAGAAGGCATCGGTTCATCAAAGTTTAAGTAACAAGTAAAAAGGTCATCGAATTCGGCTAAGTCAAATGACTGGTTCATTAGACCCGAGACGACACCAAGAGTACCTGGAGGAGTTGGCTTTGCAAGGTCCACCTCAAACTTCTCGGCTTCAATATCATCCAGTGCCTCATCTTCAGTAGGAGTAGTTGCAGTTTCCTGGGCAACTTTAGCTAGTTGTAAAGAATGAGAGCTGGAATCTATAATATTAACGTCGGCTGAAGTAGAAGTTTGAACGGGGGCAGTTAAAGGAGCTTCTTCTTTTGGAGGCTCTTCTCCCGTTGTTTCAGCTCGTACTTTGGCAAGTTGCTCCTTCCCCTTAACAAGAGCGGCACGATCCTCATCATTAAGATAGCGCTCCTCGAGTTCCAGCTCATTATAGCCGGCCCCGCCAAGCATATCCATCGCGACTTCCCACACTTCAGCCAATGTAATTTCATAATCGGGACCAAGAAAGGAGAGGCTCCCACGACCCAGAACGCTGTGTAAATAAAAGTCGAATAAGGTAGAGCTGATGTCTGCTTTCGTCGCCTCATGTGATTGCTCAGCCGCTTCCTTTTCGGCAACGGCAGCAACCCGGCCAGCGGTAGCCTCATCACGCTCTACCTCAACTTTAGCAAGTCGAGACTTTAGTAACTCAATCTCTACGTTCTGAGAGGTGACCTTTTCCCGCAAATCGGTGTTTTCTGTGCGGTATTTCTCAGTAATATGCTGTTCAGCGGCAAGCTTCATTTCAACATCTCTCTGTGCAGCATGGGCATCCCGCACTTGTTTTTGAAAGACTTCTTCTTTTTGAGTATGAGATGCAGAAGAAGAAGCAAGATCTTCCTTAAGTTTCTTAACCTCGGACTCAAGTTTTGCATAACCATCAGCAATGTTTGTCATCTCGAGATTATGCTGTTTGCAAATTTTGTCCCACTCCGCCTTGTCGTTTTCCATGGTCAGCATTGCCTCAAGGTTTGCACGATTAACCCTTTGGAGTTCATCGACAAGCTTCTGCCACTGCGACATCCTCTCGATATTAAGCCTGACTGCGTCAAGACTGCTAAGCATGTCTGGCTTATCAATCGAAACTATGTCCAAGTCAAAGCGCACCCCTTTTAGGCACCAATTCGGAAAACGTCTCTGAAGTGTTGGGGGGGCGTCCTTGACTTGATATTGCGGTCTGTTAATGATAGTCTGAATGTCAGATTTCTTCAGAGGAGGAGAGCTAGCCAGAATATCAGAAGGAATGGGAGCGTCAGTTTTTTCAGAAATTTCAGACGCGTCAATCGGTTTAGATCGTTTGCTCGGTTCATCGGCAATCTGAGTTTTTCCCTTATCATCGTAAGACTTCCGCTTATGAGAGTAGTCACTCCTATGCGAAGAGTCATATCGCTCGGCATCTTTCCTTCTTTGCCACTGATCATAATCCCGCTTCTCCTGGGCTTTCCTTCGAGCCCTCTCTTCATCTGTTTCTTTTGGGGTATCAAGGTACTTCCTAAAGTCATAAGTGCCGCGGCCTCCACGGTACTTGAATGAGTCATAATATGAACCTGTACGTCCCATTGGAGAACCTGAAAGCAAAAAAGGAGTAAAGTTTAGAAATTTCCAGGAAAAAGAGGATAAATGCTTATAAGTGCCGAAAAATCCTAAGTGTGTGTGGCGTGCAAACTACATGCGTCAAATTACAGACCACGCTTTAGTGTGGAAACAGAGACGATTGGCGTAGTAGGCATCTGGGTTTGTTTAAGGGTAGAAGTCGCCTCGACAACGGGAGAAGTCGCTTTTTGATTGCTATCCCCGAGAAGCTCTTGAGAAGTTATCATGATATCACTCAAGCCATCAAAGGTGTCATCGCCCAAGTGTTCAGTAGATTTCTCCTTCTCAACTTCCACATCAATTGATTTTTCAGAAACTCGAGGATTCTCTTCTTCCTCAATAATTGGGGGAAGTGCCGACTTGCCAGCTAACCCTACAACATCAGTGGATCCGGAACACTTTATCAAAGCAGCATCCATGACAGGTGTTTCAGATGCAGCTTCTTCCGCAGAAACTGGGGCATTCGACGCCTCTGCTTGAGAGCCCGAAGCAGCCGACGTTTCTGCATCGGAACTAGGAATTTCATGAATTCGAGTCGACCTGGAAGGGTGTAGAAGCCCAAATTGGTGCAAAAGCTCATCATCTAATAGAAACTGGATACTCCTCTCCTCTACAGGCACCGCCATAAGCCTCTCGAAAGTCATTTTGTGACTGAGATTTTTTGAAGGAGGAGGAAGTGCTGAAAAGGAAAAAAAAGAGCGAAGTTAGCACTTGATAACCCAAACTTCGGTAAGTTTGAAAGAACATAAGAAACAAATGCAAGTGATCTTACTCCCTATTCTCCAAATAGCATAAAACCCAGGAGGACAGCGAACATAGAAGAACGGGCTCAGGAAACTATGAACACTTTCAGGGAGTCCGGTGATCAACTTACGATTTCTCGCACTCCTTACGACTATGATGGAGGGATGATCTTTATTTTTGGCAAAAGTACAAAGATAGCGAATTTCTCCGAAGGTAGGAAAGCGGCCCAGCGTTCTCCTAAAAAGCACGCATAGTCCCAGCAAGATGGCATAGCCATTGGGATGTAACTGAAAAGGGGAAATAGATAGTTGGAGAAGAAGTTCTCGAATGCAGTCATTGAATGGGGGGATAGCTCCGCTCGAGCACATTTGGCGGTTAACTGCGACAAAGCCACGGGGCGGCCTGTCAGCAGTATCATTTATTTCGGGAAGCAAAGCGTCAGCTTCAGCAATGCCAAACTGGATGCATAGTTGACGAAAGGCTTTATGGCTCAAAGTAGTAGGAGTCCTCTCTGGAGGATCGTTTAGCGGGATAGCAACTGGAAATGCATCTTCAGCTTGCTCTGTTCCTTCTTGTGGAGAAGACATTCTACACAATCAGCTGAATGTTCAAATGTGAAGGTGCACGTTCCCTAAAAGTGTGAAGTGTTGTGCAAAAACTAATGAAAATAAAAGACAAGCATAACTGGAATTAAATTAGTTGACAATCAATCGATTACAGAATTTCAGAATTTGTCAATGATCAAGTGCAGTGTTAATACAGACAAGTCAGTTTCATTTGACTATTATGATTTTGTTTTAATACTTCACTTGAATTGGTTATTGTACAGCATCTCATTCATATTAATTTAATTTAACTTTCTCGTTATCAACTAATCTATCATTCGATGTAGGCAATCAATGGCAGTATATTCGTCCCAGTTTTCTGCAGATATTGTATTTAACAGGTCATTAGCATTGGAGATAATCTGTAAAGAAGTGTAGACAGTTCAAAGTTCAAGACAATGCGGATATGCCAAGTTCTAACTCAGCTGCGACCTAAAGCCTTGTTGTAAAAAATAAGTCGCTGAAATTACTCGAAGTTCTAGGTCGGTCACGACCTAATATAAGAAGCTACGAGATAAGTTAAGTCGGGCTGTATGCGGAGGAAGAGGTCTCAAGGCAAAATGGCATGAATTTCTAAGTCCTAGCTCGGCCACGACCTAAGGCTTATGTCGGAGGATGGTTAAGTCGCAAGAAAAATTGGACTGTTGAGACAGTTAGGTCGCATGAATTGTTGAACAGGACAGGTTATTAGATCATGAATGTTTTGAGTCGTCCCAAGCTATTTCTCCTCTCCACCAAAAATTTCACCTCCTTTCACCAATCAACCAACTCGAAATTCACCAACCCAATAACCCGTTAACACCAACATCGTAAAATCCACTATCCTCTTCGTGAGATCCATCGTTCCCTTCATACCACCAAGTCGCTGGAACAATAATTCAACACATCTCCGATCTGTCATAAACCCGACCTACTGTCATGTGTCCGTGAATCACATCAACAATTAGTGACGACCAAAAATTGATCACAGCACAATTCAAAGTGGAGCACGACGTATGATACCGATTTGGGGTTCGGAGGATAGAATTCATGGTTCAATGGCGAACATGAAATGGAAAAAGATCGGAAACGCTTACGCAATTAGATAGCAAGGGTGAATCGCCGGGTGGTGAACTTGAATTCGTATTTGAAATCGAAGAACTCTGTTAATGGAGGCACAAGAAGTTGGAACAGGTGAAGGAAGAGAAGGGACGACTTAAGCTATTTATAATATGGGACAGTGAAATTTGAATCGACATGTCCGACCTACGACTCATCTTAAGTCGGTCGCGATCTAACACACTTACCAAGAAGCGAGCTAAGGAAATCGAAGCACACGACCTACGAATTAGGCGCGTACTTCGAGGGGCAAATGTTAACCCCCTTTCGACTCACGACCTAGCAGGAGCCGAGTTAAGATGCTTGCCGACTTAAGAAATATGCCGACTTAGGATGCTGGCTGACTTAAGGTGCTTGCCGACTTAAGAAGTATGCCGACTTAAGGTGCTTGCCGACTTAAGAAGTATGCCGACTTAAGGTGCTTGCCGACTTAAGAAAGTTAATGACATAACGACTTAAAGAAGCCTACCGACCTAGCAAATTGTGAGTTAACAAGGGCTTCCGACTTAACAGATTGCCGACCTATGGGAACTTGCGGCCTACCGAGTTAAAGAGTATACTGACTCAACAAGTCACAACATAAGGAAGCGTACGACCTAATAAGAGACGACTTAAGGTAATCCACTACTAAGAGGAGCTGCCGACCTAAAATGACTACCGACTTAAGGAAGCCAACCAATTTAACAAAGTGCGAGTTAGCAAGGCCTGCCGAGTTAACAAACTGCCGATTCAAGATTGCACGTTAACTCTGCTCCGACCAAACAACACTGAGATACCTTATACACCTTTACCTCGTCACCGACTTACCTTAAGTCTTCGGCGACTTAGGACTTGAGCGTAAAACCAGAAGAGGAGGTGAACTACTAGGGAAGTGTTGGAACTGATAAACCGGCTACGACCTATCATAAGTCGGCAGCGACTTATACTAAGTCGGCGACGACTTAGGACTTAGGAAAATTTCCAGAGTCCAAATCAGCTCCTATAAATACCCCACCACTTCCAACATGAGGGGGACTTTTGGCAAATCATTTCGACAGCGCTGTTACTCCGTTGAACTCTTCATTCATTCAGGAATCAAGGATCCTTCAAGCATTCACGACACTACAACAAGCTTCGAGAGAAACTCCTCACATCCGACATGGATTCATCGAGTTTCACCGTCGAAGATTGAGCTAGTAGTCTAGATTGTTTCTTGTGATCGAATTGTACTGTTTTCTGAAGAAATTTGTATCAAATTGTAACCGAATCAGCAATAAGAGACTATAAAGTGGACGTAGGCTCAATTACGGGCCGAACCACTATAAACCTGTTGTCCATTTACTGCATTTCTGCTGTTTTTCCTGCTTAATTTCTGTTCCCGTCACGCGGGTGGTGCTTTCACGATCTTATTACACACACCGGGTGTTATCGTTCATATTTTAACGTTAACACATATTTTCTGATGAAAATTTACCATTTGCTATATTAAAATAGACGTATTCCAAATATCAAATTTTCATTTAATTACGTTATAAAACTATTAAAATTTCCGAGCTGTTACACTGACACTGACAAACGTTGCTATCCCGTACGGAAATATCCAAACGGAGCTAGAAACGTCCGAATTTCGCAAAACGGATTACGCAGTCTTATTTAGAGTGTTCTAAATAAATTTTCTCATGTTGACATATTTAGGTTTCGGAACACTTTTAAATTCAACTGTTATTAACTGATTTAAACTGAATTTCTAGCGACTAATATAACATCTATTATTCGACGAAAATTTGCCATTTGCTATGTCTAGATGGACGCATAGCAAATATCAAATTTCCGTCATAAAATTCTATTGTTTGTTTTAAATGGTAGATTTCAGTTTATTATATTCAATAAAATTCACCTTTATTTAATTTCAAAATAAACTATATTTCAAATTAATATAATTGAATATTCATTGGTTTAAAATTTATGGTTCCTTACTTAAAATGCTAATATTAACTAATGCAGTATTATATTTTCAATTTTTTTCAATTTCTGAATCGTTTAACTAATTAAGTCTTATTAAATTAAAATTTATATTTCTTTCTTTTATGTAAAATCCAATTATACTAAATTTTATTAACAAATTAATTTCAATAGGTTGATATGTAAGATGAGCAAAAACCAAAACTAAAATTTAAATAAGTTTGAATACATAATTATACATTTATTGTTTACAAATAGATTAGAAGTTAAATTACAATTAAAACCCAATTCCAGTTAATCATAAATTTATTTCATGCTTTACACAATATTAAATCTATCCAATTAAACTTTTATTAAACCATACGTTTGAAATCCCATAAAATAGTTGTCACTTTATTAAATCAAAATCAGATGTTATAATTCAAAGTAAATTTTATTTAATATCATAAATTTTTAATTTCTTACCGTATTAAATTCTAAAATTGAATTTTCTTTTTTTTGAAAAATACAGGTCGTTATAGGTATCGAAGAAACATGTCCGATCGGAGGAATGACCTCACTTGGCCCAGGTATAGCTCTTGTTTTAGTCACATCTAAGCTAACTCACGGGAGTCAGGGTCACGTCAATACCTCATACAGAAATAGTTCGCCAAACCATCCTACTTCATTTCTGGAATCTTCACCACGTACACTGTTGTGAAAGTGGTTTTCGGTATTGGCAAAGAGTATGACAATATCCGATCCCGGTCTCTTTAACAACCAAACGCTTATTTCACACCGGATGGTTCTTTTATATTTCAAAATTTCAATTCACAATTTATATCAAAATATCATATTCAATTTCAAATCATATCTCTTTCGAAATCATATTCACTTTCAAACTATATTCACTTTCAAAATCACATTCACTTCCAAATCATATTCACTTTCAAATCATATTCACTTTTGAAATTCACATTCACTTTGATATTATCGATAAGTTATGTTAATTAATTCTTCATTTCAAATCATCTTATTCACTCAACTATGTCATTTCACAAAAGGTATCAATTCCAAATTCCAACTTAGGTTTATCGTCATCAAGGATTTAAATATAAATACTTCAACTTTACACAGTCTGAAATTTTAGAAAATAGTTTAGGTAATTATAAATAGTTTATATAGTTTTAAAAATGGATTTAAAATAGTTTAAATAGACTTAAATTTGATTTCGTTAGTTTTAAGATGATTTAAATAGATTAAATATTGATTTAATAGATTTAAATTAGGTTAAGTAGAGTTTACATAGATTTAATAAACTTAAAATAGATTAAATAGATTTAAATTATATTAAATGGACTTAAAATAGATTAAATAAATTTAATTAGTTTAAAATTGGTAAAATATGTTAAATTGGATTAAATAGGTTGTAGCAGATTAATATAAATTAAAATAGTTTTAAACTGATTAAAATAGTTAATTTAATAAAATTAGTTTAAATAGATTTCAGAGTTATATCCGACATTTCAATGACTCAATTCCAGTAAATTCATTTATATTTGACACTTCAACTTTGAAATTCCAATTTAAATTCTTTGAGCAATTCATTAAACCAATTCCAATTTCAACATTTAACACTTGGATTATTGAAAATAATTCAGTTTATATAAATCAATTTCTATTTCAAAATGCCAGTTAACTGAATTCAAAATTTGAAGAATTAAAAATCATTTAATTTAACCAATCCGGTGTCCGTATATAATTTTCTACCCTAGGGTCAAGTGATACGGATATTTACCATTTAAATCCACAATTTAAAATTTTAGGGTTATATATCATTTCAAACCGCAATCCCGAATTAAATAAAATCCATAAAATCGCTCGAATCTATCATTTCAACCCATAACGATTTTTCCCTAATCTATAGATCGTTCGGGTATGTATCATTTCAACCCATAGGGAACTTGCAATATTATAACAATATAAATTACATCATCCAGTCATCCACTATCAACAATCAAACATCCATCACAATCATCATCCAAATCAATCAATAAACATCAATAGATAACTGATCATCAATAACAGGTATTACATTGGCAATTTATATTCAATATTAAATTTAACAATGATTAAATGCAATAAAAGTCAAGTTTAATTGGAATGACAATTTAAACATACTAAACATCGATCAATAAATTCCTAATCACATCGTAAATTTAATTTAACTAACATAAGAAAATCTAGTAGTTGTGAGTGGGTCAAAACACTCACCTTTGATTTTAAATCGAATAAAAATCCAATTTAGGCCCAAAATTCAAACAGTCTTAGAATTTGTCCAAACTAGCGTCAAAATGTCCGGAATTTCGATACGATCCCAACGGAACAAACCGCGCACAAATCCGAGTTCGTATGTAAAAGTTATGCTAGTTAGAACAAGTTGAAATTGAAATTGATAAAAATAAATATAAGGAAATAGGAATCACCTCACCCTATACGTCAGCACGATCCATCCTTCATGTGCACGAGACCTCTACCAAAACTCGTTCGAACCCTAGAAGCCGCCGTCCTTGATCAAAGAAACGCCGCCAAACCACGCGTTGCCCTCCAAATCCAACCACGCAGCCACGTCCCCCATCGTCGGCCGAGCTTCCAGGCTGCTCGCAGCCCCCCACATCGCCGCCACAGGTGGCTCGCCGCCGCTCCCTTCCACTGCCATTCATGGTGATTTCCTCCACCTTTGACGCGAAGTGACTGTATAGATGAGCTTGTCTCGACCACCTCTACGCTCCAGTACTCCCTGATCAAAGATTAGTCGAAGATCCGCCGTCAAATCACAAAACCCAATAAACGGACAGCCGGAATTGATTTGCGAATTCCGGACAAACGGTGGTTCGAATTGAAAAATGAATTGCACTAGTGGATTACGCTCGTCGAGAGCTTCGAAACAATATATAATTTGTTAGGGTTGGAGAAGTTTGATTTTTCGATTTGATTTTGGTTTGCAATTGAATTTGGAATTGGTTTTGGTTTGTCTGCCATTGGAAAGAGAGAAGCAGATAGAATTGTACGTACAAACAAATGGAATAAGAAATAGCTAGGGTTTATAGTGGGCTATATATAGGTAGATCAGAAACAGAAATGAATGGACCAGATCGATTTGAAAGTTAACGATAAACGACCCGAAAAGCCCGTTTCGTTCCCGAAACAGAAATGGGTCATCCCATATATCAAAAAAGATGTTTTAGATATTTTTAAACTCAATGGAACAGGTTTCAAGTCCAAATTCCATTGTATGAAGAAGTTAGCTTAAAATCAGCTTATTTCAAATTTATTTCAATTGAATTTATTTCTAGGCGTTTCGAGTCCGTGTGATCGAATGACAAGTCTGATCGCTACAAAATCCGAAATCCTACAATAATTCACTGTTACGGATCCGATGAAACTAGTTTCGTCAAAATCTGAGTTAGTGTTCAAAATGGCTATTTTCACATTAATTAAATAAATTAATATTAAATTAATTAATCACTTTTTAATTCAATGTTTGTAAACTAACCAATTTCATCATTTTTGATTACTTGGACACTTATAATAATCTAAAGCAAATTTACATATCAAATCCAGTGTCGGTTATTATACTAATTACAGTGTTCAATTTCGCTGTAATTAAATCCAATAAATTATAATTTAATTTCCCATAAATTGATTAAAATTTGATTTCGGTCCTAATATTCAACCTATCATTACCCTATGTATATATTTGACCTTGGTTTATACTTTATTACATTAATATCCTCAAATTTCACCTTTTACCAAGTTGATTGCAATATTTCAATTACATTGAATTTTGTAAATTTTCACATTAATTATAATTTAAAATCCCAATTAATTTATTTATCTTGATTTCCCTCTTTTATAAAATCAGTCATTGCCTTGTGAATATAATTAACATTTCTATACATTTTATTGCATTTATCTTTTACAGTTATCATCTTAACTCATATTAAAGTAACATTAAATTACATTTAATTGCAACTGATTAAATATATTGGTAACAAACAACAATTGTCAACATTACTACATTTTATAACATTTGTAAGTTTATTATTTACAAACAAATATTATAACAACTCACACAATACCAATTCTATCCAATTGCAATTCATTACGCATTATTTCATAAATTTACACCTTTAAATTATCAATTTCTCTTTACATTCAATTATTAATTAATACACATATTATTACAACTACTTACAAATCTATAACCAATTATAACTCTTTAATCCTTTTAATTAATTGGAATTACATTTAAAGCAATTATAAATTACCTTAAATTAATATTTTACATTTTATTCCAGTTCTATTCTTATTATTAAATCATAAATTTTTATTTCTTCCAATATTAAATCACAAAACTTTATTAAATTAACAAAAAAAAATATTATCGAAAATTACAGGTCGTTACATTGAAGGACTTTAGATGATGGACATTTAATGACGAAAGACTTTTAATAACAAATTAGTATAAGTGATGAAAAACCTTTCATCATATCATACCATATGTGTAATAAATTGTCATTTAAATTATGAAATATGAACATTCAATGCTTAATCATTTGACATGAGCGCAAACTGTGAAATCATTTGTATTAGCCGAGATGAAAGAGATCAAGATATTATTCTAGAATGTATACTAATAAAGTAACTAACAGAATAACTTGGAAATTTTCAAAAGTGTTTCACCATTATGTTATGCTTGCATAGAATAAGTTTTTTCATATAAACAACCAAATGAGAGACCAAAAATTGAATTTGAATGGTTATTACCAAGGTAGCTCCTTGGGTTATTGCTTATGTGTCCCGAAGCAATAGGGTCAATAATCTACATGCACAAGCTACATCATAATGCAAGGTTAATGATGAGTGTATCGGATAGGCTGAGCACAGATGACCATTAGTTTGATAACGGGTCGATGGCCCTTAAAAACGAACGACAGATAAACCCACAATTGGTAAAAGTAGAATTGAACGGTTTCTGTTGACCTTGAAAAACTAATCTGATGAATGAAACACTTAATTAAATACGTAGGAACTAGTATCTGGAGAATACATTAATATCGATGAAGTGTACAAATAAAGAGAGGCTAAAGCAGATAGACATACAGACATGTTTATATGGACCATATTATTTGCTTTCTTTTAATATTGAATGTAAATTCTAATGAAACAATACGGTGTTGAGAAGTAATTAATTAAAATCAATAATGGTGATTAAATTAATTAAAGATGAAATTTTAAGGATTAATTAAGAATAATTTTGCATTGTTTGGAGATATTGGAATTTGATGATTAGATAATCATTAATTAAATCAAATTATTTTGGAAATAATTTTTTGATAGAAAAATTATGGAATGAAATATTTTGGGAATTAAATGTTTTGAAGTTGTGATTTATTAATAAATGAAGAATTTAATTATTTAAGAGAAATATCGATATATTAAGTTTTAAATGATTTTAAAGTAGGGTACTTTTGGCACAGATCCTTATTAAGTTTCAAAGTTCACGAAAAGTCCTTCACTAAATTTCAGTGTAAATTAGGTCCCTGTTTTTTATTCACGATTATTGCAGAGCATGATGCAACATTTCATAAAAGTTGCTGACATTTCCGCAACATTTCTGTACACTGTGAACATAGTGTATGAAAGTTACTGAAATATCAACACTTATTTATAAAAGTTGCTGATATTTCAGCAACATTTCTGTACACTGTGAACACAGTTTACGAAAGTTGCTGAAATATCCGCATTTATTTATAAAAACTGCTGACATTTCAGCAATAATTTTTCTTTGTTTTTACAATAAAACTTTGACACAGATAGTTGCTGAAATATCAGCACTTATTTATAAAAGTTGCTGACATTTCAGCAATAATTTTTCTTTGTTTTTGCAATAAAACTTTGATACAGATAGTTGCTGAAATATCAGCACTTATTTATAAAAGTTGCTGACATTTCAGCAATAATTTTTCTTCGTTTCCAGAAAACAAGGACCCGCTTTACAATGAAACTTTAACAGGGACCCGCTTTACAATATGAAAGTATGATAGGGATGCCTCCCTAATTTCCACTTTAAAGTATATCAAAAGTGATTGAATAATTTTACAAAGTTTAATGCTAATAATGAATGAGATTAGAAATATATATTTCATAAGCAAACACTACCACAAAATACCCCTTTTACAACGGGCAATGCCTGTTGTAATAGGGGTTTCGCAACGAGCCTAGACCCGTTGTATTATGCAATGTTGTAATAGAGTGGACGAATTTTACAACGGTTATTGCCCGTTGTAATACGGAGTCTTTTACAACGGTTTTTGCTCATTGCAAAAGTGTCTTTTACAACAATTTTTGCGCGTTGCAATTAATCCTTTTACAACTGTTTTGCCTGTTGCAAAAGGGACTTTTGCAACTGTTTTTTCCTGTTGTTAAAAGAATTCAAATGAAAAAAAAAACTACTACAATGCACTTGTAAATTTTAAACTAATTTTAATTGAAACAATTATTATACTCATGACAACCATATTTATTCATATTTACTAAAAATAGCAAAAGAAATTCATATTTCAAAATAACAAAAAGATTTATCTATTCACATCATTCATAAAATTTTACATAGTTACAAAACATCGAATACAACCCAAAACTAACATAACGCATAGTACGTGCAAATAATAGCACAAGATTTAAAATTTAGACCAAACGACATTGAAGCAAACCTTGAACTATAATATTTTAGTTAATCAAAACCCACATACCATCTTTTTTCTTCAAAAAATCCTTTGCTTCTGCTATGTCCTATAATACAAACAAAGATAATGTAAATTACCACTGCAACAAATATACCTTATTACAACATCAAAAAAAGTTGTAATATCTATTTCGCAACGTTTTTACAAATGTAATATTAGGCACAGTTGTAGTAGAGTCAACGTCTTTTACAACATTTTTTAGATATTGCAAGAAGCGTTGTAATAAAGCATATTACAACTGTTTAAACATGGAAAATAATTACAAGGCAAGCCAAAATCAGAACCTGCCCATAATGCCAAGGTACATTATACTATATTCAACGTACATCAATCTTTTCAATAAATGTGCCTACAAATTCATATATTCACAATTAGTTCATACCCAAGCTAACAAGTTTCCAGACAATGGTTTTTACACATTGAAACACAAACTCAAATCTCTTAAATCATTATAACCTACACATGAACAAAAGTAAAACGTATACACATTTTTTTAATTCTGCAGCCACAGTAAACTTATAGTGCATCTCTCTTACAGGTACATATGTGCATGTGGGGGTGTAATTTAGCTAAGTGTAAGTAAGCCGCTTCCTATCACAGTAGTAATGAGGTAACTTCCCATCACATCAATGCCATTTTTGTATAAAATATTCCTTTTTCTTTTCTTTTTTCTAATAAAAATTAAGGGTGGGCATTTGCCGACCGAACCGACTTAACCGACCAAACCGATCTTAATCGAACCGCTTTAATCGAAAAAATTTGTTAACCAAACTTTCGGTTAATCGACCGATGTTTACCGACCAAAATCGGTTCGGTTAAAGATTAACCGCTGTTATATATCGGTTAACTGTTAATCGAAACTATTTTTTAAATTATCAGACCTACCCAATCCAATTATTTTCGCTACCCAACTTATTGCTCTTTTCCAAACCCTTAACCATTCATGCTTACCCTAGTTGCCCTAGTTTCCAAGATGAATCATAATGTCTACAAAAAGATTTAACTTCCAGATGTATGAAATTTTGAATTAATCTGATACAGTGTATATTTCGGTCTATAAAAGTATGAAATCAGTTTTAATCTCATGGAGTATTCAATTGCCTAGACTCGCACATATTCTCACAAATCATTGAACAGCCATGTGTGTAAAAAAACATGACTGAACGCTGAATATACAACTAGAATGAAAAATGAAAGTAAAAGGAAAAGAAATCAAATTATTGTGTAATCAATAACCCTTCTAATTGCAAACCAAAGCTTATGTGATATCAATTTTAAGTATGGACCAGTTTCAATTGATCCAAACCACATTGGATAGCAAGATAGCCTTGTGCCATCCAGACAGAAGCCTATAATTTTCCATACGTATTTAATTCAAAATTGTGCAATTCAAATAGAGTCATGAACCTAATAATTAAAATTTCATGAACACTGCAACCCGAAACATGAAAACTGAACCATGAATATTGTTACTGATGGAACATGAATATTGGTTAAGTACCATAGCTTTGCAAGCTTTTTTATTGTTTTTAGGCTTTCGTAAAACATGTCCATCTATAAATCACTAAAAAACAAAAACATCTATTTGAACTTGTTCAAGATAATGATGGATGCAAGGATGTTCTTAGTCCAAACGCATGCTAATACTTCCAGTCCTTGAAAATGCAAAATAAGGAATCAAGAATAAATTCCACTAACTTGGACTTCAACTATTTAGATAGAATTATATGGTTAAAATACTGGAAGCACAACAAAAAGAATAATGCATGAGAAATGTCAATGATCATCCCTTTGAATTATTTGCATTCAACAAAAGATAATCCATGAGAAACTGTTAGAGCTTACCTTTGGTAGCCAAGGGTGACTTGCCCATACACCATAGTGACTGAAAAGATTGATGTCTTTTTAATGAATTGTAGGCACAGTAACACACATCTGTTTGAACTTCAGATGTATAGTGCAATTGAGAATATTTCTATTGAGAGTTGAGTATATCTGCAAGTAAAATAGAGCAACAAAAACATATACCAATCAATGCCAATACAAATAAAATAGAGCAACAAACTACTTTTAATGTATATGAACTTTGGATGCATAGGAAATACTCTTAAATTATGAAATTTTTTCGTCCATATAAATGAAATAGAGCAACCAAACTACTATTAATGCCAACAACAAACCTGCAACCCAAGATTTCGTCCCTATATATATCTGCAAGTGATTGAGAATTGAGAGAATTGTAATAATTATCAAGAGTAATTGATAACACATACCAATTAATTAGACCTGGAAAAGCTAAGACAGCCACAGAGGGTGAACTAATCGACATCGACGAGCTTAATTAAATTTATGGAAAAACAAAATCGACATCGCAAGTAATTGCTGTCACTGTCGACGTGGACGAGGTCAGAGCTGAAGTTCTCAGCCCATTTTTAGTAGGCGGAGGTGCTGCGGGGGGAGCTGGAGGTGTCGTCGGGGACAGAGACATATCCGGAAGACGAGGGAGCTCACGGTGGAGTTCGACTTTGTTGGAATGGTAGTGGAGGTGTGTGTTAGATCTGACCCAGATTTAAAAGAAAAGGCCAAAATGTTTAGATGAAAAATTGGGTTTGGAGCCAAATATTTAATTTTGGAGCCAAAAATTGGGTTTTGAAAATGGTGTAGTACAATGTTAACAGGTTAGTATATGTATGAATTAGTGTGTTATATACACATTCTATATCATTTAATTAATTTAAATTTTGATTACGCCACAAACATATTTAGCGTATAAATTAAACTATAGCTTGCATGGTCAATTGATATTACTTATTAGTTATAAATTAAACTATAGCATATAAATTAAATATTAAATATTAAATACAAAGTAATAAATATTTTTTTTTTAATTATTAGATATCACTTGTAAGTTATAGATTTTTAAGTATTATTTAATAGTAAATATTAATGAGTAATTACTAAAAATTATGAAATCGTATTTCTTATTTAATAATTATTAATTATTATTTAATAGTAAATATTAATGAGTAATTACTAAAAATTGATTATGAAATACTATTCTTATTTATTGTTTAATAATTATTAATTATTATTTTGTAGCTTCTTAATTATAATGAATATCAATTATTAAATGTTAAATGTATATATTGTTGATTATTAATTATCAGTGGTAAATATTAATTATTATATATCTAATATTAATTATTGAAACTATTTATTAATAATGAATTATTAATTATTAAATAATCAATATTAACTAATAAATATTTATTATCAATTATTCTTCATCTTGAAAAAAAATTAAAGCTTTCAAAAATTTTGTAATTTTGAATACTTTATAAAGTTTTAAGTTATTTAAAATTTTATTTTAATTTAAGTTTTGAATTTTACTTAATTTCTTTTGTTTTTGAATTTTATAAATATTTTTAAATTTAATTTAGGAAATTTCAAGTTTTGAATTGTTTTGAATTATTCAATAATAGATATAAGTATCAATTATAATTATTAAATATTAAATAATAAATATCACATCATAATTATTAAAAATTAATTTTCAATCAATAATTATTAAAATTAATTATTGATTAGTAATTATTAAATTTTAGTCTTAATTATTAATTATTGGTTTTTACTTCTTAATTATCTAATAGTAATAAATTATTAAATAATCAATATTAAATATTATTATTAATGTTAACTATTTAATATATTTCATTAATTACTAATTATTGATTATTTAATAGAAATTATTTAGTAGTAATTAATAATTATTAAAAATTAATTATTAATACGAAATATTACTTCTTAATTATTGATTATCAATTATCAATTATTAAATATCTTTATTATTACTAATTTCTTATTAATTGTTACTTCTTATTTATTAATTATTACTTATTACTTCTTAATTGCAATTTAATATTAATTATTAAATGTAATCAATAAATATTAACTATAATTTACTAATTATTAACAACTAGTTATAATAAACTATTAAATATTAAAAATAATCATTGAATGTAGGTAACAATTAGAAATTAGAAATTATTTATTAATAATCATTGGTTATAAATTATAAATAATTACTATCTATGTTTTAATTTATAAATTAGTAATTATAAACTATCAGTTATAAATTATTTAAGTAAGTATTAAATATTTGTTATTAATTATAAATTATTCACTATTATAAAATTTAATAATTATAAATAGTATAAAACACAAGTACGTACGTCTATTACAGCTGGTAAACTAAAAAGGTTAATAATTAGTGATTAGTGACTATTTATTAATAATAATTAATTATTATAAGTTATAAATGATTAATATAATATTATTAACAATTAATTATTAAATGGACGTTATGACCGTTGTAAAATTGGCACCTCTTACAACGGGTATTTTGTGACCGTTGTAAAATTGGCATCTATTACAACGGGCATGGAAGGACCGTTGTAATAGCATTCTAGTACAATGGGCAAACATTGCCCGTTGTAAAAAGGTGTTGTATAGGGCATCTATTACAACGGGCAGTCAATGCCTGTTGTAAAAAGGGCGTTGTAATAGGTTATTTTTGTTGTAGTGAAAGGAATTTTATTTTTATTTAAATAAGGAGTTTTGGAATTTATTTAATAAATGGATTTAAAATGTAAATATGGATAATTAAATTAAAATGAGTTAAATATGGAGATTAACATTTTATAAAATTATATAATGGATGAATAATATAGATTTGAGTATGAAATAATTTTTAAGTGGGAGTTGGAACCAATTTTGAATAAATAAATAAATATTACTAAAGTGGGCTAAATATATTAGTATTTAAATAATTTATTAAATTAAAAGAATTTGGTAAAAAATAAATTCTATAAAAATTTCATAATATTATGTACTCACTTAAGTAATATAAATATGATTTTTATTTTGAAGTTTGATATTCATTTGGGCTAAGTAAAATTTGTAGAATGGGAAAAGTAAAAGAAGAAACGAAATTGGAATTTTGTCATGAGGCCCAAAATCAAAATAAGAAGCCCAAACCCATATTTTAATACTTAGACCTTTTCCAAGTCTAGAAAATACCCCTTCCTTCATGAAATCACATGAGGTACCCTTCCTCCTTCATCTCATAATCTTCTTGTTCATGTAACACAAAATTATGAAAAACCCTCTTCCTTCTAAAATCAAGTAAAATTTTGTAAAATCTCAAATTAAAATATATTCATCTTAACACCTTCCTACACCAATAAACATGAAGAAGTTGAGAAATTGATTAATGGTTTGGAATTATGGGAATTTTCAAGTTAGAGGGAAAGTGAAAAGAAAGAGTGATATGAAGGATTTGAAGCATAGCAAACTTAAAGTGAGTAATTACACTCACAATATCTATGTCTAAACTGTAGGATGCAAGATATGTGACTTGATTTAATAAATATTGAATATTTGATATGAAGTTTATTTGAATTACTTATGTTTTGATTGAATTTGAATTAAATGAGAATGTTTTAGATTGATTGACATGGGGTATATATGGTCTATGGTCAAATTATGCTCGAGTAGAGGAGGAATTGAGGTCGAAGCCACAGTAATCAGGCTACGGACCGGTCCACCAATCCCTTGGACACGGCTTGGAATTTCCAGGCCAGCGCACTACCCTTTTGGCCCTTATAGTTTGAAAAAAATAAAAAAAATTAATTTGAAAGTCAACATTTGATGTGTTGTAAAGATAAAATTATTATAAAGAAAAAAGTTTAATAAAGATTTAGTAATTAGTGTTTGTATTTAAATTTTTTAATTTATTAATGGAAATTTATTTTGGTTTTAAAGAATTATTTAAAAATCCTATATAATTTTAGTAGAAAAAGAAGAAATGTTCTCTAATAAATATTTTAAGCGTTTTGAGGCATATTTCATAAATATATAAGCTTAAGTAAGAATATTAAAAATGTATTATATATAATTTAACAAAAGGAAGTTCGTATTTAATACGTAAAAATTTATTTATATATACTTTGTAAATTTATATTAAAGTATATATAATTATGGAAAATTGAGGAAAAACTTTTATAAATTATTTTTTACTTGTAAAGTGATTCTAAAAACTTTGTATATACATAAGTAAAGATTGTGTATTGCAATAGAATTATCTAATCTTTAATTTTGTATTGAATAAGTAAAATTGGATGGTATATTTAATATATATATTTAATTGATTTAAGAATTATTATTTTATTTGCTTATTTAAATAAAAAATTCTTTTAAATAATTATTTGAATGTTATTTGGAAGGTTTTATTTCCATGTAACGAGGAATCTGAATAAACGAAGTTATAATACCATCTGGTATCAGACTTTTGGTAATATCTCTTCGGTTATTCTCTGGACTCGTTATCTAGAATAATATTATGGAGATTCTGGATTGTGAGGAATATAAGTAAACAGATTAGTAATACCATTTGGTATGGGATATTTGGTATTATTTTTTCGGTTACTCATAAAACTCACGATATAGTATATTGTGGAGATTGAGCTTAGTCTATGACCATCGAATAAACGGATGAATAACACGCGGTAGTATGAGATGCCATTGTGATATTTTTTCGATCATTGATTGTAAGTAGATGACAATCATGTGACGAAAATATTGATGTTCAGATTATACTTACGTGAGATTATGCTCATAGGTGTGAGCAAGGTTAGAGCCTATATTTGTTGATCTTATGTGTTATCTATCATTAAGCAATCATATTATCAATGTTGAAGAGAGAGAGAACCAAATTAGTTAGCATCCATCCTAGCGGCCCGATCTTGGGGTCGTGCCCCGGATCTATGACATCTTTAGTGAGTATTATATGGAAGGTGCCCTTAGCCTCTATGTCACCTAGGCCAACGGTGTGTTATCTATAGAGGGAAAGCATGGTCATGACCGAGTCCTCTTGTTGACGAGAACACTAATGGATACGTATTACGATGACCGTCAAGGTAACTAAGATAGTAGAGTCGGGTTATGTGACCAATGTGTTGACTCTGGAGCGGGCATACGACCATTAGTCTCCCTTATGGTTCTATACTGAGCAATAGATAGACATATACTACAGTGAATCGAGTTAGGTAACCCATGTGTGTGACTCTTGGAGCAGGCAGATGACCATCATTCTCTTATCTTATCCTACACCCTCACTTAAGTATAGATATGGGTTAGGCAACCCTGTGTTGGGATATGAATCTACTTGGGACTTTGTGTTTGTCATACGATTAATTTCTGTCCCTACGTATTATGAGCAACACACACAGGCACATGAACGCGCACACTCACACTATATATATATCGAGACATGATTATACCTGTGATAGACATCCAGAGTATAGTCAGTTCTCATTATTATTATTATATGTGACTGATGGGTAGGCTCCCAATTATTATTATTATTATTATTATTATTATTGATTATTGACATTATTTATATTGTTGTGAGTATGACAGATCCAAGAATGTTTATTTTATATTTCTCACGGGCATTGTTGTGTGCTAGCCTAATCTCACTGGATATGTTCTATTCTTTGATGATAATTATATGTATGAATGATTTATCAATTTGATATTTTTCTATAGTTTATTATTTGACATGATTTATATGGATGATGACATTTTATGCATGGATTTGTGATGGTTGTTATTTTGTGATACTTTGAGGCTTTTTATAATATTATTTTCATACCATGCATATTCATTATATATATGTTGATATATACATTTAGACTAGTCTAACCCATGTGTTATTTACGTAATACTCAGGTCAGTCCGAGTCATTTTGGGTTTAGGGATGAAGTGACCAACTTGTGTTTTCTGGGTACAGTGGAGATCAATTATTCAATACAGTCATGTACTACTATGCACTGTGTTGCCTCATGTATGTATTTCATTGTGTTGTATATTGGTATACATTGTATATTAATTTAAGACAGTGGATATTTGATATTTTGTATTCCACACGGTCTTATGAACAGTAACATATTATGTTTTATCACTGCATTAATGACTTTGCGTTCTCTATCATTTATTATATATTGTGTAATGTTTTATCCTGAAAATGCATGTGTTAATTGCTTTATGTTGATAATATGTATGTATAAGTGTGTTATTTATTTAATTTTAAAATAAGTACCAGTGTTAGCCTAAGGGAATATTCACGTGTGTAAGCCTAATATCACGTCATTCTCTATATTACCAAACAGTATTACCTACTAATACTCTTTGATAGTATGGGTATAGAGGTATGGAGTTTCATTTGGTATCAGAGCAGGCTCAGAACAAAAAATTGTATATATGAGACACTAATCTTGACCTTAGATGAGACTTAGAGTCCTTGTCTCTTAGATGTGTTGGGTAGTACACTATAACAAGGGATAATAGGTGTATTTGATGATTACTAGGGTAATCATCTGGAGACGTATTTTCTATATATATATATATATATAATGTTGTTACTTCTATCACTTTTGAAAATAAACTTTTGTATGAGATACTGAATGGTTAAAAAAAACTTTTAAAAATAAACATAAGTTAGTATGAATAGGAAATGCGATAACGAAAGAAATTTACTTTAATATAATGCGCCTTGATGTTATATGAGACAATTGATCACATATTTATCATTTGAAAATAAGAGTAGAATAACTGCAATATTTCAACGTTTATTTTTAGATTTCAAAATGAGGGATGTTGCATAGAGGGTTATACAAAAGTAGTTGGTCAGCTTAAATGTGACAGAGTTGAGGGTATTCCCTTAATTGTACACTTAATTATTATGTATAAATCTTATCCAAAATGAAAGTATGGTTTTCTAATTTCTATTTCTATTTTATGTGCATATAAATTAAATGTTGATGATT
The DNA here is from genome assembly GCA_030737815.1 of Allium fistulosum. Classification (NCBI taxonomy): domain Eukaryota; kingdom Viridiplantae; phylum Streptophyta; class Magnoliopsida; order Asparagales; family Amaryllidaceae; genus Allium; species Allium fistulosum. The sequence goes on along the minus strand of CM060903.1, from coordinate 1,531,529,318 downwards.
ACGTGCATGCATAAAATATGAAATCCCTTAGAATAAGTATTTAACCGATTCCAGTTACGAACGTGTTCAAAATCGTGAGTATTGAGTCGTGTATATACAAATGTTCCTAATCAAAGTGTTTCAATAAAGGATATCGATTCACCTATGAGACTACTGTTTGTAATGCTCTTCATATAATGGACGGTGATTTACTTATGACCGTTGAGACAACAAGAAGTTACGTGCTTGTAGTTGTTGTGGATCAACCACAAAACAACTCATCGAGAGTTTCTATAGGTTTTTATTCTTAAGTCAAAATAGATTATCTTATGTGACGATGCGCAGTGGCCTTTGGACTTGAGGATTCTGTGGACTTTGTTTATCGAGAACCTACATTGATGATGGTTGATCGCATGATATGACTTTGTGTTAAGATCATTATTGGTACAGGATTAGATATCCTAAATGAAACACTACTCAAAAGAGAATCCATCTCCTTTGATATAAAAGGTTAGTGTCACTTTAATTGGTTTTTTATTCGAAGTTAAAAATCTCTGATTAGAGTAAATTAGGTTAATCAATAATTGTAGTTCATTAAACTAACTTCGGAACTCAACTTTGCAATCAAATAAGGACATTATTAGGATTTTGACCGATGATCGAACCTTTGGATGTCTATGTGACAGAGCTTTGATGAAAAGAGAACCATGTACAAATATTGGTGCATAAGGGTGCAACTTTAAAACATGAAATAGGACTTTGCATAGATGATCAATAAGAATATGACTTCGTGACCTTTATTGTGCTTCATCAAAGTCCGCATAGACTTTGATATTTTAATAGTTCAAATATTAACATAACCGGAGTCGCACCTATGAGTAACACAACAGAGAATTATAGCGCTAAACAAAAATACTATAATATAATAATTCATAATTGTTATAAGTTATTGCACAGATGAATTATATATATATGTGTGTGTGCATGCTATATATATAAGCAAGGATCAGCAGCCCCCTTTATTTAGCACCATTTCGTAGCCCCATGATATTAGCCATAAGTTTCTATTTAAATCTCCTTTCACATGCACAAAATATTTAAATATAAACTTGTTGTGCCTGATATCAAGGGGCTACAAATGGTGCTAAATAAAGGAGGATGCCGATCCTATATATATTGAAAATGGGTTCCTTTTATTACTATTAATATAAAATTACAAAGTACAATCAGATAATATGGCCCAACAATAATAGGCTTACTTATTGTAGAAAATAAAAAATACATCTTTGTATATCATATTTTCAAACTACTTGAGATATTCCTCATAGCATTCTCCAAATAGATTTATGCAACTGTCCAGGTAAGTGGAAGTCCTTCATCATACCAGATCATGCCTTCCACATTATCAAATAGTTCTACTAAGCCCAATTCGTTTTTAGCCCATCACATCACGAAGCTACTTCACGTGAGTATCCCTTATTCATGTGTTTCCTTTCATCCATTGTAACTGAAAAATCAAATGTGGCTCTGTCACATGGTCCCTTCATCGCAAACCACTACAAACCATGACTTGGTCACATGTCTTTATCTTCTCCATTATTTCAACAAATGCCAATCCTCCTTGTCACTAGGGAATTCCATAGCCTCTTTATATGGCTTCTAAGAAATGAATTTGTTTTCCAAACACATGATATCTTCTGAATCCATAGGGTTCTTGGAATAACCAAAATTCTAATGGTTGAATCACGGATTTAGAATTTTGATCGTGCTTCCTGCAATTATAGTACTACGATTATGGTTACAGCAAAGTCTCATGGATTGATTTCCTTCTAGGCCAAATAACATCCGAACAGTGAACTTGGCTTCTCCCTTAACATTTCACACGCGATGAATCAATAGATTTCCATATTCACGAGGCACCTGTAACGAACCCATTCTGTTGTTATCATCTTCGCTCCAAAATCAACCATCGAACATCCCCAATATGCTAAGGTTTGTACGATTTGGGATTACGATTCGCATTGAAAAACACCAATGAGGAACCCAATTCAATGAAGAACGTGGTGCTAAGTTTTGCATAAACTTTGCAATCGCTGTAATCCAATTAGTGTCATATTTGGATCTCGCATGGTGGTAATTTTGGAAGCATATTTTTGTAGTTTAATTTTGAATTAGTTCTGTTGGTACCCATTCGCATTAGAAAGTAGAAAGCTTTATCTCCCAAAAGCCAAAGCATCTATCTTTTTCTCATCAATTTTGTTGAAGATTTGTTGCCACCAATGTTTTCTTTTTAAACATAGAAAACAATATTCCTACTAACCACCATTGGTGTAGGGTTCCTCTTTACAATACACACACACACACACGCTGGCTATTTAAACACAATCGGTGACACAATAGATCTGAACCGTTGGATCCCATTGTGTTTGCACATGGGGTTTACATCAGGGGAAAAATCCAATGGTTAAGATTCATTGCCATCTATTGTGCATCATTTTGTGTCCTAATAGATTTTCCCACACACGTACAGATATATATATGTGTGTGTGTGTGTGGTTTAATTTTTTAAATTACCAAAATTAATTGGGTTAAATATATGTAATGACCAGCCTTTTCGACCATCGAAAGTCGACACTGAATACATCTATGGCATTCAAATGCCGAACGTCCAATCATTGGAAATGTAGATTGTTAGGATAAAATAAAACGAAAGGAGCCATGAACAGGGTTAATAGAATCTCATGGCGAAAATGACAACATATAATATAATAGAGATAGTATAAATTGTCACTCCAAAATATAGAGTATATCAAAGTTAAAAGAAATTACATCAGCTGGACAGTTATAAATTCATGACCTTACAATTGCTGATAGACGTATGATATAATACAACGGAAAATAAAACACTACGATAGGTGAATATCCAGCTCTTCTCGAAGAACTCCATATCACCAAAACCAACCTGGGAAAATACTCAGTCTGACCCGAGTATTATAATAAAATAACATCTGGGTCAGTCTGGAATACCAGTGTGAGAAAACTCAAGAAATGGGAAACAAAAACAATTTATGGGACCACGTCACAAATGCAGAATGGGGTTTCATCATACAAGAACAACATCCAAACATGAAAGAGTGGAAATAAACTACGGAAACAAATCCAAATATAAAGGATGGGTACAAGTAAGAACAAATCTCATACTTAATGAATGAGCATATATAATATCAAAAACCAGACTTGAAAGAATGGAAATAATATGAACAAAATCCGAACTGGAAAGAATGGATAAACAAGATAAAAGTCCAAACTTGAAAGAATGGACACAAATAATTAAACATTGAGAAGAGCACAAGGCGGTTCACAATGCAATTAAGGAAACAATTCAAAGATTTGAATTAACAACAAGGAAAAAGAGAAGTTTTTCAACAATGACTAGGATGGTGCACCACCTTTACCGAAAGTATACCTCTAGAAATATACTTGAGAACTTTGAGTTTCACATCTCAATGCGTAAAACCGAATCCAATCTTGAGTGGATATGAAAATACCATAATGGAAGCAACCCCACATAGCTTGGCCCTCACTCGCTCTTTGGGTTTAGTCATTTTTGACAAAGGATAACAATGCTCAAAAGCACAACAAATCGTCTTAAGTGGACGAAACATAAAGAATAAAGCAAAATCAAAGGCGATAGGCGATAAATCAACTATCGAGAATGATAAAATGGTAGTTCACACTAGCGCTTGATTTTCACATCATAATAATTTTAAAGACGCTTTAAAAACACTCTTTAAAATATTCTTTTAAAAGGGCAAATTATATTTTCTAAGTGTTAAAACCAAGGTCAAAACAAATGTCAAAACATTGTTTATTATAAACCCAAAACAATTTACACTTGGCTCTATTTTGAAACAATTCATTTTAAAAGATCTTTTTATTTATAAACTATTATTTATAAATTTCTACTACATTTATTATTCCAGAAGATAATAATTCAATTAATTTACTTAAATACCTTTATTACATTAATTAACTTTAAAGCGCCTTTTTTAAGTTAGCTAATTAACCTTAAATTAAATTTACTAAATCAGTTGATTAACTTTAAAACATCGTTAACTAAAATGATTAATTAATAGTTAAACCTCATTAATTGAAATGATTAATTAACTTTAAATATAATTAATTAAAATGATTAATTAACCTTAAATATCATTAATTTAAATAATTAATCCTTTAAATATCATTAATTAAATTGATTAATAAACATTAAATATCATTAATTAAAATAATTAATTAAGTCCAAATATCATCAAATAAATAGATTAATTAAATTCAAATATCATTAATTAAAATGATTAATTAATTTAAAGATCATTAATTAAAATGATTTATTCAATTCAAATATTAATTAAAATGATTAATTAATTTTAAACATTTATTTTGTGAAAAATACAAGTTCAAGTCCAATACACACAAAGGGGTTAAAGAGATGATAAGTAACGGTATAGCGAAAAATCGCTATAATGACACTTAAACAATTCAAATAAAATGTCACAATTATTTGCAACCAAACATCAATATGGCAACATAAGGCAATAAATAAATAATTATTGGCGAGAAACCCCTTAGGGTCTCTCTACAAATGTTTCCTACAAAACAATGGTTATGGATCATATATAAATAGTCAATTGGGTCCCCTACAAATTAGATAATATGGCATTGGGTTTCCTATTCATTTGAGGTTACTTAAAGGTAATCGACAAAGAAAATCCCTTAGATTTAAAATATTCCATTAAAAGTTAGTTGCTTAATCCAATCGACCTTCGAAATTAAAGTGATTTAAAAGTTAAAAACTTTCATTTAATATTTAAATAACATTTAAATCACTTATTAATCATTAAACCTTTAATTATTCATTAAACAATAATTAATTTTTAAATAAATAATTGAATAATAATTAACCTTTAAATAATAATTAAAATAGATAATTATTCTCTTACTTAATAATTAAATAAATAACTAGTCCCTAATTAATAATTAAACAATAATTCAAACCTTTATTAATAATAATTGAAAATTAATTAGTTCTAATTAAATATTAATGAAAACTTAACTTAATTAGAAATAAATTAGTAATTAAACCTTCTTAGATAATACTTAAACCTTAGTTAAGTCTTAATTAAATCTTAACTTAATTAATAATTAAATAAACATTTAAGCCTATCTTAATTATTATTAATGATAATAAACCCTTAAATAAATTATAAATTAATAATCAGTCTATAATTAATTAATTACTTATAATTAATTTTCTTGATTAACACTTAAGTAATAATTACCTTAATTAATTAATCGTTAAATAAATAAATAAATAAATAAATAAATAAATAAAAATAATAATTTCTTATCCATACTTAAAATAAGTTTGAAAACATTTTTCAAAAGATACTGAAGTGAAACACTTTTAAGTTCAATAAGAGTTCGTTTTCACGGACTGCATTTATAGCAACTATCGCTATATGACCCGTAATTTCAAATCTTGTCTTATATTCCAAATTGCTTTCGAAACTTCTATTTTTATGTTTTTAATTTACTTTTATAAACCTTAAATAAAGTTTGAAAATTAAAAGTAATTTTTTTTAAAACTATTATAAACCTTTTTAAATTAAACACTTAAGTAAAACACATTTTCAAAACCGAGGGATCTCTTTATTGCTTATGCAAGTTTATATGCTAACTTTCTTAGCATAACAACATACTCACAAGATCATAACATAAGTTTACATGACATAATGTCAAACCATAGCAATGTTATAACTTTCCATCCATACACACATTTCTAACTCGAACTAATTATCACATTCAAGTACATATGTATTCATACTAATCAACATCATATCCAACCAATCAAGCAATGAATTAACATCTAAGTACACATCATAACCAAAGTTAGTAACTTTAAATAAGGAACTAGCTATCTCACCTAAATGCTAACCAAACCCTTACTAACTCCACTTGAACTTCACTAAAACTTGAAAACGACCTTACCTCTTTACTTTGCTTGAACTAAAACTTGATTTTTGGACAAGAATGAAGGTTGATGGGCTTGGCCTAGGGGGTGTAGGCTCAGCCATGGGGTTATGAGTGGATGTAAGTCTTGCGTTGGCAATGAGGAGTGTTTAAAGGTAGAAGAAGGTTTTGAATCAATGTTTTAAGGATTTAAAATGGAAATAAATATGATTTTTAACCTTTTAAAATCAAGTAGAAGCCATGAAAATGTGGACACTAAGTTTTGAAATGAAGAAAATGAATGGAAAAATGGGAAAGAGAAAGGTTTTATATAATATGTAATTAGTAAATTACTAAAATACCTTAAGAACTTATCCTCCACTAACTTTGTGCCACCTCATCATGCTTGTCCCCCTCCCCCTTCACCCTTGTACTCACGCCGCCTAACATGCATTTATGACTGAATATACTAATGTCTCCTAAAGCATCTTTTTATTTTATATTTCATTTTCATATAAAGTCACATCAAACTCTTTATATTTTTAAGTATATATATATAACACAACCCAATTGTTTTATAAATATATGTGAATGTTTCTACTAAAGAGTTCACAACATTTCCAACAACTTTTAAACGACGAAAATTCGGAAAACATTTTTCGTTCATATTTTCAATTTTTCCTCGAACTAAATATTTTTGTAAACAAATTTTGAAAAATATTTCATCATCATTATTCATTATTTAAAAAAAAATATTTTAATTATAAAATCCATTATTCAAATATTAAAAAATAAAATCCCTAATTTTGAATAAAAAGAGTTTATACTTCAAAAACAATTATTTAAATATTTAAAATTAATTAAATATTCAAATTTAAAATGATAAAATTCTGGCATGTTACATCCTTCCTCCTTAAAAGAATTTTGTCCTCGAAATTATTATCGAGTGGAAGAAGCAATATCCCAACTTAAGAAAACCAATTTACTTGGTTTTCATTGGTTTTCAATAAAACTGATTAGTTATATTTTCCTTAGTTATATTATTTCTATCATAAACACATGCAACATAAACACTATAACGACCATAAGCAATCAGGTAATATGATGTAACTAAATACAATATGACAATCATATGCAACAAAATACAGAGAATATTTCGTAATAAATGTTATGCATCCAATATTTTCAAAAGAAAAGAAATTTAGAACTAAATGTCCCGGTTTTATATTCAAAATATTTTCCAAAATTCTTCTAAGAGAAGTATATCAAAACCAAAATCAATAATGATGAGGAGAGGGCTCTCCCTACCGAAGCATGGTATAACTCTAGAATCAAAACAACATGGAGCATGCAGTGGTATTGCGGTTCCTCCTAAATAACAACTATAGTAAAGAAATATACCTAACGAGTCTTCTGAATCGAAAAACTCCCAATTACCCAACTTTAGTCACGGCAAAATATTTGAAATACCATTTCAAAAATATTCTTCCAAACATTCTGAAATAATAACACTTCACCAATATATGTTTTAAATAATATTTTTATTATTTCTTCACAAATTCTTTTGAAATCATTTTTTTCGAAAGCACTGGGATTTAAGTCCAATAAATAACAATTCAAAAAAATTTTGTTTATAAATTCAAACTTTATAAACTATGGTATATAAATCACACAATCAATCAAACCAAATCAAATTCTGTATATGGATAAACTAACACATAACATTACTTAAAATGTTAATTGACTAACAAACAAATCTTTTTCTAGATCACTTGTATATTTTTCCCATTTAGTGTTTCATTCAATATAAAAACTATTTATGAAGTATTTCATAAATTTTCAGCTAAGTTTAAAAATATTTTATAAAGTCATTTCTTTATAAAACATTGAATAGAAATTTCTTTATTTTATTTATTTGTATAATATTCTTCTATATTCTAAGAGTACATACAAGACACTAATTTTTATTTTACTTTTCAAAATTTAGATGGAGGCCCAAACAAAATATAGATCTTTAAGATTGAGTCGAATTTCTACCCTTTTTACCTTAGAGTATTATAATGGAAGATGTTTATGGTTTGACCCAAAAACAACAAATAGTTTACACGCTCAAATGTTTTAAACAAAAGCTACAGTTTTAAATAAACAATGTCTATTAAACCTTCCTATCTAATTTAACCCAACCCGTGTTAAATTATACCTTTCATATTCAATGGTTCAACATTTTCATTTATCATCCTTTAATCAAAAATACCTTTTATTTTGAAATCAATTCCCTTTAAGGGAACGTAAAAACTAAATACCCGGTTTATAATTTCAAAACCCATTCTTGAAAAACATACTACATATATTTCCTTTATGAAATAACTTTAACAATTTATTTATTAAAACTCACTTTGGTTCGTCAACTAATTTCGATAGCACAATGATAAAGAGAATAATTTACTAAGTGCTCCACAATGTTCGCCTAAGCATACATCTGATCGTCACTTAGAAGATTATTCAGATTACCGCAAAACTAATCAAGACGATTCCCTCCGAATTACCCTAAAGTGAATGCATTCTACTTAAAATTTCTCTTACAAAATATTTATATTTAGAATTACTTTCAAGTAGTACTACTATATATATATATATATATATTTCAGAAACCTTTCGAAATTATTTCAAATGGCTCCAGGATTTAAATTCAAAAATCCTTTTTAAAACAAATTTTATAAATCAAATTTGTATAAAATTACCTTTATATAAAATCATTTCATATTATAATAATCCTCCTTTATTATAATCAAATTTCTCAAATATTTATCCTCTAAATGTTTTATCTTACCATTTAGATTATATTAAACAAATTTCATCAAAAATTTACATTTAACCTAACATTATAACCGAACGCCTTATAGTTAAATTGTGAAACTTAATTCATAAGGGGTTCATTTATAATCAAAACAATAAATGCTTAAAAATAAGCTTAGCATAAATAATGAGCAATCAATAAATGACAATCAACGCTCCTAATTTAATCGAGCGTGACTAATCAAACAGTGATAATAAACAAATATTATCACATTCAGATAAACAAACACACTCTATAACTATATAATTTTTGAAAATTATTCCTTTATATATATATAAATATAAACCAAGGTAAAGTATTTCATTTATCGATTTTCAAAAGTCAATATCATGCCCTTTTGCCTTGTTCAAGTGTTTAAAAATCTATATCGACACAGTGGCATCCCACGTCTCGAACAGAATTCATAGACAACTCAATAGACCAATTAACATAATACATTTTTATAGCATTAACAAATACGCTCTCATATATATAATACTCTTAAATCATTCTAAGGTGTCACTTACCCTATCTCTAATGAGTTTCTCATTCTAGGGCATTACTAATCCCATCTCCAATGAGCCATACCCTACCGAAACCAAGGTTTCACTGTAACGATCCGCATTTTCGATCCTCAGAAGTCGACACTAATACATCCACAACATTCACATACCGAGCATCCAAGTGCCGGAAAGATATATTGTTGGGAAAAAGACAGAAAAGACAAAACAGAATCATACATCACGAAGAGTAACATGTAATATGAAATAGATCTTTACAACAGAAAGAAAATAACTGTAATATACATACATCCAATCAGAGTACAATAAGTAATTTATCAACCTGGGCAGTTATAATAACATGTCCTCACAAATGCTGACAAATGAACAACTAACAAATGCTGCGGAAAAATAAATATATGTGAATACGTCTTGAAGGCATCCATCTTGCCTTCTGAAACTCCAAAGCATCCAAACTAAACATGTAAATATACTTAGTCTGACCCGAGCATTATAAGAAAAATAACGTCCGGATCAGTCTGGTAAAGCAGCGTGAGAAACATACCTTGAATTTTAATGTTATAAAAATCTTTTAAAATAAAGATATCTCGTATGACCATGCCGCACATAAACATGGACGTGTTTTTACCTTATACTTATGTTAACAGTATAAGTATGTTCGCCAATCACTGCATTTTTAATACTTAGAAAATATACTCATATACTTATCTCGACGGTATAAGTATATTTATAAATCGTAAGAAAGATTTTTATTTCAAAACTGCATTTAAAATTGGGTTAAAACATAGTCGTTTAAAACATAGATAATAATAATCCAAACATTATTCCTTCGATGTTAAGCAGGGAAAAAGAATATTCTCTACCACCATAATTAAGAAGGTCATTTGGAAAATCAAATCTGTATTATAAAAAACTCTTTTATAAAATATTTCCTTTTATAAATATAAGCTCTAAATTTATTTTAGAAGTTCTTCCATAAAATATTATTTATAAATTTCTTTATAAATATCTTTAAAAAAACATAATTTCAGCCTCCTTTTATAAATTTCCAAATTTATTTAATAACTCCTTTATAATATCTTTTATATTATTTATAAAATCTTTTAAAAGCTCCTTTTTTATATAAAATACCATTTATAAACTTATTTTATAAATTTCAAGTTATATGCAACTCTTTTTATAAACTCCAAATTCATTTATAAAATTCCGTTTATAAATTTTTTAAGTATAATTACAAAAATCCTTTTTAAAACAAAACTCCAAATATAACACCAAAAACACAAATATCAAATTCCAAAATGTAATTATAAAACTCATATAATTTCCCTAACATGACAAATTTATATATTTCAATTAGTTCCCCAAATGAAATTTATTTCTCCCTTTTATCAAAATGGTATTGATTTCTTTTATTTTATAAGATATTACTTATAAAACCATTCTTTTATTTTATAAATCACTTCTCATAAATCTATTCTCCACTTACAAATATTTATTTACAAGTCTATCTTTTATACACCCTTATACAAGCGATTCATAAATATTTATTTCTGTCTTCTTTTAGAACACAAAATCCCTTTAAAATAAAGGATAACCCTTTTTATTCCCTTTTTAAATTAAACATTTATTATTATAATAATTTTTTCTATAAAAACAATATTTCCAAAATAATTTTAAAACATCTGCCTAAATATATGTATATTAGAAAGAAAAAATAATAAAGAAAATTTTGAAATAGAATAGAAAAGTTTTTGAAAACTCATTTAAATTAAAATATCTCAAAAAATTCCAAAACATTCGGATTTAGAACCATTTTTTCCAAATCAAAAATTAATAGTATTCCAAAAATATTAAATCGAGGCCCATTATCAATATAGTACTAAACAAATGCTATAACTACCATTTCTACTAAAAAGGTTCAATTTTCACATATGTCGGTGTCACATCCAATATGGTCAAACAATCAAATTTATAGCATTTAACAATCTATATCATAGATATATAACTGAAATAAATCAACAGGTAAATAACTAAAAGTTATAAACCACTACGGTGAGAAATCCGGATTTCTCAACAAATTTTCCTGTATTCAAATTTTAAATGCTAATCACTTTTCAAAAGCAGACATTTAACCAAACAACCAATACTTTCAACCAAACACAAACAGTAAATTTTAATCTATTATAACATACCGATTTATCCAAAAAAGTGAGTTATACTTACCGAAATTTCAGTTGGTATTGAAGCGCTCTAATTTGAATTAAAATCGAACGACGTTTGATTTTAGGCCAAATTTCAATTTGCTTCAAATTCAACCAAACCAGTTCCATCGCGAAGCTTTCGTCATCACGAGCGTAACGCAAAAAGTTTCATCTTGATTGGACCTCGAATGAGAGGGTTATTCAATATATAAATCAACGATTTTTAATTTAATTTAAATTCACTGATTACATTATATTTAAACTGATTACCCTCTTTAAAATTTAATCATTCTCCTACAATACTTCATTCCCGCTCCTTCCTGTTTAAATTTTTCACCATAGTCGTCCATGTTCATCCTCCCCGTTCACCCTCATCTCTCCACTAAATGGCCCACCGACACTGCCAAACTCCATCTCCTTGCCTCCTCCATCCATCCACCACCTTTATTCTCGACCCGCACCTCACCTCTAAAACGCGACATCAGGTTTCCCATCCTCGACCATGCACACTATGCAACCTTCCTTGCAACCACGACCCACCAGATTTGTCACCGAGGTGCCCTCTTCCACTACTAACCTCAATCTTCAGTCGCCTTGCTCTCAAACCCAACGAATCATGCATAAATCGAAGCCCTAGATCACCTATTGCCTAAAACTTCCATTGTTAACCATCGTGTCCTCCATCTTGAAGCCGAACACCCTCAAACACGTACCAGAAGATAGATCTTATCACAAGAAGACCAAAGATACTAGCTTTTAAATTTATAGATTTTTATATGATTTGTTTTGATTTTTCCAAGCTTACTTTTTTTTAAGTCTGATTTTGCAAACTGATGGAACGGTACAAGTGATTAGAGAATAGAGTTTTGGAATGAGAAATCTAAGTGTTGGGTATATTAAATTTGCAAATTTTCGACATCTCATCGCGCATATTTTTGTTCGCGTATAGACTTTGAATGACAAAACAAAAATACAGTTGCGCTCAGAACAGCAACACGACTCAATAATAATAATAATGTACACTAATTATTGAATTCTGTGAAATCACAAAATCACTGTCGTTTGGCGAATAATCGACAAATGATTAATTTAAATATTTTTCAAATTAAAAAAAATATGGAAAAATCAAATAAATTAAATTAAAAATATATCAATGAAAATCGAGTCTTAAAAATAATAATTTATTTTCTTATTATTTATTCAAACCATTTGTTACAGTAAATGAATTTACAAACGCATTTACCGTTATTATTTATTAGTTTAAAAGGAGTTAAATAAAGCCAATTAATCCATTAAATAAATACTCAATTTAAAATTCAAATATTCGAATCATTGTTTCAAATATTAAATTCCCAGTTCCAAATAATTAAAATAATCCCTATATGTCAATATTTAAAATTAATTAAATCGGTCAATTCAAAGATTTTAAATAATCTATATATTCGAATCCCAATTATTAAATTATTAAAAACCAATTATTGCAATTTTTTCTTTTAATTAAATATTCAAAATCCAATGATCAAAATTTCGGGTTGTTACACTCACTTAACCTTCGGCTCTAATACCAAATTATAACGAACCACCTTTTTGACCATCAAAAGTCGACATCAAATATATCCACGGTATTCAAATGCTGGACATCCAACCGCCGGAAAGATAGATTGTTAGGATAAAATAAAAAGAGAAGAACTAGCAACAGGGGAAACAAAATCTCACAACGAAAACGACAACATATATAATATAATAAAGATAGTATAAACTGTCACTCCAAAATACACAGTACATTAGAGTTAAAAGAAACCATAGCAGCCGGACAGTTATAACTTCCTGACATTATAATTGCTGATAGGTATACAATATAATACAACTGAAAATAAAATTTATGATAGGTGAATATCCAGCTCGTCTCTAAGAACTCCATATCACCAAAGCCAACTTGGGAAAATACTCGATCTGACCCGAGCATTTTGATAAAATAACACTCAGGTCGACCTGGAAAACCAGTGCGAGAATAATCAAGTAATGGGATAAATAAAAAACAATTGGTGGAACCACATCGCAAACGCAGAACAAGGTTTCATCATACAAGAACAACATCCAGACATGAAAGAGTGGAAATAAACAACAATATCAAATCCAAATATAAAGGATGGGTACAAGTAAGAACAAATCTCATACTAATGAATGAGCATAAATAATATCAAAATTCGGAATTAAAAGAATGGAAATAATCTGAAGAAAATCCAAACTGGAAAGAATGGACAAACAAGATAAGTCCAAACTTGAAAGAATGAACACAAATAATTAAACATTGAGAAGAGCACAAGGCGGTTCTCAATGCAAATAAGAAAACAATTCAAAGATTTAAATTAACACTAAGGAAAAAATAGAAGTTTTTCCACCATTGACTAGGAGGGTGCCCCCCCCCCTTATCGAAAGTATGCCTCTAGAAATATACTTGAGAACTCCGATGGCTCTCGAAAACCTCCAAACCGGACCCTACCAACTGTTAACGAGTATCTTAGTATTTCACATCTCAATGCGCAAAACTAAATCCAATCTAGAGTGGATGTGAAAATACCCCAACGGGAGCAACCCCACATAGCTTGGCCCTCATTTTCTCTTTGAGTTTAGTCATTTTTGATAAAGGATAACAAAGCTCAAAAGAGCAACAAATCGTCTTAAATAGACAAAACATAAAGAAGAAAGCAGAATCAAAGTGGATAGTCGATAAATCAACTATCGGGAATGATAAAATAGTTGTTCACACTTGCGCTTGATTTTTACATCACGGTATTTTTAAAGACACTTTAAAAACACTTTTTAAAATATTCTTTTAAAAGGGCAAATTATATTTTCTATGTGTATTTAAACCAAGGTCAAAACAAATGTCAAAACATTAGGCTATGTTTGGTTTACCGTTTTTAGTTTTGAGTTTTCGTGCATACAAAAATACGAACAACGCATGTATATTATGAAAAATGGTCATTTTAGAAAACAAATTTAACACACAAAATAGAAAACAACTTTTTTTCATTTTTCGTGTTTTGAGAAAAACGGAAGCACGAGCAACAATTCATCATTCCGTCGTTCCTCCATCCACTTCGTGGTCCCCTCCAATCTTCCGTTCATCCCTTCCGACCTCTCTTCATTCTTCTCATATTTTGTAATTAATGTTGAAAACTCAAAACATAAAATACAAAATAAACCAAACGACCCCTTATTTATTATAAACCAAAAACAATTTACACTTGGCTTTATTTTAAAACGGCTCTTTTAAAAAGACCTTATTTATAAACTATTATTTATAAATTTCTGCTACATTTATTATCCCAGAAGATAATAAATCAATTAATTTACTTAAATATCTTTGTTACATTAATTAATTAACTTTAAAACACCTTTATTAAGTTAGTTAATTAACCTTAAATCAAATTTATGAAATCAGTTGATGAACTTTAAAACATCATTAACTAAAATGATTAATTAATATTTAAACCTCATTAAATGATATGATTAATTAACTTTAAATATCATTAATTAAAATGATTCATTAACCTTAAATATCATTAATAAAAATGATTAATTAAGTCCAAATATCATCAATTAAATTGATTAATTAAATTCAAATATCATCAATTAAAATGATTAATTAATTTAAACATCATTAATTAAAATGATTTATTCTATTCAAATATTAATTAAAACGATTAATTAATTTCAAACATTTATTTTGTGAAAATACAAGCCCAAGTTCAACAGACACAAAGGGGCTAAGTGGATGATAAGTGACGGTATAGCGAAAAATCGGTATAACGACACTTAAACAATTAAATAAAATGTCATAATTATTTTCAACCAAACATCAATATGACAACAAAAGGAAATGGATAAATAATTATTGGCGATAAATCTCTTAGGGTCTCTCTCAACAAACGTTCCCTTACGGGTCATATATAAATAGTCAGATGGATCCCCTACAAATTAGATAATATGTCATTGGGTTTTCTATTCATTTGAGATTACTTAACGGTGATCGACAAAGAAAATCGCTTGGATTTAAAATATTCCTTTAAAAGACTATTGCTTAATCAAGTCGACCTTCGGAATTAAAGTGATTTAAAAGTTAAAAACTTTCATTTAATAGTTAATAACATTTAAATCACTTATTAATAATTAAACCTTATATTCATTAAACGATAATTAACTTTTAAATAAATAATTGAATAATAATTAACCTTTAAATAATAATTAAAGGGGTTTTGGACCAAAGGTCCTTATTTTCAAAGCTCATGCACAAAAAGTCCATGCTCATAAACACATGTAAATTAGGTCCCTATTTTGTTATTTTTTTACCAAACTGTCATCTTTTAGAAAATCGACTTAGCATTTTTTTCAGGGGCAAAAGCGGTATAAATTAGCCAAAATCTAAAAATAAGGACCTAATTTTCATAACTTATTCCGGAGGGACTTTTCTTACATCATTTTTCAATTTCAGGGACTTGACAGCGATTCCTTGATAATTAAAATAGATAATTGTTCTCTTAATTGATAAGTAAACAAATAATTAGTCCCTAATTAATAATTAAATAATAATTCAAACCTTTATTAATAATAATTAAAACTTAATTAGTTTTAGTTAAACTTAACCCAATTAGAAACAAATTAATAATTAAACCTTCTTAAATAAAACTTAAACCTTAATTAAGTCTTAATTAATAATTAAATAAATATTTAAGCCCTTTCTTAATTATTAATTAATAATAAATAACCTTTAAATAAAAATAAATTAATAATCAATCTTTAATTAATTACTTATAATTAATTTTCTTGATTAACACTTAATTACTAATTACCTTAATTAATTAATTAATCATTAAATAGATAAATAATAATTTCCTTGTCCATACTTAAAATAAGTTTGAAAGCATTTTTCAAAAGATACTTAAGTGAAACACTTTTAAATTCAAAAATAGTTTGTTTTCACGAACTGTATTTATAGTGACTGTCGCTATATGACCCGTAATTTCAAATCTTGTTTTATATTCTAAATTACTTCCAAAACTTCTATTTTTTTTAATTTACTTTTATCAACCTTGAATAAAGTTTAAAAACTAAGAGTAAAGTTTTTTTTTAAAACTTTTATAAACCCTTAACACTTAAGTAAAACACATTTTGAAAATCAAGGGATCTCTTTATCACTTATGCAAGTTTATATGCTAACTTTCTTTGCATAACAACGTACTCACAAGATCATAACATAAGTTTACATGACATATTCACAAGATCATAACATAAGTTTACATGACATAATGTCAAATCACGGCAAGGTTATAACTTTCCATCCATACACACACTTCTAACTATAAATTCTCAAGTCGAACTAATCATCACTTTTTCTAACTTTAAATTCTCAAGTCGAACTAATCATCACATTCAAGTACTTATGTATTCATACTAACCAACATCATATCCAACCAATCAAGCTAACATCTAAGTACACATTATGATTAAAGTTAGTAACTTTAAATAAGGAGCTAGCTTTCTCACTTAAATGCTAACCAAACTCTTATTAACTCCATCTGAACTTCATTAAAACTTGAAAACGACCTTAGCTCTTTGTTTTGCTTGAATCAAAACTTGATTTTTGGCCAAGAATGAAGGTTGATGGGTCGGCCTAAGGGGTGTGGGCTCGGCCATGGGGTTGATGAGTAAATGTAGGTCTTGTGTTGGCAAGGAGGAGTGTTTAAGGGAAGAATGAGATTTTGAAACAATGTTTTAAGGATTTAAAGTGCAAATAAATATGATCTTTAACATTTGAAAATCAAATGAAAGCCATGGAAATGTGGACACTAAGTTTTGAAATGAAGTAAATGAATGGGAAAATGGAAAAGAGAAATTATGGAAAAGGTTTTATATAATATGTAATCGGTAAATTACTAAAATACCTTAAGAACTTACCCTCCACTAGCTTTGTGCCACCTCGCTATGCTTGTCCCACTCTCCCTTCACACTTGTACTCACGCCCCCCAACATGCATTTATGACTAAATGTACTAATGTCTCCTAAAGCATCTTTTTATTTCTTTTATTTTATATTTCATTTTTATATAAAGTCACATCAAACTCTTAATATTTTTAAGTATATATATAACATAACCTAACTATTTTATAAATGTATGTGAATGTTTACACTAAAGAGTTCACAACGTTTCCGACAACTTTTAAACTACGAAAAGTCGAAAATTCGATTTTTCCTCGAACTAAATATTTTATTTTTGTAAATAAATTTTGAAAACTATTTCACTATCATTATTTATTATTTTAAAGAATTTTATTTTAATTATAAAATCCATTATTCAAATATTTAAAACTAAAATCCCTATATTTGAATAAAAAGAGTTTATATTTTAAAACCAACTATTTAAATATTTAAAATTAATTAAATATTAAAAATTAAAATGATAAAATTATAGGATGTTACAGTATATATAATTGTTATATATGATAAATTTAAGTTAAACGGGCAATCTGATTAATAAAAAGGGCTAAAATAGAATACATAACATATATGTTTTTAAGCCATAACTTAAATATCAATAGATATTACTTTTTTAGTTTTGATCGATCTTATATGGGTAAGTAAGGGGTCAAATATGTTTGGTTCAAGTGGAGAAATGAAAGGACACTAAGATATTTATTCCCCACTATGAATAAACCCATAAAAGCTCATTCTCCTCACACTAATTCAAATCACATCAAAAGAGAAAAATTCTCTACTTCATCATTTCCACTAGAACACTTCGAGCAAGGGTTCGCAAACCATAACTAGAATCGAAAACTTTCGATCTACAAATTTCGACGTGTACAAATTAGACAACATCATTAAGGTAATTCCTACACATAGTTTTAAATATGTCATCTCACCCCATTCAAGTATGTTTTATTTTCAACCAAAATAAAATCTTATTTTTTCAACATCGGTTTAATATATTTATGATATATTTAATATATATACATGTATATATACATGTACTATAATACACACACACATATACACATATATAATATTATATATTTGCATACCGACATCCATAAATATAAAAGTATATTTAATTCAAAATTAAAAAAGTAATTCTATATATTATTTTAACTATAAGTATGTATGTATGTATACATGCGTACATACATACATACATGATAAACTTACTATATATAATGTGTACATACATGTATTATAATACACACACACATATATAATATTATATATTTTCATATCGATATCCATAAATATAAAGTATATTTAATTCAAAATCAAAAAAAATATCATACATACATACATGGGCATGCATGCATGTGCATACATACAACATGCACACATGCATGCATGCATACATACGGGAAGTATCAACAGCCTCCAACATAGCCTTTTAATTTCAGCCAATCGTTTCTATTTAAATACTAATTGTTTCTCTTTGTTATCACACCATGCAATTATTTAAAAACCAATGGTTGAAATTAAGGGACCATTATTGAGGCTAAATTTAGGGGGCTGCTGATCATTATGTGTGTGTGTATGGATAAAATTGTTATTTACTTCTAACCAAACAACATAATAATAACAATAATAAGATTAATTTAAATATTATTACTATCCAAAATTTAAACCAAGGAAGATCCTAATTAATAGGATATATTTTGACCTAGGATTTATAATTAGTCAAAATTATTTACAGGACCTATTATACAGTTATAAATATCCAATAAATTATATATATATATATATATATGGTTTAATATATATACTATATATGTGCATATTATAATAAAATTAAATATATAATTAATATTAATTAAGTTGAAAATATTATGTGCATTATTACGTATATTATATATTTATATGTGTGTGTATAATTATAGCTCTTGTAATATATATATATATATATATATATATATATATATATGAATACAGTGTCAATTATTAACATCCATAGAGTTATATATTCCAATAACTATACACACACACACTTACAGACACTCTCACATTTAGATAATTAAATTTATTAACAGAACAATATTTTCAAATCAAATAAAATTGAATATATATTAAATATGATTTAATAAATTTTGCACATATTGATCATAATAACATAAAATTGATCTTTGGTAAATTTAATAAAAGAATTATTTTTTTAAATCAACCTTTTTACTCCGCTGCATGCCCTCTAGATCCAAAAGGATGTTGGGAGACTACTATATGGAAGATGGATATAAGGAGTTTTTAGAGAAGAGAGTTAGTAGTTCACTATCTTAGACCTTCAATTATTGCATGGTAAAAGATGATTTGTTTGAGTCTCGATGAGGGAACAACAGAGTGGAGAATTTCAAATAAAAATTTGGGGATCTATGCATTCCTCCCACTCCAATGGAGGCATTACTTCGTATGTTCTTGGATACAAAAGAGAGTATGTTAGTTAAATACGATGCAAGTCACTTTGGAGAGTTAGTAGCATAAGGAAAGGATTTAATGCATACACTCCAAATTTATGGGATGACTTTTACCTTCTCTTAGAGTTTGTCTCCTCAATTTAAAAGACTTATACAAAAGGTGCAAACACCTCCATGAGGAGCTAGGATAGACACATGCATATATCCTTGCAGGCTTATACTCATGCATGTTTTACTTTTTTGTGATTTTGAGGATACCACGAGGGTGGGCAAACACATGTTAGTTAGCTCACTTTACAACTTTAGCATCTAAATAAGATCTCGTGATGTCAAGAACCACTAACTCAAATGACTAGTGGTATGACGCTCTAAAATGAGATTCTAGAGGTTGTATGTTCGAACCACAAAAACATCAAAATGAATGTTCTGTTTGAATAAAGTACCACTTATAATTTTAAAAAACAACATGGTTCCATGATTTATATATTGATCTAGAGTGGAAATCTCATATTAGGATTTATTTTGAACTCGAGTTCCTCACGTGTATAATTCTCAGGTACACATATGCATAGACCAATAACCTAAGCAAAATCTAGCTTGATGCATTAATTACCATGGGTTATGAAGAGAAGGATAGAGGTAGGCTCGAAGAGATGAATAGATTGCACACGTTCACTTAATTTTTTTCATGTTTTGATGATATTTGTGGCATGTTTTATGAGCCACTAAACTAAGATATTGTGACTCCAATATTCTTGAGTAACTTTATTGCCGAGATTATTGTGCATATCTGTTTATAACGAGGGTATTGAGTAACGTAGCTTATATTGCATGTTGATGATGATATGTTGAGTTGGGTATCTATCTATAAGGAAATAATTACCCTCGTTATCTTATGTGTATTGATTTATATTTGTGCTTTATTTACTTCATAACAACATATACCATGCAGTTTTGAGTTGGGTGTCTCAATCGGTGATATTGATGGTAAATGAGAATTGCTCCATGGCACGTTACTTCATCGTTGTTCCTTAAAAGGACAATATCCCCTCACCACCAAATCAAGAAATCTGTATCTAAAATACAATGGAGTTGAAGACGTTAACTCTGCAATAGATTGCATTTGCACGAACAAAATCGATTCTATCAATTAAAAGAACACAATGATAACACTGAAGTTTATAACATGCAGTATTGTATAATATGGTATTTTTTGGAAAACAAATCATTGAATATAAGAGAGAATAGGCTAAAACTCTAGCTTATGAAGAAGATAAGATTTAAAAAAAGCTAACCAGGAACATATGCATCATTTTTCATATCCCAAAGAAATTCTATAAAAAAAAAAATACAGAACTTAAAAGGAATATTTACTTGCTATGAGGAGGGAAATCCAGTCAGTCCAGAGAAGGGATCTTCGGCAAAGGGGTTACCAGCAGTCACATTCATATTCGTATTCATGTTCATATTCATGTTATTTTGCTGAAGATAGTATTGCTGCTGTTGGTAACTGTAATGCTGCTGCTGTTGCATTAGAGCAATTTGAACATTAGTAGGGGGAGCTATGCTATTTGACATTGCAAATGGATCGCTGGTATCGAATGGATTCGACGAATCAGCACCTCCGTGATATCCAATGGCTGCGGTTTGTTGTATTCTAGCTGCGTCATCGTAAAGACTGTCCAGTAAAAGTTTATCGAATCCACCAGCCTATGTTGCAAAATAATCAGAACACACAAACTTAAATGATTGTTGCATGATACAATATTTGGTATAGAATGAAAGATGAAGTTAACCCTCTAGGGTTGCTAAGTTAGTTCGTATCAATATTAGTTGGTTTAAACAAAATTAATCAATTGTCACAAATTCGAGCTTCATAATTGACTGACAGATGTTGCTACTTACTCTGTATTTGACCCGGAGTATGCGCCAAATCGATAGAAGAGGGAAATTTTATAAAAGAGCCTCTTGTTATGATTTGAGCTGGATTTTATTGCAAGATGCTTGATGATGTGTCAAACATTTATTGGTAGGGCACACAATGTTGTAAAGTTGTGTAGATATATCACTCCATTGCATGGTTAAATCGCTCTTTTTCAAGAATGTTTTCGCCTATCTCAGATCACGGAGGTTTTTTTTTCTTTAGAAAACGTTCTCTCGGGATACGGTGAAGTGAGTTTGTGCAAGTTGTGATCACTTGCACAAATCAGAAGAACACTCGAAGTGGTCAGATGATGCGTGTATAATCTTTTGATTCAGAAAGCATAAAAGAAGTTGTATATAGATGACGAAGTACTGTCATGTATATATAGGAAGAAGCTTCTTTTGGTTGTGACTGTTTGAAACAAACAGATACATTTTGGTCCTAACAGCAATATCCGTTTTCGGACGGGGCGCTGCCCCCTGGACCTCTGTGACCTGACCGGCCAGATCGACTGCCGTCAGTGGAGGGTTGCACCTCTGGGACCCCCATTCGTAGTGGCAATCAATTTAGACAATTTTATGAAAAAACTTCCAATATGCAAGAACATAAATTGTTGGGATCATTTGCACTTAAGTATGTGTTGGGGTAAAGACCACTAACTCAAGTGTCAACTGTTATGACTCTTTGGACAGAGTTTATGCAGGTCATGGATTCGAACCCTGAGACATTAAAATGAGGGCTATGCTTGAATAAAATACCGCTATTGTTATCAAAAAGTATGTGCTGGGGTTCAATGCATATTTCACTCGGAGTTTACAAGTGTAAGTTTGTTTCTCCATAATTTGAGAAGAAAAGAAGAGGCTGAAGTTGTTGCTTGTAAATGTAAAAATAAAATAAAAAAATACATGAAGGTTGGTATATGGAAGACGTTATTATGGAATCGGATCATCTGCTCTAAAGCACGATTTCATCCAGGAAATTTAGATGGGTAGATCTAAATTCCTAACAATTTTTGATCAATATGTGCATTTTTGCATATTTTAAGTCTGTTAAAACAAAACCAGTTTTCTAAACCTTAGTAGACTTAATTTTGTTAAAATTGATCGGGTTTCTACACCAGAATAGGTGATCCTAGCAAGTTTTGTTCTTTGATCTATTTCTTGCAAGATAAGAAAACCATAGTGGATGCGGATGTTCCTCTAGTATGGAAGTATAAAGAATCTAAATGTGTTTTCGTGTACCAGTATAAACTTGGAACGTATCACAAACATGGATAAACCAATTTTGAATAGTTTTTCTCCTTGGAATTTTAACCAAACAACATATATCATGATACTAAAGCATGATTCTGGATTGATAGGCAATCTGAATACTGTAAGACATATTAAACTACAGGAGAAGTGAGGTATGCTGTAGTTGAATATGCTTAAAAAGACAAAGAAAATAATACCAGTTTGCTTTCGACAGAATGGCTAGTATTGTTGCTTGGAGTGGTAACAAGTGCTAATTCCCATCCCGAGGAGCTGCTTCCGAGCAAGTCAATATTTGGTACAAATTTTGATTCATCTCCTGGATGTGTTATCCAATGAAAAATGTATATCGATACAGCTTAGCACAAAATACATATTATGCCTGACCATACTATTTCTTGTTTGGCATGTAAGTATAAAAATATATCCTGACATTATAATGCTATATCATGACAAAGTAGCTGCTAAAATGTCATTGCTGCTTTAAAAACAAAGGTTGAAATGCCAGTCACTATTAAAATTGAGACACAAAGTTCATGGCTGGCTTTGTTTCACATACCAGGTCTAATTTCTATTTGGTACTTTGCAAAAAAAATGTGTGTTGTGTTTATTAGAAATATTTATATTTTTACAAAAGAGAGAAAAGAAGAACATATAGATTAGGAATTTACGCATTTAGATTGTCAAGAAAAACAATTTCAGTGAAGAATGCACCATATTTAGAAAGTACATGACCAGAATAATATGAAATACTTGGGATTGCTAGAAGAGTTGTTCTATCCTAGTTATACGAACCAAACTCTAAATCAAAATCCATAATTCAATACTTAAAACCAGAACATAAGAGTTGGATGGAAATTGACCAAATATGCAAAACCAACCCCTATGGTAGCCAAGATAATTTTCCCATATAGATATCAAGTAGAACTATATTAAGAAGTATTGTTATCAAAAGTCATAAAATTTTACTATTTAAATCTCGTTTCAAATTGGATCTCTTCCTTTACAATTCGATTCAGATTGGATCTCTTCCTTTACAATTCGATTCATATTCCGATTCAAACATAGTTGTAACCACAATTTAAAAACATCATTCAATGCATACTAATTTATTTAGTATACTTATTTGAATTCACAATTCAAATTGTAATGTTTCAAAACAAAATAAAAATGGAATAAAAGGAAAAATTGAGCTTTATGTTTAGATGTAGAAATCCAAACAACAAAATGTGTGCACAAACTTAAAATATGACTCTTTTGAATCTACGATTTACAATTTAAATCCCGTTTCAATTTAAAATTTGAGCTTTTATGATATAAATCCTACTTTGAAAATGGTATAGTAAGAGGGAAACCGTTGACATGTGCTCATCAAGCATATATTTATCATATATCCAGTATCCAATTCAACCTTGTGGACAATATGGGTACTTTCTGGGATTTTTGATATATGTGAATTTTAAACATGTGCTCTTTAGGCAGATTATAACACAGAATAATAAAATATTGGCAATTTACTACAGAATACACGACTCAGCTTGGTCATAACAAAAATATAATACCAAAAAAGAAAATAAGTAATGAACTAACTGGTAGTGGCCATCATCGAAAAGGACCTAATAGATTTAAAAGCAGGCGTAAAGGTGACAATAAACTTTTGGCTTCTAATTATTCAAGGAGCGGGCAGGGTGTAAACAAGATAATTTTAAACATTCAAATGATAACATAACTTTAGTTAAGAACATATTTTTAATAACTCATTAGATATAATCAGGTTGAAATATAAACAACATGGTAATGGATTAGTACCAGGCTGCAAGATCGCTAAAGCCAATGCATTGTTCTCCTCAATTTCAGCAGCCATAGGATTTACGTCCGATTCAAGATCCTACATAATTGTGAGATAAATCTGAATATAACAGTGCTAATAATAATGCATGTGAAAGAAGGGAATACACACAAGTAAATCCCCAGTATTTGCAGATTCAGGCTCAGGCTCAGGCTCAGGCTCAGGCACAGGCTCAGGCTCAGGTTCGTTTTGAGAAATTTCAGGCGGCTGTGATTCTTCTTTTTTTTGGGACACTGACTTCTCTTCTGCTTCTTCACTAACATCTGCTTCTACTCGAGGAATATCCTTTTCTTCTTCATTGGTTTGTATGTTGTTTCGGCCGTATTTCTGGATTTGAAAAGAAAATTATTATTCTATCAAATAAAACTTATACTTCCCATCCATACAGTTTATAGCTATTGCAGTTGCCATGAAGTTGCCAGTTGATTCAGTTAGAACAATCTGACTTAAAAAAAAACTATGAAATAGCAAATGGAGTCGCAACACCGAAATCCAATATTATGTTCAATACCAGACTTGTTCTGGAAAGCCATAAGTTTTAACAATATTTCTAAACAAGGAGCATTACTAGTAGCCTATTTTTCTGTCAAAATACAAGTTCATATATAGTCCATGTATTCTCAACTTCTAAATTACTCACCAAATATTTGTTGGAAGCAACTTGAGGAGCTTCTTTAATATATTCTTCCATCGTTGAAAGAAATGATGGTGGTGGCTGTTTATAAATAATACATTATGAATGTGGGAAATCACAACTGATTGATTAGAACATAATGGCTAACAGAGATATTTTTATAATGAACAGAAATGGAAGACCTGTTGTAAAGTGGGAAACTGAAATCTTTTAGCAAGCGCCAAAGTTTTGCAGAACCCATAGAGTTCAGAAAGTTTTTCTGTCTGTTACGGATGAAATGAGAGCTCAAAGTTGGTCCTAGTTAAATTAAAATGTTTTATCAATGAATTGTGAAAATAACTAGCTAGTTTAAAATAACTACCTGCTCGCCAGATCTTTTATAGATTTCAAAGGCTTTAACAGCATCCAGCTTTGGCATGTCAAAGAACTGGAGTAGATTGAAAGATGTTAGAAACAAAGTTTTGCATGATTGGCTCGGAAAAATGTACAGAAAGTTTCTGCTATAAAAATACCATATCCACAAGATTGATAATCCCATCGTTAATCGCACAATAGATTTTGAAACTCTCTTTTAAGACCTACATTGATGAGTTTAATTACAATGGTCTCTATGCACAGAAAATTCATGTGTGTCCATAATAATGTGGGTATAGTGGTAATATATCAATAGAATAGACAACTTATGAACAGTCTAAACACTTCATGATAATGTACGCACTGCTAAACAGGATAAATTATTTATTCTCGCATGAATAAGTAAAGAGTTGCTAGTGCAAAACATTAACTTTAATCATAAAATTAGAATAGACATACCAAAGCTAGTGCATACTGTACAAGAAAGTTTCCACGCGCTTGTCCCTCGGGCTACAAAACATATACATTAATGACTACAAAATGGCTACCCTAAACAATTTACCATATGAAACAATTGTTACCTTGCAATTAATAAGGCGAAACAATAGATTTTGTAGAGCAGGCATCTGTTCTAGCAGATCTGAACAACATAGGATCCTTGTTTTACTATGACCCTAAAAATTATAACAAGTCATTTACACAACTAAAATTTGATAAAAGTAAAAGAATAGATGAACCACCTTAGTTCCACCCTCCTTATTTTTTAAAAGGCGTTCCGACTCAATATCGTATTTTAGCACTCTATAACATTCAAGACGTTCCTCCAAGAAAAGTGCATAACTGCGGATCCAGCCAGAGCAATCCCAAGCTAGTGTAAATAAACTTATTAAAAAAATCAAGTCGTGTGGAAACAGTTACTCAGTAATGCTTGTAATTTGATATCTGGGTTACAGGTTTTGTAAATATACTTGTAGCTTACCAAGAGGACTTGAATCATCTTTAGAGTTGGGCATTAATAGGACGTGTCCTCTCCGAGAATAATTCAGAATCTCTTCTATGAATGTAGGATCGCCCTCTCTCAACATCCTATGAATAACTATAACTGTTTTCAATGCAACCTGTGAGTTCATGCACATTTTATTTTTAGATTTGAGAATCCCTAGAGGATATAACTTTGATGGTGAATGACTCGCTGATATAAGAATTACCGAACACTGATAAAAAGTTAAAAGAAGTTTGAACTTTGAACAACCTACATCTATAAATGACTATGTGATTCCATTGAGTTTAAATATTCAAACAAGAACGTAACTGATATCATTCACAAGAACTCAGAGATTTCAAAAGTAATATTCCATTCAAACACAAGCTAACTTTAACAAGTTCAGAGCACATTTCTCAACTCAAGATAATAAACATGCTTAATAAAAAAATAGAAAATCAAAACATTATGAGAATGGATCATGTAAAATGAGCTATTATAAATACATAATGTTCATGATGGTGAATTCAAATAAAACAAAAATAAAAAATGTATCAACTTCTATCTAAAATCTTGATGTTGCATATCTTTAGCTGTTCCGAATTTCCTATAACAACATTACTTAGCACTGAACTCCCTACAAGATACCACATGCTTGTATTTACCATAAATGGAATAAGAAATATAGAAACTGTGTACCATCCAATTATGAGTCTTATTTAATCTCCTTGTAAGTGCAAATATGCAGTAAGTAACTTCAGAACGTGGCCTACCCGAAGATGTTGCAACAAATAATCCTGGAGCGCATAGTTGAAGAGAAGAAAATAGATTTAAAGTAA
Source organism: Allium fistulosum (assembly GCA_030737815.1). NCBI lineage: Eukaryota > Viridiplantae > Streptophyta > Magnoliopsida > Asparagales > Amaryllidaceae > Allium > Allium fistulosum. The sequence goes on along the minus strand of CM060903.1, from coordinate 1,531,501,493 downwards.
ATAGAAAAGTAAAGTCAAAGAACATAACAGAAGGAGGAAGTATAAATAGGTATATCTAGTAAAGGGCAAAGAAAAGGACTCTGATATTTGGTTAAGGAGTGCTAATTTAAAAGGGGCCAAGGAAATATGAAATGTTTTACTTTTTCCCAATGAAAGAGCAAAGGCTCTACAAATAAGGCAGTAAATTTTGTAGAGACATTAATATCTTAAATATTATCAACTTGCTTATCCTTGCACTTGATGAGTATTTTGTTTTTTGTTTTTTTGTTTTTTTGTTTTCCTTTCTAATCACAGTTTCATATATACACACCGACGGACCATTGTTATTTTCCTAACATTATATCTATATAGCCTCCAAATACCCAAAAATTGTGCAAGACTTTTACCGATTACAATAGATATTTCACCAGATTCAATCAAATAACGCAAAATTTCAATTTCACATACTCACTTCGAACGTAACGTTCTTTAGGGAGGCATTCAACATGACTAGTGGCCTTAACAATCGCAATGTCCAAATCCTACATTTCAATCAATAAATCATGCAGATTATCAAACAATCATAGAGTAAAAATAAAATTATCAAGCAAACTGTTAGTAGGATGAAAATGTACCTTGAACTCGCTATTGACTTTGGCAAGGTTGAGCGTGGTTGTGTCCTTGATGACGCCGTATGTTTTTCGCCACGTCCCCATTTCATACAATTTTTAAAACTGATATGTTATAAACCCTAATTAATCTAACCCTAATTTCGCTAACTTCGGAATTTGACGGAGGAGGAAAGAAATAAAAAATTATGAAAATTATCACAATGCCAGGCTTTGTCCATGGAAGAAAGCTGTTATTTGCTAACTTGTCCGTTGGATATTTTGATTGTTATTTTCATGCCCGCATGTTGTTACTTGCTGTCATTTGAATTGTAAACGGTTCGGTTAAACATAGAACGGTTATGCTATCCTTGCATCATGAACAAAAAAGAAAAAGGTTTTATCTGTTTTTTTATTGGTAAACCAAACACACAAATTTTTTTTAAGGTACTTTTGGCCCAGGTCCTTATTAAGATTCAAAATACACGAAAAGTCCTTCACTAAATTTCAGTGTAAATTAGGTCTCTGTTTTTTATTCACGATTATTGCAAAGCATAATGCAACTTTTTATAAAAGTTGCTGACATTTCCGCAACTTTTCTGTATACTGTGAACATAGCGTATGAAAGTTGCTGAAATATCAGCACTTATTTATAAAAGTTGCTGACATTTCAGCAACATTTATGTACACTGTGAACACAGTGTATGAAAGTTGCTGAAATATCAGCACTTATTTATAAAAGTTGCTGACATTTCAGCAATAATTTTTCTTTGTTTCTAGAAAATAGGGATCGGATTTACAATGAAACTTTAACAGGGAAAGTTGCTGAAATATCAGCACTTATTTATAAAAGTTGCTGACATTTCAGCAATAATTTTTCTTTGTTTCTAGAAAATAGGGACCGGATTTATAATAAAACTTTGACAGGGACCCGCTTTACAATATGAAAGTATGATAGGGATGCCTCCCTAATTTCCACTTTTTTTAACCTTTATCATGTTATCGGTACACTTAATGTTGGTATACTAAGATGGTGAACATTGCTACCTACTGTTTTTACTTCGGAAAAAAATACAAAATGTAATAGTGTATCATCTATTATATATTTTACTAGTACAACTACACGATGATGGAGAATCGACTGTTTGTTGTATAAATTTAAAAATAAAAAACAGTTGTTATAAATTATCATTAATTAAACTAAACTCATAATTATAATATCTATACAAGAAATATTGTACTGTTAAAAACAAAAAATAAAAATATATTTAAATATATATATATTCTACAAAAATTAGTGAGGTTTTACGAGGAAGGTCAAAATTTTCGAAAAAAAAGTTAATTTTCATTTTGAAAATATGTGATTTTAACAAGTATTTTGTAACGAACGGGATTTTCGACCCTCGAAAATCGACATCAATACATCCACTGTATAGAATGTCAAGCAGTCGAGTGCCGGAAATACCAGTTCATTAGGGGTGAAGAAGAAAAAGGTAGAAGAAAAGAAACAGAACAACACAGAATCTCACAATCGCAGTGGAACAAAATATAATATATAATAATTGATTTTAAATACAAGAACTGTACCGTTAATATACATGTCATTATCAGAGTACAACAATTCAATACATCAAATGGACAATTATAATAACTTGTCCTCACACAGCGGAAATAACCAAGTACGTGATATACGTCTAAACTCCTCCAACTCGTCTCCTGAGCTCCATAGCATTTTACTTGAATCTGTAATACTCGGTCTGACCCTAGCATTATAATAGAATAACAGCCGAGTCAATCTGGAAAATCAGCGTGAGAAAACACACTCAATTTGAATTATTAACTTTTCAAAATCCTTTGAAAAACAAAGGTATCTTGTAAGACCACATCACAAATAAACACGACTTGTTTTTCCCTTACGATAACCAAAACACTTTATAGAAGATCTAGTGATATTATAATAGTGTCTAAATGCAAATACTTATTCAAATAGATGAAATTGTTACATTAATTAAATTCCAGCATACTAGGCTCTACAAACAAAACCGTAAGCTCGTATTGGAGAATGGATTCCAACGAATGACCAAGCCACTGGGGTACCGCCCGTCACAGTACACCTCTAGAACAATGTACCGAGGACCACGTTGGGATCCCCTGCTACACAAGATCGGTCTACTCCTAACCTGAATAAACCAAATATGTTATCACCACGGGTGTTCCCACCCTTACCATCGAGCGCTTCTTCTTTCATGTATACCCATATCTAAGGTAAATAGGGTTTCTGAGGACATCTAGAAAGGTGATAACATACCCTACTTGGGTGCGACCCACTTAGCCTTGCTGCATCTCCCCTGTTTTAGTCATTCCCGGTTGATGAGGTTCGAGGCTAAGCGTTACCTTTCAAGGAACGATTTCTCTTGGAATGCTCATCATCCTCCAATGACGATGTTCTGATAGCATTTGTTCATACAAGTTGCCCTGAGTCTGGACAAACCGAATCACCGTCTTCATCATCTTCACGGTATTCATTTGTAATGTTCAAGCCGGATCGAAGTGGTTTTCGGATAATTAAATCCGACCTCGGTCTCTTCGAAACGATTAACGAAATTGGCCAAAATTGATAGTCGGTTATTTAACTATCAATACACATCCATAAGCAATCATCAGGCCTTATCAAAAAAATTCCCATAATTTATTTCAAAAATATCTTTATAAAATATTACTTTCAGTTCTTCAACATTTGAAAACAGCTTTTAAATCCTTATAGCTTCCACGGAATATTTCCACCCTTTTTCAACACTTAGAATATTCTTCTCTATTTCATTTTAAATTCACAGTCAGGAAGTATTCTTTTACTTCCTATTTCTTTTTCTCAAAACCATTTACAAAATTTATTTGTAAATTCCTTGACTAGTTTATAACGAATTCTGTTAATTTCTGGAATTCCTTAATTAATTCCCTTTTATATCTCCAAAGCCAATTATACTCACTTATAATTTCAATTTCCCTTTGTACTTCTTAATGAATTCTATTTCATTTTTTCGAAGTTTACTTTTATTCATTACTTCGGAAATTTCCTTACTTTTCCTCCAAATTCCATTTTAAGAATTTTCTTATAATCTCATCTACTGAATAACCCCACTTTCAGACTTCTGAGAAGTTTTATAAATAAGTTTAAAACATTTAAAACTATATATATATATACACACGCACACACATATGTAAACAAAAATAAGTATTTAAAGAAAATAATAATAATTTGTTTTTAAGACATATTCAAATAATTATTTAAAATATTGAAAACACTTTCTTATAACATCACTTTTTCAAAGCAGGTTTAAACATTTAGGATTTTATTAAAATAAATATTAAGTATTTGAAAATTCACTTCTGAAGTATTTCAGTACTAACTAACTTTAAATTACATAGTTCAATAAATAAAAATTTTCTTTTTAAAATAAAAACTTAACTTATAAATAAAAATATATTTTTAAATCTCAATAACCAAATTTCAATTTATAATCCTCTCGATTCCTATCACATCACTTCCATTTCAGTCTCCTTAACCATTTCCACTTCAAAAATAGTATCCACTATTTTCCTTCCACCCTATTTCCATATTCAATATAAATTCTTCCTGTAAATTTATATTCCAAATTTATCATCCGATATCACTTTTCTTTATTTATAAACTTCGTTTATAAATTTTTGTAACTCCTTTGAGTTTCACAAAAATAATCTCGTTTATAAAATTCAATTTCTTATAAATTTCATTTATTTTTGCCAATCTATTTTTAATATCGATTTCAACTTCTTTCTATATTTTCCCGAATATCACTTTAAAATCCAGTCTTTAAAAATTCCTTTATATAATTTATTTTCAATTCTCTATTTAAAATATTTCCCCACATCATTTAATACGATAAAAAAATTTCCATTTCTTATTCAAACCAATCTCTTTTAAATAGTCTAAATTTCGATATACATATTTTTATATTAAAAAACCCTTTTTAATTCCTTAAAAATTAAAATAATATTTGTAGTATTTAATATTCCCAAAATTAATTTCCATGCCATTATATCATTTAAAAATTTACAACACACAATAATCCAGCATTTTATTCATTCACATCGTATATTTATATATATGAAAATCACTAAATATATTTTGAGGAATCCAGTTGGATCCCTCCAACCTGTTTTCCCTACATCCACAGATGTTAGCCAACAATAAAAAGACCGATCCCACTTCGAGGGGGATATCGCGGTATATAGGGTCAACCGCTATTATGCGGGGCGCATAGGGTCTCATCCGCTATAATATGCGGGAATATCACTCCAATACTAATATATATACTACTATATATATAGTCATCCAATGGATAAATTATAAATCTATCAATCAATCAAGCATCCAATAATTTAAATTTAAAAGTGGAAATCCAAATGAGTGAGAAATTCTCACCTTCATTTTATTTGCAACCCATTTCCATCTCGACTTGTTTCTTCACGCTTTTAGACCTCGTATAAACATTATACAGTTTATTGACATACGAAAAAAAATCAAACAATTAATTTCCATTTAATAGATTTAATTAAATAACTTTAAATAATAATTAAACTAACCTACTTTTTTTTCTAGCCTCGTATAAATAAGTTATTTAATTTATTAGCCATCTCAATTCAAATCTTTAATTAAATAAACAAATAAAAAAATAAGTTAGTCACAATGATATACCTCTGCCAAACCACTCGCGACCGCCAGCCTCCTCGACCACGAGCAAACCATGGCCACGACATCGAGCACCTCGCCAAAACTCCAGTCGTTCGCCCTCCAAGCGCCATCACTTCCAACCGAAGTCGCCGCCCCTCCACCCCCCCAATCTTCCCGCGAACAGGAATCGAGGCCAACTCCTTTTTCCCATCGAACCCTAGCTCTGCCAAACCCAAATTCGTGAGCGCTATCCCCCTTGCTCCCTAGTTTCAACGCGCCCACTCTCACATCATCGCAGCAGCAACACGGCTTCCCCATGTCGCCGCGATCACTCCACCATGCTCCACGAGCGTGCGCGCAGTCTTGCATTTCTCCATCCCTCTGTCAAACTCGAACGTGTTCGCCTCGTTCCTTTTTTTTTTAAACGAAGACGATTGATTTCGTTCGTTTACGATTTAGGAAGAATGGAAGAGGGTGCTCATGATTTTGGATTGAAGAGGAAAGAAGGCTGGTGATTTATCTCTTTTGAAATTTTGGAGAGGATCCCTTTTAAGTATCGGCCATTACTCCTTTTTCATCATTTGAATTTGATTTTTTGAATTTTGAAAAAGACCGAGGAAGTGTACTTGATATAAAAGAATTGATAGGATGGAGGTCGCATGTTTGAATGGGTATAAGCTACAATGAAAAGACAGAACAACAGCTGAAGGGAGGTTGACAAATTAATATATTAATTAAATTTCAAAACATCTCGATCCATGCAACTCAAAATCCCGAACTCCTATCAAAGCGTGCCAGTAGGCGTTCATAATGTTATACCCCTATTCTGAACACAATAGAAAAGGTTTCGAGTCCTAATTCGATCGTATGGAGAAGATAGCTTTTTGGACCCAATTATTATATTGAATTTTCGATATAAATTTCAACGCGTTTATATCCCGTACGATCAAACGGTAACTCCAAACACTACAAAATTTGAAGTCCGATAATAATACACTATTATGAATCCAATGGAACTGTTTTCATCGAATTATGAGACTGTGCCCCGGATCGCTATTTTAAATGTCAATTTAACGATATATTTTTAAAACTGAACAGATCACTTTTTAAATTCAATTTAAAAACTTTTATTATCTTCATTATTATCAATATAAATTTTATAAGCCTTTAAATAATTTTTATCGGGCTTAAACTCAAGATACAATAATTTAACCAATATTCAATTATAAACTTCAATAATTAAATTATCCAATAAATTGCTATATTTAAATTTTGTCCCTGGATAACAATGCTTCAGCGAACTGGAAGGCAATTTTGAGGATTAGAGATACTCTAGCATTGCTATGTACTCGAGAAATTGCTAATGGGCAGGACACTGATCTTTGGAGTGATCCATGGATTCAAGGAGAATCACTAATTGATATTTTGGGCATGCACACATTTTCAGACTTTGGTTGTCCGCATAAAAAGGTGAAAGATCTGATTAAGGCTAATGGGTGGGATTGCTCCTCTTTACCAATAAATCAAGATAAAAAGGAACTCATTCAATACATGCCTATCTACTATGGCAGAGACATGGATGTATGGGTCTGGAAGCCTACTGGTAACGAATTTTCTACTAAGGCCACCTGGGAGGAGATTAGACAAAAAGACAGCAAAGTTTCTTGGAGCAAAGCTATATTGGATCATGTAAACAATCCAAAAATGGCTTTTACAGCCTATAAAGCTATTCTGAAGAGATTGCCGACAAGGGATAGACTATCGAAATGGGGTGTAGTAAATGAAACTATCTGTGTCTTATGTAATCAGAGTTCAGAATCACATGAACATTTATTTTTTGCATGTAGCTTTGCAAACTCGGTGTGGACCTCGTGTAACAATTACCTAAATATAACACCTCATTCTAACAACTTAATAGAACAAGTGGAGTACCTGAGTCGGAGAGGAGGCGACAAAGACATTGAATCCAAGCTGCACAAAATCGCCATCACTGTGACTGCGTGGAGTATATGGAAAGAAAGGAATCGTAGAATTTTCCAGAACAAACATAGAAAGCACACGGAAGTTAATGGATTAGCAATTGTGGACATGCAGATAATTATGAAGAGGATTAAGAGGGGAATTCTTACCAGGCAGGCACGAGACGAAGCTCATGTTGTAGGAGAGGGCTGGAATTTTCCATCGCAAGGAATCCCAAGTAGGAGTCGTCAGTTCCAGCCGCCATGAAATGATTTGGGAGAGTTACTTTTCGTTACTTTTTCTTTTGCTTTTTGGAAAGGTTTAGTTGTATGTCGGAATGTTTTAGTACTTTGATTGTACTGTTCAGCGTGGGCTGACTTTGCTATGGGCTTTTAATGCCTCAATAAAATTTTACCAATTTACAAAAAAAAAAAAAAAATTCTGAATTTATTTTATAATAAACCCAAATTTTCATATTCAAAATCAATCTATAATTCAAATTCAATATTTAAAATCATTTAAATATTCAAAATCGAACAACGAAAAATCCGGGTCGTTACATTCCTCCCCCCTTAAAAGAATTTCGTCCCCGAAATTGCTAAGGCATGAAAATTGTTCCAAGCCCATTACTTATTAAAACCCACTTAGTGAAAATTCGATATTTCACTTTTCAAATCTTTTTCCTTTATCCAAAACGATTACTTCTCCATCCTAAACCAAAATCCTTTATTTCGATTACAAATCCGAAATCAAATTTTCGTTAACAAAATTTTTCTAACACCCTAAATTTCTGAAATTTTTTGGCAGAGTCTCCCTTGTACGAAGAGCCTTTTGCAATATGATAAGAGGGATAAAAATGTATACATCGACCCACACGGTCGAAAAACAAAAATATATATCAATATTTATATATTTGTTGTATTTAATCCGAAAACGTACCGTATTTTAGCATTTTTAAGCATGCGGCTTATTTTATATGAGATTAGCGTGATCAAAATCTAACCAAATGGCATCCAGGTACTTGTACTTACTCAATTTAAACACGTAAGTTCCAAAAACATCGAATTCAATAACATTTCACCTATTTAAATGGATAAAGACATAGATTCATAAACAAACATGTTATAGCATGCTTTTATAGCAATTACAAGGCTTCCATCATTCGATTATTTATTTTCAATCGATTTATATAGCATTTCCTTCAATCCGAATGATTTACAACTCAATTTTCTTGCATCACTTTATTTTTATACCAAACAACTCATATCCATTTCAAATTGATTTAAAAATCAATTTTATTCACTTATATTAACCCATAGAATTTATTTACTTCCGTTTACGCCAAATGCCAATTTTTTTCTATGCAAATTCGGCGCTATTCATTTAAATGAATAACCATTTAAGCTTATAATTATTTTTAATTGATTCCAAATCAATTTATATTTAATTTTATTCTATTTCAAATTGATTCTAAATCAATTTAGTTGCATTCCATTCATATCTACTCTCTTTATATTCAAATCCACTTTATTTAAATTGATTTTTTTATTCAATCAAATTCCAATTCAATTACTAATTAATTAATTAATTAGTTCATTCGTTTAATCCATTTCAAAATTCCATACCCAAATCCATTTATTTAATATCCCAAGCCATATCAGTTTATTTACGCTTCACTTGAATTTATTTATAACTTGAGTTATCACCATTCCAAACTATTTCCATTTTACTCAACACATTTCCAATTTTTATTTAATTTGCTTACCATCTAAGTTGAATTTTATTTATAACTCAAGTTTCATTTCCAAATTCCATTTTTAACTCACAATCCAAATTTATTCAACCCTGTTAATATCCATTTTATATCCAGTTACTAATTAATTATCTAATTAGTTCACTTCCACTTTATAATTCAATATCTGATTTTTATTTCAAAAATCACTTCAACCAACTTACTCGAGTTCAAATTTATCTTATAAATTCAAGTTTGGGTTTTTATTTCATTTCCAAAATATCAAACTCTTTTTATTTTGGCTTATATATTCCAATTTTCAATTTCATAGTCACACAACTTATTTTTCATTCTTCCAACAATTCTGTACTCGAGTATATTCACACTTCATTTTTAACTCAAGATTATAGATTTATTTATAGCCCAAGTATATTTCTATTTGATAAACTTCAATCTTTGTAAATTATTTCAATTTATTTATTCACAATTCCAATTCTTCACCTGAATTTTATTTCATTCAAATCTTACCAAACAAATTTACTTTTAATTCATTCAATTTAATCAAGTAAGAATTTGATTCCAATTTCAAATCACAATCGATTAATTTTTTAAAATTTAATTCGTTCAACTTAGCTTAAGTTGAATTCCATTCAATTTTATATCTCAATCCAATTTTATTTTTAATTTAATTCAACTTCAACTCAATTTTACTTAGCTTAAGTTAAATTCCATTCATTTTAACTTTCTCAAGTTAAAATTTAATTCCGAAATTCAAATTCCACACTTTTTTTTCCTTTTTTTTAATTATTCTCAATTTTATAAGTTCATACTTATTTCCTGATGTTTTCTAAAACATTTTAAATAGGATTCCAGAATTTAAACACCCGATATTTATTTCAAATCATTTTGAAATCACAAATACCCCAAATCACACTTTTTAAATTTAAACCAACCCTGGTTTTTATCCCAAAACAAATTCCCTTTGGAATTTCCAAAAAAAACTGGTTTGCCTAACAAATCAATTACGGTAGCAATTTGTCACTTACAAACCCGAAAATGAATACTGGTGATGCTGCAGTCATTACCAGAATTATTTTCCAGCGACTGAAGTGATTTCAGTACTATATCTCTTCCAAAATCCATTTTAAAACAATTTCCTTCGAAAATATTCAAAAAATAATGCTCTTATTATTATTTTCCACACCACTTTGACAAAATATTTTTTTTCAAACTTCCTGGGATTTAAATTTCTAGATTCCGGTTTAAATCCAATTTTAATTATAATCTATTTGTATAAGTTATACTTATACAAATTTTCATTTGGTTATATAATCATTTTCAAATTTTATAATCTTATTTGATTATAATATTATCATCCAAACACTCCAAATATAAATAATAATTTCAAAAAATTATTACTTTTATACCAAAATATGGTTTGGGAAAAATTATTTCATTTACCCACTTTTTAAAACAATACTGTGTCGGTTTGCCTAGTTTAAGAGTTTAGAAATCCCTATCGATATAGTTGTCCAGACTGTACCGTCCAGAATTTATAAACACTCAACCGATAAGTCAACACAATATAAAATAATTTATATTCACTAACAAATACGTACTCATATCTATTAATACACTCAAACTCATCCTAGAGTACTATTGACTCTATCTCTAATGAGTAATCCCCACCAGAGCCAAGGTTCTCGCTTAACCTTCAGCTCTGATACCAACTGAAACGAACGGAGTTTTCGACCCTCGAAAATCGACATCGATACGTCCACTGTATAGAATCCCGAGCAGTCGAGTGCCGGAAATACCAGTTCATTAGGGGCAAAGAAGAAAAATGTAGAAGAAAAGAAACAGAACAACACAGAATCTCACAATCGCAGCGGAACAAAATATAAAATATAATAACTGATTTTAAATACAAGAACTGTACTGTTAATATACATGCCATTATCAGAGTACAACAATTCAATACATCAAATGGACAATTATAATAACTTTTCCTCACACAGCGGAAATAACCAAGTACGTGATATACGTCTGAACTCCTCCAACTCGTCTCCTGAGCTCCATAGCATTTTACCCGAATCTGTAATACTCGGTCTGACCCGAGCATTATAATAAAATAACACCCGAGTCAGTCTGGAAAACCAAAGTGAGAAAACACACACACACACATATGTAAACAAAAATAAGTATTTAAAGAAAATAATAATAATTTGTTTTTAAGACATATTCAAATAATTATTTAAAATATTGAAAACACTTTCTTATAACATCACTTTTTCAAAGCAGGTTTAAACATTTAGGATTTTATTAAAATAAATATAAGTATTTGAAAATTCACTTCTGAAGTATTTCAGTACTAACTAACTTTAAATTACATAGTTTAATAAATAAAAAATTTCTTTTTAAAATAAAAACTTAACTTATAAATAAAAATATATTTTTAAATCTCAATAACCAAATTTCAATTTATAATCCTCTCGATTCCTATCACATCACTTCCATTTCGGTCTCCTTAACCATTTCCACTTCAAAAATAGTATCCACTATTTTTCTTCCACCATATTTCCATATTCAATATAAATTCTTTCTGTAAATTTATATTCCAAATTTATCATCCGATATCACTTTTCTTTATTTAAAAACTTCGTTTATAAACTTTTATAACTCCTTTGAGTTTTAATAAAATAACCTCGTTTATAAATTTCCAATTTATAAATTCAATTTCTTATAAATTTCATTTATTTTTGCCAATCTATTTTTAATATCGATTTCAACTTCTTCTATATTTTCCTGAATATCACTTTAAACCTAGTCTTTAAAAATTCCTTTATATAATGTGGGAAATGCGGATTAAGGATCTTAAGGCTAGAATTAACACTAGAGGGGGGTGAATAGTGTTTTAAGAAATTTGTTAATCTTTTTGAGTTTATCTTAATTTGATAACAATGTATACACTAATCAGACACAGATATGAACACAGAATCAAACAAAGATGCAAATATAAAGTAAAAGCAGTAAAGGAAAGAACACACCGGATTTTATACTAGTTCGGAGTTACCCTACATCTAGTCCCGCAACACAAGTACGGATTTCCTTTCACAATCAATTCAATAATTACAACCCTCGGTTTCAAGGCTACGAGGTACACCCTCCAGAATCACAATCCTCTGGGTAGAGATACTTGATTTCCAGGGCAACAAGTTCACCCAATTGATTTCCAGGGCTACAATCACACCTTCTCTCGCTCAATTGATTTCCAGGGCTACAATCACACCGTCTCTCGCTTGATTGATTTCCAAGGCTACAATCACACCTTTTCTCGCTCAATTGATTACAAAAAGTCTATAACTCAGATTAGCACTTGGATCTTGTAGAGATAGTGGAGAGAATCAAAACCAGAAATAATCGAGTATGATTCGATGTTGATTTCGGTAGAGTAATGGTATGATTTTGTATTAAGAAATGTGAAAGAAGAAGAGGAGTGAAAACCAGAAAAAAGTGATTAAAAATTCATTGAAACTGATCCCTATTTATAGAAGAACAACAGCCATGACCATTCATGAAGAGTTATGGCGAATAGACACTTCTTTTGAAATTTGAATTTTGAATCAAACTGTCACCATGTCGACATAGTGCCTATGGGCATGTCGACATCCCTCAGCCAAAATTGATGTTTTGAATTTCTATAAAAATAATATTTATCTTATATAAAAACTATTTAAAACTTTATAAATATACTTGAATATAGTTGAAATTCATAAGTAAATATAAAGAACAATATATATATATATATTATTTAACTATAATTTAAATCAAAGTATAAATAATTTAAAAGTTAAATATATTATTTGAAAAGACAGTTTAAAATCAGAAGAAATTTTGACTCTGAAAATAAAGATGTTTTGAGGCTAAAATTATTTTAAAAACGAAATCGAGGGTTTTGAATCTTTTTAAAAGGAAAGTTTTGAAATCATTTCGAAAACAAGATAAATTTGAAAAATCATTTTGAATTAAGATTAGTGGATACAAAACAATGTCCCACTAGATTTTCGTAGGTTCCATCCTACTTAGGGTTCCATCCCTTTAACGGGCTCGAAGTGGATTCCATTCCACAAATAAATTGGATATTAAGATGCCAGTGCTTTTCTACGAGTTTTAACAAATATTCCTAATAAAACAAACTTAACCTTGAAATATTGAACTCTTGATAATCTTGGTACTCTTGATAATCTTGATACTCATGAGTCTTCTATCTCTATATCTTGAATCTCTATACTGTACAGTCTTCATTCTTGATACCTGCATGGTTAGATCCTGCATATACATATATATCTAAACTATATTGTTAGTATTTATATTTTATAATCTATTCTAAGGTTGTTGTCATCAAAACCATCATCTCATAGACTAACAATCTCCCCCTGTTTGATGATGACAACCTTTGTTTATAAAATATTCCTTCTATCCTAATAACTCCAATAACTCCCCCTTAATCTATGCCTAACTATCCTATTTTATACTTCTCCCCCTTTGTCATCAACAAAAACTAACTCTAAACTAGATAACTCCAAACTATATAACTCCCCCTAAAACTTATCACTCTATGACGTGTGATTATAATGATAGTGTTATCATAAATAATTAACACTTAAATCTAATACACTAATATAATCCTAAACTATTAACTATCCTAACTAAGAATTCAAAGTAATACTAACACATATAAAAACACGAGTTTATTTATTACGAGTATGGTTGTATTTACATTTGCGTTAGAAAAACATAAAAACATAACAACGGAAAGAAAGAGAAGAAACTAATGTGTGTTTCTGAACAAAGGGGATTTATGAATTGAACAGTTTGGATAGTGGAAACAGAAATTTCCACGTTGTTCGACAAGATTCCCATTTTTGTCAAAACACACTTCTCCAACGCATACTACTTGGTCATTATCCTCCTCGTGTGCTTCTTCCATTGGTTCTTCTTCTTCTTCGTCACTGACCTCATGTTCTTGATTGAGTGAAGAGTCTTCATCGATCAAGATAGGGTTGGCCTGGTTATCCATTAGGAATTTTTGTAAATTCCTAAGAATCTTGCCTTGCCTTTCTTGCTCTTTCGCCATATGAAGTTGAGTCACTTGAATTTTAGTCAACATCTGAAGAGTATCCTTCGTAGACTCCTCCAATTTAGTTATACGTGCGTGAGTAGTGCATTGGAATGGACCAGAAGTAGGAGATAGGAATGAGAAAGTTGATTTTATGTTAGATTTAGAGGAAGATGCCATTATTTTATATATTTCAGAATAGAAAATGAAGAGAAAACAGAGAGAATGAATAAGAATTCGAAATAGAGAAGAATATATAACTAAATTTTTGAATTTCGGTGGGAAAATTTTAAAAAAATAAAAACGTTACATGTCGACATGTCTTCCTAGGGGATGTCAACATGGTCCTTATATTTTAACTCTATGATATATTTTAATATTAATTATTAATTATACTTGTTATTTATATTTTATATTTCAGTTATAGAACAAATACCTAATTCTCTTCTTAATTTAGTAAATATAGATTCATTTAATGGTTTTATTAAGATATCAGCAGTTTGATTCTCAGAGTTTATATATTCGAGAGTAATTACTTCTTTAGTTATATTATCTCTAAGAAAATGATGTCGAATATCAATATGTTTAGTTCGAGCATGATGAGTAGGATTTTAGATAAATTTATTACACTAGTATTATCACAATAAATTGGCCATTTTGAGATATTTAATCCAAAATCTCTTAAGGTTTGTTGCATATATATTACTTGAGAACAAGCCAAAGCAGCAGAAATATACCTTGCTTCAGTTGTTGATAGAGAAACTGTATTTTTCTTTTTACTAAACCAGGAAACCAGAGAATGTCCCAAAAAGTGACAAGTTCCACTTGTACTTTTTCGGTCTGATTTACATCCAGCATAGTCAGCATCACAGTATGATATTAAATCAAATGAATCATTTTTAGGATAAAATAAGCCAGAATCAGAGGTGTGTTTAATATATCTTATGATACGTTTTACAGCTTTTAAGTGAGTTTCTTTAGGATGAGATTGATATCTTGCACAGAGACATACACTATGCATGATATCAGGTCTACTAGCAGTGATATAGAGCAATGATCCGATCATTCCTCTATACAACTTTTGATCTACATCTTTCGAGAGATCTTCTTTACTTAGATATTCATTGGTTGCCATGGGAGTAGGTTTTCCACTCGTAGTAGACAAACCAAATTTATTGACTAGTTCTTTATCATATTTCTCTTGACTAATAAAAATACCATTATCTAACTGTTTTATTTGCAATCCTAGAAAGAAGTTTAATTCACCCATATGACTCATCTCAAACTCTTTTGTCATTATTTCAGAAAATTCTTTATTCATTTCGAAGTTAGTTGAACCAAAAATGATATCATCTACGTATACTTGAACTAGTTGAATATCATTTTTATTTCTTTTAATAAAAAGAGTATTATCTATTTTACCAATTTCAAAATTTGATTGCAATAAATAAGATCTTAGTCTATCATACTAGGCTCTAGGAGCTTGTTTTAGACCATATAAAGCTTTCTTAAGTTTGTACACATGGTTTGGTAAATTTTCATCTTCAAAAAGTGGTGGTTGTTCAACATATACTTCTTCTTTTACAAATCCATTTAAAAATGCACTTTTAACATCCATTTGAAATAATTTGAAATTATTATGATTTGCAAAAGCAAGTAGAATCCTAATGGCTTCTAATCTTGCTACAGGAGCAAAGGTTTCGTCACAATCTATACCTTCTTCTTGACAATAACCTTGGGCGACTAATCGTGCTTTATTTCTAATGACCTCACCTTGTTCATTCATTTTATTTTTATAGACCCATTTAGTTCCAATTATAGTTTTATCTTCAGGTCTAGGAACAAGTTCCCAAACTTCATTTCTCGTGAATTGATTTAATTCTTCTTGCATAGCCAAAATCCATGAATCATCAATTGATGCTTCTTTAGGATTTTTGGGTTTAATAGATGATATAAACGCTACATTACTCATTTTACTTAGTTGATTTCTAGTTAACAATAGATTGCATATCTCCTATTATATTTTCAATAGGATGATCTTTTAAAAGTCTAATCCTTTTATTAGGATGATTAATTTCATTATTAATTTCGGTTGATTCCTGATTTTGAGTAATTAAATCTTCTTCATCATTTGTAATTTCAAAATCTTTTAATTTTTCATCAAACGAAACATGCATTGTTTCTTCGATGGTGTTAGATCTTAAATTAAAAACTCTATAAGCTTTACTTCTATTAGAATATCCGATAAAGATTCCTTTGTCGGATTTAGGTTCAAATTTATCCAAATTATCTTTTGTATTTAAAATAAAGCATTTACTTCCAAAAATTCTGAAGTATGATACCTTAGGTTTCTTTCCATGAAGAAGTTCATAAGGTGTCTTATCAGTTAAAGGTCTAATTAAAATTCTATTCAAAATATAACAGGCGGTAGCAACAGCTTCTGCTCAAAAGTGTTTTGGTAAATTACTATCTGAAAGCATAGTTCTCGCACACTCTTGTATCGTTCTATTTTTACGTTCAACTACTCCGTTTTGTTGTGGAGTTCTTGGAAATGAGAAATTGTGAGTTATTCCCTTCTTATTGCAGAATTCCTCAAACTTTTCATTTTCAAATTCACCACCGTGATCACTACGAATAGTTATAATTTTTAAAGATAATTGATTTTGAATCCTTTTTGTAAAATTTTTAAAACATTCAAAAGTATCACTTTTATGTTTCAAAAATATTGTCCATGTAAATCTAGAATAATCATCTACAATTACAAAAACATATTTACTATGATTTATTGACTGAATTTGAGATGGACCAAATAAATCAAGATGAAGTAACTCAAGGGGTTTTGAAATTGAAATCATATCTTTTAATTTAAAAGAACTTTTTCTAAGCTTTCCTAATTGACATGCATCACATAAACTATTTACTTTAAAATTCATTTTAGGGAGACCTCTTACTAGATCATGTTTTGACAGTCTAGATAAGAGTTTGAAATTCAAATGTCCAAATCTCTTATGCCAAATCCAAGGGTCACTTGTATTTGCCAAAAGACATAGGTTATCATTTGAAACTTTCATACTAAGAATATAAATATTCTTTTTCCTAGTTCCCTTAAATATTATGGTTGAGTTATTATCTTCAATATGACATTTATCTTTTTCAAATTTAATTTTATATCCTTT
The DNA here is from genome assembly GCA_030737815.1 of Allium fistulosum. Lineage (NCBI taxonomy): Eukaryota > Viridiplantae > Streptophyta > Magnoliopsida > Asparagales > Amaryllidaceae > Allium > Allium fistulosum. Next base: position 1,531,484,209 of record CM060903.1, on the reverse strand, counting down.
ATCACATAGTTGACTTATACTTAGCAAATAGTGTTTCAGATTCTTAACTAGCAAAACATTAGTAATAATAGGAGTTTCAGAGTTACCGACATTGCCGATGCCAATCACGTATCCTTTCGAGTTGTCTCCAAAGTTAACCAGTCCTCCGTCTTTGTATATAATATTATTCAACATATCTGTATTACCAGTCATGTGTCTAGAGCAACCACTATCAAGTATCCACTTATTTCTTCTGATCTGCACAGATTGTCCAGTGTGGATTGATTCCTTAATACCCATAAAGCATCTTTCCTGCACATTATAAAATTTGGGTAGACAACTAGAATTTGAATAACATTCATATGCAGACTCATGGAACAATGATGATTTAAACAATTTTAAACTAGTTTTAATAGATTTTTCAAAAATAGCCATTTAAAAAAAAACTTTTTCAAAGATCAGATTATGAAACTTTTGAAAACCTTGCCCTGATACCAAATGTGGTAAATGCAGATTAAGGATCTTAAGGCTAGAATTAACAATAGAGGGGGGGGGGTGAATAGTGTTTTAAGAAATTTGTTAATCTTTTTGAGTTTATCTTAATTTGATAACAATGTATACACTAATCAGACACAGATATGAACATAGAATCAAACATAGATGCAAATATAAAGTAAAAGCAGTAAAGGAAAGAACACACCGGATTTTATACTGGTTTGGAGTTACCCTACATCCAGTCCCGCAATACAAGTACGGATTTCCTTTCACAATCAATTCAACAATTACAACCCTCGGTTTCAAGGCTACGAGGTACACCCTCCAGAATCACAATCCTCTGGGTAGAGATACTTGATTTCCAGGGCAACAAGTTCACCCAATTGATTTCCAGGGCTACAATCACACCTTCTCTCGCTCAATTGATTTCCAGGGCTACAATCACACCGTCTCTCGCTTGATTGATTTCCAAGGCTACAATCGCACCTTTTCTCGCTCAATTGATTACAAAAAGTCTATAACTCAGATTAGCACTTGGATCTTGTAGAGATAGTAGAGAGAATCAAAACCAGAAATAATCGAGTATGATTTGATGTTGATTTCGGTAGAGTAATGGTAAGATTTTGTATTAAGAAATGTGGAAGAAAAAGAGGAGTGAAAACCAGAAAAAAGTGATTAAAAATTCGTTGAAACTGACCCCTATTTATAGAAGAACAACAGCCATGACCATTCATGAAGAGTTATGGCGAATAGACACTTCTTTTGAAATTTGAATTTTGAATCAAACTGTCACCATGTCGACATAGTGCCTATGGGCATGTCGACATCCCTCATCCAAAATTGATGTTTTGAATTTCTATAAAAATAATATTTATCTTATATAAAAACTATTTAAAACTTTATAAATATACTTGAATATAGTTGAAATTCATAAGTAAATATAAAGAACAATATATATATATATATTATTTAACTATAATTTAAATCAAAGTATAAATAATTTAAAAGTTAAATATATTATTTGAAAAGACAATTTAAAATCAGAAGAAATTTTGACTCTGAAAATAAAGATGTTTTGAGGCTAATTATTTTAAAAACGGAATCGAGGGTTTTGAATCTTTTTAAAAGGAAAGTTTTGAAATCATTTTGAAAACAAGATAATTTTGAAAAATCATTTTGAATTAAGATTAGTGGATACAAAACAATGTCCCACTAGATTTTCGTAGGTTCCATCCTACTTAGGGTTCCATCCCTTTAACGGGCTCGAAGTGGATTTCATTCCACGAATAAATTGGATATTAAGATGCCAGTGCTTTTCTACGAGTATTAACAAATATTCCTAATAAAACAAACTTAACCTTGAAATCTTGAAATCTTGATACATATGAGTCTTCTATCTCTATATCTTGAATCTCTATACTGTACAGTCTTCATTCTTGATACCTGCATGGTTAGATCCTGCATATACATATGTATCTAAACTATATTGTTAGTATTTATATTTTATAATCTATTCTAAGGTTGTTGTCATCAAAACCATCATCTCATGGACTAATATATAATTTATTTTCAATTCTCTATTTAAAATATTCCCCCGCATCATTTAATACGATCAAAATTTTTCCATTTCTTATTCAAACCAATCTCTTTTAAATAGTCTAAATTTCGATATACATATTTTTATATTAAAAATCCCTTTTTAATTCCTTAAAAATTAAAATAATATTTATGGTATTTAATTTTCCCAAAATTAATTTCCATGTCATTATATCATTTAAAATTTACAACACACAATAATCCAGCATTTTATTCATTCACATCATATATTTATATATATGAAAATCACTAAATATATTTTGAGGAATCCAGTTGGATCCCTCCAACCTGTTTTCTCTGCATCCACAGATGTTAGCCAACAATAAAAATACCAATCCCACTTCGAGGAGGATATCGCGGTATATAGGGCCATCCACTATTATGCGGGGCACATAGGGTCTCATCCGCTATAATATGCGGGAATATCACTCCAATACTAATATATATACTACTATATATATATATATAGCCATCCAACGGATAAATTATAAATCTAACAATCAATCAAGCATCCAATAATTTAAATTTAAAAGTGGAAATCCAAATGAGTGAGAAATTCTCACCTTGATTTTATTTGCAACCCATTTCCATCTCGACTTGTTTCTTCACGCTTTTAGACCTCGTATAAACATTATACAGTTTATTGACATACGAAAAAAATCAAACAATTAATTTCCATTTAATAGATTTAATTAACTAACTTTAAATAATAATTAAACTAACCTACTTTTTTTTCTTGCCTCATATAAATAAGTTATTTAATTTATTAGCCATTTAAATTCAAATCTTTAATTAAATAAACAAATTAAAAAAATAAGTTAGTCATAGTGACATACCTCTGCCAAACCACTCGCGACCGCCAGCCTCCTCGACTACGAGCAAACCATGGCCGCGACATCGAGCACCTCGCCAAAACTCCAGTCGTTTGCCCTCCAACAGCCATCACTTCCAGTCGAAGTCGTCGCCCCCCTCCCCAATCTTCCCGCGAACAGGAATCGAGGCCAACTCTTTTTTCCCATCGAACTCTAGCTCTGCCAAACCCAAATTCGTGAGCGCTATCCCCCTCGCTCCCTAGTTTCAACGCGCCCACTCTCACATCGCCGCAGCAGCAGCACGGCTTCCCCCTGTCGCCGCGATCACTCCACCATGCTCAATGAGCGTGCGCGCAGTCTTGCATTTCCCCCTCCCTTTGTCAAACTCGAACGCGTTCACCTCTTTCCTTTTTTTGTGAACGAAGACGATTGATTTCGTTCGTTTACGATTTAGGAAGAATGGAAGAGAGTGCTTGCGATTTTGGATTGAAGAGGAAAGAAGGATGGTGATTTATCTCTTTTGAAATTTTGGAGAGGATCCCTTTTAAGTATCGGCCATTACTCCTTTTTCATCACTTGAATTTGATTTTTCGAATTTTGAAAAAGACCGAGGAAGTGTACATGATTTAAAAGAATTGATAGGATAGAGGTCGCATGTTTGAATGGGTATAAGTTATAGTGAAAAGACAGAACAACAGCTGAAGGGAGGTTGACAAATTAATATATTAATTAAATTTCAAAACATCTCGATCCATGCAACTCAAAATCCCGAACTCCTATCGAGGCATGCCGTTAGGCGTTCATAATGTTATACCCTTATTCCGAACACAATGGAAAAGGTTTAGACTCCCAATTCGATCGTATGGAGAAGATAGCTTTTTGGACCCAATTATTATATTGAATTTTCGATATAAATTTCAGCGCGTTTATATCTCGCACGATCAAACGGTAACTCCAAACACTACGAAATTTGAAATCCGATAATAGTACACTATTACGGATCCAATGGAACTATTTTCGTCGAATTCCGAGACTGTGCCCCGGATTGCTGTTTTAAATGTCAATTTAACGATATATTTTTAAAACTGAACAAATCACTTTTTAAATTCAATTTAAAATTTTTTATTATCTTCATTATTATCAATATAAATTTTATAAAATAATTTTTATCAGGCTTAAACTCAAGATACTATAATTTAACCAATATTCAATTATAAACTTCAATAATTAAATTATCCAATAAATTGCTATATTTAAATTCTGAATTTATTTTATAAATAAACCAAAATTTTCATATTCAAAATCAATCTATAATTCAAATTCAATATTTAAAACCATTTAAATATTCAAAATCGAACAATGAAAAATCCGGGTCATTACATATTTGGAGTTTTAAAAAAACTCGGTTGTTTAGATGATAAATATATTAATTTTACTATCATATAAAATACCAATATAGAAAAATGGTAGACGATTATTTTCATGCGTGCATGTTGTTATTTGTTGTCATTTGAATTGTAAACGGTTCAGTTAAACATAGGACGGTTATGTCATCCTTGACATCATGAACAAAAAAGAAAAAGGTTTTATCTATTATTTTATTGGTAAACCAAACACACATTTTTTTTTACCTTTATCATGTTATCGGTACACTTAATGATGGTATACTAAGATGGTGGACACTGTTAGTTACAGTTTCTTTTACGTAAAAAATACAAAATGTAATAGTGTATCATCATATTATATATATATATTAAATAATAGTAAAACAGAAGAATTTAAAGCTCCCTTATTAATTTTAGGAATTTCCTCCTCCCTTCTTAATTCTCTCTAGATGTTTTATTTTCACATTCTCACACTTTATTGTTATTATAATTATTACAATGTTTCTGTTGATTCTCTCTTCTATCGTTAGAATTCAACACTAATTTTTAGAATTATGTACAGATTTCTTCCAAGTTTTTAATGTTATTTTACATTTAAGTCCATATATATTAAATTTAATTAGGTGATCTTAAATTTAAGCTTTTTAAATAATTACAATTAACGAGTATTCATTAATTGATCTAATAAATTTTTAAAAATAATAATTCAGTATGTGTACCGCATTCATATTGACTAAAATGGTAAAACTAATTTTTCATTCAATTCCAGGTAGTTTTAAATTTCCGCAATTATCTATACTATATTATTATTAGTGAGTTCAATTTCAAGCTCACACAGGCTCCCTTGAAATTTGGCAACCGTACAGTCGCAAACTATGCGTGTTTCTTTCTTCTGTTGTGTTATGCGCTTTTCATTTATCTTCCTCCATCTATCAGCTACAAATACAACGGCAAGGGTTTTTTCATGCCTGCTCGCTGAATCTTCGTCCTTCCACCACCTAATTTTTTCCCCAACCACTAAGAATTGAAAAGCTGTGGTTTAAAGGCAAATCATTCGCACAGTTTCTCTCCGGCCAGCTTTATGATATAAAAGGATCCACTATCAATAAATAAATCAAAGTGTTCTTAGATGTTGTATTCGATTCCATTGACCTGTTCTCAGATGTTGTATTCGATTCCATTGACCTATCATTCTTCTCCTCCTCTTTTGAGCAACGACAATAGGTATAATATCTTTTTTATTTTCCATATTTTGACGAGAAAGCATCTACTTTAACCTGCACGGGGCTTGAATTCTTTTGCATTCTTTTAGATGTTAGTTATTTTCATTAAGCGGATCCGAGTTAATGAGAGAATAGTTCTATTATGTTTGGTTATGAGGTCATACCAAACATTTGAAAATGAGCACCGACTCATTTTATCATAATTTGGGGAAAAGGTATTCTAAAGCCTTTAGATCTGAAAGAATTCATATTTAGCACTGCTGAAAGTCAGTAATCTCTTGCAGTTAGTACATTTGAGATCTAGACTACATCATTATTCATTATAACAGTTGCTTTCTAGAAGCTTAGCTACTCGAAATGGAAAACTTGGATGCGATTGAAATAATTATCTATTTAAGTCAGTAAAGGCATTTGACCAGTTTGTATTCTCTTTTGTCAAATAATCTGAATCTATGTATCGATTTTTGATTGATTGAATACCGCTTTTTACACTTATCTTCTCCTTTATTTAATTATAGGCTATTCTGAATCAATTACTACAGTAATACATAATAGACTTTTTCAAAAACGAAGGTTAGTTTGTTTTCACCCCCAATGATGATAAGCATTCAACTCAACATGTGCTACTTTGTAAAAGGAATAATGAGGACCGTACTAATGTCAACATGTAACTGAGTCTACCAAATTAAAGCCTGTGCATTCCTTCCTGTACTATATGAAGAAATGTAGTTGCATGCACACTCACCAAATACGGAATAAAAAAGATTCCCCTTGATTGATTAAATTGCTGCTAAAACTTATTACTTGCTTCACATGATTGCATCCTTTAATGTCTTACACTAAACTGGAAGAACCAGATCACAGGAGATGTCTTGAATAAGAATTTTGTTTATGGTGGAATAAGCTAGGAAATTTTGATTAAAAGAAATATATAACCGTAAAAATATGTACCAATTGTTTTTCTTATGCAATGTTAAAATGGAATTATTGTTTTTTCCATAGTTGGCAGTATTTTTGTACATGGGAATAAAAGGTTGGAATTGTCCATTAATGCAAGTTTATTTTCTTTCCTCTATATTGATAGGTCTTATATAAACAAAATTTTGAGTGGATATAATCTAAGAAGTTGTCTATAATGCACACTACATATACTTTATAACTTATAAAATCTATATTATACCTCATTTGCCAAAGAAGTAAATCACGTTGAATTCATTAACATAAATAGTCTGAAGAACTAAAAACATAAACTTCCCTTCAATGTGAGCAGTCTGCTTTTCTCAAACCTGTTAAGTTTAATGAAACATTACATGCTACATTAATAAGCTAATCTTTGACTGTTGCACTGTCCAATAATCAATTTTTTAAAACTTGAAGAATACTTTCCACTAATACTTATTGGTACTATGTTTCTTGATAAACTATTCTCCTCGCCGAATCTAAAACGGAGCTTCAAAATAATTTCTAATTTTATTTTTCTTAAATACATGGATGCCTGAGTGGTTTTTTATTACAGTTTGTTCCATATTTCCTACTGTGCAAAAATTCATAATTTTCCATGTAGATATTTTTCTGACTAATTTTTATTAAAAAAGGAATATTTGTGCCCTGAATGAAAATTAAAAGGCAACTGATACTTGGCCGATAGCTTATGCTAGATAGTTGAACATATGCATGTCATGATTCATAGACCTAACTACTAAGATGCATTAGAAATTATCAGTTCATTCTATGTTTTGATGAATACTTGCTTTTTTTTAATTTACTATGTTGCTTTAGCCTCATTTCATCATGAATTTGTACTTTTCTCCATTTCTCATTTTGTCCATCTTTTTTTCAAGTACCACATATATGCCATATTGACTTTACATCATTTTGGTTTTCTATTTCTATTATTAGGGAAATAAAGAGCATTCTGTACTACATAAGAGATGTATCTGGAGTGCAAAATGAAACTAATAAAGGTTAGTTTTTTTCCTCAACATGTGCTAAATCGCTACAGCACAGTTTCTTCTGTATATATATTTTGTAAATTAAACAGTTAAACTGGCAAACAGCAAGTCAACCATGCTTATCGAACCACAAGGACTAACTTAATCTAAGTGCATCCACTTTTCCATTTTTCTCTCCTATAGAATTTTGACATGAACGGTCCTTTTGGCAGCACAACTTTCAAATACTCCATATTCCTTGCTTATTTGATCCCTATCTTTGCATTCTTTCTTGAAATTTGTTTTCATAAATTATATCCACTGTAATATGCACTGGTAATGTTTTCACAAGTTTTTGTAAAGGTTAAGCATAACTTTAATCCAATATGTAAGATTTTCCTCTATAAGCGGTTCTAACAAAGGTGTGTTTGATTTATCAACTTGCTCGACAATTTGTATACAGGTAATATCCCTTTTACCTCCTTGGTAGATAATGAACATAAAATATAGTCCAGTCCCAAAATGATATTGCATAGTTGGACCCTATGTTAAATGAATGACTATTTTGATAATACCAAATGATTTTATTTTTAACAGATTATGATAGATGCAATACTGTAGTTCCACGAATCAAATTAGAGCCTCTCTTTCATTACCCGTAGATTTGAAAACAACATAAAAATGAATATTTACACAAAAATAGTATACAGTTCCTATCTTTTTAATGGAATAATGTAACACATTTTTAAAGGAGCCATAAAATTTTCTATTTGTTGGTTCTTTGCTTTTTGTATTTTCTGTTTCACTGTCGCTTTTCCATGTTTTCACATCTTATTTCTTTCACCCTTTTACTCGCATAGGAATGTTGTTTGTCATAAAATTTGATTATATTTTAATGCCTTTAAAGTTGATGTCTTTCTCCTTCAGATTTTATTCTTATGGATTTTGAGGTGGTTCTGAAGCGATAATCAGTAACTGTGCAGTGCATATTTGAGGTGGCTCTGAATCTAAGATATTTAGATGTATTTATCACGACACTGTAACGGTACATCACTTTTTTCAATGTAAACACTTTATTTTCTCTGCCCACATAGTCAGGATTATACTCTGTCATGAAATTTTTAATGTCGTTTTCCATAATGAAAATTCTGTTGAATTTCTGTTGATTTGAAAATTAATGCAATCATGTACATGCAAGATGATAGGGTTCATTTGAAGTTGGTTGAATTAACGAATTTCTTTGGATTTGATAATTCATAGTTTAAGGATTGAAACAAAGTAGAGAAAGCTTTCCAATTTCAGATCTGTTGTTCCTACAACTTCCTCTTAAGACAATATAGAAAGTTAAAATTAAAATAGGGTTTTTTGAGGGATTATAAATTTTTGTTATAACTCTAAACCTTATTGCAATTGATATTTTATATAACCATATTGAAAAAAATACCCATTTTTCTTCATATTTAGACATCATGTTGAATTGTTGAGCTAATCTTTACATGTAGCATAATTTGAGCAATATTTTATTGTATAACATAAAATATTGTATTACTGACAAATGCTTATGATTTTAGAGGAATCAAGAAATGATAATTAACCTAATCAAGTTTACTGACCTCTTTGCTTATGGACTTTGCTTACCACTCTTTTAGTTTTCATATACTTACGTACATTATAGGTTAGTCTATGTTGAGTTAGTAATAAATGTGTAAAGATGATTAGGGATGCAACTCAAATTTGTGTATTTCATCTCAAATCTTAACTGTTTTTTTACTGTCGATGGACTTGGTACATTTACTGAAATAATTTTTAGATTTGAAAATGATTAATTGTTTATGCCTAAGAGAGAAGAAGACTTCTTACTTACCCAGTAGTAAATTAGTGGTTATACTTACATGACTTCAGCCATCCTTTTTTGAGGTTTAAGTACAATGGTTTGCATGACCTGGTACTAACTTCATAATATTTGGTACTAACTTCATAATATTCTTCTACGTTTCATCTATTATTCTATTCATCATTCATTTAGACAACAAATGTGTTCTTAAAAATTATTCCAATATTTCATTTTCGATTTAGTACTTCCCATGAAAGTAATTTAGTGATCATTTAAGACTATGTTATGACAATTATTATAAACTATAGCTACATATCTTTTTTAACAAACCTCTTAATGTGTTGTCCGTTGATACTAGAGATTTCAAAACGCTTGATAACTCCTTATTCTTTTGCATAAAATAAAACTGACAATTCATATTGTTATACCTGCTTATTAATTAAATTTAATATGACGTTTTTAAATCAACATTTAATTTCTTAAACAAAATGCAAAAGTAGCAATTAAATACGCTTTTCTTTCTTACCTTACTTCATTATAAAATTTGTCCCTTCTTTATGTTTAAAACAAACTTCTTTCTTTATGTTTAGCAAACCTTTCCGACTTAGTGCATTAATAGTTGCTTTCTTTATGTTTAGCAAACCTTTCCAACTTAGTGCATTAATAGTAAAAGGCTATATAGCTCATATAAACTTACGTTTATCTCAAAACAATGACCATATAAATTATGTATACTATTTTAAAAAATATTTCACATATTAGTATTGTTTTCATTATTGTAGAAATGAATTACAAAAATCTCATGCAGAATATAATTCGCAAAAAATTTAGGTTAGCTCACATACTACATCGACAATGTAGTGGGACTGAAGACGAAGTTGACAGGTTACTGGCACCATGTCCTATAAATATAGGAGAGTAGAGACTATAACCATTACTATCAACTTCCATATGTGTATACATAATTTTTCGTATACACAAACAATTACATATAAATAAATAAATTCTTTTCCTATATGTTTGTTTACTTTCTTATATCCACGATGAAACCGTAGTACTAAATTTCAACATTCATTACTTAATGTTTTTAACTTTGTATTATCATTTGCTGATGACTACTAAGACATAAAATGTTTTGATTGCACATTCTTCTTGAATGTTTGTAGGACGGGCAAGAGAAGGATGGCATGAGAAACAATTGACGCACAACTTATCGATTGATTTAAGTATAAATGGTTAGTAACTTAATTTTTCATTTATAGAAATAACTTAATTAATATATAAATCATTTTACTATGTATATACTACTTAATATGGTGAAAACCTATCGCATTCCAGACCTCACTACCGTTACTATACTTTTTTTTACAAAAGCAACTTCTATAGAACCAGCTTATTGTTTGGATGCCAAATTGGTTCGTAAGGCTACTTAATATGGTGGACTTAATGACAAATCAGTTCGTCGGGCTGTTAGAGAGAAACAGAAATATTCATTTCATTCTTGAGTATATCTACTAATCGTTTAGATATTAACAAGTTCAACTAATCGGTTTAAAATTGAAATTTATTACAAATCTACACCAACAACAATCAATACGCTTTGCTTTATAAACCTGTAGAAAATACAAAAATTCAAATTCTTTCTTTATTGGCTATACATATGCGTGCATTCTTACATTTTATTATTATTATTATATTATTTGTTTAGGTTTGTGCAAACAAATTGACTTTTGATGTTTCTATGCTAACCGTTTGAAATAATACCAATGAGTATTGAGAGTAATATGTAGTGCAAATAACAAAATATTTCATGCTTACACTCATTGTGTGCAATGTAATATCGCTAAACTAATTAACTTTGATTTGGATTGTTGTTACCTCTTAGAATAATGAAGCTTTAATTTAATTTAATTAAAGAGGATCAATATAGATTGATAGTGGCATAAGGTGAAGGTTGATGTATCTTGGATATAGGCTATCGGGTAGGTCATTTGTAAGATGAAGATTCGCCTGAGCTATGGTGAGAAAATCAAATAAAGATTGAATTTTATGCCAATAATGGCAGGCTATTAATAGTTATCATGTTTATTTGCAGAGATTAGTAAATTAGTCTTAGATGATTATATTTTTGAGCTTTGTTGGAACGACAAGTGGAAAGGAGTTAGGGGGATTATGAGATCTACGAGTCAATCCCAGTAATATCTAAAATATCCAACTTTCCAAGTTAAGCATGTAGTGATTTTTAATCCAGTATTTTGACCCACTGACTGGGTGTATTCAGAGTATGTTCTTAAAATTGCATCATTTTGTTACCTATCATAATTTACAATGTATAGTTTAATATGTGACCTTTTATGTTGGAACATAATCAACATATGTATTATTCGTCATGTTGCCATTCTGGATTTTATTTATTTGCTTGCGGGTAGATAATAAATAAATTACAAACAGTAATATGACATAAGATTTGATTTAAAATTGATAGCATTCAGTGCCAAAAATTGAAACAGTTTGACGACACTTTTAGTCGTTTCTATCTTCAGACCTAATCCTATGCACCGTTTAACCTTGAGTAATATTGCACCTCAGTAACAAAAAACACTTCAATGAAGTCAAAACGTACTGACTTCTTTGAGGTGGATGTAAAAGTTGTATTATCTATTCTATTGTATATAAAACAAAATATGGTGCTAGATTTTTCCTTGCTTTCTACTGATTCTCATCTTATCCTTTATTGTCAGCCAGTTCAAGCACCTTTTTCCTATTTAGCCATCATAAAACATTTTACATTTGCAAATTTCAACCACCATATGAAGAACTGAATCTTTTCATCTCCTGTGATTCAGGTATGCTGTTGTTGTTTCCCCTAATTGATTTTTGTTTTGCTTTCATTCTGATCGATTATCATTGGTATTTTAATATGTTCGGTAGTAGTAATCATAATATATATGCAGATATATTCATAATATTCATTCACATTGATCTATATAAAGTAATGATTTAGCGAGGTTTGATTGAATATGATGTTTAACTATTTTCCGTTCCTTCCTCTCACGCATACTATAAAGTTTGAACCCATGATTATTGGGTTACCGATTTCAGTTTTTATTTGGAAACCCAAATTCTATTCCTTTTTTTACAGTAGTTCACCTGTACAAAACATAGTCATGTGGATATTTAGCTGTTGTTTTCATTTATGATACTGTTTTCTGATGATATTCACTCATGTGGTTAAAAATAGTATAATACTATATTAATCACACTTTCTAATCATGTATATGCAGCTAAAACGTTGTAGTATATCCCGTTGTACTTTGGTATATGCTTAAAGTCAAAAAATATAAGAACTGTATATTTTAAGCACAGCTAGATAATATAACAATAAAAAATTAAAATGCAGAGGTTCTAAATTATACGAATTACCTTTTTTTTCAATTTTTGGCTACACCTGTGCCGTTAGATAGTAAATATTGCTTTGTTTTTACTATCTACAACAGCGCACATGCAAGATAGGTAGCCTATAGAAACCAACCATCCTTCGCATTTTTTGTGATTTTCTCTTTTTTAAACGAAATGTATTATCATAACTACCTTTAATTTTGATCAACATAAGGTCATCATAAATGTTTGGCACTCTGTTTGGAAATCTAATGCTTTCATAAATCTAATGATTAGGATACAGTTATTAACAAACGTTGTTGCTCTTTACTAATATGATTATTTTCAGTTTTTATGCATTGATTTCCAATTTTGACAAATTATTTTCCTAAAGACATTGTTCCTCTGCTTCCTAGCATTATCATACTGGCCTACAATGTGATATGATACATTCTATACTAAACCATGACTTGCTTTGTTGGCAGAATTGCAAGATACATATAAAACTTTTTCATGACTTCAGGAAATGTTAGGTTCTATAAGTAAAGTATTTTCCACAATTTGGCTTATAGATTTTTATTGCTAGACTTATATGAAGGCTGTAATTTTTTAGTAATCTTAGTTGATTTATACGATTATTTTTATATTGTACCACTTTCCATACATTCATGTGATTTTTTTAATAGTATAATATTTTACTCTACTCTTAATCTAGCTTTCTGATTTATCGTTACAGGTTGTTCCGTTTACTGTTTAAAGAAGAAGGACGTCAAGGCCATTACATTTAAGATTTTAGTTTTATTACGATCAATTTATTACATATTAGAAAATAGGTATACTTTAAATGCATATATGTTGTCCTCTATATAGTAGAGTATCTCTTATTTGGTAACTTACCATAGTATCATATATCATAAGCAATATGATAAGTGGAGTAATTTATCTACTTCTGATGATGTATCTTAATTTATTATTTTTGAACTTAGTACAATATTGCTTCTGGACTGAATCCACATTCCAAGCTTTTATGTAATAATTTTGTTTCGCACACATGTATCACTCTACTCAGTATCCTGTTGTTTAAATGCCAACATGATTTATATATTTTCCTTCTTATTAGTTTACTGATACATTCATTATTGCATCGATAATGAATGTTTAATATAGTATAGGACATGTTGCAATAACTAATGCAATTAATGCCAGCAAACTATTGCAGATTTTGACCAACGATATATCAAGCGCTAAGTTAAGATAATCATTTAAATATAAGCAATAGTTATCAAAAATATGCCCATGTGAAACTACAATATTTTGGTCTGGCATATGCAATTATAATATTTTTGCCCAACCCGTGTGCGAAGCACGGGTTCACACTAGTATACAAACTATAATAGTGTTCTACTAATACTCTCCTATCATTTTGCATTTAAATGCCAAATTCAATAATAATTTACGGATTCCCCTAAGTTTCCTTATATTATTTTATATTCAAGTCCATATATTTAAATTTATTAATTGATCTTAAATTTAATTTTTTTTACTAAATCCAATTAACTAATATTTATTTACTAATCTATTAAATTATAAAAAATGATAATTCAATGTCTATACTGCATTCATATTGACACAAATGGTAAAAATATATTTTCATTCAAATCCATATGATTTAATATTTTCACAATCATATAGAAAATTATCTTTGATACTTTTGCATTTTTCTACATTTAAGTTCATAAAATTTATTTCTTTCTAAATTTAGTTATTTAATACAAAAATATATATCATAATTTTTTCTTTCTAAAGTTGGCATTTCATTACAAAAAATTTGGTTTTAAAATTGGTACATCATTATAAACATATATTGCGTTTTTCCTTCATAAATTTGATATGTAAATTGGACTTTTTATCGTCATTAAATTAAATTTTGTGAAGAGTAACATTACAATTATTGATAAGTGATGAATGTTTGTATTCTATAATATTGAAAAAAGAATAAATATTTATAATTAGTAACTTTTTGTACAAAAAGTTACATTTTAATTGTTTGTATTCTTAATCTAAATTAATCAATGGACAAAAATTATACCATATTTTGATTAGAAATATTTTTCTTTCATATTTTATCATCTTTTTTACATAAATGTTAAATATTTTTTGAAAAGTTTTATTATAAAATAAAAATAATAAGGTATGAAACAATGGATTCAAAATTATTTTTTTACATAATTAAAATGACAATGTGATTTGTAACGTTTCAAGTCTTATTTTCACTTAATATTTCTTTTAGTTGTTAAATAAATATTTTTTATCATCCTGATAGTATCATATAATTATTTTGATAAATATGTGCTGCAAGAACTATAAATGCATATAAATACATTGAGTTTTCGATATTGCACTTCTATTTTTATGTATTTGTTATCATTCTCTCAAGTGATATTTGAAATTTAATGTATACATCATTTAACTTTTAGTCAAATGTATTAAAACCTAAATGTCAATTTTAGAATATATGTACATGAATATTTATTTATGAAATTTTATAAAAATATTAATTTCAAAATTTATTAAGAATACTTATTTTCATTTATTTGATTGATAAATAATGTACCCTAAAAAATAATAAATCTGTATATAACTCATTTCTATCAATAAAAATGATAATTTATTTTTTATTCGAATATAAAAATATACGAATCTCATAATAAAATGCACAGTTATAAATATAGTAATTTAAATTTACAAATCATTTATCCTAACAAAATTCATCGGATATTGCATAATACATTATATTCTTCAAAAACAGCTATAATTTTTTTATAGCATACCGTATGCAACGCACGGGTTACACACTAGTTTGACTAGTACAACTGCACGATGATGGAGAATCGACTGTTTGTTATATAAATTTAAAATAAAAAACATTTGTTGTAAATTATCATTAATTAAACTAAATTCATAATTATAATATCTACACAATAAATATTTGTACTGCTAAAAAGAAAAAATAAAAATATATATTTTATATTCTACAAAAATTAATGAGGTTTTACAAGAATGGTCAAAAATTTTAGAAAAACGTTAATTTTCATTTTGAAAATATATGGTATCAACAAGTATTTGGAGTTTTCGAAAAAAATCAATTGTTAGATACTAAATATATTAATTTTACTATCGTTTTTCATAATACCATGGAAAAATAGATTTGAGGTATTGTAGAGAGAATCAACAAATAATATTAGACATATTTAAGACAAAATCTTTCATGTTTCTTGTTTTTATTCGTAAATAATTTTGACCATAACAGGAGTAAATCACAATTATCTTCTTATAAGGTTTTACGCCACGTGTGATTCAAGTGCGCGTGTACAATAATATCCTTTTATAATGATCACAAATTTGATAATTTCAATTATATATATATTTTTAATAAATATAAATTGAAAAATAAAAAAATAAAAAGGAATATGAAGTTATTGGTGAGATTAAGCTTCCAACTTTTGACATATTTTACATATCAAATTTTCAGTTTTAAAATAAATGTTAATTTTTTGAGTGTCCTCCTCAAGTTGAGGATTACTCATTTCTTAAAAAATCATAAATAAATTTTAATTTTTGTTTTTGAGCGAGATTTGAACTCCTTGCATCTAATTTGCATTAAGGATATTTTGGGATTTCACGATTGAATCAAAATTATTGCAACTTTATTCAAACTACACACACTAAAGATAACATGTAGGTAATATAAGAAATAAAATTTGTTGTATTTTCGTTTAAAGTTTATATTATGTATATGGTTAAGATTTGAGTGCTCTCTAATAAAATGTCATCTTTCTTTTGAAAACAATATTGAATATTGTATAAAATTAGTAATACTAAGGAAAACAAAGTTAAAAATAACAAATCATAGTGTCAGTAATTATGACATTTTGGATCTTTTCAACTTTGGAGGAGAACACCCATTGTCACAATCTTTTAGCTTACTTATAAGATCGGCTTAGATTGGTTTGTTTGTTGGATCTGCGCCAGAACGCAGCGGGTCAAATGGGTGAATTTCAAAAAAAATTACCATTTTGAATATTAATGAGCCTATGAATTCTAAATTAATTTAAATCTAATCTAAATAAATTTTAAATAAAATCATTATTTAATTTAATTGATTAATAAAAGGATTTCATCTTTTTATATAAATGGTATATAATATGTACATGTGTATCAAATACACGTATACGCTACGTGCTCAAGCAACATATAATGCGTAGATAGTTGAACATGTCTGTATCTAAGTGTTGAGATTTACACCGCAACGGGTACATTAACCCTTCATATACGTTTCATTGTCTATTGTTATATAATATTATAAAAATACTTATACACACACACACATATATATATAAGTGTAAAATAACTATATATACATATTCATATCTAGAATCATTATATATATATATAACAAACAATTTAATATTCAAATTTTAAATATTCACTAAAAATTCAAATTTAAAACTAGATCTAGGTTTAAAAATATTCTTTCAAATTTGAATTTTACAAATAATTTATAGAATCGTATTTATATAAATATTTATATACGAAATATATTTTTTGTAATTCGAAAATATATAAATATACTATACACCGCACGTATGTGCATTTAATAGCTACAGACATTTTTCTTTTTATTTAATAAAAAATGAGTTGATGGATGTGTGTTGTATGTTGGCGATGTTGATTGAAAATTGGTAGTAAAATTCCATTGATAGTTTGTCGGAAAAGGGAATGGTTGTAAAAAAAATTTGGTGGTGGAGGTTGCAAACCGGTGGTGAAATTTCGCTGAAGAATGGGGATATTTTCAGAATTTCAAAAGGACACCGTTGAAATCCTATTTGTTGAATTCTCTTTATTAATAAGTAGAGATGTATGTACAAATATATTTTTCAATTACATAAAAGTTTAAACTTACACACACACATATACATACATATATATGTATATATATACATACATATATATATATTGTTTTGATTCAAAAAATAATATTATATTGTATAATTAAATATATAAAATAAAATATATGTAAATATTCATTTTCTCTTATACATTAGTTTCGACAGAATCAATTTTTTATCAATAAATTTGTGCGAATATATTCCATATATATATTTTTCTTAAAAAATTTACATATAACAATTTTTTTTTCCATGTAACAAATTATTTCATAAAACGAGTTTATAATCATATTTATTTATATTTACATAAACATATTTTTTATATATTAACAAAATTACAATTTAATGTTTAAAATCATAAATATTAAAAATACATTTCGGATATATATATATATATATAACTTATGTGCATACGAAATGCCATGTGTAGAATTTATCAACAATATATATATATATATAAGTTTTTAATAATTCAATCTTTTATTTAAAAATATTTTTGAAATTAATTTTAAAATTCAAAAAATATATTTTAAAATATGACCGAAAGCATGTGTGTACATATATATATATATATATATATATATATATAATATAACATAGCAATTTCATGTATGGAGCGACAATAAACACATATGTGAATTCATGATATAATAGCAACATGTTCAAGTATAATATCATAATAATTACACATATAAATTTATATTAATTAAGTGTTAACACCTCGAATGTTGAATCCAAAAAACTCCTTTGAATTTGATTTGATCTCTTCCAGAAAGTGTTAGCAATCAAAGAGATCGACATACCTTTAATTCTATTTGATTTAATTTATATTTGGTTTGAAAATAAAGGAGGAGATTGCTTGGTACTTGCAATGTAAAAGGGATTACAGAGCTGGCAAAAGGTGAAAACAAAATAGAAGGGGCTAGTGGGTTTAAATAACAAAAGAAAGAGAGAGGAAAAAGGGAATCTAAATCTGATCTTTTACCCCTTCTTTTTCCATCAATTCAAACCCAAATATCAAAAATATCACCTTTCAATCCCTTTCCATGGTCGGCCATACCACTAAGTTATGGGCTTAGTTGCACTTTCAAAATGTTGCTCAATTTACTCACAGATAATTAGCAAGTCGAGTAAAACACGACCCAACATAATCAATGTCGGCCCAACTAATCTTCGACTGACCCACGCATATCGGCTCATACTCAAGTTGTCCCATATCCAGCCCATCTACTCAGTAGTACATAAGATCAACAACCGACCGGCTCACCTTGAAGCATTCCAATAGCTAACTCATCAGATAAGGAAAAAGCAACCAAGTATAGCCTAGCCCGATCCACTCTGGCCCGACTCATCTATTATCGGTCTCTCCCACGCCAGCCTATGCTCAGCATGGCCTTAGGTCGGCCCGCCACTCAAGCATCACTCCAAGTCAATTATTGACCGGCACAACTTGTGACGATCTTAAACAACTAGCATACTCGACAAGATCGACTCAAGCGTGACTCGTCTTTGGCTCAGTTTCATCACAACCGCCTTCGGCTGGTCCCAAAAGGCCCATCCCATCATCTCCCAACCGGCCCGACACCTCCTTCAATCCTTGGTCCTTAGCAGCATTTAGCTTCCTTCACATTTTCATTAACCGAACAACCAGCTTGGCCCAGAGATGTCCATGCATCAGCCTTGCCATATAGCCATGCAAAAGTAAATGACAAGACGTTTAACTAACTATACAAGGTACCATAGCACAGGGCCAAAAGCATACATACTCCCGTAGAAAGCCGTCGGCATTTAATATGCATTAAATGTAAGTAGAGAGGGACAATTGGCATGCTTCTCAGCTACACATTCCTTTTTATTTTCACAGATGTCTCACATTGTTCCATGCGACCACATCAACGGCCAAGCATACTTCCTGCTTGTTTTACTATGAAATCTCAACCAGTCATCATCCATTTCAGCCACTATAAATATCTAATGCATTGTTATTTCAAAGGGATTAGAAATCATTTGAATTCTGGTCATTCTCTCATATCCAAAACTCCTCACACAGCACATAAAAGCCCTAAACTCCTAAGATTAGCTCCCTTTTAGGCTTAAGTGCTTTATTTCTTATTATTCTCTTGTGATTTCTTGTGATTGTAAGAGAGAAACATAGTAAAATATTTTTATAGTGGACGTAGGCAAGCTTGCCGAACCACTATATATTTGGTGTCATTTACTTTTATTTGCTTACTTTCTTCTTTATTTTACATTTTTAAGTTTAGTGATCAGCAAGTAACCTATACTTTAATAATGCATTAGTCTAATTTAGAGGAAGGTTAATTTATTAGTCAACATTTTACACTAAAAGGAGGGCTCCCCCTAAAGCTCTCACGTTTCATCTCTTTTCCTCTCTATAAAAAATCTGATCCGACTTGTTATCATGGACGAAGTTCCTTGTAACAACCCGCCCTTCATGGCCTCGAATTTTGACTAAATCAAAACCCAAGTCCACTAGGATACAGATCGTTGATGTTGGTAACCTAAATAAACACAAATATATCAAAGAGCTATCTACAAAATTTACAACAGAATAGAAAAATATATATGTATATACAGAATATGGTTACTCTCTTGGAATTAATATCATATCTTGGATATCCGGTTGTCATGTCAGTGCCGAGCATGAATGAGAAGACTTCTACATCTGTCGTTCCTATCTTGCATCAACAGCTTATTCCTCTAAATCTATCATGTGAGTTGTAATGAGGAGGGGGTCAGAACAACGTTTTGATGATTGGTAAATTACATACTTTATCCATAACACTAGTTTATGCCGATTGATTTCTATTTAAGTATTATATCTCCTATTTACGGCTTACCCGTTTAATTTCATATGCACGTATGATACATCCAACCTTCCCGAGGTATAACTATATATATACATGTGTGTATAATAGTTGCAATACCTTTGGTGTCACACTTTTTTGTACCAGCGTGAATTACCAAAAATGCCCATCTATCTTAATATCACTAAAAATTTGGATCTAACTTCTTTTACAAATTCAAAATTCCATTCTAAAAATATTATCAAATCTTAATATCACTTAAACATAAGATCTAACAAATAAACCTCTACAAATATTATTGAATCAAAGTGTCACTTATATATAGGATCTAATAAATAAACTTCTTTTACAAATTCAAAACTCCCTTCTATAAATATTACCAAATCTTAATTCCACTTAAAAATAAGATATAACAAATAAACTTATTTTAAAAATTAATAGAAAACAAAAATTCAAACTAATAATAAAAGTAGACGTTGCAATTAAGAAATATAAATTCAAACTAACTGCACATGATTACAATGAAAAAATATGGGTTAAATTTTATGCAAATCATTTCTTTTGAATGTGTTAAACAAATACAATTTATAGAATAATAATTCATGCGTAAAACATGCGCCATCATCACGTGCGAAACACGTGTCGTAATGCTCGCTATACACACACACACAAGTTGTCCTACCATAAAGAAAACCTCGACCACTTAATACTTCTTGAATAGAGAGGAGGCAGACCCATTGGCAATTTATTACCTCAACCTCGAAGCAGACCCTACGTAACGTAATCTCTAGTCAATCGGCCCTTAGCCACAAATGCCGATGACCCTTAGATATGGCTTTCTAATTTAACTTATCGTATCACTAATGCATCTCAAAGACTTATCTAAGGGTTAACTAGCCCACCTCCGAAAAATAAAAAACTAACTAAACTTTGAGGTCTTTATGTATCCCATACAGATTCTACACTAGTAGAAAGCAAAATCCATCAGTACATAACCTAAATCTTTGCTAACGACCGTTCGGGACCGCAGGTAGTCCATGCATATATGCCAACCTTACTTACTGACATAGCCCGCAGACCTCCACAGCCAAAATCCCATTTTGACTTACCTAATATAAGTCAAGAAAAATGCTCACTCTAGTTACTTAATACCTCTTGTTAGAAATGAAGCATACCTCATTCCCTATTACGCACTGTCATGAGTTGTTTAAGACTTCTTATATAGAGAGAAGAAAAACCCAATGGTCATTTAATATCTTCCATCCCAAAGTAAACTATAACATCCTGTTTCTAGAGGCCTAAAGCTAAGCGCTATAGATGCTGCAGTCATCCATAGTATTAACTTCTAGTGACAAAATGCGGCAATGCTAATGGTATTCATAATATCAGAAGCACTTGAATATGAAAAAAATTACAGATTTCCAAAAATAACCTTTTCTGATTACATTCTAAACAAATTCATATCCAAGTTACATAATCCCATAATCATTTCCCAGGTAAAGATCGATTATAATTACAATAATACGCCAAGAGCGACATATGACGGTGCCCCCTTGGTTGATCAGAAAAATATAGTCATACTGACTTAATATACACAGCGGAATCAAAAAAACAAGATAAACTGTATTCCTAATTAACTATCCGTCAGCCACCTGCTCGTCTATGGAAGCTTTATTCGCCAAAATTTCAAAAACCTAAAAACCTTAACCCTTAGCCTACTCAAATCAATTTTGAGCACCCAAGAGTTTAAGGGGAAACAAAAACTTCGAGTCAGACATAAATGCTGGTGTGAATAACTCTGTTACATCTTGATTTACTAATATTTAGTGAGACCACGCCGCTTAGCTAAACGGTCTCCCCTAACTAATATCCTTTTCAAAACATATATTTTGCAAATCCTTTCCTATAGCCAAACTGGTCGATCAAACTGATTATATCAAAATAGCAATATCCTTTATGCTAATAAATGGACTATCTGTCCATAAAACAAGTAATAGGTGGACTATCTTCCCACGACATAATAGCAAGGTTCGTTATGCTAACAAATGGACAAACTGTCCAAAAAATAATAGCAAGGTCCGTTATGCTACAAATGGACTATCTGTCCATAAAACTGGACCGACTGCCCACAAACTGGACTAACTGTCCGAATCAAAATGGACTAACTGTCCGATTCATTTTCTTAGGGTTAACTACCCTTTATCTTTTTCCTTGAAAACCTTTTCAAAATGATTTAGTCCTTCAAATCATATATATACAAGGAAAATATATCTTTATCTTTACTCTAAGCCATTTTGCCATGATATATATACTTTACTGTAAATAATGTTGATGAGATTTAATAAGGATTAACTATCCTTCCAAAACAAGTTAAAATCCTTTTTAACTTGAAAATACTTAGGCAACATTGCCTATTTAATACATTCGAAACCTTTGTTTAAAACCTTTAAACAACCCTTTCGAAACCCTTGAAGGTAACCCCCTTCGAAACCATTGAAAGTGACCCTTTCGAAACCATTAAAAGTCTTTTCTTCGAAAGCGTCAAAACATTAGACATCCCTCTTTAAAACCTTCAAATATTGCCTTTCGAAAACATAGGAAAAACCCTTCCTTTTAACCCTTTCGAAACCCTGAGGAACCACCCCTTTCGAAACCATTCGTTAAAACCTTTCGAAACAGTTAAAACTCAATCCTTTCGAAAGCACTTTGGGTTCAATTTAAAACATGTGGAAACACCTTTTGAAACCAATAAAAACTTGTCTCTTTCAAAACAATTTGGGTTATACTTTAATCATGGAAAAAGGGTCTTAAAACATTTAAGTCGAAAGCATCTGCTTCGAAACCATTTCCTATGTAATGAAGTGATGGTGTCAAAACCATCCCTTCGAAAGCATTGGAGAGATGGCCAGGTTTTTAGAAAACAAAACAACCCATTCGAAACCATCTGGATTGAAAGGTAGGAAGCGGCAGCTAAAGGCTTCAACTCCGTCGAAAGCAGTCATTTAAAACAAAAGCGCAACTCAATCAAAACCATTCCTTATAAAACCATTTGACCCAGTCGAATGCTAACCAAGTCGATAGCATCTTAGTCGAAAGCAAGCAGGCACATTTTCCTTTAAAAATCAAAACAAAGGCCCAATCCCTTCGAAACCCCCGGTTTCGACTCTATACTTTTCGCCCTCTTCCAATTCACTACGTACAAGTTGCCTGATACCATCTGCATTGGTTTCGACTGTGTCGAAAGCAAAGGAATGGAGGCGGAACCTAGTGCCAAAAGCATCAAAACAGTGAAAAAGCTATTTATTTGTACTTTTAAACTATTCTTTTATACCTAACCTGCCTTGTTTGTCTAAATCTGATTGGTTGCAAGTTTCTCTTTTCAAAGGTTCTGCCGACTTTTCAGATTTAACAATTTAAACTTATTTACAAAAAGCCCCTTCTCCTCTTTTAATTATATAAAACATTTGAATCTCATACCTTAAATAATTTTATATAACCATTAAAACACTTAGAATAATTCTATAAAGATTCCAGAAAATCTCTTTTAATATGTTTTCCAACATATAAAAATTTCATACCCAAATCTTTTATTATCTATCCGTAAATAATTATTAACCAAAATTAACATTTTCTTTACTAGAAAATCCATATAAATTCCACATAAATTCAGAAAATTCTAAAAATTGAAACTCATCTCCAAAATAATATTTATGATCTTCATAAAAAATTCGCAAGGCATTTAGATGTCATTATATAAGGTTTTCACCTTAAAACATATCATAAATTCAATATGAATAACCATAATTCATCAACAAGTATATATATTCATTCCAACATTCAAAAACATGACAAATCATTGCATAATATTCGAAATTCATCTTAAAACCGAAAACTCAATAAAAAATGAGATGTGAACATTATTCACCTTAGCTTTAGAGATTATAGAGATTGAGATATGAATGAATTTGATTTGAATTAGCTTCTTCCTTAGCTTTTCTTAATCTTCTTCCTCTTTCCCTTATTAATGGTGGCCGACCTTAGTTTCAAAATTTTGAGAAAAATGAAAACGAATGTGTATTGAGTGTACAAGGCTATAGTTTAAGGGATATAGGAATGGCTTTCCTATTTTACCCCTCCCTTATTTCAATTTAAACTCTTCTTTAGTTCATTAATTTTAAATGGTACGGCTACCCTAATTAAAAATCAAATCTCAATCCCATAATCAAAATATTATTTAATTAATTTAGCTACTTAAATATTCTAAATAATGTTACCAAAAATCTAGGGTGTTACAGACTCCCCTCCTTAAAGAATTTCGTCCTCGAAATTACGATAAGGTACACAACAGATCAAACAAGAAGGTAAAACATACCATCAAACAAGTCAGGATAAGTATCTCTAGTTCTTCTCTCAATCTCCTAAGTACAGCCCATGTCATCATCGCTCCACTGGACTTTGACTAGTCTGACCGTTTTGGTTCTAATCCTCTTCTCATCTCTCGCAACTACGCAAATTGGCTTCCTCACTAGTCAAATCCGGTTTTACTACTAAATCATCTAGCATAGTCTGTGCAATAGTAGTCTCCGGGTCTCTCACACACTTTCTGATATGAGAAACATGGAAAACATCGTGGACTCCTGCCAAACTACTCGGTAACTCAACTCTATATGCGAGTTTCCCGATCCTCTTAACCATTGGAAAAGGTCCAATGAATCTCGGTGTTAACTTTCCTGATTTTCCAAACCTAATCACCCCCTTCATTGGTGACACTTTGACGAAATCCTGATCTCCAACTGAGAACTCTAAATCTTTCCGTCTCTTATTTGCATAACTTTTCTGCCTAGACCGAGCCTCCTTCATTCTAGCCCGAATGACCTCAATCTTTTCTGCAGCTTCTCTAACCAAATCTGGACCAAGAACCAACCTATCCTCGGTCTCTAACCAACATACGAGAGATTTGCATGGCCTTCCATACAAAACTTCAAACGGTGCCATCCCAATACTAGTCTGATAATTGTTGTTATACAAAAACTCGATTAAATGCAGATGGTCTTCCCATGATCCCCCAAAAACTAGAACACAAGCCCTTAACAAATCTTCCAAGATTTTGTTGACTCTTTCCGTTTGCCCATCAGCCTGCGGATGGTAAGCGGTACTCATCTTGAGCTTGGTTCCTAAAACTTCCTGTAGACTCCTCCAGAACTCGTTAATGAATAAGGGTCTCTATCACTTACTATGCTACTAGGAATTCTATGTAGTTTAACCACATTCTTCTTGAATAACTTTGTTAATACAAGTGTTGTCCTGGTCGACTTAACTGTCCACTATGACCCATATACTATCATTTCCTTTGTTCGACCTTGGCAATCCGTCAATAAAATCCATAGATATAGAATCCCACTTCCATACCAGAATATCTAATGGTTGAAGCAACCCGCTTGGCTTCTGGTGTTCGGCCTTTGCCTATTGGCAAATCAAGCAGTGCTTTACACACAAACCAATATCCCACTTCATTCCTTTTCAGAAGAAACTCCTCTTCATATCCTGATACATCTTAGTACCTCCTGGATGAATAGAGAATTTCAAACGATGACATTCCTCTAAGACTTTTTTCCTTATGTTTCCTACACTCGGAACACATAATCTTCCTTTCTTTCTGAACCACCCATTCTGGTCAAAACCGAAGTCCTTCAAGTCATCGCTCTTGGTTCCATCTCCTAACTTCTTGATCCGTTCAGCTAACACTGGATCCTCTATCTGTTTAGAAGTAATCCTTACGATCATCGCTAGTCGAACTTCCAAACAAGATAAACTGTATCTCCACTAGACCCAGCCACGGATCTCCACTGCACTCTGCAATCTGCTAATGCTTCTAAATCTTTCCACTCAGCAATCATCGCCAATACTGCATTCTGATGTTTCCTGCTAAGTGCATATGCAACCTTGTTGCCTTTCCTCAGTGTGTACTCAATCCCAAAATCATAAGCGACAATAAACTCTAACCACGTCTGTTGTCTCATGTTCGACTCCTTTTGAGAGAACAAATACTTCAGTGACTTTTGATCCGTGTATAACTCAAACCTCTCTTCCAAAAGGTAATGTCTCCACGCCTTCAAAGAAAAAATCACTGCAGCCAATTCCAAATATGCGTCAGATACCTGCCTTCATGCGGTCAAAGCTATCTAGAAGCGTAGGCAATCAATTTACCTCTCTGCATCAGCACATCTCCTATTCCTATCCCACACGCATCGGTATAAACCACCAAATCTTGATTCCCTTCCGGAATAACCAACACAGGTGCATGGGTCAATAAGTGTTTCAAACTCTAAAATGCTTCCTCACACTTATCGGTCCATATAAATTTCACATCCTTTCTTGTTAGCTTGGTCATCAGTGCCACTATCCGCGAAAAACCCCTAATGAATCTCCGATAATAACCAGCCAACCCAAGGAAACTCTTTATCTCTGTCACTATCTCGGGTCTCTTCCAACTATTCACCGCTTCAATCTTAGTCAGATCCATTGATAATTCTTTCTCTAAGACTACATGACCAATAAATTTCACTTCTTTCTTCCAGAAATGACACTTTGAAAACTTTGCTTTCAGCTGATGCTACCTCAGTGTCTCAGGCACCACTCTAAGATGAACTTCATGCTCTCTTTCATCCTTAGAATATATCAAGATATCATTTATGAAAACCAATACGAACCTATCCAAGTGCTCTCGGAAAACCCGGTTCATCAAATCCACAAAGAAAGCTGGCACATTAGTCAGTCCGAACGGCATAACTAACCATTCGTACGACCCATATCTGGTCCTAAACGCCGTCAAAGGTATACTATCCTCTGCTACTCTTAGCTGATGGAAACCTGTCGTCGAATCCAACTGCGAGAATACCTTGGCTCCACTCAACTGGTCGAAAAAATCATCAATCCTCAACAATGGATATCGATTCTTTATCGTCCTCTCATTCAACTTACGATAATCGATACAGACCTTAACGATCCATCTGGCTTCTTAGCAAACATCGCGGCCGCTCCCCACGGCGAACTACTCGTCCTAATAAAGCTCTTGCCTTCTAAATCCACCAATTGCTCCTTCAAATCCCTCATTTCTGAAGGGGTCATCCTGCTCGGTGGCCTACTCATTGGTTCTGCTCCCGGAACTAAATCTATCCGAAACTCAATGGCTTGTTTCGGTGGCAATCCAACTACAGGCTCAAACACATCTGCAAATTCTCTAACCAAGAAAACTCGACTCAAGTCATCTTCCAATTCCATAGCACCCAACAAGGCATAATTCTCACCAAAATAACCTTCTATGGTATAAACAATCTGATCACTACAATCTGGGTGTCTAAGCGATATTTTCCTATCTTGGCAAAATATCCTAGCATCGTACTCACTTAACCAATCCATCCAAAGAATAATCCTGAACCTCATAAAATCAAACACATGCAAACTGCAAACAAAAGTATGAACAAGTCAAACTCTAACTGGTCACATCTCAACCCTAGAGTTGCATACCCTCCTATTGGATTCGCAACCGTAAGGAAGTAACTAAATATGTGGGTTCTAGGTTAAGCTTATCTATCAAACATCTAGATATAAAAGAATGCGATGCACCAGTAAGGAAGTAACTAAATATGTGGGTTCTAGGTTAGCTTTCGAAAAAGTCAAAACTTAATCCTTTTGAAAGCACTTTGGGTTCAATTTAAAACATGTGAAAACACCTTTCGAAACCAATAAAAACTTATCTCTTTTGAAACCATTTTGTTATACTTCAATCATGGAAAAAGGGTCTTAAAACATTTAAGTCAAAAGCATCTGTTTCGAAACCATTTCCCAAGTAATGAAGTGATGGTGTCGAAACCATCCCTTTGAAAGCATTGGAGAAGTGGCTAGGTTTTTAGAGAACAAAACAACCCTTTCAAAACCATCTGGATCGAAAGGTAGGAAGCGGCAGCTAAAGGCTTCGACTCAGTCAAAAGCAGTCATTTAAAACAATAGCGCAACTTAATCAAAGCCATTCCTTTTAAAACTATTAAACCCAGTCGAAAGCTAACTAAGTCGAAAGCATCTTAGTCGAAAGCAAGCAGACGCATTTTCCTTTAAAAATCAAAGCAAAGCACCAACCCCTTTGAAACCCCTGGTTTTGACTCTATACCTTTCGCCCTCTTCCAATTCAACACGTAGCAGTTGCCTGATACCATGTGCATTGGTTTCGACTGTGTCAAAAGCGAAGGAATTGAGGCGGAACCTGGTGCCGAAAGCATCGAAACAGTGAAAATGCTATTTATTTGTACTTTTAAACTATTCTTTTGTACCTAACCTACCTTATTTGTCTAAATCTGATTGGTTGCAAGTTTCTCATTTCAAAAGTGCTATCGACTTTCTAGTTCCAACAATTTAAACTTATTTACAAAAAGCTCCTTCTCCTCTTTTAATTATACAAAACATTTAAGTCCGATATCTTAAATAATTTTATATAACCATTAAAACACTTAGGAAAATTCTACAAAAATTTCAAAAAATCTCTGTTAATATGTTTTCCAACATATAAAAATTTCGGACCTAAATATTTTATTATTTATTTGTAAATAAATATTATCCCAAATTAACATTTTCCTTACTAGAAAATCAATATAAATTCCACATAAATTCATAAAATTCTGAAAATTGAAACCCATCTCCAAAATAATATTTATGATCTTCATAAAAATTCGCAAGGCATTTAGATGTCGTTATATAGGGTTTTCACCTTAAAACATATCATAAAATCAATATGAATAACCATAATTCATCAACAAGTATATATTCATTCCATCATTCAAAAACATAGCAAATCATTGCAAAATATTCGGAATTCATCTTAAAATCGAAAACTCAATCAAAAACGAGATGTAAACATTATTCACCTTAGCTTTAGAGATTATAGAGATTTAGATATGAATGAATTTGATTTAAATTAGCTTCTTCCTTAGCTTTTCTTAATCTTCTTCCTCTTTCCCTTGTTAATGGTGACCAGCCTTAGTTTCAAAATTTTGAGAAAAATGAAAATGAATGTTGAGTGTACACGACCATAGTTTAAGGGATATAGGAATGGCTTTCCTATTTTACCCCTCCCTTATTTCAATTTAAACTCTTCTTTAGTTCATTAATTTTAAATGGCACGGCTACCCTAATTAAAAATTAAATCTCAATCCCATAATCAACACATTATTTTATTTTATTTAACTAATTAAATATTCTAAATAATGTTACCAAAAATCTGGAGTGTTACATAAACCCTTTAACATCTAAAGGTACTAAGTCATTTAATACTTCAAATCCGAGACAAACACTTGGTATATTTTCTCATACGCGAACGTATATCCCTTCCTCATGGGTTTTATAGTTGGAGATGTCCTACATCAGTAGTATGCATGCACAACTGCTGGTAGCCTCTAGATTAAGGGCAGACTTTTGTTGTGTAACTCTATTAATCTCGCATCCCAACCCATACTAAACCGAACCATTTATCTTAAACCAAAATACTAGGCTAGCCTCACTACTTTACCTCATCCTAAACGTATTATCGAGGCCATATAATTTCAATATGAAAATTATATGGCCCCCTAAGTTTATTTATTAGTATTAAATTACTTATTCATTACAAACTTATTCCTATCTTATGGGCTTATTTCATATACTCTTCATTTCCTTCTTATGTCCCATAAGTATCAGTTGTTCGTAATAAATGGTCATTATTATTCCACTTGGACAATCACTAATGACATTTATTTATTAGTTTCAAACTTACTATGCATATTATGTTAACCTATAAATGTCATATTAATTTCTGCAATCAATCCCATTAAATGCATTTACGTCCCCATTTAATTTTTGTAACTCCCTATTAAATGCAGATTTATAGCCCACTAATTTGCAATCATTGTTCAAATTTTTTGGAGTTATTACTTCTTTTCCATTGCAACCTCGTAATCCTACGATTTTCTACACTATTAATATTTAGTTGTCCTAATTAGAACTACTACGAGTATCTATGTATATCTATGTATTACGCATTATTTGTTACCCTATATATATTTATATTTTTAATTGGTAGACACGGCTATAAGTATATGTGTGTGTATGTGTATTCCTATTTTTAACTCATTAATTCCTACGCTTAGAAATTCTATAATATACATTTATACGTATATTCCAGACATAACATTCATTTTCATATTTTAATATATTGGAGCTATCATTTTTAAAAAGTGTCACCCCTATAACTTTCCATAAACTACTTAAAAGGGAGACATCTGCTTCGTTTGAAATTACAAGGAATTATCTCTTTTCTTTTATTGAAATTGACAGTGCAAACTACAAAGAAGAACATCCATACCATACACATCTCTTTCAGTTTAACATATTCCTTATTCTTACAAACGATGCACTTTTTTATATATAGTTGTGGAACTAGATAATTTATGGAAATTTACATAGAAATAGATACTACCGAATTGTCCCTTCAATGCTTCAATAAATCAAAACATAGAAAATAATATTCCAAATCAAATTAGGGCAATCCAAATAAATACTAAATAATTACAACCCAATTATGATAATTTTGGAATAAATTTCACAATCCTGTTAATGTTCTACTTTAAAAAATCTATAGAGATAGATCTAAAAGGCTATTGAGATTGTCCCAATTCATGTACATAGATACTATATTAAAAAGGTTCAATATAGAGAATTCCAAGCATGGAAATGTTCCAATGCAATCTGGAATCGTCCTTTCTAAGAAGGATGCATCTTATATTGGTGAGGAGAATGGGAATATGAAGAGGATACCATATGTTTCGGAAACCGGTTCTATAATGTATGTTATCCTATGTAGTGGACCATATGTGGCATATGCATTAGGATGCGTAGGCCGATACTAGTCTAATCCTGGAGAAAAGCATTGGACAACTGTAAAATGTATACTAAATATTTAAGAAATACTCGAGACTTATTCCTAATATACATGAATGGAGTACTTCTTATGAAGGGGTATACCGACTCTAGTTTTCAAAGCGATATCGATGATAGTAAGTCGGTGTTGGGTTATGTTTTTACACTTAACGGTGGGGATGTTAGTTAGAAACGTTCCAAATAAGAAATAGTAGCTAATTCCATGATAGAGGCCGGGTACATCGCCTTTAATGAAGCGACTAAAAAAGGGTATGGATGCGTAAGTTTTTAAGTAAGCTTGGAGTGATTCCTAGTACAAAGAATCTAATGGCATTGTTCAGTGTCAGCAATGCAACGATACAGATCGCAAAGGAGGCTAGAGCACAGAAGAAGTCATGACATAATCTTTGAAAGTTCCACCTCATTACAAAATTTGTTGAAAAAAATGATTATGATAAAAAGGGTAGATACTAGCGACAACATAGCAGATCCATTCAAGAAGTCTAACTCGATCGGTTCTCGAGAAGCTAGTCAAAAGGATGAGATTGAAAATTTCATAATTGGCCCCAAGTGCAAGTGAGAGATTGGTAGAATTAGGGGTATGCCTGTAATGACCCTAATTTTAGCTAACATTATTCAGACATTTAATTTGACAAATAAAATAAAATAATGTAAAGAGTTAGAGGAATTGAGATTTGAAAATTAAACTTGGGTTGTGCCTTAATCAATATATTAATGTAGGGAATTAGACACATAGGTTAGAAGAAGAATTATGATCAACGTAAAATAGGAAGAGTCTTTATCCCTATACCCTAAACCCTTTCATTTTCTCCACTTTCTCATTCATTCTACATTCACAAACTAAAAAAACAATACTATGTTCGGCCGGCCATTACAAAGAAGGAAAACAAGAAATTAAAGCCAAGAGATTAAAGGGAAAAGCTTAGGAAATCAATCTTAATTCAAGTCTCAACTCCTTAATCCAAATCAAGGTGAATAATTAGTTTACATCTCTATTTTTGATGATTAATTTCGGTTTAAAGGTAAACCCATTTTCTTTTACAAGAATATGCCATGTTTAGTGTTTAAAAGTGATTATATGCTATGTTGATAATTTATGGTTTAAATATGATTTATTGTGTTATGTTTGAGTTAGAAAACCATTCATATGACATCCGATTGACTTGAGATTTTGATATGATATGAGAATCATTATTTTAGAAGTGAGTTCAAGTTTTATAATTTTCCAAATTAATATGAATTTATGGTGAATTTTCTAGTTTAGAAAATGATTAATTCAGTTTTAAATATTTTACATGGTTAAAATATGTTTTTGGCCAAAAAATTTGGATATGGGGAAGAGAATGATTAATTTGATATAGTTTGTTTTTTGAGGATTTTTCCTAAGAGATTAAGATGAGTAAATAAATTATTGTCAATGACAAGGGCTTATTTGCTTAAGTAAAATGTTTAAATTTGGGCTTAAGTGAAAATGTTTGAGTATTCATGCATATAGCACGCGGTTGTATTTTCAGAGAAAGAAATTAGTGAAGTTTTATAAACTATTGAGATTTTGACAAATATTGATGGTTAGATGAGTTTCTTTTAAAAACAAAAATACAATTTTTAACTTAATTACAGCTTCGCCACTTACCCAAGCAAGCTTCAATCGCCATACACCCGCCCATAACCCCTTCCGCATCCATTCGAAACTAATACACAAGGTATCAAGCATTTGGTACATAGTGTATTGGGGTTAGGCGGAAGGAAGGTATGGTGGCGAAGGCATGCTTGCGAAAGGATTGAAGCCGCTTTTACTAGCTTTCAAATCTATGAACCCGCCTTTGTTCTAAAAGTATGCTTACGAAAGGGTTGCCGCTTTCGAACCCTTCGATGCCTTAGCTACCGCATAAATACCTTTTGCCTTAGTTAGAGATCACTTTTACAACCTTTAAACAAAGCATGCGAAAGGGGAGACTTTCGTCATCGTACCTTCCACTAATATTGAAGCCGCCTTCCCCAATGTTTTCAAAAGAATTGACTAAGCTGCTTTTACTAATAGTTCCAGAGGCAATGATTTCGAAAGGATAGTTTCGAAGCTACCCTCTTCTCCAATTCTTTTACTTGAGACCAGTTCTTTCGAAAGTGATGCTTTCGTCCCTGTCCCTTCGACCCTATAGTTTTACTAAGTGTGGAACTTAATGATTTCGAAAGGGATACTTTCAATAATTTCGAAAGAGGTTGTCTAAGATTTTTAACAATGGTTTCGAAGGTATTGTTTTGGCTTTATAGCCTAATGTTTTCTAAGTTAAAAAGGGCTTTAACTTATTTTAAAGGGATAGATAACCCTATTGATTTTAGGTTTTCATCAACATTGTTTTGTATAAAGCATATATTATGGCATAAGTATTTTGAGTAAAGCAAAGAGTATGATTTCCTTGTTTTAAAAAGATATGATTTCAAGGGTTAGATCATTTATAAAGACTATTTTCAAGGAAATGAAATTTGAATAGGGTGGTAAGCCCAGATATTTGCTAAAAGAATGACTCAGATATTAGAAGGCCAAATGAGACTGGTGTGGGATCGCGACCTATAATTTAGCTAGTAGCCCCCAGCTAATTTAAGTCCAAAATTCCAGTGTGTAGGGCTTTGTCACAGGTAAAACTAAAATGGTGCAACACACAAAAAGGAATACAAAGAGTAGAGATAGGTTATTGGTGAACCCGCAAAACCATTGGAATTAGTTGACCCTAGGAGAAGTAAGTTAAGGATAGACCGTCTAGTATTGTGTCTAACAAAAGTAAGAATATTTATTATGTCTGGTATGCTTGAGTCAGCTAGTGGTTAATAGTCAGCCTGATAAAATTATAATGTTCAGACGGATAGTCCATGGATTACCTGATCTATATTATAATCAGTTTGATTGCAAGATTTTGATTTGCAAAAGATATGCTTTAAAAGCATATCGGCGGGGGGAAACCCGTTCCGATAAACGGCGTTGTCTCACTTAATATCAGTAAACCGAGATGCAATAGAATTATTCACACTAGACTTTATGTGTCACTCGAAGTTTATGTTTTCCCTTTAAACTCTCGGGTGCTCAAAATTTAATTTGAGTAGATTGAGATTTAAGGTATTTCAGGTTTTAGTAGGTGATGAATAAAGCTTCTAAAGACGCACAGGAGGCAAAGATTAGCTATTTAGAAGTCTATCTATTATTGTTTTCGTTGTGATGTATTTATTGACTCATATGTCTATTAGTACTCTGATCATCAATAGAGGCATCTTCATATGTTGTCTTGGCGTATTTTGTAATAATTATATTTATATGAACCTGGGAATCGTTTTGGGATTATTTAATTGAATATGAAATATTTCAATGTAATCAGAAAAGCTGTTTTGAAATCTGTGTTGATTTTATTTCATATTCATGTACTTCTGATATTATGGATACCATTAACATTACCGTATTTTGTTACCAAAAGTTAATACTATAGATGACTGCACTGTAGCGGTTAGCTTCAAGCCTTAAAATAGGGGATGTTACAATGCCCTTGGGGAAATTCTATAATTTATTATAAATTATTAATTTTATAATCAAATCTCATTTGTAATCAAAGGTGTTTTCTTACTATTATGTACTTGTTATAATATGTTATAATCAATTAATTATTTAATTTAAGTATATTTTAAAAGAAAATCTGTAAATGGTGTGTTTGTGGTAGTAATCACAAATAGTTGCAATTATGAGTATTTTATTACAATTTAATAAATACTTCATTTTAAATATTCATAGTCAAGATGTATCGAGATTGGATATCGATGCATCCGTTGAGACTAAAGTATATACTACTCTCCAAATATTGGGTTGTGTATTACTCATGGCTGCCGGTGACACTAAGGGATTATGTGTCGATGGTTATTGGATAACTATGAAAGGACTCATTTGATAGTTTTCTATTGATTAATATGACTAAGGTCAAACAGAAAATATCGACGTGACAATATTACATAGTTCTCTTGACTTGAGAATACCATTGATCTTCAACATGAATGCTCCGCTTTGATTATAGTTAAATCTTGGCACAACGTCCATCGAACGACTATAATTGGGTCAAATGGAAGTACTGAAAGTGAAATACTATACAAGAGATGCTTTATCCCCTTAGTCATATGAGGTTAGTATCATGGTATACTGAAGTCAACTCAAAGTCAAAATATTTGGTTAGAGTAGTTCGGTTAATAATAATTGTTATTATTGAATCAAGGACTTTCTATTTGAACTATAGAGTTGAATATGGACAATATTGGAATTTTGACCATTATCAAATTCCATAAGTCCTAATGTTTTATAGTTTTAAAGAAGAGAATTGGTGTAAATAATTGTCGCTACGAGAAACGCTTAAATAAGTAAAATTAAATTTTACCGAAGCTATGTAAGCGATAAATTTGGCTATAATGTCACTCTACCTGCTAAGTGATGTGTGAACATTAATATTCGAATTATTCAATATTAATCGCTGAC
Organism: Allium fistulosum; assembly: GCA_030737815.1. Lineage (NCBI taxonomy): Eukaryota > Viridiplantae > Streptophyta > Magnoliopsida > Asparagales > Amaryllidaceae > Allium > Allium fistulosum. The sequence goes on along the minus strand of CM060903.1, from coordinate 1,531,448,330 downwards.
GGAATTTACACCTAAGAGTAACATAACTAAAACATTGAATACTCCTGTTATCACATGATATAATTAATTATAATTTTTATAAATTAGTTAATATTTGTGAAATATTAATTATAATTTTTTTTTAATTTGTGTTGATCAAAATTAAATCGTGTGTATTTGATAGTTATAAACACACATATCGATATACGATATCGATGTACATTTGACATTGAGTTAATTGCAATTTTTATTGATTGGGCTTGAAGTGACTTTAAGGCCAATAAGGGGGCCTAGTGTAGGTGGCTATGGGAAGGATAGGGAGGTCGGCCATGTGATGGCATTTGTGGGATGGAATTTTAAATTAAAATAAGTGAAATTATAAGAGAGAAAGGTGGATGTAGGTCCTCATTTTTCTTCTTAAAATATCTCTTATTTAATCACCTCTAACCCTCATATCTTAATCTCTCTTTTGCTCTCCTCTAAGACCAGCAAAGCCAACCATATATTCCCCTTCTCCTTTAAGTTTTCAAGCTCTAAAAACACAAATTAAACATAAATTAAGGATCGGTAGTAGCTGCATTTGGATCGGTAGCACCTTTGGAATTCTGAACTGTTTCAAGGAGTTTTAATTCTTCGTTTCAAGGGGTATCATCTAGGAATTAAGCAAAGGTAAAATTCTCTACTTATAATTATATATATATATATATATATATTGTTCTTCATATCATATATGTGTTTAGATAGCAGTTGAATATCATGAATATTTATATGTTAGTACTATCTTCATTGGATGGATTGTGTGTGTGTGTATGTATGTATTTGATAAAAACCTAATTTACACACACACACAAAGGTATATATAAATATATATTCATACGTATGTGCTTATGGCCAGCAATACAAATATATTTTTTGAATATAATATAACATTAAATTATTTTTAATTTAAACTTAATTTCAATGCAAACAATATTATGCAAAGCAAGAGTATAATATTTTTTATTCATTAAAAATTTTCAAAAATAAAAAAAGGAACACACACACACATTTTAAATTCATAGATATAATATATATATATATATATATATTATTTATTTTATAATTGATCGTGCATATAATATATGTATGTATGCATGCATGTATGGATGTATGCATGCACGCATGCATGTATGTATGTGTGTGTCTGTAGATCTAGATCTAGTACATAAAAATTTGAATTTTAAGTTTGATTTTGAGATTGTAGATTATTATATTAAAAATTAGAATTATTTTGCAATGTGATTATACATATACATATATATATATATATATGTGTGTGTGTTTTATGTAAACTTTTACATTTATGAGTAGTGTTTTATAATATACAAAGCTATATACATATATCATTTATACATACATACATACATATACATATACATACATAGATACATAGATACATACATACATACATACATATATATATATATATATATATATATAGACAACACACATGTATACAGAGAGGCTAATTTTTAACCAAATTTGAAGTCAACACCCCAAAGAATTCAAGTAGATGGACTTAATGGAAGATGATGGAAAATAGAATCTTTAAGGAAATTAGTAAATATCTTGTCAATACCCGAAAGTTACTCTAAATGGTAGGGTTAAGTTGATCTATTCCGAGGGGTCGATAATCTTTGGAATTATTTGTGTATCTCTACTTGTAGGTAATCTTCGAATTAGACCTTTCGATGTGGTCAAAAGGTTTAGACACAAGATTAAAGGAACCTTTCGGCCTTGCTGGGTTAGTGTAAAATGGCCACTGTCTTAGTTGAACCTTTGCAAGATCTCCCGCTAAAATTATCTTCTTGGATGAGATGAATTTCCTTAGTTTGTTCTCTAAAGAGGGTTAAACTTAGTCCTGTCGGAAGGTTGAAATGTGTATCCTTCTTGGGCTTAGATTGTGTATGATATGTTTTGTAGATGTGAAGTGGATGTTAACCTTGTCGGAGGGTTAGGAAACCAATTGTTTGGATTCAGAGGGTTACTGGGGTTGTCGGAATATGAGAGATTGTAGATCTTATCAAAAGGTTTAATCCACAACTTCAAGGATTTCGGAAGGTTTTAATGAACGTTGATTCAAATAAATTGCCCCTGTGATCGAAGGGTTTGGGTTGTAGGATAGAGGCCTCCGAAGGGATGTAAGGGTTATCTAAAAAGGAATATTATTATCTTTGTCGACAAGAACCTTCTGGCTGAAAATGTGAATCAATCTGGCTATGAATAAAGCAAATAACAAAGTAATTAACAGAGCCAAGGACTCCCCTGTGTATCTGAGAAATATCTTTCCTTTTTAAATTTCCCAACTCACACTCAATTTAGGGTTGCAACACTCTCATTTAATAAGTTACAAGATTAGAATAAAGAAAAATCTGCCCCCAAAACGGGACCCATTGGGTCTTATTTATAGATGCCGGCGGCTATGCTTTCGACTTTATGCTTTCGATCGGGTCGGAGGCTCTCCTTTTTATATGCAGTTGAAACCCTTCGACTTCGTCGGAAGGTTTTCCTCTCGCATGCCATCATGGATCTTTGAACATTGTCAAAGGGTCTACTCCTCTACATGCTTTCATAGTCCTTTCATCTTTGTCGAAAGGTTTCTTCCTTACTTGACTGTTGTGAACCTTTCGACCTTGTCTACAGGTTGCTCTTCATTTGATTGTTGTCAAGAGCCGCGTTATTCTTGAATGTTGGTGGAAGGTTGTCTTCCTTCCCTGTTGGCTTATGAATGTTGCCCTTATCATAACCCTTTCGACACTGTCGAAAGGTATTAAGTATGTGTTCCAACCGGTCCGAAAGGCTTATTATGCTATCGGAAAAGTTGTTATTGAGTTGCATGCCCTTGCCTTGACTTCTTTACCCTCTTTGGAAAATAAGAACCTCTTGAATATCATGGAATGTCCCCTCCAAAAGGTCTTGAATTGCTTCACATTGTCGGCGGCATCCCTTAGACTTCTTCGGAAGGTTTGATCTGAACTCTTTTCCTTTTGTCTCTTACTAAAAGACCCTCCGACTTAGACGGAAGGTGGATTTTTTATGTAACATTTTCCCTCCCCCCATACAAAGGGATGCTCTTGACTTTCCAAGTTATCTTCTCCGAAAGCTATAAAATTTCCAGCCTCCTTTTCCTACAAGCATAATTACCGAATACAAGTAAAAGGATCCTTTTAAACAGCTTGATCCTCTTTCAAAACAAAGAGGCCATTTCCTAAACTCGATTTAGAATTTTATATTAACCTTTCCTCTCACTCATTTTTCAGGAAGGATTTAAAAACTGCATTTAGTATTAAGTTAATAGGGCAACCTAGAACTCATCTAAGTATAACTTTGGTGACTTAAAATGATCTTTCTACCCCTCCAAAGGAGACTAAGGCGGCAATGATGAATTTGCCCTTCTTGAATCTTTCGACAAGATCGAAAGGTATTCTAACTCCAACTTTCCCTTATTGTCTGAAGATCTAATAATTTAATGGTTAGACCTTTCAACAACAAACCCTCGTCGAGGTTGGAGAGTTTCAAACATTACGCCCAACAGTTCTCGATAAGGTTGGAGAGTTCCAAACCTTTCGATTTCTTCCTGTATAACAAAACAAAATATCAATCAATTAAACACATTTTCAGTTGCGCATCATCACTCCAGAAATTTAACTAACATACCAAAATATTTACTTATATATTGTTATATATTACATTTTTCCAAAAAATTAGTCAGCATATACATATCCAAAATGATGTCATTATCCTAGGACTAAACACCAAAGGCGATTAGCAAAAAAGGGTAAGATGACTTCCTAATTATAGCTCATTTGGAAGAGGTGGCAAGTCTGGAGCCAAATTGTCTGGGTTGATGATGATGGGTTCAACCCAGATTGGTTGATAAGGTGAATACGTTATCAGCGCAAGGTCTTCTCCGGAAGCGTCCCAAACGGCCAAATCCATCAACAGTGCAGCTAAGGCTAAATCGTATAGCATGGAGTATGTATATATTATATGATGATTAAGGGCATTAGGCTATTGTTGAATTTAATTACTGGATTAAGCACTGTTTACTTCCTCTGCCTCTTGCAGTTGATTTAGTAATCCTAATGCGTAATAGAAACAACAGTGTGGCACTTCAGCGCCGAAGAATTCAGGGTGAATTTGGTGGAGGTTGCAAGCTGCCATGGATGTCCTTTTTGTTGTGGAGACAAATGCTTTTATAATAATAATTATTATTATAAAAGAGATAGGAGAAGACGAAGGGATTCTGATTGGAATTTTGGTGGGAAAAATGAGACACTCTCTCTCGTATTTCTAGAGAATGTAATTAAATGATTTTGTCATTGTTGCCCCACCTTTTGGTCAAGGCCAGGATATCAATAAGTTGGCTAAAAAGGATGGATATCAGGATCGAAGATCGATTGGAAACAAGGTTATGATCGATACCATCAAAATTGGAACAAGCTCCAATCAAGGTGGTATCGATAGGGAATGATAAACAAGGCTAGGTGAGGCTACACTTCAAATTTCAGGTCAATCGGAGTTCATATGCTCGAGTTATGGATGGGTCAATATTGGAGAGAAATGGTTTTGGATCGATACCTTCGTATCAATCATTGTGATGATTGGTTTGGATCGATCGGTCTTCGGATCAATGCATCTCGTGTCGATGCACTTTTCATTGACAAGTAGACTTGAGGAAGGGAACAGGTTGATGGGTATGAAATTCGTATCGAAACGCACATACTGATTAGATGGCAAAATAAGTCAGTGCACTTCGTATCGATCAAGGCTGGGATCGATACGAAGAATGAAACAACGGTCACAGGGATATTAGATGAGCATTTCGTATCGATCAATTATTGATCGATATAAAGAACACTTGGGATCGATACGAAGATAGGTGCAAGGGATGGATACGAGGCAATGGTTACAGGGAAAAGCATTTTGTATTGATCACTCATTGATCGATATGAAGGACACACTCAGGGATCGATATGAATGTGGCATGGATCGATATGAAGAAGGGATGGTGGATGGATACGAAGGACATGGATACAAATTATGGATACGTAGCTGATGGACACAAGCAGATGGATACGAAATCCATGGATAAGAAACCTTCAGCCTACTTGCAAATATAAATTTGGATCGATCATAACTCTCATTCTACAAGTCCAAATGCTATAAAATTTTCGCAGAGGCTTTCTCATTCACTCAGGAACGTCCATGATCGATCTCAGCTTCATTGGACTATTTTTGGATCAATATGAATTCGATCGGGATTGATCCCAAACGACTCCAGATCGATCTGGTGGGGCCACCCGCGCATGAGAAGAGGTATTCCAGGTTTTGGGGCAGATATTTTCAGAACTGCACCTATAAATAGTATCTCTATGGCAACTAAAAAGGGATCTTCTTCTTCTTTTCTAGGCTAAACTCTGCCATTTTGGTTATTGATATTCAAAGGATTGTAATTGTAATCACAGTATAAAGGGAATAAAAGGATCAATTCAAAGTGGACGTAGGACGGAGATAGCCAAACCACTATAAATCTTGTGTCTTCTCTTGCTTTCTTTCATTTTAATTTTATTATTTCTTCATTTTTGCTCTCTACATTATTTGGATCTGAGATCTGTGTTTGATATTGAGGATTTGTGTGTAAACACTGGTGCTTTCACTATTTCTGAGGTTTGTAACCAATTTTGATGCAAACACTTTGGTGCTTTCACTGAGAAGGACTAGCACCCGCTATACCGGATTTGGAGTTCAGATTTGGAAAGCTAAAGGATCAGATTTTGGGAAGCAATGGCTAAGCTATCAACAAGGGGACAGAGAATGGAAAAAAGTCAGCATGAAGGAAGTTAGGAGGCCTCTTCGGGGGCTAATCAGACCTCATTTTTCATCGCCAGAGATGAGATGGAGATGATGATGGATGCTATATAGGAAGGGATGATGAAAAGGCAAGAGGAGATGATGCAGAACCTACTCCAACAAGTTGGACAAGCTGGAGTGCAAAATCAAGAGAATGTAACTGCAGGAAATGCTGGAAATAGGGATCATGAAGCTGGAGTAGCAGGAGCGGAGACAGTTCGGAATCAGGATCAGGAGCATGGAGTAACCGGGATTCAGGATAGAGTGGGACCATCAGGAATAGTCCCTGAGCTAGGGGGCATGCCCCTTAATCATGTTTGCTCAATTCCAGGAAGGGTACCAGGCGGCGCTGTGCAGTTTGGCGTTGATCGGGATATGGATGCTTGTCCAGAAGGATAGGTTTCAAGATTCCCTCGCGGACTCGGGGGACAGGTTGGAGATCGCAGACAGAGGGTACCACTTGATGACAACAAAAGGTTAATGGACATGATCAGATGGGCTATAAGGGGAGGATTGGTGAATAGAGATTTAGAGGATGTGAATAGGAGCCCCTTTGCTCCTGTGATCAGGCAGGTTAGGAATCCACCGGATTTCAAACTACCAATGCTGGAGATGTATTATGGAAGAACGGATCCCGCTGTTCACTTAACGAGGTACATGAGGCATATGGAAGTACTGGGGGGCATCAGAGGGAGTTATGACTCGGTGCTTCCCTTTGTATCTGATAGATATAGCAGCACTATGGTTCGGATAACTGGAGAGCGGCTCAATTGGCACTTGGACGGAGTTGGTTGAGAGATTTATGAGGCAATTTCAGGTCCATATCGTGAGACCCAAGAATGTGATGACTTTAACATCGATAAAACAATGGAAGGGAGAATCACTTAAGGATTTCTTAACCAGATTCAATGCGGCAGTGGCTTTGGTGGATCAATCCGATCCGTCAATGGTTTTGATGGCAGCAGTTTCAGGGATTGCGGATAATTCAGATTTTAAGATATCGTTGGAGTGGGATCCACCGATGGATCTTGGGGAGTTTTACCATGAAGCAGAGAGGTTTCTACGACAGGAAGATGCGAAGGTTCACTACAACAAAAAGGACTTTTTATAGCGTGTAAAAACCGCTATAAAAACTTTCTATAGCGATTCTATAATCGCCATAGATCAACATGTTGTAAAAAGTCTGGTAGATACTATAGCGTGTCATACTTGCAATGGAAAAGTATTTTTTTTCCATCTAAAATAGGCCATATTGGTGCAACTGCTTTTCTATAGCATTATGAAACGCGATATAGAACTTTTTATGACGCATTTTAGTTGCTATAAATATGTCGACATGCTATATTATTATAGCATTTGAACGCGCTATGGAATCATCGTGTCAACCTTTTATGACACATTGAGATGCTATAGAAAATTCATTACTATCTATTATAGCACCGTCTTATTGCCATGAAAACTATTTACTCTTTGCAAAATATTTTATATAGCACTAACATGATGCTATAGTATAACAAAGCTGAACAATTTTTATTTTTATTGCATAGTTAGAACGCTATAAAAAAATTCTATTGCACATTTTTTGCTGCCATAACATTCAAAGCCTACAATTTTCAATTCTACTTATATATTATAACTCAAAAAACCACATTCATCACATTAACATAAGTACATACACCTATAGCTAACCAAAACGATACATACTAAAAACAAAGACCTATTACGTCGATAGACAATACATTAATGCAAGCATGACCGAGTTGAAGGAGAAAGAGTGCGACATCATGTAGCAATCTCAAAAGCATCATACAACACCTATCAAAAAGAAGCACATACGTCAGATTTACCGATGTATGAAGCTTAACCAATATAAAATATAAAGCTACATTTGCAGATAAGAAACTAAAATTACAAAAGAATGTGAAACAAGAATGGCCACATACCTCCAGGTTATAGATTGCAACATTGTACTTTGATGTACCAATATCGATTCCAATTGCTATGTCGGAGAATAGTGATTGTTGGTCGACTTCATGGGTGTTTTCGCTGTTTGATATTTTGGTATCTTTCTCATCCACATTTTGCTTTACTCTTGCAACATTAATAATTTGACATTTTATCTCTTTCCCCGCTCACCCTTGATTTCTAAACCAACTACCTTATATAATAAAACTTATGGAATGGTCATTTTAATTTCTAAACCAAAATATCCAGGATAACTTTAATTTTAGTTTTTGTGTGCATTTGTTTATGTCAAATGGTTAGAATTCAAAAACATAACAATTTTCCTTCTTCTTTTGTTTTTTTGGTATAATCTATTTGAAATAAAAAAAGGTAGGTGATTACAAGTTCAGGTATATAATCTACTTGTTCAATGATGTTAAATCGATTATAGCATACCGCACAAGTTGTTTGGCTGAGAGACATCGAACTATCTCTAGCAATTAAGGGTAGAATCTTGTTGATCACTCCATATGAACAAATTTCATCCATAAGCTCTGAGGAACTACTGAAAGAATCTATAATCATAATTAAGCAACTTGCAATGATGTTTACTAGCTGCAAAACAAACAATAACCATATTAAATAAATCATTCATGAAACGTAAACATTAAACAAATAAAAATCATGCTTACATATATAACTCTTATTGAGTATACCTTAGAATCTTCATACTGGAGCAGATTTCACAAAGTAGGAACAGAGTTCATGACAAATGAGGAGCAATCTGGCAATCCTCGCATATATTTGCAACAGTGGATACAACAACTCTCTGTTACCATAACAAAAATAGACAGCAAGGTGAATATTTAACATAGCAGCATTAATTAATTCAAATGAGGGGGGAAAATGATAACTTCACCTGGGTACTTGTTCAAAAGAAATCAATGTAGCTCAACACTGCAGTTATTGCCCCTGCCTGCAAACATTCTGTTGGCAGCTCCTTAGATATCTTCTCCAAAGCTTGCAAACACCGAAAGGCCGTGAACAAAAACAATAATTTTACATTTTTCAAGTTGTTTGGGTGAAAAAGAAGCTAACGTGAATTAAGACGATTGGTTGGTAACTTCTACTAAGAAAAGAAACAGAGAAATAAATATAGCATTTTTTTCATTCAGATTGGTACTAATCCAAACCATAATTACATCAGTTCATAGAAACATAAAATATGTTTTTCTACATAAGAAAAAAGGAAAATTTTAACTAATACAATATTCCAATTTTTCTTAAAATTGTATAAATTCCAAAACTTTGTTTGTTATAATTGTAAGAAAACTGGTAGGATTTCAAGGCAAGTAACAGATTTATAATTTGCAAAAGAAAAATAAATTTTTGATATCTTCTCCAAAGCTTACACTGGAAGGTCATGAACAAAAACAGTAATATTACATTTTTCAAGTTGTTTGGGTGAACAAAGAAGCAACCGAATTAAGGTGTTAATTGCTAACTTCAAATTTTTTTTAATATAAATACAAAGAAAGGAAGGAAGAAAAGAAAAGAAACTGCATTTTTTTTAATTCAATTTGGTACTAGCTCAGTCCATTATTACACCAGCTCATAATCAAAATAGAAAAAAAATCTACATTAAAAAAATGAAAATTTTAACTAATACAATATTCCAATTTTGCTTAAATTATATAAATTCCAAACTTTTTTTTGTTATAGTTGTAAGAAAAACTGATAGGATATCATAGCAACTAACTCATTTAATTTATAATTTGCACAAGAAAATTAGAATTCTATTTATCAAATTTGAATTATTTATTTCTCCAGAATTAGCATAATTTAACAATAAAATAAATGCAAAATATACTATACATGCCTAGATTTTAAATAAACATCCAAATACTCAATAGCTGATAAATTTCCACATATCACCTCAAGGCCATTCAACTCAACAACGAAATCGCTGACGCTTGGCATAGAATCACAAAAATAAGTCAAATGGCTCAGCAAGAAATGTTGTCTCAAATAACGATCTAAGCACAATATTTCATAACAAGGGACAAATTGAAAAATGTAGAAGTTGAAAAAATATATACCTAAAATGGTCGAGTTCACGGCAGTTGAGGAATCGAACCACGGTATTGCTTGGCGAAGTTGAGGGATCGGAGCAACGGCGAAGTTGAGGAATCGGAGGAGCACCAAGCAGTGAAGATGATGAAGCGAAGTTGAACGGCGAAGTTGAGGAATCGGAGGAGCACCAAGCAGCGAAGATGAGGAAGCGAAGTTGGGAAACTCTAATTTAAGGATTTAAAAGTGAAGGATTGGTTTAGGCTTTTGGAAGTGAAGCGTGAAAAAATAATTCACGGTGGACAATTGAATACGGGAGCGGGAGAGTGAAAATTTGCCTCGCAACATTCTGTTTTAATCAACGGCATGATTAGTGAGTCATCATTCAACCCAAAGAAGCGGTAAATATTTAGCAATAGCAAGTCACGTTAGAATGCAATCTCCTCTTGCTATTAACATATTATTTTCTTGTAGTGGTTGAAAGAGAGGGGAGAGAAGTTGAAGTTTATGCGGTAAAAGGTGGAGGTCCGCCTAGGGAGGATTCGAACAAGGACGATAGAGGCAAAAGGAAAATGACCGAAAACGGTAGCACATCGAAAAGGCAACTGAGGGAATCTAAATTCTCTTCTTACAAGGATTTAACTGAAACTCTAGAAAGGATTTACTTGGATACTCGAGGGCGCCTCCAGTATCGAAGGCCGGAAAAAAGGGAACCCTCTGAATATGAACGGGCATCGGGAAAGCATTGCCTATTCCATGACCTGGATGGGAACAACATGAATGACTACATGCATCTAAAGGATATTATTGAGGAACATGTGAGGAATGGTCATTTGCAGCAATACATAAGGAATCAAGCTGTGGTAGTGGGACAAGAGCAGCCACCGCCCACCTCAGACGAAGATGGCACTGAATCTAGGCATCGTCAGCTTATTATTAGTTGAATGGATTTATGGCTTTGAATAAGTAATAAACACCAAAGTGATGCGGCTAAGTTACTTACACATGTACGGGATCGAGGATGGTCCCTAGGCATGCTCTGAGATGATGATAAACCGTGATGCTCGGGTTTATGAAATCTTGTTTTCTTTCTGTTTTCCGTGGACTCTGGTTTCTTTCTTGGTACTATGAACATTTGATTTTCTTGGTTGTATGGACTTTTATTTTGTCAATCAGACTTTGTGTTGATTGATTTGGATTAATGTAATAAATAATACAAGTCATGCAATTATGGTCCCGACCGGAGAGACGGGGCAGTAATCGCAAGTTACGAGTCCCTTCGCCGAAAAGCGATGGAATGGACTCGAACACAATACAAAAGTCCTCGACCGGAGAGTTGAGGCTGGAGAATATAAGTCCTCGACCAGAGAGTCGAGGCCATAGAATATAAAAAGTCCTTGACCGGAGAGTCGAGGCCAGAGAATATAAAAAGCCCTCGACCGAAGAGTCAAGGACGGAGAATATAAAAAGTCCTTGACCGGAGAGTCGAGGTCGAAGAATAAAAAGTCCTCGACCAGAGAGTCGAGGCAGGAGAATGTAAAAAGTCCTTGACTGGAGAGTCGAGGCTGGAGAATGAAATGCCCTCGACCAGAGATTCATGGCCGGAGAAGGATAAAATGACCCAGCGAGGTCTATGGATTTGGATTTGGGCCCGGAGAGGTCATGGCTTTGGATTTGGACCCGGAGAGGTCCTGACTTCGGATATAGGCCCGGAGCGGTACCGGATTTGGATGTTGACCCGGAGAGGTCATGGATGGATTAGAACTGGGTCGTCGGGTTCAGATGGATAAGGAATTGGCTAAGGATTTGGTTACTGAATTCAGAATCGGATATCGACTCAGAGCAATCACGGATTTGGATAAGGATATGGATATGACACTCAGATAGAATGGCTTGGCAATGGATTGGATCATGGACCGGATGATATGGCTATAGATGGAATATGGACTTTGGATGTCAGATTTAAAGCTATTCAAAACAAGCCTTCTTATTACAAGGCATGTTTTAAGGGGCAAATGTTACCCTGCCTTTTGGTCAAGGCCGGGATATCAATAAGTTGGCTAAAAAGGATGGATATCAGGATCGGAGATCGATTGGAAACAAGGTTATGATCGATACCTTCAAAATTGGACCAATATCCAATCAAGGTGGTATCGATAGGGAATGATAAACAAGGCTAGGTGAGGCTACACTTCAAATTTCAGGCCAATCGGAGTTCATATGCTCGAGTTATGGATGGGTCAATATTGGAGAGAAATGGTTTTGGATCGATACCTTCATATCGATCATTGTGATGATTGCTATGGATCGATTGGTCTTCAGATCAATGCATCTCATATCGATGCACTTTGCATCGACAAGTAGACTTGACAAAAGGAATAGGTTGATGGGTATGAAATTCGTATCGATACGCACGTATCGATTGGATGGCAAAATAAGTCAGTGCGCATCGTATCGATCAAGGTTGGGATCGATACGAAGAATGAAACAGTGGTCATAGGGATATTAGATGAGCATTTTGTATCGATCAATTATTGATCGATACGAAGGACACTTGGGATCGATACGAAGATAGGTGCAAGGGATGGATACGAGGCAATGGTTACAGGGAAAAGCATCTCGTATCGATCACTCATTGATCGATACGAAGGACACACTCACGGATCGATACGAATGTGGTATGGATCGATACGAAGAAGGGATGGTGGATGGATACGAAGGACATGGATACGGAGTATGGATACATAGCTGATGGACACAAGCTGATGGATACGAAATCCATGGATATGAAACCTTCAGCCTACTTGCAAATACAAATTTGGATCGATCATAACTCTCATTCTACAAGTCCAAATGCTATGAAATGTTCACAGAGGCTTTCTTATTCACTCGAGAACATCCATGATCGATCCCAGCTTCATTGGACTATTTTTGGATTGATATGAATTCGATCAGGATTAATCTCAAACAACTCTAGATCGATCCGGTGGGCCCACCTACGCATGAGAAGAGGTATTCCAGGTTTTGGGGCGGATATTTTCAGATCTGCACCTATAAATAGCAGCTTTATGGCAACTAAAAAGGGAACTTATTCTTCTTTTCTAGGCTAAACTCTGCCATTTTGGTTATTGATATTCAAAGGATTGTAGCTGTAATCACGGTATAAAGGGAATAAAAGGATCAATTCAAAGTGGACGAAGGCCGGAGATAGCCGAACCACTATAAATCTTATGTCTTCTCTTGCTTTCTTTCTTGTTAATTTTATTATTTCTTCATTTTTCCTCTCTACATTATCTGGGTTTGAGATCTATGTTTGATATTGAGGATTTGTGTGTAAACACTAGTGCTTTCACTATTTCTAAGGTTTGTGACCAATTTTGGCGCAAACAGTCATTTTGTATGATTATAACTTTCGCTTTGATTTGAAAGTAGATGATGAATAGGAATTATCTGGAGAGGTCTTACATAAAATAATTTATTTAGTGGATTACCAAGAAATGTATACTTTGTCAACAAGTTTTGCGCTGGTATCTTTTAAATATTAGCGGGATGCCTTTTTGCTAGAGAAAGCGTGTGTTTGGTACCCGCCCCTCGAAGGAGAATGATATGTTTCTATTCCTATTCTAGGCGATGGTGGTAGAGAGAGATGTTTTGATTAATTCTGTATAAAGTATACTGTTGACACTTAACCATAAAGTTTTCATATTTAGGTGTATTCAGTGGGGGTCTGCTTAGGTGTTTCCATATCCAGATAAATTAGTATTTGACTCAAGTCCTAGGGCATGCTACAATTGGCTTTGAGTCAAATTGATTTATCAAAATCTTTCCCTTAAAAGGTTCAAGCATTATAAGAACAAATTGTTTTTGAGTACTTTTCTAAGTCTATTTTGTATAAACTGGAGGAGCAATCATAAATAGGTAACAAGCAATTGCATTGTGAATATATGTTTTTGTTATATCTTTTACCCTTAGCTTTTCTTTGTTACATTACTTCAGAATATCTGTTCTTTAGATCATGTCATCCTAGGAGACCAGCTAAACCAATGTGCCATCCAGAGGAGGTTTTACTTTGAAAATACTCAATGTTAAAGACCTCGAGGTTAGCGAGATATTGCTTTACAAAAACTATACTTAGAATACCCTCATCTTCCTTTTGGCTTCTTCGGAGAGTAGAAGAAAATTTTATTTAAAAGAAATTAGAATATTTCACTCAACATTGATTGGTGGTTATGCCACGATAACCTGTTAGTTGGGAAATGAGATTATAGTAAACGTACACTAATTATCACTCTGGACAGAGTTATTGTATCGTCTAACTCAACAGTTGCACTCTCTACTAATGCCCTAGGAAAAGTCAGGAACATCGTTTCTCAACCCTAGGTGTAACGAAAGTGGTTATTATATTCCTTGACTTTGCTTCTATTTTGAGCTATGTTCCATTTTCACAGTAATAAAGATATATATATACATATACATATATATATTTATTTATTTCAAAATAGGAGACAGAGTTTGCTATGATACATTGCCCCCAAAAATTTACTTTCTCACATTGACGTTATTAGAGATAGACCATTGAGCCGAAATGGTGAGATGGCAGTTCTTGACGGAGCTCTTCTCGAGCGTTCCGGTTGTAACATTGGAGCCGTGAAGTGGCATAAAAGATTTCTTATTCAAAAGACCATAACCAACAGCCGTAAGAAATACACTGACTATCTGGAGATTGAGACTTAGAGAAAAGGCGAGATGATCATTGTGCTAAAACAGCAATTGAAGTCAAATCCTACAATAGACTTCGGCTAAAAGATGCTCGAACTCATTTATCGAACAAACGATTTGGAATTACAATTGAGAGATAGTCATACTCAATGCGCTTCTTCTCATGAACTATATTGGTAAGATTAGGGAAGTTGTAATAGTATAGGCCTTTAACTTAAAAGCTTATGGGGAATTGTATCTTATTAACAATAGCAAGTCTTAACAAGAAACACACTTTAATATGTATTCTTATTGTTGAAATAAAGAAATTTGATTTTCCGTTTTGTTTGTTTATATAGGAGACTTAAGCAAGATTGGTTTTACTTTCCGAAACCCTTGTTTCGGGATTTGTAAGGATCAAGGATAGGTTAAGAGTGGAGCTCAAACAAAGTTAATTTTACAAAGATTCTTTTATTTCTAAGTTCTTTGATAACCTTGGTGCAAAGGAGTAGAATAAAAAGTATCTTTTTCAACGCCATACTATTCAAAAATTCTTCCAAAGAAATTGAGAATTCGAAGTTAAAAATTTAAGGAAAGGGATTGAGATGTTAAAGTTTTAAAGCATTCCATTGGTGGAGATACTTGTATCAATCTTGACTCGAAATGACCAAGTTTTATGAGAGGATTGATGACTTGGAAATAAAATTAAAAGGTAGTCAGGCATTACGCAAATCTTCGAAATCCATATTTGGGAACTCAGTTTCGAGTGCTAATCCTGTAATATCTAGAGCTTTTGCGAGAACAGTTTATCAAGTCGCAATAATCTTAATATATATATATATGATATATTTTCCATACCTTAATAATGCTTTGTAGCATAATGCAATGCATTATTTATAGTATTGTAAATACGACCTGTTTTGTTGCCTTTGTTTGCACCTTGTTTGTCTTTTTACTTGGATGTACCTTCTGAAGATTGACGCCTGCCCAACTTCCTGTCTTAGTTCATGACCCCTCTGTCGATTAAGTAAATCCAGGTTTTCTGTCATTCTGACTTTTCTGAGAAATATGTAGCAAACAGTATTCTTAATTGTTAGCTTGGAATTGACATATTAATCTAAATATATCATTTGTCTTGATTAGCAAATCATTTTGCCAATTGTATAAAAAGGTAATCCATTTAGAATGTTGAGATCTCATCTTTATCCATGATGAGAGATGTTCATGCATTTAGCTCCTCCCACTTGCTTGGAATGCCTAAAATTAGTTAGTAATAAGCTGCACATAGCCATCGAAATTTAACATTTACTCAATAAAGAACCTGATGGGACATCAATATCTGAAATTTTGATGTAGTAGTTCTCTGATCCATTCCTCGTTATCAATGGAATCTTTTAAAAGGTTAAAAAGTCTGAAGTTCCCATTTGGAGACTTTTTAATGGTGATCTTCTTCTTAATATTCTTTTGAATCATGTTAAATCACTTGAGATGAATAGAATTTGTACCCAAATTAGGGTTCTAAATAAACACCAGTCCTAACATCCAAATTTTGGTTTTAATGACAAAGTTTTATGAGGTGTCAT
The DNA here is from genome assembly GCA_030737815.1 of Allium fistulosum. NCBI lineage: Eukaryota > Viridiplantae > Streptophyta > Magnoliopsida > Asparagales > Amaryllidaceae > Allium > Allium fistulosum. Next base: position 1,531,432,164 of record CM060903.1, on the reverse strand, counting down.
CGGACCTAGATTCGGGTATTAGAAAATATTAAGATAATTCGAAAGTCACTTTCGGTACCTTCTGATAATAAGTAATGGAGAGTTAGAATGCCGGTTTTATCAAAAAGGAATGTCAGAATATCGAAATGCCTTTACTTGGTAATAAGTTATAGAAGCCCAATGCATCATCTCCGATGATAGACAACATAAGGCCAGAAATTCATATCTGCTGACGGGATACCGGGATCCTTAATTTGGAATTAATAGTAAAAGTCTAGAAAGCCGAATGTGGTAATTAAGTAATAGAGGCCAAGATACCCGATCTGGCATTGATAGTTAGTAGAAGACCAGAAATTCAACCTGGCATTGAGTATTAGAAGACCAGAAAACCAATCTTGGAATTAAGTAATAGAAGATCAGAATACCATTTGTGGTAATTAATAATAGATGTCCTGGTAACTAGTCTGGCAATAAGTAATAGAAGTCCGGAATACCATTTTCGGTAATAAGTGATAGAAGACCAGAATACCATTTCTGGTAATAAGTAGTAGAAGACCAGAATACCAATCTGGCAGATGTTTATGAAAAGAAGTTAGAGAATTCTTTCTGATTCTTTTTGTCGAATGTGCCATATTCAGGCTTGGATAGTATCTAGCATGCTTTTTCATTCTCGGGACCGAGTTTTCTTTGTCCATTTGTTTTGACCTATTTCAGGTAAGGACTCTTTAGTCCAGTTTTGTGCTTATTTAAGCAGTGCCCATTTCAGGCTGTTTGTCATTTTAGACATTACCAATCTTTTGGCGGTTGCTACCTTAGGCGATGCCGATTTCTGGCGGTGCCTATTTCAGGCATGGACTTTTCTTAGTCCGCCGGACATTTCATCCGGGTTTTCGGTGCACTCGGATAGCTTATTCTCAAGTAGGGCCCGAGGACTTACCCGACCTCCCTCTAGGAGGCACCTTAACCTGGCCATAGCGTGATGCGGCTAAGGGATTGTTCGGTACCTTGGCCAGGCCATAGCATGGCAGGACCAAGGGATTACCCGTCTTTCCTCCAAGATTTTCCTTATTCTGGCCATAGCGTGATGCAGATAAGGGCTTGTGTTGCTTTAACCTGGCCATTTCTGACTTTGGCACGATAAAGGCTTACGCCTTCCCTCTAGGAGGTGCCTTGACCTGGCCATCTTGGCGTGAACAAGGGCTTTCTACCATTATTGGTAGCCTAACATGTTAGTTAGTCCAAGTTTAAGGAGTATTTTTCTCCCGACCATGTAGACTTCTCTTATTTTTGTGAACAGAGTCTTTATTCCATAATTTGTTCAATCCCTTACAAATTGTTTAAGTTTTCCCTGTCTTAGAAAGTGTAGGATCATTTTCCCAAGTACCTTACATTGATTTGTATCATGTCCTTTTATGAGATGAAAGTTGCAATATGATCCTTTAGAGCTTCTTTCAAACTCTGGCTTCTTTTTCTGAGAAGGCCAATAATTCAGTTCCTCTTTGGTTCTGACATAAATGTCTTCGATTGATGTTGTGAGATTATATTCTCCAAGAAGTCTTGACTTTTGAGTCGTCTTTGACTGGCGTCTAATTCTTTTGTAGCTTGGTTCAAATACTTCTTCTTGAGAAGTAGGTTTCCTTTTCATCACCCGTTGATCTACTTTCAATGGTCCTTCTTTCAGTCTTAAGGTTTCAGTTGGAAATTTCTTGGTAATTTTTATATTTCCGCTGGGTAGTTCCTTTATCATTCTTATTTCTTCAATTGTGGATTTTTCCATGTGTCCGTAGTTCTCCCTTGAATGACGAGCCTCATTTATAATCTTACTCCATTTATGCGTGAAATTATCATAATCCTTTATCATCTCTTTTTCAAAGATAGTCCCCGGAGAATTTGACTAAATAGTTCTTCTCAATTGGTTAAAAATGTAGTCACTTCCACTTATTCTTTTCCCAAGTGCAAAAATTGGGATCGGTCCAACATGAAAGGGGTTTAAGCTCCATTTCTCAGGGTCATAAGATTCTACCTTCTTTTTATTTATAATCTTCAAGGCTTCGAGTCTTAATCTTTGTTCCTCATCCTGATTGGAGTTTTTTATGTTTACTTGGGAGTATTTTGTCAAATGTGGTTCGGAAGACCCTTGCTTAGACCTTTTAAATCTTTTGGTCATGATCAAACCAAAATAAGTGAACTTGACATGGGGCTGGTCCAATGGGGGTAAGGAATAGTAATGTTTTGGCTGCTAATCACAAGGTCGGAGGTTCGAGCCCTTCTTCTAGCGCCAAAATGTTAACCAAATTTGTGGTCAACACCCCAAAGAATCCAAGTAGATGGACTTAATGGAAGATGGTGGAAAATAGAATCTTTAAGGAAACTAATAAATATCTTGTCAATACCCCAAAGTTACTTCGAATGGTAGGTTTGAGTTGATCTGTTCTAAGGGGTTGATAATCTTTGGAATTATCTTTGTATCTCTACTTGAAGATAACCTTCGAATCAGACCTTTCGACATGGTCAAAAGGTTTAGACACAAGATTAAAGGAACCTTTCAGCCTTGCTGGGTTAGTGTAAAATGGCCACTGTCTTAGTTGAACCTTTGCAAGATCTCCCGCTAAAGTTATCTTCTTGGCTGAGATGGAATTTCCTTAGTTTGTTCTCTAAAGAGGGTTAATCTTAGTCCTTTCAGAAGGTTGAAATGTGTATCCTTCTTGGGCTTAGATTGTGTATGGTATGTTTTGTAGATGTGAAGTGGATGTCAACCTTGCCGGAGGGTTAGGCAACCAATTGTTTGGATTCGGGGGGTTACTGGGATTGTCGAAATATGAGAGATTGTAGATCTTATCGAAAGGTTTAATCCACAGCTTCAAAGATTTCAGAAGGTTTTAATGAACGTTGATTCAAATAAATTGCCCGTGTGATCAAAGGGTTTGGGTTATAGGATAGAGGCCTCCAAAGGGATGTAAGGATTATCTAAAAAGGAATATTATTATCTTTGTCGACAAGAACCTTCCGGAGAGACAGAACCTAAAAATGTGAATCAATCTGGCTATGAATAAAGCAAATAACAAAGTAATTAATAGAGTCAAGGACTCCCCTGTGTATACGAGAAAAATCTTTCCTTTTTATTAAATTTCCTAAATCACACTCAATTTAGGGTTACAACACTCTCATTTAAGAAGTTACAAGATTAGAATGAAGAAAAATCCACCCCCAAAACGGGACCCCTTGGGTCTTATTTATAGATGCGGCGGCTATGCTTTCGATTTCATGCTTTCGACCGGGTCGGAGGGTATCCTTTTTATATGCAGTTGAAACCCTTCGACTTCGTCAAAAGGTTTACCTTTCGCATGCCATCGTGGATCTTTGAACATTGTCGAAGGCTCTACTCCTTTACATGCTTTCATAGACCTTTCATCTCTGTCGAAAGGTTTCTTCGTTACTTGACTGTTGTGAACCTTTCGACCTTGTCGATAGGTTGCTTTTCACTTGATTGCTGCCGAGAGCCATGTTATTCTTGAATGTTGGCAAAAGGTTGTCTTCATTCCCTGCTGGCTTATGAATGATGCCCTTATTATAAACCTTTTGACACTGTCGAAAGGTATTAATTATGTTTTCCAACCGGTCCGAAAGGCTTATTATGCTTTTGGAAAAGTTGCTATTGAGTTGTATGCCCTTGCCTTGACTTCTTTACCCTCTTTGGAAAATAAGAACCTCTTGAATATCGTAGAATGTCCCCTCCGAAAGGTCTTGAATTGCTTCACATTATCGACGGCTTTCCTTCGACTTCTTCGGAAGGTTTGATCTGGACTCTTTTCCTTTTGTCTCTTGCTGAAAGACCCTCTGACTTAGATGGAAGGTGGATTTTTTGTGTAACACTAATATGTCAACTGTGGTGTAAATCTCAGCATCTATACATGGGCATGTTAAACTATGTACATCATTTATGTTGTACGTGTACGTACACACATATGTGTATATGATACACATATTATATTGTATAATATAAAGTTAACATTGAATAAATTTTATTTATAAACTAAATAAAATATTGAATTTATTTAAAACAAATTTGGATAAGATACAAATAAATTTATACTTTATAGTCCAATAGGATCTAAAAGGATTTTTTAAATTTACCTATTTATCCCGTTGCGTGCTAGTCCATATCCAACATACAACACATTGTAACTACTATCATAGAACACACCATTTATGGATTTTCAATTAAACATATTTAAATTAAATAATTAATTAATACAACATATCTATTACTTAAACTTAAAAGCACAAACTTAAATCTGCTTACGTGATATCGTTTACTCTCTGAATTTTAAAATAATTGATCTGCGTTACTTCCTCTTTTTTCCAACACTAAACGTAACTTCTTCCATCCACTTCCTTCTCCACATATCTTTTTCCCTTCCACGGTACCAAAAAACTTCCTCCATCTTCGTTCCAACTTAAGCAAATCAATAACAGTCAAATCTTCATTTTCCATCATCCATAATTTCATCCTTCCTGTTCTCATATGTTGACCATTATTAGAATCCATTTCACCGATGTTCATACAATCGATTTAACCTAGTCTACTACGGAGAAGTTATCTTCTAGATATGATATTCCATGGTTTTTTTCAACCTGTTATAACAATTATATAATAGAAAGAAATCAATCTTTTACTTCAGATGAGATTTTATCACAGAGTTAATAATTTAGAATTAATTACAAAATTACATATAGGGCATACTCTTAACTCTATCATGTTTAATGTCAAATGTCACTTTGTTCCGCACCTCCGAATACACCCATGAAATCTGAAGCTGATAGGGAACATGTGGAAAAGTGTTGGATGCACAAAAACATTACTTGGGTTGATGTAGAATGTGTCTGAATTAAATCAATTTTATTATATATACATCAAATAATATTCCATGTCAAGGAAAATATATTCAGAATTTTTAATATCCACCAATCTTGAATCTTCCATAAAAGCTTATCATCTTCTCTTTTGGTAGTGCATCTCTATTTGGTCCTATAAATGAACACGATAGAAATCAAAGAGCTACAAAAATGATATATACTACAGTGGAACATGTTCAGATCGCCTGCTGTCCAGAAAAACAGAGCAAACATATACTACAAAAAGCGCGACCTTCCAATTTCCCACCTGTGTTTCTCCCCCCTCTCTGGAAATAAATACCAAGATCAGTTTCCTATCTCTTCTTGAATCTATAAAACAAAACAAAAAACTCCAATCGATCTTTAGTTTCTAAAATTGTCCTTTATTTTTAAATTTCAAAACGCACAATCTTTATGCCTTTTGAATGTATGGATTTTAATAATGTCTATTTATGTTCCAACTTTGAGGATTTACCATAAACACCAAAAATTACATATGTAGCAAATAATTACTATATCATTTCATAAAGATCAAGCACGTGGTTGTTATGTAAAACTGGAAGGTTCAAATTTGTCGTTGAAGTTGTGTAGTTGTTTATGTCGGTTTGAATTTTTGATTTATTTTTTTCCACTATCATTATTCATTGTTTTATTGTTTGGTTGTGTAGCTGCATTGCCTTTAACTGTGAATAATATTTTATTATATCAAAAACACCTTACATGTTTACTTTAATCAAAAACACCTTACATGTTTAACTGTGAATAACATTCTAACTGTGATCTCCCATCTTCAATATAAAAAAATACTTTATAAGTTGAAAAGAAGTTTCGCTCAAAAATTAGAAAAAATATGTTGAACTTTAATTTTCTGTTAGAAATGAATGAGTTTTATTTAGGAATGTGAAGGTATTAATTGCCTTGGAAGTTGAATAGTCCCACATCTTAAAATATAATAAAATATTTGTGTTTATATACTAAGATGTGGACATTATGACAATTCATATAAATAAAGAGAGACACAAGCCACGATAGATGGTGCAATGCACCACCCTGCACGCACGCGCGCCTGCGCCCGCATCCGCACCCACGGCGTGGGCGAATGGATGTTTGAGGCGTATTAGAGGCACTTAGCACTTTGCGGTTGGCAGTTGGCTTGGCATGGCTGTTCAGACCGAACAGTTTTTTATTTTTGTCTATTCAAATTCAAACGGTTGCACCACCTGGTAAAGGGACGCAGCCTTTCCAACAGTCACGACCGTTCAAACAGACACATCCCCCTCGAATAGGCACCTCCACATGCCTATATATAGGCAGAACGAAAATCAAAAAGATACAGACTAATTTTCTGCATTTCTTTCTCCTCCATCTATTCTTAAAACCCCCTCTTGAGTTCGTCGTTGCTCTGCAATTGCCAGCGCAACACTGCAGAGATCAGTCTGTTTCATCTTGGGAAACATTTGCCTATCAACCCTTCAGCGCCATTGAGGGAGCAATTCTGTTTCAAGGAAACAGTTTCACTAGACTCGGACAAAATTCAACGGTAATTTGTTTACCAGTATTGCATATATTTGCAACAGTTTTATCAACATAATTACAACAGTTTCGCAATGCATTTGTAACATTTCTGTACTACTCTCTGTATACAATTTAGTAACACTTTTCTAACGTTAGTAAAATAACAATTTCGTAACACCTTTCTGACGTTACGACTAACAATCTTGAAACCGAATTTTTGTATTTTGTTTGTCACTGATTGGAGTCACTGTATTTCAGACAATGGCTCAAGACAGTAATACATCGACAGTCAAACCAACTGTGGCCACCACCAAGAACAGAACAATGGTTCCAACAACCACTGTCGCTTTTTCACATGGTGAGAGGCCAGAAAAATTTGCTGGAGTAGATTTCAAACGCTGGCAACAGAAAATGTTGTTTTACTTGACTACTCTTAACCTTGCGCAATTTCTCACCGAGGATGCTCCAGAACTGGACGAACTAGAGACTGATGCAACCAAAGTTGAAGCACTCAACATATGGAATAGTTCGGACTTCATATGCAAAAATTACATATTAAATGGACTGGATAACAGTCTATATAATATGCACTGCACAATGAAGACTTTGAAACAACTCTGGGCTTCCCTGGATAAAAAGTACAAAACGAAGGACGCTGGAATGAAAAAGTTCATTGTCGGAAAGTTCCTCGATTTCAAAATGATAGATGTCAAAACCGTTATTAGTCAAATCCAGGAGTTGCAGGTAATAATGCACAAAATTCATGATGAAGGGATTTCCTTGAGCGAATCATTTCAAGTGGTTATTGCCATCGAAAGCTACCCCATCATGGAAAGATTTCAAGAATTATCTAAAACATAAGCGCAAGGAAATGACTATGGAAGATCATGTAATTCGAATTAGAATCGAAGAGGACAACAGGAAATCAGAAAAGAAAACCACCAATACAATAGTGGCAAAAACAAATGTAGTCGAGACTGAGAAAAATAACAAGCGGAAACGGGAATACAATCCAAACACAAAGAAACCAAAGAAGTTCAAAGGAAACTGTCACAACTGCGGGAAGAAAGAACATAAGGCTAGCGATTACCGAGGTCCAAAGAAAAAGAAAGAACAAGCAAATATCACCGAATGCGAGAAACTCGCTGATGACATTTCTGAAATGAACTTGTCTATGATGATTTCTGAATGCAACTTAATTGGCAACTCCAAAGACTGTTTTGTGGACACTAGTGCCACAAAACATATCTGCGCCAATAAGTGGATGTTCTCCAACTATAAACCTATGACACAGGAAGAACAACTGTTTATGGGAAATTCCTCCACATCAAAGGTAGAAGGAAAAGGCAGCATTGTGCTAAAGATGACCTCTGAAAAAGAACTTACGTTGAATGAAGTTCTGCACGTCCCGAACATTCGAAAGAATTTGGTTTCAGGTTCACTACTCGGAAAAAATGGTTTCAAGTTAGTCTTTGTATCCGATAACTTTGTTTTATCAAAGAACAAAGTTTATGTTGGGAAAGGATATATGAGTGATGGCTTATTTAAAATGAATGTCATTACCGTTGGACCAAAGGATTGTGATAATAAAGTTAATTCTTCTGTTTATATCGTTGAATCCTCTAATATATGGCATGTCAGATTAAGCCATGTTAATTTTGATACATTACGAAAAATGATTAACTTAGGCTTTATACCTAAGTTTTCAATAGATCCAAGTTATAAATGTGAAACTTATGTTGAAGTAAAATTGACTAGAACCTCATTTCATCATGTTGAAAGGGAAACTGAACCTCTAGACTTAATACACACAGATGTATGTGACTTAAAAATGTGTCAAACTAGAGGAGGAAAAAGGTACTTCATCACTTTCATTGATGATTGTACAAGGTACTGTTATGTGTATCTCCTTAGAAGCAAGGATGAGGCATTCGATATGTTTAAGCAGTATAAAGCAGAAGTTGAAAATCAACTCAACAAGAAAATAAAAGCTTTAAGAAGTGATAGAGGAGGAGAATATGAATTTCCCTTTAAGGAATTCTGTGCTGAGCATGGTATTATACACCAAACTATAGCCCCGTATTCACCTCAATCCAATGGTATAGCAAAACGAAAAAATAGAACTCTTAAAGAAATGATGAATGCCTTACTAATTATTTCTGGCTTGCCAAATAACTTCTGGGGAGAAGCTATTCTTTCTGCAAATCATATTTTAAATAAAATACCACGAAAGAAAACATCCAAATCTCCCTACGAACTTTGGAAAAATAGACCACTATCCTACAAATACTCAAAAGTGTGGGGTGTCTTGCAAAAGTAGATGTACTTAAACCAAAGAATGTCAAAATTGGACCAAAAGCATCGATTGTGTACTCATTGGATACGCACAAAACAGTGCAGCTTATCGATTTTTTGTGTACAAATCTGAAGTTGATGATATTCATGTAAATACCATCATTGAGTCGAGAAATGCTAGATTTTTCGAACACATATATCCTTTAAAATAGGGTACTGAAAATTATACTCAAAAGAGACCAAGGGAAACTGAAAAATCTAATTCTCTTGAGGATGCTGAACAAAATATTGATAATTTTGGGCAAAATAGTGCTAATCAACAAGTGGAGGAACCAAGAAGAAGCAAAAGGTCACGGACCTCAAGAACCTTTGGACCAGACTTCTACACATTTATGATAGAACACGATCCATTAACATACAAACAAGTTATGTCCTCCGCCGATGCCTATTATTGGAAGGAGGCCATTAACTCTGAGATCGAATCCATTATGGCTACCCATACATGGGAGTTAGTTGATTTACCTCGAGGATGCAAGACCTTAGGTAATAAATGGATATTTAAGAAGAAATTGAAACCTGATGGTTCAATAGACAAGTATAAAGCTCGTTTTGTAGTCTAAGGATTCAGACAAAAGGAAGACCTAGATTATTTTAACACATACTCACTAGTAACTAGAATAACATCAATTAGGATGCTTATTGTAATCACATCCATACTTGATTTGGAAATACATCAAATAGATGTAAAAACTACATTTTTGAATAGTGAACTAGAAGAAGAAATATACATGAAGCAACCTGAAGGGTTTTTGAGCCCAGGAAATGATAATAGGGTATGCAAGTTAGTAAAATCACTTTATGGCCTTAAACAAGCTCCAAAACAATGGCACAAGAAATTTGATGAAACTATGATATCAAATGGATTCAAAATAAATGAATCAGATAAATGTGTTTATATAAAACATATAGATATTGGATATGTCATTGTTTGCCTGTATGTTGATGATTTATTGATCCTAGGTAATAATAAGGCCATAATAAAGTCAACAAAGGATATGTTATCCTCTAGATTCGACATGAAAGACCTAGGAATAACTGATGTAATTTTGAGTGTCAAAATTTTGAAGACATCATAAGGATATGCATTATCTCAATCACATTACATTGCCAAAATACTTGAAAGGTTCAAACAACATAATATAACTATTGCAAAATCACCAGTAGATATGAAACAAAATTGGGTAAAGAACACTGGTGATGGTATCTATCAGCTTGAATACTCTCGTATACTAGGAAGTATCATGTATGTCATGAACTGCACTAGACCAGATATCGTATATGCTGTAAGTAAGCTGAGTAGGTATACCAGCAATCCTGGTAAAAATCATTGGAAAGTGATAATTAGAGTTCTAGGATATCTAAAGTATACATAACTATGGATTATACTATAGTAAATATCCTTCAGTAGTGGAAGGATACAATGATGCAAATTGGATAACTGGTTTAAATGACATAAAATCCACAAGTGGGTATGTGTTCACATTAGGAAATGGAGCAATTTCATCAAAATCATCCAAACAGACTTGCATAGCAAGGTCAACAATGGAATCAGAATTTATTGCACTAGATAAAGCCGCAGAAGAAGCAGGCTGGCTTCGAAGTTTTTTGGAAGACATTTCGAATTGGAACAAACCCGTGCCTCCAATATGCATACATTGTGATAGTCAATCATCTATTGGAAGAGCTAATAGTACACTATACAACGGTAAATCTAGGCATATTCGTCGTAGACATAAAACCGTAAGACAACTTCTCTCTAATGGAGTTATCACTGTAGACTATGTAAGGTCAAAAGATAACATTATGGATCCACTAACAAAAGGCTTGTCTAAAGAGAAAGTTCAAACCTTGTCGATGGGAATGGGGTTAAGGCGCATAAACTAAAAGTTTCTCTAAAATGGAAACCCTACCTAGTTGACTGGAGATCCCAAGATCTAGGTTCAAAGGGACAACTAAGTTTAAGATAAACTTAATGGCACTGGTATACACTCAAACTTTTCCTATGATAAGTCAGTGCATTACTCGCTGGAGAATATGATAAGTTTTGATACTTTTAATGATATTTGTACTTGGTAATACTAAAGGATCAAGTAGGGAATTACGAATACCCTTTATAGAATCACCTACGTGAGTGTGAAGGCGCCGCTTCAAGGAGAATTGTGAGGCCAAATTCTCTAAGCACTCATGAGACCAAGCTGGTGTTCATGGAAAAAATGAACACAAACAAAGAACCAAGGAAGATAAGAAACACTTATTGTGTGTTGTCTATTTTGGATTTACACAAAAAGGCTTACAGTTCAAAGACAACCTAGTCTACTGATTCGCCAGTAAGTCAAAAGGATAAACACTAGGGAAGTTCAAGGCCTACGTGCTACTTTAACCGCTATGATAAATGTTTCGCACAACTTTAAGAACAAATTGAACAAATACTCATTCATGTAGAGGATTGTTAGAAATGAATGAGTTTTATTGGGGAATATGAAGGTATTAATTGCCTTGGAAGTTGAATAGTCTCACGTCTTAGAATATAATAAAATATTTGTGTTTATATACTAAGATGTGGACATTATGACAATTCATATAGACAAAGAGAGACACAAGACATGACGGGTGGTGCAACGCACCACCCCGCACGCGTGCGCGCCCGATTCCGAACCCGCACCTGCACCCGCGGCGTGGGCAAATGGGCGTTTGGGGCGTATTAGAGGCACTTAGCAGTTGGCAGTTGGCTTGGCGTGGCTGTTCAGACCGAACAGTTTTTTATTTCTGTCTGTTCAAATTCAAACGGTCGCACCATCTGGTAAAGGGTCGCAACCTTTCCAACAGTCATGACCGTTCAAACAGACACATCCCCCTCGAATATGCACCTCCCCATGCCTATATATAGGCAGAACGAAAATTAGAAAGATACAGACTAAATTTCTGCACTTCTTTCTCCTCCAAACTCTGTTCTTAAAATCCTCTCTTGAGTTCGTCGTTTCTCTGCAATTGTCAGCGCAGCGCTGCAGAGATCGGTCCGTTTCATCTTGGGAAACAGTTGCTCGTCGACCCTTCAACGCCATTGAGTGAGTAATTCTGTTTCAAGGAAACAGTTTCACTGGACTCGGACAAAATTCAACGGTAATCTGTTTACCAGTTGTTAGCACCAAAATTGGTCACTAACCTCGTAGAGAAATATTGTGTAGAGATATAAGTGATGAAGATCAATTAAACAAGGAAGAATATGCTAATTTAAATGCAAAAAGTAAGAACACCGGATTTATAGTGGTTCAGCGTAATTGCCTACGTCCACTTTGAGGTTAAACTTTATTGCTCTTCTTAATGATTGATTACAGATACAATCCATAGATCAAATGCTTGAATACAATTGCTAAGTAAAGAAGATGAGTCTTGAAAATGGCAGAGTCTCCCCAGTGTTCCCGAAAAAAGGTCCTTTTCACTGTGCCCCTGCCCCTCTATTTATAGACAAAGATGGGTTGGACTTCCTAGGCGGGATTGGCAGCCTAACACCTTGGCCTAAATGGAGTGGTCGCTATATGCCGAACCAATCAGGCCGAACGGTTGGATGCCGAACCACTCTCTCCATGCCGAACGAGGCGCTTGTTGCGTGGGATGTCGTACCATTCTCTTCATGCCGAACGAGGCGCTTGTTGTGTGGGAAGAGTGGGTCGAATAGCAATCGAAGTCGAACATGCCTCTGGCCGAACGATGCTTCTAGCCGAACGATGGGTCAGGCCGAACGATGCTTATGACGAACAATACAGCCATGCCAAGCTATTGCACACGCCGAACGTCTTCTGATACCGAGCGCTCATAGATGCCGAGTACTGCTGGATGCCGAGTACTCCTGGATGCCGAGTACTGCTGGATGCCGAGTACCTCCTTGATGCCGAGTGCCTAATTGCCTGGTCAAATCTCCAGGAAACACTTGCCCCCCAAAGTGTGTCGTGTGAAACAACACAACACGCTTTGAATCAGCGAGTATTCCTTGTCTTCAGAAAGAAATCCACCATGTTTCTTGAATAGTCATTATCCTCCAATTTATCCTCCCAAGGTGTTGTATCCTTCTTTGGTCATCGTGATGCTTGGTCGATTCCCAATATTATAAATCCAGGGTTGTAGTTCATTAGTGGCCATCCGTGACTGATTCTGCAGAGCTAATAAGCTTCGACTATCTGATCTAGTCTTTTCTTAATAACCCTTAGTGAGAATTCAATTTCTGTTGATTTCAAGAAGTCGAACTTTTTCGGACGTACACATGCACGTTCGGGTACATGTTCTTGCCATTGGCTCTCGGATGTGTTTTATATGCTCATAAGTCGTCGCCAACTCCATCTAGTTTAATTGCAATTCAATCGCGATTCCTTGTTTGTATTTTCTATGAAATAAGGGTTGCAATCAGTCACTTGAGGAGTTTTCCAAACCTCTCTTCAGTACAGACTCTATGATTTTGTTCACAGCTTCAACCTGTCCATTTGCAGTTATAATGGATCATGGAAGGTCATAAGGACAGATGACGTTACGGATAAAGAAGTTGATTATTTTCTTCATCTTGGTCGTGGTTAAGAGTTCTTCATCTCCCCATTTGGTGACGTAATCAACTACTATGATGGTGTATTTCACACCACCTTTAGGATCGACAAGAAGATGATTTCAGTGCCCCCAAGTGGCAAACGGCTATGAACTAGCCATTTGAATAATTTCCATCGGCGGGGTTCCCGGATTTTTTTGCAAACATCTTGCACTCGTCACATTGTCTAGCATGATCAACCGCTTCTGGGTTGATAGTTGGCCAGTAATACCTGTAGCAGAGTATCTACTTTATCATGGTTTTCCCCCTGATGTTATTACTGCATTCTTCTTCATAGACTTTGCTCAAGATATCATCATGGGCGATATGCCGAAGCATGGGGATGGATAAACTCCTTTTGACACACGACTTATTCTTAGATGATTCAGCTGAAGCTTTGAAGAGGATCTGTAGTTTTCCATTCCTCCGTTCAGTAAGAATTCTTCATTGTAGATAGTCTTTGATAGGAGTCAACCATAACACCTTTTCATTTTGTTCGCTGAGTTCGTGTGTAATGATGTAATACGTGAAGTTGGTTAGTAGCTCTTGGACTTGGCCGAGATAAGGAGCAAGCCAATGCCCCCTAGCAAGATCAACTTCCTTAAATTTGTATACTACCAATCAAGAATCACAAAAGATATGTAAAGTTTTCACTTCAAATCCTCTAGCAAGTTTGAGGCTGGCAGTCAAGGCTTCATACTAAGCATCGTTATTGTTACAGGTAAATCGAGTTTTAGGACGTAGCAGATTGATCGTTCCTCAGGAGTCATTATCATGACTCCTATGCCATAACACTGATCATTGGATGCTCCATCCGTGTACATTTTCCATCTTATGGTTGGTTCTCTGCTACTCTTCGAATAGTGATCTGAGGTAGTGAATTTGGGTGTGAGGTCTGCTAATTTCCGTCCTTGGATATCCCTTCGTGGGAAATAAGTGATATCGAATTAGCTTAGTTCGATATTCTATTTAAGTAGTCTTTCAGACGTCTCAGGTCATTGTATGCCCTGTCGCAACGGCTGGTAGGCATAGACGTTGATGGGGTGAGCCTAAAAGTAAGAGTGGAGCTTTCATGATGAAATCAATAGAGATTGTGCTAGCTTTTGTAGCTTCGGGTTGATGTCCAATGCATGGCCCGCGATAGTTAATGAAATCACATATGCATGTTAGAATGGGTCCAAGGGAACATATCATCATTTATTCAGAAAAATCCAACTAATTCTTTTATCATCACTACACTGAGCTGTGATCCGATATTCAGCACCCGGAAAGGGTCGCCATGGCTGGCTGTAATGTCGACCGTCAGCTTAGCAGGTGCCATCCCAGATTCTTTGAGTAAAGATGTAACTATTTTGCATAACATTCAATGTGAAATATGGTTGGAACGGTCAATGTTGACGGTTACTCTGGTCGAATCCTAGAGTCTTGTCATGAGTTGTTAAGTCAAATAATGAAGGGCTCTGAATGCTCTAATTGATTATCTGCAAATGGCCAAAGATCAGGCTTAAAAGCACGTTGAAGGAAATGTCGAGTAGGGGCCAGCCTCGAGTTGCGTGCAACTGCATAGCTGGATCTTGCTATGAGTTTGAATTTGCTTGTATATTCGAGTAACGCATTTTCTATTCAATGCATTCATGATCCTTCACTCGCCCTTCGGGTTGGAGTGACAGTCAGTTGCCCACAAGCTTTGGCATTGATTTAATGATTCTATCTCTAGGCATCCTTTCGGTCGTTGCCTTGAGTGGCTGTAAGCACTATATATAAGTTTTAATACTGAGCTATCGTAGCCAGTTTTTGGATGACCATGCGTCTTCTCCCAGTCTTAGGTTGATAAATGTACTGCATGGACGGTTGAGTCTCGTCCTAGCTATGTTTATGTTTTCACCTAAACTCCAAAGACATAGAGGTGATTGGTGAATAGTCGGTTCACATTCATCTTGCTTCTCGCTTGTGCCCCCAGGTCTGGGGCATATACCGATATGTAGGAAGGCCAGCCATGTCCACTTTAGCTTTACTCTCTTTCCCGTTGGATCGTGGGATCATGTCAGTCGATGGGAGACTAGGTCTCGCCTATCTTGGATTTTGTCATGGTTTTTCATTCCAAGAGGAATACTTCGATGCCACGTAAGTTTCAGGGCGTAATTTGGACAGTGGATGGTCATCCACGTCCACTTTGGTTCATGCTCTGTAATCAGATCTCGGGGTAAAGTTGGCTACAAATGCAGTCGGGTTATGCTCATCCAGTTTCATACTCCTCCTGACGAATCGAACGAGGGTGCTGGAGAATTTTTGACCAAGTATTCGTGGTTTACCCTCCTTTCCATACTCTGGGGGTCATAGTTTTTCAAAAAACATCCGAGTCACATTCGTATGTGCTTGGTGCGGATCGGCATTGACCCTTGGTCTGAGGTATGATATAGTAGGCTGCTCGTAGCTTTGGATGCCGTTTCGATTGGTTCTGTATTGAGGCCTCCCTGCAGTCGCTGCCTCAAGTTATAAAGAATGCCACACTAGAGCTATAGTAAGCTATCGTATTCGGCTTTTTAGTGTTTTGTACCCCTGCCCCCAGCATTGATTTGGCTAGGTCACTAATTGGATGGTCGAACTCCATCCTCAGCGGGTTAATAATCCTCCTGTCGATTCCAGGCCGAAGTTTGCGGGATATAAAATGGTCGGAATCCACTCGTCTATTTATCGATGTTTATACACCACTCTGCATTCTGGTGACTTAGTGTTATTCTCCCCCCGGTTGACTCGCACCCAATTTGTGTTCATGCTTTGGTCCACGCTCCGGGGACTTAGAGACTTGTCGAACGGTTTATGCTTTAGTCCACAGTTCGAGACTCAGAGGTTTTCGTGAACTCGTTTATACTCTAGTTCGCACTATGGGAACTTTGAGTAATCTGGTCCGCTTCTGGGATTTAGGGATTTTCTGAAGTCGTCTATAATCTAGTCCATGCTCTGGGGACTGAGAGTACTGTAGTCCGCACTCTGGGGACGTAGAGGTTTTTGAGTCATTTATACTCTAGTCCGCACTCAGGGACTTAGAGTACTTTAGTCCGCATTATGTCTCCCGTTCCAGAGGGTGAGACCCCCCGGATGGCTGAGAGTTTGCCTAAACCTGGTAGATAATCCTTCTCTTTAAGATTTCGAAAGTCGTTATTCTTTATGCAGGACTATTGCATTCTAATGCTTGTTTTCCACGATTTTGTGCAGGCCGTTCTGACCCCGAGCCCACTCCGAGGAGCGATGTCGCCAAGGAAGTGGGGGAGAAAACAAGTGAAGCCACTCACGCAGGGGAGGCTTCTGGTCCAGACGCTCAGGTGATCGGAGCGCTTGATGAAGACAAGTCTGAAACCTCCTCTCCTACCGACGGGGGTTATGAAGTAGAAATTACAGGCGCCTCTGAGCACACATTCGAATTGAGCATGGAGGAGCGGCTCGAGAAAGAGAAAAAGGAGACGGTCAAGGTCGTAGTAGAGCCCCGAGTTGTGGACTTGGATGATCCTTTGAACAAGCCGTTGAAGGTCATCCTTCCTGGCGGGTCCAAGCCCATGGAAGGCCCCCGTACTCCTTCAGTTGCTACCCCTCTATCAAAGAAGAGTACCAAGGGTAAATGCTCTGGAGAGGAGCCGTCTGGAAAGAAGTTGAAGAAACACAAGAAGTGATTACTATCCTCGTTCAATGAGAGTTAGTTTAAGTCATGTAATTATTTTCATCTATTTCCTTAGTCCTTGTAAATAGAATGTCGACCCCGAACTTTGGAGGGGTTGTAATAGAAACTCATTTCTGAATAAGGTTTAGTTCCTTTTTCTGTCTTACAAAAGACTCTTATTGTACAGTTTTCTTTGTGATTGTGATTTTAATCCAAGCAGTTGTGAGTAACATACACTTCTCAGTCCATCTTCATATAACTCGGAAACTCTTCGGGAGTCCTTGAACTTCCATTCTGTGCTTCGAGCACTTAGAATACTTTCTAGCCCGTATGTCAGGGATTTGACAAATTCAAGTCATTTGTGTCATAGTTCATATTCAGGGAACTTGGAGATCCGATTCGCTTATATTCGAGTCCGCACTCTGGGGAGTTAGAGTACTCCAGTCCGCACTCTGGGGACTTGGAGGTTTAAGTCATTTATACTCTAGTCCGCGCTCTGGGGACTTAGAGTACTCCAGTCCATGCTCTGGGGACTTGGAGGTTTAAGTCGTTTATACTCTAGTCCACGCTCTGGGGACTTAGAGTACTCCAGTCCGCACTCTGGGGACTTGGAGGTTTAAGTCGTTTATACTCTAGTCCGCGCTCTGGGGACTTAGAGTACTCCAGTCCGCACTCTGGGGACTTGAAGGTTTTAGTCATTTATGCTCCAGTCCGTGCTCTGGGGACTCAGAGTACTCCAGTCCGTGCTCTGGGGACTTGGAGGTATTAGTCATTTATACTCTAGTCTGCGCTCTGGGGACTTAGAGGTTTAAGTCGTTTATACTCTAGTCCACGCTCTGGGGACTTAGAGTACTCCGGTCCGCACTCTGGAGACTTGGAGGTTTAAGTCGTTTATACTCTAGTCCACGCTCTGTGGACTTAGAGTACTCCAGTCCGCACTCTGAATACTTGGAGGTTTTAGTCATTTATACTCTAGTCCGCGCTCTGGGGACTTAGAGGTTTAAGTCGTTTATACTCTAGTCCACGCTCTGGGGACTTAGAGTACTCCAGTCCGCACTCTGGGGACTTGGAGGTTTAAGTCGTTTATACTCTAGTCCGCGCTCTAGGGACTTAGAGTACTCCAGTCCGCACTCTGGGGACTTGAAGGTTTTAGTCATTTATGCTCCAGTCCGTGCTCTGGGGACTCAGAGTACTCCAGTCCGTGCTCTGGGGACTTGGAGGTATTAGTCATTTATACTCTAGTCCGCGCTCTGGGGACTTAGAGGTTTAAGTCGTTTATACTCTAGTCCACGCTCTGGGGACTTAGAGTACTCCAGTCCGCACTCTGGAGACTTGGAGGTTTAAGTCGTTTATACTCTAGTCCACGCTCTGTGGACTTAGAGTACTCCAGTCCGCACTCTGGGGACTTGGAGATTTTAGTCATTTATACTCTAGTCCACGCTCTGGGGACTTAGATGTTTAAGTCGTTTATACTCTAGTCCACGCTCTGGGGACTTAGAGTACTCCAGTCCGCACTCTGGGGACTTGAAGGTTTAAGTCGTTTATACACTAGTCCACGCTCTGTGGACTTAGAGTACTCCAGTCCGCACTCTGGGGACTTGGAGGTTTAAGTCGTTTATACTCTAGTCCACGCTCTGGGGACTTAGAGTACTCCAGTCCGCACTCTGGGGACTTGGAGGTTTAAGTCATTTATACTCTAGTCCACGCTTTGGGGACTTAGAGTACTCCAGTCCGCACTCTGGAGACTTGGAGGTTTAAGTCGTTTATACTCTAGTCCACGCTCTGTGGACTTAGAGTACTCCAGTCCGCACTCTGGGGACTTGGAGGTTTTAGTCATTTATACTCTAGTCCGCGCTCTGGGGACTTAGAGGTTTAAGTCGTTTATACTCTAGTCCACGCTCTGGGGACTTAGAGTACTCCAGTCCGCACTCTGGGGACTTGGAGGTTTAAGTCGTTTATACTCTAGTCCACGCTCTGTGGACTTAGAGTACTCCAGTCCGCACTCTGGGGACTTGGAGGTTTTAGTCGAGAGCAGTCGTATTTCCATTCTTTAATTTGTATTCATCTACTGTATCGAGGCTAATGTCGTCGAATGAACAATCGAACCACGTTTTCTCACGGAATGAGATTCTTCCCCCCAGGATAATGGAAGGAATTTGAAAAATGGACGATCAATTCTCATCCGCTTGGTGATTATAGCTCTTCCAATCAAGTCAAGGAAGGAGGTATATGATAGATGGTCGGATCACATCCATGTTGGGTTAGATAGCTAAATCTCTTACAATTTGCTTCGTATCTCCTTCTAGAAAATAAGGATAATAGATTGTTGAGTAGACAAAGTAAGTTGCATATGTTCCAAGGTGCAGTCGTGTCCATATATTGAGAGTGATGGTTAATGAGTAGGCAGTCCACCACAGCTACTTCAAGTCGGGCTTTCGAATAACCTTTTGTGTTCGAGGTAGGATTTGATGTGTAGATGAACAAATCATGTCCACTCTAGATAGATCCCGGCGTCACTGAGTTTCAGGAGGGGCATCTGTATTTTGTCGAACTTTGTTCTATGACTCGATTTGAGTGGATGATCAGGCCATACCCATTCCAAGCCTTGCTTAGGTCTCCGAGTCAAACGTGGAGGTCGATGAATGGATGGTTGGTCATGTTGACTTTGTATTGGGCTCTGATCGTGATGAACTTTTCAATATTTAGTCCATAGCCCCAAATCAAAGGCATATGGTTGATGATGAGCGATTGAATTATGCTCGTCCAGATGTAACTCCACACGTCCGATCATGGTCTGCGTAGATTGGTTGGCAACCAAATCTGAGTACCTGGTCACCTGCATCGTTTTGAAAGTAGTTTAGTTCAAGCTAGTCGTAGTTCATAGAACAATTGAAATAGAGATGGAAATGGAAATAATTCAAAGAAGATTATAGTAAATCTCATTGATATGTGAAGCAGCATCGTGTGCTCGCTATTCGACTCCGCCCCTGGCTCCTTTCAAAGGGATGTCGGTCGTCAACCGTCCAATTGATAATCATAGCCCTTTATTAATAGGCATCGGATGTTCGCTACCCGCCATTCTGCAGGACTTGTACATACTATTGAAGTTTTCCTTTCCAGGTCATCTTTTCGATCACACCTCGGAGGTGTTTGTAATCGCCCGTGTTAGGATTAGTGAGCATCTGGGAATATACAACATTCCCCTGATTTTCTTTAGACTTTGGTGTACTCTCTCGAGGTTGGTTTTCAGTACCACTCCGAGTCGTGAGTCTTCAAGTAGAGGTTGTCAATCAAATCTTTCAAAGAGCATATGAGCTGAATCCTGAAGTCTTGTTTCGGCTACTGGGATCTACATCCTTAGCCAACGGGCCTTCATTGTTATTTTTCTTAGTTTGCTCCACTCCTCCTCACTTTAGTTCTGATTCATTTTGTAAAAGAAACGATCCATAGTCGTAGGAGGCTCTTTAGCTAACTAGCTGCCAAAATATATCTGGAGGTCGACTTTCCTCAAACGCGATCAGTATGATACCCTTGTTAGTATTTGGAATAAATTGCTTGAGTCATCTTGGCGTTTTCTAGAATCATATCATCTATGTTCTCCAACCTTTGGGATTACCGTTTGAATAGCGGTTGCTTGTCCGTTCCCTTGATGCCGTTCATAAGCTGCCGCTAGATCCTCTATGCCCTGGTCGATCATGGGATGTCAGGGAAGTGGATAGAATGTTCCTTTATTAAGTTGAGTTTTGCATTCACTATCCGGAGGCACTACGCTGCCTCTTTTTTTGGAAATTTGGGTCGTACCCGAAAAAGATATTTTTTGAAAATAAGGGTCGTACCCGATCCACATATTTTTTGTATAGGGACCAGTCAGATTGTTTTTTGAGAGAGAGATCGGTATACAGTGCATGGATCGGTCTGGATACTTCGTTCGGCACAGAAGTACCGTTCGGCATACAGAAGTACCGTTCGGCATTGGGGCGTTCGGTGTTGGCATGTGGCTCAGCCAAAGCTGTTCGACCAAGGCTGTTCGGCAGAGTGGATCGGCCTGGAGTGGTTCGGCCAAAGCTGTTCGGCCAAGGCTGTTCAGTAGAGTGGATCGGCCTGGAGTGGTTTGGCAAAAGCTGTTCGGCCAAGGCTGTTTGTCCAAAGTGGATCGTCCAGAAGTGGTTCGGCCAAAGCTATTCGACATCCACACTGTTCGGCATTCCACACGTGTTCGGCATTCACGCTGTTCGGCACAACCGAGTCGTTCGGCATTACAGAGGCGCTCGACATTCATTCTTGTTCGGCACAACCGAGTCGTTCGGCATACACTACCGTTCGGCATTACAGAGGCGTTCGGCCTAGAGGTATGGTCGGCCTGGAAGGGCGTTCGGCCTAGAGGTATGTTCGGCCTGGAAGAGCGTTCGGCCTAGAGGTATGGTCGGCCTGGAAGAGCGTTCGGCCTAGAGGTATGTTTGGCCTGGAAGAGCGTTCGGCCTACGCCTTTTCTGGAGCGTTCGGCATACCCCTTTTCTGGAGCGTTCGGCATACGCCTTATCTGGAGCGTTCGGCATACGCCTTTTCTGAAGCGTTCGGCATACGCCTTTTCTGGAGCATTCGGCATACGCCTTTTCTGGGGCGATCGGCATAAGCCTTTTCTGAGGCGATCGACATAAGCCTTTTCTGGAGTGATCGGCCGAATTGCCTTCAGAGGAGGGTCGGCCTTCATTCAACTTGAGTGCAAACTTCAACGTCCAATCCCATGATCTTGCGTACATCAGTGAATCCAATCTACGGCTATCAGCTTCCTTTAGATTTCTTTCAAATCTGAGTAGAATAGGAAGTTTTCTAGTAAACAACTAGATCTATCTTGCGAATATTGAAATCCACTAGTAGACGATGAGATCCAATCAAGCTGAGAATTCAATTCTCAGTGAAAGCACCAAAGTATTAGCACCAAAATTGGTCACTAACCTCGTAGAGAAATATTGTGTAGAGATATAAGTGATGAAGATCAATTAAACAAGGAAGAATATGCTAATTTAAATGCAAAAAGTAAGAACACCGGATTTATAGTGGTTCAGCGTAATTGCCTACGTCCACTTTGAGGTTAAACTTTATTGCTCTTCTTAATGATTGATTACAGATACAATCCATAGATCAAATGCTTGAATACAATTGCTAAGTAAAGAAGATGAGTCTTGAAAATGGCAAAGTCTCCCCAGTGTTCCCGAAAAAAGGTCCTTTTCACTATGCCCCTGCCCCTCTATTTATAGACAAAGATGGGTTGGACTTCCTAGGCGGGATTGGCAGCCTAACACCTTGGCCTAAATGGAGTGGTCGCTATATGCCGAACCAATCAGGCCGAACGGTTGGATGCCGAACCACTCTCTCCATGCCGAACGAGGCGCTTGTTGCATGGGATGTCGTACCATTCTCTTCATGCCGAACGAGGCGCTTGTTGTGTGGGAAGAGTGGGTCGAATAGCAATCGAAGTCGAACATGCCTCTGGCCGAACGATGCTTCTAGCCGAACGATGGGTCAGGCCGAACGATGCTTATGACGAACAATACAGCCATGCCGAGCAATTGCACACGCCGAACGTCTTCTGATGCCGAGCGCTCATAGATGCCGAGTACTGCTGGATGCCGAGTACCTCCTTGATGCCAAGTGGCTAATTGCCTGGTCAAATCTCCAGGAAACACCAGTATTGCATATATTTGCAACAGTTTTATCAACATAATTGCAACAGTTTCGCAACGCATCTGTAACATTACTGTACTACTCTCTGTATACAGTTTAGTAACACTTTTCTAACGTTACTAAAATAACAATTTTGTAACTGACGTTACAACTAACATTTTTTTCATTAATTCATTCAAATATCGAGTGGCAACTCCAAATTAAAACAACACAAACATTTACATCTGGAAAAAATCGATTAAGAATCTAATGCTTGATATAAAATACATACTATATATATGCACCCACATTAAGAGTTACATAATCAAATAAATGAGCTTTAGTTATGAATTATTAGAGGATGAGTTAAGTAATACCTTTGGAGTTTCAAGACAGAAACTATTCTTCTATGTTATTTCTGAGCGTAAAAGATTTGTTCATTAAGACTAGAAGAATGATTCAAAGAAATGTTAGAGCCTTGTATACATGACTTAAATGCAGAAGCACAAATAGCAAGTCTAAAGTTTCATAATGATAACAATAAGTCTAGAATTATACCATTAAATCAGTAAGAAAACTATAAGATCGCTCATTAACTATCATGTTTGGATCCATCATCATAGACATTTGTCAAATGATTTACATCATTAACCTATGTATTACAAGTAGATAAAATGAAGCTGAATGAAACGAAACTATTCTTTACCTCTAATACAGTAATATATTTGTCTATGTTAGTAATTTGGCAAGGGTTAGCCACTTGGCACAACAAAATTCAAAGCACCGATAGTTATAGGAGAAGCATATGGAAAAATATGCTAGTTGTAGATACATAAATTAAAATATGCACAAGAAATTTTAAATACACAAAATTAACATGAAGTAGCTTATTTCAAACTATTATCCAAATATATATAACATCGTGATGCCTATATAACACAATAATATAAGCCATCTAAAATAAGATTTGAAATTATGAAAGGCGTTTGCCATATGGTGGCCTACACAAACACTGATTTATGATTATATATTTTTATTTCTTCATGCATCTAAAAATTACGTAACAAAATTATGATATCACAACGAACAATGTGTACCTTTTGTCGCTCATGAAAAGCTTGCCATCAGTTCCATCGTAAAGTTTAAACCGCAAAAAATTTAAAGATTCAGAGCTAAAGTTTTGCTTGGTTTATAGACCATACAACTAAACAATGTGCATGATTTTGTATCATGCTTTCAAAATTTGAGATTCCACTACAACCTTAGTTTGATATACATCCACACATGTCATATCCATGCACAATGCTTGACAAACATATAAACATGATGATGTTGCACATAATCCTTGATAACCATAATGGAATAATATTAAGGCATTCCGATTATAATTTGACTTAATTTACTACTTTAATTATAAATCAAATTAATTTATCCGACTCACAAAATATACCTCGATCAAAGTCAGATTAAATTTGAAACCATGGTAAAGAAAGCAAACATGAACATCTATTTCTACACATTATCAACAATTGTTGTAATTGATAAAACTGTAAATGTTATTGAGTATTTGATAAAATGATACACAGAACAAGTACAAGTATTTATACATCATTTGGGCTTAAAAGCCTGCAATCCGTTTTAACAAAATACTAAGATATATACCGTTGATCTGTTTCAACGGTTGAGATGCTTGATAGGGAGAGATAAAGGATCACCACTTGTGTTTGTTCTTTCATTCTTTTTCTCCCCGTCAAAATGAGCTAGGGTTCTTTTCGGCTAGGGTTTCTTCTTTTCCCCTTTCTTCTTCTCTGATACATTGAACTTTAAAATCTTCCTTGAATCTTTCAAAATTCCTCCTTGATAAGGCTTTAGTCAGCATGTCGGCTCTCTGATGACTTGCTGGAACATGATTGATCTCTAATTTGCCGCTGATAACATGTTCTCGTACAAAGTATAGATCTAATTCTATGTGCTTTGTACGAGAGTGAAGAACTGGGTTGGCAGACATGGCAATAGTACTCAGATTATCGCACCAAACAATTGGTGTACTTCGAGTAGGCAAGCTGATTTCTTTGAGCAAGGTCTGGATCCAGATTAGTTCTGCAGTGGTACTTGCAACACTTCGATATTCCGCCTCCGTACTAGATCGAGAAACAGTGGGTTGTTTCTTTGAGCTCCATGAGACAGGATTGTCTCCCAGATATATGATATAGCCACTTGTGGATCTTCGATCATCGTGATCGGAGGCCCAGTCTGCATCTGAGTAACCTCTTAACTCAAAGTTTTTGTTAGCACTAAAATATAGCCCATGATTAATAGTTCCTTTAAGATACCTTAAAATTCGTTTTACTGCCTTCCAATGATCATCATGAGGTTCATGCATAAATTGTGAGACTTTGTTTACACTATATGTTATATCAGGTCTAGTAGCAGTAGCATACTGTAATGCTCCGACTGTACTTCTATATAATGTAGGATCATAAAAAATATCTCCATTATGTTTAGACAATCCTAAGTTACTGATCATAGGAGTAGGCAAAGATTTTTCTAAATCCATTTTTGCTTTTGCTAAAATTTCAGAAATATATTTTCTTTGAGAAAGGATTATATTTGTATCAGATTTTCTGATGACTTCTATTCCAAGAAAATAATTTAGTTGCCCCAGGTCTTTGATTGAAAAGGTTGAATTTAAATACTTGGTGACATTTATTATTTCTAAATTACTACTACCAGTTAAAATAAGATCATCTACATACACTAAAATATATGTTTTGTGACCTCCTTCATTTTTAAAATATAAAGAATTATCAGACATTGCATTGTGATAACCAATAGTAGTAAGAGCTTGCTTTAATTTATCATACCATACCCTTGGTGCTTGCTTTAGTCCATACAGAGCTTTGTGTAACTTGCATACAAGTTTACTGTCATGTTTATCATACCCCTGTGGCTGATGCATATATACTTCTTCTTGAAGTTCTCCATTGAGGAATGCATTGTTGACATCAAGCTGTTTTAATTCCCATTTATAATGTAAGGCAGCAGTTAAAATAATTCTAATTGTTGTGGGCTTGATAACTGAAGAGAAGGTTTCATTAAAGTCGAATCCATATTGTTGAGCATATCCTTTAGCAACAAGCCTTGCTTTATACTTGAGAATAGATCCATCAGATCTTCTTTTGATTTTGTAGACCCATTTATTTCCAACAATATTTTTACTGTGAGGTTTATCTACAAGGCTCCAAGTTTTATTTTTGGTTAAAGCTGAGAATTCCTCATCCATAGCAGCTTTCCAATGGGCATGTTTGCTTGCTTCTTCATAAGTTGTAGGTTCTCTTTCTTCAATACTGATGTTATACACTTTTGGTTTGAAGATTCCACTTTTGGCTCTTGTAATCATATGATGTCCAGTTTTTTGTTGCAAATTTTCTTCACTACTGGTTTTTGAACTATCATCTTCACTAATTCTCTGATTTTCTTGATTAGGTGAAGAATTGCTGATATCACTTTCATTCTGACCTGGTTCAACAGAGAGCAATGTGTTTTGGGGTGAAGCATCACTCTGATCTGGCTTTCTATTGAGCACAGTGTGCTGGAGTGGTGATACAGCTTGCTGATGAGAATTGATTACTTTGGCTTGATTGAAAGTATGAACTGGAATAGATACCTTTGCATCATAGACTTTTTGTGTAGTTTTCACTTCAGCTTCCTTAAAAGGAAAAATGAGCTCATTGAAAGCTACATGTCGAGAGATGATCACTTTACCTTTACTGGTAAGACACTTATAACCCTTTTGATTTTGGGCATATCCAATAAAAGTGCATGGCTCAGATCTAAAACTTAGTTTATGAGTATTGTATGATCTTAAATTTGGAAAACATAGACACCCAAAAACTTTGAGAGAATTATAATCTGGCTTGATATTGAATAAATTTTCTAATGGACTTGTATTGTGCAAAACTTTTGTTGGCAACCTGTTAATAAGAAAAACACTAGAAATAAAAGCATCAGGCCAAAATTTTAAAGGAAGAGATGCTTGAGCTAATAAAGTTAACCCTGTTTCCACAATATGCCTGTGCTTTCTTTCAACAAGCCCATTCTGTTCAGAAGTGTAGGGACATGTCATTCGATGTAGAATACCTTTCATATTGAAATATTCTTTCAGAGGTTTATACTCTGACCCTCCATCTGTTTGGAGAATTTTTAACTTCTCACCTGTTTGTCTTTCTGCTTGAGTTATAAACTGTATTACAGCATTAGCAGTATCTGCCTTTGACTTTAAGAAATATATCCATGTATATCTTGAGTATGAATCAACAAAAGAAACATAATATTTATAACCATAATCAGAAGTTATTGGGGCTGGTCCCCATAAGTCAGTAGCTACCATTTCTAATGGTTTACTATATTTAGTTTGAGAATTTGGAAATGGTAGCTTATGACTTTTTCCTAACTGACATGCAGAACAAACATAACTATGAGATATATCATCAAACTTAATATTGTTATTTCTCAAAATATGCCTTACAATGTTAATACTTGGATGTCCTAGCTTACAATGCCACAAATCTAGTTTATTCATAACTGCTGTACATCCAGTTTTAGAGAAATTGCACCAGTATCTACTATCACAATTTCTATTGTTCTTGCCAGGATTGAACAGATATAGTCCATTTTGCACATTACCCTGTAATAAAATTTCATTATTTAGAATATCTCTAATTGTGTAATGGTGAGTAAAGAACTCAAAATAGACTTGATTATCATTAGCAAATTGTGATACACTAAGCAAGTTTTTCTTAATTTCTGGTACCCTAAGAAGATTATTTAAATATAACTTTCTTTTACTGTAAAGCATAGCAGTACCAGTATGAGAAATTTTTGAAGAAATGCCATTACCCATAAATAAAGAATGTGTACCTTTATATTCTTTATTGCCAATGTTCAAGTTGTTCAGATTGTTTGTAATATGATTTGTGGCTCCAGAATCAAGAAACCAATCTTCAGTCTGAATATCATCAATTTTGGTATTAGATTCTCCATTATTTTTGGAGTCTTGATTCTTTTCTGTTCCTGCTTGAGCAATGTTAGCACTTGGATAGTTTGATTTCTGGTTGTTATTTCCTTGTTGACTTAGAGAGAAATTTTGATCAAACCTAAAATAACACTTTCCAGCTGTATGGCCAAATTTCTCACAAATTTGACACTTAACTCTATTTGAATTATTACCAAACCTGCCTCTCCCTCTTCCTCTGTTTGACATCTGAGTATTTCTTTAAACATTTTGATCAGTTTTATTGGTTTGTAGCCTTTCTTGATTTTTATTTCTGTTTGTGGAAGCATAATTGACAATATACTCACTGTTTCTTGTTTTCTTGGCTTCAATTCTTCCTTCATGAGCAATAAGTGTTGACTGAATATGCTGAATTGATGGAGTGGTAGGTTGGGAGGAAAGCATAGTGACAACTGACTCGTAATCATCATCAAGACCATTTAAAATGGTGAGAACTTGATCTGCTTCAGAAATATTGTGACCAGCAACTTCAAGTAAGTCACATAGCGTTTTGATTTTTGTTAAATACTCCCTCATAGACATAGAATCCTTGCTAATGTTGTTAAGTTGACGTTTGTAATGCATAATTCTTGCTGATGACTGAGTGTTGAAGGTTTTCTCCACTGTTTCCCAAATTTCTTGGGCTGTTTTACACCCTATCAACTGTGGTAATAAAGAATGGCTGATTGATGAAAATAGCCAAGCACATAGGAGACTATCTTGTCTTTTGTAGTGAGTAAATTCTTGATTTATTATGAATTTTCCTTCACTGTCAGAAATCATTTTTGCTGGAATTGCAAGAGTTCCACTGATGTATTCTTCTAATCCATACCCAGTTAGGGCAGCCATGATTTGACATTTCCATAGTAGATAATTTGCCTCATCGAGTTGTATAGAGATAATCTGATTTTTTGGATTAACGATATTTCTTGATTCTTTTGCAGTGTTGTGATCACTATTTGATGCAGCAGAAACATTGTTTTTCGGTGAGGATGAAGAAACAGTATCTTCATCTCCTGCCATGCTGAAATCAGATGCTGGCGAGGCAGATTTTTAAATTTGCAGCCAGAAATTGTATCAAGAAGTTAATTCTTGAAAGAAACTTTCAGAAGTAAGGCTTGGGAAAATTTAGAGAGAGGTATAGAGAAAAAAAATCAAATGATGATTTGCTCAAAGAAAAAAACTGAGAGCAACCGAAGATGGATGATCTATCTTCAAGGATGGCTCGATGATGATCTTTAGAGCAAGATCTGATGATTCAGTCGTTAGACTGTTTTACTGCTCTGATACCATATCAACAATTGTTGTAATTGATAAAACTGTAAATGTTATTGAGTATTTGATAAAATGATACACAGAACAAGTACAAGTATTTATACATCATTTGGGCTTAAAAGCCTGCAATCCGTTTTAACAAAATACTAAGATATATACCGTTGATCTGTTTCAACGGTTGAGATGCTTGATAGGGAGAGATAAAGGATCACCACTTGTGTTTGTTCTTTCATTCTTTTTCACATATCGAAAGTTGTTTGATAACTGATAAGTAAATTGATGTTTCCTTATTGTTATATTCGTATGTATATAAAATGGATTTGATTTTATATAGTCTAGTTACGCTTAGAAAGTACATAAATGCCATAAATAGGTGTTTGATGCACTACGATAAAAAGGAACCCAACTATACTGAGTATGCTATTAATTCTTATGGTGGAAACCATTAATTGACAATTGACCATGTTATTTTCCAATCAGTAATAATTTCAAAATCAAAACCACCATATTTCTGTTTATTAATTATTATTTTAGTAGCAAATGCCTATCTATTAAAGGAATTTTTATTATAAACCTCAATATACACAAATAGAACATATATATGCTCAATTTGGTGATATAAGTTTACAATTTAAGTTGAATACAATAGTGGTTGACACAACGTTAAATATATCGGTGAATTAATACCAGTTTTAAACGAAAAAACTAAATGCTAAGGTGCAACATACACGAAAATTTATTGGATTGTACTTATATTGTTACGTAGTTTAAAGATGATGATAACTTTCTACAATATATAAAGATAATAATATAATATATAAAATATATGAACAGTATGATTTATGATAAATATTGCATTACATACAAAGCAGGTTTCTAGATGTCAATATCTATACCAACAATGTCTCCATTGACTCAATCAAGATCATCATAATCTAGGGTAATCCAACTTAATTATTTTTTAGCTTGTACTAATATCAGTACACTTAAGGAACTTAGTTAATTCTAGTCTCTACTATTAATAAAAAGAATTCAATAAATAGAATTTACACGGTATCTTTCTGAAATTCTAAAAATACCCTCTTCTATCAACAGAATCTCACTATTGGTTTACAATCGCCACCACCATTCACTTTTCAATCACCTACCAATGGATTTCACTATCAATTTGCAACCAACACCACCAACAACTACTTGAAATAAAAGCGTTGTGACCACCAAAGATTTTGTACTTATATCAGATATCCATACATTAATTTTTTATTAAATAAAAATTAAATATCTCTAGATATTAAATGCACGTACGTGTTTATACTAGTACTAATAAAGAAATGTACCATAATATAATGTCGAAATTTAAACTATATCAAATTTCAATAGCATTTGTACTTTAGTTGTTATACACGTCATCAAATCTATTGTAGTGAAAACTTTACTTTGCGAAAGCTTTTCCTAATAGATCTTTTATCATCCAAATCACAAAGGGATAAATTTGGATAGAAAATAAACGGATGTTAAATCAGAAATCAATTCACAAGAGATTCCACCCAACCACTCTCTTTATTTATTCACCAAAATTTGTTTACAATTAATCGAACAAAATAAAAGTAAATGAAATACAAATCGAACCAATAACCAAATCGAGAAAGGGAGACTTGATCTCTATGGCTAAAATTGTTGGATGAGAAGAACAAAGATGGAAGAAGAGAGAATTAGCAAATAGATTTCCGCACATTTTACACTATCTCTTCTAGTCTCTATTTATAACATCAATTACTTAATGTCCAAGTTAATATTAGATGGCAAAAAATAAATTGATTAGTCAATTAGAGAGAGAAATAAACATAATCAAATATGCTTATTAATTAGGGGAAACAAAATCTTCTCTTTCTTTCTTTTGCATATTTATTTCCTTCTATTTGTGATTTTGTATCACCAAAATTTAACACTCCACCTTGATGCATAATCACATATCTCCAACATATCGAGCATGACATCTCTAGATCTATCACAACTTCTTATATCTCAATCATAATAAATTACAAACCTCTACCACCACCTACAAGTGATGCATCTCCCATCATGAGGTGCACCACACCAATCGGTCTCAAAAGCGTTTGCAATACCACAAAGACCTCCATATAGTCTTTGTGGATTTTTCTACTCGACACCCATCTACCACTCGATCTGAGATCATTACATGATCACTATCGATTCCTCGAGCTTCATCAACATGAAGGCCCCTATCTAAAATATGATCCTCAACACGATTATCATAAGCAGTGAACACATTAGCTTCTCCACCTGACCTTGGACTAGGCTCTTCAACCGTCACTCACTTCCCATAGTCGACTACATGACCAACCAAACTATAAAAGTTTCCTTCTTCCAGTACTCCTATAATCCCTACAAGACCACCCTTCTTCACTCTCAAAACTCCACCTCGAGTCTCATAAGTGCAACCACGGTGATCCAATCGATCGAGAGAAATAAGATTATGTGAACTAGAAGGAACATGCCTCACGTTCGAGACTTCTCTAATCACACCATCATGCATACGAAACCAGATAGATCTAATACCACATATCGGTAGCTCTTCTCCATTAGCTGTCCTAATTATGCCGACACTCTTCCCATAAGAAGAGAAACAATTCACATCTCTACAAATGTGAAAACTAGCTCCCGAATCCATCTTCCAAGGCTTCTCTTAACTAATGAAGACATCACAAGAAGTATCACTGTCACTACCTTCATCTATGCCAGCCCGTGTGTCACTATCACTGTCACTATGTATAGCCTCCTTTTGATCTCTTTTATACGCTTCACACCTATTGCGCATATGGCTTATTTTATGACAATAATAACAAATGATACTTTTTGACATACCTTTACCATTAGCGACTTTCTTCTTTAGACTTGTATTCTTGTTCGAGTCCCTTGCTACCATAGCCTCATCTTGAACTAATTTCACACATGACCCTTTTCTTCTAAGCTCCTCATTCAAAAGACTACTTCGAACAGTTTTTAGTGAGATAGTTCCATTAGCATTGGAATTATTCAATGAAACAACCAAAGTTTCCCAACTTTCTGAAAGCGAACTTGTAACGAACCGGATTTTTTGACCCTCGAAAATTAACACTAATACGTCCACGGTATTACATGCCGAGAAATCGAATACCGGAAAACTCGATTGTTAGGGGAAAAAGAAAGAAAAAAGAAGATAAGAAGAAAAACTTAACAACACAGAATATCACAGCGGAACGAATAATCTATAATATACAACAAGTCTTTGCACAAACAAAATGTAATATATGTATATACAGACATCAATCAAGTATACCAACTTAGTTCAGCCTGGACAATTATAACAACTTGTCCTCACAATTGTTGATAAACACAATAATGAATACAGCAGAAAATAACCATCTACGTGAATACGTCTCTAGGCCTCCAACTCGTCTCATGAAGCTCCAAGCATCCAAACTAATCTGTAATATGCTCGGTCTGACCCAAGCATTATAATAAAATAACACCCGGGTCAGTCTGGAAAACCAGCGTGAGAAAACACACCCAACTAGATTTATAAGTTATATAAAAATCTTTGAAATCAAGGGTATCTCGTAAGACCATGCCACATATAAACACGGATGGGTTTTTACCTTACGATAACCAAAACATTTTATAGAAAATCCATTTATATTATAATAATGTCTTGGGGTTAAAGTAAAATATGAATATAGCTGAAATGCTTGCATCTCATGTTTCAACATATTTGGTATATAACTAAAACCGTAAAGCTCGTATTGGAGAATGGATTCCAACTAATGACTGGGCTACTAGGGTACCGCCCATCACAGTACACCTCTAGAACAATGTACCGAGATCGTACCTAACGATCCCTACCAACACAAGACCGGCCTACCCCTTGCTGGATAGTACCGAATATGATCACCCCTCCGTTAATGGGCCCCAAAGCATACAAATGAGAGATAAAAGCGACTCTAGATAGGAATGATCATGCCCTACTTGGGAGCGACCCACTTAGCCCTGCTGCATCTTCCCTGTTTTAGTCATTCCCGGTTGATGAGGCCTGAGGCTACGATTACCTTTCAAGAACATTTACGCTTAGAATGTTCATTGCCCTCCAATGACAATGTGCTGATAGCATCCATCCATACAAGTCCGTTCTAAGTCTGAATGAAACCGAAGGCACTACTCCTACTACATCCATTTTGGAATTACCGTTAGGATTAGTAGTGATTAGCCCTTGCACTTCACATCTCTATCTTTGATTCCATGCTCTTCACGATGCCTTCACTTCGAAACGCATTTGTTGGATCGAAGTGGGTTTTGGATAACATATCCGATCCCGGTCTCTTTGAAACAACGTTCAATAATTTTTGGTAAACTCAACCTCGGTTCTTCAGGAAATAAACAGTTAAAGATAAGATTAGAGATCATCTCGTAACCGTTAGTAGACGGGTTTCCTTATCATTGTCCTAGGAGAACGAAACAAGATTTATACGCACAGTACAACATCATCGGAGATGACTGTTCCATATAACTCATGTGTTTCTCCTAGACATTTCTAAAGTTACGTTCAGGTCCATTTTCGGTAGTCGGTTATTTAACTATCGAATAACAAACATTCAATCAGGATTTATTTCATAGAGAAAACCAACATTGGTTAAGCATATAAGTAATTTGTAAATTACTTGTACAAAATACCTTAACAAAGATATACTCGCGAAATCCTATATTTTAAATACTTAGAAAATATCTATATACTTATCTCAACGGTATAAGTATATCACTTAGATTCCATTTTTGTTCGGTTCAAAATATATTCATGAACTCCTTATGATTCTCTAAATCATTTATAAACCATTTTATAAAACTTCTGAAACCATTTATAAAACCTCTTTTATATACTATAAACCCGCTTCTAAAATTCGTTTATAAATATCTAACCATTGATAAACTCTTTCACCTTACAAATAACCCATCCTTAAGTCTACAAACCATTTTATAAACTCCCTCAAAAGATCTAAGCCTTTCAACTCTATTTATGGGCCTTAGAAACATTTTAAAAAAATATTTAAAATTATTTACTTCAAAACATCATTATATAATAATAATTATTAACAATAAACATTATAAATAATGAATTTATGAATTTTAAAACATCTTAAATTTAATGATTAATGATTCAAAATATTTTTTAGAACAATAATAATTAATCTTTACCATTTTTATAAATAACAATAATTTATTTTAAAACCTTATTATTAATTCCAAACCATAATTATTCTTAAATAATTAATCTTATCACATTTTGATAATTCTTTAAATCCATATTACTATAAACAATTAATTTTAAAACAATACCAATATAATTAAATAACCTCAAATTAATATTACTATAATTAATTAACTTTAAAACCATATTAATATAACTAAATACTTTTTAAACAACATTAATATAATTAAATAACCTTAAAATAATATTATTAAAATTAAATAACTTTAAAAAATATTAATATAATTAATCAACTTAAAAAAATATTAATATATTTAATTAGATAATCCTTAAAAATACTTTTTAAACCCAATTTTGGATTTTAAAATCATTTCTTGTCTCAAAAATCAATTCTGATTTAACGGCAATTTATAGTATTTATTTAAAATACTTTTGAGGCCAATAGCCACCCAATACTTAAACCAATATTGATATTGATTCTATCACTACTAGGTTTTAGTTTTTCAACATATAACAATGTTATAACCATAATGTCCACAATCAGGTTTATTTTCGATAATCCATATAAAAATATATTATTAAAAACAATTCAACAATAGTGAGGAATCATGTTGGATCCCTCCAACCCGTTTCCCTCTGGATCACAGCCTATATATATTAACACACACACAGATATATATATATATATATATGTGTGTGTGTGTGTATGTAAATAAAATCAACAGTTGTGAGGAATCATGCTGGATCCCTCCAACCTGTTTTCCCTCATCACAAACGTTATATAATTATAAAATAAAATCAACTGCTTCGAGGCGGGATTCATATACAAAAGGTCATCTGCTCTTACACGGGAACGTAGTAGGGTTTCCTCCGCTCCAATAGGCGAGGATATTCAATCCAACTAATATAAATATAACAATTCATCTAAATAATCATTCAACAATTTTAATCAACTATATACTGCACTAGTTATCCAAAAAGGTGAGTTTAACTCACCGAAATTTTCTGTTGACGCCGAGGCATTCCGATTTGGAACTAAAACCGAACGAGTCCGATTTTAATCCAAATTTCAACAGTCTTCAAATTCATCCAAACTAGTTCCATCGCGAAGGTTTCGTCGTTAAAAGCGCAATGCAAAAATCCGCGCCTCGATTGGACCTCGTATGAGAGAGTTATCAATTTTATAAGTTATCGATACAATTTAAAATTATAAAATAAAACTAATTACAACTTTTCATAAATTACCATTCTACCCTCTTCCTCTCCCACACTCTCTTCTCCTATTCACGATAAAACACAGTGCCAAAGCCGTGCATGCCCAAGTGAGGATACGGAGCTACGCTCAACTGAACTACATTCCGTCCATTCCGTTGAACTTCTCATCGCGATCTCCACCTGTCGGACACCTCGTTTCACCCTCCGAGCCACCGCATCAAATCGCGACTGCAGCCCCTCCCCCACGCTACAGTGCTTGAACGCACCTTGTCACAACCCACCGCACCACCTTGCCACAACCCACCGCACCACCTCAAAATTTGCACCGAGGTGCAATTCCCCTTGTCGAACCCCAATACACCTCGAACATGCCTAATTCGAACCCAAATCCCCATAAATCAAAACCCTAGTTCGACAACCCACCACGGCCTCACAATCGATCATCCCCAAAACTGCCGCACTCTCTCTCAAGCATGTCTAAATGACGATCTCGTTGAAACATGAATTTTAAAATTAGTTTGAAAATTTTTCGTTGAGTAAAATTTGAAATATAATTTTTTGAAGTTTCTTTTTTTGTTCACTGTAAACCTGAAAAGAAGAAGAGATGGAGAACGTGTTTTTTAAAAAGGGAGGTGGGTACGGTCATGATAGGTAGGGTGTGGGCTGATGGGGATTGGTCATGGCTGTATGGTCAAATCAATATATATATATATATATATATAATTTAAATTCAAAATATCTAGCTATATAATTTCGAACCCCAATCGAGATGTGCCACCTGGCATTCTATATGTTATACCCCTATTCCGAACGCAATGGAACTAATTTCGAGACCTAATTCGATCGTATGCAGAAGATAGCTTTTTGAATCTAATTATTATATTAAATTTCAATATTAATTTCAACACGTTTCTATCCCGCACGACCAAACGATACGTCCAATCGTTACGAAACTTGACGGCGTATTATAATTAATTATTATGGACTCAATAACACTGGTTTCGTTGAAATCCAAGACAGTGCCACAGAAGGCTATTTTCACTCGTTAATTAAAAAGAGTTATTTTCAAAATTGATTAAATCGCTTTTAAATCCAATTTAAAAGTTTTATTATCTCTATTCTTATCAATAGAAATTAAATAAGCCTTTAAATCATTTTTATCCAACTCAGAATCCAAGATTCAATTTTTTAAACAATTTTCAATTATTAAATTCAAGAATTAAATTATCCAATAAATTGCTACATTTGAAATTCAAGTTATTTAATCTATAAAATTAAATTTTCAATATTTAAAATTAATTAAATATTCCAATTTCAATCGATTGAAATTTCTGGGTCATTACATTCTCATCAATAAAAGAGCATGTGACTCATCATCAAATTTGACATTCATATTTGCCAATTGATTTATTACATCTTGAAATTCGTTCAAATGCTCTGCAACAGACTTCTCTCCATCTAATCTCAGTTGAACCAACTTTCAAACAAGAAAAGCCTTATTTGTAGCACTCTTCGACTCATACAAAGGTACCAACTTTTCCCACAATGCCTTCGCGGATTCACAACTAGCTACATGATAGAAGACTGAATCATCAAGATACTGACAGATCAACGCAATTGCCTTCTTATCCATCTTCTTCCATTTTTCCTCTTCTACATCAGAGGGCTTCTTCTCATCTCCATCAATCGGATCACGAAGATCACTGAGGTACAAAACATCTTCCATCCTAGGCTTCCAAATACCCTAATTTTTTCCATCCAAAATAGCCATCTTTGAAAAAGAAATCACATCCGACATCTCAATAATTTTTCAAATCCAAAATTACTCTAAGCTTTGCAATGACCTTGCTCTGATACCAATCTATAGTGAAAACTTTGCTTTGCGAAAGCATTCCAATAGATCTTTTATCATCCAAATCACAAAGAGATAAATTTGGATAGAAAATAAACGGACATGAAATCAGAAATCAATACACAAGAGATTCCACCCAACCACCCTCTTTATTGATTCACCAAAATTTGTTTACAATTAATCGAACAAAATAAAAGTAAACAAAATACAAATTGAACCAATAACCAAATTGAGAAAGGGAATCTTGATCTCTATGGCTAAAATTGTTGGAGGAGAAGAACAAAGATGGAAGAAGAGAGAATTAGCAAATAGATTTCCACATATTTTACATTCTCTCTTCTAGTCTTTATTTATAACATCAATTACTTAATGCCCAAGTTAGTATTAGATGGAAACAAATAAATTGATTAGCCAATTAGAGAGAGAAATAAACATAATAAAATATGCCTATTAATTAGGGGAAACCAAATCTTCTCTTTCTTTCTTTTGTATATTTATTTCATTCCATTTGTGATTTTGTATCACCAAAATTTAACATCTATAGCTCATGAAAGGACCGTACTAGCATATATTTGTTATTCAAATTTTTTATAAAATATTTTGGGTGAGTTATTTTGTTTTAAAATAAGAAGAAGAGAAAGAGAAGAGGAAGAGGGATAGGGGGTAGTCCCACATCCTAAAATTATAGGAACTATATTTATTTAAATATAGATTTTTCAAGAGAAGATTGGACCCTTTGGGTATCCAATGCTTGCTCTTTTGTGAGGAGGGAGGCCATGCATAACCATCACACACGCGCACCGTCATCGATGTCTGACCAGTTTGGGTCCAAATTATAATTTTGGACAGAAATGAAAAGACACCTCTCTTCACAACTATAAATAGCAACACCTGAAAACTGACAACTTCTTCTCCGTGAAATTAGCAACGCCTGAAAAGTGAAAGCATTGCAAATTCGGTTTTCTCATTCTCCTCTCTTCTCTTATTTCTTTCAAAACTATTTCGGGTTTGCGATACTACAGATCACAAACTCAATGCTCTTATCACTGCAGTCAATTCAGAAGATAGTTTGAATCAATTTCGACAGTGCTATCACAATCGATTAAAGGGAATAATCATCTCGGCTCCATTGTATCTTGGAAGATGATTTGCCTCAATTCACAGTAACCATTTGTTTGTTTAAACGAGTGGCGAGGACAAATATTGTCTTAAGGAAAGCGTCATCTACGTGCCTTGGAGTGATCTCTACAGATTTGGTTTTACCACTGTTGTGCCACTTCATCGAAAATACAGAAATATA
This sequence comes from Allium fistulosum, assembly GCA_030737815.1. Lineage (NCBI taxonomy): Eukaryota > Viridiplantae > Streptophyta > Magnoliopsida > Asparagales > Amaryllidaceae > Allium > Allium fistulosum. The sequence goes on along the minus strand of CM060903.1, from coordinate 1,531,393,575 downwards.
CACCAACAATCTTAAGGCGTTATTAGACAATGGCACCACACAGTTTGAGAGAGTTCGCTTCTAATTTCACCAAATCGGAAAGGTCCAATGGTGTTGATTTCATGCATTGGTGGAAGAAGATGCATTTCTTGTTGGCCGGATTAAAAGTGGTTTATGTTCCTACGACGGTAAAGCCAAAGGAACTAGAAAATGAGAATATTGCGCAAGCACGATCAAGACTAAAATGGGAACAAGATCATTGTATATGAAAGAGGCACATATTGTAACATCCTTAATTTTGATGACATTATTTAGGGAAATTTAATTATATAAATTAAATAGAATAATGTTGATAAGGGGATTGAGATATTAATAAACCATATATATGGCCATGCTTGATAATTAAATAAATGGGCTTTAAATTGGTTTAAAGGTTAATTAGTTCACACATGAGCGTATTAGTAAATAGACATTTTATTTTACACGGCTATACACTTCACATCCTTTTCCATTCACGTTCATTTTCTCAAAATAAAAAACAAACGCAAAAACCCTAATAGCCGGCCATTAACAAGGAGGAAAAGAGGAAGATTTTAATCTAAAGCTAAGGATCAAAACTAGGAAGGATTAATCCACAACAAATCTCAAATTCCTTATCATATCTAAAGTGAATAATAATTTTATACCATCTCTATTTTATTCTATGATTATATGTTTTGGATTTACGATTAAATTCGTTTTTAAAATGATATGGATGATGATATGCTTGAATTATGTTATGTTCGAATTATTTTAATTCATATACCTATGAATTTGCTCGGTTTAAAGGAAAACCAAGGGTTTATGATTTTTGAATGCCATGGAAAATATTTATGTTAAGACAAACGTGATTTTGGAGATGGGTTTTGATTTTTAGAATTTTCTAAGCTTTAGAAAATTTGTTACGAATTTCTAAAGGAAAGTATGATTTGTTTGGGTTTAAAAATTTATTTTGAGTATTTCAGGAAGAAATTAGGTCTGAAATTTTAATATGTTTGATTACATGAAAAAAATTGAACTTTTGTGATTTTTAGGGATTTTTCCCAATTAATTTACTAAGGGAAATAAATTATTTCAAGAGAAGGACATATCTGCAAATACTAGATTTTTAAATGGCAAGGCTGAACCATTTGAATTTATTATGATTTTCATCTGATAAATGCAGCGATTTAATGATAAAGCATTTAAAAAGTTTTAAAGTATCCAATCAAGGAGTTACAACTGGCAGGTTAGTTATAAATCAATTGTCATGTTTAGCTATGAATCAGTGTTTCAGAAAAAGGTGGTTCCGCCCATTTCGGAGGCACCTTTCGACTCCTTTACCTCTGCACCATCTTAGTTGAAACCCAAATAGTGAGAACCAAGGCACATGGTATCAATGGAATTAGTACGAAGTGAATTGGTAAGTAGCGGAAGGTAGGGTGTCGAAAGCTATGGTTTTGTTAGGGTCGAAACTAAGGTTCACTTTTAAAAAGATAAGCGCCTGCCTAGTTTTTGAAGGGCTTTCGACTGAGTCGATACCCTATAGAGTCGAAACCTTAGTTTGTTTTCTAAAGTTAAATTCCTGCCTTGTTTGACTTTAAGCTTTCAACATAGTCGAAAGCCATGCTTTCGAAAAGGACTTTATAAACAGCTTTCGAAGGGGAATTTTTTCTTAAATAAGAGCTTCCGAAAGGATTGGTTTCGACCAAGTCAAGACCAAGCCGCTTATTTACCTTTCGACTGCATTGAAGCCATCTATGCTGTTGAAAGGTTATCTTTGTTTTAGCCAAAGTTAAGCCACTTCCTAAACGCTTTCGAAAGGGGTTAAGGGTTTCGAAGGCAATGGTCCCGGAAGGGGAATTCGACACTATCCTTCAATATTTTAATTTAAAAGGTTGTTGCTTTCGACTAGATGGTTCTGACACAATTAACTTTTCCCCAAAATAATTTTATAATTGGTTTTGAAAGAGATACTTTCGTATATAATCGATTTGACCAAAAAAATATTTTTAAAGAGTAAACCCAATGCTTTTAGCAGAGTACTTTCATTTGTTTCGAAGCTATGTTTTAAAGAGTATTTTGATACCATCGAAAGGTACCATTGGTTTCAAAAGTGAACATTTAACAAGGGCTTCGAAAGGTATGTTTATTATGTTTTGAAAAGAACCTTATGCTTTCGAAGGAGGTCATCCAGAGGTTTCGAAGCTAATGTTTTAAAGTTTCAAAACAAATAACACCCTCTCACTTTTAAAAAGGAAGTACCATGGCATAACTAAAGATTTTAGAAGTATTACTTCTTCATATACCTATTCACATTGTAATTAACCTATAACAGTGCTTTGGGGAAGGGTAGAATAAAAAGTTATGTTGACCCAGTAGTGAATATAACTTAAGAAATGAAAAATCTTAACAAATGATATTGGCAGGGGCCAATAGGTTTGTAGTTAGCCCATAAAAACTATGATTTGATACTGGCAGGGGTCAATAGGTTTGAAGTTAGCCCATGAAAACTATATCCAGATTTGATATTGACAATTAGTCAATATGTTCCTAGTTAGCCCATAAAAACTAGGATAAGAGAAAGATATTGGAGTTACCAATAGGTTCTTAGTGATCCCATGTAAACTAAGTAACTGGATAGATAGTCCATAAACATTTAACAGGTTAATAGTAACCCTAGAAACTATAATTGAAACAAATAGTCAGAATAAATGGGGATGGGTAATCCAGATTTGATTTACTTGTTTTGCATATCATCGTAATGTTTTTGAAATACTATGTTTTAACCATTGTGGATGCAGGAGCACATTATATGGTTTTATAAATGTTTTAGGATACTAGTGAGGGGAAAACCCATTCTGCTAAACGACGTAGTCTCACTAGATATCTAAATGGTTTGAGATGGTAAATTATTATTCATATCAGGCTTTATGTCTGACTCGAAGGTTTTTTTCGCCTTAAACTCTCGGGTACTCAATTAATTTTGAGTAGGTTGAGAGTTAAGGTTTCCAAGTGTTCTTTTAGACGAATAAAGCTTCCGAGGACGTGCAGGAGGCAAGCTTGTTATTAGAGTTCCTTTATTTCCGTTGTGTGTTTGATTGTAAAGGAAAAACTGTTTTAGTGCCTTATTGTATACTTTGATCAACCAAGGGGGCATCTTCATATGTCGCTCTTGGCATATTCTATAATAGTTATATATTATCTGAACGTGGTCAGTGAACTGGGATTATGTAATCAATTTGGAATATTTTGAAATGGAATGTGGAATTTGTTGATGTTTACATTTTTTTCCATATTCTCGTGTTTCTGTGTATCAATTTATCAAATATTGCTGTATTTGGTCATCGAGTATTAATAACTACGGATGACTCTAGCATCCGTAGCTGTTAGATTTAGGCCTCCAAGTAGGGGGGTGTTACAAGTTGGTATCAGAGCATAGGTTTATGAAACTTTAAAAGAAACTTAAACCTAAAAGATTTTCCAAACATAATCCAATGAATCAGATAATAGGATTGGGGTTTGGGTTAATGCTATAGTAACATACTTGTATTTGCTATATATAGTTATATACATATATAAGTACGTATTCCCCGCTCTCTTAGACCATTCTTTTGTATCTTACTAAGGCTCGTATGCAGATAACGAGAAAGGAGATATGGAAGCAGGAAACGGAAGAGGAAATCTCGGTGGCGGAAGCACCCCAACTAATGGAAATGTTTGACCCACTACCAGAAGGAACCCGAGTCGTAGGCTAATGCTAGTAATCAAAATGCTGATGCCAATGTGAGTGGTGGAAATCCACTAGCAGATATATGGGCGATGTATCAGTTCTTTGTTGGTTTGATGTAAGCTGGAGCTGTTGTTGGTGTTGCTGGAAATGCAAGTAGAGCTAATCCCGTGGTTCCAGTTGGGAATAATTATGCTTTGCTGAGTAGAGGTTACACTAGTTTGGGTGGGAAACCATTCTTGAGAACGGAGAGTGCCATAGAAGTCCAGAATTGGCTTTGCATTGTGAGCGTATGTTTACTGATTTGGGTCTGAATTATGGGAAAAAGAGAAGGTTGGCCTCTAGAGAGTTGGAGGGGTTAACACTACATTAGTGAATAGTGTCACTGCCAGGGTTCAGGAAGAACAATTAACTTGGGCTGATTTTAAAATGAGATTTGAGCAGAAGTTTGTATCTGAGTTTGCTAAGTCTAAGCTGATGAGGAAGTTTATGGATTTAGTTCAAGGAGAAATGTCAGTAGTCGAGTATGCTACTAAGTTTTAAGAGCTGTCTCGATATGGATATGTTGTTATAGATACTGATATCAAAAGGAATGAGAGGTTCATTCGGGATTGAGGCCCAAGCTTTCTAGAATGACCATGACACATGTCCGTGATCCTTGTAATATAGTGGTGGAGATGGCCATTTGCCATGAGGATTTACTTGCTAAAGAAAAGCCGGTGGAAACTCAGGATTCTCAAGGTAAAAAGAGGAAGTTCTTTAAAAAGAAGGGATCCCAAAAGGGAGATACAGCTAAGAAGACAAAGGTTGAAGTAGTTTGCTATAAGTGTGATAAGAAGGGTCACTTTCCTAATGAATGTCGGTTAAGAAATGGGAAGAAAGCTGCAAATAAGAAGAATTTGAAGTGCTTCAACTGTGATCAAGTTGGGCATTACAAGAATCAGTGTGCAGAGCTAGTTAGGGTGGACAAAGGAAAAGTTTTTGCTATAGGACCAACTAGGCCTACCGCAGTTGATAAAGGAAAGACGGTGATGGAAGGTACGCTTTTGATTCAGAGTATTCCAGTCAGAGTACATTTTGATACCAGTGCATCACATTCATTTATATCTCATTGTTTGGTTGATAGATGTTTAGAACTCACCTACCTTGTTACTTCCTTAAGGGTTGCGAATCTAATAGGAGGGTATGCAACTCTAGGGTTAAGATGTGACATGCTAGAACTTGATTTGGTAGGTCATAAGTTTGCATGCAGTTTGTATTTTATTAATTTCATAGATATCAGAATCATTTTGGGTATGGATTGGTTGGGTAGGTATAGACTAGGATATTTTGCCAGAATAGAAAAATATCACTAAGACTCATAATCGAGTGATATTCTCAGTAGAGAATACTGACCGGAGTGTTAGAGCTATGCTTAATGCTATGGAGGTAGGAAATGAGTTAAGTCTGGTTTGGGTAGCAAGAGAGTTTGTAGATGTCTTTGAGCCAGTCACTGGACTACCCCCGAAAAGAGCTGTTGAGTTTAGAATAGATCTTGTGCCAGGAGCTGAACCTGTGAGTAGACCACCTAGTAGGATGACACCAACTGAGATGAAGGAATTGAAGGTGCAGTTAGTGGATCTAGAAGGAAGAAGATTTATTAGACCAAGCAGTTCGCCTTGGGGAGCAGTCGCGGTGTTAGTAAAGAAACCCGATGGGTCGTTAAGGATGTGCATTGACTATCGCAAGTTAAACGAAAGGACAATTAAGAATAAGTATCATTTGCTAAGAATATATGATCTGTTTGATCAGTTGAGTGGAGTTAGAGTGTTTTCCCAGTTGGACTTGGCGACAGGTTTTCATAAATTAAGAGTGGCAGAGGACAGTATTCCATTGACAGCATTTCGAACTAGGTATGGTTTGTATGAGTGGTTGGTGATGCCATTTGGATTAACAAATGCACCTGCTTTCTTTGTGGATTTGATGAAATGAGTTTTCGGAGAGAATTTGGATAGGTTTGTAATAGTGTTTATAGATGACATTATAGTCTAATCTAAGGATGAGAGAGATCATGAAGTTCATCTTAGAGTGGCACTTGAGACGCTAAGGTAGAATCAGCTAAAGGCGAAGTTTACCAAGTGTCATTTCTGGAAGAAATAGGTAAGATTTCTTGGTCACATAGTTTCAGAGAAAGGATTGTATGTCGATCCAGATAAGATCGAAGCTGTGAATAATTGGAAGAGACCAGAGATGGTGACTGAGATCAGGAGTTTTCTTGGACCTGCTGGCTATTACCGAAGATTCATTAAGGATTCTCGCAGATAGCGGCACCCTTAAATAAGCTAACCAGGAAGGAAGTGAGATTTGTTTAGTCCGACAAATGTGCGGAAGCATTCCTTAAGTTTAAGCATTTGTTAACCAATGCACCCGTGTTAGTAGTTCCAGACGGAAACCAATGATTGGTGGTGTATATTGATGCATGTGGAACTGGATTAGGAGCAGTGTTGATGCAGAATGGTAAAGTCATCGCTACGCATCTAGGCAGCTTAGACCACATGAAGTTAGATATCCTACTCATGATCTGGAGTTGGCAGCTATGATCTTCGCATTAAAGATTTGGAGACATTATCTCCTAGGGGAGAGATTTGAGCTTTATACCGATCATAAGTCTTTACGGTAATTATTCTCTTAGAAGGGGTTGGAATATGAGGCAACAGAGATGGCTGGAGTTTTTGGCTGCTTATGATTTTGGTATAGAGTATACACCGAGGAAAGGTAATAAAGTGGTAGATGCTCTTAGTAGAAAGCATCAGAACGTGGTGTCAGCTATGTTGGCTGAATGGAAGGATTTAGAAGCTTTAGTCAGTTGTGATGTGTAGTTAAGATCGACTACTGGTTCTAGTCAGAGTTTCGCCAGGTTGTCTTGTTTAGAAGTTCGATCAGTATTGATTGAGAAAATTGCTTCTAAGCAGGAGGAGGATCCAGTGTTGGCTGAGAAAATTAGAAGGCTTGAGGTTGGAACTAAGATCGATGATCTAAAGGATTTTAGCCTTGACCAAAGAGGATGGTTGAGAAAGAAGGGACGGTTGTGTGTTCTAAATATGGAGGACTTGAGAAAAGAAGTTCTTGGAGAATGTCATCGGTCCAAGTTGGCGATTCATCCTGGAGGGACCAAGATGTATCAGGATATGAAAAAGAGCTTCTATTGGAAAGGCATGAAGAGGGATGTTGGCTTGTGGGTTAGGCAGTATGGAAACTATCAACAGGTGAAAGTTGAACATCAGAAACCAAGTGGGTTGCTTCAGCCTTTAGAGATTCCAGTTCGGAAATGGGATTTCATATCTATGGATATTATAGACGGGTTGCTAAGGTCAAATAGAGGTAATGAAAGTATATGGGTTATAGTGGACAGATTGACCAATAGTGCCCATTTCATTTCAGTTAAGTTAGCCAGAACGGCACATGTTTTAGCTAAGTTGTTCTCGAAGAACATAGTTAGACTACATGGTGTTCCTAGCAGTATAGTCAGTGACAGAGATGCTTTGTTCACTGTTCTGGAAGAGTCTATAGGAAGCGATGGGTACTAAGCTTAATATGAGTACTGTGTATCACCCTCAGACAGATGGTCAGACTGAGAGAGTCAACAAAGTACCCGAGGATCTATTGAGAGCTTGCGTATTGGACTTCGGTGGATCTTGGGAGGATCACCTACATTTGGTTGAGTTTTCCTATAATAACAGTTATCAGACAAGTATAGGAATGGTGACGTTTGAAGCTTTGTATGGAAGACCATGCAAATCACCAGCATGTTGGTTGGATACCGAAGATAGATTAGTCTTAAGTCCAGATTTGGTTAGAGAAGCGTCAGAAAAGATTGAGTTAATCCGAGGAAGGATGAAGGAAGCTCGGTCAAGACAGAAGAGTTACGTAGATAAGAGGCATAAGGACTTAGAATTCTCAGTTAGAGATAAGGTTTTCATTAAGGTATCACCTATGAAGGGTGCGATGTGATTTGGAAAGTCACGGAAGTTAGCACCAAGATATGTAGGTCCATTCCAGATTATAAAGAGGATTGGAAAGCTCGCATACAGAATAGAGTTGCCGAACAGTTTGGCAGGTGTCCATAATGTATTTCATGTGTCTCATCTTCGCAAGTATGGCATGATCCAGAGACTACTATTCCTTCGACAGGGTTGGAAGACTTAGTAGTAAAGCATTATCTGACTTTTGTTAGACAACCAGTTCGGATTGTAGCTAGAGATGAGAAAAGATTAAGGAATAAGACAGTCAGGTTGGTGAAAGTTCAGTGGAGTGACAACGAGAAGGACTGTCCTTGGGAGACAGAGGCCAGGATTAGAGATACTTATCTCAATCTGTTATGAGGGTATGTCTATATTAGATTTATATAGGTAGTCGCTAGTCAGTTAGACTAGTATGGTTGTTAGGAGTTGTTACAGATGATTGCTATGTTTAGTATTTAGTCCTTACTGAATTTCGAGGACGAAAATATTTAAGGGAGGAGCCTGTAACATCCCTAATTTTGATGACATTATTCAGGGAAATTTAATTAGATAAATAAAATAAAATAATGTTGATAAGGGGATTGAAATTTTAATAAACCATATATATGGCCATGCTTAATAATTAAATAAATGGGCTTTAAATTGGTTTAAAGGTTAATTAGTTCACACATGGGCATATTAGTAAATAGCCATTTTATTTTACACCGCTATACACTTCACATCCTTGTCCATTCATGTTCATTTTCTCAAAATAAAAAACAAACGCAAAAACCCTAAGAGTTGGCCATTAACAAGGAGGAAAAGAGGAAGATTATAGTCTAAGCTAAGGATCAAATCTAAGAAGGATTAATCAACAACAAATCTCAAATTCCTTATCATATCTAAGGTAAATAATAATTTTATACCATCTCTATTTTATTCTATGATTATGTGTTTCGGATTTGTGATTAAATTCGTCTTTAAAATGATATGGATGATGATATGCTTGAATTATGTTATGTTCGAATTATTTTAATTCATATACCTATGAATTTGCTCGGTTTTAAAGGAAAACCAAGGGTTTATGATTTCCGAATGCCATGGAAAATTTTTATGTTAAGACAAACATGATTTTGGAGATAGGTTTTGATTTCTAGAATTTTCCAAGCTTTAGAAATTTTGTTATGAATTTCTAAAGGAAAGTATGATATGTTTGGGTTTAAAAATTTATTTCGAGTATTTCAGAAAGAAATTAGGTCTAAAATTTTATTATGTTTCATTACCTGAAAAAAATTGAACTTTTTTTATTTTTGGGGATTTTCCCCAATTAATTTACTAAGGGAAATAAATTATTTCAAGAGAAGGACTTATCTACAAATATTGGATTTTTAAATGGTAAGGCTTAACCGTTTAATTTATTATGATTTACATCTGATAAATGCAGCGGTTTAATGATAAAGCATTTGAAAAGTTTTAAAGTAGCCAATCAAGGAGTTACAACTGGTAGGTTAGTTATAAAGCAATTGCCATGTTTAGCTATAAATCAGCGTTTCAGAAAAAGGTGGTTCCGCCTATTTCAGAGGCACCTTTCGACTCCTTTACCTCCGCACCATCTCAGTCGAAATCATCTCTGTCGAAACCCATATAGTCGGAACCAAGGCACATGGGATCAATGGAATTGGTACAAAGTGAATTGGTAAGTAGCGGAAAGTAGGGTGTCGAAAGCTATGGTTTCGTCAGGGTCGAAACCAAGGTTCACTTTTAAAAAGATAAGCGTCTGCCTAGTTTTTGAAGGGCTTTCGATTGAGTCAGTACCCTATAGAGTCGAAACCTTAGTTTGTTTTCTAAAGTTAAATTCCTGCCTTGTTTTACTTTAAGCTTTCAAAATAGTCGAAAGCCATGCTTTCGAAAGGGACTTTATAAATAGCTTTCGAAGAGGATTTTTTTCTTAAATAAGAGCTTCCGAAAGGATTGGTTTCGACCAAGTCGAGACCAAGCCACTTATTTACCTTTTGACTGCATTGAAGCCATCTATGCTGTCAAAAGGTTATCTCTGTTTTAACCAAGTTAAGCCACTTCCTAAACGCTTTCGAAAGGGGTTAAGGGTTTTGAAGGCAATGGTGTCGGAAGGGGGATTCGACACTATCCTTTAATATTTTACTTTAAAAGGATGTTGATTCTGACTAAATGGTTCCGACACCATCAACTTTTCTCCAAAACAATTTTATAATTGGTTTCGAAAAAGATACTTTCGTATATAATCAATTTGACCCAAAGAATGTTTTTAAAGAGTGAACCCAATGCTTTCAATAGAGTACTTTTATTTGTTTTGAAGCTATGTTTTAAAGAGTATTTTGAAAAGAACCTTATGCTTTCGAAGGAGGTCATCCAAAGGTTTCGAAAGTGATGTTTTAAAGTTTCAAAACAAATAACCCCCTCTCACTTTTAAAAAGGAAATACCATGGCATAACTAAAGATTTTAGAAGTATTACTTCTTCAAATACCTATTCACATTGTAATTAACCTATAACATTACTTTGGGGAAGGGTAGAATAACCAGTTAGGTTGACCCAGTAGTGAATATAACTTAAGAAATGAAAAATCTTAACAAATGATACTGGCAGGGGCCAATAGGTTTGCAGTTAGCCCATGAAAACTATGATTTGATATTGTCAGGGGCCAATAGGTTTGTAGTTAGCCCATGAAAACTATATACGGATTTGATATTGATAGTTAGTCAATAGGTTCCTAGTTAGCCCATAAAAACGAGGATAAGAGAAAGATATTGGAGTTACCAATAGGTTCTTAGTGATCGCATGAAAACTAAGTAATTGGACAAATAGTCCATGAACATTTAATAGGTTAATAGTAACCCTAGAAACTATAATTGAGACAGATAATCAGAATAAATGGGGATGGGTAATCCATATTTGATTTACTTGTTTTACACATCATCATAATGTTTTTGAAATACTATGTTTTAACCATTGTGGATGCAAGAGCATGGTATATTGTTTTATAAATGTTTTAGGGTACTAGTAAGGGGAAAACCCGTTCCGCTAAGCGGCATGGTCTCACTAGATATCTAAATGGTTTGAGATGGTAAATTATTATTCATACCAGGCTTTATGCCTAACTCGAAGTTTTTGTTTTCCCCTTGAACTCTCGCGTACTCAATTAATTTTGAGTAGGTTGAGAGTTAAGGTTTCCAGGTGTTCTTTTAAACGAATAAAGCTTCCGAGAACGTGCAGGAGACAAGCTTGTTATTAGAGTTCTTTATTTCCGCTGTGTGTTTGATTGTAAAGGCAAAACTATTTTAGTGCCTTATTATATATTCTGATCAACCAATGGGGTACTTCATATGTCGCTCTTCGCGTATTCTGTAATAATTATATGTTATCTGAACGTGGTCTGCAAATTGAGATTATTTAATCAATTTGGAATATTTTGAAATGGAATGTTGAATTTGTTGTTGTTTAAATTTTTTTCCATATTCTCATGTTTTTGTGTATCAACATATCTAATATCAACATATTTGGTAGCCGATTATTAATAACTATGGATGACTGCAGCATCCGTAGCCGTTAGCTTTGGGCCTCCAAGTAGAGGGATGTTACACATATGCAATGCAATGATGGATAATCTGTTCGATATGTACTACAGTAAATCAACTGCCAAAGAAGTTTGGGATGCACTAGAGGCCATGTATCTAGTGGAGGACGTAATAAGTAAGAAATTTTTGTTTACTAAATTCTTTAATTATAAAATGATTGATGCTAGGCCAGCAGTAGAGCAATTTAATGATATTATGCATATCCTAAACCAATTCACCTAGCATAATATGAACATGGATGAGGAGATAAAAGTCTCATCTATAATAGACAAACTCCCCCCTTCTTGGAAAGATCAAAGGAAAATGCTTAAATATAAGAAGGAGGATATGAATCTGGATAATCCTGCTAGTATTTGCAGGTGGAAGAACAATTTAGGTAGAAAGAAATCATTGAACCAATAGTGTTTCCATCTAAGATCCATGCGGTGGAGGAAAAAGAAGAAAATAAGACCTCTGAGAACTCTTTTAATCAAAATAGGATATTTTAGAATAAGAAAAACTTCGATAACAAGAAGACTAAGAAAGTGAATGAATGCTACAATTATAGAAAACCTAGTTACTTTAAACGAGATCGTCATTTCCTTAAAAAGAAACCTCAATCGACAAAAGAAAACTTGGCAGCCGTAATCTCTGAAATAAACATGATTGAAAGAGAAGATTTTTGGCAGATCGAATCTAGTGCTACTAAGCATATCTATAATGACAAGAGTTTATTCAAGAAACTTGAACCGTCTATGGATGAAAATTATCTCTATATGGGAAACTTAGTGAAAGAAGCGGTCAAGGAGAAGGAGACAGTAGATTTCAAGTTCACGTCCGGGAAGATTCTGACATTAAAAGATGTATATTATGTACCGAAGGGTAGAAAGAACCTTGTTTCTGGTAGTTAGTTAAATAAGTTTGGCTTTAAACAAGTCTTTGAGTCAGATAAATATGTGTTAACCAAAGGCGAAATGTTTGTTGGAAAAGGATATATGTGTGATGGAATGTTCAAATTAAATAATAATAAAAAGGTTGCTTCTGCTTATATTGTTGACTCTTTTTCTTCATGGCATAGTAGATTAGGACATGTTAACATTAGAAGTATAGATAATATGATTTCATTAAATATGAACCTTAAATATGATAATAAATTTGATGGTAAGCGTAGGATATGCCCATTAACCAAAATAACTAGAAATTTGTTTCCACTGAAATCTTTTAGTACCACTAATTAGGTACAATTGATTCATAGTAATGTTTGTGATATGGATAGTACTCCTACTAGAGGAGGAAATAAATATTTTATCACATTTATAGATGGCTATTCAAAATACTATTATGTATATTTAATGCATACTATGGATGAAGTATTAAATTCATTTATGACCCATAAAACTGAAGTAGAAAACCAATGTGATGTTAAAATTAAGACCCTTAGATCTGATCGGAGAGATGAATATCATATCCCTGCATTTTGTGAATCGGGAGGAATTATACATGAGACATCTGTAGCTTATACTCCACAACAAAATGGAGTAGCAGAACATAAAAATAGGATCTTTACCGAAATTGTTAATGCTATGTAATGTAATTCTGGTCTTAATACTAGTTTTTGGGGTGAGGTATTACTTATCGCCATTATATCTTAAACAAAATACCTCATAAAGAAGACTAAAGCTACACCTTATGAACTTTGGAACAAACGCAAACCAAATCTTGATTACTATTGAGTTTGGGGTTATAGAGTCATTGTTTGATTACTTAAACCGAAAATTAGGAAATTATGACAAAAGGGCATTGAAAGTATTTTCTTAGGATACGCTCAACACAGCATGGGTTATAGGTTTCTTGTAATAGAACCTAATAATTCGATTGAGGTAACATAATAATAGAATCTAGAGATACGGTGTTATATGAAAATAGGTTCATGCCTATTCCATCCAATCCATTTATTGGTGAAACGGTGGAGGTTAATACACTGTACGTGAAATAGTGGAGGTCACTGAACCTATTCATGAATTTGAGAACTGTTAACTGGATTTTTAACCTAATAGAATTCAATGGGAACTAGAACATCTACAAAAAGTCAAAATATCTCAATGATCGTCCAAGAAGACCAGAAGGAGAAGAAGAGAAAGACCAAAGAAGAAAAATGCCAAAACAAGCTAAGGCGATGGATTGCTAGCGATCCATAAAGCTTGCTCATGGATCCTCCAGTCCTCTTGCATCATGATCTAATATGTTCCCTAGAGATGCTTGCCAAGTTTCATAGCATGCCAAACAATCTAGCTCGAGAAGTGAAGACTCACTGGATTCAAGCTGTTTGACCAAAAGCAGCTAACTTAAAATGGACTTACAGAACTCATATGAAGTCGGATTGACTTGAAATTTTGGGAGAACATTTAGAAGACATAGAAGAAGGCTCACAAAAAATGAGAGTATTTGGAGTTGATTTGATGGATCGCTAGCGACCCATCTAGAGTGGGCCCTACCTGCTCAAATTTTTATGGTGGGTCCCTGACACCCTCTAGAGTGTTCTTGCAAAGTTTCATTCGATTTTGATAAGATTTGAGCGAGTTATGGATGATTCTTCTGGACTAGATGACCCATGAAGACGAATGATCAAACTAACTCCAAACGACTTGAGATTTGGACAGGGCACTTAAATAGAAGATAGGAAGACAACCAAATAAAGATCACTAAAAAATATGCTAAGTGGATGGATAGCTAGCGATCCATCCCCTATGGATAGTTAGTGATCCATCAAGATAGGTCGGATCGCCCTCAAACTTTCCGAGCTCATTCGTAGCACTAAATAAAGGCTTATGGTAGAAAAATATGCTAAGTTGATGGATAGCTAGTGATCCATCCCCTATGGATAGCTAGCAATCCATCGCCTATTGATAGCTAGCGATCCATAGAAATGACTTAAGTGATTTGAGATTTTCGGTGATGACTTGGCATAACAAGTGGACTCTTCTGCACTTGGACTTCTGGCCCAACACTCACCGAATTCCCCTATAAATACTCACCTACCTGCAACTAGAGATGGATCTTTTTTCCGAAGAGAGAGCTGCCATTGCTTTACTGGAATTCATTCACTTCTTCAACTTTCTTCTCCCTTGCAACAGTCATCAAAGGGGTTACTATGATTCTCCAGTCAACCCTTAAACTTGTGACTTATTCTAACTCATTGTAACTTAGATCTAAGGACTAGCTAGTTGATATCCAGAGCTATTCAACTCGTATAATCATAATAAAGATCGATTAAAGTGGACGTAGGCCAGAGTCAGCCAAACTACTATAAAAATTATGTGTCTCTTTTCTTACTTCTGTTGTTTATTTGTTGTTTTATCTAAGGTTTTTTCTGCTAATTATCTACATCGGTGCTTTCACACTTGATCTAGGGTGTTGATCCATTTTTTGGGTTAACAAAAACACTCAAAAAAATAATGATCAAAATGGTGAAACTCTTAGGAGAAGTAAATGAATGAGGACTGAAAGGTCATTCAGACAAGATGTTATCACTTATTTGGTTGAAGGATCAAGAGATGGTATTAGACATATGCTTTCTACAACCATAGATTCAGATCTTTTAACATATATTGAGGCTATAAAGTTTCAGGATTCAGATTTTTGGCAAGGATCCGTAAATGATGAAATGGATTTTATTATGGGAAATCAAACATGGAAATTAGTAGACTTACCTACTACTTCTAAACCAATAGGATGTTAGTGGATATTTAAGAAGAAACTAAGAGCAGATGGTACGATAGAAAAATTATAGGCTAGATTAGTGGCTAAGGGATATACCCAAAAAAAGGAATAGATTATTTTGATACCTATGAACCTATAGCTAGAATTTCAACAATTATGACATTAATTGCATTAGCATATATTTATAAATTTGAAATTCATCAAATGGACGTCAAGACTGCATTCTTAAATAGAGAACTTGATGAGGAGATATATAATTCTCAACCAGAAGGTTTTGTGATGCCTGGACAAGAACATAAAGTATGTAAACTTACTAAATCACTTTATGGTCTTAAAAAAGCACCAAAACAATGGCATGAGAAATATGATAAAACCATAGTATCAAATGGTTTTAGGATTTGCGAATCAGGCAAATGTATCTATAGCAAATTTCATGCTAGTAAATGTGTAATTATATGCTTTTATGTTGATGATATCTTGATATATGGGACTGATACCTCGAGTATTGAAGAAACGAAAAGATTTCTATCTTCATGTTTTGACATGAAAGATATGGGGAAAGCTGAAGTGATTATAGGAATAAGAATCATAAAAATAGCATAAAGGTTGATCAATACCGAGTTCATTACATAGAGAAGATTCTGCAAAGGTTTAATCAATTTGATTGCAAACCTGTAAGCACCCCATTTGACCCAAAATATGCAACTATATTCTAATACTGGTAGATCAAAAGATCAACTAGAATACACTAAATTTATTAGGAGTCTAATGTATGTTGTGGCATGCACAAGACTTGATATTGCCTATGCTATTGGCAAAATGAGTAGGTATACCAGTAATCCTAGTCATATTCACTAGCTAGCTATACAAAGAATTTTAAAATATTTTAAAGGAACCATGGACTATGGTATATTGTACAGTGAGTATCCAAGTGTAATAGAAGGATATAGGGATGCCAGTTGGAACATTAAAAGAGAGGATAATAATAAATCAACCAGTGGATGGATATTTACTCTTGGTAGGGGAGCAATATCCTATGCCTCAAAGAAACAAGCGTGTATTGCAGATTCTACCATGGCTGCTGAATTTATAGCACCGGCTTCTTGTAGTAAAGAAGTAGAATGGTTAAAAAAATTGCTGTTAGAAATTCCTGTATGGCCAAAACCATTGCCTTCGATATCTATGCATTGTGATAGTCAAGCAACACTATCTAGAGCATATGTTCAGGTATATAATGGCAAATCTAGGCATATTGGCATAAGACACAGTGCAGTAAGAAAGATGCTCATTGATTGGGTAATTACCATAAATTTTGTGAGATTTAGCCAAAACTTGGCCGATCCATTTACAAAAGGACTTGTAAGAGATTTGGTGTTGAAAACATCAAAAGGAATGGGTTTAAAGCCAACATAAAAATCACCTATGATGGAAACTTAACTCAATATAATGAAATTCATTATCTTAAGTTCAACGAGCAAAAGCACATTATACGATGTGATTTGAAGCACTATAATGTTAATCTGAACAACTAATATTACATCCATTCCAAGAATAGTGCTTGGTACCTATAATGATATGGTGGAGGTTGTAGTACTTAGTAATTAATAGCTTTATAACAAAATACTGTTGAAGTGTATAGTTATAGGGCACTTAAAATATACCTACCATATGAATATATGAAGGTGGTGTTGCCTTCTGTGAGACTATAGCTTAAGTCTCTAAGGGCGTTTCATGAAACCAAGATATAGACACAAGGCCAATCCACGTGTCGGCATATGAACTATCTGAAGAAAAGAAAACGAGTGTGTGAAACACATCTAGTATGTCGCATAGGATCGTCGGTTCAATGCTTAGTCAATCACTCCATCCTGGCATGCTCTGATTGGTTATCACTATGTATAGATTCAAGTCCACAAGATATTTATACTTATGCATAATTTTTTTTGCAACATATGACAAGAGAAATTCTATTAAAATTTAAAGGAGGATTGTTAGTGAAATATTTTATAAAATATTTTATGTAAGTTATTTTGTTTTAAAATAAGAAGAAGAGAAAGAGAAGAGGAAGAGGGATTGGGGATAGTCCAACATCCTAGAATTATAGGAACTATATTAGTTTAAATATAGGTTCCTCAAGGGAAGGTTGGGCCCTTTGGGCACCCAATACTTGCACTTTTAAAGGAGGGAGGCCATGCACAACCATCACACACACACCCACTACCGCCGCCGCTGTCTGTCCGATCGATCGAATTGGTTCGGGTTTGGGTTTTAGGTCCAAATTACAATTTTAGATAGAATTCTTTTAGTTAAAAATTTGGGTCAGATTTTTACTCGTTAATAAGCCCAGAATTCGAATTTAAGTGGATGAAAATGATGGGAGATGCGACTGTTTGAGATGGTGGGACGTTTGATTTCAAATGAAAGGACGCGACTGTTTGAAAGAACATAAATGGTGGGAGACACAATGTTTCAAATGAAAAGACACCTCTCTTCACAACTATAAATAGCAACACCCGAAAACTGTTTTAGACAACTTCTTCTCCCTGAAAAGTGTTCCAGCCACTTTCTTCTTCCCTAAACGGAAACACCTAAAAAGCATTGCAAATCCGGTTTTCTCATTTTCTTCTCCTCTCTTATTTTTTTTCAAAACTATTTTGCGTTTGTGATACTGTAGATCACAAACTCGATGCTCTTATAACTGTAGTCATTAAGAAGATAGTTTGAATTGATTTCGACAGTGCTATCACAATCGATTGAAGAGAATAATCATCTCGGCTCCATTGTATCTTGGAAGACGATTTGCCTTAACTCACACCACCCCATTTGTTTGTTTAAACGAGTAGTCAGGGCAAATAACATCTTAAGGAAAGCGTTATCAACGTGCCTTGGAGCAATCTCTACAGATTTGGTTTCACCACTGCTATGCCACTTCACTAGAAATCCAAAAATATACACCAACATATTTAAGATTTTGGACTTGGAGAATAACTGTACTTGGAGAATTATTATAACTTCATGCGTAATTATGAACATTAGTACTATGAAAGTGTACTATGGTTGCCTCTAAATCTTGATTCAACGGATGGTAATAAGATATAAGATATGACAGTTGTGTAACAAAGATACAATTTTTATTAGTAAAAGCACAAACAAAATAACATATATGATATAAGATATGATCCCTTTAGTTACTACATTAAATAAAGGCTTGGTATCTTTTTGAATATTCCTTTCACCATAGTTCTCATTATCATTGCCTAAATTGAGCAAAAAACACTGAAATTAGGAAATTATCACATAAGACCAATATATTTTCGTTTTATATTTTAGTTTCAATTTGATATTTTTACATCCAAAATTTCTCAGCAATTTCAGGTGCTATGCTCAAGATGCTAGTTATCGTCGGGTGGAGACAGGCTATCGCAAATTGATTATAGATATAGCTTTCGCAAGTTGAGAGTTGATAAAGTTATTGCAAACGTAAAGGCCAAAGCAAGCTATCGAGTGATTCCAAAGCCATCACATGTTGAATGGAAAGGCCATTGAGGGTTGATGTCTCTATAGCCATCGCATGTTGACCAATAAGCTACCGAAGCTTGATGATCCCAAAGCTATTGTATGTTGAATAGAAAGGCTATCGAGGGTTGATATCTCTATAGCCATCGCATGTTAACTAGTAGGCTACTGAAGTTTGATGATCCCAAAGCTATCGTTTGTTAAATAGAATGGCTATTAAAGGTTGATGTCTCTACAGCCATCAGATGTTGACCAATGAGCTATCGAAGGTTGACACTTTGAAGCTATCACATGTTGAAGACTTAAGAGAGATATCGCGTGATGAAAATTAAGACCAATGAGCTATTGCATAATGAAAATTAAGACCAATGAGCTATCAAAGGTTAACTAACAGGCTATTGAAGCTTGATGATCCCAAGGCTAGCACATGTTGAATGGAAAGGCTAGCGAAGGCTGATGTCTCTATAGCCATTGCATGTTGACCAATGAGCTACCGAAGCTTGATGATCCCAAAGCTATTGCATATCGAATAGAAAGGCTATCGATGGTTGATATCTCTATAGCCAGCACGTTAACTAACAAGCTATTGAAGCTTGATGATCCCAAAGCTATCGCATGTTGAATAAAAAGGCTATCAAGAATTGATGTCTCTATAGCCATTGCATGCTGGCCACTGAGCTATTAAAGGTTGACACTTTGAAGCTATCGCCCATTGAAGACTTAAAAGAGCTATAGCCTAGTGAAAATTAAGGAGCTGTTGCAAATTGAGTTCGTCAAGCATCAGATATTGAGTTTATGGACCTATCATGTTGAGGCTATGGAACTATTGCATGATGAACCATCAAATATTTAGGTTATGGTGTCATTGCATGTTGAAGTTATGAAGCTATAGCAAATTGAGTTCATGAAGACATCAAATATTAAGTTTATAGAGCTATCGCTTGCTGAGTTTAAGAAGTTGTCGCATAATGAGTGTATGAAGCTATAGCATATTGAGCTTATAGAGCTATCGCATGTTGGCTGTTATTGCAGATCAAGAAGTCATTTCATAAAGCACCCCCCACAAAGCCACATGGAAACCCTCGATTGGTCCAATCAAGCCACGTCATCATGGAGGGATCAAAGGAAAGTTATGCCAATAGACTATCAAAGTGCCACGTCAATAGAATCTCAATCATTCATCTTCCTTGAATGACACGAGTCAATGATCTAAGGGCATGATTTTTATATAAATAGTCATGTACCCCCTACTAGAAAGGGTAGAATTTCGAATTGATCTTCTTCTTCATTTTCATTTTACTTATAGCATAACAAAGAGAGCTTGAATTATGATTTTATTTGCCACTTAGAATTATATGATTTTTGACTTTTTATCTGAGGACTTCGACAAAGAACTATATGCATAATTACTTTACGAGGACTTAACAGTGGCATACTTGACTAAGTAATCCAACTTACTCAAGTGCCATTGACTCCTTACGACTAGTACACATTAGGTTGAACTAAATCTCGACCTAACATTAAGTGGTGTTATCATTGAGACTTAAACTCGAGGAAGATAATTTAATAACCACCATTTGACCATGAAACTTTGTGAACGATCAATGAAGAAGGTTAATGTTCAAGTTTAATGAGAAACTGTACAATACACAAACCTTGAGGAAAACATGATTCCTCAATTCCATATAGAGAACGTCGAGAAAGTCCAAACATCAACGCCTTTGGAAACATCTAAGGAAGAAAATGACCTTAAGATCATGAAAAGGCAACTTCAAACTATGTAGGAACTAATCGAGATACTTTTTTCTCAAAAATCTTCGAGGATATCATGAAGAACAAAAGAAAACGACAAGGGCGAGGCAGAATCTCCTCAAAGGTAAGCTGAAGGATCAAATTTAAGAAGTAAGAATATTGAAAAAGCAATCAAGCATTGCATCATCCAACTCAAAAACCAAATAAAGAGTCAAAATCCCTACAAGTACGATCTACAAACTCTGTTTGTCAAAAAGAATATAAGCCAGAATGAAGAGATTACTAGAATAATGAAGCATATCTAAAAGACTTGGCCAGTAAGATGGTAAGTGACAAAGTAGACCTGAAAGGGAAAAGGACCTTGGATCCCAAGGCAAATAGTAACTTTGTAGGAGCTTTGATCACCGAAGAGATTATGACGGCCCCTTGGTATCATATGTAAAGATTTCAACAATCAAATATGATGGAATAACCGATCTCGATGATCGTTTGATGGCTTTCGAGATCTAGATGGATTTATATGCCCCTGGGGTAGTGATATGTAGGCTATTTTTGATCACTTTCTTGGGTGCAGCTGCAAAGTGGTACCAACTTTATTGCGAGAAAACCATTTACTTGTGGGAGCAACTTTCTTATGAGTTCTTAGCTTAATTCTACACCTCTAAGGAGCCGACCATCGAGTAAGTATTTTGGCCAACATAAAATTAAAACCAAGAGATCTATTAAGGGATTATCTACAGAGATTTAACGCTGAAGCAAACAAGTTTAAAAGAGTGAGTGATGAAGAAAAGTTAATGGCGGTGAAGTTTGGTCTGATTGAAATTCCCTTTTTTGGAAAGAGCTATATATTCACGGTTGTAAAGTTTTGCAAGGATTTCACTTCTAAGCAAAAAACTCATTCAAATAGATGAAATTTTCCACAACAAGCGGAATCAAAGAAAGAGGGGAGGCTTTATGGTCCCAAACAAAAAAGGTAAATAGGACGAATTTGCTAAAGCTAAATCTGATGAGCTAAACCAACACATCTCCTACATATACATTGTGACTAAAGACGAGCTAGAGTACCCCATGTTATTTAAGTCAAGGACAAATCCTGAACCAAACAAAGGAGGTGATTATTGTGCTTTTCATGAAGTAAACGGGCATAAGACTGATGACTGTCAAGTTTTAGCTGGAATCATTCAAAATACAATTAGAAGATGAGAGCTTGAAGAGTTTGTTAAAACTGATCATAAAGTTCCTCATAATGAGAAACCTCTAGCTAATAACACCAACATTTTGGAAAGTGTGCTTCCTCAGGATCCGTTGCAACCAATTAACCTCATTGATATAGTTCACGAAGGGCCACTATCGCGAGAATGAGTAAAGGAGCAAGAAACAGGTATATACAAGAGACCAAGGATGGAATCTATTCAATAAGCGAGGAACCATCATTAAAGACTTTAATTTAAAAGTTCCGTTCAAGTGTCAGATCTAGTAATAACTCCAAGGTAATTAAGAGGAGTTAGGCATCCATACAGCCACCTGCTTATGATAACTACCTAAATCATACTTTTGCTAATGTCAAAGATACTAGTTGACACTAGGAGTGCAGTTAACATCATTTTCAAAAGTGCATTTGATCAAATGGGAATTCCTGAAGAGATGAGCCAAATTTGGAAACAGTCTTTCGATTTAACAACAAAAGCACCACATCGGTTGGGTAAATCAAACTGTTTGTACAAATTTGAACTCCACCCTATATGAGGATGTTTGAAACTTTAAATGTCATAGTGAACCGGCCATCTTACTACAATGCATTCTTTGGATGACCTGCATTGGACAAGATTGACGCCTTTGTATCCCTAAAGCGTATGCTTGTGAAGTTCCTTTGTAAAGCGGGATATGGGACCGTTGGATGTGCATAGAGAACAATTTAATTCTTGTGAAATGTATTTTGCTACCGTTGAGTGGTATAATAAAGAATGTGAAACTTATTACAACTTGCCTTAAATAAACAAAATAAAATTAAAACTCCTAAGCCCTTACATATAAGTCCTCGAGCACCGATATCTAAGGCAAATAGACAAAGTCTTCTAACAAAAGTACACCAAATGTGTAGTAAGAAGGTCAAATCAAAAGGTACAAAGAGGAAGTATGTGGAATCGAATCAAATCGATCAAAATAAGAACAAAGTTTTAAAAGAAATAGTGTTTTATATGGATTCCAAAGACGATCGAGAAAGTGCACAATCCATTGAAGACCTGAAGGAAATGTCTTGATCCTCAAGATTGTACAAGGTGGTAAAGATAGGAAGGAGAATGGAAGAGAACACAAAAAAAGAACTGGTATTATTTCTACTGTCAAGCAAAGATGTTTTCGCTGGAATCATGTTGATATGGAAGGAATTGACCCCACAATAATGTGTCATGCACTTTATGTTTGATCAAAATTTTACTCCACTAAAGCAAAAGAAGAAGTGATTTGATAAAATTCACACTATGGTACTACAATAGAAAATAAAAAGGCTATTAGAAAACAGGTTCATCAGAGAACTGTTTTATCCAAAATGGCTAGCAAATCCAGGCTTGCTCAAAAAATTCAATAGAAAGCGGAGAACGTGTGTTGACAATACAGACTTAAACAAAGCATGCTTGAAAGACTATAACCTACTTCCCAAGATTGACCAATTAGTCGACGCTATAAGAAATCATAAACATTCATGGATGCATATTCTGGGTATAATCAGATTCCTATGTTTAAGCCTGATAAAGAACATACAAGCTTTGTAACTGACTGGGGAATGTACTGTTACAAGGTAATGTTGTTTGGATTAAAAAATGTTGGAGCCACATACCAATGACTTGTAAATTGAATGTTCAAAGACCAAATTAGGAAGAACATGGACGTATATGTGGATGATTGATGCTAATTGGAGAAGGACTGACTGAACCTGCCTTCTCAAAAAGTACAAGCATATAGACCAATATTTATACTGGGTGCTTGAATTCCACTATACCTTTTTCTCTCGGGAAAGCAACTTTAGTCTATATTCTTTGGCTTGGATCACAAAGGAAAGTGATAACAACTATCACAACTGGAAATGCTATAACTACTTACTTGCTATCCGACCGAAGGTATGCTAAACAGGAGATATGCGAAAGAGGGAGAATGCACTACATCGGATATATGTTAGTAAAATCTAAGAAGGATGCAAATTATGTAGGGGATTTAGGCAAAATGTTTGGAGTATTAGGGAAGTACAAAATGAAACTAAACCTGCAAAAGTTCTCCTTTGGTACCCAATCTTGTAAATTCTTGGGATACATCGTAAGCGAACGAGGAATAGAAGCCAACCCTGATTAAATCAAGCAATTAGAAATATGGCGGAACCAAAACCGAGTAAAGAAGTAACAAGACTAAATGGCGAATCAGAGCATAAGATTCATATCGGGGGCAACTTACAAATGCATTTCTTTCTCGATGTAATTAAAAATAGAAAAACCTTTGAATGGGCAAAAGAGTGTCAGAAAGCTTTCCAAGACCTAAAAGATCATTTAAAAAAGTCATTTATACTTTCTAGCCCCATTGAGGTAGAAGACTAGTTTTTGTATATAGTAGTATTTGAACATGCAATTAGCTCAGTCTTAATAATGGAAGAGAATGAAATTCATACTGAGTATACTACATGAGCAGAAGGCTAGAGGATGCGAAACTAGATATCCAGTAATGGTGAAATTAGCTGATTATTTGTTTCTAACAGCATGAAAGTTAAGATTTTATTTCAATGCCCATCCAATCAAAGTGTTAACTGATTACTCATTAACGCAAGTCCTTGGTAAACCGGAAATGTCGGGAAGATTAATAAAATAGGGAATGGAGTTAAGCCAGTATGATATTAAGTATTTACCTCAAATATTAATTAACTGGCAAGCTCTGGCTAACTTCGTAGCATAGTGTACAAGTTTTATTATATAGCAATTAGAAAAGGAGAAGAATCTTGAACTAAAGTAGTAACTATATGTTGATAGCACTTCAAATGAATAAGAAGCAAGGGCTGGTTATGTGATAATTATGCCAGTTGGACATGGACTATATTATCAAATAAAGACAGGATTTTCTACAACAAATGATGTGTCCGAGTATGGATCATGATAGCATGGTTAACCTTGGCTCGACAACTAAAAATTCCAGGGATTGAAATATTTAGCGATTCACAATTAATGGTAAACCAATTGAAAAGGGTATTTCAAATCATGGATAGTCGATTGGACTAGTACGTGAAAAGTATTCATGAAATGCGGGTTCAGTTTGAAGACTTTTCTATTCATAAAATACCAAGAGAAAAGAATACACAAGCATATTCTTTAGAAAAATTAGCTAGTTCATGAGGAGCACCAGAAGTTAAAATCATTCCCTTTGGATTTCAGTAGAACCCTAGTACCGAATCAGTAAAAGAAGGGTCAAATGATGAAAGTTTGGAAGGACCAAATAACAAGGCTTTAGTTCTAACTTGATCCCAAGCGCAACAACCGCAATATGAAGAAGAAGACCCTCTAGGAGAGAGTAGTCATGAGAGAGATTACAAGAGAATGGTAAAGGGCACTTATGAGGATCAATATGCTAATAGTTGGATGATGCCCTTAATCGAATACTTGGAAAAGGGGATATTGCCCAAGGGAAAGAATGAGTTGCAAAAGTTGAAATACCAAGCCTCTTTATATACCCTGATCAATGGGATATTATATAGGAAAGGGCATTCAACACCTTACTTGTGATGTGTTACCCTAGAAACAAGGGCAAGAATGTTAAAGGATTCTGTGGGGATTGCTCTAATGGAATAAAACTAGCAAAGAAAGTAATGGGGGTAAGGATATTACTGTCGTATGACTGAGGATGCATTGTCTTGCGTTAAAAGCTATGATAAATGCCAAAAGTTTTCTAGAATTCCATAATTACCTCCAAATGAGTTGTTTGTTATTGCAAGCCCAAGGCTTTTTGACGTATGGAGAATTGATTTAATTGGATCACTTCCAGTCTCAAAAAGGAGAGCAAAATTTGCTGTAATAGCCATCGATTACTCTATCATGGGTAGAAGCAAAGCATTTGCTAAATATCATAGCAAGGAAGGTCTTGATTTTTGTTATAAAGAATATAACTACAAATTTTGGATTTCCAAATAAGATTATTTCTGATAATGGGACAGAATTCGAAAGTGAAGAATTCACCCACTTCTGTGAAAGGACGGAACAGTAAAAACTTTTCGTTGGTAGCTCATCCAAAGGCTAATAGGGTAGTAGAAGTAGCAAATAAGACCATAAAAAATGTCCTAAAGGGACATTTAGGTAAAGCAAAGGGAAATTGGGTGGAAGAACTTCCCATCATTTTATGATCGTATATTACTTCTACAAGGACAGCTATCGGACATACCCTATATTCTTAACCTACGGATTTGAAGCCATCTTACCAGTCGAGGTCAAGGTTCCATTGTGCCTTACGGATAGCTGAATACCAGCGAAGAATTACCAAATGTTATAATTCAAAAGTAAAAGTAAGAGCGTTCAAGGAAAGAGATCTAGTGCTAAGGAGAGTAATGGAAAATACTAAGGATCCGATGGATGGCCCTCTGGGAACAAATTGGGAAGGACCATTGGTCATTCATGAAGTTATTCCCCTAGGAACTTATCAATCAAGTAGACCGGATGGAAATATGAAATCAAGAATGTGGAATGCTGAACATCCAAGTCTGTATTTAATAACGTTGGATGAATAAAGTGGATTATTAAAAGATCTTTCTCAAATGATAGCCCCGGACGGAGATGTATAATGTTTGACTTAGCTCCTAACTTGACTAGGTTAGCGAGAATCATTAGGTAGAAGCACACCTCGTACTTGGAAGAGGCTAACTAAGCCTTTAATCCTACCGCAAGGCCTGGCCGAAGCAACCATCTTAAGAGTGATGATCAATTAAGCTTTTGATCACTCCATCGGGCCTAGTCAAAGCACATATCCAAGGAACATGGACGAGAAGCCTTCGGTCCCGCCGCAAGGTCTGGCTGAAGCAACCATCCAAAGAGCGATGGTTAATTAAGTTTTTAATCCCGCACCCAGGCCTGGTCAAAATAACCATTTCAGGGAGATGGATGAGAAGCCTTTCGTCTTGCTGCTAACCATCCAAAGATGATGATCAATTAAGCCTTTGATCCTGCCTTCGGGCTTAGTCAATGCACCATCCAAGGGAGATGGACGAGAATCCTTTGGTCCCACTACAAGGCCTAGCCAAAGCAACCATCCAAAGACGGATGATCAATTAAGCCTTTGATCCCATCGTTGGGCCTGGTCAAAGCACCAATCCAAGGGAGATGGACGAGAAGCGTTCGGTCCCGCCGTCAAGCCTGGTCGAAGCAACCATCCAAAGAGCGATGGTTAATTAAGCCTTCGGTGCCTCCTCCAGGCCTAGTCAAAGCATCCATCTGAGGAGAGTAGACAGTAAAACCTTAAATGGTGGATAAAGCCTCTAGAATCAATCATCCAAATCGATAATGAGTGAAATAAAGGGTATTTCTTCAAGATCACATTAAACTCCCACTTCAATGATTAGCTTTGGTAAAATTATTTCTACAAGGCTTCCTTATTTTAACCACTTCCTCATACTTTGACGGATATATAACCACTCTTTACATCAGGACATCACCAATAAAATTATAATATATCTCCGAACAAACCTATGGAAGTTTCACCAAAAATATTGTCTTCAATAAAGTGACTATTATCAAAAGATTTCCAAAGTATTTCTTCTCTTTAAAAGAAATTTTCAAAACAATTTATTGGAAAATCAAAGGGCATAAGCAATTAGTAATGAAAGGTACGGTAATAAGGGATGACAAAAGTTTACTTAAGAAAAAGGATAAAAAAGCCTTCTTACAGGGAGGGGGCAAGTGTTACATCCAAAATTTCTCAGAATTGTAGGTGTTATGCCCAAGATGCTACTTATCGTGGATTAGAGATAGGTTACCATAAATTGATCATAGAAAGAGCTTTCGCAAGTTGATAGTTGATCAAGCTGTTGCAAAAATAAAAGCTAAAGCAAGCTATCAAAGGTTGATGATCCCAAATCGATCGCATGTTGAATAGAAAGGCTATTGAGAGTTGATGTCTCTATAGACATTGCATGTTTACCAATGAGCTATCAAAGGTTGATGATCCAAAAGCTATCACATGTTGAATAGAAAGGCTACCGAGGTTGATATCTCTATAGCCATCGCATGTTGACCACTAAGCTATTGAATGTTGATGATCCCAAAGCTATCGCATATTGAATAGAAGGGCTATCGAGGGTTGATGTCTCTATAGCCATGCATGTTGGCCAATGAGATATTGAAGGTTGATACTTTGAAGTTATCGCACATTGAAGACTTAAAGGAGCTGTAGCCTAATGAAAATTAAGAAGCTATCGCATATTGAGTTCAGTAAGCCATTGAATATTGAGATTATGGAGTTATCATGTTGAAGGTAAGAAACCATCGCATAATGAACCATCAAACCATCAAATATTTAGGTTATGGTGCCATTGCATGTTGAAGTTATGAAGTTATAACATACTGAGTTCATGAAGACATCAATTACTGAGTTTATAGAGCTATCGCATGCTGAGTTTAAGAAGCTATCGCATAGTGAGTTTATGAAGCTATAACATATTGAGCTTATTTTTCTATCGCATATTGGCTATTATTGCGCATCAAGAAGTCAATGCATAAAGTACCCCCATAAAGCCATGTGGAAACCGCGATTGGTCTAACCAAGCCACGTCATCATGGGGGGGATCAAAGGAAAGTTATGCCAATGGACCATAAAAGTGCCACGTTAGCAGAATCTCAGCCGTTCTTCTTCCTTGAATGCCACGTGACAATGATCTAAGGGCACAATTTTTTTATAAATAGGCATGTACTTCCCACTAGAAAGAGGCAAATTCTGAATTGGTCTTCTTCCCCATTTTCATTTTACTTTTGGAATAACAAAGAGAGCTTGAATTATGATTTTAATGGTCGTTTGGACTTATAATGACTTGTAACCTTTTATCTAAGGACTTTGACAAAGAACTATTTGCATAATGACTTCCCAGGGACTCAACAATAGCGTACTCTACTAAGTAATCCAACTTACTCAAGTGCCTTTGATTCCTTGCGACTAACACGTATTGGGTTGAAGTAAATTTCGGCCTAACATGTATTATAAATTTATTAAAAGATTTTTTTCTTTCAAAAGTTCAAATTTAGATAATGAGAAACTTTGGAAGTACAAAATTTGAAGCAAAAAAACACTCTCATAAAAAAAATATTTTGTCTTGAGTAAAGATTTCAACTCATGTACCATGGCCAAAAAATATAATTAGAGAAATGTAAATACATTAAGAAAGAAAATTAACATATTATAACACCATGTAATATTAATGATAATTAATAAGGCTCTAAGCATGGAATTTGAGAAAATGATGGAATTTGATCACGAAACTTGCATAACTATGTTTGTGGCAATTTACGAAGCAACTTTCATATTTAAAGTTTTGCAATCGGAGATCAAACGAAAAAGTTATTAGCGTTTGAAGTTATCGGAGCTAAAATAATTAAAAACAAAAAAGGAAATAAATTATAATAAATACAAGACCCCACAATCGACCCCCTTACTTGGGTTGGTCAACCGTTTATAGGAAACGATCGATCGGTTAGGGATGGCAGCTAGGGTTTGAACCTTGGCCAAACCACTCAGATTTAATTATTTTAATCTAATGGTTACGGTTGATTTGAGCGTCTATAAATACAGGCCTAACCTCTCACTTCTCTCCTCATATTTTCCGTTCACAGCAGCGAAGCTCTGCCATTTTCCCTTCTCCTCTATTTCTAAAAATTATAAAATACACATATGTAGAAAGGCAAAAAATAAAATAGAAGAAGAGAAGAAGCAAATCGAAACCACGGAAAAAGGTAAATTTTTACAGTTATAAATTTATATTTCCCTTAACCCCAAATCTCTTCTCTTATCTTTAATTCAAATAGCATGTATATACCTTGTTATACATATTCTTTTGGGTTAGAATGGAAAAGGAGTCAAGCAAAGGAATGGATTCAAATTTGGGAGATTTGAAAAGCTAGAAAGGTGAGTGGGAAATTATATAATTTATTCATAACATTGAAATTTATATCGTTAAATTTTATTTAATTATCATGCCAATATAAGATTTGATGAGTTGTAGGCTTAAAACAAACATATAAGATTATCGCCTATATATTCTATAAAATAGACAATTGGAATAAAAATGGGATGTACAACCTAATCAGGAAATTTGAAATCAGTCCTAAATAATTATTATTGAAGATTATTTGTAAAGTTGTAGAGTTTATTCTAGATCTATAATTGGGTTGTAAATTAGGCTGCCCTAGTTGTCTTGAAATGTGAATTTTTATGTTTTAATTTATTGGAAGCGAGGTATAATTTAATTGTATCCATTTCTGTGTAATTTCCATAAATTATCTAACTTCGCATTTGTATAAAAGTACGACATTTGAATTAATAAGAAATATACCAAAAAGGAAAGGGATGTGTAAAGTATGCATATTCTTCTCCATAGTTGCACTGTCTATTTCAATAAAAGAAAAGAGATAATTCGTTGTAATTTCAAACGAAGAAAAAGTTTTACTTTCGGATAATTTATGGAAAGGTATAACGGTAATCCTTTTTGGAAGGATAGCTCTAATAAATTAACATATGAAAATGAATGTTCTAGTTTAGGAATTAATAGTTAGAAATAGAAAATATATACACACATATAACCGCGCTTAACGATTAAAAATAAAAATATATATATACGTAGCGTAATTTACAATGATATTCGTATTAGTTATAATAACGTAATAATTATAGGACTATGAGGTTGAAAAAGGAAGGAATAGTAATTCCAAAATTTATGGATAATAGCTATAAATTTAACGAGCAATAATTTTTTATTTAATAGAGAGTTAAAAGAATTAAATGGGTACTGATTAGAGAATTTAATATGGCATTTATGGGGAAATTAAATAGGCATAATAAGTGGATTTTGAAATGGGTAAATAAATATCATTAAAGATTATCATATTTGGACATTAATGGCCAATTATTACGGACAATGGACATTTATTAGACATAAGAAGGAAATGAGGAAACCAAAGCCTATGCGTATAAAATAGGAATAATTACGTAGCAAACAAATAAGTATTAATACCATTACATATACATAGAAGGCAATATAATTTTCACAGTAGGAAATTATATAGCTTCAATTATATGTTTAGAATAAGCGTGAATTAGTGGGCCTAACCAAACACTTAGGCTTTGGGTGTTTGGTTTGATTTAATGGGTTGGGATACACGTTCAGTAGAGTTACACAATAGAAGTCTGCTCTTCGCCTAGAGGCTATCGGCAGTTGTGTATGCTTACTACAGATGTGAGACATCTCCAACCATAGGACCCATAGGGAAGGGATATGCATTGCTAATAGGTGGGGGAAAACACCATGAGAGTTCGCCTCAGATTTGAAGTATTTAATAGCCCAGTACTTTTAAGAAATGGAGTCTGCTTCACTTCCAATAAGAGGTATTAAGTAACCAAAAGGGGCATTTTTCTTGACTTACTTAGGTTATTCTTAACGAGATGTCAGCTGTGGAAAGTCGGCAGGCTAGGCCAGTATTTTGTACTGGTATTTAGCAGTAGGTCTAATATATAGGCTATGACCACCAGTAGTCTCGAGCGAGCGGTAGCAAAGACTTTGGTTATGCCCCAACGAATTTTGCTTCCTACTAGTATAGGATCCATATGGGAGATACACAGACTTCAAAGTAGATAGTTAATGAAAATTATTTATCGAAGGTGAGCTAGTTAACCCTTAGATAAGTCTTTAAGAAGCGTTAGTAGTATGACAATTTAATTATAAATTATAGAGCCATATGCAGGGGTCATCAGTGCAGCTAGAATCGATTGACTAGCGTTTGCATTGCAGAGGGCCCGCTTCGAGGATTGAGGTATTAAATGGTCGTTGGCTCTGCCTCCTCCCTATTATAGAGGTATTAAGTGGTCGAGGTTTGGGTAGTGAACATTTATGGTTATACCTTGGAGAAGGTTAGGTAAGGTATATTGTACGTGCACGTAAGGTTAAAAAAGTTATTACTAGACATAACACTTAAATGGATATCAATCGGCATAAATTAATGGTATGGGTAAAGTATGTAATATTCCAATCACCAGAACGTTGTTCTGACCCCTTCCTCATTACAACCCACATGATAGATTTAGAGAGACATGATACTGAAGCATGATGGGAACGGTAGATGGAGAAGTCTTCTTATTCATGCTCGGCGCTGACAAGGCAATTAAACATCTAAGAAATAATATTGATTCTAAGGTGGCAACCTTAGTCAGTACGATGTCCTATTATATTTTTCAATTTCTCTATGAGCTTATATTGATTGCTCTTTGGTATGCTTGTGTTTATTACAGGTTACCAAAACCAATGATCTGTACCCTTATGGACTTGAGTTTCAATTTAGTCAAAATTCGGACCTATTAAGATGCGGGTTGTTACATATATTTATTTTTATACTGTCTCAACATGCTTCTATATATTATACTTTCTAATTTACTATGATAAGCTAACATAATTTTTAGGATATCTATTAAAAAATACATAGTAGAAGGCATAGGGTTTTGAAAATTGATGAACTATATGGTTGCAGTTCTAATTGAGCAACTACAAACCCAGTTATGCGGAAGCAATTAAGAAATAGTTAAGAGTTGGCTAAGTACCATCGATCAGTACTGATCGATGGTATGGATCGGTATCGATTAATATGATAGTCTAGTTAATTCTTAAAAAGCAATTGATGAATTCTACTTTTAGATAATGGATTGGAGCTAAGACATGAAACACAAATGGATCAACAGACAAAAGGTGATATTTGAAAGCAAAGATGGGCTTTTTTCCTAAGCTTATCGATTATACCGATCGATAATAAATTTTTAATGGATAGAGTCAACAAAGCCCAATTTATCTGCCTACTTATGTGGATTTGGATGAGGGCTTCTCTAGCCGGGATTCTAGAGGAAGAAAGAAGGATTCAAAACCCTAAACATCTTCCCCTACACCCGTAAATACAAAGAAATGTCATCATAGAAAGAAATTCAATTTTTATACAGTAAAGGGAGAACTTGGGAGACTGTCAAATCCTAAACTCAGATCTAAAATAGTTCTGAGTTCATTGTTGACCTGTTGTAAATCCCTTTGGAATTAGGGAAAATCGATAATAATAATTAAAGTGGTCATAGACAACGCCGTACCACTATAAAAATCTTGGTGTTTTTCCTATATTATTTATTCATTTTTTTAATATATTTTGTTATATGTAACATCCCTTACTCTAAAACCCAAAGACTGAAACCCCAAGTGTTGTAGTAACTATGAAATTATCTTTCGGCACCGGAGATGAGATCAAATATATCATGTAATTTTAAGTAATTAGAGCATATATGCACTATACAACTCAAAGCTAACAGTTTAGTTTCCATTGTCGTGCCCATATAGGGATCAAAATATAACAAACTTAAATGATAGTGTTATGCCAAACATATGGAGATGCTACATGAACACTTAGTACAGGGAATCAAAATAGCAACTATAACACCCAAGCCTCCTACTTTTCCTTCGACATTCTTTATTTGTCCACCCCAAAAGCAACATGCCTAAGCCCACAAACTCAACCTACTTGAACGAGTACCCATGAGTTAATGGGGAAAACAATAATAAAACATATGTCTATATTACCCTAAACATATAATATAGTGAGATCACACCGTTAAAGCTCGGAACATGTTTTCCCCTTACTATAACACAAAATTCTTTTAATTAGCTTTAAGTTTAAGCATACACAATTTTAAGTGCTTTACACATGCCGTAGAGCCATATCCAAAACTAAACTATTTGAATTACCAAACCATATCCATTTATGAAATTTTCCCTAACTAAAATACCTAGTCTCGGCCACTAAGGTCTTAAACCCTCTACTAAAGATATATGGTTAAAGTCCTATCCTTCGACTGCCACATAGGCCTTATATATGTGCAGTTAATCAAATTCTAATAAATATTCTAATGATTTCATTTGCTACCTAGGCCTTATACCATCACTATCGCACTTCGAATGCCACTCCCAGCCTCACAACTAATTCGTTTTTGTATTTTGGTTGCCACACCGACCCTTACACCAATGCTATCGTATTTCGGTTGCCACATTAGGCCATAGACCTACTTCCTTTTTGGTTCCTTGATTGTTGCACTTAGCCTCACGTCTTCCATTATTCCCTTGGTTGCCACTATAGGACATAAACCAATTAATGTTGTGTCCAAATGATTGTCACTTCGGGCCTTACACCACACATTCGGTTTCGGTTGTCACACTAGGCCTTACACCTATGCTTCCATATTTTAGTTGTCACATCTGATCTCACGCCTACTTCGTTGTCGGTTACTACATCAGGCATTACACTCATCCTTTCGGTCTCTTGACTTCTGCAGCTCTGCTATAGGTGTTAGGTCTACCGTCGAACAACTACCTAACCTTTCACTATTAGGCTTTCTAATTAGCTAAATGTTAAGCTATGTTCGCTCAACATTTATTACTTACTGCATTCTCATTAGTGTTTATGTACTAACTTCAGCTATCTTATACCTTAGCATGCACTTTAGCCTTCGGAAGTTACTAGTTATGGTCTCAAATACCCCACCAAGAGCTAAACAACCCTCGGGAATCACTACCTTCAATCTCGTCTAGGAAATTCGTCTTAGTTTAACTTTGGTGACTTATGGCTTTTAAATCATTAAATTTTGAAATCCCTTCCTCTTCCCATACCTCCTCCTTAGCCCTCGGTCGCCTCCAGCCTCCAGCTAAATAACTTTGGTTTATTAAGCGTAACCTTATTCTTGAATCTTGACAATTCTTAACTTCCTGCTTAATTCCTTATAATTAAGGTTCTAGTTCATTTTTCTTTTGGTTCATCTCCAACTCCTTTGGCATTGCCCCTTAGCACATGTTGAGAACCATTTCATGTGCATTTCACAATAGCTTTACACGTGTCAACTTCTAATTCATTTGACTTAGTCCTTTCTTATCGTTTTTAGTACTTTACTAACACATTTAGCACAAAATGTGGATCTGGTCTATTGACCCATTATTAAACAGTTAATTAAATTACCTCCCGGCCCCTATGCATTTGCCTCTCAACACCCAACTAAAACCTCCGCCCAAGCCTAATTACTTTCAAAAATCACTTAATTTATTTTTTAGAAAATCATAGAAAATATTTGTATGTATTTTTATAAAAAAATATTCTCAAAATCCTAATTTTTCCCCATTTCCTACAACATATGGCTCTCAAATAATTCATAACTTATGGGAAAATTTTATAAATCCAAATCCATCTCCAATAATGTGTTCTTGACATTATATTAGATTTTTAGATCAAATAGATTACAAGAAGCATGAGAAACATTCAACTCCACTTTGGTCATTAGTAATTTCAGAGAAAAATAGGATTAGATAATATTTTACTCATGAAGATTTCTTAATTAATGAAGTCTCTGGTTCCTTTAGCTTTAATCTTCTTTTCCTTTTTCTTCTCCCTAGGCTGCAATCACCATTATTTATTTTAATATCTGGGTGTATAATTAAATGAAAGGGGAAATTATTTATCTTTATTCTCATGAATACTTGGGCCGTTGGCCCATTCTCCTCTTTTTCATTTAATTCTTTTCAAGTTAAGCTTTATTAAATACTACCTTTGATACTTATCATATCATATTATTAAATTTCATAATTTAACCCATTAAATCTTGATTCTTCCAATTAGTTCTTTAATTAATTATTCATTAATTTATGGGATGTTATGAGCTTTCCCTATAGGAATTTCATCCTTAAAGTTTAGATAAGGTACAATAGTGATTCTAGGACTATCACATGCCTACTCTAGCATAAACATACATAAGTATTTTACCCATATGCCATAAAAGAAATGTACTAATTTATATACCAATACGTAACAAAATCAACCATAATATCATATATATGTGTGTGTGGTTTATAACACACATAGCAACCTTTCATGCTAATTTTAAAAAATAACTCAGGATAAGTCTTCTTGATTTTATCCTTTGTGTCCCAAGTACAATCATCTCTGTTCTCACTCCACTGGACCTAAACAAGCTTCACTGCCTAATTTTGAAGCTTTTTCTCATCTTGATATAAAATCTGAACAGAGTTTCTAACATTGGTCATGTTAATGAATTTCTTTATCAACACCCAAAAGTGTTAGAAAAGCGTACTTTATTAAGAAAATGCTAGGGCGATCCTAGGCTATTAAGCTAGGATGACATAGGCACAATGCCAAGTCCATGATGATCTTATGCATATCCAATATCAAGGCTATAGTCATGTCGAAAGTCATAAAATAATCAAGTCAATATGAAAATCATAAGTTGGAATCAATTTGATATGCTAATCATAAGTCTTAAGCCATCTCGTTGATATGCTATGCAGTTGTCCAATATTCAATTCTTTGTATGTACGAAGTTTGAGTGTTACAATCGGCAAATAATTCCCAAGTTGATTTACGGTTACAAAGTGAAAAATGTAGGAAATGAGACAAGAAGAGATCCTCCCTCTCCACAACCTCTAGGTCCGTATTTATAGGGGTGGGTAAGCGGCACAACAGCTTGGAGTCAGCATTAATGGTTTTTGGCATCAACAATGTGTACTAAGATGCTCTTGATTGATTGTCGGTAGCATCAGTTGAATGCGGCACTAAGCATTGATGAAGAGTAGCGTTGATATGGCAGTATTGTGAAAGATCAACTTCATCTAATTTAGTGTCGGCATCGTTAAATTTTGTGGATATTGACGACGTTCACCATCAATATCGCATGTGTAGCCTCTGTAGGCATTGATGACATTCATCATCAACATTGTAGAGTGGCGTTTGAGCATTGGCGACAATAATGATGGGTGATTCTATTTGGAAGACGACTCTAAAGAGCGGTGACAATGGTATTGAAGCAACAAGATGTGACATCATTATTTAACATCATTGATGGATAGCAGCACAGAATAGTGGCAACATCAGCGACAACGTTATTAACTTCGAGCAGCATTATTGGAGCAACATCGGCCATAAACTTCTTTCTGTGACAATGGTGCACGACATCACTTATAAAGTGGATGGCGACATTGATTAGGCATGACATCAATGAGACACAACGTTGTTAGGAGGCGGCTTCACCTAGTATAGCTTAGACAACTATGATTCTTGGTATCATTATGTGGTAACCTTCAATAATTGATGAAGTGCGGTATCATCGATGAGCATGTCGACCATGTTCGATATCCTTACTTTCTTTGATACCTTACAATGCTGATTCAAATTCGACATTGCTTTGTGATGCAAGTCCACCTAACCTTATGGGTGATTGGTGGCACTGATGTTGTCTAGGGTTCTTTGACTTTAATGATGAAATGCGATGCCAACATTGATGAGAGTCGGTGTCGTTGGTGTCGGCACTAACTCATTTCCATTACTTTGGCACTACTTATTGATGCGGCGTCGCGATCAAGTAGCATGTTGAACCTTTTGAGGATAGTAATAGTAGTAACACCGCCTTTATGTGATTTATAATGGTTGCTATTATAAAGACTTTGACACTCCTTCTTGTAATGAGGATTGATGCCATCTCCTTAAAGCTTTGAATCCATCATCACATTCTCATGAGAAATTATGTGGAATAACAGATCATATTTAAGTCAACTAAGTCTTCCGTTGCTCTTAGAATAACCACATCCTTAGGGTATTAGACGCATTTCCTAGATGCGTTATGTGAAACCCATTTTGGACCCCCAGCAAAAGCACTCGGTAATTCAACTTTATAAGCTACTTTTCTGATTCTGCCTAGTATTGAAAAATGGGCCAACATATCTCGACGTCAACTTTTCAAATATCACAGTGCCCCACATTGCGACCCTTTAACAAATACATGTTCCCCAAGATCAAATTCTAAATCCTTCCACCTCCAATCGGCAGAGCACTTATACCTTAATTAAGTATCCTTTATCCTTTGTCGAATCAATTCAACCTTATTTAAAGCTTTACTTACAAGATCCAGTTCTAGGACAAGTCTATCTCTTATCTCGCACCAACTCATTGGCGACTTACAAAGTATTCCATACAATGTTCCCAAAAGGTATCATCTCGATACTGGGTTGGTAATTACTGTTGTATAAAAATTCCACTGAGTGCAAATGATCTTTCCAAGATCCACCAAAATCCAATATACATAACCTTAATAATCCTCTAGCACTTGGTTGACCCTTTTAGTTTGGTCATATCTTTATGTGGATGATAAATAGTACTCATATATAACTCCAAATCCAAAGGTGTAGGCTCTGCCAAAACTCACTGTCAAACAATGGTCTCGGTCGCTAACTATAGTACTTGAAATTTTATGATGTCTCACTATTGTCTTAACATATACCTCGATGAATTTAGTTGCCTTCGTTGTAGAATTTACCGTAATGAAATACGAACTCTTAGTCAATCTATCTTCTATGAACCATATACTTTCGTTCCCTTCCCTAGTCCTTAGAAAACCATCAACATAGTCTATCAAAAATAAACCCCACTTACACATTGGAACTTTCAAAGCCTGTAATAGTCCACTTGCTTCTGATTTTCTACCTTAACTTATTGGCATGTGAGACATCTCTTCACAAATTCCACGATATCTCTTTTCATTCTATCCCAGTAGAAGCTCTACTTCATATCTCAATGCTCAGTACCTCTTGGATGAATAGTAAACTTTGAACGGTGACATATGTCTAAAACCAACTTTGAAAGGTCTCCATTGTTTGGAACATATAACCTTCTGTTCTTCCAAAGGCAACCCCACTTATAAATACCAAAGTCCTTCAACCCTTCGGTCTTGGCACCAGTCTTCAGGCCATTAATCTATTCGGCACATAATAAGTCCTCCTTTTTCTTCTCGCCTTCTCGACAATCTTCTCTATGAGAATTGGACGAATTTCTAAGTAAGACAACATTCTAGAGTTTTGGCTCAGACCAGAATTCGAGCGAAACTATACATCATAAGAAGCTAGTGTTTCTAAAATCCATCGGTCCATACCCAAACTCACTCTATACCCCTTAAAGTCGAACACAAATGAGTCACAAGCAAATAAATAGTCACATAAAGCAACCTATAAGTTAATGCACCTTAATCCAAGAGTGGCATACCCATCAAGCGGATTAACCACATGTAAAGGAGTCACTAAGTATGTAACATCTAACCTCAATCTATCTATTGCATCTTTCAAAATGAAAGAATGTGTATCTCCAATATCAAACAAAACTCTAACTAAAGAACTAGAAACGGAAATCATACCTTCCTACCAAACACCCTTGCCTTTCTCCTTGGTAGATGGTCCTCCTCTTGGTTCCTTCAAGATAAACAACATTTATGCTTCAGCTACGGACGATGCTTCTTCTTATGACCTGGTTTATCCCGATTATAGCACTTGACCTTGACTGTCCCTTCTGATTGCTAGCACCTTGAAGCATAGTGCACCTTCTGCCTACAGTTGTAACAAGTAACCTTCGTAATATCCTTTCGGCCTCCGGCCTCCTGGGCCTTAGCCTTTGGTTCTTGCCCCTTCTTCCCCTTTTGGTAAGAAGCAAACCTCTTCTTCGATTCTAGCTTGAGCTTCCCTTTTGCACTTCTCTATGGTTAGTATAAACTATCATACCTCCTTGCCATATCCACTACGAACTCAAAAGGAGATGCTAGATGTGTCACCTCCTTGTGACACACCTGCCTCAAACCACTGATAAACTTTTGTTCTTCTTTAGCATGGGTTCTTAATCAACTTCCGGCCATACTTCGCCAAGGCATTAAACTTCTGG
Organism: Allium fistulosum; assembly: GCA_030737815.1. Taxonomy (NCBI): domain Eukaryota; kingdom Viridiplantae; phylum Streptophyta; class Magnoliopsida; order Asparagales; family Amaryllidaceae; genus Allium; species Allium fistulosum. Next base: position 1,531,354,284 of record CM060903.1, on the reverse strand, counting down.
ATGTACTCTTATACAAAAAATCTCCTTGCCTAAGATCGACGAACTCACTCAACAACACACTTCTCTTAGACTCGGAAATGAATCGAGCCTTAAGCCTTTCTCTGATTTTCTCCCAAGTAATCTCCTCTTCTGAAGTTTCGACTATCACTGTCTTCCACCAATCTAAGATGTCTTCATGTAGCTACCTAGAAGAAAGCCCTCTCTTCTGCACATCATTAAGCTCTGAATCTCTAAAGATACACTCACACAGCTTTTAATCACTTCAATACTTCCATCATCGGCTCTTTCCCCGTAAACATCTTGCTTCCCAAATTCCTAAAGTCTTGATTCAACTTCGAAAAATCTTCCCTCGCAACCACTCTTAGCTCAACCACTTCCTATATGTTCTCTCTTTTCATCTATGACATGAATTGCTAGAACAAAACATCTATATCCATGCCTAGAATAGGCAGGATAGCCTCATTTACTACTGTCGGAGGCACTTCTCTACCATTGTCAACTGTTTGCATGCTATCATTCTCCCTCCTAGCATTATCTCCCCCTACCATAATTCTTTCACTCTTCAAATCTATTTCTTCTAAGAAGGAATTCATTGGAAACAGAAGGAAAGAGAGTTAGAGGAATAGAAATATCTATCTACATATCCATATAGCAAGTACAAGAATGTTATACACTAACATATACCCTCCCAAGGTGTTCATTTTCTTCTAGTTTATTTACTCTAACTTTTTACTTGGCTGCAGTCACATTGGAATTATCTTTTGGTAACATAGATGAGATCGGCTATATTATACAGTCTTAAGCAAGCAGAGCAGATATGCACTAATCAAGTAACACATCATTATAATTCAAAGTTAACAAGTCAATTCCCATTATCATGTCAACGCACGGGTCTATAATACAAAAATAAACAATAGTGTTATGCCAAACATATAGAAATGCTAACATAAACACTTAATACAGTGAATCAAAATAGAAACTATAACACCTAATCCTCCTGTTTATTTGTCCATCCTAAAAGCAATATGCCTAAGCTGACAAACTCAACCTACTCAAAAGACTACCCATGAATTTATGGTGAAAATAATAATAAAACACGGGTCAAATATAAAATTCAATATGAGCAATATATTACCCTAAACCATGTCGTTAAAGCATGAAATTTGTTTTCCGCTCACTATAACTCAACATTAATTTAATTAGCTTTAAGTTTAAGTAAACACAATTTTAGGTGTTACACATATGCCATGGAGCCATATTTGAAATTAAACTATTCAAAGTGGTTTATCATATCCATTTATGAAACCAGCCCTAACCAAAATACCTTAGACTCACTGCCACTAAGGCCTTAAACCCTACACTAAAGATATAATATTTAAGTCCTAAACTTTTGGTTTCAATTAGGCCTTATAACTGCACAACTAACTAAATTCCACCAAATACTCTAACAGTTTCAGTTGCCACCTAGGCCTTATACCATCAATACTGCACTTCAGCCACTATTCCTCGCCTCATACCTACTTCGTTTTTGTACTTCGGTTGCCACTTCGGACCTTACACCAACTCCATCGTCTTTCAGTTGCCACTCTAGGCCTTACACCAACTTCGTTCTCGGTTTCTTAACTACCATACCTGACCTCACTAAAGGAACTGGGCTGGTTCGTGTTAGATCTGGGCCAACATGCAACTGGATAAATGGATTAATTTAAAAGAAATCCATTTTGGATCATATTGGGCCTATGAAGTTTAAATTAATTCATATCTAATCTAAATAAATTTTAGATAAAATGTTATTTTATTTAATTTATTAATAAAATGATTGAATTGATATATAAATGATAAATAGTATGTACATCTGTATCAAATTCACATGTATGTGTACATGCATGTGCAACATATAAAGTTTGCATGGTTTAACATGCCTATATCTAAGTGTTGAGATTTACACCACAATGGACGCATTAGCCTCTTTGTATACGTGTTTGCTATCTGTAACTATTTTATGAATTAAGCTAATATTTTTTATGTATATTTGTAAATACATACATGTAGATACTTATATAAAATGTTTATAATCTATATTTGACCAACTTGACTATGTTTAAATTTGAATTTAGATTTAAAATATCCTAGAAATTTTAAATCTAAATCAAATTTAGATCTAGTAAAAAAAATCTATTCTAAATTTGAATTTAAAAATTCAAAAGATAATGTCTGAATTATAAATGTATAAAAAAATTACCATTAACGTTCAATATATATATATATTATATAATATTAAAAAAAATTTAGCCATCAAATAATTATAACATGTTATATTAAAATTGCATATTGAATATTATTTTTTCATATTTTTTTAAATCGGCCAAAGCCAAAAGTTAATTTTTTTTGTTTTTTCCGAAGCCAAAAATCCATTTTTCTTATTTTCCTTTTTCTTACCGAAAATAAATTTGAGTAAAATGGTTTTTATTACTGATGCTAATTAACAAAACCAAATTTATATATTTAATTAAATTTAACCGAAATCGATTTTAATCAAAACGAATTTTTTTCCCTTTTCAACCATAGCTTAAAGTTTAATTTTTAATTTTTTTTTGGCTTAAAATCTATACGAATTTTTAACAAGAATTTTTTTAATCATGAAATGTATATTTAGTTTATTTATATATAATATATATATATATATATATCTGTATGTGTGTTTTACATATTACAAAATTCAGATTTAATTTATATGTTGTTTAAAAATCAATTTCTAATTTTTAATCTACATACAAATATACTTGACAAAAATATTATTATGCAATTTTGTATCTAAAACTGTTACCCGGTACCCTAGCCCGCCTATATTGGGCTGATCACGAAAGGCAGATTCGACTGTTCACGAGAAGAGTGACCGCGAAGCCATGGCTACAAAACCCAAATATAGAGTCTAGACGGTTATACGAAGCCTAGACTGAACAGAGTTAATAGACAGATAATGCAGGATGTCAGAACTATGGAGATTGGTTTGAATGGAATAGGGATCGGCATGATCATTTGTCAACTTGGTTGAGATAACAATGAGATTGGCATTGCAAAGTAAGATGATAAGGGGTCGACCTTGGTGGTTATTCAAGGGATAGGCATACATTTGAGGAGTTAGGGGCCCAGCATGATTACTTGGCAGGATAGTCAATTTGAGTGGAAATATGGAGGGGTCGGTATAAGTTGTAACGTTATAGGGATCGGCATGGCATTCCATATATGAAGGGGTCGGTATACACGTCTCTGGCACTATGGGGTACGGCGTAACATCCTAAAGCACTAGGGCTCGGCGTAACACTCCAAGATGGATCGACATTGCATTCAATGTACAAAGGGATCGGCATAATGTTGCTTATGATAAGATGGGTCGGCATAAAGTGGCTCGTGAGATATGGATCGGCATTGTGTGCAACGAACGGAGGGATCGACTTAGCAAATAATGGATGGTTCAGCCTATCTTGGAACAATGAGAAGATTCGACACATCGGCGCATGGAAGGTCGGCATTCTTTAGGCTATCATGAAGCTGAGCCAAGGATTGAAGAAAAGCAGGAGCTCTACACATCCAAACACCTTGATATTTGAAGCACCATCATGTTGGAGCATAAGGGAGCTACCATAGGGATCGCTAACCCAAACTCAACACATGGAGGGATCGGTACCAATCTCTATCCATTGAGAGTTGGGCCTAGCCCTCCCTATAGTAGGCCCATATGGTTGAGAAGATTTTGTTGCCAAAGTTTCAGTCGGATTGGAGGCCGCCTTCATCTATAAATAAAGGCATATGTGGTCATTCTAGGGACTCGGACTTGTACGCTGTTGGTTAGAGACCACCATTATTGTAATCAACTTCCTCCATTCCTTTCTTATCTCTTGTTGTTTCTTGCTGTTTGTAATTGTAATCAAGTTAATTGAAAAGCAATAAAGAGAATATTCAAAGTAGACATAGGCAATCAACGCCGAACCACTATAAATCTTGTTGTTTCTGCTTTCTGTTGTGTTTTTCTTGTTATATTATGATTTTCCTCTGTTTTCATTTAATTTCTTCATTAACTTCACTACTTAAACCTATTCTTGGGTGTTTGTGGCCAATTTGGTTGCAAACAAAAACATATCCTTTTTTGTTGAATATGTATGCGGAATTGACAGGAAATGGATATGAAAATTCATGATAATATACATGATACACACACACACACATCATTATGGAATCAAACATCATATGTGAATTGTAATTATATAAAATAAAGGATGCTACCCAGGATAGCTGCCAATGAAATGCACCTCGAATATTGAATATAGCTCCTACAGACCTGATATATACATCTTTAGAAGGCGCAGCGATCAAGAGATGAACATCGCGCCTTGTTTTAAATAATTTTGGTATTGATTTGCTATGGATGTTGGCCCTAGATCCTCTACTATTTTTTGCTGGAATGGAGTCTCTAATAGAGACTAAATAATGAAGGAAGAGATCCATTTTATAATAATCTAGATGAAGTAAAAGGTTGAGACCGAATCTCCTTTGTTTACTCAATCTCCTGTGCTAATTAAAAATACAATTTAAACTCATAAAAGGCTCTCACATGACCCCACATGGCCGGCCAAACATGGACCAATAATGGGCCAACAAAATATCCAAAACTATTTTGTAATTAATTTATTTAAATCTAATTTAAATATTTATCAATGTCGTATTTCGATACGCACATGTATAGCTTTTATATATGCATCCAATTATTACAAATTATACCAAAATAAAAAAAATTAATAATTAATATTTCATGAATATTGTTTAATTAAATTTATTTACAAAAATTATAAATTAATTAATCGTGTGGTATTTCATAGTATTCAACACTGCGGTTGTGAGAATTAAAGGTGTAAATTCAATCAACGATTAATATCGAACAATTCAAATATTAACGTTTGCACGTCACCTTAACTAGTAGCCTGATAGTTTGTCCGAATTTATTGCTTACACAATTTTGGTAAAATCCAATTTTATTATTTTAAGTAGTCTCCGGTAATGACAATTATTTATACCAATTCTTTTCGTCAAAAACTATATCACATTAGGAATTATGAAATCTGGTATTGGTCAAAAATTATATATCGTCCACATTCAACTTATATAGTCCAAATATAAAGTCCTTAGTTTAATAATAACAATTATTACCAACTGAATTGCTCTGTCCAGAGACTTTGACTTTAAGTTTACTTCAGTTGATCGTAATACAAACCTCATATAACCGAGGAGACGAATTTTCCATTAAACAGTGTTTCACCACTGATGCTTCAACTTAGACCCAACTCAGTCGTTTGATAGACGTTGTGCCATGATTTAACTATACAAAATGAAGTATCCACATTAAAGTTCAACAGTATTCTCAAGTCCAGAGAACTGTGTAATATTGTAACTTTGATGTTTTTCGTTTGACCTTAGTTATATTAACTAACGAAAAACTATCGAGTAGGTCATTCCATAATTATCTAATAACTATCAGTACGCAACCCCTTGCTGGCCCCAGCGGCCATGAATAATACATTGCCCAACATTTGGAAAGCGTTACGTACTCTAGTCTCAACGGATGTATCGATACCAAGTTCCGATACAACTTGACTAGGAATATTTAAAATGACATGTTTATTATATTGCGATAAATTCCTTATGATTACAACACATCGTAACAACTATCAAAAAAATACCGTTTATGGATTTTTCTATTAAATATGCTTAAATTAAACAACTAACTAATATAACACATTATAATAAGTATATATAATAGAATGAAAAACACCATTTGTTACGAACGAGATTTTATTATGGAGTTAATAATTTACAATAAATTACAAAATATCCCTTTGGGCATACCCTAACTCTATCGATTTCTCACTTGCACTTAGGGCCAGCTATGGAATCTCAATCCCATCTCCTTCGATCAAATTGATGGGAACTGACTGAGCTAGTCCCTTCGTGAATGGATCTATTATGTTGTACTTCTATCTACTCCTTGAATCACAACCTCTTTCTTCTCAAAAAATCTCTAATAAGGTGGAACTTTCGAGAAATGTATTACGATTTCTTGTATGCTCTATGCTGCTTTGCGATCTGCATTGCCATATTGTTGTCATAAAAAAATATCATCAAATTCTCTGTGTCGAGAATTACTCCTAGCACACTCATGAGTTTGCGCATCTAAGCTGCTTCTTTAGCTGCTTCGTTGAGGACGATGTACTTAACCTCCATTATGGAATCAGCTACCGTTTCCTATTTGGAACATTTTCAACTAATGGCCCGACCATCTAAAGTAAAGATATAACGCGACACTAACTTACTGTCATCGATATCACTCTGAAAGCTAGAGTCTGTATACCCCTTCATAAGGAGGTCTCCATTTCCATAAATAAGGAATAAGTGCCTTGTTTTTCTTAAATATTTAATCATACATTTTACAACAATCCAATGCTTTTCTTTGGAATTGGACTAGTATTTTGACAACCCGCACCTTAATGAGGCTGAATTTTCATTACGAATCGAAACCCCAAGTCTACCAAAGTACGAATCGTTGTTTGGTATCCTGCAAATAAACAAATGCATATCAGAGCACTATTGATATAAACTCACAATGAAATAGTAAAGTATAATGAAACATATAATTACTGACCAAGATCTACACTTCCAACATATAGTGTCCTTGTCAGTGCCGAGCATGCATAAGGAAACTTGTCCGTCCATTATTCCCATCTTGTACCAGTACATATCCCTCTAAGTTATCATGTGGCTTGTAATGAGGAGGGGGTCGGAACAACATTCTGGTGACTAGAAAATCACACACTTTATACATAACACTAATTTATGTCAATTGTCTTCCATTACATGTTATGTCTCTTACTTTTACTTAGTCATCTCAACTCCACGTACGCGTACGATATGCCTCATCTACCCGAAGTAGACTATAACCATATACATACATACATACATATGTATACACACACACACATATACATACATACATATATATGTATATGTAAGTACCATAGTCTCCCTTTGGACTAGGATACATTCCCCACTAGTATTCGTAACTCGGCAACTCGTCAGGATCCATCACCAACGCAGTATCACGTCCTCGTCGCCGAGCATAACAAGGAACTCCCGTAGTGCCTAATAACTGTATCACAATTGATAGCAGTATTCTATCCATTTTGAAAGACCTCCATAAAGGGTTATCAATCCATGCCCCTAATAAACAAACTAGAAAACAACTGTGACAGTGCATGACCTAAACGTGATCTACACTAGTAAGAGGTGTAGCCATTTAGGCATAACCCTTATCTTTTCGCTGACCACTCGGGTCCGATGACGTTCTCGACCTATGTATGGCTCCTACTCCTGAATATAGTACCAAACACACACTGACAAAGCACCGAGCCTTGCTTACCGTCCCATTTAGATTTCTTGACGCAATCAAGGTAATGCTCACTTGTTACTTAACACCCCCTAAAAGGTTGAAGCAGACTCTACTTGTCCTTTGAAATTTCGACCGAGAACCTTTTTACTTGGATGTCCTCACCTATACGCGAACATGTATAATTCCTAGGGTCCTACAGTTGGATATGTACTACATCAGTATAATGTATACACAACTGTTGGTAGACACTTACGGTGGACAGACTTCTGTTGTGTAACACTACTGACCTCGCATTACAACCTATTTTAATGACTATGTCATTCTTATCCAATCTCGGATTTTAGCTAACTTTAATAATTCACACCCATCATAAACGCATACATGAGGCTGTGTGTGTGTGTATTCATACTTATTTAATTATTACACCTTCAATATTCAATTGTTAATAACATTCCTTTACTTTTTCATCCATTTACTTCTTATTCCATTAATGTAAATTTAGGTTCATCTACCGCTACCTTTTAACTTAAAATATTTAAATATCCATTACCGTTTACCTCCCTTTTTATTATTAAACCTGTTTACCATTCCTTTTTACATTTTTCTACTATCCTTTGGTTACTAACCTCACTACTTACTCCTTTTTATTACTTATTATTTGATTTCTAACTCGTCTTTATTTATCCTATTACTTTACCGACCTTTATCGCTTATCATTTGATTTCTTACTTTCTTTATTGCATACAATAACTTTATACTTGGGCCGTTATTTATTATCTTTCGTACAAATCATTGATTTGTACTTAGGGATTTCTGTACTTTAATGTATTGGAATTACATCTCTCTCAAAAGGAAATGTTAAAACTGTAAAATTCTTTATCTAATCCAGAAAGGAAATTTGGGTTACGCTTGGAATTATAAGGAAGTTCTGTTCGTGATTGTTGAAATAGACGGTACAAAATACGGTAAATATCCTTATTTTATATATATCTTTCTTTTAGGCGTATTTCTTATTATTTCAAACAATACACTTTCATTTATGAATCTAAACTTGATGATCTATAGAAATTTACATTGCAATACCCTATAATCCAATGAATTAAAATACTACTTAAATCCCAATAGTTTATCTAGATTACTTCTAATTTACATTTATTTGCATAAATCATTTAATCTACAACATGATTCTACCACATAATTTATCAAACTCAGGGACTATTGCTACCCCATATTATGTAGGCGGAGTTTACAAATTCATTATATGTATATAATTAGGCCTACAACTCTACATTTACATTTTAGACATAAAGAAAAGATTTACGACAATAGAAAAACAATATTATATAAATATATATATAATTTTTCCCACTCGCCTTTCAGCTTTTCAATCTCTAGATCTAATCCATGTTATTCCAGTTCGACTCCCCTTATTCTCCCTATTTGAATATATATACCACAAGCATATATATATATCTGAAATCTAGATCAGAGAAGTGATTTGAGATTAATTTAGATTCGGATCTAGATTTATAATTTACCTTGGCTTTGATGATTTCATTCGACCCTATTCTTCTTCTCAATTGCCCTTTGCTATTCTTCACTTGTATATATGTATATAAATTATAACTATATTTAGAGTTAAGAATTTGTGGAGAAGAGAAAATAGCAGAGTTTTGTCATCGTTCTAGAAAATATGAAAAGAAAAGTGAGGGGTTAGGCTTGTATTCATAGGGGTTCGAATCAATGCCAGCTATTAGATTAAATTATTTTAAATCCGGACCATTCGAGCTAGGCTAATACACAACAGATGGTCAAATAACGGTCAATCGCTACCCATCTACCGGTCGACCAGTTGTCAGTTACGGCTGATGATAATTTCTTTCTTAATTACATTATCTTGTTTATAATTTTAGCAAATTTGATTAACGTTAATCCTTCTTAACCGTTAATTAATCATTAGATTTAACCAACGTTAATTAATTCTGTTATACATTTTATTTCATTAGTTATATATATATTTATTTATGATCCGAAATATTCGAATGTCGATAACTTTTCGTTTGAACTCATATCGTAAAACTTGATATATGAAAATTGATCAGAAAATCGCCATGACCTCAACGGTGCAAGTTTTATAGCCAAATCTTGACGTTTGGAAAAATTCTATTTTCAACGTTACTATTTATTAATTAATTTCTTTTTAATTAATTATCGTTGATATTACGGGGTGTTGCATTCTTTCCCTTAAAGGAATTTCATTCCCGAAATTCCTCTAGGACTGAATCATGTAACATAGCATGCAACTAATGTAAGTTATCCAATCTATTAGGGTACAACCAATTTTGCAACCAATAGTGTACAAGTGCACGGTGCATCACAACATATGTGATATGTATTCAGAATAATACAAAATAGGCACCTCCTATATGAATGCATTCTTTTTAAAAAAATTGAAAATATGGTGCAAACAACATATGTATATTAGTAGTTCTATATGTATGCAATTTTTGATAAGATTTTGCATCCAAATTTTCCCATACTTCTACAAATAGAAGCGTTGTTCAACCAATTTTGCATCCAATACCTAGCTTTAATTTTCTAACATTCAAAATTTTGAAAATTCAGTTTTCTAAACCTATATTCTTATGTTAGAAAAGGGTTTAGATGAAGACTTTCATATTTCCATCCTTCTCTTGTGTACCCATTCCATTGTACCTTGAAACATTCTCTTGTGTTCAGATCCCTTTTTTTCCAACCTTCCAAACATAGTCTGTATAAATAAATTTTATTTTAAATCTTTAAAATTTTAAACAGAGTTATTTTGAAATATGGTTTTGTTCCTACCGACAAGGTATGGAGAAAGAGATTTCATAGCTAAAACAGCTTTTTCCCTCGTCACTAATTATATTTTATTTTACTATCACTTCTGCTGAACTATAAAATTATTACTTGCTAATTCATCGACTTTTCTCTATGCTAAGCATGTGGAATTTCAAAAATAAAAAATTGTCCTCCTTTTTTGTTCAAAACCTTTTTAAATCAAAATTTTTACATAGTTGTAAAATCTTTAATATTCAAAATATCATTTTTTTTAAAAGTTTTTCATATAAGTATTTTATTTTTAAAATCAAATAATTTTGAATAAATTTTTTCAAAAGTGTGTGTGCATGTGTGTGTGTGTGTGTGTGTGTATTTCTTTCAAAACAAATTATGTCATATCCTACGCAGTCGGGAAATGGTCAATAGTTTAACGTCCATAATGAACTCTATCATATTAGCCGGTAAATTTTCAGTTTCAATAACGTATTCCTTTATTTAACAATCATCACACAAATTTATTTATAAATTTCAGCTTTTTAAGTTATAGGGATAGTGACACGTGGTTTCGCAACAACCTTCCCCGTCCTTCTTTTGCTAAAATTTATCTCTAAAAAATTTAACATTTTTTGCGACTTAAGTTTACTTTTCTTATAGTAGCTAATTTAATAAATTTACTAATTTATTTTATAAACTTTCAGTCTTTTATTTATTTACTTTGCATTAGTTAAGTGTCACTTATGAGATTTCCTTATTTATATTATTTCCCAATAAATATATCGGTCAATCCAGCAATAAATAGAAAGGAACATTTCTCATAACATTATACGCGTTTTATACAATAGAGACAACTAATGCTTACAACCTAAACCTAAAAGAAACAATTGCTGGAATGTGCCCATCAACATCAACTGACATAAATGATGTTGTGGCCCTATCACTTTTTACTAAAATAAAATGGATCTTTCTAACATGCAATTCTACTGTAACCCATATATCTTAACTTTCCTTTTTGGCTACTAATAAATAAGGTCCATTCATTACTTCTATTACTACAACCAGTTATATTACTATCCTCTTTTTAATCCAAATCTCTTGATAGTATTCTTAAATCTTAGTATATGCTTTCTTTATTTTTAATCTTTCATACGGGTATACTCTAAAACTCGCATAAATGTACTTTGATACCATTTCTCATTTCTTATGGTTCTACTTTATGGTCTTGACGCATGTTTAATGAAACATTTCTAGGCTCATATCAATATTCCTTATATTCTATGGGGGTCCACTGTTGCTACTCTACGAACATTCATTGCAACTTTGCTAATAGTCTTAACTTTTACCCTATCCTACCTAAGCAATTATCCCTATCTACTCCATATTAAAAATTTGACTTGGTTTTTGCCATTTTTTTCAAAAATTAAAACTTCACAATTTTGAAGTACTTAATTATAAAACATTTATCTTTTAAAAATAAAAACATGGAAACTTTTTATTTAAGTTCTTCAATAATTTGGTTTCAAAAGGTACAATGAAAATCTCATTATTTTAACCAGTGTTAATTGTATGCATCCCAACTTTTCATACTGTAATTTAGAATTTATCAATTAAGTTTATTTATAGGTTTTAAAAGGAAATGTTAACAATTAAATTTTTAAAAGGTCATTTCTTTCTTTCCAAATGAGGATCAAATTTTATTACATAAATGGTCATTCAAATCAACTTTTCCTTTAAAGCCTTTTAACATCGAAGATTTTACTTTTTAAAAGTGGGATTTTTAACTCAAACTATTTATTAAGTTTTAATGTTTTATATTCCAAAAACTCAATTTTTATACCAAATTATTTTCTTCAGAAATGCACTTCACAGTGTTTGTTAAAACATCCTTTGTAACTTTTACTAAAACCGAAGTACAAGGATAGTTTCCATCCTATTATTTTTCTAATACTCATGCTGTTTCTACTTTTGACCTTAGCAGAGGTTCTAATAGCATATAAGAGGGACTTTTAAAAGTATGTGCAATTACTGCACATATTTATGGATACTATCCATTTTTCTTTCTTTTAATTTTCTATATTGTTTGTAATTGCTAACATTATTTTATTTAAAGCTCTAACATTGTTCCTATCTATATTTCATAATGTAACTATTATTTAGCTTTCTTCTACCTAAACTATTCTTATTCAAATGTTTCCTCTTTATATAACTTTTCTCTCAATTTACAGTCTTTTTTATTGAACAATTGTTGCGTGTTCGCTTACTACTTTTATTTTTGGGTTCTAATCTTCTTTCCCATACTATTTACCCAATTTAAAACCAGTACCACTTCCTATTATCCACCCTTGAAAAGAATTTTACAACTTAAAATTTTACATTTTAGAAAAATCAACAAGTTATATATGCTGTACTATTTTTTTCAAAACAAATTACTTTTCATAAAAACATATTTACTGTAATTTTTTTTTTTTTTTGGCAAAGCCAGCGGGGTTAACTGGGCCCCTACCAGTTTTATTGCATGACAATAAAAAAGAAGAACAACATAAAGAAAAAGAAGAAGAAGGAAAAAAGAAAAAAAAAAAAAAAAAAAAAAAAAAAAAAAAGCTACAAGAATTACAAACTCATCCCCAAGCATCAACAATTGAAATTGGGAAACCATTAGCACAATATTTCAGCTGAGTCTGAGTTCGAGACTTGACTTCATTCCAAATTAAGGCATCAGTTCTTCTAACATTATCAAAAACCATGGAATTCCTTTCTGCCCAGATCACTGACATACTAATTTTCAATACAAAAGCTAATACTCTTCCTTGTAACATCCTCCACCTAGTTGCTTTAAAGATAATATGCCAGAGAGTACTAGTACCAGATCTAGTAAAATGATAACCAGTAATACAACTGATCTTGTCTAACATGAATTGCAAAGAAGGACAGTCAAAAAAAAGGTGTTCAGTAGATTCTTCATGAAGTTGACAGAACAAGCACTGCTTGGAACAAGCCATACCATATCTACTGAGAACAGTTCTTGTTAGTAATGCCTGATTTATGACTTTCCACATCATTAAATTTTCTTTTGGAGTTGAATCAGAATTCCAAATCACATTGTACCACTCAGCAGCTGGAAGCGGAACACAAGCAGTAACATTATTGTAAACAGTTTTAACAGAGTGAGCTTTCTTATCCCATGAAACACAAGCATCTTGTGGCACACTATAGTGATGCTGTTGTATATCACCCCACAACTGGGTGATCACTTGATTGCTACTGGATGGTAACAGAATTTTACCATTATGCAAAAAATCATTTGCAAATGCATTCTGGTGTATACCAGACTGATTTATCTGAGAATGATCACAAACATTGTATAAGATAAGACCCATGCTGGCCCATGGTTCGTGCCAAAAACTAACAGGTTTTGAAGAATTTATAGGGTATTGTATCAAAGGTAGGAAAACATGCCGTAGTTTCAAAATACTTCTCCAAATCCAGCTGCAGTTCTGAGGTGCTTCCATAGTCCAAAAATGCTTGCTCTTTATACTGTGGTTCCATGTCCATCTGACCCACAGACTGTTCTTCTTGTTAAGTAGGGCATCAAAATGTTTACTAATTGCAGCTGAATTCCATTTTCTGATATCAATAACTCCCAGCCCCCCTAATTTGAAAGGAGTCTCAATTTTAGTAAATGAACATGGCACAAACTTTCTGTTGTGTATATTGCCAGTCCAAAAAAATCTAATCATGGCAGACCTAATGAGTTGTAACAATTTAGCAGGAAGGATTAGGGTTCTAGCCCAGTAGACCAATGAGGGAAAAACAACAGATTTTATTATAACCAGCCTTCCACTCTGTGACACGCTCCTATTGTCCCAACTAGATAAGGCAGAGGTGATTTTATTGAAAAGGGGAATGCAATCAGCCTTAGTTATTCTTTTTGATATTAAAGGTAGACCAAGATACCTCATATCATTAGACATGCTAGAGAATCCAGTAAGGTTATGAAGTGCAGCAGCCTGCAATTGACTAACACCAGAGATCAGAAGAGAAGACTTTCCATGATTAATGGTGAGCCCTGTCATTCTGTGAAATTCATGCAACACTTCCAAAACACAATTCAGAGAAGGCAATTCTGGTTTGGTAAACAACATTACATCATCAGCAAACATAATAGAGGTAATCTGAAGGTCAGAGCACTTAGGATGATACTTAATGAGTTTATGATTGAACCTATCTCTGAGAATAACAGTTAACACTTCCATGACTATCAAGAAAATATAAGATGAAATAGGGTCACCTTGTCGAATCCCTTTACTACCTCTGAAACTGCCTACAGGTCTGCCATTTAATACAACAGAGTAGGTAGGGGTGGATATGCAAACATATATCCAGGACACAAATGCTTTAGGGAAGCCCATCACTGCCATTATCCTAACAATAGATTCCCAATGGATTGAATCATAAGCTTTGGTTATATCAAGTTTGAGAGCAGCTGCAGGAACCACATTCTTCCTGCCATATCCCTTGAGCAATTCTTGAGTGAGGAGAACATTATCAATTATGTCTCTAGTAGGAATGAATGCAGATTGATTATTGGAAACAACAGAAGGCAGAACTTTGACTAGACGTGAAGCTATAATTTTTGATATACACTTGTAAACAACATTACAACAAGAGATAGGTCTGAAAGATGTAACACTATTTGGAGGAGACACCTTAGGGATCAGGGCAATGTTGGTGTTATTGACTTCCCGAAGTAACTTACACTTATTGAAAAAGTTGTGAATAGCTGCACAAAATTCAACACCTAAAACATTCCAAGTTGATATAAAGAAAATGACATTTAACCCATCAGGGCCTCCTGAAGATTCCTTATTCATAGAGAAAAGAGTGGCTTTGATTTCTTCATCTGTTACAGGCAAAATAAGAGTGGAAGCTTCCATAGTAGATATGCAAGGAAGATCAAGATTAGAAATGAGGTTCAAGTCAGGTATGAATCCATTAGTATTGCCAAACAAATTGGTGAAGTATTGTATAAAAGCTTGATCAACAGTGTCTGCAGTGGTGAATAGAGTTCCATGCTCATCTTTAATACTAAATATATTCTCTCTAGAATGCTTAACCTTAATAGAATCATGATAGAATTTAGTATTTCTATCCCCCTCATCTATCCATTTTTTGTGCAATTGCTGCCTCTTCATGTTAGCCTCCAAAGTGAGCGCATTGTGAACTTCCTTGTGTAATTTTCCCTCTTCAACAGCTGCTTGGATATCAAGAGGGTGGTCCATCATGTAAGCTTGTTTGATCTTCAATTGCTCTTTTAGAGTAGTGGACAGCAAGCTACCAGATCCAAATGTAGTAGAAACCCACAGTTTGATTGCTAACTTGATACTTTTTAATTTCCTGCAAAATTTATACATGGGGTTACCATAAGAAAAGAAAACAGAATTAGCTTGTTTGACAATGCTCAAAAATTGTTCATGCTTAGACCAGGCATTAAAAAATTTAAAACTTCTTTTTTTTTCCTTTCTCAAATGGTTCCCAAAAGATAGAACAAGGGGAGAGTGATCAGATAGTATGGGCTGAGGAAGAAAGACAGAAAGACAAGGCCATAGATTGAGAGATTGAAGGTTACTAAAAGCATGGTCAATAGTTGTGTAGATACGAACTCCACTTCTACTGCAATTATTCCATGAAAATTTAGCCCCTGATTTGTTAACCAATAACAAATCAGAATCATAAACGGCAAGATTGAGAGATTCTATGTCTCTAGGCAGAAGTGGAGATCCTCCAGATTTATCATCATAGGCAAAACAGGTGTTGAAATCACCTAGAACAAGCCAGGGGTGAGATGCTTGTCTTAAAGGTGGGATTGATTTGAGGAATTCATTTCTTGAGATTACAGAGTTATCAGCATATACAAAGGTTAAGTAGAAAGAAGTAAGAGATTGACAAACAAGGACATGAAAATGAATATACTGCCTAGCAGACAGTATAGGAGAAAGAGTTATAACAGTAGGATCATAAATGACAAGAATTCTACCATAAGCAGCAGCTTCAAGATTATGATGAATAGACCATTTTGGATTAATGTAATTTGCTGCTTTTTGAGATAATGTACTGTTGAGCTTAGTTTCAAGAAGGCCAAATATACAAATGTTATGCTCTGATATATAGCTTTTCACTTGATCAAGTTTCAAATTACTATGAGCTCCTCTTATGTTCCAAGATGCAATGTTTTGTAACATTAAAAATTATTGTTTTAGGGAATTGTTATTCCTCCTCTGCGCTGACAGAGACCTTGTTTCAATTTTCCTTCTTGACACAGACCGAGGGGATGACGGTTGAGATTTTGTTTGAGAAGGAGGGACATTATGAGATGGAGATTGAGATTGATTGAAAGAATTGGATAAGGGCCAACCAGGCAGCTGGATTGAGAAGTTGTAATGTGGAGGGGGAGGCGGTTGATTTTGATCAGAAGCAGTTTGCAGAGAGGCTATAAGTTGATAGATTTGTGTTTCAAAATTTTGACACCATTTTCTATCAAGTTCAGATGCAGATACTGGTGAGCGTGCATTTTCTTCATTTGCAACCTTTTCATCCCCTTTGCTACTCATAATTTGGGTGGAATGTTTAGTATCACTTTCCTGCACACATGATTTAGCAACCTGATTTGGTGTACATGTTTCATTTTGATCTTCAATTGTTTCAGTTTCTTTTGGATACTTGTTTGACACATTGGCTTCTTGTCTACTTTTGTCTTCGGCTGTAATCTCTCCTTCCTCCTCATCATACCTTTCCAATATATAACATTCATTGTCTGTACTTTGTAGTAAGTTGTACTGGTTTTGTGTGCTAACTGCTCATCTTTGCTCAACACTGGGTTGAAACCTCTCCTTACCATCTTCCTTATTGCTTTGCTCAGGTCCATCTTGTATTACAGTTTCATTCACACCTAAATTCTTCAGTGAATCTTCTTCTTTCTGTATAACTTTATCAGCATTCACAGTTCCATCTTGTATAACTTTTTTCCCTTTATTCGTCACAACCTTCTGCCATTTCTGCTTAACTTTTTCCTGCCTAACTATGCCTTGACCTTTCTTCATCTTATTCGTTCCTACATCATTAATATTCTGCTTTTCTTTTCCTAAACATTGCTCTACAAAAACTTCACATTCAACTTTCTTACAACTTTTAACAGTATGACCAAACTCTTTGCATACAATACATATCTCAGGTTTCCACAAGTATTCGACTTTTACTATCTGCTCAGAACCATTTAACATTCTAACTGAAAATTCATCCGGTAAATCTTGATTTGGAGTTACTTCAACTAAACATTTCGCAAAAGAAATGCGCTCAAATTTTTCAGTTGAAGCATCCAAACAAAGTAGCTTCCCAACTCTTGAAGCTAACCAGTTAATACCCAACGGTGACCAAGCATAAAGTGGTATATTGTAAAGTTTTATCCAAACTGGAACAGATTTTATACTACTACACGTATTACCTATGTTCTCATCCCATGGCTTCACTATAAAAAGCTTGTTTCTCATTATGACTGGATCAGATTCAGCAATTCTTGTTCTATCTTCATCATTAGTAAATTTGAATAGAAACAAAAAACCGTCAGACTTTACCGAAATTGATCCACTAAGTTTCCATACCTTTTTAAGATAGTACACCACAGTAGCATATGGGAGAGGGTTATCAAGGAAAAATCCAACAAGATACTCCTTCCACATAGAATTGCCAGCCTGTACAACATCAGGTGATGGTACAATTGAGTTACCAATATAGTCTAGTTGAAAATCTCGAGGTACATATTTCCCTGCATTGCTGGGTTTAGCTTTAAAGAGAGAGTTCCAAGAACGACAAGGAGAATGAGCAGGAAGAGGTAGCAAAGGAGCAGAAGAAGGGAGAGTAGACACAGGGAGACGAGGAGAAATAGCCTCTGCACTAGTTGCAGGCACTACAGATTTACTGACAAGGGAGGTAGAGGTGACTGACACATGGGTATGGGCTGGAGCTGACGGTGGTACGAGAATCGGAGAAGAAGGACAGGGTTGGAGAGAGGATCGGGGATGGGACTGAATAGCGGGAAGAAGATTGGGAGATGGAGGGGACCCCATTTTTAAAAGGATATTTTTAATAATTTGGATGACTGAATTTACTGTAATTTTTGCTTTAACTAATCTTAATTTCTACTAGAACCTTTTATTTAAATAAGATGTAAATATTTTACTTTTTCGAAAATTTAATATTTACTTACTTTTCAAAAACAGGGTATCTTCCTTCAAATAATTCCTTTGAAAATCATTTTTAAATATTTTATTTTTATATCCTCCTCAAAAAAAATTTCAAATATTTTACTACATTCTTTCATATGGGATCGGACTCGGAGTGGATTTTAATTATGCCTTCTATTGGACTTTTCTTCTTCTCAACTTACTAACTTATCTGTTCCTAGAATATTAAAATTCCGACTATCAATCTGGGAGTGATTACTACACACCTTTCTTTGAGAATTAGCTCAATTCTTATTTCCGGATATCTTCAAAATATAGATTCTTACTTTCCTATTTATCTGGACCAACTACACATCATTATCAGCAATCCTATGGGGATCTACAACCATAGAGCAATCTGTGCTCTATAAGGGAGTCAAATACTATCCAGCTTCAGGGACCCTTCTATACGTTGTACTCATGCTCTTCTTAAGTCAATGCCTTTCAATGAAACCTATTTCCCGTGTGGTAATCGGGATAGGTATATATCTTCAACTTCATCCACGGGTCTGACTCATAGTTGACTTATCCATCTTTACAGAGTATAGTTATAACTACTTTATAGTCGAAAAATATAGGATTTGACGTATATCATTTTATATAATTATCGTAAAAATACAAATACGCTCACTCATCGTTTCCTAATTCTTAAGATAGACTAACCTAAGCTCTGTACCAAATGTGATAACTCGCACCTTAATGGACTCGAATTTTCGTTGCGAATAAGAAACCAAAGTCCACCAAAGTAAATAAATGCATATTAAAGCACTATCAATATAAACTCATAGCAAAATAGTAAAATATAATAAAACATATAATTACAAATCAAGATCGACGCTTCTAATATCTAGTGTCCTTGTCAGTGTCGAGCATGCATAACGAAACCAGTCCATCCACTGTTCACGCCTTGTACCAGTACCTGTCTCTCTAAGCTATCCCGTGGATAGTAATGAGAATTGGATCAGAACAACATTCTGTTGACCGGTAAATTATACACTTTATATATAACACTGGTTTATGCCGATTGCCTTCCATTACATGTTACCTCCCTTATTTTTACTTAGTCGTCTCGAATCCATGTACGTGTACGATACGCCCTATCTACCCGAAGTAGACTATAACCACACACACAGATATGTGTGTGTGTATATATATAAGTACCACAATCCCCATTTGGACCAGGATACTTTCCCTGCTATTATTCGTAACTCAGCACCTCGTCAACATCCATCACCAACGCAGTATCACATCCTCGTCATCATGCATACCGTGGAACTCCCATAGTGCCGAATAACAGTGCCATAATTATTAGCCGTATTTAATCCGTTTTGAAAGACCTCCATAAAGGGTTATATAGCCTTGCCCTTAACAAAAAAACTAGCAAACAACTACGGCGGTGAATGACCTAAACATGATCTACATTGGTAGAAGGTGTAGTCATTTAAGCGAAACCCTTGCCTTTCCGCTGACCACTCAGGACCGATGACGTTTTCGACCTATGTACAGCTCTAACTCCTGAATATGGTACCAAACACACACTGACATAGCATCGAGCCTTGCTCACCGTTCTATTTAGATTGCCTAACACAATCAAGGTAATACCCACTTGTTGCTGATTACCCCCTAAAAGGTTGAAGCAGACTCTACTCGTCCTTTGACACTTCGACCGATACGAATCTTCCTACTTGGGTATCCCTCACCTATACGCGAATATATATAATTCCACATGTCCTATAGTTGGATATGTCCCACATCAGTATAATATGCACAACTACTGTAGTGGGCAGACTTCTGTTTTGTAACACTACTAACCTCGCATTCCAACCCATTTTAATGACCATGCCATTCTTATCCAATCTTAGTTTTTAGCTAACTTTAGTAATTCACACCAGTCATAAATGCATATTTAAGGTACGTATATATATATATATATGTATGTATGTATGTATGTATGTATATGTATATGTATATGTATATGTATATGTATATGTATATGTATATGTATATGTATATGTATATGTATATGTATATGTATATGTGTGTGTATGTATGTATATATGTGTGTGTGTATGTGTGTGTATTCATACTTATCAAATTATTATGCCTTCAATGTTCAATTGTTAACAATATTCCTTTATTTTTTTCATGTGTTTACTTCTTATTCCATTAATGTAAATTTAGCGTCATTTACCACTACTTTTTACCTTAAATGATTAAAATATCCTTTACCATTTACCTCCCTTTTTATTATTAAATCTGTTTACCATTCCTTTTTACCCTTTTCTACCTTCCTTTGATTACTAACCTCATTATTTACTCCTTTTTATCGCTTATTACTTGGTTTCTAACTCATCTTTATTTATCCTATTACTTTACTAACCTTTATTGCTTATTATTTGATTTCTAACTTTTCTTTATTGCATATATTAGCTTTACAGTTGGACCGGAATTTCTGCACTTTAATGCATTAGAATTACATCTTCCTCATAAGGAAAGGTTAACACTATAAATTTCTTTATCTTATCCGAAAAATTTATATTACACTTGGAACCACAAGGAATTATCTTTTCGTTATTGTTGAAATAGACTATACAAAATAAGATAAATTTATCACCATTTTATACATCTCTTTCTTTTATGCGTATTCCTTGTTATTTCAAACGATACACTTTCATTTATGAATTTGAACTTGATAATCTATATAAATTTACATTGTAACACCCTATATTCCAATAAATTAAAATACTACATAAATCCAAATAATTTATTTTGAAAACTCCTGATTTACATTTACTTGCATAAATTATTTAATCTGTAAATCCGAAACTACCACATAATTTATCAAATTCAAGGACTATTACAACCCAATATTTTTCAAATTCAAACACATGCAATATCAAATCTAAGTTATCAATCACACAATATATAAGCAGGGTTTACAAATTCATTATACATATACAATTAGGCCTACAACTCCAAATTTACATTTTAGGCATGCAGGAATAGATTTACAACAATATAAATCTAATATTATATAAATATATATATAATTTTCCCACTCATCTTTCAGCTTTCCAAATCACTAGATCTAATCCCTGTTATTCCAGTTCGACTCCCTTTATTCTCCCTATTTAATACACTTACCGCAAGCATACATATATCTATCAAAAATTTAGATCAGAGAAGAGATTTGTGTTTAATTTATATTCGAATCTCGATTTATAATTTACCTTGGCCTTGACAATTTAATTCGATCATATTCTTCTTCTCAATTACCCTTTGCTACTCTCCACTTATATATGTGTATATAAACTATAACTATATTAAGAATTAAGAATTTGTGGAGAAGAGTAAATGGAGAGCTCCATTGTCGCTCCAGAAAATATGAGAAGAAAAGTGAGGGGTTAGGCCTATAATTATAGGGGTTCATATCAATTCCAACCATTACATTAAATTATTTTTAAATTCGGACCATTTGGCCTAGACTAATTGACAACCGACAGTCAAATAGCGGTTGACCACTACCCATCTATCGGTCGATTGATTATCAATTGCGGCTGATGATAATTTCTTTCTTAATTACGTTATTTTGTTTATAATTTTAGCAAATTTGATTAACATTAATCCTTTTTAACTGTTAAGTAACCATTAGATTTAACCAACGTTAATTAATTAAGTTAATTACATTTTATTTCCTTAATTACATGTACAATTATTTACGATCCAAAATATTCAAATGCTAATAACTTTTTCATTTGAACTCTGATCGTAAAATTTTATATATGAAAATTTATTAGAAAATCACCACGAACCCAACGGCGCAAGTTCCACAGCCAAACTCTGAAGTTTGTAAAAATTCTATTTTCGACATTACTATTTATTAATTAATTTCTTTTTAATTAATTATCGTTAAAATTACAAGGTGTTACCCGTATTAGCTTACACATCCTAATGGATATGTCACATCCGGTCTAGCATATAACACGATGTACATTATGGAACCAATTGCTAATGCATATGGTATCCTCTTCATATGCCCTTTCTCCTCATCGGTTTGAGGAACGTCCATCTTAGAAAGGACGATTTCAGATTGCGTCGGAACATTTCCATACTTCAAATTCTCTATATTGAACCTTTTTAGTATGGTTTCTATGTACAGGGATTAGGACAATCCCAATAGCCTCTTAGATCTATCTCTATAGATATATATACCTAGTATATAGGCTACTTATTCCAAATCTTTCACGGACAAATTCTAGGAAAGCCAAGCTTTTACTAATTATAATAATGAAATGTCATTACCAATGTAGATCATCAACGTATAAACTAAAAACATGATAGCACTTCCTTATTCCTTTCAGTTTTTATGCACGCTTCCTCTATGTTCTGATAAAAAGTAAACTATTTGGTTACCTTATCACAACACTTATTCCAACTCAATAAAGCTTGTTTAAGTCCTTAAATGGATCCTAACAACTTGCAAGCTTTATCGTCACTCCCACTATCCTCGAAACCCTTAGGCTGTGACATATAAATGGTCTCTTCTAAATCATCATTTAGAAATGTCATCTTTATATCCATTTGCCATATTTCGCAGTCGTAGAATGCAACAATAGCTAGCACTATCCGAAGGGACTTAAGCATAGCTACGGGCAAGGTTTTGCCGTAATCAACACCTTGAATTTGACGAAATCCTTTCGCAACTAGCCTTGCTTTATAAGTCTCTACTTGTCTGTCTGTATTTAGCTTTTTCTTAAAAATCAATTTGCAACCGATGGGTATAATCCCTTCAGGCATATCAATCGTACATGGAATCCATTTTGAATTTCATAGCTCTAAGCCAAAGTATAAAGTTTTTACTATGCATTGCTTGTTGGAATAAGAGAGGAGTGTCGCCATCTAAGATGCATTCCTTCTCCTCACCATCCATGAGAAAACCGTAGTATCTCTCTGGTGCATGAAATTCCCTACTAGACCTTCTAATAGGTTGTTAGTTTTTGTATATAGGTGAATTAGGTTCTCCCACTAGTTTGACCTCCGTGTTAGACTCTCAAATCTCATCCAATTCTACAACTTTGCTATTAATTTCTTCTGATAGAAATTCCATTTCTAAAAGGATAACATGTTGAGAAAAAATAATCTTTTGTTCTTCGGTGTTATAGAAAATATATCACATGGAGTTTTTGGGATATCCTATGTGTTTGCACAAGATCAATTTTGCCTCAAGTCTATTCGGGTCGTCGTTCTTAATGTAGGTTGGACAACCCTACACCTTCAAGTAATAAAGGTGGGATTTCTTCGCATGCCACATCTTATATGGCATCTTAGGCATAGATTTCATAGGTATCAAATTCAATATTTTCATTGCAGTTTCTAACGCATATCCCCGATAGAATAGAGGTAACTCAGCTTTACTCATCATGTAACAAACCATATCTAATAGAGTTGATCCTTCGATCCAAAACACTGTTATGTTACAGAGTATACGGTGGAATAACCTAAGGGATAATCCCATTATCTTTTAAGTATTGTTGGAGCTCTTATCCAACATACTCGCCTCCTTGATCGGATCGAAGTATTTCAATCTTATGATTCGTTTGATTTTCGACCTCATTTTTGTATTCAACTAATTTCTCACAGACATTGGATTTGTTTTTTGTTTGCACAAAAAATGGACAAACACCTCAAAGTTGTATGATTTAGTAGATCTTATGTTATTCTTAGTAATTCGAGCGACTTATGCAAATACGTAAAAAACAAGGGGCTAAACTGTAAAAAGACACGCAGATTTATAGTGGTTCAGCCAGAATGTGCCTACGTCCACTTTATATGTTATTTCTCTTCTTTTGTTATGATTACAAGTACAAAGCTTTGGTACAAGTAAAAGAAAGTTGTTTGAAGAGTTCCTTCCGTGCTTGAGCTCTCAAACTTATTCGCCATTGTTGTACCCCTGCCCCTCTATTTATAGAGTGAGGCTGGGGGCGGGGGTCTTGGATGTATATAGCTGCTGGCGGGCCTGGGCTGAGGCAATCTGGCCTGGCGCATCTTGGTTCGGCATCCCTTGATTCGGTGGAAGGAGTGCAAAGGTTTGATGCCGTTTCATTCGGTGGAGGGTTTGGACCGGTGGGAAGTTGGTCCGGTGTAGGCCGGTTCGGTAGTTGTTGGAGATGTTACTTGGTTCGGCAGCATTGGTGAGGTTTGGTTCGGTGTGGAGTTTGGACCGGTGGTGGGATTGTGTGGTTGATTCGGTAGTGCTTCGTTCGGTGGTGAACGAATGGGACTTGGTTCGGTGAGACCTGGTTCGGTGCTTCGTTTGGTGATGAATGGATGGGAGTTGTGGCTCGGCAAGGCTTGGTTCGGCGGCTGAGGAAGGGAGAGGTGTGGTTCGGTGATAGGGTCGAAACGTACCCAACATTTGCCCCCCAAAGAGGGGCGTATGACGGCATACGTTGTGCTTTGTTTTGTCTCGAGTGACCGTATTCGGTACCTGAGCCGAACCGGATGGTCCGGTCATTCATTCTTCCCTTATAAATAAGGGGCTTAGGCCATCGCTTTTCCTATCTGTCGAATTATAGTGTTAGCCGGACCAAGTTATTAGCCGAATCAAGTTATCAAATAAATCAAGCATTCTAGCCGGACCAAGTAATTTAGCCGAACCAGGTACGATTATTTCTGCCGAATGAACTATTGAGTTGTACTACCGAATGAACCATCGAGTTGTGCCACCGAATGACCTATTGAGCTGTGCCACCGAATGACCTATTGAGTTGTACTACCGAATGAACTATTGATTTGTATGCTTTGGACTTTAAGTGAAATTCCAGACTATATTGTTTGTATGCTCTAATGGTATACTTTCCCTGTGTTTGCAGATAATGTCTCAAAGAGTGGAAACCCGATCAGGTAAAAGGAAGTCCGGGGGCGAAGGAGAGTCCTCGGCCGTGCCCCCAGCTCAATCAGGATCGGAGCGTCATGGGCCCGCCCCAAGGTCATTAGTGGATGGACATGGTCCCCAGGAGCTGCTGGATTCCCCGCCTGACTGCTTTCCTAGCTCTCTCAAAGAGGAGCAGCTCGATGTTATATCTCGTTCCTTTGGGATCGATAGAGCCCTCATGCTGTTGCCGGGCCCAGGAGTCATGCCATACAATCCTCCCGAAGGGTACTTTGCTTATAGTAGGTACCATTGTATGTGTGGTGCTATCCCGCCTCTCAATGCTTGGGTAGTCAGCTTCCTCACGTATCTAAAGGTGGCCCCATTCCAGCTTCAGCCCAACTCTTATGCCATACTGGTGAGCCTTTTCGTCATCTTTCAGAGGAGGTACGGGCGCCCTCCTTCCAACCGGGAGATCCGGTACTTATATAATTTGAGAGGCTACAAGAAAGGATCCCCATACATTAGCTTGGAGTCAGCCGTGACCTTCAAACCGGTCTTGGATCTGTACTCTAAATTCAGCATGTTCAAGAAAGAGTGGTTCTTTGTTAGGGACGACTCCGTTTCAATCCGTCGTTTTACTTCTGGATGTAAGTTGATGCTTTTACTTATAATTTCTATTCCGATTGCGATGCTTCTTCTCATACTTTCTCATTTTTGCTAGCGACAGGTGGCTTTCCGGTTGTGGAGACTGACCGCCTGGTTCAGACGGCGGCTGAGGTAGAAGCTATTCTTGGGAAATATAGATCATCTGCCTTCTTGATCAGAAATGCGATTCTTCTGGAATATAACTTAATCCTCCCGCAGCAGTCAGTAGTTAAGCTGAGGGAGACGGCGGAGGAGAGGGCGGCTGCTCAGACCAAAGAAGGTGTTTCGGTGGAGAGTAGTAAGAGGAAACCTTTCACAAAACCTCCAGCTGTCGGAGGTAAGAAACTCAAGAAATCGGACGGTCCCTCCCCCAGCAATTGTCCACTTACCCGGGAGGAGGAAGACATAGAGGAGGAAAGAGGCGAGGGTGGAGATGGTCGGGATGGTGAAAAAGGTGGCGATGGCATCGGGGCCCTACTTCCTGGGCAAGCGGGCGAGATTCAGGAGTGGACGGATGATGCGTTCCACCAGGCTTTTGAGGGGTTGGATGAGGCTCCGGCTTTGGTAGAGAAGACCGGGAAGGCGGACAAAGCCGGGACTGGTGCAAGTGAGTCTTCTCCGACCATTCCAGCCAAGGTGGCTCCGACGACTCAAGGTGAACTCTTGACTCCTGCATGCTTCATTAATGATAGGGACTTAGGAATATTTCATGACCCGCTCCCGTCCTGGAATGAAATCCAGGACTTATTGCAGTATCCCACTCCTCCCCAGGGTCTGTACAACCACAGCTGTGTTTCTTTTCCTTTTTTAACTTGTAATTTACCGCGTTTCTCGAATCGTATAGTGATGTAAGTTTGTGACACTTGTTCTTTATATCAGGAGCAGGCAAGACGTCCAAAGCTTCAGACCTTCGACACAGGCTTGAGCAATATAAACTTTCCAAAACTTCTGCTAAGCCGAAGCCCTCAACCCAACGCTCCGGGGATGTAGTCGGCTACCGTCCTCTTCTTGGGGTCATCGAAGAGGGCATTCAGCAGAGGAAGAGGAGTCATCCTTTATCCGAAACTTCGCCCGGTCCTCAGCCTCCGGCTCAGCCTCTTCATGATATTACTGAGGAGGGTAGCGAGTTTGCACCTTCTCCGCACCCGTCCGGAAACCCTTCTGTTATTCATATCGACCGTCCCGACTTGGCTCGTAATCCATTTGCGGGTCATCCTGATCTGGATCCAAGCTCTCATGATATTACTTTTGACGAAGTCACTGGTGAACACCTTCTCCCCCGTAACCCCATGGTACGAGTACTTGATGAAGCCAAGTCCTTAGATCTCGATCTACTCACTACTCGTATAGTCACTATGGGAGACGAGGCCAAGGCTAATATTGATCGGGTGGCAGAGGAGACCAAGAAGCTGATGGGGCATCATGCTCGGCTGGTTAAGGCCGGAGAGGAGATTGGGAGCGCCAATATCCGACTTCGATTGGTGGTTTCGGATCAGGCCAAACAGCTTGCGGATCAGGCTATTCAGATTTCTCAGCATGAGGCTGCTACTGGGCGACTAAGGAAAACCATGGAAGAGGCCAGTCGGGCCGAATTGCGGAAAATGGAAGCTACTTGCAAAGAGCGGATTGACATGGCTATTGCCACGGTGGATGAGGTTCGAAAAGCGGATCTCGAGCAGGTGGAGGAATTGTCCGAGAAACTTGAGGCTGCAGAGCTTGCTCAAGCTAAGTTGAGGGAAGAGATGGAGGTGATGCGGAGGTCCCTTCAGGCTGATTGCTCGAGATACAGATTGGAGAGAGATGCTGCCGTCGAAAGGTTGTCGGCTTCCGAGGCCCGGATGTGGGAGTTTTAGGAGAATGAGGGAATGATGGATGACATGCTCCAGGACATGTATTTCCGAACTTGGAAGCAGGGCAATCTCTCTTGGATGGATGATTATCTCAGGGTCATGGCTAAGATCTATCTTCGGGCTTTGGAAGAGGCCAAGGCCGATGCGGATAAAGATGGTGGCGTGGCCTTCAGCATGGATGCGGTCACTGCCCAGTTTGCCAAGGGAGAGAAGGTAGCAGTGAAGGAGGGTATGCGGTTGCTCGCTGTTGAGGAGGCAGGGGTGCAAGTGGATGATGACGACCAGAGTGGCCAGTAAGCTTATGCTGGTAAGTTTTCCTTTTCAGCTTCCCGATTAACTTGGTTGCTTATTACTAATGAATCTTTTTTATGACCGGACAGGCGGGCAACAGAGCAAGGACAAGACTCCGACGCAACCGGCTCCCTGATTTGACCTGGAAAATTCTTTTTGTAGGCTTGGCATGGTTGTATATGTTAGTCTTAAGACAGTAGAGTAACTTCTAAGTTATAATTCTTGCTACTTGTGACAATCAACATTATTCTTGACGTGTAATTTTTTTTAACTTAAGCTGATTTTGTCGTTTCTTGAATATTTGTTGCTATTTCGACATATCGTATGAGAAATGTTAGCTATGTATATTCTTGTAATTAAATTGTGTTTGATGTTAGACTCTGGTTCTAAACCATAATTTTATGACTTGCAATATTAGCGTGTGGTGTGAACAAATTATAGTCATGTATTTGTACATAAAAGAAGAAAATACCGCCTTTCATGTTTTAATCGTAGATGGCAGTCTTGAATATCTTGTAGGACCGAGCATGGAATGTAGCCGAATGTCCTGCCACTGTGAGTCCCTACACCCATTGGCGAGTATCTCCTACTCTGTATCATGCACTTTAGGGATTGTTATAGGGGATAGGAGAAAAGCTTTTTAAGTAAAATTGAAATACGTAAAAAAGGTAAAACTTCCAATCACGGAAGGCCTTCGATGTGCTTAAGTTCGTGGCAAACGGGTTTTGTAGTCACTTTCCCTAGCCGTGGGTCTTGGAGACATTCGTCACCCATCTTACGCCTCCGCGGGGAGTTAATTCTTTTTTACCACAGCCGCACTTAAGACACATCGGAGCCGAGATCGCGCACAGCAACTACCCGGGCCATTATGGCCCGTAATCGTGGGTATTATTCGATTTACTGTGGCCGGCTAGCGTGGGTGCCGATCGTCAACTGTGAACTGCCCCTGGCTGGCCACACCTTATGTTGGGGCTTATAGTCGGTTCACAGTTGCCGGCGAGCCTAACGCCGTAATGAGCTGCCTCGGCTATAGTCGGCCTTCTCGGTGGCTTATAATCGGCTCATTACAGTTGGCTTTAAGGGCCGTCGCGAGCAATGAGTTAACCCGCAGCAGAGGGGTGCTGGAGCAAAAGTGTCTCATTGGCGAGGGCATAGATTCGCATAGTACCTGTTAGGTCTTGTCCAGGTGAAGTTGTGCTGTGGAGTGCTTTGAATAGAAATGCTGTATACTCAGGATTTTGTTCAACAGAAAAGGATAAAGTTAACAAGCAGCCAAGATACAAAGGAACAAAAAAAGAGACAAGGTTTTTTAAAGTGGTTCGGCACGAAAAGGCCTACGTCCACTGATTCTCTTTGTTAATTCACTTCATATGGGCAATACAAGTTAAGAAAAGTATCGACGGAGGTGTTGGATGTTCCATGCCCTCTGGAACACCTCTCCGTCCACTGTTGACAAAATATAGGCTCCGTTGTGGAGATCTTTATGAATTACATATGGTCCATCCCAAATTGGGTCTAGTGCTCCGGGGCGAGGGAAGATTCGCTTGAGGACAAGATCCCCTTCTCGTAAGGTACGATGCTTGACTTTGGAGTTGTATTGTGCTGCCACCTTTTGCTTGTGGGCTGCTGTTTTAAGGACTGCATCATTCCTTCTCTCCTCGACTAGATCCAAAGACATGTTGAGGAGCTCTTCATTCTCTTCTGGGTTATAGTGGATCCTATGGTGGGAAGGCACAATGGTTTCAACTGGGAGCATAGCCTCCGATCCGTATGCCAAAGAGAAAGGAGTGCGCCCTGTTGATGTTTTGAAAGATGTGCGGTAGGCCCATAGTGCCGTGGGGAGTTCATCCACCCAAGCGCCCTTTGACTTTTCGAGCTTCTTTTTGACCAGAGTTTTCAGAATTTTGTTGACTGCTTCGACTTGGCCGTTTGCTTGGGGATACGCTACGGATGAGAAGCTTTTGTGAATTCCGTGTTCTTGGCACCAGTTGGCGAATTCCTCGCTGTCAAACTGAAGTCCATTGTCTGATATGATTTTTAGTGGGACTCCGTACCTGCATAGAACATTTTTGATTAAGAAGTTGATAACTTTCGCTGAAGATACTTTATTTAGAGGTTCTGCTTCCACCCATTTGGTGAAATAGTCGACTGCTACTATAGCATATTTGGCGCCGCCTCGACCCATTGGCAGTTCACCGATTAAGTCAATTCCCCATACTGCAAAGGGCCAAGGGCTGGTCATCTGAGTAATCTCGGTTGTTGGTAGCCGAGGGATCTTAGCAAATTTTTGGCATCTGTCACACTTCTTGGCGAAATCTAAGGCGTCCTTGCTTAAGGTGGGCCAGAAATATCCGTATCGGAGTATCTTTTTTGCTAACGTTTGCCCTCCGGTGTGATCTCCGCAGCTTCCTTGATGGATGTTGGATAAGATTTCCTTGGCTTCCCTTCCGGCGACACACCTTAACAATGGGTTAGAGAACCCGCGCCGATAGAGGATGTCTCCTTGTATTGTGTAGCGGGACGCTTTCCTCAAGATTTTCTTGAGTTCGTTACGCCCGTCGGGTAGTGTGCCATTTTGTAGGTAGTCCCGGATGGGAGTCATCCAAGTCGCTTCTTCGGTTGCAGCTATCAGATTCACTTGCTCAAAACTTGGGACCGCTTGCTTTGAGACAGTTACTGCCCTGAAGATGGCGATGTCTCTCATACTTGCTTGCTTTGCCAATTCGTCGGCCTCTTGGTTCTCTTCCCGAGGGATGTGTTTGACTAAGTAGTGGTCCAATCGGCTGAGAAGTAACTTGGTCTTCTTTAGATATGCCACGAGTCGTTCTTCTCGAGCTTGGAATTCCCCTAGTATTTGATTAACAATAAGCTGAGAATCGCTGTGAAGACACAAAGAATTGGCTCCGATCTCGATGGCAATTTCTAATCCGGCTATTACTGCTTCATATTCCGCATCGTTGTTGGTGGCAGCGAACTCCAACCTTATAGCATATTGCAGTTTATTTCCCCTGGGAGTGATTATTACCACACCTGCCCCCGAGCCTTGTTCGTTAGATGCACCGTCCACAAAGAGATTCCACTTGATATCTTCTGTTATTTCCAGTTGCTCCCTATCCTCGCTGGTAGTGAACTCTGCAATGAAATCAGCCATGGCTTGTCCCTTGATGGCGGTGCGAGGGTGATAGGTGATATCATACTGACTTAGTTCAATGCACCATTTAAGTAGTCGCCCAGAAGTGTCAGGACGATGGAGTACCTGCCTCAATGGCTGATCGGTCAGAACTTTGATGGAATGGGACTGGAAGTAGTGACGCAGTTTCCGTGATGTGATTAGTAAACAGTATGCTAACTTTTCAAGTTTAGGATATCTGACTTCTGCCCCAGTAAACCTTTTACTGACGAAGTAAACTGGTCGTTGCGTGCGGTTGTCTTCTCTTACCAAGGCAGCGCTTAAAGCGTGAGATGACACAGCAAGGTATAGGTATAATTCTTCTCCTTCACTTGGAGTTGAGAGCACCGGTGGTTTCTGGAGGTGTTCGATTAAGTTAAGGAAAGCGGTTAAGCATTCGTCTGTCCATTCGAACTTTCCTTTATCTTTCTTTAGAGCTTCGAAAAAGGGGACGCACTTGTCCGTTGCCTTGGAGATGAATCGGCTTAGGGCGGCCACTTTTCCATTTAGGCTTTGCATTTCCTTTCGGGTGGAAGGTATCTTGATGTCCCTTAGTGCTCGGACTTGTTCAGGGTTTGCTTCTATCCCTCTGGCATGAACGATGAATCCTAAGAATTTCCCTGACGACACACCGAAGGAGCATTTTAGTGGATTCAACTTCATTCCATATTGCCGAAGTACTTGAAACATCTCGCCTAGGTGGCTTACGTGATCTTTGGCTTTCCGCGATTTCACCAGCATGTCGTCCACATATACTTCCATAGTTTGTCCTATTAGCCCTGCAAACATCTTGTTGACGAGGCGCTGGTAGGTGGCTCCTGCATTTTTAAGTCCGAAAGGCATCACTTTGTAGCAGTATAAACCCCGGTCGGTGATGAAACTAGTGTGGTCTTGGTCGGGAGCATGCATAGGAATTTGGTTATATCCTGAGTATGCATCCATAAAAGATAGGAGTTCGTGCCCGGCTGTGCTGTCTACAAGTTGGTCGATTCTGGGAAGCGGGAAGCAATCCTTTGGGCAGGCGTCGTTTAGGTTGGAGAAGTCAATGCAGGTCCGCCACTTCCCATTAGCCTTCTTTACTAGTACCGGGTTGGCGATCCATTCTGGGTAAACAGCTTCTCGTATGAAGTCATTGGCGAGTAGATTCTTTACTTCTTCATCGAGGGCTGCTGATCGCTCTGCCCCCATACTTCTCTTTTTTTGTTTTATAGGCGCCTTGGTAGGATCAATGTTTAATACGTGGCATGCTATGTCGGGGGAGATTCCGGTCATGTCAGCGTGTGACCAAGCGAACACATCCAAGTTGTGGCGGAGAAAATCAATGAGTTGTTCCTTCAATTCAGCTTTCAGCTGGGACCCAATTTTCAGTAGCCTACTTGAGTCGTGCCTGTCTACAGATATAAACTCCATAGCTTCTGCAGGCTCGGCGGTGGCCTCCTCCTCTTTGTCCCTAGGGTCTAATTCATTGAAAGGGTCGCTGGTGTATCGAAGAGGAGGGGCTTTCTTTAGTTGCTATGCTTCAAGGCTTTTTGTGCAGAGGGCAATCTCCACACTTTTCCCTTTATCTTTCCTATGGTTGTTGCGAAGTTCGGTTACATAGCAGTCTCGTGCAATATCCTGGTCTCCTTCCACTTCCCCTACCCCATTGTCTGTTGGAAATTTCATTTTCAGGCACCATGGGGCTAGGACAATCTGGAAGTCAGATAAGGCTGGTCTTCCTAAGAAGGCGTTGTAGGCCGAATGGTTTTCTATCAGCACAAACGTCTGTTTCCTTACAACGGAGCGGGGATGGCTTCCAATCTCAACAAAGAGGTCCAGCTGCCAGAGGGGCATCTTCGCATCTCCAGTGAAACCGTGTAGTGGTTTATCGCAGGGAGATACATCCTTCATTGATAGCTTCATTTTGTCGAATGCGTGTTAGAAAAGGATATTTACAGAGCTTCCAGTGTCTACCAGGATTCGGTAAACTTCGGCGGGATCGAGTCGGGCAGAGATAACCATGGGATCCATGTGAGGGTACTGTCTTCCTTCTAGGTCGCGTTTACTGAATATGATGTCATCGCTTTCTTTCCGCTTTGGGTGGCGCTCTTCTATAACCGTATTGACACAATCTTTATTGTCTCTAAGCGACTTCCCATATCTTTCCATCTCTCTCCAACTTCTGTCTGCGATGTGCGGACCTCCTGAGATGGTATGGACCACTATCTTCTCTTGACTAGAGCTGCTAGCGTTGCGGTTTCCTCTGTCGGTCCCTGGTGAGGGTAGCCTTGGGTTTTCATTGGCAGGGGCTGGAGTCCTGTCTTGACTTTTTACATAACGTTCCAGTTTCTTCCTTCTGATGTGTTCCTCAATCAGATCTCGGAGATGATGGCATTCGTTGGTATCATGTCCGTGAGATTCGTAGAAGCGGCAGAATTTTCCAGACTTCTGTGCGTTATCTGATTCCTTCTTGTATGGTGGGCGTTTGTATCTAACTTCGCCTTGGGTGGCAAGGAAGATATTTTCGACGGTCTCGTTCAAAGGGGTGTAAGTGTCGAATCTTGGTCCTGGCCGATATAGGCGCTTTTCTACCTTCTTGCCCCCAGCATTGTCTCTGGAATCATTTCTTCGAACGTCCCTCGCCACGGCAGGGGCGTTGCCATGGGTCGTCTTACTTTGCTGTCCTGACTGCCCCTCAATGGCAGCATCCTCAAGCCTCATGTATTTCCCGGCTTCATGGAAGAAATCGGGTAAAGTAGCTGGTTTTTCTTTTGTCAATCTTCTAGCAAATTTAGTGTCCGGATGCACCCCACTGCGGAGGGCCATTAGGATAAGCTTCTCGTCGGCATCTTGAACTGCGGCTGCTGCGGCGTTGAATCTGGTTAGGTATTGCTGCAGCTTTTCTCCGGGTTTCTGTTTGACGCTGGATAAGGAATAAGCGTCCTTAGGTTGCTCCACATGAATGCGGAACTGACTGATAAATTTTTCTTTCAACATTTCCCATGAGCTGATGGATCCTTGGGGTAGATGACAGAACCAGGAGGTAGCAAGATCTACTAAGAAGAGCGGAAAGCATTTGCACAGTACTCCCTCTGTTGCTCCACTCATGAGCATATGCTGCGTGTACCTCTGTAAGTGTACAACGGGGTCGGAGGTTCCTTTGTAGGGTTCCATTGTTGGCATCTTCCATTCTCGGGGGGTGATAGCAATTTCGATATTGCGGGCGAAAGGGCTGGTTACCCTAGCGCCTATCCCTCGATCTCTTTGCTCCCGCTGGACACACTCTCTGAATAAGCGTGCCATCCTTTCATCAGAACTTGGAGCGGATAGAAATGAGTTTGGTTCTGTTCTATGGGATTGATTCCGTCCAGACGACCTGTAGGGATGGTATCGTCTATCATTCCTCATATTTTCCAGTGGCTGCCTTTGATCTTCTGGGAGCACGCTTGGGTCAGCTACAGTTGGCCCTTGCCTTGATCTCCCCCTGTTGGGTTCTGATCTAAGCACTTCCTCGGGTCCAACTTCGGGCTGAACTCTAGCTCGGCCCCGTTCACTGGTGTTTCTGTGGTTAGGCAGCATGACAGGCTCAGCTACAGTTGACCTTCGCCCGGTACCTTCCCCGTTGGGTTCGGTACCAAACGTTTCCTCAGGCCTAACTTCGGGCTGTGCTCGGTCTCGGCTCCTACCACGGCTACTTCTGCCGTTAGCTCCTTCGAAGAAGGAAGATCTTTGTTGTCTCTGAGATCCTCCAGACTGGGACTCGCCCCATGATTCAGTGTTGCGGTTGGATTCTTCAGCGTCCCTCAAGCGTGACATGAGATGGTCCACCAAGGCTTCCTGCTGGGACGTGAAGCGGTTAGTTACTTCAACAACAACTCTGTCCAAATCTTCCCTAGTAATTGCTGCAGGCTGTTCTGTGGCAGGAGTGGTTGGGTTAGCCTGTCCTTCATTTGTTACCGTTGCTGGAGGAGGACGATTTACTTGATTCGTGACAGCTGGATCTGGAAGACTGCTGGATGCGATGTTTTTTCCTTTGTTAACATCTTTTCTCTGTTTGGGAGGCATGTTTTCCAAGTGGCGGACGATGCTGTTGGGAAAACTTGTTAAGTAGGTGAAGCTGAAGCTTCGAGCTTCTAGCTCTCAGTGAAAGCACCAAAAATGTTTGCACAAAAAATGGACAAACACCTCAAAGTTGTATGATTTAGTAGATCTTATGTTATTCTTAGTAATTCGAGCGACTTATGCAAATACGTAAAAACAAGGGGCTAAACTGTAAAAAGACACGCAGATTTATAGTGGTTCAGCCAGAATGTGCCTACGTCCACTTTATATGTTATTTCTCTTCTTTTGTTATGATTACAAGTACAAAGCTTTGGTACAAGTAAAAGAAAGTTGTTTGAAGAGTTCCTTCCGTGCTTGAGCTCTCAAACTTATTCGCCATTGTTGTACCCCTGCCCCTCTATTTATAGAGTGAGGCTGGGGGCGGGGGTCTTGGATGTATATAGCTGCTGGCGGGCCTGGGCTGAGGCAATCTGGCCTGGCGCATCTTGGTTCGGCATCCCTTGATTCGGTGGAAGGAGTGCAAAGATTTGATGCCGTTTCATTCGGTGGAGGGTTTGGACCGGTGGGAAGTTGGTCCGGTGTAGGCCGGTTCGGTAGTTGTTGGAGATGTTACTTGGTTCGGCAGCATTGGTGAGGTTTGGTTCGGTGTGGAGTTTGGACCGGTGGTGGGATTGTGTGGTTGATTCGGTAGTGCTTCGTTCGGTGGTGAACGAATGGGACTTGGTTCGGTGAGACCTGGTTCGGTGCTTCGTTTGGTGATGAATGGATGGGAGTTGTGGCTCGGCAAGGCTTGGTTCGGCGGCTGAGGAAGGGAGAGGTGTGGTTCGGTGATAGGGTCGAAACGTACCCAACATTTTTCATAAGATGCACATATCCTGATCTTGAGAAATCATCCATGAAGGTAACAAAGTAAAAAGAATTATCTTAAGCAATTATAGGCATTGGGAAAAATATATCAGTAGGTAAAAGACCTAAGAATTCACTAACTCTTCCATTGCTTTCACTAAAGCGGTGCTTGGTCATTTTTCTTTGAGCCACGATTCACTCGTATCAAATGACTCAGAATCAGATAATGGTAGAAAACCTCTGGTTTTCAATTTGTGTAGTCATTTCTCACTTATATGACCTTGCCTGCAATGCCAAAGCTAGTTTCTATTTATATCAATATTGGAAGAATTATTCGCAGCACATACATAATTAGTATTAATTGCATAATTATCGTTATCTAAAATACCACAGCATACTTTATTTCCATTTGACATAATGTTCATAACATTATTAACATAGTGAAAATATATCCAATCTTAGACAATCTAGACACAGAAATAATACCACAAATAAGGTCTTTTAAATAATAGTAATTATTTAATATTAAAACTAATCCATTAGGCAAAGATAAATGATAATCTCCAACCATCGTTACATATACCAGAGATCAATCAGCAGCTTGAAGCCTCATTTCTCCCTTTGCCATATGACGTCTGTTCCTAAGTCCTTGTAAAGAATTACAGATGTGAGTTCTAGATCCAGCATCTAAAACCTAAGATAATTTATTAATTGTAAAACAATTTTGAATCATAAATATAGTTGTAGGAGTAGTAAAACTATTTAATGTTTTCTCTTTCACAATCTTCAAGCACTCCAGATAGTTCTGCTTCAGTGACCCTTCTTGTGACAGTGATGACATTTACCATTGTCAGCTGGAGCAGTCTTCTTATTCTTCTTATTTATCCTTTCCACTTCTTCAAACCATTCGATGATGATGCCTTCCCCTTAACTGCGAGCATCACACCCTGATCCTTGGATGAAGACTCAACCGATCTCAACATATTGAGCAGCTCCACGAGGCTTACATTCAGCTGGTTCATATTATAGTTTAATATGAATGGCTCAAACTGAGGAGTAAGAGACCCTACGATTAGATCCATCTGCATCTCATGGCCTATCATAACGTCCAATTGAGAAAGTTTATCAATATAGCCTTTCGTTATTAGGACGAAATCGTCCACTTTCATGCCTTTTATCATTTTCATATGAAACAGTTTCTTTATAAATTTATACCTTGTAGAACGAGATAGTTTTCTAATCAAAGCTGTGAGGCTATTGAAGATTTGGTAGACATTCATTTTTTGTTTTGTCTCTGCAACAATTTGTCTAACAAAGATAGCACGTAAACTTGGACGATCTCTAGGCCTGAGACCCATTTATTATAGGATAAGATTATTTCAAGGTCCGCATTATTAATGGGTTTTTCACTTATAGGTTAAGTTATTGATGATCATAAACGTTTGTATGTTAATGCTATCTTAATTGCCCTTAAACTATCTATATAGTAGGTCCGATATGTTTGTCATTTTTAGAAAACAACTTGGTTTAGACATTTTCTACAAATCTAACTTAGCAGATTAGGACATTTATTCATGGTAGATGTTCTTAGAATATTAGTAAGATCAAACACTACATTTCATTTTACTGATAAGCGCCCAATAGTATGTTTCTCAAAACTTTAAGATGAAACACAGAAGCTGTAACAACCCGCCCTTTATAAAACCCAAAAAATCAATAGATGATTTTCCGAATTCCATAAAAGACAACTTGTCAAGAAAAAGGAAGGAAAATAAAGCAACAGAACAGTATACCAAGGCATAACAATATAATCTCACAGCGGAATGATAACATATAATATATTGAATATACATGAACATAATAGAATAAACGGTGTATAAGAGACTATTATAGCGGAAGTAGCTGATAAACCAATATCAACAATGGAAGTCGGAATAAAATATCTGACATATCTAGCCTCATATACATATACATTTATCATGTACTACTACAATATCAAGTATATCCCAAGTACCGTCTTCACCTTCAAAGCTCTAGCTAGACTACTCTGATGGCATATCCCCAAAGCACCTGACTCTCGAACTACTCAATCGAGTACCCGAGAGTTGTCATGACATAAATAGATAAAGACAAGACCAGGTCAGAATAAAGCCTGGTGTGAGGAAAACTATCTTAAAATAATGTATATAAAAACTATATACAAATAATCAAGAATTACTAAATCACAGCCGGTCCTCGCCACAATCATGGCTCAGAGGTAATCCGGACTGTCCATAAACAAGTAAAGTAAACTTATCCAAAAGACAGAAAATCATACCATAGCTGGCTCTTCCCCTGTAATCAATGAGTCGGCACAACTAATATAATGTGACAGAAACGTAACAATCATACTATAAAGGTAACCCAACATCCAAAAGTAGGGTGATCATAATATAAGTTTATCACGAAGTATATAATAAAAGTAAATGTATCAACAATAACACCAGCTAACTAACAATACACATAATATAGAAATGGAAGACAACCAAAGAATACAAATCGATACACGTCATTACTGACGGGTGAAGTCCACTACAGACATCTATTGTGATCTAATGATTCCCTTCGAGGGTACCAAATAAATAGGGTTAGTACCTAATTGTACCATAGACCCCGATCCACATCCTCTATGATGGGTCTCGTGTAGATCTCACTGTACCCCTAAAGAAAGATTCGGTAATATATGACCTACTCTATTGACTTAAAATCTATATGAACCACACTGTAACCTCTGAAGCAAGCTTTGGTGACATCTAGTCCACTCGTAGATGACGTCATCCTATGTGAACCATATCGTACCATCTAAAGCAGGCTTTGGTGACATCTAGTTCACTCGTGGATGATCGTCATTGTTCCTCATTTCTAGTCATTTGGGATTTCTCAAGTAACTTGTGTGCGCCTCTTATCAAAAAGAAAACGATGATTGTGTCTCGTGTAATACACCATTAGGACCATAAAGGAACACCGATGCCATATAAATATATGCACACATCAAATATAACATCGCATAATCAAATACGCTTATCACGAACGAAGACCGATATCTCGTCATCATCTATCTACACGTATCATTATACATTATACCAAGCCATAACCTATCACTTATTGTTAGCACCAGAATTGGTCACTAACACCTTTGAATGGATTTGTGTAGAGAGATTAATGAAGAAAGTAAATTGAAACGGAGAAATAACTTAATTAAATGCAAAATAAATAGAAAAGGAAACACCAGAGTTATAGTGGTTCGGAGTAACTGCCTACGTCCACTTTGAATATGATCTTTATTACTTTTCTGATCAATTGAGTACAGATACAATCCGTAAACAAACAGCTTGAATGCAAGTTCGAACAGAAAAGAGATGAATGCAAAAAAATGGCAGAGTATCCCTAGAGTTTCCGAAAAAAGAGGTCCCCTCAACTGTCCCCTGCCCCTCTATTTATAGATGAAGATAGGCTGGACTCCCTGCGCAGGCCCAAGACTGAGGTTGCTCGGCCCATAGTCGTAAGTCAAGCTGACCGAATGTGTCTTGTCGAGCCTCTTTCACCGATCCACCTATGTCGATCCAGAGGTGGTCTTGTTGCTAACTCGAAGCAGATCCTCAAGGAACTTGGGGCAAGCGGTGGTATGACTCGAAATATAGAAACGTTGATTGCATCCGCTGTTGTAAACTGAACAAATTGTCAACCTCTTCAAGGTGTACCGATACAGATATGTCGAATCTCCAAGGCTGAACGGTGGTCGCCGATCCACTTTGGCTGAGCTCGGGTTTTCTTGTGAGTGATTCGGGGTAAGTGATGGTTTGAGCCGAAGTGAAAGGATGCCGATCGTATTTCCCTGACTCGACAACTAGGGCCGAACCACTTCTTCTTCATGCACCTTGGTCGATCCGCCAAAGCCGAACCGTTATAGCTGAACCACTCGAAACAAAACTCTCCAGGGCCGATCCACAAAATGTCGAGCCGCTCTTCCTTGAGTATCTTGACCGAACCAGCACGTCTACACTCCAATGCCGACCCGCCTTGGCCGAGCCATCTTGACTACATACAACACCGAACTACTCCGACCGAGCCAGCACCAAACATATCGACCCAGATGTATAGGATGATCCAGACTTAAGCTTCACCGGTCCATCATACTTTCACTCCTTTCCTAGCTTGAGTCTCGTCCAGGTTCAACCATAGGCTCTGTGACTATCGCCATGTAGCCGGGACAAAGTGTCGGGTAACACTTAAAATTCTTCAATTAACCTAAAATCAGATTCTTAGGTTGCTAACTATTTTCAAAATTAGTTATTAAGACCTTAAACAATTAATGAGTTAATATAATCATGTATATAACATAAACATAAGCCCAAATCAACTTAAACAATCTCCAAATCACTTCATATAATCCTATAATCATCAATAAACGAAAATATGAGGTATAACACATAAATTAATAAGGAGAATCGTCCTACTCACCTTGGTTTTTCCCTATACCAAGCTCTAATCACCAAAACCCACTTCTTAGATTTCTTTAAATTTTGAAATGAACATCAAGACTCCAATCCAAGCCAATTCCTCGATGGGTTTTGTGAGGAATAGGTAGAGAGGAATTATAGTGATTTTAGTTTAAATTTAGGAATTTTATTTGGACATGATTTGGCTAATCTAGGGCAAGATGATTAATAGGAGATTAAAAAAATAATTAGAGAAGATGTATGAAATGAAACTTGAAATAAGAATGAAATGGAAATAATGAAGAGCTTAGCTACATATAATCTAAGTTAGGGTAAGCTAGTGGGCTTAGCCTAATTCTCTTCATCCGCCACTATTCATCCTCGAAAATCACCGACTCCAAACATAGTCAAGTTTATACTCATTTTACTCGTACCAAAAAAGCAAACTCAACTATGGATGTATCGAGTCACAATTCACTCATTTATAATAATCGAGTATACGAGGCATTCCGTTACTTAATGATTAAATATTTAAATTAATCATTTAAATATTCGATCGTTAAAATTGCAGGGTGTTACATTATTCCCTCTTTAAAATAATTTCATCTCTGAAATTCCCTTGAGTATGAGAAAGTAACAGGACTAACCAAAAACTTTAAATCTCAATTTTGGAAAATTCCAACAGTACCTTCCCTATGCTATCAGCATCGCGGAACTCCCATTTTAGAATGCATCACACACTAGGGAATATGCGATAACCTATGACATCCCACATTCCCTACAAATTCATACCTCCTTTAAGAAGGTTTCTCACTATTTATGCCAATCAAAGCAAATAAGCATTTAAATAGCTATACATCAGCTCTCAATTACCTAATTGTACAATACAAAGAGGATTGTGCACGAACACAGAATTCAAATATGTATAACCTTAGCGTAGTAACCGATACTAATATAGTCATACACGATAATCAATTGGACAGTAAACTCAAGTGAGTTTGTATCAAAATATATCACGGCCTCTGAGTCACATCAAAAAGCAGTAGACTCGTATAGATCCCAACTCGACCTCATGTGGGCATGGTTGATATGCGATATATTCCAGATAGCTACCGCTATCACTCGCCGAATCATATTTTGAATTAAGAAATTATAACTATCATACAAGAAATCAAACACATAAGACAAGTAACAATCAATCAATAACAAGCAAGAATAAGCAACAATAACCAGTATACAAATTATTAAACCTGTAAGCAAGAAATCAACAAAATTAATAACCACCAAAATTAAACAACAAAAAACAACATCGAACAGTAGCAAATAAACATAAGCAGTAGCAAAAATAATAAGCAACAACCAATAGCAAGCAACAATGATAGTAAACAACATATGATAGCAAGCAACAAACAATAACAAGCAATAGCAAGAAACAAACAATAGCAAGCAACAAGCAATAACAAGAAACAAGCAATAACAAGCAACAAGCAATAAAAAGCAACAAACAATAATAATGAAATATTCAAAATGAGTCTATATCAACATGCATAGTAACCAATCAAGAGTTAAATGGGCATGTCAAACCATAAACTCCAATGAGTCCGTTCAACCTTCTGAAGGAATAAACGCATATGTGATGTAACCTCTTTCGTAAACATAAGACATGAAAGGATACAACACCTCCCTCTATGAAAAGAAAAACTTATACGATATGCAGGACCATTGAGTCTCAAGACTCTCGAATAAACCCAACAATCAATGCATTAACTCTCCTTTTCTTCCGAACATATCTCATTCTCCATAAGAGAAACTTCTAGTAATTAAATCATCATTAAATGAAGATCTATAATTGCCTAGTTTGCTCAGGTTCAAATTCACCTCAACCACACAATGTTAATAAGGATAATATACT
The DNA here is from genome assembly GCA_030737815.1 of Allium fistulosum. Taxonomy (NCBI): domain Eukaryota; kingdom Viridiplantae; phylum Streptophyta; class Magnoliopsida; order Asparagales; family Amaryllidaceae; genus Allium; species Allium fistulosum. The sequence goes on along the minus strand of CM060903.1, from coordinate 1,531,311,647 downwards.
AAGTGCACCACGATGGTCGTCTAGGCAAGTATCATCTCGTCACTTAGAAGATTATTCGAATCGCCACAAAACCAATCAAGAAATCTTTCCTCGAACTATCCCATGCAATAATAACTATACTACATTAAAATTTTATAATAACTAAAGATCATCCCAAATGACACGATGCTCGTTTCAACCCTTCATTCGCTCGCAAGATTTCTTTGTTAAATCAGGGTCGACCACCCGACTCTGTTCGTGTGAACTCTGATCTAGTTCCTACAACGGACTACTAAAATATCCTTGCACGACTAAAGCCGTGTTTCGAAAATATCTCAGTCGTCTTAAGAATCTGTCTCAAGTGCTTGTCTATCAGAATTAAATGAAAAACCCTTTCTTAACTGGTGGAAATCACCTAGAAACTCTACGCTCAACCTATAGGTTAAGAACTGGCACATGAATGAGCCAATCTTTATAAAATGTCCCTTTTAGCACATGGGATTACTCCCATCACATGAGGTTTACTGACACAAAGTAACACGAACGACTCTAAGCAATGCCTATAAGTTATCTGCTCGGTCTCTACTCATTATCGGGCATCCACCGGACCCTACCTAGATATAAATCCAAGTCAAACTTCATCACCGACCCTACACAACTTAAAAGCTCGTGCATCAAGTTCAAATGGTAGTAATTTCGATCATTTCACCTCAGCTTTGCAACTAAGGTGACTTATACAAGGTTTTTCTCTACCAAAGAATTTACCTACTATGAAAGGTCTCAAATTTAGCCTATCTATCGAGTAATTAGCAATAGATAAAATATACCGCTCAAGTGTTGGAAGGAACATAAGTGAGTTCCAAAAAATAGAGCATACCTCACTATATAAGCTCCTCTTGATTTTCCTGAGCTGTAAGCCGCTAGGACCCAGTAATGTCAATAAGGCATAAATCATCATCACTTACTCACCTTTTGAAAATGTAGGACAGTCCTTCTTCAAGTTATCAAGTCGGTCGCAATTGAAGCACTTACGCTTTGCTTTAGCTGGATGACATTTCATAGTAAAATGCCTTCCGTATGCCACAGGAGTGACATATTAAGCCAGCTTTTATTTTTCGAACAAGCTAGATCTTCCTTGTATCACGGTCTTTATGCTTTGGTTAGAACTTTGGTTGCTTTCCACTTCGCTGCCTCAAACAGTTTCTCATGGGCGTTCTTACGAAGGAGAACCATCCCAACTAGACTTTCAAAAGTGAAACTTAACAGGTATAAGGTTAAATAATGAACCCCCAACTAATGCTTAAGACCCAAGGAAAATCTCTTTGCCCAACAACAACGGAGTACCAACCATCTCAAACACCAAAAACGAAAAGGTTGAATTGGTCAACACTCCTTCATTGACAAGCTGCCCTGCTCAAGATGGATGGAATGGTCGAGCTACACACCTTTATTGATCTCGAAAATGAACTGAGAACCAAAGCAACGCCTAAATTAATTCAATATCACAGGCCTGCTCATCAGCCACACAAACACTACATCCTACCCAGCCAAAGTCTGCCTTCTCCACAAGCCGAGAAATAATCTTCCTTATGAGAACATTCTCCTGACCTATAACGATGGAAGGCCTCTCATGCAAGTGTCCAAGACCATGTCTCGGCATCAGTCTTAGGACTCAGATATGGCTTTCCTCCAAGGCTAAGGAAATTCCGACACTGCTTCAAAGAGTCTAAAGCTGGTGGGGATAGAAATACTGTTGCCTCAAGGGCCACACCACCTCTGATGTCAACCGCAACTACTGGAAATGCTCACGGTCGGCGGAACATCCCTTGCGGTAACTAAATAGTCTTTGACCAAATCATGCACCTTAGACTGCCTTCGTAGTCGCTCGGGCACTCCGCCTGCCCATACTGATAGCCTGGCGAAGGTACCTTAACAACCAATGATAAACAAATCAAATCCAGAAAACAAGCAGTGTATACAGTATAATATAGTAGAAAAATATAATTACGCTCTCTCTGCGTATCTCCTTTTACTAGATTGATTAACTCAAACTGGTCTACTTGGTTCTAAGGTTAAACCTAGGCTCTAATACCAAATGTAACAACCCGCCCTTTATAAAACCCGAAAAATCAACAACTGGTTTTTTGAGTTCCATAAAAGAAAGCTTGTCGAAAAAAAGGAAGGAAGATAAAGCAACGGAACACTATACCAAGGCACAACGATATAACCTCACAGCGGAATGATAACATATAATATCCTAAATATACATAAACTGAATTGAATAGGCGATATATAAGAGTATACTCTGGTAGAAGTAACTATTAAATAAATATCAATACTGGAAGTCGGAATAAAATATTTGACATAACTACTCTCATATACATATGCATCTGTCATGTACTACTATAATATCAAGTATATCCTAAGTATCATCTTCACATCCAAAGCTCCAGCTGCACTACTCTGGTAGTGTATCCCCAAAGCACCCGACTCTTGAACTACTCAATCAAGTACTAGAGCGTTATCATGATATAAATAAACGATGAAAAAATGCAGGTTAGACATAAAGTCTGGTGTAAGGAGAACTATGTCAAAATACTATATATGAAAAGTATATACAAATAAACAGAATTACTAAAGCATAACCGGTCCCCTCCACAATCATGGCTCAAGGGTAATCCGGACTGTCCATAAACAAGTAAAGTAAACCTATCCAAAAGATAGGAAATCATATTATAACCTGCTCTTCTTCTGTATCAACGAGTCAGCACAACTAATATAATGTGACTGAATCGTAACAATCATATAATGATGAAGGTATTCCAACATCCAAAAGTAGGATGATCATAATATAAGTCTATTGCGAAGTACATAATAAAAGTAAATGTATCAACAATGACATTAGCCAACTAAAAATACACACAATATAGAAATGGAAGACAACCAAAGAATACAAATAGATACTCGTCATTACTGATGGGTGAAGTCCACTGTGGACATCTATTATGATCCAATGATTCTTTTCGAGGGTCCTAAATAAATAGAGTCAGTACCTAATTATATCATTGACCCTGAGCCATATCCTTTATGATGGGTCTCATGTAGATCTCACCGTACCCTCTGAAGCAAGGTTTGGTGATAAATGATCTACTCTATTTACTTAAAATCTATGTGAGCCACACCATACCCTCTTAAACAGACTTTGGTGACATCTATCCCACTTGTAGATGACGTCATCCTATGTGAACCATACCATACCCTCTGAAGTAGGCTTTGGTGACATCTAGCCCACTCGTGGATGATCATCATCGTTCACTATTTCTATTCATCCTAGATTTCTCAAGTAACTTGTGTGCGCCTCTTATCAAAAAGAAAACGACGGTCGTGCCCGGTGTAATACACCATCGGGACCATAAAGGAACACCGATGGCATATAAATATGCACACACATCAAATATAACATCGCATAATCAAATATGACTATCACGCATGATGATCGATACATGTCATTGTTTATCTACATGAATGGCCTCTATTATAAGACCCATAATCGGTATGGACACTAATATAAGGCCACCACCATTCGTCAAACATATCTACCCCAAATTCAAAGCCAAGGAGCACGGACTAACTCCGCTCAATCATACAAGCTTACCAAACGTGACCGTGTAATCAATCAGTACATTGACATCTAGTCTGATCATCATCATCTGTACACATATCACTATACATTGCATCAGAATCCCGAGCTTTGCCTTACGTCCTACTTTCCCAAGTAGCCCAAAGCTTTTCCCAAGTCGTGCCAAGGCTCTATGAAGAACCGCACTTGTTTGCACCAAAAATGGTCACAAACCCCAAGGGTAATGAAAGCACCAGCGTATGGATACAAATCAACAGTATTCACACGCAAATCACAGATCTAAGCAAATAACAAGCAACAATCCAGAAATAATGAACAATGACGCGCAATTTATAGTGGTTCGGCTATCTCCGGCCTACGTCCACTTCAAAGTTTTTATCTTTTTATTGCTCGATGCTTGAAAATTACAATTTCGTATGTTGTATTACAACTGATTTGCTGAACTAAGTCTGAATCTAAGGCAGCAATGGTGATCTGGAGTGAATCTGGCAGAGTCCGGGCGCTCTTAGCTCTCACAATTGTCCGACCCCTTTTCTGAATGACCTGGGGCTCTATTTATAGGTGTAGGAGGCTGATATTTCGCCTAAAATGAGGGAAGACCAGTTCTGGCACGTGAGGTGGCCCACATGGCCGAAATCTGGAGTCCCGGGCCCACTTTGGGATCGATTCGAAGCTACGTTCGAATCGATCAAGAAATTGTCCAATCAAGCTGAAATTTGGTGTGAACGTTCTTCATCATGTGTTGAAGCTTCTGTGAAAATTTCATAGCATTTGGATGTGTAGATCTCAAGTTATGATCGATTCAAGGTTGCATTTCTGGTTGACTAGCCTGGTTCGAATCGATCTAGTTCGAATCGATTCGTTCGAATCGATCCAGCGCGTGCTTCTGGGATGACGTGGAGCGCTTCCTTCGAGTCGATCCTCCTTTTTCTCCTAGCTTTACTGAGTCAAATCCTTGGTTTTTGGCTGTGGTGGATTCGAGATGTATCGATTCGAAGATGGGAATGGATTCGAGGCAAGGTATGTTCGAATCGGTCATGGCCTATACTTGTTGTTCGATTCGAAGTCGTTCAAACCGTATGGATTCGATGCTAGGCATAGGATGGTTCCAGTGTGCTCGTTCGTATCGATTGTTGGAAAACGATCGACACGAAGTCACCTCTTAAGGATGGATTCGAACTAACGATACCGGATCGATTCGAAGTGATACGCCTCTGTGATTTCGAGGGAACTCGTTTCGATGGAGTCGAAGACCTGTAGCTCTGATGGATACGAAGCAGACGGAGTCGAACATGATGGATTCGACGCAATGCTCTTCTCCTCGATTCGAACCAACCTTCCCTTATGGATTCGAGACTAGCTTATCTCATCCATTTCCTTTTGGCGATATCTTGAGCGTACGAACTCGGATTGACTCGAAACTTGGAACGTAGCCTCTCCTAGTCCTCATCATCATCTCCAATCGATTCCGTCCCGATTGGAGCCCGGTAAAATTTTGACGACATCCATCGCAGCCTTGTTTCCAATCGACTCCCAATCCTGATATCCATCCTTTTCTATCGATTTGTTTGATATTCCGGCTTTGACCAAAAGTTGGGATAACATTTTGCCCCCCAAAACATGCCTTTTTGGTAAAAGGCGCGTTTTGATTATTCTTAGGTTGGATGCAGTGAGTTCATGTTTTACTCATAGCTTATAGCATTTTCAATTACATCCATGGCCGTTCGAAGCCGAATTGTTATCAATTTTTTCCAGTGGAAGTTAAGAATGAAATTCTACGGTCTCTCCGTACTATTGACGGTCACTCCGGACCCTTGTCAAACCCATTCTAGATTTAGCGATTGAATAGAAAGATCCTATTGCACTCCGGCGTTGCTTTCTATCCCTTGCACTCTGGCCCCAGTTAGGGCGTATAGCGATGTCTTGGTTGTTCTCGACCGATCATAGCCTCTCCGGGCTCATGCTGGATCCCATCCTGTCACTCTCCGGTGAAGGGGAAACAACGTTAAGTGAGTCAATCCTGTCGCTCTCCGGCAAAGCGACTCACCTCCTGCACTCCGGTTCAGTGTATCTGAACGTTAAGCGATGTCATAACCTGAATCGTCGGTCGATCACAGCCTCTCCGGGCTCATGCTGGATCCCATCCTGTCACTCTCCGGTGAAGGGGAAACAACGTTAAGTGAGTCAATCCTGTCGCTCTCCGGCGAAGCGACTCACCTCCTGCACTCCGGTTCAGTGTACCTGAACATTAAGCGATGTCATGGCCTAAATCGTGGGCCGATCATAGCCTCTCCGGGCTCTTATCGAATCCTGATCCAATCACTCTCCGGTGAATAGGAAACGATGCTTAAGTGAGTTGATCCTGTCGCTCTCCGGCGAAGCAACTCACTTCTTGCACTCCGGATCCTACCTCTCCGGGTAGGATCATAAAGCGATCATGTTTATATTGATGCTTAATGTTTATCCTTTAACTCTCCGGTCAAAGGTTTATTTTAATAAGTGTTTCTTTATTAAATTCAAATCCTAGATGTTCAATCTCAAACACCAGGAAAAACAAGATAATGCCTCTCCGGGCGGAGCGGTCTATTTCCATCTCAGAGCATGCCTAGGGATCTCTCCGGTTCCCGTACATGAGTAAGTGGGATAGCCGTTTTATTTTGGAAATCAAATCTAAGAAAACTAATCGACCAGAGTCCAAATCTTGAACTTGGCCCTTGCCATCACAATCAGTTGATGACGAGTCGTGATCCCGATCCGGGATCATTCCTGTTTGGTTGATGCGGTTGTTGTTCGGGTCTAACTGCCGTCGTACGTTCTCTGACATATTGTGGCAATCTACCACTCCTGGCATGTTCTTCCACCTCATCCTTCAGGTGGCGGCATTCATCGGTAGTGTGCCCATCTAACTCATGGAATAGGCAATATTTTCCGGTTCTACGTTCCCGCTCTGTTGGATCTCTCCTTGGTGGCTTTCGATAGGGGAGTTGCCCCCGAGTTTCGGTGTAAATTCGTTCAAGTCCTGCCACCAAGTCTGTGTACTGCCTGAATCTAGGCTCTCGGAATTTCTTCCGTTTGTCAGGACCATCAGGTGCGTCATCCTGCTTTCTCTTTCCTTTGTCTGCCCTGGACTGTTCCCTGGCGGTTCCTTCGCCTTGTGCAACATTTATTTCCTGCCTCTCGGCTCGTGATTCCTCTAATCGAATGAATTTTTCTGCTTCATGGAAAAACTCTCCAAGATCTTGCGGTGGATCTTTAGTCAAAGAGTCTTTGAATTCGGTGCCTTCTCCAACTCCTGCCACTGCCGCCATCAAAATCATCGACGGGTCCGGGCGATCTACAGAGGTCACCGTCGCATTAAATCGTAACAAAAAATCTTTTATGGACTCTCCGGTCCTTTGTTTTATTGACGCCAAAGTCATCACGCTCTTAGGTCGCGTCACGTGAACCCTAAACTGCTTCATGAAGCAATCCACAAGCTCGCCCCATGTCCTGATTGATCCCGTTTCTAGCTGCCTAAACCAAAGCGCAGCCAAATCTGATAAGAACAAGGGGAAACATCGTGCCATCACTTCCTCGGATGCTCCCAGCACTTCCATGTGTCTGATATATCTGGTGATATGCATGGTCGGGTCTGACTTTCCATCATAAGGATTCAGCGTTGGTAGTTTGAACTTCGGAGGGTTCCTTGCATTCCTGATATTCGGAGCGAACGGACTCCGACTAACTTCTTCCAATCCTCCTCCTGAAAACCCTCCTCTCATGAGTCGTCTCACTAGGCCGATCATTCTTTCATCTCCGTCTAGGGGTTGCCCCCTTGTCATGTCTCTGTCTTGCCCTCCGAGTCTTGTAGGGAATTCTGGTACGTACTCTTCGGGTGGCTCGTTAGCATTTGTGTTGGCCCTAGCCGGCTGAGCTCCTTCCAAAGGTCCTTCCCCGTCGGATCTTGCGGGCCTGCCCCCAAGCCCTTGTTGATTGCCTTCTGGTTCTGTATTCTGTCCTCCGTTGGGTTCCATAGCCCTAGCTCCTTGTTCCATATTCACAGCCGCTGTAGCTGGTCTAGGGTTCTGCGTCCCTGCAGCTCTCATCTGCTCGAAGAAATTCTGCAGCATCTGTTGTTGGCTCTTCATCATTCGCTCGTGCATCTGATTGGCCATGGTCTCCATTTCGTCTCTAGTGATGTAGATCGAGGCTGGCTCCTCTCCAGCTCCGGAGGATGCCTCTTGACTTCCTCCTTGTTGGCTTCTTTCAGCTCTTTGTCTTGTTTGCCGAGTCATTGTCTTCAAACCTTCGAGTTTTCAAATCTGAACTTCGAATCTGGTGTAGCGGGTGCTAGTTCTTCTCAGTGAAAGCACCAAAGTGTTTGCACCAAAAATGGTCACAAACCCCAAGGGTAATGAAAGCACCAGCGTATGGATACAAATCAACAGTATTCACACGCAAATCACAGATCTAAGCAAATAACAAGCAACAATCCAGAAATAATGAACAATGACGCGCAATTTATAGTGGTTCGGCTATCTCCGGCCTACGTCCACTTCAAAGTTTTTATCTTTTTATTGCTCGATGCTTGAAAATTACAATTTCGTATGTTGTATTACAACTGATTTGCTGAACTAAGTCTGAATCTAAGGCAGCAATGGTGATCTGGAGTGAATCTGGCAGAGTCCGGGCGCTCTTAGCTCTCACAATTGTCCGACCCCTTTTCTGAATGACCTGGGGCTCTATTTATAGGTGTAGGAGGCTGATATTTCGCCTAAAATGAGGGAAGACCAGTTCTGGCACGTGAGGTGGCCCACATGGCCGAAATCTGGAGTCCCGGGCCCACTTTGGGATCGATTCGAAGCTACGTTCGAATCGATCAAGAAATTGTCCAATCAAGCTGAAATTTGGTGTGAACGTTCTTCATCATGTGTTGAAGCTTCTGTGAAAATTTCATAGCATTTGGATGTGTAGATCTCAAGTTATGATCGATTCAAGGTTGCATTTCTGGTTGACTAGCCTGGTTCGAATCGATCTAGTTCGAATCGATTCGTTCGAATCGATCCAGCGCGTGCTTCTGGGATGACGTGGAGCGCTTCCTTCGAGTCGATCCTCCTTTTTCTCCTAGCTTTACTGAGTCAAATCCTTGGTTTTTGGCTGTGGTGGATTCGAGATGTATCGATTCGAAGATGGGAATGGATTCGAGGCAAGGTATGTTCGAATCGGTCATGGCCTATACTTGTTGTTCGATTCGAAGTCGTTCAAACCGTATGGATTCGATGCTAGGCATAGGATGGTTCCAGTGTGCTCGTTCGTATCGATTGTTGGAAAACGATCGACACGAAGTCACCTCTTAAGGATGGATTCGAACTAACGATACCGGATCGATTCGAAGTGATACGCCTCTGTGATTTCGAGGGAACTCGTTTCGATGGAGTCGAAGACCTGTAGCTCTGATGGATACGAAGCAGACGGAGTCGAACATGATGGATTCGACGCAATGCTCTTCTCCTCGATTCGAACCAACCTTCCCTTATGGATTCGAGACTAGCTTATCTCATCCATTTCCTTTTGGCGATATCTTGAGCGTACGAACTCGGATTGACTCGAAACTTGGAACGTAGCCTCTCCTAGTCCTCATCATCATCTCCAATCGATTCCGTCCCGATTGGAGCCCGGTCAAATTTTGACGACATCCATCGCAGCCTTGTTTCCAATCGACTCCCAATCCTGATATCCATCCTTTTCTATCGATTTGTTTGATATTCCGGCTTTGACCAAAAGTTGGGATAACAGCACTCGAACGAAGGAAGATCCCCCAAAGTTATTTTCTGCCCAAGGGTTTAGTTGACTGGAGGTTTCATTCAACTGACTGAGCCCAGTCAACTGAATTTAATTCCCTTAGTCTTCTATTTTGGGCTCCCCCTCAGGGACAAATTTCCACACTAGTTCATTCGACTGAATTTATATTCAGTCGCCTAATATTGCTAGGTTCAGGAAATGAATCCGAGGCAGGGAAAAATCTCCCATACGGACATCGATTCACGCAACGCTTCTTCTGACGCTTTGCCAGATGAGTCGCATTACTTCCAAAGCCTACTTCTATCCCATCGGACCTCTACTGGGGTTCATTTGTTGAAGTTTTGGAAGTGGATTCAATAAATATTCAAAAACTAGTTTCGACACCAAAATCCACTCTTTGCATGAGTAGAGTTCAACAGGCTATTATACTGACCCGGCTTCCTCTAACACATTGAAACGACATACACGGCCTCCTTGTCTTATGCGTAGCTTATATGTGTGTTGATACACTCATTCGTGCATGCTAATACTGTTGATTCATGAGTTTTGATTCATGACACAAGCTTCAGAGATCATACGATGAGAATACTATACGAAAACGACAAAAAGGAGAATAACCATATATTGCACACTACAAAGGAGACAAGACTATAATTTAAATTTTAGTATGAATATTTTATTTTGAGTCTTGGAATATTGTTAAAATCATTCCTCAAGTAGTCACACATACACACAAAATGATTTATACAAAAATAAGTGTACACTGTGCAAATAACAGCAGGTCGGCCGACCGACCAGAATCTTCGGTCGACCGACTCTGTGTCCAGTGCACAGATATGCACCATTTTATTTATATTTGTAAACTCAGCTGACCGGCCCAGGTTTCTCGGTCAACCGACCAGAACATAACGGCTAGTTTTCTGAAGAGGTGCAATTGTTCATGAAGAAGAATGTTCTTTAATCCAACAGATATGGACACAACTCTTGATTGAAACTCTTCATGAAAGATTGTAACTATTCTACAACTATATAAACATATTCAATTCACTTCTACATTCACCAATTCTTGTTTTAATTCTGAAATCTATTCTCTATTTATTTCTGCAAATAAAAGTATTCATTCTTATTCAATATCACTAGAATCCTTGAATTAATTCATATACTTCGATTCTACGTGATTATCTTCCTTCTAAATCTTCACACACACATATACTCTTGAGGATTTGATTATAGGGAAGTTGTACTATCAAAAGACAATCAGTGTTATTCAGAACACATTCGTCAACAAACTATTTGTATTAAGGTGAAGTCCTCTTCGGCTGTTTAGGCGGAAAAATTTCTGTTCGGCTGCTCAGGTGTCGTATACCTATTCCTTCGGGTTAAGTGAGGGGTTTAGTTTAAATCCAGAGGGTATTCTGGGACTGGACGTAGAACGAGAAGTTCGAACCAGTATAAAAATTCCTGGTGTGCTTACTTTAATTTTTATTTTACTGCCATTATCAATTTCCGCATTTATATACCATATTACACGATCCTTAGTACTGCACGTACATTTACATTTGGTATCAGAGCCAATGGTTACGGACTGGGCCATGCAGACACGGTAGTGCTCTCAAAGGTTATCGCAAAGGATGCGAGTCAAGGGGGAGACTGTTAGGGTTGTCTCGCATGCTTAATGGAGGAACGACGGTTCGGATTTGGAAAGTCCCACATCGCTAAATAACTTGGAGAAGTGGTGTATAAATATGGGTTGGTAGGCATGTAACATTGGGGATTCCTTTTGTTACAACAAAGTGTGTGCCAACCCATATGCGTACGCCACATGCAGAAGATGGGGAATGGAGCACAAGAAAAGAAAAATGTGGCATTCCAAGCAGAAAAAGATGATTCCGACTCAAATAATGAAGATATGGCAATGATCGCTAAAAATTTCAAAAAGTTTTTGAAATTCAACAGAAACAAATTCAAGGGAAACAAAAATAATTCCAACAACAATTCCAATAGCAGCAAACCATCATCTTCAGCAATGGAATGTTATGAATGTCATAAGAAAGGACACATGAAGAAAGATTGTCCAGAGCGTAAAAAGAATAATTTCAAGAAGGACAAAACCAAACGAAAAGCTTTTTCTATCACTTGGGACGACACTGACTCATCATCCTCATCAGAGAGTGAAAGTGATAATGAACAAGCAAATGTGTGCTTCATGGCTTCGTCAGACGATGTACCACATAAGAAGAGAGGAAAATGGATTTTAGATAGCGGTTGCTCAAAACACATGACTGGAAACAAAGAAATGTTGTCAAACATTATATACTCAAATGGAGGAGCAGTCACCTTTGGAGATAACTCAAAAGGATATATCATCGGCAAAGGCAATGTCAGTAGCAACGGTACCTCTAATTTACCTCTCATTACTGATGTTTTATTAGTTAAAAATTTAAAACACAATTTATTAAGTATTAGTCAACTATGCGATAAAGGTTTTAATATAAATTTTTCATAAAATAAATGTAATATTTTAGATAAAAATCATAACACCATTTTCGAAGGAAAAGGAGATAAAAACATTTATATCTTAAATATGAATGTTAATAATGATTCAAATTTGTGTCTAGTGGCTAAAGAAAACGATTCTTGTCTTTGGCACAAAAGATTTTGTCACATCAATTTTAATACTATCAACAAACTAGCTAAATATAAATTAGTTAAAGGTTTACCCAATATAAAATTCGAAACTAATATATTTGTGATGCATGTAAATTAGGAAAATTAACAAAATCTTCTTTTAAATCAAAGAAAGTAATATCTACAGAACAACCACTTGAACTTTTACACATGGATCTTTTTGGTCCAACTCAAGTGCAGTCTATTAATCATAATAGATATGTATTTGTTATTGTAGATGATTTTCTAGATATACTTGGATTTTCTTTTTGAAAAATAAAAGTGATACTTTTGATAATTTTAAAGATTTTTTTAAAAGAATTCAAAATATTAAAAGTTTGAAAATTAAAAATATAAGAAGTGATCATGGAGGAGAATTTGAAAATGAAGCTTTTGAATAATTTTGTAACAAGAAAGGTATTAACCATAATTTTTCGTTTCCTAGAACACCACAACAAAATGGAGTTGTATAAAGGAAAAATAGAACGTTACAAGAATGTGCAAGAACTTTACTAAATGGAACCACTTTATCGAAACACTTTTGGGCAGAAGCTGTGGTTACTGCTTGTTATGTATTGAATCGTGTTTCTATTCGACCATTAACTAAGAATACTCCATATGAACTTCTAAATGGAAGAAAACCAAATATTTCATATCTTAAAGTCTTTGGTTCTAAATGTTTTATTTTAAATACTAAAGATCAGCTAGGCAAATTCGATCCAAAATCCGATGAAGGAATATTCGTTGGATATTCGGAACAAAGCAAGGCTTATCGAATTTATAATAAACGAACTCAAATTATTGAAGAAAGCTTACATGTTTCATTTGACGAAAATTTTAAAAATATAAATCCAATTGTTACTATTGATTCTGATGATGAAACTACACAGAATGAAAATAGTAATACAAATGAAAATTTTGATATTCATGAAACCAATACAAACATTACTCCAAATATAATAAAATCTCCACCTAGAATTTTAAGAGATCATCCTATGCAAAATATAATTGGAGAAGTTAATACGAATGTTAAAACCAGACATCAACTAAATCAAGTTGGTCATGTAGCTTTTCTCTCTAACATAGAACCTAAGAATATAAAAGAAGCATCAACTGATGACTACTGGATTCTTGCCATGCAAGAAGAACTAAATCAATTCGAATGAAACGAAGTTTGGGAACTCGTTCCTAGACCTAGTGATCAATCAGTCATCGGTACTAAATGGGTTTTCAAAAATAAAGCAGATGAACTAGGAAATATAACCAGAAATAAAGCTAGATTAGTTGCACAAGGATATAATCAAGAAGAAGGAATTGATTACGAAGAAACGTTTGCTCCGGTCGCCCGACTTGAAGCAATACGAATCTTATTAGCTTACGCGTGTTTTCATAATTTTAAACTGTATCAAATGGATGTTAAAAGTGCATTTTTAAATGGATACATAAAAGAAAATGTTTTTGTTGAACAACCACCTCTGTTTAATCATGAAATATTTCCGGATCATGTTTATAAACTCAAAAAGGCGTTATACGGTTTAAAACAAGCACCACGTGCTTGGTATGATCGTCTTAAAGGCTATTTATTAGAATCTGGTTTTGAAATTGGTAAAGTAGATCAAACGCTTTTTATTAAGAAAACTAATCAAGATATTTTAATAATTCAAATATATGTTGATGATATCATTTTCGGCTCGACAAATGAAAAACTATGTCAGGAATTTTCAACTATAATGACAAATGAATTTGAAATGTCTCATATGGGAGAATTGTCATATTTTCTTGGATTACAAATTAAACAAATTAAAAATGGAATTTTTATTAATCAAGAAAAATATTGTTATAATTTAATTAAACGATTTGGTCTGGAAAACACTTCTACCAAGCCAACTCCAATGAGCACAACTACTCATCTTGATAGAGACGAGGAGGGCAAAAGTGTTGATCAGAAGCTATATCGTAGTATGATAGGTTCTTTACTTTATTTAACAGCGAGTCGACCCGATATAATGATGAGTGTTTGTTTATGTGCTCGATTTCAAGCAAATCCCAAAGAGTCACATATGAGAGCAGTTAAACGCATTATTCGTTATCTAACTAAAACCAAAGATTTCGGACTATTTTATCCGAAAGAATGTCCTTTCGAATTAGTTTCCTATAGCGATGCTGATTTTGGAGGAAGTCGGACGGATCGAAAAAGTACGAGCGGAACGTGTCATTTCATTGGACGTTCCTTAGTCTCTTGGTTTAGTAAGAAACAAAACTGTGTTTCTTTATCAACGTGTGAAGCAGAATATATATCTGCTGCTTTGGCATGTGCACAAGTCGTATATATGCAACAAACACTACAAGATTTTAATTGTCATCTTGAAAAAACTATAATTTATTGTGATAATACTAGTGCAATAAATCTTTCTAAAAATCTGATCAATCACTCACGAACAAAACACATTGATATTCGTCATCACTTTCTTCGTGATTGTTTGGAAAAAGGATTAATAAATTTAGAATTTATCAATACTGAAAATCAAATTGCTGACATTTTTACTAAACCACTAAACGAAAATATTTTTATAAAACTTAGACGTGATTTTGGTATAATATCATTTAAAGATTTATGAATAAAAATATGCAAAAATATTGAAAAACAAAAATTGTTTTATTTCTGACCAAAGCGGAACTCGAACTCATGACCTCTGACTTGTTTGTTAGATGTTGTGTTATAGCTACTTGAGCTATGGGTGTTTCTTTCGGACTTAGTACTGCACGTACATTTACAAATACACATACGTTCATGCAGCACATATTAACTTCACAAGTCACATTTCGGACTTCACCGGAGTGATTGCTCGACTTGGTGTACTCTCACGCAACTTAGCGCACATGATAGTCATTATGGCTACGTGAAATGCACTCAATGAACTTATATTCGATAATATTTCTATATAATCAAACAATTGCACATCTATTTTAATAAATAATCACACAACAATTCTAATTACAATACATACATCGTTTTGATTGTTATATATCTTCAAATACACGTATACGTATACTTACCCATACTCATATATGTACCCGTATACTTAAATAAGCAACTCATCATTACTTAATCGAATCTTACTTTTATTTCCAAAACCTTTGCAATAAAAATCTAATATGGTTTCGTACTATTTTATAAATCTTACAACTATTTTAGTAAATATATTAATTGCTTATAAACCAATTTTAAGCCTTTAAAACTTAATTGTCTCATTATAATCAAGTAAACTTCAAATAACCATTTTATAAATCTAATTTCTATTTTGTAAAATCTATACTTCATTTATAAAATCGTATAACCATTTTATAAATACTAATTGAGCTTCATTTGTTATTTTATAAAATCTCATATCATTTTATAAAATACCTTCATTACTTATAAAAATCATTCTTCTACTTAAACCATATTTATAAATAGTAATTTAACTTCATTAACCCTGTAATCACTTTAATAATAAGTGTAAAGTTCAAAACTTGCTAAATTAGCTTACTAACTATTTTCAAAATCATTTGAATTAGTTTAATTATTACTAACTAATGACATGCACTCAATTATCACATGTGATTAGTCTCTAATCTATCACCATGTCACTTATAATCCTTTAATTAACCTAGAATCAAATTCTTAAGTTCCTAGCTATTTTCAAAAATAGCTATTAAGGTCTTAAACAATTATTGAGTTAATATAATCATGTTTAAAACACAAACTAAGCTCAAATCAACTCAAACAATCTCCAAATCACTTCATATAATCCAATAATCATCAACAAATGAAAATATGAGGTATAATGCATAAGTTAATAAGGAGAATCATCCCACTCATTTTGATTTTCCCTAAACCAAGCTATAATCTTTCACTATATCACTTATAATCCTTTAATTAACCTAAAATTAAATTCTTCAAACTATTTCCAAAAATAGTTATTAAGGTATTAAACAATTAACGAGTTAATATAACCGTGTTTATAACACAGACATAAACCCAAATCAACTCAGACAATCTCCAAATCACTTCATATAATCCTATAATCATCATTAACGAAAATATGAGGTATAACACATAAATTAATAAGGAGAATCGTCTCACTCACCTTGTTTTTTCCTAAACCAAGCTCTAATCACCAAAACCCACATCTTAGCTTCTTTAAATTTCGAAATGAATGTTAAGAATCTGATCCAAGCCAATTCCCTAATGGGTTTGTGAGGAATAGGTAGAGAGGAGTTGTAGTGATTTTAGTTTGAATTTAGGAATTTTATTTAGGCATGATTTGGCTAACCTAGGACAAGGTGATTAAGAGGAGATTAGAAAAATAATTAAAGGAGATAGATGAAATGAAACATGTAATGCGAATGAAACAAAAACAATGAAGAGCTTAGCTACATATAAGCTAAGTTAGGGCAAGCTAGTGGGCTTAGCCCAATTCTCTTCATCCGGCAATATTCATCCCCGAAAATCACCGACTCCGAATAAGTCAAGTTTATACTCATTTTACTCGCATCGAAAAAGCGTACTCAACCACCGGTGTATTAAGTCCTACTTCTCTCGTTTGTAAAAATTGAGTATAAGAGGTTTTCCATTACTTAATGATTAAATATTTAAACTAATCATTTAATTGTTCGATCGTTAAAATTGTAGGGTGTTACAGAAGCCTTTCGACTTCACTAGTAGGGTAAAGATTTGTTTGCCTTGGGATTCTGATCTTGTGGAATATCAACAAATCATAGTTCCATAAGCGATGGATAACACTTTACTGATTGTATCATATATAACTCCAAACATGTGGTTCTTTGTCTTAATCTCATTTCGATCTTGAGGAATATCAATAAATCGAAAGAGATCATCCACTCGTACTTACTATTTCCTGATGGCCTAAGTATAAATGTACATAGCTTGAGGAATATCAACAAATACGTACATATATCTTACCTCATCTATTCAATATATTAATAATGCTACACAAAACATCCTTAGCTTGAGGAATATCAATAACCAAGGAGTATGTAAGTAATCTACTAACATATAAATGGTAGGGGACATCTTTATATTAAAGATTCATAATTTTTGATATATTTAATTAAGTGATATTGACTTATGGAATAATATATTTCTTTTGAAATACCCTCATGATTCAAGTGTCAAACACATCTGAAATCCCAGTATACATATGTATTCATTTCTTAAATCTAATTAGGGTTTCTTATCATTCCACCTTTTAATATACATTCATATTATATAAGTTTTAAGTATTGTATAACATTTAATAATTCAATTAACTTATATAATAATCTTATGTATAATCTCATATTAATTTATTAATTAAATCTTATTTAATTAATTTAACTAATTTAATTAATTATTTAACATTTTAATTAATTATATTTTATTCAATTAAACATTTTAAATTGAATATTTGTACTATACCACTTATAGTTATACACATACATCTTAATATATATATGTATGTATGTATGTATGTATGTATGTATGTATGTATATGTATATGTATGTATGTATTATTTATTAATTAATATTTAATTTATTTATTAATTAAACAATTTTAAATAATTATCATTTATTTGGAAAATTATATATATATATACATACATCACCTTAAACACTTTATGATAATGTAACATACATCCTTATACATGTTATGTGATTTACACAATTAACTATTTAACTAATTTTTAATTTGTTAATCTAATTAATAATTAAATAATTTTTGAAATTTAATTTATGAATTCTCAAAACAATTTTGAAAATTATTTTAGAACATTTATTTTAAATTTAACCTTTTACAATTTAAATTTTTTATTTTAATTTCAAAACAAATTTCGAAAATTAGCCCGAATTCAAATAGGCCTTTGATATTCGAGATAACTTTTAGTGCACTTCACCTTTTGGGTCAGGTCGGTAGCCAAGTAGGGCAGGTTACTTGATTACCCAAACCCAGCCTAGACACTACTTTTCCAAACATCTTACTAAATCGGTATGCTTAATTGGTCCTGACACTGCTAATTTAGACCGTATAGGCTATTGGGCTCTATTACCATTGTTGGATCTGGACCAGCACGCAACGGGATAAATGGATGAATTTCAATTTTTTATAAACAATTTTTTGATCTTATTCGGCCTATGAAGTCTAAATAAATTCAGATCTAATCTAAATAAATTTTAAATGAAATCATTATTTTATTCAACTAATTAATAAAATGATTTTAATTGATTATATATATGACATATAGTGTGTACGTGTGTATCAAATACACATGTATGTATACGTGCATGTGCAACATATAAAGTGTGCATGATTTAACATGACCGTGTCTAAGTGCTAAGATTTACACCGCAACAGACACATTAGCCCTTTTGTATACGTGTTTGCTGTCTATAATTGTTTTATAAATTAAGTTAATATTTTATATGTATATTTGTAAATACATATATGTATATAATTATACAAAACATTTATAATATAAATTTGACTAGGTTAATTGTTTTTAAAATTTTCAACTCATATTTAAAATATCTTGGACAACTGTAAATCTAAATAAAATTTAAATCTAGTAAAAGTTTATTCTAAATTTGAATTTCAAATTTCAGAAGCTATTGTTTTGAATTATAAATGTATAAGCAAAAAAAGTATTATTCATATCTAATATATATATATATATTATAAATTTCAACTATAAAATAATTATAATATGTTATATAAGATTGTATATTTAATATTATTTATTTGCAGATTTTTTTTATTAAAAATCACCCAAAGCCAAAAGTTAAATTTTTTTATTTTGGCAAAAGCTAAAAATCCTTTTTCATTTTTCTTTTTCTTGCCGAAAATAAACTTAAGTAAAATGTATTTTTATTATCGAAGCTAATTATTATAAAAAAAATTCTATTAAATTTAGCCAAATCTATTTTAAACAAAAACGAATCTTTTTTATTTTCTTTTCGGTCGTAGCCTAAAATTTAATTTTTTATTTTTTTGGTTTAAAATACGTATGGAATAAGCAAATTTTTTTTATCATGCAATGTATATATAATTTATTCATATAATATATATAAACATATGTGTCTGTATGTGCAAACATATTATAAAATTCGAATTTAATTTATATATTATTTAAAAATCAATTTTTATTTTCAAAAATTATCTACATATAAATATATTTGTCAAAAATATCATTATGCAATTTTGTGTATAAAAAATGTCTTTTCAATTGAACATGTATGTGAGATTGACAGCAAACAAATATGCAAATGTGTGATAATATACAAGATATATACATACATCATTATGGAATGAAACATCATATGTGAATTGTAATTATATAAAATAAAGGATGTTAACAATGATAGATGCTAATGAAATGCACCTCGAATATTGAATATAGCTCATACAGATCTGATCTGTATGTCTCTAGAAGTTGCAATGATCTGGAGATGAACACCGTGCCTTCTTTTAAAATAATTTTAGTATTGATTAGTTTTTGATGTTGGCCCTAATCCTCTACTATTTTTAGCTAGAATGGAGTCTAATGGGGAACAATAAAAGTGAAGGAAGATATCCCTTTTATAAGCATCTAGATGGAGTAAAATATGGGGACTAAATCCTCTTTGTTTACTCAATCTCTTATGTAATTCAAATCACAATTTGGACACATAAAAACCACTCCCATAACCCTTCCTCCCATGGTCGGCCAGACGTGGACCAATAATGGGCCAACGAAATATCCAAAGCTTTTATATACACATCCAATCAACTACAAATCGTACCAAAATTAAAATAAATTTTTAATGATTGATATTTCATAAATATTAATTAATTTAATTAATTTACAATAATTATAAATCAATTAAATCATGCGGTATTTCAAAGTATTCAACATTGCGGTTATGCGACTCAAATGTGCAATCAGTGATTAATATCGAACAATCTAAATATTAACATTCACACATCACCTATGCCAATGGTGTTACAGTTTGGCCAAATTTATCACTTATGCTATTTTGGTAAAATCCAATTTGTTATTTTAAGCGGTCCCTGATAGTGATAATTATCTACAACAACTCTCTTCGTCAAAACTATATCACATTAGGACTTATGGAATTCGGTATCGGTCAAAATTCCAATATCGTCCACATTCAACTTGTACAGTCAAAACACAAAGTCCTTGGTTTAATAATAACAATTATTATTAACCAAGCTGCTATGGCCAAAGACTTTGACTTTGAGTTGACTTTGAGTTGACTTTAGTTGACCGTGATACTAACATCATACGTTTTACCGGGGGGCACGGTACTTGTATAACTAAGAAGATGAATTCTCTATTAAATAGTGTTTTACTTCCAACGCTTCAACTCGGACCCAACTATAGACGTTTGATGGATGTCATGCCACAATTTAACTGTAATCAAAGTGGAGTATCCCATTGAAGTTTAAATGTACTCTTAAGTAGCAAGAATTGTGTAATATTGTCACTTCGATATTTTCTGTTTAATCTTAATTGTATTAACCAACAAAAAACTATCAAGCGATTCACTCCACGGTTATCCAATAACCATCAGTATGTAACCTCTTGGTGCCCTCAACAGCCACGAGTAATAATACACTGCCCAACATTTGAAGGGTGTTACGTACTCTAGTCTCAACAGATGTATCTATATCTGATCTCAATACATCTTGATTAGGAATAGTTAAAACGATATGTTTATTATATTATGATAAATTGCTCATTATTACAACACATTGTAACTACTATCACAAAACATACCATATATGTATTTTCTATTAAACATACTTACATTGAGCAATTAATTAATATAACACATTATAACAAGTATATAATAGAATGAAAAATCACCTCTTATTTCTAACATGATTTTATTACAAAGTTAATAATTTATAATAAACTACAAAATTGCTCCTAGGGCATACCCTAACTCTATTGTTTCACAGTGGGTTATATGGGTGAATTTCAAAAAAATTCCATTATTAGATCTTTTTTGAGCCTATGAAGTCTAATGATTTTAGATAATCTAAAATACTTAAACAAATCCTTATTTATTTAGTTTGTTTGTAAAAGATTTAATTTAACTGAAATTTAATTATAATCTTATAAGTGTATCAAATGCACTTATACGTGTAAAGTGCATGTGCAGCCTATATATGGTGTACGTAGTTAATATGTATGTTTATAGGCGATGAGATTTACACCACAACTGACATATTTGTTTCTTTATATGCATATTGGTGTCCAAAACAATTTTTTAAAAGATATATAATATTATTTAAATTTTTATTTTTTATAAAATAAATCATTTTGACAAACTCGATAATTTTGAAATTCTAAATTCTTTTCGAAATATCTATTTTTTTACTTGGAAAAACAGTTTAAAAGCATATCCACATCTACAAATTTAAAATGATATATATGTGTAACGTTTCGACCTTTCGACGCCCGAAAGTCGACATCAATACAACCACTGTATCAACTGCCGAACTATCGAATGCCGGAAAACCGAATTGTTAGGGTTAAAAAGAAGAGGTAGAAGAAAACAGATAGAAGAATAAAGAAGAAGAAACAGAAACAACAACAAAATCTCACATTCGTAGCGGAACAATATATAATAGATGAATGACTAATCTTTAAAATAAAAGACTATATCAGTTTATACATTACATCATATCATCAGAGTTTACAACAACAACACACAACACTGGACAGTTATATAAACTTGTCCACACACATAATACACAGCGGAATAATACTAGTATAAGTGATACGTCTCGCCATCCAGCTCGCCTCCAGATCTCCACAACAACTCCTGAATTTCAGAATGACCTGATAACCTGACTCTATGCTGCCCGTGTGGAAAATTATGGGCACCCAGAGTTTAGAAAGGAAACAATAAACTCCAGGTCAGTCATGGGACTGGTGTGAGATCTTAAAAATAGTTATTTTCACAAAGAAAATAAAAGAAATTCGCAATGCTTTTGGAAACTGAAACTACCATAAGGCCTCCCGGCACACACACAATGCAATCACACACATAGGGGAGATTTCTCCTTATGATAGTCAAACATGCTTAATACGAGAAAACTCTTTTTAATATTATCATTAGTGCCTAGTGTGGAAAACATTTCGAAAGTATAATATTAATCTTAGCCAGCATAGGTACCATTATACTATGCCTACTATAGCTGCCATGTTAAATGGCAGGTTCTACAACTAAAACCGTACTCGGTTCGTATTGGGAATTGGATTTCCAACAAATAGTCAGGCTGAGGAACTTCCTATGCCACATGGAAACGCCTCTGGAGGGACGTCCCGAGAGACAACTGCTCTTTGCCAACACAAGGCTGGGTTACCTCTTACTAGGTAACTACTACATGAATATGCCACCCCCCGGTCGTTTGCGACCTTTATCCGAGGGCCCTCGATCACAAAGCAACAATCACACAGTAAATGAGATTGGAGCAACCACACAGGTAAATATCTGGGCTCCATACCATAATATCACCTTTTTCCAGAAGGAAATGACATACCCTAAAGGGAGCGACCCTCATAACCTTGCCGCATTTTCCTGTTTTGACCATTTCCGGGGTGTGAAGTCCGATGAGGTCTCGTCCACAAGCTACGCTTTACACGAAAGCCATGCTTTGATCAACAAATGATCAACAACACACAGCAACACTTAGCATGCCACACTACCAAATTGGGAGTATATCACTGATAACTTTCAACTACATAACCTCTGAGCTCGTACGTCTCAGAGAAGGGTGTTAAGCTAAGAGAATAAATTCTCCGCCACCAAACAGAAATGTATTTGAAAGAAATCTGCTTTATATCTCAAAGTGTAGTGTCAAACACACATCCATACAAGTATATTCCAGGTTCGAACAGAACCGAAGGCACTTCCTAAGAAGCCCTTGCAATTCGGGTATTCAATTGCAATTCATAACGTCGTATCATTATTCAGAATGGGTTATATGACACAAAGTCCTCTCCCGGCTAAACCGAATAATGAGCGCTTGTTTTAAAAAAACAAATTCAAGTGCCATTTCAAAGGCCAACATTGATAGTCGGTTATTTAACTATCAAACAACATTCACAACAATCATCCAATTTAAATAATTTTCCCAAATTATTAAATTTCAAATATCTTCGTAAGATATATATTTTCCACACTTTATCACTTTGAAAACAAATTTCAAATCACTTTTCACTCGCGAAATAAAATTCCTGAATGTTATTTATTTTCACTTTTCCTTTACAAATTCCAGTGTGAATTTAAATTTCCAAATATCCACTTATATACGATTTTCAAATCGTTTTCCAAATATTCACTTTCAAACACCAAATCAAATTCCAAATTGATTTCTAAATTTATTTCAATACCAAATCAATTACAAATTGATTTCTAAGTTCTTTTCAAGCACCAAATCAGTTACAAATTGATTTGTAAGTTTATTTCCAAATACCAAATCATTTGCAAATCGATTTCTAAATTTATTTCCAATTACCAAATCATTTTACAAATAGATTTCCAAATTAATTTCAACACAAATCAATTTTTTTCCATTCAAACACCAAATCAATTTTCATATTGATTTTTCAAAGATTTATTTTCAAATACCAAATCAATTATCAAATTGATTTCTAGAAATTTATCACCTTTTAAATAAATCCCTTTATTCTTTCCAAACTATGGAAAATCCAATTTTAAATAAATTCTTCAACTTTTAACAATATTATTCAAAACCCCTTTATTAATATCCTTTCCCATATTTTTGAAAATAATTCGATAAGATTTTAAAAATCAACTTTATGCTTTTAAATTCCTTCTTTTAATTTCACCCAATTCTTTCAAAAAAAGATATACTTCAAATTTCCTACTTTAATTTTAAAAATCCAATTTATTTATTTCTGGTATCCAAAGATACCAAAAATACATTCGGCTACATTATAGCCTTCAACAAATTCAATCGTCAATATAATCATTCACGGATTATCAATAAATCATCACACAGCATATGAAACAAATTCATACAACATATGAAACAAATTCATATAATTTGAGGAATCCAGTTGGATCCCTCCAACCTGTTTCCCTGCATCCACAGATGTTAGCACAACAATTAAATACCCATTCCACTTCGAGGTGGAATATCGCGGTATATGGGATTTATAAAATATCATCCGCTATTATGCGGCGCATAGGGTCTCATCCGCTATATAATGCGGGAAATCAATCACCAATATATATATATATATATCCTACTATATCTAATGTCATCAATAGATAAATTATCCAATTCATCCAAACACATCCAGAATTTAAATTCAACTATTTAAATTTAATCGAAAAATTCGATTGAGTGAGAAGATCTCACCTTTGCTTTAATTTGCATATCTGGTTCCATCCCAGCTTGTTTTCATGATTTTAACCTTGTATAAACAATTTTATACAGTTGATTAATATTCGAAATAAATCGAATAATTCAATTTGCCATTTAATATTTTAATTAACTAATGATTTAATTAACTAAGGATTTTACTTAAACTAATTTCCTTTAATAAATTACTTTAAGTAACTAAATAATTAAATAAGTTTATCACATAAATTAATCACCCCAAATACATATTTTAAAATTTGACTAACAAGTGAAAACATGTATGTCTATTTTCTTCTTTTGAAACTGCATACCTATATTTACAAAAATAATTTATAGATTTCAAAAATCTATTTTATATAAACTTTTAACATTTAAAAACCCTTATAAATTTTTTTCGAAATTTTATATATAATTCTGTTTACACCTTATATGAATTTAAATTAAAATAGATATGTTTATTCATACATACATATATTTATATTATCATCTTCCTTACTGTATATATGAACATATATAAATATAATTTGTAAAAACATATAGCAAATACTCTTTACTGTAAACTTATATTTTCTTATCTCCTAACCTATACACATACGTATATATATAAAATCTGTAAATAGGAAAATAATTATCACATTTTATCTTACTGCAGAAATCAGGTTAACCATACCTCACCGTTGACCAAGTCAGACTATTGCCATGAACCAGTCGCATCGATCCCTTCACCCACAAAAAATGTCGTGACCCCGAGCTCGAGCGCCATCGACATTCCTTGTTGCTTCCCCTCGAATCGCCGCCTCCAGACGAAGCTCGCACGCACTTCCTCGCTTCGGCCCCACCATCGCGATCGAGCTCGCGAAACCCTAAGTCCAACACGCCTCCTCGACTTGCCGTGGAACCCCATGCATACGCGCGATCCATCCCCCTTCAACTGCTTGCCGAAAAATTTGAACGCGGTTTCGATTTGGGTTTTTTTTTCTTAAGCATCGGCCATGGTATTCCTTTCAACAAGGGAGAAATGAAAGTATGAGAGCCGATGATTTTTTTTTCTTAGATTTTGAACGATAGGAAAGCTCGGCTTCGATTTGAATTTAAAGAGAAACTGCGGCCATTGCTTTGATTTAGAACTTTTGTTTTATCTCGTTTAAAAATTTTTAACTGAGGATAAGGGAGAACAAGATGCGACGTTGAAAAGAAGGTAGTGTATACAAGTAGAGAAAAGGTTTTGATGTGAAGGGAATTTCGGCTGTTGACCAGAATATATAAATTTATATTTTTCAAATTCAAATTTAAATCATCACAAATTTGCAACTCAAAAATGTCGACCTCCTATCGAGGCGTGCTGCTAGGAGTTTGTAAGGTAATACCCCTATTCCAAATGCAATGGAAAAGGTTTCGAGTCCAAATTCGATCGTATGGAGAAGATAGCTTTTTGAACCCAGTTATTAAATTAAATTTCGATAAAAATTCAGCGCGTTTATATATTGTACGCTCACACAACAACTCCAAACACTACGAAAATTGAAATCCAATAATAATACAATATTACGGATCCAATGGAACTAGTTTCGTCGAATTCTGAGAATGTGCCTTGGAAGGCTATTTTAAATTCAATTTAAACGATAAAATTTCAAAACTGAACATAATAGTTTCAAATTCAATTCTGAAACTTTTATTATCTTCAGTACTATTAATATAAATTTTCCAAGCCTTCAAATTATTTTTAACAGGCTTAAAACTGAAGATTTAATAATTTACCCAACTTTCAATAAATTAAATTCAACAATTAAATTGCCAAATTCATTCTGATATTTGAATTTAAAGTTAAACCAACTTCCAGATATTAAAATCAATTAAATATCCTGATTTCCAATGTCAAAAATTCAGGGTCGTTACAATATGTGTGCATGTGTGTGTATGTGTATGTATATATGTATGTATATATACATATGTATGTATGTAATATTAAAAATTAAAATAAAATTATCATAGTATACTTAAATACATAAGATTAACGAAAACAAATTTTTATTTACTTATTTTAATATACATATAATTTTACACTAAAACTATTATTTAATAAAAGTAACATTTATATATATAATTAAAAATCCTTTCATAATTTTTTTTAAATCCGTATGTATTAAAATACTTAATTTTATAAATTGAAATTGTTAATTTTTAAATATATATATATAATATTACTTTAAAACAATTATAAGTGTGTGTGTGTATAACTATAAAAAAATTGTTTTTTATTTATTTGCTACCGAACATAATATGATACATAAATTATTCAAAAACGAGTTTAATTATATATGTATGTGGGTGTGTTTATAAATTTATATATATATACACATATATTTATAACTACTCTAACTCAATTAAATTCAATTTTAATGATTTAAAAATTAAGATAATAATATATATATAATCCGTACATTGGTATACATATATAATATATATAAAAACACTTTTTGTTAATATAGATGTAATGCACGCACACATTAAAACTAACAGATCTATATAAATGTGTATGATTGAATAATAATATATTGACAAGGGGATAACAATTATGCATATAAATTTGTTTGAAGATAATATAGATCTAAACTAACATGATAGAATATAGTTTATAAACAAAGGAATTGTACCTCAGGAGATAAGGATATAAAAACACACAATGATCCAAACAGACTTCTTAGATCTTCTATATCTACATGCTTCTTTGCAGGAGATAGGCATACTATAACGAACCAAATTTTTAATTATTTTAAATTGTTAAATTTGATATGACTATTGAATAAAAATGGTTAGAATAAAAATTTAATGATTTATTAATGCAGTTTATTGAATATGAACTAGAATAAAATTTTGAAATAGCCAATTTCGACGATTTAGGCAATAACAAGTATCGAAATGAAATTCAATGTATTGGATGTGTTTATAATCAATAGCTGGAATTGAATAATAAATGTTGAATTATTTAGATGAAAATAAGATGATTGTTTGATAATAAAATTCATTTGAAATTCTAATATTGGAATTCATCGAAATTGTATTTTTGGAATACTTTAAATAAAGAAGTGGAACTAAGTGTAGTAGTTGTTTTATTAATTGAATTCGTTTTAAAAGTTAAATTTCATAAGTTAAATAACTTATATTTAAAATATGGCAATTTACTGGATAATTAAATTGTTTAAATTTATTATTGAAAATTGTTTAAACAATTGAATCTGGAATTTAATACGAATGAAAATGATTTCAAAAGTTGATTTAAATTTTATTTAAACAACAATGAAGATTGTTACTTCTAAAATTGAATTTAAAGTGATTAGATTAATTTTTGAAATTACTTGTCTTAATTAAAGTGTAAAAATAGCCATTTTGGCTACTATCTCGAATTTCGATGAAACCAATTTCATCATATCCCTACTAGTGAATTATTATAGGATTTAAAGTTTCGTAGCGATCAGACTTATCGTTTGGCCATGCGAGCTTGAAACGCGTAGAAATTAATTAAAGGAATTTAATTAAAATAAATTGATTTTGAAAAGCTATCTTCTGAATATGATGGAATTGGCTTCCTATATATATTCCATTGTGTTCGGAATGGGGGTATAACATATAGAACGCTAGGAGGCACGTCTCGATTGGGGTTCAAAATTATATAGCTTGATATTTAAAATTTTAAAAATATATATACTTAGATTAGACCCTACAAACCCATGCCCCATCACATCCCGTACTCAGCCCACCCTCTACCTGTTAAGGCTGTACCCGTCTTTCTTTTTAATAACCCCCTCTCGTTCAAAAGTCTCAAAAATCAGAAAGAAGAAAAGAAAAAAATCGAACGAGGGTCGCGGGCGCTTGGAGGCAGGGGAGGCGGCAGCTGGAGGCTGCGATGTGTAGCAGCCCTTTTGTGGGGGATCGCAACTTTGTCGTGCATGCACAAACAACTAGAGAGGGCGCGCAGCGTTGAGGCGCTGGGTGATGGCAGGCATGCGTGTAGCTTGGTAGAGGCGGAGGCGCGGTTGTCGATCGATATAAATAAATAATAAATAAACTGTTGCGATTTTGAACCTGGGAAAGAGACGAGCATCGCGTGCGTGCATCGCCTGGAAGCTACGGGTTTGAGAGGGAGGTTTTGTTATTTTAATTATAAATTATTTTGTTAAGTATGTTTTAATTATATCGTTATGCTAATTAAATTCATAACTTTTGCGTTCGAGATCCGATTCGAGTGCGGTTTGTAGGATTGGATTCGTATCAGAGTCGTCTATGCTATGGAGGTGAATTCATTTCTATTTGCTTCATTCAAATTTTTAGATTCGAACGAAGGTGAGGGTTTAAATGCTCACGAAGTACTAAAATATTTTTATGTTAGTTAAATTGAATTTCTAAAGTGATTTATTTTATTGACTGTTAATTGGTAATTTAACTGACATTTAAATTGACATCTGAATTGAACTGATAGGAATTTAAATTGACTGTTCAATTTTGAAATTGAAATTGAATTGCTAGTTAAACACCCGATATTAATAACTAGTAAATTTCTATGATATTTTGACTGATTTGGATGTTGATTATGATGGATGTTATTGGTTGATATTTTGGATGATTGGATGTTTATTTATTTTATATATTCCTGTTATCATCTGCAAATTATTTGACAGTATATAAACTGTTATTTGAATTATTTCGAATAAATTAAGAAATAGGTTGAAATGATATATACCTATGACACTTTTATTTGGATTGAAATGATATATATCCATCCTTGAAATTAAAATCGAAATAACTAACCACTTGGCCATAGGGTAGAAAATTATATACGGACACCGGATTGGTTAAATTAAATGATTTTAAATTCTTGGATTTGAATTTATTCAAATGATTTCGTTTTATAAAAATAAAATTGAATTAAAATATGGAAATTGAATTATTTTTGAATTTTAAGTTTTGAAATGTGAAATTAAAATTTGTTAAACGAAATTGTATTAAAATGAAATTTGAGATTTTGAAGTTATAGTTGAAATATGATTCAAATTTTGGAAATTGATTTGTTTTAAAGATTTGAACTTTTATTCGAACTTTGAAATATTGCTAAGTAAAAGTAATTTAAATGGATATTTCAAATTTAGGCTCGGAGTTGAATTATTTTGAAGATTTGAAGCTTAAATTAAATATTGAAGTTTAAATTTGATTTAAGCAATTTAAATCGATAAATTGAAATTGAACTTGAAATCGATATAAACAGAAATGTTTTAAAATTGAGAATTGAATTGAAACTCAAACCATTTGAATCAAATCAATGAAATTGAATTGAAATTAATTTGAATTGAAATTGGAATGGAAGTTAATTTGAAGTGAAATTGAAATTTAAATTGAAATTGAAATTGAAGTTGATTTGGTTTAAAGTGGAAATTGAAAATGATTTGAGTTGGAATAATTGAAATTGAATTAGTTGATTGGAATTTGGACTTGGGTCCAGATTTGTGGAAAAGGAAAGAGACAGTTTTATTTTGAAATTATTTTCAAAATAAATTATTTTAATATAAACCGTTTAAAATCTATCTTTTTAAATATTCAAAATATTTGGTTTTTTCCAAACTATTTTACTATATAAAACATTTTCAATACTTAAATCATTTTATATCAAACTGTTTTAAAATCAAAACTATTTTTAAACTATTTAAACTATTTTCTAAAAAAATCAAACTGGTCAAAGTGGGAACTGTTTATATTTAAATCATGGATTTAAATGTGAATTGGGTTAAAATGAAGTTATAACCTAAATTGTAATTCCTATTGAATTTTGAAGTAAAAATGACATATCGAACTGAATTAACATATTTTGAAGTAAATATGATATTTTGAAATGAAATTGATTTTGAAGTGAATATGATATTTTGATATCAAGTATGAACCGTTTTTTAAATATAAAAGAACCAACCGGTGTGTAAAACAACGTTTGGTTGTTAAAAAGACCGGGTCCTCTTATCAGCATACTCCCTGTCTATATTGAAACCACTTTAACAACTGTATACGTGGAGGAGACTCTAGAACGAAGTGGTTGGATTTGGCGTCGTTTGCTGGATTTGAAGAAAGAGAACGATGATGGATAGACCCCGGCACTTGTGCCAATTTGAAATGACTAAAACAGGACGGCTTGACAGGGCCAATGAGGCTAATTACCTCTTGCAGACATCTGTTCTTTAATTTCTTTTTGGACTTGGTCTATACTATTATTCTTTTTGTTGGTTTTGATTGGTGCACCTTGATTTTGGGATGACTTCCCTTTGACTCGATATGGGATGGATGAACACGGTGGGCGATCGTGGCTACAATGCGTTACCACCAGTCCTGCGACCCGAACTGGTAGTACCCTACCTTGGGCATTGCCTCACATGCCTTGTCATACTTTTATCCCTATACGAGACCACTAAGATTTTGGTTTAGTGTTGTCGTATCACGGCGCATCCCTATCCCCGACGTGTTATTGGGGCGTTATATGCAAACTGTACGACGATGCTTAAAAACGCGTTAAGGGGGATTAATGTAAAGCCTTAACGCTAAGAAAAATATTTATTTTACTGATTAGACATTACATATATAGCGTATTCTACTATATATAAATATTTTGATGGATCCTTAAGAGATGGAAAATCTTGTAACATCTCTTGAGTTATTGCACACACGATATACACTGGATAGGAATGTAAAACCCCGTAAAAATCTCTGCAGCTATTACACTCATGTTATGTGATATCGATTTGACTCACATAAAGATAATTTTGTTCTAACTCGAGTGTTTTGTCTTTTCATTACACTCGGGTCATTCCTGAGTTTTTCAGCGCATTGAAGATCAATTATTTTGAAGGACTACGACAAAGTTTTGGTATACTATTACTAGTATTATTTCCGTGCATCATGTTATTCTGCTGCATTATCCTACTGTTCTGTTGTGTGTGTGTGTATATATATAACTCTGATAAATGTTGTAAAATAATAATCAATTGTATAGTATAAACAACTTCATGAACTGTTTATTTGATTATTATATTTTGTCATTCCACTGCGAGATTCTATGTTTATTTTATTCTTCTCTTATTTTTCTTAATTAACCCCATTGATTATCTGTGTTTCGGATTGTTTGAGTTGGACATGTGTGGATTATTGTCGGTTTAAACCTTCCGAAATGTAGGTCGTCACAGTTGGTATCGGAACTATGTTTTATATTGTATTTACTTATCTGTTGAGTAGTTATGAATTCTGGACGGTGCAGGGGACGCCATATTATCGATAGCGGTTTCTAAACACTTAAACGAGGCAAGTCGACATAATATTGTTTAAAAGAAGGTAAATGAAATAATTTTACCTAAATTATATTATATATATATAAAATAATTTTCAATGAATGTTGTTTGTTAGGAGATGATAATATTTAGTTACCATCGATTATTGTTTGAATTAAACTAAAAACGAATACTTTGTGAACTCTATTTCATGAAGCGTTCGATAATTAAATTGAATTGAAATCTAATTACAATAAGAATTGTTTGCAATAACAAAGATGTAAATTTACGAAATGTTTTCATAATAAGGTAATGGAATTGTATAAGTATATTTATAATATAGCTTATAAATAGAAAAGATTTAAAAGCTGAGAATTTGAGAATTTAAATCTCGGTGTTTTTGAAATTTGTTTTCTAAGATTTTGAAAATAATTTTAGTATTATCAAAAATATTTATGAATAGAAGTGTTTCAAAATGAATAAAAGGAAATAAGTCCTGTACTCCCCTTTTCTATCGCTGGAAAATAATTCGGTGATGACGGCCGCATCCTCGACATTCATTTTCGAGTCTCAAAGTGGGGGAGGCGACGTAGTAGCTTTGCTACGCATTTGGTTTGATAAACAGATTTTGATTTAAAATTTCTAAACATGATTTGATATATATAAAGGATATGAGTTTATATATTATTTCAAAATTATTTGAAATGAATCCCGGTATTTGAATTCTTAAGTTCCTGTTAATTAATGATCTTCAGATGTAGAAATAAAGTGAATATTTTTTAATAATTAGAAACTTCTAAAATGAGAAATAAGAATTTAAAGCTACGAGTTAAATGAAATACAAGAAGTTAAATTGTAACTCTTAAATTTCAAGATAATGGAAATTTAAACTTGTGTAAATTATTGAACATTCTTGTTAACTAAAATGAATAAGATAAATTTGTATAATACTCAATTACATTCTAAAAACATATATAAAACTTACCAGAAATGTTTAATAAAAAAATTGAAATGTTAAATACGAATATGTTATAGAATATTATACAAGTTTGAACTTAAGTAATAAAAATGTTTCAAATTGAAATTGAGTTCTAAGAAATGTTAAATTAATAATTTGAGTGGTAAAAAGAACATACTATTTAGATATGAACTTAAGAGAAGGTAAACAAATAATGAATTACATCATATCTTTGTAAATTGTTTTTAAAATAAATAAATAAATTTGCAAAGGATGTTTTTAAGATTTAGTTGTAGCTTTATGAGATAATTAAAATTTGAATAATATTGTGTAAAAGAAGATACATCTGTATGAAATCATTATAAACTTAAGAAATAATTATTGAAATAAGAAAGTTAAAATTTGAATTATGAAATGAAATTTTACTTAAGTCAAGTTAAATGAAATTGATTGTGATAAAAAGAAAATTTATTGATATGAATTTGAGTTATAAAATAAAATTTACTTAAGTAAAGTTAATAATAAACTAATGAAGTGAATAAATGAATTGATATGGGATGTTAAACATAAAGTGAAACAATTGAAATTTAACAAATTGAATTAAATAAATTGAATGAAATAGATGTGAATAAATTGGAAGTAAACCAATTAAATGTTAATAAAAATTGAATGTTAAAAAAATGATAGTGTATAAATTAAATATTAACATTGGAAATGTAAATTGTGATAGTTATGAATTAATTGAATGAATATCAATTGTTGGATGGTTTTTTTGTTGTAAACCATTGTTTTAACTGTTTTTTTATTGCATATGATTGTTATATGTTGTGTATTGGTGCTTGTGCTTATGATTTGGATTTAGAATTCATCGGTTCTATTAGACTCATACATGTTTCTATATCTTTTATATGCAACTAATATTTCAAAATTGAGTTGAGATAGGTACATACGAAGGCCGTTTGGACATATAAGCGGATTTGATTTGCTTTAGCTGCTTAATATGAGCGAACTCGCTCATATTAATAATAATAAGGTACATATCTCGGATTACATACTGCATTTTTATATTTTTCCCTACGGGATGCCTCATCATTGAGATGAGATGCATATTTGGTATATTTTTGATATATATGTATTGTAAAAAATTTACGATCGAGCCGCGCAAAAGAGACACTACCAAAATTTTCCGTAAATCCGGATGTTAGAAAGTTTTTGAGATTTTAAAATTTTATAACTTGTTTTTATATATAAGTTGTAATTTCTGTAAAGACGATATCGGAGTGGCATAGCGGAAACGTAGTAAAAGTTTTCTAATAAGGTTTAATGTTTATAAGTTATTTATTTTGAGTAAAATATATCGTATGTTAAATTCCTTACTTAACTCCTTTTCGAGGACGAAAAGTTTTGAGTGGGGGAGATTGTAACGAACCGTATTTTTAATTATTTTTAATTATTAAATTTGATATGACTATTGAATAAAAATGGTTAGAATAAAAATTTAATGATTTATTAATGTAGTTTATTGAATATGAACTAGAATAAAATTTTGAAATAGCCAATTCGACGATTTAGGCTGCGATAACAAGTATCGAAATGAAAATCTATGTATTGAATGTGTTTATAATCAATTGTTGGAATTGAATAATAAATTTGGAATTATTTAGATGAAAATAAAATAAATGTTTGATAATAAAATTCATTTGAAATTCTAATATTGGAATTCATCGAAATTGGATTTTTGGAATACTTTAAATATATTAATGAAACTAAGTGTAGTAGTTGTTTTATTAATTGAATTCGTTTTAAAAGTTAAAATTTATAAGTTAAATAACTTATATTTAAAATATGGTGATTTATTGGATAATTAAATTGTTTAAATTTAATATTGAAAATTGTTTAAACAGTTGAATCTGGAATTTAATATGAATGAAAATGATTTCAAAAGTTGATTTAATTTTTATTTAAACAACAATGAAGATTGTTAACTTCTAAAATTGAATTTAAAGTGATTAAATTAATTTTTGAAATTACTTGTCTTAATTAACGTGTAAAAATAGCCATTTTGGCCACTGTCTCGGATTTCGACAAAACTAGTTTCAACGGATCCGTAATAGTGAATTATTATAGGATTTCAAGTTTCATAGCGATCGAACTTATCGTTTGACCGTACGAGCTTGAAACGCGTAGATATTAATTAAAGGAATTTAATTAAAATAAATTGATTTTGAAAAACTATCTTCTGAATATGATGGAATTGGCTCCCGATATACATTCCATTATGTTCGAAATGGGGGTATAACATATAGAACGCCAAGCGGTACGTCTTGATTGGGGTTCGAAATTATATAACTTGATATTTTAAATTTTAATAATATATATACTTAGATTAAACCCTACAAACCCATGCCCCATCACATGTCGTACTCAACCGACCCCCTACTTGTTCAGGCCGTACCCATCTTTCTTTTTAATCACCCCCTCTCATTCAAAAGTCTCAAAAATTGGAAAGAAGAAAATAAAAAAAATCAAAAGAGGATCGCGGCGGTGCTTGGAGGTAGGGGAGGCTGCGACGCACAGCAGCCCTTTTTTGGGGGATCGTGACTTTGTCGCGCACGCGCGAACGACCGGAAGGGCGCGCGGTATGGAAGCGCTAGGTGATGGCAGGCACGCGCGTAGCTTGGTGGAGGCGGAGGCACGACTGGAGACGGTGTTAGGTGCAGCTGTTAATCGATATAAAAAAAATAAACTGTCGCGATTTTGAACCTGGGAAGGAGACGAGCATCGCGTGCGTGCGCCGCCTGGGAAGATGCAGGCCAGTGAGGAAGGTTTTGTTGTTTTAATTATTAATTATTTTGTTAAGTATGTTTAATTATATCGTTATGCTAATTAAATTCGTAACTTTTGCGTTCGAGATCGAATTCGAGTGCGATTTGTTGCATTGGATTCGTATCAGAGCCGTCTACGCTATGGAGGTAAATTCGTTTCTATTCGCCTTATTCGAATTTTCAAATTCGAACGAAGGTGAGTGTTTAAACGCTCACGAAGTACTAAAATATTTTTATATTAGTTAAATTGAATTTCTGAAGTGATTTATTTTATTGACTATTGATTGGTAATTTGACTGACATTTAAATTGACATCTGAATTGAACTGATAGGAATTTAAATTGACCGTTCAAGTTGAAATTAAAATTGAATTGCTAGTTAAACACCCGATATTAATAACTAGTAAATTGCTATGATATTTTGACTGATTTGGATGTTGATTGTGATGGATGTTATTGGTTGATATTTTGGATGATTGGATGTTTATTTATTTTATATATTCCTGTTATCACCTGTAAATTATTTGACAGTATATAAACTGTTATTTGAATTATTTCGAATAAATTAAGAAATAGGTTGAAATGATATATATCTATGACACTTTGATTTGGATTGAAATGATATATATCCATCCTTGAAACTAAAATCGAAATAACTAATCACTTGGCCATAGGATAGAAAATTATATACAGACACTGGATTAGTTAAATTAAATGATTTTAAATTCTTGGATTTGAATTTATTCAAATGATTTCATTTTATAAAAATAGAATTGAATTGAAATATGGAAATTGAATTAATTTCGAATTTTGAAATGTGAAATTAATTTTTTTTTTAAACGAAATTGTTTAAAAATGAAATTTGAGATTTTGAACTTATAATTGAAATATGATTAGAATTTCGAAAATTGTTTTGTTTTAAAGATTTGAACTTTTATTCGAACTTTGAAATATTGGTAAGTAAAAGTAATTTAAATGGATATTTCAAATTTGGGCTCGAAGTTGAATTATTTTGAAGATTTGAACCTTAAATTAAATATTGAAGTTTAAATTTGATTTAAGCGATTTAAATCAATAAATTGAACTTGAACTTGAAATCGATATAAATAGAAATGGTTTAAAATTGAGAATTGAATTGAAACTCAAACCATTTGAATCGAATCAATGAAATTGAATTGAAATTAATTTGAATTGAAATTGTAATGGAAATTAATTTGAAGAGAAATTGAAATTTAAATTGAAATCGAAATTGAAGTTGATTTGGATTAAAGTGGAAACTAAAAATGATTTGAATTGGAATAATTGAAATTGAATTAGTTGATTGGAATTTGGACTTGGGTCCAGATTTGTGGAAATGGAAAGAGACAGTTTGATTTGAAATTATTTTCAAAATAAATTATTTTAATATAAACTGTTTAAAATCTATCTTTTTAAATATTCAAAATATTTGGATTTTCCAAACTATTTTACTATATAAAACATTTTCAATACTTAAATCATTTTATATCAAACTCTTTTAAAATCTAAACTATTTTTAAACTATTTAAACTATTTTCTAAAAAAATTCAAACTGGTCAAAGTGGGAACTGTTTGTACTTAAATCGTGGATTTGAATGCGAATTGGGTTAAAATGAAGTTATAACCTAAATTGTAATTCGAATTGAATTTTGAAGTAAAAATGACATATCGAACTGAATTGACATATTTTGAAGTAAATATTATATTTTGAAATGAAATTTATTTTGAAGTGAATATGATATTTTGATATCAAGTATGAACCGTTTTTGAAATGTAAAATAACCAACCGGTGTATAAAACGACGTTTGGTTGTTAAAGAGACTGGGACCTCTTATTGGCATACTCTTTGTCAATATTGGAACCACTTTAACAACTGTCTATGCGGAGGAGACTCCAGAAGGAAGTGGTTAGATTTGGCATCGTTTGCTGGATTTGAAGAAAGAGAACGATGATGGATAGACCCCGGCACTTGTGCCAATTTGAAATGACTAAAATATAATAGCTTGACTGGGCCAATGAGGCTAATTACCTCTAGTGGACATCTGTTCTTCAATTTCTTTTTGGACTTGATTCATACTATTACTCTTGTTGTTGGTTTCGATTGGTGCACCTTGATTTTGGGATGACCTCCCTTTGACTCAATATGGGATGGATGGACGCGATGGCGATTATAGCTACGATGCGTTACCACTAGCCATGCGACCTGAACTGGTAGTATCCTACCTTGAGCATTGCCTCACGTGCCTTGTCATACTTTTATATCTATATGAGACCACTACGATTTTGGTTTAGTGTTGTCGTATCACGGCGCATCCCTATCCCCCGACGTGCAACTAAGGCGTTCTATGCAAACTGTACGAAAATGCTTAAAAATGCGTTTAGGGGGATTAATATAAAGCCTTAGCACTAAGAAAAATATATTTTTTACTGCTTAGACATTACATATATAGCGTATTCTACTATATATAAATATTTTGACGGATCCTTAAGAGATGGAAAATCCTGTAACATCTCTTGAGTTATTGCACACACGATATACACTGGATAGGAGATGTAAAACCACGTAAACATTTCTAACGCTATTACACTCATGTTATGTGATATCGATTTGACTCACATAAGAATATTTAGTCCTGACTCGAGTGTTTTGTCTTTTCATTACGCCCGGGTCTGTTCTGAGTTTTTCAGCGCATTGAAAATCAATTATTCTGGAGGACGAAGACGAAGTTTTGGTATACTATTACTAGTATTATTTTCCTGCATCTTATTGTTCTACTGCATTATCATATTCTGATGTTGTATATATATCTCTGATAAATGTTGTAAAATAATAATCAAATGTATAGTATAAACAGCTTCATGAACTGTTTATGTGGTTATTATATTTTGTCATTCCGCTGCGAGATTCTGTGTTTGTTTTCTTCTTCTCTTATTTTTCTTAATTAACCCCAATTATTATATATGTGTTTCGAATTGTTTAAGTTGGACGTGTGTGGATTATTGTCGATTTTAACCTTCTGAAATGTGGGTCGTCACATATACAATCACTGAATTAATTATCTTTAATTGAATGGAAGTGTTTGAAATAAGAAAATGGAGGAGGAATGGGTAGGAGGTTGTGGCCAAAATAAACGGGAAGAGGAGAAAATTTCCATCCAAAGAGAGGTGGCTTAGATTTGAATTTATAATGAAAATAGGAGATAAATATATCTACACAATTTTCCTTTACCAATTCCAAATATCATGCCTCCCCTGCCCTCTCTTGGCCGACCAAATATGGATCCTTTATGGACCATAAACTCTTCCAAACCCATTAGAAATTATTTAATTTAAATCTGGTTTAAAATGCTATTAGTATCATATATCGATATACACGTATACAATTTTTATATACATACCCAATAAATTACTAAAGCACCCCGAACATTTCTAGATATAACTCCATTTTATTACACATGCCTTGTATAATAAATACACCAATAATTAATTTCACAAACATGAATTAATTAATTTAATTTATAACTATTATAATCAATTAAATCAAGCGGTGTTTTAGAGACTGAATAATATGGTTGTACGACTCACGGGTGGGAATTTAGTCAGTGATTAATATTTAAAAAATTCAAATATTAATGTTCGCACGTCACTTTAGCTAGTAATATGGCGGTTTGACTTGATTCATCAGTTATAAATCTCATCAGTAAAATCCAATTTTGCATATTCAAACAGTACCTTTTAGTATCAATTATTTACATCGGTTCTCTTCGTCAACATTATATCACTTTAGGACTTATGGAATTTGGTTTTGGTCAAACTTCACGTAAACATTCAACTTAGTTAGGCCATACACAAAGTACTTGGTTCAATAATAATACTTATTATAAACCGTACTACTCTAGTTATTGATTTTGAGTTGACTACAATTAACATAGATATCAACCTCATATAACTGAGGAGACAAATTCTCTATTGAATAGTGTTTCACTTCCCATGCTTCAACTAATACCTAACTATAGTCGTTCGATGGATGTTATATCATAATTTAACTATAATCAAAGGTGGTGTCCACATTGAGGTTCAACGGTATTCTCAAGTCGAAAAAACTATGTAATATCGTCATTTGAGATTTCCCGTTTGACCTAATTGTTATTAACCAACAGGAAACTCTTGGACGAGTCATTCCACGGTTATTCAATAACTATTAGTACATAACCATTTGGTGCTTCTATCAGTCATGAGAAATACACTGTCCAACATTTGAAGAGCGTTATATATTCTAGTCTCAACGGATGTATCGATATCCTGTCTCGAAATATCTTAACTATGAATATATAAAATAATATGTTGTTTTTAATGTGAATAATTTATCATGATTACAACACATTATAACTATTATCACATAACATATCATTAAGGATTTTTTATTATTTAATATACTTAAATTATATTAATAAATTAACATAACATAGTATGACAAATATAAAATAGAAAGAAAAACATTTTTTTATTTCAAACGAGATTTTATTACGGAGTTAATAATTTACAATAAATTATAGAATCGCCCCTAGGGCATACCCTTAACTCTATCAGTCTTCCACTGTTCTCTTGGTTGCCACTCTAGGCCTTACACCAATTGCTTTCGTGTCTGGACGGTTGCCACTTCAGGCCTTACGCACGCATTCGGTTTCGTTGCCACACTAGGCCTTACATCTACGCTTCCATGTTTTGATTACCACACCTGGCCTCACGTCTACTTCGTTCTTGGTTGCCACATCAAACCTTATAGTCGTTCTTTCCATCTTTTGACTGCCACTATAGGCCTTACGTCTACCACCGAACCCATTACCTAACCTTTCACTATTAGGCTTTCTAAATAGCTAAACATTAAGCTATATTCTATCAACATTTGTTACTTACTACGTTTTCATTAATGTTATGTACTAACTTCGGCTATCTTATACATTAGCATGCCTTTAGAAGTTACTTGTTCCAGTTTCAAACACCCTACCGAGATCTAAACAGCCTCGGCGATCACTACCTTCGGTCTTGTTTGGGAAGCCTGTCTTAGTTTAACTTTGATGACTTATGATATTTGGATCTTTGAATTTTGAAATCCCTTCCTCTTCTCATAGTTTGTCCTTAGCCCTCGGCCGTTGTAACATCCCATATCTAGAGGCCCAAAGCTAAGCGCGACAGATGCTGCAGCCATCCATAGTATTAACTTCTGGCGACTAAATACGGTTATGTTAATGGTATCCATAATATCAGAATCACTTGAATATGAAACAAAATCACAGATTCCAAAAAAACAACATTTTACTGGTTACGTTTCAAAACACATTTTTCACATTCAAATTACATAATCCCATAATCGTTTCATAGGTTCAGATAAAATATAATTATTACATAAATACGCCAAGAGCGATATATGATGATGCCCCCTTGGTTGACCAGAGTACTATATAGACATAACTGTCTTAAATACAACATAGCGAAATAAACCAGAACAAAACAGCAACTCCTAAATAGCTATCCGTTAGCCACCTTCTCGTCTCCGAAAGCTTTATTCGTCAACCTACTAAAACCTGTAAAACCTTAATCCTGGGCCTACTCAAATCAATTTTGAGCACCCGAGAGTTTAAGGGGAAAAATATAAACTTCGAGCCAAACATAAAGCCTGGTGTGAATAATACTATACATCT
This sequence comes from Allium fistulosum, assembly GCA_030737815.1. Taxonomy (NCBI): domain Eukaryota; kingdom Viridiplantae; phylum Streptophyta; class Magnoliopsida; order Asparagales; family Amaryllidaceae; genus Allium; species Allium fistulosum. The sequence continues at coordinate 1,531,270,337 of CM060903.1, read as the reverse complement.
CGATTGTTTGATATTTAGTGAGACCACGCCGCTTAGCGGAACGGGTTTCCCCTCACTAACATCCTTTTAAAACGTATCTTTTGCAAGCCTTTATCCTGCAACCAAAACTGGTTAAAACTGTAAAGCATTATTATGTAAATATACATATCAGGTAACAAATGAACTATCTGCCCGAACACTATAATTTTGTTTGGCTAACTACTAACCTTTGGCTGACTCGGGCCTACCAAACAATATGATTCAAATAATCTAGCACCTGTTAGACACTCCTCTTCTGAACGGTCTATCCTTAACTATCTATTAAATACTCCTCTTCTGGACGGTCTATCCCTAACTTAACATCTCCCAGGGTCAACTGATCCTAATGGTTTTATGAGCTCACCAATAACCTATCTGTATACAAATATATATTACCTTCTGTGTGTAACAATAATTTTAGTCTTTCCTATGACAAAGCCCTACATATTGGAATTTTGGACTAAATTAGCTAGGACTAATAGCTAATGTATATGGCACGACCCTATACCAGTCTCATCTGGTATTCTAATATCTGAGTCATTTTACTTAGGGTAATCTTCCCTTAAATTTTTCTTGAAAACCTTTTCATCTCAAATTGATTAGAAACCTTTAAAACAAACTTAACAAAAAAAACATATACTCTATGCTTTACTCAACATCACATTGTCATGTTATATATACTTTACTCAAATCTTTGTTGATGAAAACATTTAAACCTATGTAAGTACACCTTTCGAATCCATTAAAAGTACCCCTTTCGAAACCAAGTAAAACCCTTCTTTCACCTAGGCCGAAAGGCCAAAACATTCCTTTCGAAACCAGTCACGGTCTTCCTTTCGAAAACGTTGAAAAACCATTCCTTCGAAGCATTAAAACCTTAGACATCCTTCTTATAATCCTTTAAACATTACCTTTCGAACACATTGGAAAACCTTTCCTTTCAAACCTTTCGAAACCATTGGAAAACCTCCTCTTCGAAACTATTCTTTAAAACCTTTCGAAAGCAATAAAACATCAAACCTTTCGAAAGCCTTTGGGTTCAAGTAAAACATGTTGAAACACCTTTCGAAACCATTAAAAAATTAACTCCTTCGAAACCATTTGGATTCTACCTTCAACGGAGCAAAAGGGTCATAAAACATTTAAGTTGAAAGCACTCTTTCGAAAGCATTTCCTAAGCAAAGAAGTGATGGTGTCGAAACCAACCTTCCGAAAGCATTGGAGAAGCGGCTAAGTTTTAAAAGCAAAGTATATCTTCCGAAACCATTGGCATCGAAAGGTAGATAGGCGGCAGTTAAGGGGTTTCAACCCCGACGAAAGCATTTACTTAAAACAAAGGCGCAACCTCTTTAAAACCTTTCTTTTAAAATCATTGACCTAGTCGAAAGCAAACCAAGTCGAAAGCTATACTGTCGAAAGCAAAGCAGGCGCATGTTTATTTAAAACAAAGCAGTGCTTCGGCCCCTTCGAAACCCTGGTTTCGACCTCATACCTTCCGCCTTCTTTTCAATTCGTTGTGCACCAAGTCTTGGATACCATGCGCATTGGTTTCGATGGTGATGGAGGCGGTAGTACTTGATCGGAACCCCTGTGCCGAAAGTGGCGAAACATGCTAAAAGCATGTAAAAACTGATTTTTACTTTAAAAAGAAATTATTTTCAACTAACTTGCCTTGCTTGTCAAAATATTATTGGTTGCTAATTTCTTTTCTAAAAGTGCTGCCAATATTTCAGAAATAAACAATTTAATTTATTTATAAAATACATCTTCTCCTTTTATAAATATATAAAACATTTAAGTCTCATACATTAAATAATTTTATATATTCATCCAAACGCTTAGGAAAATTCTACAAAAATTCCAGAAAATCGTTTTTAATATATTTTCTAACATATATTAATTCTAGACCCAAAATATTAATTATTTAGCCGTAAATAATTTAAAACTCAAATAATCATTTTTTTACACTAGAAAATTAATATAAAATCCACATTAATTCAGAAAATTATGAAAATTAAAACCCATCTCAAAAATATCATTTCTGATCTGTATCTAAAATTCCAAGGCATTTGGATGTTATTAAATAGGGTTTTTACATTAAAACATATCATAAAACCTATATGATTAAGCATAAATCATCAACAAGCATATATAAACAATTAATCATTCAAAAACATGGCATAATTATGCAAAATACTTTGGATTGTCCTTAAAACCGAAAACAATTAGAAAAATGAGATGTAGTCATTATCCACCTTAGCTTTTGAGATTAAGAATTTGAGATTTGAATGGATTTAAGTTGATTAAGCTTTCCTTTGATTCTATTACCTTCCTCTAGTTGCTTGTAATGGTGGCCGGCCTCTTTGTTTAATTTTTTTTTATTGTGAATTATGAATGAACGTGAGAATGAGGACTTAAGGGGTTTAGGGTATAAGAATGTATATATTCCTATATTGCCCTTTATCTATTTGTCTTAACCTTTTAATTCTTTAGTTCATTGTTTACATGGCACGGTTGCCCCTTATTAATTACAAATCTCAATCCTCTAATCATCACGTTATTTTATTTAATTTAGCTAATTAAATATCATAAATAATGTTACTAAAAAATATGGGGTGTTACATCGTCTTCGGCCTTCACTGATGACCTCGATTTATTAACCTAAGCTTTGTACTTGACAATTCTTAACTTTTTACTTAAGTCCTTATACTTGAGGTTCTAGTTTATTTTACTTTTGGTTCGGCCCACCTCCTTCGGCACTACTCCTCAATACACGTTCGGAATCATTTCCTACACATTTGACACTAGTTTTACATGTGTCACTTCTGATTCATTTGAGTAGTCCTTTCCTACTGTTATTTAGTACGTTCAACACAAAATATTGGATTTGGTCTATTGACTAATTATTAAATACTTAATTAAATTATCTTCCGAACTCATGCATTTGCCTCTCAACATCCAATTTAACCCTTCAACCATGGCTAATTACTTTCAGAAGTTCCTTATTTTATTTCTAGAAAATCATAGAAAATATTTATATGTTCTATTACAAAATTTCTCAAACTCTCTCTCTTTCCCCCATTTCCCATAATATACAACTCTCAAATAATTCATTTCAATTCATTTACTTATGAGAAAAGTCTATAAAATCAAAACTATCTTTGATAATGCATTCTTAACGTTATACTAAATTTTCGAATGCAAGAAGCATGAGAAACATTCAACACCATTTCGATCATGAGCAATTTAAGAGGGAAAATGAGATTAAAGAATACATCATTTACGTAGATATCTTAGTTAAGGAGCTTTTAATTCCCTTAGTTTTAAATCTTCTTTTCCTTCTTCTTTCTAGATCACAAAAAACGTTAAAGTTTTAATATTTGGATGTAGAATTAATGAAAAGAGGAAAGTGGTTATATTTATTCTCGACCCTTACTCTTCCTTTTCATTTAATTCTTTTCAAGTTGAGTTTTATTAAATGCTATATTTTGATAAGTAAATTTGCATCCAAATGCTTATTACATTGTATTATTAAATTTCATAATTTAACCCCTTGATTGTTGAGTCTCACATTTAATTCTTTAATTAATTATTCATTTATTAAATTTATGGGGTATCATCACATTATACCTCGACATGAGATCCTACCAACAACTGGAACTCGCAAATTAGAAGTTACATCCTCATACAAACATTAATGTCAGTTTATCATAGCTTCCACACAATGTCAAACCAAATTTCTTTACCGGCTAATAGCATGATTTGAGAATTTATCATAAACAAATATGCGGCTTTATTGTCTTAATCGTTTCACAGATTTTAGATATGACGATCATAAATTTGAATAGGACCAAATTACCCTCAAAAGGTTGTTTACTAAGATGGTAAACTACTAGACAATGCTAGATTTCTCAAATTATCTCATAAAGTACTTATTTTGTAAAAAGCACAGTTAAAACTTACCAAGCAAGGAAAACTGTATGTACAATAAAACAAAGAAATTAACATTAAGTCGGCATTTATAATACATGTTGACAGCAACTTGCATGTATTACATAAATAATATGATCTTCTGTTATAGCTACAAATTCATATTGACCTTATGGCAAAAAATAAAAGTAAACTAATAAATTCATAAATATATAAATGATATACTAAAAATTGCTCACAAAGACCTCATAACAAACAAATAATAGTCGTACAAAAAAGCAAGCAATTAAGCGCTATCAAAATCCAAAACTGGGGAAAATTACCACTTTCCCTTTCCTCTTCCTCTTCCACGACCACCACCTCTTCCTCTTCCACGGCCTCTGCTACTGTAAAACTCCGATTTGTCCCGTTTCAACCCTAGCGACTGAACCCCTCTTCTCTTCTTGTTTTCGTTATTCTCACCCTGAGTTTCATCGGGCCTACTACTACCGCTGTGTTTTCTCGAGCTTCTAGGGACGAATGATATTTCTCTGGACCCACCAGGCCCGTACTTCACATCAGGCCCACCTTTCGACTGCTTCTGCTCTTGCTTGGCCACCCTTTCCCCTATAGGAAGAGCGTCCTCTTCTGCTAGCGATATGTTGTTTAAGAATGCTTCTGCATGCCGAGCGTCCTTCACTTCAAATAATCTGTAAAAGTTGGATAAATCGGCGAATTGTTATCATAGTCACTGAATATCTAAAGCTTTTCACCATTACCGTTTTGCAAAAACCATTACCTTACCATTTTTTCTGGTAAACCAAAATCACATAAGGTCACCGTAACCATATTCGAAGTATATACCGATAAATTGGTGATTGTTACAACATTAATAACAAACTAACAATTTTTTTTAGAAATAAAAATATTTAGTATTTTCTATAATATAATGTTGCTTCATAATACACTGTACCTTATCTTTTAGTAAAGGTCATTAGCAGAAAAAAAACTGCAGTTACAATCATTTGAACTGAATTTCAAAACTAAATTTGATCACTTGCTTCCTGTTCGAGAGAAATGTAAAAATAAAAAATAGAATGAAAACGATAGGTGGATTTTGAAAAAAATATTAGGTAGTGTTTGGTTTAAAATGAGTTTTGAGTTTTAAGTTTTCAACATTAACTACAAAATACGAGAGAAGTGGAGGAGCGACGGATAGGATGGAAGGAAGATGGAGAGGGCCACGGAGGGGATGGAAGAATGATGGAAGGATGGATTGTTTCTCATGCTTCTTTTATTTTTCAAAACATGAAAAATAAAAGTTGTTTTTTATTTTATATGTTAACTTTGTTTTCTAAATTGGACGTTTTTCACAAGATACATGCGTCCTGCGCATTTTTTGTATGGACGAAAACCAAACACTACCTTAACATTTTACCATTAAATATAATAAATTTATCGTTATCGTACCAATTCTACTAGTGCACCGACTTGGTTCAGAAATGGTAACCTATTGATCGGTAATGGGAAATTCACTGACCTTCACAACCCTATTAGCAGGTATGCCATAACTTCATGGAGAAGTGGTTAAAAACAGAAAGTGTATGTGTGGACGCATACGCGCTCGTGTATGTGTGTGGGTGTGTGGGTGTGAGGATGTGTAAGATGGTGTGAGGTATGCAAACGTTACCTTGGTTGTTTTGCCTTCTTTGTAGCCATATTAGGCTCATCTTCCGATAAGGCTGAGGCATCCGAGTCATCGTAGCTTTCTTCCTCATCAGACCCCATTGCTAAATCAAAATGTTCACTCACAAGATTTTGCTTCTTATAAGATTGAGGGTGCAAAGATTGATATTCAGCTGACATCTCATCAATTTCAAAGTCCTGCACATTTAACACAAAACAGTTGTTATCTTCTGAAGATAAAACATTTATTGAAGATCAAATTGTTCAGATTTAAGATGGGAATGAATGGTATCACAAAAAAGTAGAAACATTCGGTGTGAACAATGCATAAAATTGTGAACATTAAGCGTGCACATCTAATCTAATCTATTAAATAATAGTAAAGCAGAAGAATTTAAAGCTCTCTAAGTAATTCTAGGAATTTCCTCCTCTCTCCTTAATTCTCTCTAGATATTTTATTTTTGCATTCCGCTTTATTGTTATTATAATTATTACAATGTTTCTATTGATTCTCTCTTCTATCATTAAAATTTAATACTAATTTTAACAATTATTTACATATTTCTTCCACATTTTTTTGTTATTTTACATTTAAGTCCATATATATTAAATTTAGTTTGCTGATCTTAAATTTAAGCTCTTTAAATGAATACAATTAACGAGTGTTCATTAATTGATCTAATAAATTTTAAAAATGATAATTCAAATGTGTACAGCATTCATATTGATAAAAATAGTAAAATTAATTTTTCATTCAAGTCTAGATAGTTTTAAATTTCCATAATTATATACAAACTATTACAATGTTCTACTAATATTCTCTCTTATCATTATGCATTTAAATGCCAACATTCAATAATTTTCACAATTATTTATGGATTTCTTCAAAGTTTTCTATATTATTTTAAGTCCATATATTTGAATTTATTAATTGATCTTGAATTTAATTTTTTTAACTAAATCCAGTTAATAAATATGTATTAATTGATCTATTAAATCATAAAAACTGATAATTTAATGTGTACACCGTATTTGTACTGACATAAATGGTAAAACTATATTTTCATTCAAGTCCATATAATTTAATATTTTCATAATCATATACAAAATTATCTTTGATATTTTTACATTTTTCTACATTTAAGTTCATTAAAAAAAAATTATTTCTAAAATTAGTTATTTAGTACAAAGAAATATATACATAAGTTTTTCTTTCTAACGTTGGTATTTCATTACAAACAAATATATACATAAAATTGGTTTTCAAAATTGGTACATCATTACAAAAATATATAACATTTTTCCTTCATAACATTGGTACGTCAAATGTACTCTTATCATTATTAAATTATATTGTTTGAAGAATAACATTACAATTAACGATAAGTGATGAATGTTTATATTCTGTAATATTGAAAAAAGAATATTTTTTTTGAAATAGTACGTTTTTTATAAAAAGTTACATTTTAATTATTTAGATTCGTAATCCGAGTTAATGAATGGACAAAAATTATACCATATTTTGATTAGAAATATTTTTCTTCTATATTTTATTATCTTTTTTACATAAATGTTAAACAATTTTTGAAATATTTTATAATAAAATAATAGTAGAAATGTATGAAATCATGGATTAAAAATCATTTTTTTACATAATTATTATGACAATGTGATTTATAACATTTCAGGTCTTATTTTCACTTGATATATCTTTTAGTAGTTAAATAAATATTTTTTATCACTATGGTAGTATCATATAATTATTTTGATAAATATGTGCTGCGAGAACTATAAGTGCACACAAATACATTGAGTCTTTGGTATTACACTTCTATTTTTAGATATTTGTCGTCATTCTTTCAAGTAATATTTGAAATTTAATGTATACATCGTATATCTTTTAGTCAAATGTATCAGAACCTAAATGTCAATTTCATAATATATGCACATAACTATTTATTTATGAAATTTTATAAAAATATTAATTTCAAAATTTATTAAGAATACTTATTTTCATTTATTTGGTTGATAAATAACGAATCCTAAAAAATAATAAACCAATATATAACTCATTTTTACAACAAAAATGATAATTTAATTTTTATTTAAATATAAAAACATACGAATCTCATAACAAAAATGCACAGTTATAAATATAGTAATTTCAATTTATAACTCATTTATCCTAACAAAATTCATCAAATATTGCATAATAAATTATATTCTTCAAAAATAATTATAATATTATTTTTCTATAATATACCGTGTGCAACGCACGGGTTACACACTAGTACATATGAATGACTGGGTATATATAACACTGTTTAATCATTTAATACCAATACTGAAATTATTATAAAGCTTTTGGATATAAAAATTTCTATTTTTTACATGTGTGTATAGTCTTTTGAATCTAGGCATATGGCTATCATACTGTTCGCCAAATGTATATGTCAGTATATTAAATATTTAACTTTAGAACTTGTACTTTTATTAATACCCAAAGAACCAAACTTAGCTTGTAAACTTCAAGTGAATATGCACCGAATTCAGAACACATACTCTATGTTATTCATGGGATTTTAAGCCTGCTTCAACTATCAGGACTCGAAACTTGTGAGCTTTGGTCACTCAACTCACACCACTCACCAACTAGGCAACCCTATTGGATTAGAACTTATGATTTTTAATATGATAGAATCTATAAATACAACATCAAAGTAATGTACTCTTTGAACTGGGTTAAGGCTATAGAGTAATAAAAGATTATACAGCAACCAAGTTGAGGACTTTCGAAAAAAAGAAAAATTCACTCAACTACCATATGAAAAAATGGAAATATATTATTGGATAAAATGATTGACACCACCCTAAGTTGCGGACCAAGTTATTTTGTTCAATCCCTTGTTCCTTGCCAACTTGACATCTCTTCTCAAGGGTCACGGAAAGTATTCTCATTGCAAAGCACAAGCATATTTTAAGCAGCAAAAATGTTACCTTTTATTACTAATAAAGCAAGTAAATCATCACAAATATGAGACATAAATTGATATATGGTAATGACTTGCAAACTTGTAAGTTTAGCAAAACGCCCTTTGAGAAAGTCAAGGATCTTAAAGTACTTTGGATAGATATTGTTAGTATCACTTGATGTTTTCTTTTCATTATGAATAGTTCTCCATATTAAAATATAATAATAGATGCATATTCAATGGAATTCAAAGGAGAACTACTAAGATATGCAATGACTCGATTATATGCTGTACCTTGTTCTCAAACATTCCTTTAAACCGCTCATCTTTGAAGATCTCACTGGTTATAGCACCTTTGTTTTTCTTGGATTTCTTCTTTATGCTGACATCATCATCATTTTGCAATCCAGTTTCAGTTTCTTCATTTTCAAGAATACGTTTTGCAAGAAGCCTATTAACTTTCGGCAATTTTCTCTTCATCTGTAAAACATAAATTTCAGAACTATTGGTCTTCATGGTGACGTAAAAAGAATAGTAATTGACAACAATGAAAAGGAGAACATACAGTAATACGAGAAGCACGTTCAGCCTCTAACTTTTCTTGTTTTACTTTCTCTCTATGGGCCAAAATATCAAATGGTTGCAACCTAGCTTGTTCCTGCATCATAACATCTATGTAACACCTTAAAAATGCATATGGATGAAAAGCCTATTTGCATTTTATTTATAGTCTACAAAAAAGATGCAAACAAAATGTAATACAATCTTCGCATTGTTCAAAGGTAACACTAGAGCCAACTTCTGAAAAGCTTAGCTTAACGCCTATAAGTAAATTGTACAAAAGTACACACACAACATTCATATAGTAAGATATATTTTGGCTCAAATGGTTTGTAACCATATTATCATAGTTATTGGAAGAATTACATACACTTCTATGGTACAAACAGAAGCTTACCTGCTTGTAAAGATCATACTTGATAAGGAACCCATGCATTGAAGCACGTAAATAATTGGTGCCAATGTATTTAGTCAAGTTTAATTTCTCAAGCTCCTCTTTGGTCAAGAACTTGTAATCTTCGTAAAATACATTTTCTGTACCTTCTTCCATTTCTTCCTGTTACATGAAAATTAGAAGAAGAAAAAATTACAATAATAATTATAACGATAATAAATAAATAAATTTAAAATGAACAAGTAACAATCTTGTTGTAAAATAATTATACACTAAGAATAGATTATGAGGTTGTTTTAGTACCGTCAGACCATCAAGATGTGAGTACCATTTTGGAGCAGGGCCCAAATCAGGTACAAAGTAAGCAGGAATCTGGCCAGAATCAAGAGCCAGTAACATCAATCCACTGTTGCGGAAAATGCATATGTCATTGATAGCGCCATTCGTTGATTCAACGCTTGTCATATTATCTCCCTATTATGGTTCGATTTGATCAGTAACACAATACCGAACAAATATTTTGAAATAACACGG